>OY856409.1:859207613-860677613 GCA_963693085.1 Alisma plantago-aquatica | reverse complement strand
TTACAACATTTGATATTACATATTGAACAACAAACTATACATATACATGTACTACCACTAAACTACATGATCTTAATACAACAAGTCCACCTATACATCAGCTCGCCACACAACTCTCACTATCCTGGTTCTTCAAGATCATAACTGGAACCTAAACAAAAGATTGCATGTGGTACACGTCAACACAATATTCAAGAATATTGTACTGAGTATGTCTACGTGTCTTTTATATACCTCTCATCATATCTTGGCAATACGATAAAACTAATACTTAGCAGTAACAGAAGAATATAAGAAAAGCGTATACTTGCACAAATATATTCATTAGCAAAAGAGAACACATATTTTTAATCACACTTCCATCATATATCTCGTACATCTTCCCCCATGGGCTTTGATGTTTTTAGGCCTTATGATCTACTACCAAAGAGTTTGAGATCATTTTATGTGTGATCTACTACCAAAGAGTTTGAGATCTAACACATGTGATCTACTACCAAAGAGTTTGAGATCACTTCAATGCATTGTACTACCAAAGAGTTTAGTGCTATCATATGATGGATCAGATATCTTATGTTTCATGTATTCATAGCCATAAGTATGGAAAATTAAGCAAGATATCATACAAGAACAATCATTTCAATCAATACCATATGCCAAGTCTTTACTACCATATAACACAAGCATTTGTATAATAAGCCAAGTAAGAGGTAATGGCGTACCTTGATCAAGACAAACCTAATCACCATATATCCAAGAGTCAACTATGTATCCCAGGTCAAACCCTGATTAAGACAAGATCACATATCACCATCAGGTTCTCGTCATCAAAACCCTAGTTACACCCATTAGGGTTTATCTTAGTTCATTAGGATATGTGCATCATTACTTGCATTCTTGTCTTAGAATTATCATACTGATGTCGTATTCTAGGCCACGCCGAGTTTTACTGTTGGTTTATCAAGGATTTTTCAAAGATTGCTAAACCATTATCTGAGCTTCTTGAAAAGAATGTGGAATTTAAGTCTGATGAAAATGTTTTAGAGCATTTGAGATTTTGAAAGAGAAGCTAATATCCACACCGGTTGTGCAGGCTCCGGATTGGAGCCAACCATTTGAGTTTGATGTGCGATGCATCAGATTACACGGTAGGGATGTGTTAGGACAACATCTCAACAAGGTCCCTATGGTCATTTATTACGCATCTAAAACTCTTATCGATGCACAATTGAATTACACCACCACAGAAAAAGAACTCTTGGTTGTGGTTTTTGCTTTTGAAAAGTTTAGGCAATACCTTGTAGGAGCTAAAGTGGTGGTGTGGACAGATCATGCAGCCATCAAGTACTTGCTGTAAAAAAAGGATGCCAAACCTAGACTCATATGATGGATCCTTTTATTGCAGGAGTTTGATATTGAGGTGAAAGATAAGGCCGTGATTGAGAATGTGGTGTCTGACCACCTATCTAGTCTAGAGAGGGTATATGAGAAAGACCTTGACATACCCATCCTAGAGACCTTTCCCAATAAACAATTATTTTCTCTTAATCATAAGGACCCTTGGTTTGCTCATATTGTGAATTATCTTGCTTGCAAGGAGTTGCCTAATGATTGGGGGTATCAAGAAAAGAAGAAAATTTTCCATTCTTTACGATATTATTTTTGGGATGATCCTATCTTGTTGAGCTCATGTAGGGATGGTATTTTGAGAAGATGTGTGCCAGAGAATGAGTATGAGAGTGTGTTGAAACACGGTCACACTCTACCTACAGGAGGGCACCATGCTAGTTCTAGGACAGTTGCAAAGGTTCTAGAAAGTGGTTTGTATTGGCCAATGTTGCTTAAAGACACATATGACTATGTGCGGAGGTGCAATACGTCCCAACGGTCCAGTAACATATCCAAGCGGTAGGAGATGCCCTTGAATGTGTTCCAAGAGGTAGAGGTTTTTGATTTGTGGGGAATAGATTTTATGGGACCCTTTGTGTCCTCTAATTCCAACCATTATATCTTGTTGGCCGTTGACTATGTGTCAAAGTGGGTGGATGCAATTCCAACCCACACCAATGATGCAACAGTTGTACGCAAATTTATCAAAGAGTACATTTTCTACAGGTTTGGAGTGCCTAGGATGATCATTAGCGATGGGGGAACTCATTTCACCAATCATAAGTTTGGGGCACTCTTGGGCAAGTATGGAGTGACGCATCGAGTGGGTACACGCTATCACCCACAAACTCAAGGACAAGTGGAGATATCAAATAGAGAGATTAAGAAGATCCTTGAGAAGATGGTGTCGTCAAGTAGGACAAATTGGAGTGAGTTGTTGGTTGATGCACTTTGGGCCTATAGGATAGCCTACAAGACACCGATAGGAGCTACACCCTTTAGGCTAGTCTATGGATGGTCATGTCATCTTCCAGTGGTACTCGAGCATAAGGCCCATTGGGCATTGAGACATCATAATTTTGATCTTGATGAAGCTGGGAAGACGAGAATGTTGGAATTGAATGAACTTGATGAAATAAGATTGAATGCCTATGAAAATGCTAGATTGTACAAAGAAAGGACAAAGCAAATTCATGATCGACATATAGAGAGGAGAGTGTTCTATCCGGAAGAGAGTGTTTTGCTTTTTAATTCTAGATTAAAATTGCACCCTGGGAAACTTAGGTCTAGATGGAGTGGACCCTTTGTTGTAGATGAAATGTTCCCACATGGGGCTGTGAGAATCAAGGTGGGGGAGAGAACCTTCTTAGTGAATGGACATAGATTGAAATACTACTTTGGGGAAGATTTCACTAGGAAAGAGGATGAGGTGAAACTCATCTCTCCCATTTGATCTTGAGATTTGGATATGTCTAGCCTAGGACGTTAAACAAGGGCTCTTGTTGGGAGGCAACACAATGTTTTGTGTCTTCTTTACATTCTATTTGCTTTATTTGGATGCATTGGTACTTAGTTTTTCATAATTTTATGTAAAAATGATACCCTGACCCCTTTGTTGAGTGTGCAACTATGCACAGGGTCGGTGCCACCGAGATCCAAAGTCGGTGGCACCAAAATCAGTTCAGACAAAAAGACAAACTCATAATAAAAACTCAGTGCCACCGACTCACCTAGTCGGTGCCACTGAGCTTCTAAAGAAAGTGCAGAAACGACATCGAGTTTTAACTGATAAATCATCGATGCCACTGACCCCCAAGTCGGTGGCACTGAGTTTTTCTGGGCCCAGTTTCAGTGGTGAGTTCAGTGCACTGAAGGAAACACCGAAGAGGAGTCGGTGCCACCGACTACCCATCTCGGTGCCACCGATGGATGACATCAACAATCTGAGTGCCACGACCATCGACAGATCAAATGAATGAGCATCGACGATTGGTGACACTGATCTGTGGACAAGTCGGTACCACTAACACCGCGAGTCAGTGCCACTGACACCCAAAGATCTGTGAAGTGCGGATGGAGCACCGATGACTGTCGATGCATTGAGGTCACAGATTCCTACCAGGCTCGGTGCCACCGACTCACCTTGTAATGACCACATTTATGCTTAATTGGTAAACTAGGGTTTACCTAAATGATTACATGCTTGATTAGATTGAACATCGTTTAGACTTTATTAATGATAGTAGATCAATTTTGATGTTTCAAACCTAATAATAAACTCTAACTATGATTTTAGTTTGAAGAATTAGGGTTTAAGAAATGTAAACCCTAATCGGCAAAAATTAGGGTTTTGATAGTACATGAATATGGAATTTGATCAGGATAGAAATGTGGTAAACGATTTTCCATATTTTCTACAATTTTTTTTTATTTAATTGAATTTTGGATATGATATGTATAAATCAATAATTCATATTGGAGAAAAATTTCAGAATATTTGAGTGTTCTTTGAATGTGGTTCTCAATCGAACTATACTTCAACCAAAATGCTGAAAGAGTGCTTTTCAATAGTGTCGTGTTTTATTTTTAATTATTTATTGGTAACTCTAAATGATCTGAAATTTTAACTGGAGATCTTAAACTCAATCATAAACAACATGTAAATTTTTTATAATTTTTGGATGCGTTTAGACCTTATCAGTAGATGAATTACAGTAATATTTTTATAACAGAAAATTCAGCTGAAATAAGAGAAAGTATAGTGAGGGGTCAATGTGCAATTGACCCAAGAAACTCAATTGCTCTATATGGTCAACCTAACACACAAGGAGCTCTCATAATTCGTGATTAATTCTAGAGAAATGAAATCCTAGAGAGAGAGGGAGAGTTAGGGTTTGATAGGAGAAAGTGGTGGAATTGTTGATCTAGGGTTTCTCTATCCGAGATATGATGAAATCAAGTAAGTTTAGCTTCTTTGCATAGCCTTTCATGGTGAATCTTATCTCACATGTCAAGATTCCATCCCTCCTCTGTTTTGATCTGAAATGGTGTCAAAACTTCCCCTTTTCTCACTCTTTCTTCATAATCCCTCATTTCTAGGGTTTCCGAGTTGAAAGGAAGAAGAATCAGATGAATTGCTAGGGATTTGATATGAGATTGAGATTTTCAAGGATGAACTACGTTTTTGAGGTGTTTTCACACTTAGGGTGAGTGGGAACTTCCTTTAAATAGTATATTGCACGAAAATTGGTTAAATCATCCATAATCTTTAATTGCTTAGTATGTGACTACAAACTCTGAATTGTGTGTTTGATCGAAGTTGTTGCAAAATGATATGAAATAGATTCTTCCTCTGTTTGGATGAATTTCAGATGATAAAATTATATTAGAAATGTATGCAATACATCCTAATGAGAATTCCCTGAGTATTCATAGAGGTTATAAGAGTAAACTGAATTATATGGAATTTGTCTATGATTGAAATTGCTGTATAACTAAATAGAGAAAATTGTTTATCTGAATTTCCTTGGTTATGAATGATTGTTTATCTGAATTCATAGTACATATATGTAAGATACTATCTTGGATTTCATTTAAGGTGAATAGTGTTTGTTTGATATCTCAGTAAAGAGGGTGAAACCCTAGATGCGAGGAAAGTTGGATATTTGCAAATAGATATCGTGAAATCCATTTGAACAGATTTTCTTGACATGATAGACTTTATTTATTCAATTTTATTATTGATGCATGTTATCTCAGTAAATGGCATGGAAACCCAAATTCAGCTCAGTTCCAAGGTTTCATACATATATCGATTTTATATGATTTGTTGATAGTAGTCATTATTCAGTGAATGTTTATGTTGGATGAAATCCTTATGAGAGCCATGTGATAAGTGAATGGGGTAAATGAAACCCTAAGGATAGGATGTTCAATGAATCAAATATTTTGATATCAATGTTCTCAGTATGAGATGTGGTGATGTTTAACAGTTTAGTTGTGGTAAATGCTATCAGATGGTCTATGAAACGAATGGTTTATAGAGCTAAACTAAGATATGTAATGTGATGCACAACTCAAGATTTGGGTTGAGGTGCACATTTTCCAAGAAAGTACAAATAATTTACAGGTGCAAATGGCGATTACTCATATGTCAAGTAATTAACTCTTGTCAGTGTATTAAGAAGTTTAGTTGCATGATTCTAGTTATAAAGTATCAAGTGGACATGTATTCTGTTATTTAAGAATTTTAGTCTGCCTATAGGTATAAAATGTTGATTTCTCAGTATATTACAGTGTTTTGAGTATATTGCTATGCCAAGTTTAGAATGATATACATGTTGTGTTATAAAATTCAAATAAATAGACATGGTACCATAGAGATACCAGAGTCAAGTATAAGTAAGGGAAACGATACAATATAGTAAGAGCTTTCCAAGAATAATAAAATAATAGACTTAAGATCCCTAAACACCATAGATTCCCTATGAGAGGTCTGCGCCGTAGGGATGAAACGACCTAACCCTAGCAGTGTTCAGTATACAGGGGTCAGAATGTACTAACAGGTGGTACGGAGGATGAAGCCCTAGTGGAATTCTCCTTAATATACAACATGTAGTGTCCAACATCAACCAGAGATCCTGGTGGCACTAGAGTACAGTAAAGCCAATAGGTGGCTTGACTCTCTGCCTGTGTACTCAGGTTAGAGGAGGAGTCTAATTTTTATGGTATAATAGGTGTGCCGAGGCCAGAGATCCATTTTCCTATTACAAACCAGTGACGTAGTCAGGCTTAGCATTCCCGGGTGTGTCAGCTAAGTCTTGTACGGCAAGATTGTAGTTTTCTATGAGTTTTCATATGTAGAGTACACTGCATATGATCAGGGCATAAGCTAAAGTATGATAATATAGGTTTAAAGAGTTTCTTGTAAGTAAGAAAGTTTAAAAAATATTCGAGTACAGTTTTCCTAGCAATTATTCTTTGTATGTTTCTAAATTATTAGTTCTCTTTGAAATTAATCAAGCATGCTCATATATTGATTTGCTCTTATTGATATCTAGAGTCAGCTGCCATAATTATGATTGTCAACGATCAATCTCTAAAAAATCTTACTGATGTTATAATTTATATCAGTTGCTCAAAAGTATATATGTAATTAAATCAGTGCTTTAGACTGTTTCTTTGAAGTACTCATTCACTGAGCGAGTAGGCTCACCCCTCTACTCAAAATTTTTAGGGATATCACATGGACTTGAAGATATCATTGCATCAAAGTAGATCTGCCACAAGAGTTAAGTCTGAGTATAGTTAAGTTCAGTCGGTCTTTGTCACTCTAGGTCCTTATAAAGAAATAAGAGAGAGTTGTAAATGATGATGTATAAAATTATTCCTCTTTTAACAATATATGCGAATCA
The DNA here is from genome assembly GCA_963693085.1 of Alisma plantago-aquatica. NCBI lineage: Eukaryota > Viridiplantae > Streptophyta > Magnoliopsida > Alismatales > Alismataceae > Alisma > Alisma plantago-aquatica. The sequence continues at coordinate 860,670,810 of OY856409.1, read as the reverse complement.
GCAAGTCTTATGTGCTTTAAAGTATGAGAAACATAATGAATGTTCATACATGCATTTTTTTTACTATTGAAATCAAATTAGAGAAATCAATGTTTAGATTCCCTTGTAAAGTTAGTTTATGTGGTTCAATGTGAGAAAACAAAGAGTTTGAAAAAGAAGAAAAAGTTAAGTGTGATCTTTGTATTATGTTAAATCCTCAATTTATGTCCTAATCTCATGATTAGTGGTAATTGTGAGATCGGGGTGTAACACACCTAGTCAGTGCCACCGAGAGTGTGATAGACGGTCGGTCCAGGCTTATAAAAGGAGAGGTGTGGAGTTCATTTTACTCACACCTTCAATCTCCACTCCTCTCCCACTTGAGCAAGAAGCACTACTAAGTATCCGAGACTTCTCTGAGCATCAAGATCTTCATCTTCTTCACCACTTCCTTCATCATCAAAATGGCGAGAAGAGCCAGAGCTCCCGCTGACCTCACACCCTGCCCAAGGATAGTGCATCCATCAACTGAGGGGAGGAATGTGTATGAGGAGTTGGCCAAGAGGCCATTTTCCACGATGAGATATGGCAATCGACAATTGATAGAAGACATGGGCTTCGTCAACAACATGGAGGATCATACGCTACATGTACTAAGAGATAGTCCTTGAGTTCATGGCTTCTCTCGACATCTATGTGGCGCCCGACCTCAGCTGCACTGTGAGGAGTCAATGGAAGGAGGGGAGAGTCAACTTCTGCCTCTACAATGCGAATCACTCAATGACCCTTCGTGCCTTCAACGCCATCTACAGTTGGCCCCACTCTGACATTCGCCAACCAGAGAACATCACTACAATGCCATCTGGGTGGACTTTGTCACTGTACCAACCGGTCAGAAGATTATCTTTCACCATAGCTCCCTCTCTGACTTTGAGCATCCATTTTTCTGAGCTCTACATCAGATTCTCACCAACACCCTCTTCGCCAAGTCTACACAAGGGTAGGCAAAGGCTCAATAGGCAGACTTGTTCTTCCTCTACCAACTGCTTGAGAAGCAGTCGATCAATTTTGGAGCTTTCTTCCTCAACCACGTGATGACGATGAAGATGAATGTGAAGAGGAACAATCCAATTCCTTTTGGGGGACTCATCACCCCAATCACGCTACACCTCAGACTGGACCTCTCCACACTGGAGCCGATGCAGTCTCAAATGCGAGTCAGCCACAACCATTTCAGGGCCACCAGCCTGATCCACATCCACCACCACACCATCTTCGTGATTTGCATAGGTGTGAAGACCTTCCATGAGTGACAACTCTCTGACCCAGCCTTCAACACCAGGGATGTGGCCCACTACAGGTGGCCAATCACGGAAGTAGAGGAAGTATCTTCAGATGACGATAGAGATGAGGATGAGGAGGAGCACAACGAAGATGACGATGAGGTGGAGGACACCACTCCCATCACTCACTGCGTTGATCTGAGGAAGCGTCCAAGACACTATGAGGCCTCCAAATCTTCCGCCCCGCTGCCCTCTCATCCATGAGAGGATGCATATTCCATGGGGGGCATGTACAAGATGTTGCAGGACATACAGACGCATCAGCAGCAGCAGACAACATCATTGGCGGGCATCCAGGATGTCCAAGGAAGGCTGTACACAAACCAGCAAGCCATCTATGACAATGAGCGACTTCTCTTGGCTAACCAAGAGAACATGCATCAACATCTACAATGGATGGAGAACTACCAACAACCCTTCTTTGACCACTACTAGAGCCAGGGCTACTTCGGGGGTTACCTGATGCCGCCCGATATGCCTTCCACATATCCAATATTCTAGGGGATGTTCCCACCATTGGACCCCACACAACCACCCATGGACCCTACACAGCCGCCACCATCATTTTAGATGGGTATCACTGTTCCACTTCTTAAGTTGGAATGTTGACTATGAGGTCATAGTCATATTCAAGCTTGGGGGGGTGCTGGAACAACTCTATCTTAGTTTTTCATAATCTTTTTAGCATTTTGTTTTCTTAATTTGGTAAATTAGGTTTCTTTGAGTGTTGCTTATGTAGTATCCATAATCTATCTAGCATAATATATGTAGAAATTAAATGCATGGTTTCAATTTAGTGTCTATCTTTGGCCGAGTGCAATAAAAAATGAAAAAAAAAATGTAAATTTTTTAGGTTATGCTTATCTTGTGAGGAGTTGAGTAGTCTAACTGAGGAAGTGCTTGAGTAAGTCAACTTGAGGACATAATAACATAAATGGCTATCTTAATTGTCTAAGAAAGTGGTTGACATGTTTGTTGAGCTCGAACTGACCAAACACCAACGGGACCTTGAACTGAAATTTAAGAAAGAAATCCCTTAGTTACCCTGTACACAGGTCATTAGAGAGGGACACATGATCTTTTCTGAGGGTTCTGTCATTTAGTAGTGTGATCTCATCCACCTCATATACATTCATTTGACACTCCACCATAAGATGACTGAGCACATTCTATCATTCTAGCTTTTGAAACCATACTTGCATTGCATAGTAGAATTGCATTATAGAGAAAAAAAGTAGAAAATCTACATGCACAACCAAATTTGGGTGCATGTCATGTAGTTACATTGCATATTTCCCTTTCTAGTCATCATTGCATTTCATTTTCCATATAATGTTATCATGTACTTAGTTTCTTCAAAAAAAGGTGAGGATTATGCCCATACCCTTAAAAAAGAAGAAAGTAGCATGGTATAGAGGAAAAATGCCATAAAAGTCCATCATGATGAGAAGGGATTCATACAAAAAAAAGAACAAAAAAAGAATATGAAAAAAAAGAATAATTAGTGAATATGGAGCATAATTGAGAAATAAAGGAGAAAGGGCATACTCTCACCTCAGTGGAGGAAGAACTAATTCTTGATGTAGTTTGTAGGTATTTCATCCCACCCTGAGACGAAATGTTCATGCATTCATCATTTCACTTCAGTCACTAGGCATTAGGAGCATATTTCAATTTTTCAGCATTATAGGTTCATCATCCTTTTGATTGCATGAATGATTTAATGTGCTCATGAGTCTTCCATAGCCACCCATTCATCCACCTGTTGCTCTTATCGGTAGGCCGCATATATGATGGTCTCCTCATACATTTTGATCAGGAGAACTGCTTCCATGTGATGGTAGGTAAAAAAAGGGAGCAACATAGATAGGAGATCACACGATGCACCATGTATGAATCCAAAGAGTCTATCATGTTAATTGCTTTACTTAATAGTGATACATTGATTTAGGGATAGGCATCTTTTATAGAGGTTCTTGGTCACTTTTATAGTAGTTGGTGTTCAGGGGTCAGTAAGGACCGGTATGAGGACCGAAAGGTGAGAGACACCTAGATATAGTTTATGTATTAGTGTCCTTTTGCTGACTTATCTCAATCAGATCCAAAGATAGTGTTGCTCGAGGACAAGCAAGATTTAAGCTTAGGGGAGTTTGATGCATGCATTTGGAGTCAATTTTACAGGCCTAGTTTAGGGTATTTTTATGCAGTTTTCACCATTTTCTTGATTATTATTGCATGGATTACTTCTAATGGCCAATATACATTCTTTTGCATGAAATCTTGCCTATTTTATCATATTTATGAGATTTTATATTAATCTCGGGATTATGCACAATTTTATATGCTTTTCAGGTGCTAAGTGTGCAAAGAAATCTCGGTGCCACTGAAATCGCAATAGAGAGGCAATAAAAAGTCATCGCGCCATCTCAGTGCCACCGACCCTTCTCGTCGGTGGTACTGACTCAGAATAATTGTAGACCGTGATAGAGATCTAGCCATCTTAGTGCCACCAACTTATACAACTCGGTGCCACCGACGCTGTCGATTTACAGATTTCTGTAGGATCACAGATTTGACGGTCCACATTATTTCAAGGGTCGTAAGTGGGTCTATGGCCTAACGAGGGACAACCTAACCGAGGAGGAACATACACTACACGCATGAGAGCCGAGAGAGGGGGAGCAAAGAACGGAGCCAAAGGATTGCATTCGGACGATTCGAGCATCTCTGACGGACAAATTTGCTACTGGAAGGCCACAATTCGTGCACCAAAGGAGGAGGATTGTCTACTCGCACTTCCATCTGAGGGGTTACTCGAGTTTCTCCATGTTCCCCACATTTTTCTATTCTCCCTTCATTTTCGCAATGTTGAACACCATGCGGGGCTAAACCCCTTAATTCCTTAGGACCTGAGAGTAGCCCGGTGAACCATTGTATCGACTTTTACATGATTTAGTATAATTTTCCTCATAATCTTGGATATCTATGCATGTGAATGCTTTCTCTTGTGTTGATTGATCACCTTCATTAGAAATCATAGGCGCATAATTAATCTGAAAGGAGAATTAAATGCCTGAAACCCGCGCACAAACACCATCCTATGCGTCCTTTGGTAAAGGTGACATGCGGTTAGTGGGAAGAAACCTATAGATTGATCGTAAAGCACCTAATCTAAGATTTAAACTACTATAAACGTGGAGTTGGCTTATATTTAGGTAGTGAATTGTACCATGGGAGTGGGCAATTCTCGCTACAGGCTTCCTATCCAAGATAGAGGTTAATTTATACTAAAATCGGTAAAAATAAAATACAATGGGGATCCATGGTGAAACTAGTGTTTCTAAGGAATTCCATCATCTTTCGATTTGATCAAACCATTTTCAGTTTAATTTTATTTTGTTTTCTTTTAAAAAACCAACTCTCTCAAATTTAATCGGTCTAGCTGATTTCCAGTAGTTAGTAGTAGTCTCTGAATGAAAGTCTCCCTGAGTTCAACTTAGGCCTCATTTGTCCTATATTACGCGACATGTACACTTGTGTTTAGACGCACAAAAAAAATTGTGTCACTGAGTCATTCCCCTAATGTAGGGGGTCACAATGAAAGCAAGTTTTCTCCTTTATTGAAGCATGTTTCTAGTAGTTTGTATTCAAAGTAACATATCATGTCAATGATTAGTGTATTTTTATCAACATCAGCGTAAGAAGTAAAGCCGTTCAACTACTGGTAAATACTTACATGAAAAACTTGGCTTCATGTGTATTCTATGAAATAACAAACAAGTAATATAAGAAACAATTTTCATCAAGATGTTTATCTTGATAATTCATGTTGTATTTTACATAAAAAATGAACAACAATTATGAAATGTAGGTCCTAAATAGAAATTGTTCCAAATAGATAGTAGAGAGAAATCATAATAAACTATCTCTTCAATTAACAAAGATCAATTGATATGTCATACAAGGGATTATGACATATACATGTGAACAATGTATGATTTGCGGCTATAATAAGAAATAAAGACCCAAATTTTGTGTGGTGAGGTGGAGGTGATTAACATAGTAGAAGTACTATGTGAAACAACCAATAATTCTAAAAATAAAGAGGAATCCGCATCAGTGACATGCTAAAACTGTGTGTGTGAAATGCAAGTGCATGCGTAGTGTAATATAGGCCTATGAGGCCCGAGTGTCAAACTCAAGTAAACGTTCACCAAAGACAACTACTTAGTAAATCCAAATCACCAAGACCTAGAAAAGGGTTGATTATTTGCTTTATAACTAAGAGGAAAGAATTAAACCTAAATTAAAATGGTTGTGATCAAGAATGGATGAATTACTCAAGACTATAGTTTCACAATGGGATACATTATATTCAAATTATATTTCATTACTAATTATTCACCCTTTACTTTGGACTAAAGACCTATAGAAAGTATTACTCACTCCCGCAGTGTAATGCATTGCCTAGACTAAAACAAACCCCACTCCTATAAAAGATTAAGAATTAGTTGGGTGCACTATCAAAATCTTTAGGTTATACTTTCATAGATGTAAGCACTCTCTCGAGGTGCAATATAGACTGTGTGGATCTATGATTTGTCAGCTCCCTAATCCCTCTCCTGAAGCAAATAGTGGTCTATATATTACTTTAATTATGATGATAAAGTATAAAAACATCGACATGAGATCATAAATTCACGTCTAGAATGAAGAAAATAAATTATCAATTCATAGGATTCAAATACAATACAATACTAGGTTACTCCTAAGTCATAAGGAATATGTGGTTTAGCCCCAAATGATTTCCATCATCATACAAAGAGAAGAAGAGGAATAAAATAAGCTAAACATTTGGAAACTAATATAAAAACTCCTAGAGAAGTCCTCTCAGCAGTCCCCTCTGCTGAACACCTTGATCTACAACATTTCGACTACAAATCTACCCTCCAGAAGTGACAGGAGTGTCTGGTAAGTGGTTTTTGCCTTTGTCTTCTACTCTCGTAGCTTTGTGATATGTTGTTACTGAAAAAACATGAGATGATCATTTAGTCGCACTCCATTTAGGTCATAAGTGGGGCTTTAGTCGTCATTAAGCCACAACTGTTGGATTTGACTTGATTTTGGATCTGAATTAATCATGCAGTGCTAGTACCATCGATAGAGAATCGATAGCACTGAGTTTTCGACTAACTTGTAACCCTCAGACCGTGTCAGTACTACTAATATACTATGTCGATAACATTGAGTTGCTATCTTCTAATTCTAATGCAACTTGGATGCTGAAGTCAGTACCACCAACATGCGAGTCGGTGACACCAAGATAATTATTCTTAAGTTTTAATGCTCCTTGGATCTTGAGTTAGTAGAAGTGATTGCTAAGCTTGGTAGCATCATTGCCTATCTCAATAGCATTGAGCCTGCTCCCTGTTATGACCGTATCCGAGCTTAATTGGTAAACTACGGTTTACCTGGATGATTATATGCTTAATTGGATTGATCATTTCTTAGATCTAATTAATGATGATAATTCAATTATGATGTTTTAAAACTAATAAGAACATTAAGTGTTCTATTGTTTGAGAAATTAGGGTTTGAGAAATATAAACCCTAGTTGGTTGAAATTAGGGTTTTGATGGTACATGAGTATGGAATTTGATCAAGATAGTAGTATGGTAAACAATTTAGCATATTTTCTATGTAATTTGGATTTAATTGAAATTTGGATATAATATGTATAAATCAATCTTGCATTTTAGTGAAAAATTTCAGATTTTTTGGATGTTCTTTAAAAGTTATTCTTGGTCGAGATATATTTCAACCGACCATGTTGACAGAATGTTGTTCAATAGTATATTATTTGATTTTTAATTATTTATTGGTAAATACAAATGATCTGAAATTTTAACTGGAGATCTGAAACTCAATCTTAAACAACATTTAAAATTTTCATAATTTTTGGATGCATTTAGACCTTATCAGTAGATGAATTACAGTAACTAACATTTTTGTAGAATTCTGGATAGCAGTGCACTATTTGATTTTTAATTATTTATGGAAGCTTGGAATGATCTCAAATTTTAACTAAATTTTTTTAACTCAATTATACACAACATGCTAAATTCTCATAATTTTTGGAGGAGGTTTGATCTCTAAAATACATGAATTTACGGAAACCGTTTTATGAAAGAAAAAAATTGTTGAAATAAGAAAAAATATAGTAAGGGGTCAAAGTGAAATTGACCCAAGCAGCTCAATTTCTCTATATGTCAACCTAAAACACAAGGAGCTCTCATAAATCCTGATTCAATATAGAGAAATGAAATCCTAGAGAGAGAGAGTTAGGGTTTGAGAGGAGAAATTGATGGAGATGCTGACCTAGGGTTTTGCGGTCCGAGGAGTGATGAAATCATGTAAGTTTAACTTCTTTGGATATAGTTTCATGGTGAATCTTCTCTCACATGTCAAAATTCCGTCCCTCCTCTGATTTTATCCAAAATGGTATCAAAACTTCCCCTTTTCTCACTCTTTCTTCATAATCCCTCATTTTTAGGGTTTTTGAGTTGAAAGGAAGAAGAATTGGGTGAATTGCTAGGGATTTGATATGAGATTGAGATTTTCAGGGATGAGATGTGTTTTTAAGATGTTTTCACACCTTAGGGTGAGTGCTAACTTCCTTTGAATAGTATATTGCTTGAAAATTGGTTAATTCATCCATAATCTTTAATTGCTAGTATGCGACTACAAACCCTGAATTGTCTATTTGTTCCAAGTTTTTGCAAAATGATATGAAATGTATTCTTCCTCTATTTGGATGAAGTTCAGATGATAAAATCATATTAGAAATGTATAAAATACATCCTAATGAGAATCCCCTAAGTATTCACAGAGGTTATAAGAGTAAACTGAAATATAGGGAATTTGTCTATGACTGAAATTTGCTGTATAAGTAAATAGAGAAAATTGCTTATCTAGATCCCCTTGGTTATGAATGATTGTTTATCTAAATTCATAATACATATATGTCAGATACTATATTGGATTTCATTCAAAGTGAATAGTGTTTGTTTGATATCTCAGTAAAGAGGGTGAAACCCTAGATGTGAGGAAAGTTGGATATTTGGGAATAGATATCGTGAAATCCATTTGAAGGGATTTTCTTGACATGATAGAATTCATTTATTCAATGTTATTATTGATGCATGATATCCTAGTGAATGGCATGGAAACCCAAATTGAACTCAGTTCTAAGGTTTCATACATATATTGATTTTATATGATTTGTTGATAGTAGTCTTTATTCAATGAATGTTTATGTCGCATGAAATATTTATGGGAGCCATGTGAATTAGTTGTTTCCTAGTGAGAGGTGACAAGATGTGTGATCGCCTTGTGAGCCATGAGAATACTTGTACAACCAGTTAAATGAATACCTTGGTCTAAGGACCTAGAGGTAACAATGCTATGTGATGATCTAAGGGTTTGAATACCCAGATCCAGTAATCATGATAATGATGTGAAGGGATGAGAATTCTTAGTAATGTGATAAGGGATTGAGATCCCATGTATCATGTGTTTTAAAGATTTAAAAAGTACGTGATAGATGTATTACACCTTTCTTTGTAGCATTTATGGTGATTAAATGAAACCCTAAGGGTAGGGTGTTCAATGAATCAAGTACTGTGATATCAATGTTCTCAATTATTATTAATAATTCTTGTCATGATAAGTAATTAACTCTTAATTGAGTTATGAGATGCAAAACTCAAGATTTGGGTTGATACGCATGATTCTAGTGTGTATGTGCCAAGTGGTCATGAAATCTGTTTATTTAAGAATTTTAGTCTGCCTGCATGTATAGTATGTTGATTACTCAGTATATTATAGTGTTTTGAATATACTGCTCTGCCAAGTTTAGAATGATATACATGTTGTATTATAACTTAAAATAAGTAGTCGCGACACCATAGAGATACCAAAGTCAAGTATAAGTAAGAGAAGGGTACAATGTAGAAAGAGCTTTCTAGGAATAATAAAATAATCGACTTACGAGCCCTGAACACCGTAGAACCCCTATGTGAGGTCTACGCCTTAGGGGTGAAACGACCTAACCCTGGAAGCATCCAGTATACGGGGGTCGGAATGTGCTATCAGGTGGCATGGGGGACAAATCCCTAGTGGAAGTCTCCTTAAATTATAGTTTGCAGTGTCCAACATCAACCAGAAGTCCTGGTGGCACTAGAGTACAGAAAAGCCAAGAGGTGGCTTGACTCTCCACCTGTGTGCTCAGGTTAGAGGAGGAGTCCAGTTTAGGACAGAGAGCCATTTCCCTGTTGTAGACCAGGAGAGTAGTCAGACTTAGCATTTCCCAGGTGTGTCCGCTAGGTCTTGTACGGTGTGATCGTAGTGCACTACGAGCCTTCATATGTAGAGTACACTGCATATGATCAGGGCATAATAAAATGAATGAGAGGTCAAACAAGTGTGTACAGTTATTCAATTATTCTTTGTATGTTTCTGAATTATTAGTTCTCTTTATGATCAATCAAGCATTTCATATATTGATTCACTCTTATAGATATTTAGAGTATCCTGCCATATTTATGATTGTCAATTATTAGACTCTCTAAATATTTTTTCTATTATAATTGATATCAATTGCTCAAAAGTATATCTGTAATTATATCAGTGCTTTAGACTGTTTCTTTGAAGTAATCATTCATTGAGCGAGTAGGCTCACCCCTCTACTCAAAATTTTTAGGGAAATCACATGGACTTGAAGAAGATATCATTGCATCAGAGTAGATATGCCACATGAGTTAAGTCTGAGTATAGTTAGGTTCAGTCAGTCCCTGTCACTCTAGTTCCTTGTATAGATCTGAGAGAGAGTTGTAAATGATATTTTGTATGTTTGTTTCCTTAATAGGAGAGAATGCAAATGATTGTCATGTTGTATTTACATGGAAGTGTGAGAAACATAATGAATGTATGGATGTGTATCATTAATGCTGAGATTATATTAGAGAAATAAAAGTTTAATTCTCTTGTAAAGTTAGTTTATGTGGTTCAATGCGAGAAAACAAAGAGTTTGAAAAAGAAGAAAAAGTTAATGGTGATCTTTGTATTACGTTAAATCCTCAATTTTTACCCTAATCTAATTATTAGTGGTAATTGTGAGATCAGGGTGTAACACTCTCGGTAGCACGAAGATTTTTCTATTTCCCTATTGGAGAATCATGCTTTATCAATACTACCAACATATGTGTCGGTGGCATCGAGCTATCCACTCAGTGCCCAATTAGCTTGAAACAAGGGAAAATATCATAAGTCTAAATTGTAGATGATAAACTAACATGATTCATTAGAATTATTAAATATTTGATGCAACATTGATACACATGTTAATCATAGAAAACAATGCATATACATATCTCAAATGGAAATTGTATGCAAATGCCCAGAAAATAGCCTGTGAAAAGTGAATGAAAATGAATGCATCAATCAACATTGTAACCTAAAGCAATCATGTGTTGTAATATAGTCTAGGTTTTACTTTTATTGTTACACTGTTTACTGTTAGAAATAATGGACTAACAATGATATTCATAAATATTGTGTTGTAATGTTATGTTTGCATGAGAGACCTCTCTCCTTTATATAGGAGAAGGTGGACATGACTCTAGAGACTTCCAGACTAGAATAGAGTTGACTAGACTCTATATGGGCATATAGACCATAGCCCATATATGATATGACTTACATCTCTAACACTCCCCTACAAGCTAGAGCATGGGAGAATCACATGCCTAGATTGGATGACAAATAGAAACAAGACAAAAAAATTTTATGGCTAAAACATGGTAGATATCCCCTTGACTTAGCACAACATGTGCACTCCCTTGTACTTTAATATCTCTGGCACATTTGACTTTGAAGCTTCCCCTGAGATTGACAAACACATGAGATTGATACACACCAAATCATTGAAACATCTCAAAGCTTTGACTAGGTTGACGGTTGTATCTTGAATTATGCTAAAGGAACATGCGAAGATCATGAGTCATGAACTCGCTACTGTTGCTGAAGTAGTGTTCATGATATGTGGCACAGTAACACCAAATTGTAGGAGATGGTTAACATGCTTAAAGGGGCACAAACGAACATCAACGTGCTTTACAAGGACAAACATCAACGTGGACATAGATGAACATCAAAGTGATGGACATGGAACGAACAGACATCAATGTGCTTGACTTGGCATGAACGAATAAGAAGGAAACATAGAAAATGTAGTCGACTGAATGATCTTCTATAAAAGATAGGTGTGTTCGAGAAGCACACAACTAGATGCCCAAATGATCCAAGATGCTCCAATACTAGAAGACTAAAGTGTTGCTAGAGTAGAATTACTAAGACATAGTCGATGAAGAAACATATTCGCCTGATGTAGAGCACTGATGACATACAACTGATACGAGGAATCACCTTCTTTATTTGACAATGCAAGAAGATGAATTCTGAACGAAAGACCAATGATTGGAAACTCAAAATCTAAATGGCGAAGATGAACATTGACCTTGAACTTGATAGTAAGATATGGACCATATGTAGACAATTTTCTTCATCCTCTTTCTTCTCATGACCTCAACTCTTTTCCTCTATATCTCCCCACACACCAACCATGGAGAGATGATAAAAGTGTTTGGGGTGGACAAAGATAAAGAGAAACTCCCCTGTAACATTAGGGGACATGGGTTGGAGAGGGAAGAAATGGTTGGAGAAGGATTTTCTTGACATGGATGGATAAGTTATGTGTTGGGATGCACAACGGGTTTGAGAACTTGACCTCAATGGTTCTTTGGAGAGGTTGATTCAGTGAGGAAGATGTAGTAGTAGAACTAATAACTGGATTCAATGTGGTATGTGACCCGATTACAAGATCCAGATTAGAAATTAAATGGATTTTTTCTGACTGAAACCCCCATGAATTTTTTTGGATCTGACAAAAAATTAAACTTTTTCTTGCTAGGGAGCTTCTAATATAAGCTTTGAATATGCATGGAGAACTGATCTGGGACACATATTTTGAAGATGTAGCTACCGTTGATTAAGTTGCAAACCCTAATGGTGACACTGAGTTTAATTGTCGAAGATGTATGAAAAGACTATCGAAGACACGTCATGTTGGCTGCTGAACACAACATGAAAAACTTTTGGTCAAAGATGACAAATTGCCGCTAAAATGGCATGTACAGATGTGACACAGTGTGCAGGCGTAATCTTGCCTTCTTTAGCACGACATGTTGGAAATCAACATATTGTGTGACTTGCATTCTGATGAAAATTTTGTATTTCCTGATGAAGAAACACGACACATAAGAGTGTGGAACACGACATGTTTTGCACCACCAAGGAATATATATGGGAAAAACAGTAGAAACATTTAATCCTATCTTCATGGATGAATCATCTTCTAGAAATAAGCCTCCTAGATGACAATCTGGATGATGAAGACGACGATCTGAGTGGAGATGACTTCCATCACAAATGACGATGCAAATGATGGAGATGACAATATGGGTGGTGGATCTAACTTCCATCACTATGCAGATAACAGATTGGATGGTGGAGATGACTTCCACCTTGGAGAAGAAGACATCATAGATGGTGGAGATGAGATCCACCTTGGAGAAGAAGACGACACAAATGGTGGAGATGATTTCGACCATGGAAAATACCACCATGGGATCGCTGATCTTGGTGATCCAAGAAGAATGACAACTTGGATCTACACTTTGTCTTGATGGAGGGAGCAGTTGAACCTTGTGCTTGGGGAAGACGAAGGACAAAAGACACACACACAAGGATTCTATATGATGATGAACATGATACTTGTCAGATTTGGATCTACACCATAAAGATATGAATGGTGAAGGCCATTTAGAGAGAGAGGGTGACATAGATCTCCCTTCAAAGAGGGTGATGGATATAGTCCTACGGGCAACCATCCAATGAATGCAACTATTTCCCACGGGTAGAGACTTCTTGCTTTCTCTCTAGGTTAGGCTCCCTGGAAAGAAGACTTTAATACCATGTTGGAAATAATGGATGGATGATAATATTCACAGTACTGTGTTATAATATTATATGTTTAAATGAGAGACCTCTATCCTTTATATAGGAGAAAGTGGACATGACTCTAAAGATTTCCACACCAGACTAGACTTGACTAGACTCTATATGGGCCTATATACTCTGGACCATATATGATATCACTTATATTCCCAACATTTATCATGATCTAAAAATGCCACAATTTTTACCCCCCCCTACTTACTTACATTCCCAAGCATAAAAAGATACGCAAAGATTCTTATACACAAACAAGTCCATGATCTTCCAAGCATTAGAAAAAAAGAGACTGGAAGTATAACAAAGTGTTAAATTAATTGTTCAATAGTACATAAAATTAATTAATTTCTTGGAGTGTGATATTATAGTATATAAATTTAATTAATTTCTTGGAGTGGAGGGGCATGTGCTCCACCTTGACAACCCCCTAATGAAAAATCCATTGTTGACCCAGGGTAACAATTTTAATTTTCAATAATATTAGTTATGGTACTAGTAATATCTACACGAAGGAACACCATGGCTTTGTACATTCTAGGAACATTGGAAGCCCAATAGACATCTTCACAATACTAAAATTCTAGATGCAAATTTCCCTAACGTATTAATTAAAACATTTATTTTTTTATTCTACTACACTCCAAATATTTATCTTTGGTCTACGAAAGATCCCACTCTTCTAGGTGATGCTTTCTTTGGAAACTCATTACTTGATTTCCACCTCTTGATCTCTACCTAACTCATTAGTTCTTTATTAAAAGCAACTATGTATTATTATATGATGTATTCCCCACTAGTAATGATGTTATCTCTTTAAAATAGTTAGAATGCATCCATCTCCCCACAAACAGCTACTGTAGGGGTGAGCAGAATTTGGTTAATAATCAATTAATCAAATGGTGAAAACCGAATGGTCACTTTTATTCAGACAATTTGGTTAATTTGGTTAATTTATTTCAGTTTGTTGGTTAATCAATTAATTCTTCAGCTAAAAATATTTCCTATTTGGTTAACTGAATTAACCAAATAGTCACAAATTTATTTTAAAAAAATATCTTACATATATATACATATATAATTGTACTTTTATTTAAAAAAAACTCTTTATTTATATAGTAAACAAGTTTTTATGAACTATATATCATTATATTTATATGCAATATAGCTATAATATAACAATGTTTAAAATTTAGGAGTATTTTAGTACAATATTATTCAAAGAGTGTTATTTGGTTAACCGACTGAATTAACCATTAATCGATTAATCATAAATGAATTAACCGACACTAATTCAGTTAGACTAATGGTTAAAATCTCAAACTACAAATTAACTATTTAACTGATCTGAATAAACCACAACCAACCAAATCAACTGAATGCTCACCCCTAGCTATTGAATCCATGCATCAAGGTTCTTCATGCTTTGAGGGTGTGGCTGCGATGAGGTTGATAATAACATCATAATTTGGGGGAATACAAATAACTAAATTCAAATTTATTTCCACATCATGTCTCCTAATTATGAAGGGACAACATTCAACATGTTTGTTCATAGTAGTTCTAGCAATAATTATTAATGCAAAGAAAAGAAAATCAACTCAAGGGATACCAATATTAAAGGAAGCCAAATCAGTGGTTTTAAACATTGATTTGGTAATGGTATCTATCAAGACACCATCAATCTCTGCATGAATGATCACCGTGGACATTCCGATTCTAGGCCTATTGGAATTTTGGTAAATAAATTCACAATACCATGGCTATAGAAGCACTTATCCCTTGTCATATTTTGTAATCATTTTTATATTCAATCTAACTAATTGTTCATTGGCTATATTATCTTACTTTTCTAGGCAATTATTTTACTAGAAACTCATTCCATGGTTCCTCCTATGTCCTCCACCTAATTGATTATATTATTTACTACAACATATTAACATTATTTTACTAGTCCTTTCATCAAATATAACAATCCATGACTCTACCACATAGTCAAAATGCATCCACATAACTATAAAACACCCACCAAACCCAAATATCAAGCTTCTTCATGTTATGACGATGTAGCCCCAATAGGCTCACAATAACATTTGATGGGGGAATTCATCTAAATTCATGAAATATGCTAAACTGAATATGAATTGTTGACCCCATTCTAGAACTTTGATGCCATTACATGATCTTGATATGATAATTAAATAATTGTATTTGGCCTTTTTTGTTTATTCTTGAAAATCACATGTTGGTTTTGACACATAAAAATCACTCTTTTGCATAATAGTACTTTTTTACATTCCTTGGTTGTTGACCCCATTCTAGAACTTTGATGCCATTACATGATCTTGATATGATAATTAGATCATTTTATTTGGCCTTTTTTGTTTATTCTTGAAAATCGCATGTTGGTTTTGACACATAAAAATCACTCTTTTGCATAATAGTACTTTTTTACATTCCTTGGTCAACATATTTATATGTATGTAGCGTTTAGCAATGTGATTGTCCTTCCACTGCTCTATTGTGGTGAGATGGACCATTGTGAGATTTTTCTCCAGTGAAAATTGACATTCGTAAATGTTGCCCATTGCTGCATTAAAGCACTGTCCGAGAACGCGATAGAATGCATCGCTCTCCACTGTGTCAAAATGATGCGGTAGATTTTGTTCCATTTTAAACGATGCTGTCTATTAAAATTGTACATAAAGCAGTAATTATGGAGCAATTAAATCAACCTATGTTATATATGAAAGTTTTTTAACTTCCCGTGAAGTCCTAATACCTGCCTGCATTTACGCGACTCTACTGGTCACTGTCAAACGTGTTCCCGAACGAAGCATATATGAAAAAAAATATAAATAGCCACTGGTGGTCAATATTGTGTTTGGTTATCGCCGTTGGAAGATGACCGCTCCTGTCTGACATATATAATCATGTCCCTAACAACTGATGTCACTTTACCAAACAAAGCATTAATGTTATTTCCAACTCCAAGATAGAATTACATAAAGGAAATAGTTGTAGAATATCTTTTAAGTATTTGATTATATTGATTTCATACAATCGTGACATGAAAACACAAATAAAAATCATTGTTGATGAGGCTGTAATATAGAAAATGCACATAGTCATGGGAATAAAAAAACCACTTTTGCGTAGGTATGTGTAAAAATTAAACTAGACTTAGATGTTAGTGAAGTGTTGAGCCTTAAATTGTACTAAAGTTTATCATATCAAAGCAAGCATTCAACCTAATTCTATAATTTATTAGAACTCTTTAATAATTGGTTAAGTAAAACAAGATTGCATGCAAACATTCATATTTATGTTATTGTATAGTTATGATGTTTCTTTTAAATATTTAGTATTGAATTAGTAATAAACTTTCAATTGCCTTATATTTATGCTAGTAAGACGCTTACCTAATCTAGATTGTCTAAAATTATCAACCTAGAATGAATCCAATTTTAATTTAAACATCAAAATATCAACCCATACCGACCCTACTTAAGGTAGTTGAAACTAGAAACGACTTTTTGGGTCAGAAAAAGGTTTGGTTTTACAATTTTGGACATGATTTTTTGGTCATGTGTAGGTATTCCAACATTTATTCTCAGCCTCATGTGATCACACTACACTACCTAAAATTTCATATTTTTCACCAAATAGCTATATGTTATCCTACAATCATTTCCTCAGAAAAAATAATTTATGACACTACCACATAGTTACAATGCATCTCCAACTCTATAAACAACCACCAAATCAAAACATCAAAGTTCTTAATGATTTGACGATGTTACCATGATGTATTCATAATAACATCTTTATTCTACATTCATTAATACACTAAACTCAATTTGAATTATTGACCCTTTAATATCTAGAATTTAGCTGTTGCTACATGATTCCGAGATGATAATAAAAGCATTGTATTTGGCCTTTTGTGTTTACTCTTGAGAATTACATGTTGAGTTTTGTCGTGTAAATGAATATAAATTTGCAAAATGGTAATGTTTTTCTTATGTTCCTTGGTCAAAATATACATACTTGAGGTTGGTCCAACTCTAAGACAAATGTATGTAAATAGAAGTAGATTTAGAGTATCTTTTAAATATTCAAAAATGTTAATTTTATAGGAACCCCATCACAAAACCAAAATGACAACCAAAATCGACCTTTATGTAATGTTATAGAACAAAAAACACAAACGATTATGGGTATAGAGAAACCAATTTCATGTAGGTTATGAGTCAACCCGAACTTATAAATAAAGTTCTAAACTTGAAATTTCACCTAAATTTATTATATCAAACTAAATGTTATACTAAATTCAATACTTTTTGAGAATTCTTTAAATGACAATAAATTTAAAATAAAATTACATAGAGCATTCATGCTTTTGTGGATATTGATTTTATACATACCATATTAAATTATCATTAAAGATTTATTATCCCTATGTATATCTTTATTTGTCCCTACATGGTTTGGAATGTCTAAAATTATCAACCTAGAAAACCCATGTTCTAATTTACACATTCAAATATCATCCCATACTGACTAAGATTAATGTAGATGAAACAAAAAGAACCTTTTGGGCCAGAAAAGATTGATTTCACAAGTGTATACACTTCTCGATAGCCCTACACATAATTTTTGATGTTTGCTATTAACATCATGTGAGCATATAATACCTAGTGTTATTATTGATTAAGTATTTTCTTTGATTACAACCAAACATGTATGCAAGTAAAGAAGCATACATGCAACTAGTTGGAAAAGTGAAAAGTTTGTAGACAGATAGGTCAATCAGGCGGGCATGTACTTAGAAACGATATTAGAAATCTAGTAGATAGGCATGTCAACTAGGTTGGCAAGTAGTAGGAAAACCTAATAGATGGGCATGTATCTACCTCTTATTCGTGTGAATATAGAACTTACCCCTTAGATCCTATTTGGAAAATGGACTGCATCTGAATCCAATATTGTTATTTTGTAATAATTATATTGAATCTTCTCAAACTTAACATGCTTAGTTGTTTGGTTAAACTTACTAGAAATTGAATGAATACTAGGCTATTCCAAACCCAATCTCGATCTCCAGTCCAACTCACTCTTGCTTGGGGAAAGTATTTAATACTGGTATTGATTAAACCTTCTATTCTGACATTGACGTGATACGATATTGTAATTGAAATCAAACTCATCTCCCAAGCAACCTTTTATCTAAATCCAGACTATGCATATCTCATTGCCAGATTAACCCAGTCTACACTTCAATACCTCAATCAGTTCCAACCAAGGGCTTAAAGTGAGCCTATATATATGAGGGCATGTTCCTCGTATTGGTGAAAATCTATATTTCATGGGGTTTGTTTAACTTTGTCAACAATCTCACTAGGTCACAAGTTGGTTCATCCACCTCAATAACTCCCAAGACTTATAGGTTGCCACAGAGGTCTAGTACATATTATTAAAAGAGACGCGTTGGCAAATAAAATATAGTTTTTGACCAAAAAAATGACATCCAAGACATCTAAATGAAGTAAAATATCTATATCATTATATGGGTCAAGAATAAGTTATTATGAGTTTTTATAAGGAAAATTTTGATAGAGACATCTTATCCATAGAAACTCTATCTAGGAATGAGATACAAATTGACTTAGTTCAAGAAAGCCCAAATAAGGTTTAAGTTAAACTTTGATCTAGAGAAAGAAAAGATATGGGTTGATTTATAACCTAACTTATTCATAGATGAACTTATCATCCTCATATGAATTAAAAACATATTAGGACCCACTATAGTTAGGTTACATATTTCACTATTGACCCTTGACTCTAATAAGATGACAATAAAAGATAAATTATGTGGTATCTAGATAACATTTGCTATTGTATAAATAATAATGTGACATTTTGCATTATTAACCCTAACTCACATGATGTAACATATTTGATATGCCTGAATTGATAATGAACGAACAAAGTTTTTTTACATGATTTGAATACCCATGTAACATAAATGATATGTTTTATAACCATAGGTTTCATATAATGGGCGACACATAAAAGTGAAATAGATTAATATATCACAACCCTCACTAATATAACTTGTAAAACTAACAGGTCTAATAATGATTCACACAAGTCAAACATATATAAATAAATAATAGTGATGAAAAATATCTTAATGAGCATAAATGAATAATTTATATCTATGAAGAATTATTTTATGATTGTTTTAATATTATTAAATGACTTTCTGAGGTAATTTAAAAAATATGATGACAGTAGTAGACATAATCCTTCATGATATTGTATCATGGCAAATAATCTCAATAGAAACCAGATCTGATTATATTAGGTAGAGATATCAACAACAATACCAACAACTTCAATAATAATAATAATATAAATAATAGAAATAATAGAAATATATCCTAATATATTGGACAACCTAATCAGTGATATCAAAACTAGAAATAATGTTGGATTTCAAATTTGCATGTCCTAGTTAGGTTGTATTTCAAGCTTCACCTTAATTGGACCTTGTTTGATATCTCTAGTAAAATAGGAAAGGAAATATATTATAAGTATCTAAAATATCAAATATGTACTCTATATTGCTAATTTTATGAAGTATCACATTTTATTTTGTAACATCCTCAATTTTCTTCCTTTCCCCTCTTGGATCACTAATCCAACAGTCCATACTTAACTCACACTTTCCTTCACTACACCTATGCCAGTTTGATGCTCATCATTCATCTCCTCATCTGGATATTCTTTCTTCCCCATTCCATTGTCAGTGGTACTTCCTTGTAAATATGTATCTCCCCAATCCCAGATAACAATCACTTTTGATGTTCTTTCTCAAACCCGATGATTACAAATTTACTTAGCTTGCTATACTAGATCATCCAAATGAACTACCCCTTTCACCCTATTTTTCTCTAGGTGATATCCTTGTCACCCAAGGACACCACATTCCCATATAATTCTTTCCACACCTCTAAGGTACTCTGAGACAATAATATGTGATGTTCAATTGCCTTGATATATTCTCTAACATACTAATCAAAGTTCACGTACCTCATATTGCCTCCCTGGGTTTGGAAATAAGGGACCAAATATTATCTACAATCCCTCCTCGACACTCTGCAAAGGTGTTCTAACTAGTAATAAGAACCCGAGACCATTATTATGCTCTAATCATGAACCCCAGATTTATTTTTTTATTTTCACATGATTCATGCATGTACTTCGTGCTATTCCCTTCTTATTGACATTGCAAACTTGATCAAAGTTTTGGTTTCGATATATTTGTTGTTCTTCATGCTCCTCATTCTTTGACAGTAGGCTTGCAATGATAGGGAACTCCTATGGGGGCTCCATCCATCTTAGCACATTATGATTGGGCTCATTGAGTTTGGATTAGTCCCAAGAACTCAACCATGTCATTTCATTCTTCTAGTTCACATAATAAGGTGAGTGTTGGTATGAGCATTAGACTGCATTTCCTGTGCTAGAGTTTCTTTGAAACAACTCCAATGTCCAAGGTGATTTACACTTTTACACTCTTATTAATTTTGCTTTTGTCACACCAGCATGAATACGTGAGTCTTATCCCCTATTTTATTTTTTACAAGTCAGGCAAGGTTATGATAATTAATTTTATTTTTTCCCTAACATGGTTGACTAGATAAGCTAGGATTCTGGCGTCGGGGAATCTTTTCACAGTCTTTGTTTTATAAATCAAATCAATACATTTAGGTTTGAAAATTCTTAAATAGTTTTGGGAATGCCAAATAATTACAAATAAACATGTCTTGAAATCATGACAATATTCATCACATAATTGCATTAATTTTGTAATTGAATTACTAAATATGAAATTTTTATTTTAGGATGCATGAAATACACTTGGTTTTAATTAACCTATTTTAATGACTAGCGTAGGTCTGAACCATCCTTGATCTTGGATTAGTCAAGATAGGTTTACTTTAGGACATGTTTGTTGAATGATCTCATCATTCATATTAGGTAATATCCCTATTCTATCTCTTAACCTACTTGAGGTCTATTTCTTAAAATTTCCCTTTATGACTTCATTCGGTCCAGTTTAAGTCTCATATAATGGAATTTACTCTGTACTATATTTTGGACTATTGAAATTGCAATTTGAACTATAAATATTGTATAGATGTTCATCTTATCTCAATTTGCATATTAATTGTGAAATTGAACAATTTTGATTAATTGTGTGTTGGTAACCCTAATATGGTTCATTATGTGGTGTGACCCTAATCTAGATCCTTCTTTTTTTTATTCTGATTTAACTTAATCTTGACTCTCTATCAATGTGCATGGTACTTGTGGTACCCAACTACAATATATCCGAACCCC
Organism: Alisma plantago-aquatica; assembly: GCA_963693085.1. NCBI lineage: Eukaryota > Viridiplantae > Streptophyta > Magnoliopsida > Alismatales > Alismataceae > Alisma > Alisma plantago-aquatica. The sequence continues at coordinate 860,648,947 of OY856409.1, read as the reverse complement.
AGAATATGACTTAACACTCCATTTTTTAGAATCCTTTTAGATTATGCTAGTTTTAGTTTTTTTTCCCGATTTAGATTAAGTTAGGATTACTTGGAGTCAAATTGTATCATATATACATAGCTCTCCTTTATATTTGAAGTTTTAGAATAAAATAACCAAAATTTATTTGCAAGAATAGATGTATTATTACACCAATCAATAGATTTTGAATCCCTAGAATAGTCATAGGAATATAATAAGAAAAAAATTAAGCTAATGCAACATATGGTGTACTAATTAAGATGAATAAATGGCCTCAGTGAAGAGTTAATATTCAAATATATAAATAAAACATTCAACATTTTTAGAAGAAAAAATTAATGTCAAAATTAGATTTTTCATATCTGATTAGCCTATATATCAAATTTGAGATATGATTTGCTCCCCCGTTTAAATAGAAATGAAAAGTTATATTTTAACTTAAGTTTTAATGGATTTAGCTTAATGCCACGATTTAAATGCATACGATCCATTTTACTTTGTCAGTCATGTGAAACCCACGTTGCGCACGTCATCTGACGACTTTCATTGCGCACCCATTCAATCTAAAGGCTCTGGGTCATCTCCTTCCCCTCATCTTCCTGATTCTTAGGCTGCTTTTGTTACATGGTGAATCATGGAGAGGGGAATAATGGTGAAACAAAAAATATTGTTTGTTTACCATGGTGAAAGAAAATCATACTTAATTCACGGTGAAATTTGATCTTTTTTTGTCCCCAACAAAAAGCATGCTGAATCATGATGAAAAATATATCTTAACACATACGAAAAAAGAAAAATTCTAAGAAATGTGATTTTTACTTATGTATGGTGTTTTCTATTAAGAAATTCCCCTCCACATCCCTATAACCATTTAACAAATAACATTTTTTTAAAACTTTTTTCCCATCCCTATCCCTATCACTTAATACATATTGCCAAACAACACATTTTAATAATTTCTACATTACCCTCACCGTCCCTTTCTCTGTCAATGTGTCCATCAATCATCATCAATTTTTCACCACCTACCAAATACAATCTTACCGTCGCTGCGAGCCCTGAATCAATCGTTTCATTTTGCTCGCAATCTAGTGCAACAATCCACCTGATCTCTTCTCCGACTAGCATCCCTTAATTTCTTGCATCATTTGGGCCCTAATTCAAGGGTCAAGATGACCATTTCGTGAAGTACCTAAATCATCTTCCAGCTCCCTCTTTACCCGACTTTTAACATCCAGAGTTCTCAATTGATCGCTTGCTCTTTTGAAATGGCTCATTTGGACCCAAGCTGCTCCACAGTTTTCCGCAACGCCGCCACACTGCATTCTCAACACCAGATAAAATTCGTCAAACGGTAAGGCTCTGCGAAACCATCTCTCTTCTACTGCGTTCATATAGCCACACCTTTCACTGATTGTCCTTGACAATGATATCCTCTGTCTTTTGTTAATCTCTTTCTGGGATTTGGCGGAGCTCGACGATGCTTTGGCCGATAATTTCTTCTACTAGATCACCGCCCTTGAGTTTTACATCCATTCAACTACGGTAATCATGGTGCCCTTCCGCAGTTTCCTGGCTACATCGTTGTATTTGGTTTGCTTTGACGTCAGAAGGCATTTGAACTATTGGTTGGACTTATTGCGAATTTTGAATTACATCATTACATGCAGTAGCAAATAGTTACAAATTATAACAAAGATCCGTGTATAAGAAGCAGAAATAAGAAACACTGTAGGAGAATAAAAAATAAAAGAGTTAGAAACTTAGACCCGATCATTTGTTGAAAAATAAACGTGTTGATTAAAAACAATCATTGACTCGCAATCCTAATAGATGGGCGTCGTTCTTCTAGTCCAGTGGGTCATGAACAATTTGAAGACATCTTGCTCTTATGCTGACGACGAACAGATACGACACCAATGCGGCTCAGCGATTAATGGTACCACCACCCAGACAAATCACGTATGTAGAGAATAGGAAGGACAAATCCACTTTGCATAGGAGAACAATTCTCCACGGAGCAGTGCTGGAGCAACGACGACTGGTTGAGGGTTCGCAAAAATATGAGAACAAATGCTAACGGCTTATGTTCGTAAGATATGTTTAACCCTAGAGACCAAAGACTTATTTATAACACTCTCACGCCCTGTGTTGTACAGGCGGGCGCCTAGGCGACACCTAGGCTGCCTAGGCGACACCTAGGCTGCCTAGGCGACACCTAGGCTGCCTAGGCGGCCCAAGATCCACCCCAATATGGGTGCCCAAAAGTAATACATGTAACTAAGCTTTTAATTTTACTGATTTCTATCAACTGATTAATATTTACTTATCTACTGATTTCTATTTACTTACCTACTGATTTGTATTTACCAATCTAATGATTTATATTTATGTATCTACTAATTTGTATTTACTTATCTACTGATTTGTATTTACTTATCTACGGATTTGTATATATTTATCTACTGATTTGAATTTACTTCTCTACTGATTTGAATTTATGTATCAACTGATTTATACTTATACATCTACTGATTTGTAGTTACTTATCTACCGATTTGTATTTACTTATCGACTGATTTGAATTTACTTATCCACTGATTTGAATTTATGTATCTACAAATTTTTATTTATGTATATATTGATTTATATTTACTTATCTACTAATTTTAATTTACTTATCTACCGATTTGTATTTACTTATCTACTAATTTGTTCATCTACCGATATTTAATTCATCACATTATTTAAATTTAGGGCTTTGTATTTGTTCATCTACTTTTTAAAAGTATTTAGTCATCTAATGATTTATATTTTCTTATCAACTGAGTTGTACTTTTTTATCGAATGCTTTATATTTTTTATCTATTGATCATTTTTATTTATCTAATGCTTTGAGCTTACTTATCTAACACTTGAATTTTTTTATCTACTTATTTGTATTGACTTATCAAATGCTTTGTATTTATTTATGTACTGATTCAGATTTACTAATCTAATGTTTTGAAATTTTTTATCTAGTGATTTATATTTACTTATCTACTAATTTTCATTTATTTATCTACTGATTAGTATTTACTTATCCACTAATTTGTATTTATTATCTACTGGTTTTATTTATTTATCTACTGATTAGTATTTACTTATCCACTAATTTGTATTTATTATCTACTGGTTTTATTTATTTATCTAGTGATTAGTATTAATGTACTATTTTAACTTGTCTTTATTTGACTTTATTAATCTACTGTTTTGTTTTATATGTATTTCCTCATGAAAATAAATACAAATATAGTTAATATTTTTTATTTCTGATTTGTGAGTAATCAATTTGTGATTAACTCAAATCGGCTTTACAAAAACCCAATAAAGGAAAATGGCAAATATCTCCTAAACAATATTACAAATTCAGATTTTTGAATGTACTATTTTTACTATATATGCAGTTTATATATATATATATATATATATATATATATATATATAGTTAGGCTAGAATACACTCGAGTGTATAGATCGCACGAATACACTCAAGTGTGTTTTCATATCAAGACTATTTTCTGTAAAATGTAAACTATTGATCTTCACTGTCATACTATTACTAGGCTACATACAAATTTTGAGCCCATTTGAATGAGTGTAAGTCACTCATCCAAGGACAACAAAATCGACGCGCGAAACTAATTTGAAATGCATAATTTTTGCGGTCTTTATAACATGACCTATAAATTTCCAAATGTGCTCAAATTTTGCGTATGAGCTATTCACAAGATGTTTAAGAAGATCAACGGATTAGATTTTTGAAAAAAATATTGCATCATGGTAAACTATATACTTGAGTGTATTCTGCTCCGAATACACTCGAGTGTATTCTAGCCTAACTCTCTCTCTCTCTGTCTGTCTGTCTATATATATATATATATATATATATATATATATAGAGAGAGAGAGAGAGAGAGAGAGAGTCAGGCTAGAATACACTCGAGTGTACGGATCGCACGAATACACTCAAGTGTGTTTGCATATCAAGACTATTTTTTGCAAAATGTAAACCGTTGATCTTCACCGTCATACTATAACTAGGCTACATACAAATTTTGAACTCATTTGGATGAGTGTAAGTCACTCATCCAAGGGCAACAAAATCAACGTGCGAAAATAATTTGAAATGCATAATTTTTGGGGTCTTCATAACATGAGCTATGCATATCCAAATGTGCTCAAATTTTGCGTATGAGTTGCTCACAAGATGTTTAAGAAGATCAAAGCATTAGATTTTCAAAAAAAATATTGCATCATGAAAAACCACTTGAGTGTATTCTGCTCCGAATACACTCGAGTGTATTCTAGCCTGACTCTCTCTCTCTCTCTCTCTCTCTCTCTCTCTCTCTCTATATATATATATATATATATATATATATATATATATATATATATATATATATATATATATATATATATATATATATATATATATATATATATATATATATATATATATATATGCCTGGGCCTCTACTTGGGCACCTAGGCTGCTTGGGCATCCATATAGATCGCCTTGCCACCAATACAACCATGATCACGCCCCCACATCCTATTCCTAATAAAACACGATCACTCTTGTATACAAAACAAAAAAAAATATGTTCATGAGAGTAATAATTCATTTAATTAATAATTAATTATGTAGTTGTATCCTAGTGTAAAAAGAAGACAAACAATTCCCACAACCCACAAGCCCGAGCTTGTGCCTAGCCCAGCCCGACAGGGCTTGGCGAGGTGTGGTGTGGTGGACACACGTACATGTGTGTTGTGATCACAATACCTACCAAGGAGGTGAGCATTGATGCATGAGTTTTTAGTCATTTTCACAGGCATATTTTCTTTAATTTCATGTGTTGATTTGACAATTATTTCATTTATTATGCATAAAATGCTATCAATGACATGTTCTATCTAAATGCATCAAACTATATGATTTTTACTATTTAAGATGGTTTAATATTCATCTCGAGTACTTATCCACGCTCTTGTGCATTTTTAGGCACAATCGAGCCTCACAGACTCGATACTACCGATGCAAAAAATTGGTGGTACCGACTTTAGTGCTGGACCAGAAGACTCGCCCAGACTCGATACTACCGACACTCAAAGTTGGTAGTACCAAAACCTCGCTAGTAAATCACAAGAATGAATCGCCCAAACTCGGTACTACTGAGTCCACAAACTCAGTACTACTGAGATGGCATCAAAGAGGAGTGCTTGAGTAACCTAAAGACTTAGTGGTATCGAGGTGAGTCGATAGTACCGACATTGTGATGAATCGCAACTATCCTAAAAAATTAGTGCTACTAACTTTCCAGTCGGTACTACTGAGTTTTCCTGATCAGACAATCTGAAGATAGCACTCTAATCCAACAACTGGCGTTATTTCATACCTTAAGCGATTCCTATGACTTGAGGGGAATTCGGCCAGACCTAAGGAGGCAACCATTTTCTGTTGCACGACACCAAAGAGAGAGGAGAGAAGAGAAAGGAATTGAAAGGTTCACCGAGATGACCCGAGCACCTTCGAAAGGCAAATGTACAACCAAAAGACAGTAGATTGCATGCACGATGTAGAGGATCATCTAGATCAACCATTTTCCAGGGTTTACTTTAGTTTTTCAAATGTTTCCCAAGTTTTTCTCTTTCTCTACCATGTATTTGTCAATGAAAACTATGCAGGGCTAATCCCCTTGATTCCTTAGGATCAGAGAGTAGCCTGAATATGAATTGTAATTGATTTCCATGCATTAATATCATCTTTATCTCTGTTTTTGGATATGAATATATGAAGTTGTCTTGTTCAGTTTATGCTTGATCACCATAGATAGATTATCAGATCCTTAATCATTTCGTGAGAGAGGTTTAGGGTTGGAAAAGCATAGATTTACCCATTTATTTCACCCCTTGGGAAAGGTGGGGAATAGTCATGAGGACAAACCCAACGATTAATTATAAAACACCTAACAAATCAACCAATTACTATGGAAATGGGATTGACATTAGAATATGTAGTGAACTACACTGCGGGAGTGGGTAGTTCTGGCTACATGCTCTTTATCCAGGGATATGGGTAATAGATATTAGTGTGTGGATTAAATTGTAATGTTATTTGTGGTGAAACCATTGTCCTGAGGAATTCCCTAAATTATGAGTAACTTAATCTTTAAGCTTGTTTTATTTCTAAATTGTTTCTGTTCAATCAAACCAATTCACTTTTACAGACCTAGCTAATTAGATCATAGTAAGTAGTAGTATTCTGGAGAACATTTCCCTGTGTTCAACTCGAGCTTCAAAAAGGCTTATATTACTTTGATACATTCACTTATATATAACACACAGTAAACACGTGTCAAGTTTTTGGTGCTGCTGCCGGAGAAATGAGAAAACCCAGCACTACGATGTTGTGGTCGGCCACTCTAGGCCAACCCTTTTTTTTTTTTTTTTTTCACTTAAAGCCGAATCATAACATCATTATTGTTTCTAGCTCCACTATCGTGTTCAGACAATTATTTTGCTACTTTTAGGTACTAGTGTATGGTGCATACTTGAGCCCACAATTATGGAGAGCCGTCTTCACTGAGTTTTGGGCAAGCAGAACTCCTTCACAAAGAAAGGGAATTTGGAAGATCTATAGATAGATTCGATCGAACTCCTCCACTAACACCTCCACCTGAAGGACCTAAAACACCAGTGGAACATGTGTAACATACCAGATCTTGAACCCTACCCTAGAAGTTGATATTTTTGGGCTTAGCCAAATAAGGTTGGGGTTAGATCTAAAAGATGTTTGATATAACTCTAATGAGCTAATGCACGTATAAATCACCCTAATGTAACCTAATCTTCTCACATCAGTTTTAAGCCTATAATGGATACATAAAATAGGTCACGTAAAGTAATATAAAATTCGTGCAAATAATCACAAATAATTCTTTTGGTGATGATATTAACCTAAATAGATGAGCAATAATGATACTAGTGAAATAATATGATAATCTAAGTAATAATGTGATATTAATAGCCAAAAATATTAACTATGACAAAACTCATGAATAGGAATCCCAAAAGTGGAATCTAAGTTAATAATCGTGTTCCTTGGGTCCCAATTGCCTTGGGAGTCAAGTTTCACATTATTCACATAATAATAATCATAATAATAATAATTAATTTAATTCATTTTGGAAAGAGAAGATCTAAGTTTTCCCCAAAATATCTAATAAACTAATAAATGACTCCAAAATAGGAAAATAACCTTAGATTCGTAATCTACATAATAAATATAGCCTTTGGGTGAATTTTCATCCAATTTGGAGAAAGTTTGTTTAAAACAAGAAATCAGGAGAGAGAAAGTGTGTAGAACCTTCAAAATATTAAATATTTGTACAAACAACTCCAACATATAAAATTGATAGAAAATTCATAACCAACACATTAAATATGACTTGTGGGTGAAGTTTCATAAAATTTGGAGAATCTTAAAGTCATTAATGCATGTGGAAAGAGAAAATAAGATTTGAATTATTTAATACATTAAAAGTTATCAAAAGACAAATCTAATTGCATATTCAGATTCCTCATATTAGAAATAGGTTGGGTGTCAAATTTTATCCAATTTGGGTTTTGCATGCACCCTCAAACGAAGAGAGAGAGAGAGAGAGAGAATAAGGAAATAATGCATTCACACTATACCCAAATTGAAATTTAATTGGATTTGTATGTCACATGTTTATTTTTCTGATTTTTCATAAGGTTAGCTGTCATGCCTGCTTTCCTAAACTTAATGGATCTTGGCTTGCTTCACAACTGTCAGATTTTGTATCATACAGTTACAAGACCGTCTTCCTCCTCCGACTGGTCCCGGTTTTGGAAGCAGTAATTGTGTGATTTTCTTTCAACAATATCTCTCTCGAATATCCTCTATTTTACCCAATTGCTTTGCCTTTGGATTCCTCATTCGATTGTATTTATTTTGATCCCTCTTTCCTAACCTAAATCTTCTTCTTTGAGAAATTCCTAAACGACCAGTTGCCCTACTCGCCGCCCCAAACTCTCTATAGCCTCTGGGATTTATGAACTCTTATATAAATACCCTAACACCATCGCTACATCTTCTAGAACTTGTCCCTCTTCTCAATTTCACAAGTTCTCACGAGTTTTGATCCTCGGTGACCAAATTTGATTCAACTTTTGCGGCGCACGTCTCTCTCTCCCCTCACTACCTCCGTGCGAATTGAAGGTGTGACCAAATTCGTCTTCGTTTGGGCTTTCTTTCAGTTCCTTTGGTTTTAAGTTTGGTTGATAATTGTGAAATCATCCAATTCGGGGTTGAGCTCCTCGGCGCCATGGCTGCGACCGAGCTAGGGGATGATCCCCTTGATGGTTTTATCGTTCTACCCTCCCAATTTCCTTCTTTCCTTGTTTTCTCACGCGGGGGTACCTCGGTAATTTGCCTCCTTGTTTGTTTAGTTGGCGTGGGTCTCGCTAATTTTGACCAAGTGACATGGCTATGCCTGATTGGTCCATTTCATGTGGGCCCGATCCTCTTTATCCCCCTCTTTCTCGCAATTTCTCGCTTATTTGGAATTTTGGCGATTTCTGTTTGGTTGGTTTTATAAAAATCGTATCTTTTGATTCACTTATCTAAAAAATACAAATAAATACTCATTGGATTCAGAAAAATGTAATCTTTCTAATGGTGTTGGTTTTTGTTTCCTGAATCTAATGTTTAATAATAAGTAAATTTTGATAGATGAATCTAAATAAGTAATAACTTGCAAAATTTATAACTAAACATCTAGAAGTCAGAAAAATATAATAAAATATGTTTTGAAATGAGAAAAGGATAATATAAAATATGAAATTTTTATTACCTAATTCACTAACAATAAAAAGGTGATTTTTAGGTTTATGAAATTAGTGTAAATCTAACCCTAATCCCGCATATACTTTAATAGGTGGTTTGGAAGCCTAGACTTGGATCTAGGAATGACTTGGACTGTTTAAACTATGAGGTTGAGGTATGTTTGCATCTCCTATTCTTCTTTATTGAGCAATAACCTAAATTGTCTTTCTTTTGGTCCTATGGACAATAGCCTATACACATTGCTCTTATCTTTTGATATCATGGTTCTTGTGAACTATCTTGTTTGTGGTAATCTTGGATATTCTCTTGACTCTTATCTTGTGCCTTGGTGCATGTTGGACTTTTGATGATATGTGCCCACTATGATGTGGATTTTTATTTTTAGATATGTGATATCTTGTTCCCACTTGCATGTGGATGTATGTGTTGTCCATTATGTGATGACAACATTGCATAATCTGACTATACTTTCTACTTACCTCTACATTTAACATGTTATGTGATTCAATGGCACTAGAGTAGTGTAATTGCATTGGTTTTGGGTTATGTTCCCTTTATGATTTTTGGATGGAGGTTATGTGCCCCATACCTGGGTTTCAAATTTATGAGGTTTGGCCCACAATTTATATATATATATATATATATATTGGGAGTTTGGTTATGTTCCAATCTCTATTAGGTTATAAGTTTATGAGGCTTGGCGCCATTGTTATTTATATTGTTCTAGGGCTATGTTTATCTCACATGCATGCAGGATGATGTTTATGGATTATGGGTTATGTGCCCTAAATTCATACATTCTTATGTGGCACCACTTTTATATGTTGTTTTAATGTCAAGTATCTCTTTTATTGTGGATCAATACTATTGATACCCGCTTGGGTGGTACTTTCTTTTCTATGGAAAGCCTTTTATATTTGATGTCCTTGTTTCATATATTACTCAATTTACTTTTTCGTATGCACATACCAACCTTTGCTGATGTCGTCTATTTTCTCTTCTTACTGGGGTATACTTCCAACCCTAGGTGAAGGATATGGAGGACATGGTTTAAAGATATGGGCTTAGATTGAGAAGTTAAAGCTTGGAGACAATATTGATGTGGCTTAGATATCCCTCTACCTGGATCCTTATGATGTACTCTACATGTAAGTTTAAGATGTTCCTTTATAACCTTATGTGAAATTGAATATAGTCATTTTTTTCTTCCACTGCTACACTTTGGTTGTTTCGAATACCATACATAAGATTTGAAAATTTTACACCCACTCCAAGATACCTTAAGGGTGTGTTTGGACTGGAGGTTTGATTCTTCAAATTTTTAGTAGGGAATGGTTTCCCTCTGGGATCCCACTTCTTACAGCATGGTATTAAATCCTATGGTAGTCCGAATCTAACTATTTCAATTTTGTCTCCCTATTAGAACCCTTGACCTGACTAGTTATCTCTAGGTGAGATGTTCACCCTAGATTTGATCTTTGGATACAATAAGGTTTGATTTGAGGATTATATTAGGTTATGAGTATGAGGAAATGGTAGAATAAGAAGTCTTCATATGGAAATATTGTGACTTGGTTCTCGTATTGATTTTTTGACGACAAGATGGTTTTACCTCGCAAAGTATTTCATCAAAAAAAATTATTTTCATTGTACTACTATACATACAAAATTTTTCTCTGGTTTGTCGATGTTTTCTTGAACTTAGTCACAACAAAGAGAAACTCTAAAATTAGTTGATTAGAATCTAACCCTATCATTAACTTTGGAGTTGTGACTAGGATTGATATAAATGTGTAGTTGACCTACCCTCTGATTTTTGGATGTTTATGTAGGGTTGTTAGGTTAGAGACATAAGGACCTAAAAATCAACCCTAGATGAGGTGACTATTAGTTGGATACATGAGAAACATAAATCTCTAAAACTTGCACAACTAAAAGATATGTGGGTAATACCAAATGTTGATTAGTTTGACTTGTTAGGTTGAACCTTTTTAAGGGGTGGAGAATAGTTGGTTGTTGATGTTTGGATCATTAGATTTTGAGGAAAAAATCCCTTTTCAGGGGTGGAGTGTTATAACATACCAGATCTTGAACCCTACCCTAGAAGTTGATCTTTTTGGGCTTAGCCAAACAAGGTTGGGGTTAGATCTAAAAGATGTTTGATATAACTCTAATGAGCTAATGCATGTATAAATCACCCTAATGTAACCTAATGTTCTCACATCAGTTTTAGGCCTATAATGGATACATGAAATAGGTCACATGAAGTAATGTAAAATTCATGCAAATAATCAACATAATTCTTTTGGTGATGATATTAACCTAAATAGATGAGCAATAATGATAATAGTGAAATAATATGATAATCTAAGTAATAATGTGATATTAATTGCCACAAATATTAATTATGAAAAAACTCATGAAAAGGAATTCCAAAAGTGGAATCTAAGTTAATAATCGTGCTCCTCGGGTCCCAATTGCCTTGGAAGTCAAGTTTCACATTATTCATATAATAATAATTAATTTAATTCATTTTGGAAAGAAAATATCTGAGTTTTCCCCAAAATATCCAATAAAATAATAAATGACTCCAAAAGAGGAAAATAACCTTGGATTCAAAATCTACATAATAAATATAGCCTTTGGGTGAATTTTCATCCAATTTGGAGAAAGTTTGTTTGAAAGATGAAATCGGGAGAGAGAAAGTGTGTATAACCTTCAAAGTATTAAATAATTGTACAAACAACTCCAACATATAAAATTGATGGCAAATTCATAACCAACACATTAAATATGACTTGTGGGTGAAGTTTCATAAAATTTGGAGAATCTTAAAGTCATTAATGCATGTGGAAAGAGAAAATAAGATTTAAATTACTTAACATATTAAAGTTCTCAAAAGGCAAATCTAATTGCATATTTGGATTCCTCATATCAAAAATAGGCCGGGTGTCAAATTTTATCCAATTTGGGTTTTGTTTGCACCCTCAAACGAAGAGAGGGAAAATAAGGAAATAATGCATTCACACTATACCCGAATCAAAATTTAATTGGATTTGTATGTCAGACGTTTATTTTTCCATTTTTTCATAAGGTTATCTATCACGCCTGCTTTCCTAAACTTAATGGATCTCGACTTGCTTCAGGACCATCATATTTTGTATCGTGCGGTTCCAAGACCGTCTTCCTCTTCTGACTGGTCCCGATTTTGGAAGCAGTAATATCACGATTTTCTTTCAACAACATCTCTCTCAAATCTCCTCTGTTTTCCCCAATTCCTTCACCTTTGGATTCCTCATTTGATTTCATTTATTTTGACCCCTACTTTCCTCCTAAATCTTCTTCTTTTAGAAATGCCCAAACATGCAGTTACCCTCCTTGCCACCCCAAACTCTCTGTAGCCTCTGGGATTTATGAAATCCTATAGAAATACCCCACTGCCATCGCCACATCTTCTGGAACTCATCCCTCTTCTCAATTTCACAAGTTCTTGCAAGTTTTGATCCTCAATGACCGAATTTGATTCAACATTTGCGGCACACAACTCTCTCTCTCCTCACCACCTCCGTGCGAATTGAAGGTATGACTAAATTCATCTTCCTTTGAGCTTTCTTTTGGTTCCTTTGGTTTTAAGTTTGGTTGATAATTACAAAACCACCCAATTTGGGGTTGAGCTCCTCGGCGCCATGGCTATGACCGAGCTAGGGGACGATCCCCTTGATGGTTTTACCATTCTACCCTCCCAATTTCCTTCTTTCCTTGTTTTCTCGCACGGGGGTACCTTGGTAATTTGCCTCCTTGTTTTCTTTAATTGGCGCGGGTCTCGCTGACTTTGACCAGGCGACATGGCTATGCCTGATTGGTACATGTCATGCGGGCACAATCCCATCACTCTCCCTCTTTCTCACAATTTCTCGCTTATTTGGAATTTTGGCAATTTCTGATTGGTTGATTTTATAAAAATCGTATCTTTTGATTCACTTATCCAAAAATTACAAATAAATACTCATTGGATTTAGAAAAATGTAAGCTTTCTAATGGAATTGGTTTTATTGCCTAAATCCAATGTTTAATAATAATTAAATTTTTAATAGATCAATCTAAATAAGTAATAACTTGCAAAATTTATAACTAAACATCTAGATGTCAGAAAAATATAATAAAATATGTTTTGAAATGAGAAAAAGATAATATGAAATATGGTATGCTTTTGATAACCTAATTCACTCACAATAAAAAGGCGATTTTTAGGGTTTATGATATCAGTGTAAATCTAACCCTAATCCCACATATATGTTAATAGATGCTATGGAAGCCTAGACTTGGATCTAGGACTGACTTGGACTCTTTATACTCTGAAGTTGAGGTATGTTTGCATCTCCTATACTTCTTTATTGAGCAATAATTGAAATTTTCTTTCTTTTGGTCCTATAGACAATAGCATATACGCATTGCTCTTATCTTTTGATATCATGGTTCTTGTGAACTATCTTGTTTGTGGCAACCTTAGATATTCTCTTGACTCTTATCTTGTGCCTTGGTGCATGTTGGACTTTTGATGATGTGCGCTCACTATGATGTGGATGTTTATTTTTGGATATGTGATATCTTGTTCCCACTTGCATGTGGATGTATGTGTTGTCCATTGTGTTATGGAAACATTGTATAATCTAACTATACTTTCTACTTGCCTCTACATTTAACATGCTATGTGATTCAATAGCACTAGAGTAGTGTAATTGCATTGGTTTTGGGTTATGTGTCCTTTATGCTTTTAGGATGGAGGTTATGTGCCCCATACTTGTGTTTCAAATTTATGATGTTTGGCCTACAATTTATATATATTGGGAGTTTGGTTATGTGCCAATCTCTATAAGGTTTCAAATTTATGAGGCTTGGCTTCCATTGTTATATATATTGTTCTAGGGCTATGTTTATCTCACATCCATGTGGGATGATGTTCATGGATTATGGGTTATGTGCCCTAAATTCATACGTGCTTATGTGGCACCACTTTTATATATTGTTTTAATGGCAAGTATCTCTTTTATTGTGGATCAATACTCTTGATACCCGCTTGGGTGGTACTTTCTTTTCTTTGGGAAGCCTTTTATATTTGACGTCTTTATTTCATATATTGCTCAATTTACTTTTTAGTATGCACATATCAGCCTTTGCTGATGTCTTCTATTTTCTCTTCTTGCTGGGGTATGCTTCCAACCCTTGGTGAAGGATATGGAGGACATGGCTTAAAGATATGGACTTAGATTGAGAAGTTAAAGCTTGGAAACAATCTTGATGTGGTTTAGATATCCCTCTACCTAGATCCTTATGACATACTCTACATGTAAGTTTAAGATGTTCCTTTGTAACCTTATGTGAAATTGAATATAGTCATTTTTTATTCCACTACAACACTTTGGTTGTTTTGAATACCATACATAAGATTTGAAAATTTTACACCCACTCCAAGCTACCTTAAGGGTGTGTTTGGACTGGAGGTTTGATTCTTCAAATTTTTAGTAGGGAGTGGTTCCCCTCTGGGATCCCACTCCTTACAACCTGAGTCACTAGATTTGGGTGATGGAGCAGAAGAGCAGACACTATGGGAGAGGATGAAAGCCTCTTCCTCAACAACTCAAAAAGGTCCAATCAAAAGACAAGCCATCAATGTGGGTAGCTACAAGATCGATCCAGGGTTGATCTCTTTAGTCAAATCCCAAGCTTTTCATGGCCACAGTTCTTAAGACCCAATGGTGCACATTAGTAACTTTGTTGAGAACTGTGATATGGCCAAAATAGATAGAGTACCAGTGACTGTCATATATCTGAAACTATTCTCATCATCTCTGGAAGACAGCTCAAAGTTGTGCTTTCACAATATCAATGATGAGTGTATCAAGATGTGGGATCACATGATCGACGCTTTCTTTGAGTGCTAGTTTCAGCACAGAAGAAAAATGACTTGGTGAAGAAGATCCATAATTTCAAACAACATGCTGATGAATCCTATTTTGAAGCATGGTACCGATTCCAAAATATGTTGTGAAAAGTACCTCGTCATGTTATTGATTTGTTGGGGCAAGCAAAGATCTTCTATTATGGTATGCACAAAGGAGAGAGAAACATGCTTGATAGTGTAGGAGCAGGGTTCTTCCTTAACAACAAACCCGCTCGGAGCCATGAGATATTAAAGAACATGTCCAAGAACTAGCCATGGGGAGATGAGAGGGAGTTTCCGACAACCTTCAAAAGTGTCAGCGAGTCCAAGGTCATCTTAGTGTTAAATGAGAAGTTGGACCTGATTACTAAAAAGTTGTGTGCTAACGAAGACCACCTTCATAGGAAGAATATGAAGAGTGCAAGTTTGTGCACCAACAATAATAGTATAGCAGCAATGACTACACATGGATGAAGGATCCCAAGTTTTCATGGAAGGATCCCAACAATTTCCAACAAAACCCATTTCAGGCGCAACAACTCAAGCCACAACAGTTCGGTGTCCAGGCACAATATCAACAAGAACAAAAGAAGATTGATTGTATTGAAGAAATGCTTGAAAGCTGGTTAGTCATAATGAAGTGCTTATAGTTCAAACTCAGAGAGAACTCCAAAATCAAGGGGCATGACACCGCATCATAGAAACTCATACTTCTCAAATATCGAGAGATGTGGGTACATTGAAGCAACCAAACCAGTAGAGGTTCCCAACAAATACTAACGTGCCTTATGGAAATCAACACATCAAAATAGTCCTACTTCGCCATGGTAAGATGTTGTTGAATGATGCACCAACAAACTTAGATGCAGGTAAAGCTATAGGAACAACAACTCGGACTGTGACAATAAATGTAGATAAACGTAATGTGTTGGAAGAGGAGAAGTCAACTGAGGAGCACATTGATGAGTTGTTGGATTCAATATCAAAAGCATATGTCACACCTCACCATAGGACACCAGTAACCCTAGTTCCCTTTTCAAATAGCTTGAAGGCAACCAAAGCAGACCAACAGTTCCAGAAATTCTTAGATGGCTTCAAGAAATTATCTATCAATATTCCACTCATTGATGCAATTGAGCAGATACTATTGTATGACAAGTTCTTGAAAGACATAATCAATAATAAGAGAACGATACCTGAGGCTGATGTGGTGGTGTTAAAGGAGCATGTAAGTTCTTTTATCCTGGGAATACTACCTCCTAAAAAACAAGATCCATGTTGTTTCAACATCACATGCTTAAAGACAGTTCAGTGAAGCTCTATGTGACTCAGGGGCTAGCATCAACCTCATGCCTTTGTCAACCTTCAAAAAGATAGGTCTCAAGGAGACTAGGAAAAGTAGTATGGCTATTGAATTGGCTAAAAACTCTATGGTCAGGCCCTATGACATTTGTGAAGATGTTCTAGTAAAAGTGGATAGATTTGTTTTTCCTGCTGATTTTGTGTTAAAGGAAATGTAGGAGGATAAAGGAAACAAACTCTTGCTAGGTAGGCCATTCCAAACCACTGCAAATATGATTCTAGAAATGAGAAGAGGACGTTTGACCATGGGCACTCATGATGACCAGTTTGAGATTAAGATGTTTGAGCTCTCAAAAGAAAGAGGGGACACAACACAGTGCAACATAATGCAGCACATGGAGGGAAAGATTTCTCTATGTCTGGGGAAGCCATTCCTTGACATGGCCCATGTGATGAACAAGGTGGATAAAGACACTCTAGCAGTTGATATAATGGAAAACACTAAGGTGATCTAGTTAAAAGAAGCAATGTGTCACCTAGATGATAGAGAAGAATACTATGACTAGGATACCATAGAGGAGGTCACTGTTGATTCCTTATTGTAGACATAACCAAAGTTACCATTGGAAACATGCTTGATGAATAAAGTAGAGGACAACACATGCATCCGTGATCTAGAAGAGTGTGTATTGATGCTGAAGGTGGTACCTTGTTATTATACAAGTTATTTTGAAGATATGGGACCCCCACTGATGCCATCTCTGCTGAGTCCACCTGAGTTGGAATTAAAGTCGTTGCCACCACATTTGAAGTATATCTTCCTGGATGTAGAAGAGAAGCTCCCGGTGATCATATCATCGTCCTTGAGCGGTGAAGAAGAGAAATAGTTACTTGTTGTACTAAAGAACCACCGAGATACTTTTGGGTGGTCTATAGAAGCATCAAAGGAATCTCTCCAAGCTTGTATCAGCACAAAATCTAGCTGGAAGAAGGAGCCAAGGCGATAGTTCAACCTCAGAGGCGACTAAATTCGATCATGACTGAGGTAGTGAAGAAAGAAGTGGGCAAGCTCCTATCAACATGTATTATTTATGCAATTTCAGATTCTATGTGGGTTAGCCCAACTGAAGTAGTTCCTAAGAAAGGGGGGATCACTGTCACAAATAATGTTGCTAATGAGTTGATTTTAACTAGGTTGGTGATGGGGTGGCGTGTATGCATAGAATACTGACGTTTGAATGCTGTCACTTTAAAAGATCATTTTCCTTTACCTTTCATTGATCAGATCTTGGAATGGCTCACCAGTCATTCACACTTTTGCTTTTGACAGGTATTCTGGTTATAATTAGATTTCGATTGAGCCAAAGGATCTGGAGAAATCTACTTTCACCTATCCTTATGGCACATTTCCATATAGACGGATGCCATTTGACCTTTGTAACGCTCCTGGCACTTTCCAACATTGTATGCTTGCCATTTTTTTGATATGATAGAGCGGTGCTTGGAGGTGTTCATGGATAATTTTTCTATATATGGGGAGTCATTCAGTGATTTCCTATACAATTTGGACAAGGTTTTATAAAGGTGGGAGGACACTCACTTAGTCTTGAATTGGGAGAAGTGTCATATGATGGTGAGTGAGGGCATAGTGCTTGGACACAAGGTATCCAACAAGGATATGGAAGTAGACCTAGTTAAGATAGAAGTTATCTACAAGCTACCTCTGCCGACATCAGTGAAGGGAGTAAGGAGCTTTTTGGGACATGCTGGGTTTTACCGTCATTTTATCAAAGATTTTTAAAAAAATTGCTAAACCTTTGTCAGAATTGTTCGAAAAGAATGTTGAAATTTTTTTCAATGAACGATGCTTGAACACCTTTGAAGTGCTAAAGGAGAAGCTTATCTCTGTGCCTATTGTGCAGGCTCTTGATTGGAGCCTACCATTTGGGTTGATGTGTGATGCATCAGATTATGCAATGGGAGCTATGTTGGGTCAAGATAAAGATAAGGCTCCTACAGTCATATATTATGCATCTAAAACCTTGAATGATGCACAACTCAATTATAAAACCACAAAATGAGAACTCTTAGTGATTGTTTTTGCATTTGAGAAATTTTTCCAATACCTAGCTGGGGCTGAGATGATTGTTTGGACCAACCATGCTGCCATCAAATACATGTTACAAAAGAAAGATGCAAAACCTAGATTAATTAGGTGGATTTTACTTTTACAGGAATTTGACATAGAAATTTAAAGATAAGGTAGGGGTGGAAAATGTGGTAGCATATTACCTATCTAGGTTGGAAAGAGTGAATGAATAATATGTAGATATCCCTATTGTTGAGGATTTTTCGGATGAAAAACTTTTTTCTATTAAGACCAAGGATCCCTGATTTGCAGATATTGTTAATTATTTATCCTGCAAAGAGATTCCTACATATTGGGGGTACTAAAAAAGAAGAGATTTTTCATTCATTGAGGTTTTACATATGGGATGACCCGATTCTACTTAAACAATGTAGGGATGGACTATTGAGGAGGTGTGTACTCGAATGTGAGGTTGAGAGCATTTTGTCACACTGCCATTCTTTACCTACAGGAGGGCATCACACTAGCTCTAGGACTGTGACAAAAGTTTTACAAAGTGAGTTCTATTAGACAACACCGTTTAAAGATGCATATGATTTTGTTCGTTGTTGTGATGCATGTCAACACACATGTAACATTTCTAAGTGACATGAGATGCCGCTAAATGTGTTTGAAGAGGTTGAAGTGTTTGATCTATGGGGCATTGATTTCATGGGCCCATTCGTGTCGTATAATTCCAATCTCTACATTGTACTTGTGGTTGACTATGTATTTAAGTGGGTGGAAGCAATTCCAACCCACACCAATGACACACAAGCTGTGTGCAAATTTGTAAAGGATAACATTTTTTGCAGATTTGGTGTCCCCAGACTAATTATTAGTGATGGTGGATCACATTTCACCAATTGGCAATTTGGAGCCTTATTGAGTAAATATGGGGTGAAACACCGAGTGGGTACTCCTTACCACCCACAGACACAAGGTCAAGTTGAGGTGTCCAACAGAGAAGTGAAGAAGATTTTGGAAAGGACTGTCTCAACTACTAGGACAAATTGGAGTTTTGTGCTTAATGACGCTCTTTGGGCATATAGGATGACCTATAAATCACCTACAGGAATGACACATTTTAGGTTGGTTTATGGACATGCTTGCCATTTACCAGTAGAGCTTGAGAATAAGGCAAAATGGGCATTGAAAAAGCTAAATTTTGGATTGGATGAAGCATGTAGGAAGAGACTATTAGAGCTGAATGAACTAGATGAGATTAGGATGGATGCTTACAAAAGTTCTAGGATTTATAAGGAGAGGAAGAAAAAGATTCACGATAGGCACATCTTAAATAGGGTGTTTATCCCAGGACACAAGGTTCTTCTTCCTAATTCTCGACTTAAGTTACATCTGGGAAAATTGAGGTCCAAATGGAGTAGACCATTTGTGATTGAGCAGGTTTTCCCCCATGGTGTTGTGAAGATTATAGATGGGACTAGGTCATTCCTTATTAATGTCTAGAGATTGAAGCACTACTATGGTGGGGAAGTAGATCTAAGAATAGAAGAAGTGCAACTTATGGCAATCCATTAGATTCTTACTGTTAGGAACGTCTAATTTATGACGTTAAAGAATGACGCTTGTTGGGAGGCAAACCAACCTTCAATTCTTTTTATTCATGTTCTTTTTATCATTGTATTTGTCTTTTTATTTTTATTTCTTGAAAAAAGGTACCTTGACTCATTTGTTGGGGTGTGGTGATTATACAGAGTCGGTACTACGGAGTCCACAAGTCGGTAGTACCAAATTCACATCAGAAAGTCATCCGCACACAAAAAAAAGACAGACTCAGTACTACTGACTTTACCCATCGATACTACATAGTCTCTAAAGCTTTTCGAGCACCTAAATGATAAGAACTCGATAGTATCAACATTTGAATTGGTACTATCGAATTTTTTGATCCCCTAAGTTTGACATATCAAGATGAAAATTCAAATATACCGAGAAAAAATTGCAAACTCGGTACTACCGACGGAATAGTCAGTAGTACCGACACACGGCGTCAGCAATCTGTGGATTCTCGATTCAATGGTAGATATAGTCTTCATCGTGTGGTTGTTAGCATCAATCTACAACTCAAGTCAGTACTACCGACTTGGACTTAGTACTTCTGACTCCGAGCGATCCACACTTGGGACATCATCAAACGTCAGCCATTGATACATTCGAGCCACAAATTCATGCTTTCAACTCGATACTACTGACAAAAAAGTGGTAGTACCAACTCTACCTGACTCATATATATACGGAGGGGTGGTGAATCAATTTTATCCACACCACTTACTCCACTCCTCCTGCAACTCAGAGCAAACCTGCACCGGGCGCCGATGATCTTCACCGAGCCTGTCTTTCCTCATCCTCCTTCTTGCCTTATCATCATGGCACCAAGGAGAGGCCCTTATACATTGATGGATCAAGGAGAGTTGGTCCCTCAACCAACATGCATCCAACATCCATCCTTGGAGATCAAGAATTTTTATGAAGAGATTCAGACGAGGATGATAGTGCCAACACAATATGGAGATCGTGCTTTAAAGGAGCGAGCGGGCTTCACCAACAACACGCGATGGGTGTTTCAGAAGCAGTTAATGGATGGAGACAATCCTTTCTTCAATGACTGGCAGACCTACCTAGAACTCATTCTTGAGTTCTCGACATTGTTGGAAGTTCTTGTTGCCCCCGAGGAACAAATAGGAGGCAAATGGCGGGAAGGCAAAGTCAGTTTCCACCTCTTCAAAAACAACTACTTCATCACTCTGCAGGCATTCAACCACATCTTCAACTGGGCTCACATCCAATAACACTCACCCCCTTTAGGTTTTGATTACAACATGGCTTGGGAGCAATTGACTGAGGTTCCAGAAGGCTTTCACATTAGCTGGCATGCCAACTCTATTATTGACATCAAGCACCCCTTTGTTTGATTTCTTCATGACCTCTACACCAACACTATCTTCACTCGTTCTGGCCAAGCCCAAGGGAAGGTCTAAAGGACATCCCACTTCCTCTATAGGCTATTAGAGGGAGAAAATGTCAACTTTGGGTCCTTCTCCTCCATATGATCTAAGTTCGACGCAATGTAAGGAGGAAAGTGGTGATTGTATTTGGGGGTCTTATCACCTCAATTGTGACACATATCTGGCTTGACTTGTCCACCCTCACGCCGATGGAATCTACAAAGAAACTGGACCTCCAACACTTCCAGAAGGTGATCCTCCTCAATTTACACCATAACACGGTGTATGCAAGCTGCACACGTCGAGGACGGTTCCGAGAGCATAGCCTAACCGACCTCATCCTCAACCTGTGAGGAGTATCCCATCTTCGGTGGCCGTTGGACAAGGGAGAGGAAGAAGATGAACACATGGTAGCAGCCCATGACGACAACGAGCAGCAAGGTGATGATAGCAACTCCAATGATGACGTTGAGGAGGTGGAGTTGACTATCCCCATAACCCAGAGAGCAGTCCTGTGCAAATGGGCCCACACCTATCCTGCCCTGCCCCCTTCTTAAGAGGAGCAAGTCCTGTACAACATGGCAAGTATGTTTGGGATGCTGCAGGAGATCCAAACAGGACAACAACAACTTCAGGAAACAATGGTTGGTGTGGATGAAATACAAGGATGACTGTACCAAAATCAGTAGGCAATATATGTGAATGAACACATTCTCTTAGCCAACCAAGAGAATGTTCACATGTGCCTACAGCAGATGGATTAATATCCACAACCCTTCTTTGATTATTACTGGAACCATAGGTACTTTAGAGGGTACCCACAACCACTGCAAATGTTGTCGTCAAATATATATTTTTAGGGGATGTTTCCTCCCCATGACCCAAACATTCCATGACCACCTCCTCCATTTTGAGCAATGGTACCGCTGTTCCACCTCTTGAGTGCGAGTATTGACTATGTGGACATAGTCATATTCAAGCCCAGGGGGTGTTGGAACAATATTCTATCTTAGTTCTTATTGCATTTTTATCTTAGTTATGTATTTTTTTATTTTGGTTTATGCAATATTAAGATCCACAGCTACCTAGTGTAGTCATGGAGTAGTAATGCATGGTTGTGTATGTGGAATAGATTGTATTCATTGGTGTTTGTGTATAGAAATGTTTATGTCTTAATAGCTTAATTGCGACATCTTTCCGCAACATCACTTGAGGAAGTGCTTGGTTAAGTAAGCTCTAGGATATAGGATATGAATTAACACCTAAATCAACTGGGAATGTGAATGAAGATGTTGTTGAGTCTAAGATGATCAAACCTATAAAGAGATCTTAAATGGAAATCTAAGAGTGAAACCTTAAGATTACCCTATATACATGTCATTAAAGAGGGACATATCATAATCCTATGAAAGGCATTGCCTCTTACGTTGTGTTTGGTACGTGGTGATAAAATTGACAGTGATGGTGATAGGGACGATGATGGTGATAGTGATAGGGAAATCATTAAAACATGTTGTTTGGTAACATGTGCATGGTGATAGGGATGGTGATGGTAAAACTTAAAAAATGTTGTTTGTTACATCGTTATAGAGATGGGGATGGGAATTTTTTTTATAAAAAACACCCTACACACATAAGAATCATATTAATTAGAACACTTTTTCACATTTTTCTAAATAAGTAGTGGAGTCTGGAAAGAAACTTCTTTCACCATGATTCACCACGATTCACCATGCTTTTTCATGGGGACAAAAATAGATCAAAATTCACTACGGATTCACCATGATTCCCTATCACCATGGCAAACAAACAACATTTTTGTTTCACCTTCATTCCCTATCACCATGATTCACCATGTAACAAACACAACCTTAGTTATGTGATTCCATCCATCTTTTCCATCAAATTTTGACTCACCACCTCAAGATGAATGAGTATTCCAACTTATTTCTTTTGATTACATTGCATGGAATAATAGATGACGTGATAGATTAGCTTATTCTTTCTTGCTTTTGAAAAAAAAACAAGAATAAAAAGTTGTATTTGTATGCACGGACAACTTTAGTGCATACCATCTTAGTTGCATATCAATTGCATGTAGACTACATACATTTCATAGCACTCATTTCTTTTTGTCATGTGGATTGTAGTCTCCATTTATGAAGATTGAAGCAGGGACATACCATAACATAAAAAAAGGAAGAAAAAAAGGAGTATGAACTGAAAGCCCAAGCATAAACCCAATCACGCTGAAGACAATAAAAATCATGGGCTAGAAAAAATTAATTACAAAATTTCTTAGGGAGAAAGTATGTCCTTGAGTCTTCTTGAAGAGATGAATTAATCCACACGTCGCATTTATTTTTGTCAGTCTCATTTTTTTTTGAGATAGCTTCATACATGCATCATGTGTTAAAATGAAAAAAAGAGACAATAATCATTATGATTCATACATAACATTATTTTCACTCATGTAGATCATCATTCTCTTTGCATAAATAAGTTGGATGAACTTGTGCTTCTTAAATTGCCACCCATCTCATATCATTAATTGCTCTCATTGGTAGGCCACTCAAATGATTTATCTCCTCATCCATTATTATTAGGAGTATTGCTTCCAAGTAGTTGGTAGTTAGGAGAGAGAAATTTAGATTAGGGAATCACATAACGCACCAAGTGAATGCCTAAATGATTGTGATATTAACTGCTTTCTTGATAGTTTTCATTGATCAAAAGGTAGACATCTTCTATGGAAATTTTTGGTCCCTATATAGCAGTTATTGGTTCAGTGGTCATTGAAGGCTGCTTTAGAGATTGTTTGGTGGACATGATTAAGAAAAGAGTTCATGTGTTATATCCTTGTGCTGACCTACATCAAATAGATCTAAGAGAGTTTTGCTCGAGGACAAACAACATTTGAGCTTAGGGGAGTTTGATGCATGAGTTTTTAGTCATTTTCACAAGCATATTTTCTTTGATTCATGTGTTGATTTGTCAATTATTTGATTTATTATGGATGAAATGCTATAAATGGAATGTTCTATCTAAATGCATCAAATTATATGATTTTTACTATTTATTATGGTTTGATATTCATCCTGAATACTTATCCACATTCTTGTGCATTTTCAGGCAGAATAGAGCCTCACAAACTCGGTACTACCGACACCAAAAGTTAGTGGTACCGACTTCACATCAGTGCTAGATCAGAAGACTCACCCAGACTCGATACTACTGACACTCAAAGTCTATAGTACTAAAACCTCATCAGTAAAGCGCAAGAATGAATCACCCGAAATTGATACTACTGAGTCCACAAACTCGGTACAACTGAGATGGCATCAGAGAGGAGTTCTTGAGTAACCTATAGACTCGGTGCTATCGAGACGAGTTGATAGTACTGGCATTGTGATGAATTGCAACTACCCTAGAAACTCGGTACTACCAACTTTCCAGTCGGTACTACCGAGTCTGCCCAATTAGTCAATCTGAAGATAGCATTCTAATCCAACGACTGGCATTATTTTGTACCATGAGTGATTCCTATGAATTGAGGGGAATTCGACCAGAACTAAGGAGGTAGCCATTTTTCGTTGAACGACACCAGAGAGAAAGGAGAGAAGATCAAGGAACTAAAGGCTTCACTTGGGATGATTCAAGCACCTCCATAAGGCAAATATGTAGTCGAAAGACAGTAGATTGGACGCACGACGTAGGGGATCATCTGGATCAGCCATTCTCTAGGGGTTACTTTAGTTTTTCTAATGTTTTCCATGCTTTTCTCTTTCTCTACCATGTATTTGTCAATGAACCATACAGGGCTAATCCCCTTGATTCATTAGGATTTGGGAGTAGCTCGGATATGCATTTTAATTGATTTCCATGTATTAATATCATCTTCATCCCTATTTTCTAGATATGAATCTATAAAGTTGTCTTGTTCTATTTATGCTTGATCACAATAGATAGATTATCAGATCTTTAATCATTTTAGGGAGAGGTTAAGGGTTGGAAAAGCATAGATTTACCCATTTATTGCACCCCTTGGGAAAGGTGGAGAATAAATAGGAGGAGAAATCCAAAGATTAATTGTAAAACA
This sequence comes from Alisma plantago-aquatica, assembly GCA_963693085.1. Taxonomy (NCBI): domain Eukaryota; kingdom Viridiplantae; phylum Streptophyta; class Magnoliopsida; order Alismatales; family Alismataceae; genus Alisma; species Alisma plantago-aquatica. The sequence goes on along the minus strand of OY856409.1, from coordinate 860,623,576 downwards.
CCTAACTAATCAACTAATTACTATGCAAATGGGATTGGCATTAGAATAGGTAGTGAACTACATTGCAGGAGTGGGTAGTTCTGGCTACATACTCTTTATCCAGGGATAGGGGTAATAGATATTAGTGTCTGGAGTAAATTGTATGTTATCTGTGGTGAAACCATTGTCCTGAGGAATTCCCTTTATTTTGAGTGACTTAATCTTCAATCTTGTTTTGTTTCTAAAATTATTTCTGTTCAATTAAACCAATTCACTTATATCGACCTAGCTGATTAGATCATAGTTAATAGTAGTATTCTAGAGAACGTTTCCCTGTGTTCAACTCGAGCCTTAAAAAGGTCTATATTACTTTGATACGTTCACTTGTGTATAATGCATGGTAAACACGTGTCAAGCATACTCTCCCCTAGAGCCCTTTGGACACTAGTGTCACAAGCGATCCTATAAGTAAGGACCATAAAGTTCTAGGATTGAGCAAGGTGGTACTAAAGCTCTTCCCATTTGTACACGACACAAAACTACATTTCCTTTATGTACTACCTGCACATGCTAAATATATGGCTAGTAGTCATATATCTTGCAATCCCCCACAAAATTCAATGTGTTATATGATCTACCATTCAGTCCTCCATATTGTGCTTTCAATAGATAACTTTCAATTTAAATCTACCCAGTGTTCAGAAAAGCGGTAATCGGTGTACGGGTGGATAGGGTACCGATTAGAGTATATACGGTATGCGGGAGTATAAGCGGGAGTATATTCAGTTTTAATCGGTTTTGAATTTTTTCAAAAATTAATTATATATTCACATAAATTTAAAACTTGGTCCTATATAATTGTATATATTAATTAAACTATAACAAATGAGGATGTAACAAGAAACATAGATCCATTAAGAATGTTAATTAATCAACATACATCACAAACATGAAGATAGTTTAACGCACGTCAAAAGGTTCAAAACAAGTAAACAAACACCAAATAACCAAGCAACTCATGTCCAAATTACACAAAATAATACGCCAACAATCAATACAAAGCTAATCAAGGTAGCCATCTTCATCCTCGAACTCTGCAAAGACGGGCTCAACATCATCATCATCACTAGATGGGTCCTCTACAGGATCTTGTTCATCAATTTGAGACATTGATGTAGAAGTAGCAAGATGTGTAGTAGCACGTGTTTGTGAACGTGTGGCCCTAGCTTGTAGAACATCATCAACACATGCTGCAGCTGCTACATTTCCCCAAGTAAGTCCATCACTGCCAGGAACCTCATCATTCTTAGTTGTAGCATCTCCCATCCACTCCATGACATGTGTCCTATCACTTGTTAGAAGAGGATCTCTGGCCTTTCTCTCTCGTTGCTCTTGCAACTTGGCATTAAACTGGACATAGACCAAATCATTAAGTCTTTTCACCTCAAGTTTATTCCTCTTCTTAGTGTGGATCTGCCATTAAGACATGGACATTTTAGAGGGGAATAGTCTATAACTCTACACAATTGAAAATAAGCATTTAATATACAAATAGTCAAGTACCCCTTCAAAAGTACTCCAATTCCTCTCACATCCAGAGGAGGAGGATGTTAGGCTAAGAATTTTGATGGCCATTTCTTGCAAATGTGGTGCCGCTCCACCATGCATACGCCACCACATAGCTACATATAGATAAGTTTAATATTTTATATCACCATTATCCTAATAATCAAAATAAAGTAAGTTTTATATACCTGGTTTATACTCATCATCATTAATTAAGCATTGTCTCATAGCTAATGCCTTGCCAAATGAGCCTAGCTTCATCATATAGGGAACCCAACTCTGTCCTGCTGATCTTTTCTTGAATATCAACATCAATGAAATATGTCTCAATGCACTTGATCAAGCCATCCATCAAATCAAGTTGTTTTTCTATCTCATCCTGATTCTTGTAGAAGTAATATGGATTTAGATAGTAGGTAGCTTTGTGAAGAGGACTATCTAATCTGTCTTTGGTTTTAATTGTAATGGCATTGATGAATGGCCTAAAGGAGGCTTCAACTCCCTTGAAGAGGGTCTTGATCTCTTGTTTAGCAGCTTCTAATTCACCATATACAAATCCCATTGATGGCTTTTTATCACCATCAACGATTCTCAGCAAATAGATCATAGGGGTACACAATTTGATGGCTGATGAAACTTGATTCCAAAAAGTTGGAGCCAAAATTGTCGTTGCAGCTTTGACACCTGCTCTTGTCTTAGACCACTTGCATTGGTTCCATTCAGCAGAAATGAACATAAGCCTCAACTTGTCCTTCTTGTCAAGGAGGCCCTACAATGTCAAGAAAGAAGTAGCAAACCTGGTGACTCCAGGTCTCAAAATCTCCCCCTTTTCAGTGAATTTGCACATCAAACTCATGGTTTTTGTGTGGGAATAGATGAAGCCAATCAACTCCCTTGCCTTTGTTATGGTAGTCTTAATTCTTTATTCTTTTCCAAACTCTTCAAGTATCAAATCAATGACATGAGCCGCACAGGATGTCCAAAATATGTGAGGATAATTATCCTCCAACATTCTTCCTGCTAATACATTTGCAGAAGCATTATCTGTAACAATTTGAAGCACATTCTCTTGACCAACCTCCTGGATGCATCCATCAATAAAAGACATGATATACTCCCCTGTGTGAGACTCAGTAGAGGTGTCAATTGCCTTAAGAAAGCAAGTTCCTAATTCACAATTTACAAGAAGATTCATCAAGCTCCTGCTTCTCCTATCACTCCAAGCATCTGTCATAATGGTGCACCCGTATCTCCTCCACATTTCTCTATGAGGTTGCAGATCATTTCTTGTATTTTCAACCTCCACTTTCAATAGAGACTCACTCACCTCATAATAAGATGGGGGCTTGAGGTTCTTTCCTTATTGGCCAATAGCCTGACACATTGACAGAAAAGCATTGTTGCAAACTGCATTGAAAGAAATTCCAGACCGATAAACCCACCTAGCAATATATTGATTCACCCGATCTCTTTGCTTCTTGTCTATAGCCTCCTTGATTCCTACTTGGCGCATTGAGGAATCTGAGCAAGGGATGGTGTTGAGGCGGGAATCATCAATCTCCTTCCCCTTAACCATAACAAGGTCAACTTCTTCTCGTACACTTGCTACAAATTTTGACTTGTCCGCCTTCTTCTTTTGAATCTCCTCCATGTTCTGCCTAATTTCCTGCTTGATGGCATTGTCAACTCCAGGGCATGCTTGCATATTACCCTTTATGTGAGCTAAGTGTTGCTTCAGGCGATTCACACCCCCCTAATTTCTTTCGTTCACAAGTCACATATAACAACACTAGGGTTGTTTTTATCTTTGAGTGTGCCATACTTCCATGCCGGATCAGTGGATCCAGGTGGAATCAAGCATGACTGGGGAGTTTCTTGTGATTGGGTATTAGTCCCAATTGGGGCTGATCCAAGACTCTCCATGATTTTCTGGAGACAATAAACAAAATCACATCAAACCAAACACACAAAACTAGAAGACTACAAATACACCAATATATGGCTATGCTAATGCCTAACGTTTGAAAGAAAATATTAATAACTCATGATTGTATCTAAATGAATTATACAAATAACAAGAAGAAATATATGCTAATAAGAAAGACATTTAACTATTATTTTTCTACTGATCTATAACAAATAATAACAAATAAAAACAAACAGATTGAGAATATGAAACATATTGCTAATATGGCAGCGAGGAAAAGGAAATGGAAACAAGGAAGCTCGTGTAAGGTGGAAACAGGGACGTGTAAGGTGGAAACAGGAGAAAAACGGAGAAGAAATTAGAGGAGGAAAACGTGGAAGCAGCTACTGGATTGGTGAATCGGTAAATAGGGGGGACATCACAGCATGAGGAGGAAAATATACAATGGAAATTCGAGGTGGAGAAAGAATAGTAGGAATTGAAGATGAATCAGTAAATATAGTGGAGGGGGATAGAGAAACAGAGAGTGGAGTAGAGGGAAAGTGGAATGTGGAGGAGTGGAGAGGGGAAAAAGTGAAGAAGAAAAATGAACAACAGATGAAGAAGAGAGTGGAGTGAAGAGAGGAAATTGATGGAGAAGAAGGTGAAGGGGAGAAGAAGTGAAAATAGAGGGGGGCACCATAGTGAATAGCAATCGTTGGATTTGGGAGAACTGAGGAGGAGAAAACTGAATGAAAAGAGGAGTGAAGAAGACGACTTACGGTAGTGGAGAAATCAAGCTGGCGTCATTGCTGCTAGCTTGCTCCGAAGAGACGTCGTCGCCGTCGGATGGTTGCTTCTTCCACGCCCACAGCAGTGGCGCCTACGGCTAAGATCTAGAGGCGCCGGGGGTGAGGGAACCGCCTGTGTAGCCTGCGCCAAGGTGGAGAGCCATCGAGGGAAGAGACGTCGCCGTCAGAGGAGGAAATCGTCGCCGGATAGCTTAGTGGCCACCAAAGAGTTGAGGGGGAGGAGATCGCAGCCCTAGCGTTGTTGGTTCCACAAAGTGTGTTCGCGATAGAGAAGAGTCAGGGCGAGTGGAGTGTCGGGAAGGTGGGGTGGGGAGTCAGGTTGGGGTTCACTTAAGTGGACCTTTTTTTTTTCTTTGATGGGCCTGATTTAGAAAATTGCAGAATATTCAGCCTTTTAAGCGCCCAGTCGGCCGAATAATCGGTCCATGCCGATTTTATGTCCGATTAGGCTTGAGCGGTTCGCTCCACCTACAAAAATGAATATTCAGCCGATCAGGCTGATTTCCTGAACATTGAATCTACCTGACTTATCCAACTTTGACCCCCACAAGAGCCAGGTGAACAAAATTCTTGGACCTAAACCTTGGTTGCAAGATTATAGGTTGGTAACAACACAATAAATACATGACAGAAAAGAAATATGATGAATTAAAGGCCATGCATCCAAATAATATGTCATGATTGATATCAGGGAACAACCCAATTCCCATGTTGTGACCTACACAACATCAATTATTTAGTTGGGGTCTCCAAGAATGTACTACTAACATGATATCCTAAGACTTGACAATATTCAGAGACAAATCACTTACTAACTTGCAGTCATGACACTAATAGGTTTCCCAGAGGATAGACACACATATGCAAGAAGCATCAATAGAAAACATCTTGTCATATGATACACCTGACAACTTGTTATTACCACATTGAACCCAATTTATGGGATCTTCATTCTTTTGGGTTGGGTTGCTGCTGCCTATAAATCTCAGGGGGTTTCAGTCCCATCCCTAACTTGGACTTCTCTACTAAAGCTAGGTCAAGTCCTTTAGTGAAATGATCATATGCATTATCTTTGGTACTGACATAGTCCACAACCACGACCCCATTAGACACTAATTCTCTTACAAACTTGAGTCTGACTTGGATGTGTCTACGCTATTTTTGATTATACTTGGAACTATTTATCTTAGCAATGGTTGTAGTGCTATCGCAGTGAACTGAAATTGTAGGAGGATGCTTCTTTACCATAAGTAAACTAGATATAAGTCCATGTAGCCATTCATCTTCCAATATAATTTCATCTAAAGCACACAACTCTACCTCAAAAGTAGACTGAGACAATATGGTCTGTTTCTTAGACCTCCAGGTAAAAACACCTCCTCCCAATAGGAATACATATCTTGAGACACCATTACGGCCAGAGTTCATGGCAATTCAACTTTCATTACTATATCCTTAGACTACATAAGGATATTTCCCATAATATAACCCAAGATTACAAGTTCCCTTGATATACATCAAAACTCTATCAAGAAATTCCCAATGAGTCTTGTCGGGATGACTGGTGTATCTACTTAACTTGATCATTACAAATGCAATGTCTGGACATGTGCAGTTAATAAGGTACATCAAGCTTCTGATAATCTAAGATTATCATAATTGAAACACTAGAACTCCAATATTTTGAGCAAGGCCTTGGATGAATAATATGGAGTCCTAATAGGTTTACATGATGTGTAGTCAAACCTCTCAAGTATCTTCTCAACATAGTGAGACTGAGAGAGACTTATACCATCAATAGACCTTATATTTTAAGCCCTAAAATCACATCAACGACACCCATATCCTTCATCTAAAACTTTCTACACAAGAATGACTTTTTCCATTTATTACTTTCATATTGGAACCAAATGGCAGGATATCATCAACATATAAGCATTTCAAAATGAATCCATCATTGACAATTTTACAGTAGATACACTTATCAAATTCATTGGGAACAAAGCTAAAATATGATATAATATAATCAAACTTCTCATGCCATTGCTCGGGGTTTGTTTCAAGCCATATAATGAGTTAACAAGTTCACACACTTTATAATCATTCCCATGACCCAAAAATCCCTCAGCCCTGTATATATCTCTTCTTGAAGATCAAAGTGTAAGAACACAGTCTTCACACCCATTTGATGGATAGATAGATTATAAATGAAGCCAATGCTATAAGCACTCAGATTGTGGTCATACAGGAAATAAGAGATTAGGTATCAAAATAATTTATTCCTTCCCTCTATGTGTAACCCTTAGCAAATAACCTAGATTTATACTTATTGATTGTCCCGTCTGCATGAAGTTTCTTCTTAAAGATCCATTTGCATCCAACTACAGAACAACCAGAAGGAAAATCCACTAATTCCCAAGTTCGTTTTGAGAGAAATGATTGGATTTCATCGTTAATGGATTCTTTCCAAACTTAGATTCTAGAGAATATCTTGTTCAAAAGATACATGATCATCCTTAATATTGTAAGTGAGAAACTCACTACCAAAATCTTTGGATGTCATAGGCCGTTTACTTCTCCTTGGTCCAACCATTTCTTTGGAACAATCAAATTCAAAAATACATGTTCTAAGTCGTCCCCCACATTTGGCATCCTTTCCATGAGCTCGGGAATGGAACATGTGGTGAATGAATCCTCTTAAGATACTTCTTTGGGTACATTGGATATCATGGGAAACACATCCTCAAAGAATGTAGCATCACATAGTTCCACAATTGTATTGACATCAATGCCTGGATATCATATTTTACAATCAAGAATCTATAGCCATAACTTGTCTCTATATAACCCAAAAAATGGTATCAACCATTTTTGGTCCCAATTTCTTCCTTTTGTGTTTATGGGCAAGTACCTTAGCAAGGAACTCCCACACTTCAAAATATTTGAGATTCAATTTTCTCCTTCTTCATTGCTCAAATGAATTACTTTCTTGATATTTATGGGAAACTCTATTTAGTATATGGTAAGCTGTATTCAAAGCTTCCCCCTACATAAAGTTGGGTGAACCTAAGGTTTGGAGTAAGGTATTAACCATATCTATAAGAGTTTGTTTCTTGCATTCTGCTATCCCATTAGACTATGGTGAATAAGTATTGGTACCTCATGAACTATACCATGGAATTGACAAAATTCTAGAAAAATGTTTGAGGGGTACTATCCTCCCCTATCAAACCTTAATCATCTAAACACTTTTTTAGTTTGAGTTTCTGCTTCTTTGTTTGAAATTTGGAATTTATCCAATGCCTCATCTTTTATTTTAAGTATATAGACATAACAATATCGACTAGTATCACCAATAAAAGTTATGAAGTAATGTTTTTGATCCCTAGTAGTAATCCCATTAAATTCACAAATATTAGTGTGTACAAGATCAAGAATTTTGGAATTCCTATTCACTGAATGAAAAGGTCTTCTAGGCATTTCAGATTGCACATAAATCTCACATCTACTGTTAGTAATGTTAGACTTAGGAATTGAATCTAGATTCCTCATTTATTTCATTGAGCCAACATTAACATATCACAAATGTGAATGCCACAAATTAGACGTTACAAGATTCATGCAAACATAACTATTATAATTCAAATTTAAAGTTGAATCTGAAATAGGTTCAACAAGAATCATAAATAACTTCTCCATATAACATAGACTCCCTTTGTCAAAAAATAAAGAATCACAAAGGCATGTAATAATTACCTTATTACATTTGCAATCTATTCTAAAACCACCCTAACTAAATTTACACCTAAGGATATTATGTCTAATGATTGGAACATGTCTGACTCTATGAAGGAAACATCAAGTCCACATGTATTTTTCCTTTTACTTCTATAGAGATGGAATCTCCCAAAGTCAGAGAACGACCTCTTGAGGCATGGTAAGATAAATTCATGGACTTATCAGCACAAACATGTACTTTAGCCCCATTGTCAATTATCCAATAAAGTGGTTCAAAAATTGAAAGGATTTTAGATTCTATAGACACATACCCATCATTGAGGTTTAAGTATGTAGTCGTCATGTTGACCACAACCTTCCTCAGTTGCATATGCAAAAACTTTCTTTGCATTCTTTGAAGGACAATCCTTGTTCCATTGGCCAACCTGTCCACATGTCCAACGAGGTTTGTTCTTTGATTTCTTTTGGATCTTAGCCTTCGGTTTATGCGTATTCTTTGATTTCTTATATTTGGTTTTAGTAGTAGTAAAATTTGGTACTAGGGTTTATGTCAATAGGTAACTTGATAATCTTCTCTTTCAAGTGTTTTTCTTGTATGTTGATATCCCTCATTAGACCATTCACTGACAAGTCTCCTTTGTGATGCTTAAGAGTCATGCCAAATGATTCCTAAGATTTAGAAATTTTTTCTATTATGGAAATAACAACAAACTTCTCAGGAAAATCCATTTTTGCATTTGAGAGTTCATGATACAAGAGATAAAGTTGTGTGTTTGTTCAGAAACAAATTTATCCTCAACCATCTAAAACTTTAGAAATTTAGACACATAGTACTTTTCAACACCATGATTTTTTAGTTTTAAAATTCTTTACTAATGCCTCACATAGAACTTTGGAAGTAGTAACAAGAGGCTTAGAGTATGAATCATACATATTGTTATTTAAAGAAAACAAGATTAATCCCTAACACATCTTATCACCTTTCTTCTAATTTGCAATAAAATTTTCATTATCAGGGATAAACTCATCAGATTTAGGTTCATCCTCCTCTAAATACTGATCAATACCCACCATATTAAGCCATATGTCATCCTAATATGACAATGGGCAAAGTTGGTCCCAGTAAAATTTTTAGGCACATTAGCAGTGTAGATTTTATTGATAGAAACATTAGAAACCATTATTAAAAAATGACATAGATGATTTATTTAAGACTGTTGTTAGTTTTGCATTATTTGCATTACATTGTTACATACAACAACAAACCATTTCAAATTATTAATGAATTCAGTCTAGATCCAGATAAGAAACTGAAAGAAGAAAAAATGTAGGAGAAACAAAAAATAAAAGAGTTAGAAATTCAGACCAAATCATTTTTTGAAAAACAATTGTGTTACTTAATGAAAGCAACAATTGACAATCCTAAAGGATGAATGTCTTTGTTCTAGTCCACACAGTCACAAACTTGTTGAAGATGTCTCACTCTCACACTAACGATGAACGATTGCACTACCAGTGCAACCCAGCAACCAAAGGTACCACCACCCAGGCATATCATGTCTGTAGAGAAAAGGAAGGATGAACTCACTTCGTATAGGATTAAAATTCTCCACAGAGCACTTCAAGAGAGATGGCGGTAAGGAACTAGTTTAGGGTTTACAAAAACATGAGAATGAATGCTGATAAATGATATTCATAAGATATCTTTAACTCTAATGACCAGAGGCTTATTTATAGTACTCTCACGGCCCCATGTCCTATTCCCTATAAAATAGATCACACAATCACTCTTGTACCCGAAAGGAAAAAATTCATTTAGGAAAGTAACATTTAATTAAATTAATAATTAATTACGTAGTTGCTTCCTAGTAAAAAAAAAGACAATTCCCACAAGCCACAAGCTACAAGCCACAAGCCACAAGCACAAGCCACAAGCCCAAGCCCAAGCCTGAGCCAGTGCCTGGCTAGGCCAGGCAATGCGTGGCATGGCATGCGCATGCACATGTGTGTATGGTTACCATACCCACCAAGGGGGTGAGCATACTCTCTCCTAGAACCCTTTGGACACTAGTGTCACATGTGATCCTACAAGTAGGGATCACATATGTAACATCCCTGGCCTGGGTTATATGTTAACCCTAGATGATTTGCCTAATAAGGTTGAGTAGATGCTTAATCTTACCTTATGAAAAGTAATTAGGACTCAAGAGGAACTTATATTCCATTTTTGTCCTTTTTGAATAATGTTGAAACATTGTTTTACTTGTTTAGGACTAAAGTGCAAATTACCCAAGTTGAGGGGTTAAATTGCAAATTGTACATGATAATATGTTCCTCATATGTTGAAGCACCATGAGATTGAATATGATGCAGAGGTATGGCTTGTGGTAGTCTGAGTACCAAGAAAGAGCTGATAAAGCAATGTTTGTGCATTAAAACCTAGTTTTGGTGTAAGGTGCAATTTACCCAAAACCTAGGGTTCAATATGCAAATTACCACTTCAATAAGGTCCCTAATGTTTCTTGACATCATGTAGAGAAAAGAAAAATGAGAGGGGCGCCTCATTTTAATTAATTTGGAGGATAGAGAATATTGATATTAAAATAATCAAGATTTAATCCTAATTGAAACCCTAATTCAATTTAGTGCAAAAATAAATGTATTAATTAAAGGGCCTTCAACCAAAATTAAAATGGTTGGATTCAGATGTGTGTGGATGTCCTTGAGCTTTGCAAGGACCACGAAATATACTAAGGAGGTGAAAATTCCACTCACCTTATTATAAGAAAAAGAATTTCCACTCAAAAATAGATATTACTATTATAAGGGTTAAGGTGCTTAATTTATTTTCCCTTAATTCATGGATAATGGAAGGGAGCTCGGTGGGGATAGAGATGCCTTTTTATGCATGAAACCAAGGGGGAAGTGGTGGAAAAATTTTTGGAATTAAATGAATTTTTATAAGGCATTTTCTCTCTCATGGAATTTCTTATAAAAGTACCCTTTACAAGCCAAACCAAGGGATTTTTCATTTCCATTTCTTTTCCCTTGCTTGTGAAACGACCAAGGAGCTTTGGAGGATCAGGAGGACGACCCCCAACCTGTTGGTAAGCTTCTTGACCTCCTTTCACCTTGAATCCATGGTAAAAATCGAAAATCAATGTATGAATTCTTCATATCTCGATCCCCTCTTCAATTCTAACCATTCCTTTTCACTCAAAGCTTGAGGACGACCCTTGGAATAGTGAAAGGAGTTGCATCCACCATTGTTGACTTGAGCTTGAAGCTTTGGATCACAATTGGAGGCGTTTTTTATAACTTGAACCCTTGATTTTGTTATTGCATTCAATTCCTTATCAAATAATGATCATTTCCTCAATCACAATAATTGATTTGGTTGATTGATGCAATCCCCATGGAAATCACAGAAGATTTCGTGAGCTTAGAGCTTGATGATGATGACATCATCATAAGCACACACCTCGCCAAATATCTAGGCCAAATGGTTTCAATTAAAATGTTCAAACGGTTTTCCAAACCATTTGGGAGCAAACAGTTTCAAACCGTTTAAGGGCAAATAGTTTCACCAAACCGAATGAAAGCAAACGGTTTCAAACCGTTTGGGGGAGTTTACCATGTGGTTAACCGTTTGGAGATTTTTTTATAATGATGTTGGTTAATTACCCACTAATTATAATTGATTAGTTCCAATTGGTTCTTGAGTTGAAGGACAATCAATCACCAAACCCTAATTGGGTTAAGTGCTGATTTCTAATTTTTTTGAGTTAAAACTTTGGGTTGATTGACCCAAATGGTTTCAAAACCGTTTGGGAATCACCCAAATGGTCTCAAGACCGTTTGAGGGTCACCCAAGACCGTTTGGAGATCTAGGGTTGAGTATGGTTGGGTATTTTAGGATCTAAATATACCAAACTGATTTGCAATCAAATTCTGATTTAATAATCAATCCAATGACTCAAACCCTAATTGAATGTCATGGATTTTGATGATATGATGGGAAAACAGTTTCAAGACTATTTGGAGGTCATCCAAATGACCTCAAGACCGTTTGAGGTCAGGTCATGTCCAATTTGGATGGCGACCCAATGATTTCAAGGCAACTAGTTTCACATTGATTAATAGTGAAAGTTCATTGATCTCAAACCCTAATCCAATTGATTCTAAACCTTAATTGATGATCAAATGAGGGTTTAATCAGTTGAAGGATGATCTATTAATCTCATATAAAGTGTGGTGTTAGGCTCAATTGATGAGTGGTTACATGAATTCAATCGACTAGGAGATCAACATTGGAAACCCTAAATCAACATGATTGGTGGAGACCATAATTGGTCCATTCGGTTTTGAGGAGGTTTGGACCAAACGGTCTCAAGACCGTTTGAGTCCAAACGGTCTCAAGACTGTTTGAGTCCAAACGGTCTCAAGACTGTTTGGGACCAAACGATCCCAAACCGGTTGAGGATTAAAAGGTTTCAAACTCCAACTTTGGCAATCGGTTTCAAGCATTACTTTGTCAAACGGTTTCAAAGACTAACTTTAACAAATGGTTTCAATGGTATGTTCAAGACCGTTTGAAGGTCTAAACGGTCTTAAACCATTTGGAGGTATTTCAAGAAAAACTGTTTAAGGTATGATTGGTCAAGACCGTTTGGGGTCTAAGTGACCAAGATCATTTGGAAGATAATTAATCAAATCGTATGAATACTTAAAGTGGTTAAAGGTCAATTGTTTATTTGATCAATTACATGATGTAAACCAAGGGTGATTATAATAATTGTACCCTTAATGAGATAGGGTGATTAATACCTTTTGAATAATTAATCTAATGATTATGAAGGTAATGATATAATACAATATGTCAATTCTCATTCAAGTTGAGTGACTTAGTCTAATCAAGACTGAAGTAAACATCATCTTATAGAAGATGAGAGAGAGAGGACTTCCTACACGAATGATAACCATGTAATGTTCAAGCCTTAACACTTTCAATATGAATGAATAATTTAACTAGGGTATGATCCTTGATAAGGAGACCATGAAATCCTAATTATGAAGGTTAATGAATCATAACCCTAATTGAGGGCATTGATAGGTGAAATCCTAATATATGATGATGGTATGATTCTAATTTAGGGCTAAGCTCAGTGAAAGCATAATCCAGGGTGATGATGTAACCCTAACTTAGTTTAATAATGTAAGAAACCCTAATTTAATGGGAATTGTCCATCCTAACCCTAATTTGGGTATGAGGTAAGAGAAAACCCTACTTGGATGTGAATGGTAAACCTTAATCCCTAAAATGGGGTAAAGGTGCATGAAACCCTAATAATATAGGGTAGTGCTACTAATTCTATGTGAAGTCCTATCACTGGGTGATGTGTTGTGAAATCCTAATTTCACATAATACTAGGTGAAACCCTGATATAGAAGGATGTTATGTGAAACTCTAATGAAGAGTGATACTAGGTGAAATTCATATAATTTATGTAAGATGATATGTGTACCTCAAACTATAAATATGGAAAATCCTATTCCTAATAATGGAATAATGATTAATGTATTGACAAATATAATACCTAGAGGGGTTGACAATGGATATCCTTACATTAATAGTTCCTGACTCAAGGGTGAGTCCATATCTTTGGCAATGGTTGTATATTCTAAATAGGTGAACTATGACCAATACATTGCATGATGAATGTGATGATCTAGTGCATAAAGTATTAGGATGGGGAATACCCTAATACAAGCTAAGTGGATGAACTCAAGAAAGATAAAGGTGTTGAGGGAAAGTGATACATCAGGATATGATAGATATCACATCCAACACCCCAATTTTGATATACCTTGATGTGTTATAAGTCCATTATAATTGGATGGGTGACACATGAGATGTGTCATGTCAATTGTTACATTAAGATGTAATGCACCTTAATGAATGTAGGCTAACATGCCTTATGAAAAGGTTAATCCAAATCAATAAACTATGATGCAATCATATTCTAGAGAAGTTGAGAGAGAAACTTATACTTTGTGTTGATACTTCATTCAATGATGAATGATGAAAATAAATAAGTATGATTGAATACTTATGTTATCAATATTAGCTCTTATTTGAGTGAAGTAATGATATAGGACTGGATCATTAATAATATGATTCTAAGAACATAAGTGGTTATTTATGGAAAACCCTAATGGAGGGTGCTGATATGAAAAAGAAACCATGAGCCCTAAAGAGGGAATAGTGGTATCACTTAGTGTTATATGGTGCTGATATAAAAACATTATAATTGTTATCATGATTACTAATCATGTAGGAATGATGAGATGAAGAGTATAGCCAGGTATGGGCTATGATGCTCTATTTATTGAGAATGGTTTATAGGCTTTATAAGCCTTCATATGCTTTGTGTAGTAAGAATCATTGAGCTTTGTGTACTATGTGCAATACTTTGTGTAGAAAGAATCATAATTTCCTTGGTCAGATGATCTGAAGGTATTAAGTTACCTAATAAATGGTAATAAGTATCCTATGATGAGATATGGGTTCAAATACCCAGATTCTATAATCATGATGATGAACTTGTTAAGAAGTGGAAATGTACTTGATAAGTTGAGGGATTAAGATCCCAATTCTTTGTGAAAAGAGTATGGCTACATGCCATGACTCCATAATGACAATGCCAAGCATTAGATATATGATCTAAGCCTGAAGAGAGTTAATGTTGTGGAAATGATTATATAGTGAATAAATGTTATACATGTTCTTCATATTCCTTAATGGATAAGTAACATATTGCTCTATTAAGTTATAGATGTAATGCTTTTAATAAGAATAATGTTCTAATCTGTTAGACATTGAATTAACTGCTGTCAAACAAATATGATTCCTCTGTTCATATTTCTCTTCTTTAGCTGCAATAACAATGTTTCTTGCGGAGAGTTATATCTCTCACTGGGGCAATTTTCAATTGTCTCACCCCCATGGGAACTACATTTTTAGGTGGTCACGGACGAGGAGACAGGAATCCTTCAATAAGAGAATGACAACTACAGTAGCAACAGGGACAACAGTGAAGTCTCAGGTGGAGACACTGGCTGTTATGCCTTGTATAGATGTAGATAGAGTCCTGTGTGTCATCTTTGTACTCTTAGGTCCTCTGAGTAGTATTTAGTGCTTTCGAGGTTTTGTCTCAATTGCCTCGAGATTTTCATACTGCCTGTGCTTAGTTTAACAGGGCAACTGATGCTTGTAATTCACAGAAAGAGATGATACAAGATATGTACTTTTGAAAATAGAATGTAAATGTGTTACTTTTGTTGTATGTGAGAAAGTTTTCATTTGATGGACCTCTTGGTAAAAAGGTTTTAATTTTTAGTGATTTTGATAATCTGCGGCTTAGTGAATGCTTCCGCATTAGTTAATTATGTTTTTGTGAGTTGTATGCCACAACATAAGTTCTAGGATTGAGCAAGGTGGGACTAAAACTTTTCCCAATTTTCATAAGACACAAAACTACATTTCCTCTATGTACTAGCTCCCCTACATTGGACTTCACCCATGATAAATAAATGGCTAGCAACCATATATATCTAGAAGGACCTAAGTTAATTTGTCATGGTTGCCTAGCTCAATTCAGATTTGGTTGTGCTTCTACTTAGAATAACACAAGTATTAGGGACATAATTTCCTTGATTTTTCTTTTACTCATTTCCCTAAGCCTTGTGGACCACCTCAACTTGTCTTCTCAGATTGCTTTTCCCCTTTGCAATGTATCATAAGCTTCACGTCTTCCTTCCACACCAAAGAAACCACCTAGAGTTCCATCCACCTCTGACCAATGTGCTTTGTATCATCAAATTTGTCTTGACCTAACGGAGTCAGAGGAATAGCCTCTGGGTCAGGGTCCGGGCATGGTGCGACATGGCCATGGAGCTGAGCTCCTAAACTTGCGGGCATGGTGAGAATGAAGGGAGAGAGATCTTACCTATAAATTTCATGTCCTGCCCTCCCTACTCCCCAACTCTTTTTGGCCCTCATGATCATCAATGCCAACTTGGCCTTCTAAAATACATGGCCACACAAGATTTTTTTTTTGTGGACAACGACTAGTATGCACATGTTATCACATCTATTATCACATCCAATCATTGATAATGATATGTTAGGGCATATTAGTCATTTTTAGTGCTTTTTTATTAAATGAATGTAAGTCGATCTATCTTAAAAAATGAAAATTAGTTGCAACATCAAATATAAAATGATGTGCTTTTGAGATAAAAAATCTACTTGATTTAATGGTTATGTTTTGAATCAAAATCTAAACCTTCTAGTAAGGTTATTCTGACAACCTCACTTTTCTTTCTCCTATTGTACTCTTTCTCCCTCATCAAGTGGCCTCTTGTTCAACTAATATCAATTCTGTAGTTGGAATGAAGTGATTCTCTAATTTGGTTAAATCAATGATCAATTTTCCAATATATGACTTTATTTGAGATTCGAATTAAGAGTAATGCTTCAATTAATAACCATCTTGCAATAAATATTGAACCTCATAAACACGATTACCTTTTTCTCTAATGTATTTTATGTTGTAGAAATTCAATTGTGAACCCATCAGCACAAAATCGTCCCAATCGGAGTTATATACCCGAATTTATGGCCATTATAATATCCCCTTTTATTCCTTATTTTATTGGGTGTTTTGAGCCTTATTAGGTCAATTAGGGACACATGGACCAACAAGGGTGGCACCCAACCGCCCTTTGCCACCTCAGCAGGCTGCCTCGTGTGTTTTTTTAGTGATCACGTGTGTTGGATCGAGTCCCACAGATCCTCCTCCCTTATTTGAATGGTCGAGATTGCTTCTTCTTCCTCCATACAATGCGAGAGGGGGTGGTGCTGCCACCACCTACCCATGACTTTTGGTTCACTTGATTGCCCCCTATCACACCTCTTTTCAACCAATTGATTCCTAAAATATGTTTTTCACCCTACACTCTCCATTTCCCCTCTCTTTGTTTTCATTTTTGCACCCTAGGGTTGTTTCTATGTGACTCCTGTCTCCAAGAAACTCCATGGCCGCTTCCGCCATGGAGAACCTTCAATGACTTTGTCTCAGCCATCCTCGGCGGTAGATGATAGTGGACCTGAAACCGAGGAAGAACTATGATGTTGGGAGGCCACCTTAGAGCGTATTGTGAGGGCACGATGCCCCGATTCTAGTCACCTCTAGTGGTCAGTCCGCTGTGGCTGGTGTGAAACACAACTAGAGTCTTAGGAGAGGGTGACATCTTGGTGTCCCTCGGATCAAGGGTGAACCCAGAGCAATGGTCAGATGTAGTTGCACCATCCCTCCCTCATTCCCCTCCTCTTTTCATGGGCTAGCCAGCTATCATAGCGTGGACCATGGATTGACACTACCACATGAACCAAGCAAGGAAGGGAGCACAAACCCTAAGTGCTAGATCAACAATCATCAACGAGGATTGTTCAATCAATAAATGGCTATGTTGTTATAAAGTTTTCAATGCAACCTTAAAAAAGTAGTATCTTGTTAATCCCTTGGCCAAACCATGAGATCCAATATATCATTTTTATTAGCTCGACAAGCCCTAGACAACGAACATAATTTCTAACCCTATATATCTTACTAATATCTTATAATTCTCAAAATACAATCCTTGATTATACTTGACTACTATAATGCATGAATATGATGAAGTTTGAATCTTTGATGTACTCCTATCCTCCTCAACATCAAATAAATAAAAATCATGCTCTTGTGACTCTAATGAATGTCCTAATCACCCCATTGGTCTTGAATTCCCCTATTGTTCATATGTGACTTGTTTAGATATTAATAATGTACCTTGCCCTATTTTTGTTAATCTTGATTCCTTATGACACTAAATGCTTAATCAACCTTGAATCTAGTAACTAATACCCATCCATGATACAAGGATGATTATTAAACTCCATTTAGACTATGGTGGCACTATATGATGCTTAATGCATGCTTGTGTCCCAATATGTGTTCGATTTGTTGTACCTTAGCCCATGAGAGGTCTTGACCTATCTAATACATAAAAGTCTAGTATTCCATTAAATTTATGATGTGCTATGACCCAACTAGCTAACTCCAACTCCATTTCATGATACAATTATGTATGTTCACCTTTTGGTGTAAATGTCCATATTTCTCTTGATTGTCGTCCTGGTAGCACTCCTGATGTGAATCTAATATCTCCTATTTCAAATCAAATTTGCTAAATCCTTTATGACTACTTTGATGTATGTAACATCCCTGACCTGGGTTATGGACTAACCCTAGGTGTTTTGCTTAAATATGTGATTAGATGTTTATGGTTATCTTTTGATGTATAATTAAAGCTCTCGAGAAACATATACTTCTATTTCTGTCCTTTTTGAACAATGTTGTAATATTGTTTTGTTAAATATGGACTTATGTGCAAATTACCCAATTAGAGGGGTTAACTTGCAAATTGCACATGTTTAGATGTTCCTCTGGTATTGAGACATCATAAGAATTAATATGATGTAGTAATATGGATTCTCCAAGCTTGGGCACCAAGATATAGCTTGTAGAGCAATCCTTGTGCTTTAAAACCTAGTTTTGGTGTAAAGTGCAATTTACCCAAAACATAGGGTGCAACATGTAAAATATACCTTCTATAGTATCTTTCATGGCTCTTGACATCAAATAGAGCAAATATGATGAGGAGGGCACCTCATCATAATGTTCGAGTAAGAAAGATAACCTTTATATCTAAATAACCAAGTTTTATGCAAAATGACCCTTTTATATGTACAACTTAGTAAGGTGTTTGGATTCTTTTCCTCTAAACCTTGGATAAGGGAGGAGTTTTTCTTAAGTTAAGAAGGGAGAGACATGGCTAAGGAGGGGAGAAGGACCTATTTTAGAAATAAGGAAATAATTGTCTTTGCCTTGAAAATATACCCAAAATATATAAGTACATCCTTTTTACAAAGAAAGGGATCATTTCCCTTCATTCCTCTTCTTATCTCTTTTCTTTGGCCAACTAAGGAGGAGCTCAGGAGGAGAGGAGAACGACCAATACTGAATTGGGTAAGTTTTTATTGCCATCTAGCTCGAATTCATGAAGGAAATCTTGCTACAAGGTTGGTTTAGTAGTCTTCCTTACACAAATCTTCTGTCTAGCCATCTTCTCCATTCAAATCTTGAAGAACGGACCTTGGACGACCTATGGAGCTCAAGACACCATTAAAGCTATGAAGCTTGGAGCTCTAGATCTGATCCTAAGGCGGGTTTTATAACTCTAACCCTTAAAGTTTTGTTTATGCATCTTCTTTCTATGAAAACGTTGCTTAATTTTCTTCCTTAGACATTTCCATGTGTTCTTGCTACCAAAACCGTGAACAACAGTCCATGTTCTTGAGGTAGAAGACGGTGGCGTTATTTCCAAAGTTCATCCTGATCTTGCTTTAGCAAACAGTCCTCTACCTCTTGCCCAAACGGTTTGAAAAACCGTTTGGAAGTAAACGGTTTCAAAACCGTTTGAAGGGCAAACAGTTTCACAAGAACGTTTGGGAGCAAACGGTCCAAGACCGTTTGGATGAGTTGACCAAATGTTGACCATTTGGAGATCTGTTGTACACATTATGGACTAATCACCCACCAAAATTCATCACCCAATTCCAAGTAAATTACCAATTGAAGGCACTTTACTCACCTAAACCCTAATCGGGTTTATTGCTGATTTCAATAATGCAATCATGTTGAAGTTTGGGTTGAGTGGCCCAAATGGTTTCAAAACCGTTTGGGGATCACCCAAACGGTCTCAAGACCGTTTGGTGATCACCCAAGACCATTTGGGGTCAGGTCATGACCCAATTGAATGATGGTTCAATGGGTTCAACATCAATTAGACTCATGTTGATGTATGTTGGAGGGTAATCGATTCCAAACCCTAATCCAATCAATCCCAACCCTAATTGGTGACCAATTGAAGTTCAATTGAGGGTCAAATCAGTAAGGATTGACCTAATTGATTCAATTGATGAGTGGCTAACCTTGGCATGAATGTTTTGGGGGGTTCAACATTGAAAACCCTAACTCAATTGGATAGGTTGAGGCACCTTTTTGGTCCATGCGGTTTTGAGGGTGATTGGGACCAAACGATCTCAAGACCGTTTGGGGCCAAACGATCCCAAACTGTTTGGTGGCCATGCGATTTCAAGATCAATTTGTCCATGCGGTTTCAAGGTCAAAGTTGGCCAAACGGTCTTCACCTCATCTAGGGCAAACGGTCTTGATGTTGTACCTTGCCATGCGGTCTTGAAAGTCAAAGGGTCCAAACGGTCAACAACTCCATGCGGTTTCAAAACTGTTTGGAGGTTGAAAGTGTAAAACCATTTGGGATCTTTTAAGGTCAAGAACGTTTGATGCTTTACAGGCTAAGATGGTTTAATGGTTGATTAACCTAAACCCTAAAGATACCTAAAGTCATTAAGGGGTTAAGTAATGAGTGGACTAATGCATGTTATGGTCAATGGTGAACATTACAAAAGTACCCTTAATGGGTTAGTGTGACTAGTACCTCTTGATCAAGCAAACCCTAATGACCATAGTAGTGATGCCATGACTTATGCTATCAAGGTTGAATTGACCTAACTTAATCATGAGCGATGTAAACATCATATAATAGTAATAGGAGAGAGAAGACTCCTAATTGAATGAGAATCAAGTAAAATACCTCCAATATATATGAATATACATAATTAGGGTATGATCCTTTATGATGAGATCATGGAAACCCTAATTATAATGATTAAT
Organism: Alisma plantago-aquatica; assembly: GCA_963693085.1. Taxonomy (NCBI): domain Eukaryota; kingdom Viridiplantae; phylum Streptophyta; class Magnoliopsida; order Alismatales; family Alismataceae; genus Alisma; species Alisma plantago-aquatica. The sequence goes on along the minus strand of OY856409.1, from coordinate 860,602,715 downwards.
GAATCTTAACTTAGTTGAGGGCATTAATGGAAGTAATTTTCATACATGATGATGGTATGAACTCAATTCACTGTAATGTGAATAGTAAACCCTAAATCTAGGGTGATGTGATGATATGAATAGTAAACCCTAATTCTGGGTTATGCTTTTAAGCATGAAACTTCATGATTGAAGTATGAAATGAGGAATCACCTTCCTTAATTAAAAGAAAGGGGTTGAATAACCCTAATTGAATTGAATAGGGAAAACCTAACCTTATTGAAGGCTTAATGGTACAACCCTTGAATTGAAAGATTATCTCTGTTTTGTAATATGCTGATATAGAGATCAATTTCCTATTATCAAATGTATTAACCATGCAAGTTTTTATAAAGAAGTGATCATAGCCAGGTAAGGGTTATGATGTCATATTCATTGAAAGCATGTTATAAGCTTTATGAATAATGATATACTATGTTGCCTGGTTTAAGAGGTAACATATGAGATTGATGGGCTGTAAGAGCCATGAACAATATCTACATTGATATAATCAAGGTCATGCTGTTAGATGACTTATGATGATCTAAGGGTTTGAACACCCATATTCCTGTATCATAATGATGAGATGGTTAGGGATTGACATCCCAATGATATCTGGATGTGAAATGAACTAAACTTGATACATTTAGTATTCTTCCTTTATAGCAGTTGTTTTAATGGTTTATGTTTGAAAACATGTCTGATGCTAAAAGAATGCTATAATGTACTTAAATAATCAAGTATAATGATATCATGTAGAGCCCTGATCATAGATCCATCATTGTCAGTAGTTTAATGATGGTGAAACAAGTTTTCCTAAGGGAACTCCTGGAGAACATACTTTTGAGTATGTTGGGGCTATGGACGCGAATATCCTTACGTTCTAATGTAGGAATTGATGTAAGATGTACCTTTAATCCATCAATCCTCCATTATATATTTTATGCTGGGATGATGTATCACTAATCTCCCGATGATGTTGTTAATGCCGCATCAGTGTGAGATAAACATGAAATCCCTTGATGGCAAAGAGAGTACAGAATGCCATTGCAGCTCTAATAGCGAAGTTGCCAGAATACCCTAGAAAGCTATTATAAAAAGACACGAGATATCCTGCATGTCGATCCTCACACTGACTGAGGAAGACGAGGTCATAAGAATCCGGTTCTTTTGATGACCTATGTATGGTACCGATGCGATTTCGTAATGGTCGGTTGGAGAATGAGCGGTATACCTCATCTCCTCAGGGCATAATAATGTTTGAAAAAAATAATCAGCTGTGTAGCATAACTGCTTAGGTTGAACTACGAGAAACAATGATTGATGATACATTGTTTACAATGTTCTAGTTAGATAACTAGTATACATGTCCTTCGTATTCTTTATTGAGATATGTTTTGATATTCAATTAAGTTATAATTGAAATGATTGCTTAAAGAGAATGTTGCTTCACTTAGTTATATAATGTTAAACCGGCTTTTAAATGTAAGTTATAGTGCTTATTGTTATTCCTTAATTACAATAACAAAGCTTCTGGCAAAGAGTTATGACTCTCACTGGGACAATTATTCAATTGTCTCACCCCCGTGGGATTCGACTTTTTAGGTGGACGTCGAGGACAGAGGAACCCATCTGAGGGTGAGCAGCAGCAGCAACATCAGGGACATCAGTGATTCTCAGGTGGAGACACTGTCTGTCAAGTCTTGTAGATAGTATGTCCTATGTGTCGTCTCTATACTCTCAGGTCCTAGGAGTCAGTAGATATGAGGTTTTTGACTTAATGCCTTGAGATTTTGTATCTTGCCTTGCACAGATAATAGGGCAATTGATGTATGTAATCACTCGAGATGTGATTTTACAGAGATGTAATGACGAATCATGATGTAGACAATTTATCTTGTTTTCTTATAAAAGAGTTTTATTACTTAAAGATATCTTTCCAAAAAGTTTTAATTTTTAGTGATTTTTAATAATTCCGCTTCTAGATAATCGCTTCCGCATTCGTTGATCTTGTTTTCGTGATTCGATCGTCACAATATAGATGTCCCACTTAGGTCATATGATGAACCTCAATGATATGAGCCTTGTATATTGGATATTGAATGTGTGTGGGTATGTTGATACCAATGTCGAGAATATGATGCCTAGACCCTAGGGGAAACCCAACTAATTTTTTGAATGATAATTCTCATGTCCTATTGTAACGTCCTAGGATTTGAGGCCTTGGATAAGACGATCTTAAAAGGAATGATTGGACTACCCATATCACCAAGGTGCACCTCCTTTTCTGAGAACCCATCACTAAAGAACTCCATAGTTAAGCATGCTCAGCTTGGAGTAGTACTAGGATGGGTGACCAGTTGGGAAGTTGACCCCGACTTGCGCATGAGTGTGTACAAAGCACACAGTTTAGGCTAGTGGTGGTCCGTGGGGCCAATCATCATTCCTGAAATTCTACTAGATCCTTGGGCAGTGGGCCCAAGCATTACAAATGGTATCAGAGCCAATCCCCTCCAGTAGGTGGGGCCCACATGGGCCTGTGGCATGCCAATCTTTGAGCCGTGCGGTCCACACATGTTGGAAAGGGCTATCCGAGTTGATGGAGCCGCCCATGCGCTGGTAGTGTCCAGGCATGTTGGAAAGGGCTATCCGAGTTGATGGAGCCGCCCTTGCGTTGGTAGCCGTAGTCGGGAGATGGGTGTACATGGGACATTTGGGTGTACACTGAATCGGGGAAAGATTATGAGGCCATATAGTTGAGCCTTGATGAGGACGCCAAGAGTCTAAGTGGGGGAGATTGTAACGTCCCAAGATTTGAGGCATTGGATAAGACGATCTTAAAAGGAATGATTGGACTACCCATATCACCAAGGTGCACCTCCTTTTCTGGGAGCCCATCACTAAAGAACTCCATAGTTAAGCATGCTCAGCTTGGAGTAGTACTAGGATGGGTGACCAGTTGGGAAGTTGACCCCGACTTGCACATGAGTGTGGACAAAGCACACAGTTAAGGCTAGTGGTGGTCTCTGGGGCCAATCGTCATTCCTGAAACTCTACTAGAGCCTTGGGCAGTGGGCCCGTGCATTACACCTACCTTGCTGATATAAACCCCCATTAATAATTGGACATCTTGACTTGATGATCCTTAACCTTGTTTGCCCTATTGCGAATCCTTTGACCCCAAAATGAAAGTAAGTGACTTGAATCTTGTAACAATCATATAAAATAGTTGGAACATCAAAATGACATGTAACTTGAACCACACCTCCTTGATAACCTCTAATTTAGTAAAAGACCATCAAACATGTTACAAAACAAATTGAAACCTAAATTGGAAAAAACCCTAAAATGTATCTAATTAGGGTTAGTGATGAGAGTCTAATGCATGTATATAGTCTTGTTCTTAATCAGGTTTGGCTTGTGATCTAGATGGTCAAGGATAGATTATGAATCTTTGAATTATGTACAAGCTTTAAATAATTATATGACTATGGCTTTCTTATTTAAAATGTGATACATATGTATGCTTGTTTACTTGCTCAAATATTTCCATGTAGTATTCTAGTATTGTACTTTATGTTTATATTATTATCGTTGTTATATAATTTACAAACAAAATATAAAAACTCCATTACACAAATCTCATGTACCTGCCTAAATTTTTGGGTTCAAGACATAAGGTTCGACGTCTTACTTGAGATGTCAAGATAGGGTAGACCATGTTGATAAAAGGGTTAAATCTTGGCTATGGCCTTGAGGTCCCTTAAGAATAGGGTTAGCTAATCTGTAGCACCCTCGTAGACTCTTCCAATTGGGATGTTAGTCAATAAAATGTCTTAATGAAGACATGTAATGATGTTATAATTGAAGTAAAATGATGTAGAACAAAAACGCTCTCTTTGATAAATACTTAACATGTTTATTCTTGTTTGTCTACTTCTGCAACTCTTTTCAAATTATGCAGAGATTATGTATATGTATCTTTTAGCCTTGTACTCAACACCTCATGTGTTGACCCATCTTATTTCATGTATTTTTATAGGTTCAGAAATAGATAGAAGTTGATGGGTTTGGTGAGCTATATCGAGTGTACTTGTTGTGATCCCTAGTGTACATGATCAGACTTGTGTAATTTGTACTCTCAACTTGTAATTGAAATCTTGTAAAAAAATGATGTTGCTTAATATATCTTGTTGAATGTTGAGATTGTGTTGTTACTTTTATCTCAATATTTGTTCATGTATGCTAAGATTTATGCTTCTGCATACACCCTTTGATATTACCATGCTAGGGATGGATGCCTAGGTCCTATCACCATTGGATTTGTAGTAATTTGGAGTTAGGATTTGAGTAATAAACAATTATGTGATATATGGTATAAGAGCATGAACAATTACTACACCAAACATTGCTCACATGAAACACAATGTAGACACAACCTTGCTTCTCAAACTTAAAAACTTAATGAGTTGTCCTTTATGGACTATGTTGAGTTTGCCTCTAGGTTAGAACCTACATGTTCTAGAACTAGGTGTAGACTTGTGTAATCCTTAGAACCTTTCTTTTCTCCTACTTATATCATTTGGTATGGGTTATAGCTTTAAGAGGGCGAGAAAAGAGAGTTCTTACTACAACCCTAGACATATATTTGTGTCATGTGCTTGGCGTAGCTACACAAGTGTGAACCACATTCTTGCTAGTTATCTAGTTGTCATGGTACTAGACTACCTAATGAGTGTGGTGACTCGTTTTGGTTTTAGTTGTATTCAATTGGAGTATGGTGCTTTCCATGGCCCATTTTAATGTTGGAGAGAATTTATTTCAAGCATTAATATATATGTACATATGAAAATGTTACCACACACAGAAAGGAAGTGAGTATCCATGTAACATAATAGAAAGATATGTAACATTAAGTCTACATGAGAGAGTTTAGATGATATATGTAGTCTCTAGAGTTGTCTAGAGACATGATAAAGGTTGGTCTAGTAGTTGACTAGATGACCTATAATGACAACGATGATGACTGTGATGTTAATGTTGATGATAATAATTTGCTTCAATATGATTAAAGTTGTTTTTAAGGGTCAAGTATGTTTTGATGATATGACATGAGTTGACCATGCAACCCTAGCTAAACCTATCACCTTATATGGTAAATGTGACTTTGTTGATGTGCTAAATACAACTAGTGAGTTGGCATGCTTGTTTGTGCATATAATCTAGGGCCAACATAGACCTCAATATCATTACAAAGGAGGACCTCTAGCATGGGACATACAAAAAAGGTGAACTCTTGATATGGGTCAACTGACACGGGAGAAGGTCATGGTATCTAACCTCCAACACATATGAAATATTAAAAAATATGCATGATGAAATACATGATGGTGAGTCCCTAGAAAGAATACTTCTAAGTATGTGACTTGAGTCACCTAGTGTGTGGTTCACTTAGAAATGTTGAACTGTAGATTTCCCAGGAAAAAAACTAACACTAGAGTAAGAGTCAATTGAATATATGATGTTTTCTATATAGGTGAGGGAGATGTCCCAAGACCCTAAGATGATGTACATGATATATGATCTTCATGATGAGCCTCATACTTGGGTTAGTGGTTGTATGCAAAGGAATCTAGTGGCTGCCCTTTTTTTGAAAGTTGGGTAGAAATTTTTTTAGGGTAGATGGTTGTGGTTAGCATGTTGGACATGGTTAACTCTTAGCTTGAGTGGCTTGAGCTTGTGGATCTCCTTTAAGATACAAGTGATATAATTGAAAAACCTCGACATTGATGATAATATTGTTCCTCAAATGATGCTTGATACATGACATATCTCACTTGAGTTAAAACTTGATATATGTACGATAAGTCACTCTCATAAGCTAGACCTAATACGAAATAATACCATACAAGAAAGATGTGGACACTAGTACAGGAATGGTCTGTAGCGTCAGTTTTTTTAAGCCTATAATGTCACTTTATAACCGACGCCTAAGTGGTCATCGCTATAGAATTTGCTCTATAGCATCGGTTTATTTGGCCAAATAAAACTGACCTTACAGAGTAAACGCCGACGCAAAAGGTTGTAAAACATCTGACCCAAGCGAGAAAAAAGGAGCCTGTAAGGTCGGTTATTCCAAAAAATCCGACCCTGTAAACGATCTCGGTCGACAAAATTGTCGACTGAAAATATTTTCGATCGACAATTTTCTCGACCGAGAGAGTTTACAGGGTTGGTTTTATTGGAATAACTGACGCTAAATATTGAATAACCACTTCAGTGTACTCCTCGGTCGAGAACATTGTCGACCAAAAATATTGTCAGTCGACAATTTTCTCGACCGAGAGAGTTTACAGGGTCGGTTTTTTTGGAATAATCAACGCTAAAAATTTAAATAAACATTTCAGTGTACCCCTCGGTCGAGAAAATTGTCGACCAAAAATATTTCGGTCGACAATTTTCTCAACCGAGGGGTACACTGATATGTTCTATAGAAACTGAAATAGAACAAAAGATTCATATATTTTTGGAGAGGGGAGCATTGATGCTCAACCGTCACCATTCAAAACCACACATTCATGACAAAAATGATTCATAATCACATCATAATTTAGAAAATGATAGATTTCTTGAAATATAAGGAGGAAAAATTAGCTTAAAATCCTAGAAATATACCATCTTTTGAGAGATTAAAAGCAATCATTATCCATATGCAAACAAGGTCTATGATTACCACTTCCATCAAAAAAATCATGCATAAGATGTAGGGTTCATCTAAGATGATAAACTACTCAAGAACTATCATACAAGCTCACACTCTAGGTAAAGGTACATCTTTATACTTGGATCAATATTTTAAGGAAAAATCATGTACATGTAACGTAAGAGTGAACAATAATCATGGATAAAGTTATATAACTCACCTTAGAGATGATGTAGAAACTCCAAACAGCAAGGTAGATTGAAGAAAAAGGGGGAAGAAACCCTAGCTTGGGCACTCCTCTTCACCAAGCTGGTTCTTTCTCCAAAAAGGAAGCAAACCATATGTTGAAAAGGTAAGAAGAAGAGAGGGGAAGATGTTTTCAACCATTATCTCAAGCTCCACCATGGAACGTCATGGATTCAGCCAAGAAGAAGAGAGGGGAAGATAGAACAAAAAGAAAAACAAAGAAAAAGAGACAGATCTCACTTACAAAGACTAAGAAGAAAAACAAGGTAGCACCAAACAATCTCAAGAAAGGTGGATCCAAACCCAGAAATGAACTCGGGAACCTTACATGGAAACGACGACGACCTTCATGGAGGATGAGACAACCTTCATGAAGAGGCGGAGACCTTCATGGAAGTGTGGAGAGGCGGCAACGACGAGCTCTTTTCGCAGAGAGGAGGCAAGGGCTTTGGTGGCGCGAAGAGGTGGCAAGGGCTTCACAGACACCACGATCCTCTTCGAACATGACAACGAGCTTCTTGGAAAAGGCTTTGGTGGCGTGACAACAATGAAAAGTGATGCCACGAGAGAGAAGCAGAGAAGGTATCTACGGCGGAAAAGGTATCGACGTCGCGGGAGAGAAAAAGAGAACAAAAATTTTGTTTCGCGGGAGAGAAAGACTAGATTTCGGCTATTTTGAAGGAGAGACTCGACCTGTAGCATCCGTTAAAACAAACAAACCGACACTAAAGATAAGCGGTGGCCGTGTCTGGTTACTTAAAAACACTCAAACTCATTTTCAGTCGACAATTTTTTCGACCGAGAGGTTATCAGTCGACAAATTCGTCGACCGAAGGGAGCTCTAGGGTCGGTTAAAAGTAAAAAAACTGACGCTATAGGTGCTTATACATGCGTGAACTAAACTGGATCCAAAATTGATGTCGGTCGACAATATTGTCAACCAAGGTTCCCTTTAGGGTCGGTTATAAGAAAAAATCGACGCTAGAGGTTCTTATACACGTGAAATCTGGCTCCTTCTCGGTCGACGAATTTGTCGACTAAGAGGTTATTGGTCGACAAATTCGTCGACCGAGGGTAGCTCTAGGGTCGGTTAAAAGTAAAAAACCAATGCTAGAGGTGCTTATAAAACCCTAATATGGGATGATGTTATGTGAAACCCTAATATAGGGTGATGTCGTGTGAAACCCTAATATGGGATAATGTTATGTGAAACCCTAATATGGGATGATGTTATGTGAAACCCTAATATAGGGTGATGTTGTGTAAAACCCTAATATGGGATAATGTTATGTGAAACCTTAATATGGGATGATGTTATGTGAAACCCTAATTGATAAAGATGGGAAACTCTAACCCTAATGAGGGAATAGTGATGTTATCTTTGTATTGCATGATGTTGATATGAAATTGATATGGTTGTTATCAAGTATACTAACCATGCAAGTATCATGAGATAATAAGCGTAACCAGGTATGATCTATGATGGTAATGGACCTTGTGAGCCATTATTTTATTTGTTGCGTAGTGAGAGGTGACAACAAGAAGTTGAATATGCCCAGTGACTTATGTGAGATGCTTGTGTAACAAGTATCCTAAATACCTTGGTCAGATGACCTAAAGGTAATAGTTACCTGATAAGTGATAACCATGTTTAGTGATGAACTAAGGGTTTGAATACCCAGATCCAGCAAATGTGATAATGGTGGTATTGAGGGATGTGAATTCCCAACAATGAGATAAGGGATTGAGATCCCAATGCTTTATAAAGTTTTGAAAAGTACTAAACTGGATCCAAAATTGATGTCGGTCGACAATATTGTCGACCGAGGAGCCCTTTAGGGTCGGTTATAAGAAAAAACTGACCCTAGAGGTGCTTATACATGTGAAATCTGGCTCGTTCTCGGTCGACGAATTTGTCGACCGAGAGGTTATCGGTCGACAAATTCGTCGACCGAGGGATCTCTAGGGTCGGTTATAAGAAAAAACCGACCCTAGAGGTGCTTATACACCTGAAATCTGGATCGTTCTCGGTCGATGAATTTGTCGACCGAGAGGTTATCGGTCAACAAATTCGTCGACTGAGGGATCTCTAGGGTCGGTTATAAGAAAAAACCGACGCTAGTGGTGCTTATACATGCGTGAACTAAACTGAAACCAAATTTGATGTCGGTCGACAATATTGTCGACTAAGGATCCCTCTAGGGTCGGTTATAAGGAAAAAACTGACCCTAGAGATGCTTACACATGCATGAACTAAATGGGATCCAAAATTGATGTCGGTCGACAATATTGTCGACCGAGGAGCCCTTTAGGGTCAGTTATAAGGAAAAAATTGACCCTAGAGGTGCTTATACACATGAAATCTGGCTCCTTCTCGATCGACGAATTTATCGACCGAGAGGTTATCGGTCGACAAATTCATCGACCGAGGAGAGCTTTAGGGTCGGTTAAAAGTAAAAAAACGATGCTAGAGGTGCTTATACATGCGTGAACTTAACTGGATTCAAAATTCATCTCAGTCGAAAATATTGTCGACCGAAGGGACTTCTAGGGTCAGTTATAAGGAAAAAAATGACCCTAGACTTGCTTATACATGTGTGAAGGAAAACTGGATTCAAGGTGTCTCCTGCATTTTTTGTAGAGATATAAGGTCAGTTATTTGGAAAAACCGACCCTATAGATCGAGGCGCGAAGCCAAAATCAAGCAAATTTTTGCCGCGGGAAACTGTAGTAGGCTTTCGAATCCAATTGTCTATAAGGTCGCTTATTTTATGAAAATGGACCCTATAGAGATACACTACAAGGTTGGTTATTTTAAGAAAAGTGACCCAAGAGGTCTTAAGTGGTGCCCACATTTTTTATAGACATATAAGGTCGGTTATTTGGAAAACTGACCCTATAGAGTTACACTACAAGGTCATTTTTTTAAGAAAACCAACCCAAGAGGACTTAAGTGGTGCCTGCGTTTTTTTAGACATATAAAGTTGTTTATTTGGAAAAACTGACCCTACAGGTAGTGGCGTTATAACCCATTTCTGTACTAGTGGGATTCAAAATCATGAACTTGATACAATGATGTCTTGGGATCTTAACATAGATAATCATAAATACAATGCCTAATTTCAGAACCAAATGAAAAATGACAAACATAATTGGGGATGGTTGGAAAAATCTTGGGGAAAACAATTTCATACATGTAAATTATAACTTGATGAGAATATAATGATGATGATAATATTGTTTGAAAACCATGACAAATGAACATGTAACTTGAGTTATTGATAACCTAGATCTTAATAACACACCATGAGCCGATATGAACGAATACATATACCAAACCGTAATGTAGGGATAATAAGAGATGGGAAAACCTTGATGTCAAGATGATGTCATCATATGATAAAACACCATGTAAGGTGTATATATTTGGGATGTTACACCTTGATGACAATAGCCTACACATGCACCCCATTATTAGGGGATGTTGTGACATCTATGGGATGGTTAATTACACATGATGAATGACCTTTGACCTTTGAATATGATCTTGAACGAATTTTGAGGACAAAATTCTTTTAAGGAGAGATGCATGTGACAACATGACTTTTATTTCCCCTCTATTATACTCTTTCTCCCTTATCAAGTGGCCTCTTGTTCAACTTAATGTCAATTCCATAGTTGGGATGTGGTGATGCTCCGATTTGGTTAAATCAATTATCAATTTTCCAATATATGAATTTATTTGAGATTTGAATTAAGAGTCATACTTCAATTTATAACCATCTTGAAATTATGATTGGACATCATAAACATGTTTAACTTTTTCTCTAATGTATTTCATCTTGTAGAAATTTCAATTGTGAACCCATCAGGGAAAAATGGCCCCAATCAGAGTTATAAATCCTAATTTATGGCCATTCTAATAACCCATTATATTCCTTATTAATTGGGTGTTTTGAGCCTTACTGGGCCAATTAGGGGTGCGCATCCCAACAACGGTAGCACCCCTCCACCCTTTTCCACCTCAACAGACTACCTCATGTGTGTTTTTAAGCAATCACATGTGTTGGATCGAGTCCCACGGATCCCCCTCCCTTGTTTGAACGATCAAGATTGCTTCTTCTTCCTCCGTACAATGCCGGAAGGGTGGCATTGCCACCATCTACCCATGACTTTTGGTTCACTCCTTTGCCCCCTATCACACCTCTTTTCATCCAATTGATTCCTAAAATATCTTCGCTGCACTACACTCTCCATTTCCCTTCTCTTTGCTTCCATTTTCGTGCCCTAGGGTTGCTTCTACGTGGCTCCCATCTCCATGCAACTCTGTGGCTGCCAACACCATGGAGCACCTTCAATGACTCTGTCTTGGCCATCCTCAACGATAGATGATAGCAGACTCAAGACCGAGGAAGAAATACAATGATGGGCGGCCACCGGATGTCATATAGTGAGAGCTCCATGCCCTTGTTCTAGTTACCCCTGACAACCTTTCCGTGTGGCTGGCACATAGCAAGACTGGAGTCTCAAGAGAGGGTGACACCCTGGTGGCCCTCACATCAAGGGTGAACCCAGAGCAATGGTCAGACCCAGTCACACCATCTGTCCCTCATTCTCCTACTCTCTTCATGGGCTAGCCAACTGTCACATCGTGGACCATGGCTCGCCACTGCCAAGCACATGCCCTAACAAGGAAGGGAGTGTGGGCCTTGAGCGCCGAATCAATGATCATCATCAAGTATCATTCAATCAATAAATGGTATCATGACTATGTTTCCATAAAATTTTAAATGGAACCTTCAAAAAGTAGTATCTTGCTAATCCCTTGGCCAAATCATGTGATGAAATATATGATTTTTATTAGTTCAACAAGGCCTACACAATGAACATAGTTTCAGACCTTATATATCCTCCTACTCTCCTATTATGCTCAAAATACAATCCCTTATTATACTTGACTACTTATAAAGCACGACTATGATCAAGTTTGAATCTTTGATGTAATTCTGCCCTCCTAAGCATCAAATCAGTAACTCTCATGCTCTTCTAACTCTAATGAAGGTCCTAAGTTGAATGCCACTATTGTTGTGACTTGTTTGGACATTGCCCTACTAATGTTAATATTAATTCCTTATGACACTAAATGCTTACATAACCTAGAATTTAGTAACTAATACTCCTTCACGATATAAGGATGATCACCAAATTCCCTTTAGACTATGGTGGCCCTATATGACACTTAATGCATGCTTGTGTCCCAATATGTGTTTGATTTGGTATACCTATGCCATGAGAGGTCTTGACCTCTCTAACACATCAAAGTATAGTATATCAATCAATTTATGATGTTATATGACCCAATTAGCTAAGGACGACTCCATTTCATGATATAATTATGTATTTTCACCCTTTGTCATAAATGTCCATATTTCACTTGATCGTCTTCCTAGTAGCAATCTTGATGTGAATGTCATCATGATAACCTCCTATCTCAAATCAAAGTTGCTAAATAGTTTATGACTACTTTGACTACTTTGATATAGATGTCACACTTAGGTCATATGATGAACCCCAATGATATAAGCGTTGTATATTGGATATTGAATGTATGTAGGTATGTCGATACCAATGTTGGGAATATGATGCCTAGACCCTAGGGGACACCCACCTAGTTTTTGAATGAGAATTCTTATGTCCTACCTTGTTTATCTAAACTACCTTTAATGATTGGACCTCTTGACTTGATGATCATTAACCTTGTTTGCCCTATTGTGAGTCCTTTGATCCCAAAATGCAAACAAGTATCTTGAATCTTGTAACAATCATATAAAATAGATGGAACGTCGAAATCACATGAAACTTGAACCAAACCTCCTTAATAACCTTTAATTCAATAAAAGATCATCAAACTTGTTACTAACCAACTTGAAACCAAACTTGGCCAAAACCCTAAAAAATGCATCTTTTTAGGGTTAGTGATGAGAATCTAATGTATGCACATAATCTTATTATTAAGTTTGGCTTTTGATCTAGATTGTCAGGGATAGGTTATGTATCTCCAAATCAGGTACAAACTTTGAATAATTATATGACAATGGATTTGTTATTTGAAATGTGATACATATGTATGCTTATTTACTTGCTCAAATATTGCCATGTAGTATTCTAATATTATACTCTATGTTTATCTCATTAACATTGTTTTATAACTTGCAAACATAATATAAAGACTCCATTATACAAACCTCGTGCACCTGCCTAATGTTTTGGGGTAAGGATGTAAGGTTGGGTGTCCTACTTGAAATGTCAAGATAGGGAACACCATATCTGCCAGGACCTCTCTTTTGATTAGCATAACTACCAACCATTAGAGGGAATCCCTAAACTTAACCCCAATTATGAAACAAAACAATAAATTCTAAACAAAGGCGATTAAAACACTACATGCAAATCACAAATAATTTTTCCTTTTTCTTTCTTCACAATTTTCAATAACCAATGTCACATCAAGGACATCACATTAATATTTCACAATTCTTATTCAACTCCATCAAAACTAGAAGCAAATCTTACTACTTACATGTAGTTCAGTTTACATCATATATATGTACAAGTAAGAACAAACTCAATATACCACCCATCCCGAGAAAGAGAGTGTACATGGATAATCTGATCTGTCTAGATTATTCTATTTATATATTCTTTGTCACAACCTCTCTACTGGATAGTATTATACCTAAAAACATTTGAAACAACCGCATGAGACTCACATAGAGCCCTGATGAGTGGTTACCTCTCACTCAACCTAGGTACATGCATCAACATCAGATTAAGTATAATGAACTCAAAAGGAACTTGCATATACTAAAAAGTCTAGAAGAGAGTTCTAGCATAAGTCAAATCTGGTTACAATGGTAATCTAATCAATCTGATAACTTAAACCAATTATAACTTTAAAACATCTTTTACAACATTATCTATGAATAAATTAGTAAATACTTCTTAGTTCATATTAACAATCCTTCTTCATGAGTAATAAGCCAAGATCTAAGCATTTTGAATCAATACATAACAATAACGTTATCTTTGTTACACTCAAAAAGCCAGACCAGGAACACATCCTATAGTCTTGAAGTTGAAGTACACATAAGACATGTCCCAAATAGTACTTATCAAATAGCAAGCAATCCAAATTATATTCAGAGTGGGCATTTAAATCCTAACAATTACTACTTGTCAACAAGACATATATGAATATGGAACAAATAATATTTATAACAACACAATTACTTTCCACAACAAGAGCATAATCAACAATGTAAACCATCAACTAGTAGTGCAAGTAATGTACAAAAATTAAAATCATATTCTACATGACTTGTCATCTTTTATTTATTTTCCCTAAAACTACTTGGGTTGTACCTCACCAAGTAAAAGTCACTACACCTGATTCTCGTGTTAACGACTCATCATCACTATCTTAGGGTTTATCCGGCCACCCTAAGATATCAACAACAAACCCTAACAACCTCAGGGTTGCCTAAAGAGGCTAACGTACTCATCTCGAGTATACAAGATAGGAACTAGAAAAACAATATATCACATATCACATCATTGCTCATATTTTCATATTTCACATATTTCATTTCATCGGAGTCTATTCCTCATGAACATAGACTTTTACACCAAGGATTTGGGGACATACCCACTCCAGATGACTAACTCCTAAATCATGGTGTAACCTTTAAGGTCTCGATCCACACTTCAAAAATCCTTCTCATAATTCATCTATTACTACAAGGAGATCCGTTTTGTTTCTCCTGTGTGGACCTTGGGAGAAACTTATGGTGTTCAGGGCACCTAACTAGATGTGTCATCATTTCACTTGTTATTAATCTCTTTTACTCATCTTAAAAGAAGTCAACACATCATCTATCACATGTTAGTATTCTCATGTAACTAGAATAACATGAAATAGATTAGGCTTATCAAAAAGAAAATGATTAAAGCAAGAAGCACAACAAATCTACAGTTTGCAACACATATGATTCTTTCCATTTTCTACATCATCTCATTGCAGTCATCATCAGTGGTCTTTCAGCCCAAGACCTAATCTCATTCTCTAGCATTTACCCCATCATGGTTTTATCATCATCAATGGGCTTTCATCTCGAGACATAATCTGATTGTCTAACATTTACCCTCATCAGGGTTTTCAAATGTAATCAGTGCATGTTAAATTCAAACTCAAAACTTTTCTTAACCATTCATTTTGTATCAGAATTCTTGTCAAGTATTAACAAAGACATTAGAACTAGAAACAATAGAAGCATATAGTTGTATGATGTCATTCATCTTACTTAGAATAGGTTTATCATGCAAGTTATACTTTTTCCATTTGATTTCTATATATATGAATAAATCTCAACGCATAAATGTGCATAACACACTTAGTAATCTACTCTTACAATATACCACTCTTCATTTAGGGATGCTATTCAACACATAAGTGATCTCATTAGTAATCATTGGAGAAGGCTATTATCAAAATACAAGTATCATATATATCATACAATTACAATCCAAGAGCACATTCTTATAAACCAATTTATATTCTTGAATTTTCATCATGTAATTGAATTAAACTATACTCATATACATTCCTTATCCCCTCATTCGAGTTTAGTACTCATTAGCATTACATAGGCCATCATTTTAGGGTTAGAGTTAGGTTCTTAGACCCATCTACTAGTTTTCATCATTTTTCTTTCATTTCATATTCATTAGTCTCAACTTCTTTCATTTCATGTACACTATAACTCTTAGAGCATATGATTTTAAAATTACTAAATGCATAAGGTTTCTCTCTCGTTGGTATCCTTTATAGTCTAATTTTAGTATACTCTATTCATTTTAAGGTATCCAAGATACACATAAAGTAAAAAAAACAAAGACTTCTTGATACTTATTTTATTAATATTCTATTCATTACATATCATCACAATTCATATCACCCTTGTCCATTCCTTATTTTGCATCTAGATACATGTACTATGTTATTAGAATCATAATGGCATTTTGGTAAGTAAAGACAATCCTTCCATTCCTTGCTGAACTCTTAGATTAGAAGATACCACATATTAGGGTTTCTTCTTCTTACTCTTTAGCCTTTATTCATCTCTTCATTCATCCTTAAGCAACTTGTATAAAAGTGTAGCATTCATGTGGGGTTTTCTCATATTCTATACATTATACTAGAATACATGCATTAAGATTATATCATCTTAATAAGGCCTTTCACCTTCAAATGATGTAATACTGCCCACAAATAGATAATTTCATCACGTTTATAAGATAATGTATAACATTGATCTTTATCTCTTATACTCAATTTAATACTAGATTTCTAGTTTTTAAGAAGTCATCTTAGTTCAATGCACCATAAGGATCATATAATTCAATAATCTCATCACAGTGCACATGGGTTCATTAGGGATATTCACACACATGGAAATCCTAATTCCCATTTCCACATATTTCATTCATCAATCATAAGTATACATTAATTCAATGACTCATTTGATTTAATCCTTCAACACAAACCCTAAATAGGGGATATCACCACCTCATATTGATCGAAATGTATATATCATATTCAAATTTAGTAAGATTCAAAATACACTTACATAATTCATTTGGATACAATTCAGAAAAGATTCTAGACATGTCAATTCAATTCCCAAGGATGTTGTACATTGGGTTGATTTTTAGACAATATTCAAATGAAATAGAAGATTCATCTATCCATAGAATTTTCTATGGAACATCAATCAATATATCATGTTCTTATCAAGTTCCATTCAATGAGGAAGAATAAAAATTAGTAGAATTTGATTCCCTAATATCTTTCCAAATTAATACCTAGTGACATACAAATACAAGCAAGATTTTTGTTTTTTTAGCCAGATAGAATTAGGCTTTCAACATGAATACAGAGCTCAAGAGGGAGATAAACACTCACCTAAGGTGACAAGAACCTTAAAAACGTAGGTCAAACTCTTAATTTCTAGAAATCCAGTCAAACTCTAGCAATTGAATCCATTTCTTCCTCCTCTCAACTAAAAAACCCTAGAAATGGAGATTAGGAGAGAAAGAGTGAGAAAAGAGGAAGATTTGAAATCATTTTGAATGAAATCGGAGGAGGAAAGGAATCTTGACATGTGAGGGAAGAATCACCATGAAAGACTATGCAAAGAAGCTAAACTTACTTGATTTCATCATATCTCGAACACTAAAAGCCTAGGTCAACATCTCCACCACTTTCTCCTCTCAAAACCCTAGCTCTCCTCTCTATGAGGATTTCGTTTCTATGGAATGGATCATGAAATATGAGAGATCCTTGGGTGCTAGGTTGCTTATATAGATCAATTAAGGTGCTTGGATCAATCACAAATTGACCCAACTTTACACTATCTTTTTTTTCAATAGATTTTTCTATCATAAAATGTGTTATTAAAAATCGTCTGCTGAATGGGTCAAATCTCTTCTAAAAATTATGAAAAATTAGCATGTTGTCTAAAATATCATTTTAGAGCTCCAATAAAAATATCAAATAAATCCAAGTTACCAATAAATAAACTCTTTTTATTACAAAATATCTCTTTTATAATCATCACATAAATGCCTTAACAGAAACATGAATAACAAACTGAGTTGTCAATCCTTTCTGAATGGAAAAATCTATGGATCTAAAAACAAAATTATTGGACATAGATGGAGAAACCATAAAATTCCTATTTAATTTTTTTTGAAGGCATCAAAGAAGGGAAATTTGCTTCAATAGCAAGCACCCCAAAGCTATCAAAAGCGAAAGGCAGAAAATGATGATGATTTGCTTCACAAGCTGCTCTGTGCTTGTGGACCTTTTGATCCATGGCATTGGAAGCTTCCTGACCTACTTTGAAGCTATTTGAAAGGATTCCTATTAAAGGAGAAACACTAGTGAGATTCACACAAGTGTGTTTTCCATCTGTCCAATCAAATAATAAGATATCATCTAGATGTTGAGCATGGAGACCATCAACACATATCCCAAGGAAGGCCATATGAGATTCCTTCAACACCTTTGTCCTAGGATAAGAGACAAGATCAAAAAGGGCATCACAATCAGCATCATGATGAAACTTATATCCTAGTTGAAAATGACAATGGAAAGCATGACCACCAAAGGCATCGAGATCTACAACGTTGTAGAGTGGACAACATTCATCACCAGAATACAAGGGGATCATGAATCAGTACCAAAGTATAGATTGATACTCAACATGAGACATATATAAGCTGTATCCTTTAATAGGAACAATAAGCAAAATATCTTGTGCATGGTTATCTTGTAGAGAAGAGAGTATCATTTTGTTGTAGGGATAGGCTACGAGTAAATTGCTGGATGATTGACCTATAGAAGGGTCTGCCAAAATAGACTGGGTGTTTGGAGTGGTAGAAGGCGTACCAGACAACTTGGACCAATAAAAGGATGGGAAAATATTACATATGGGAGGATGCACAGAGATAAAGGAAATTCATGCAGGCACATAATTGACCTCTCGTAAAATATGATCTTGCAACTCTTAGGTGTGGATCTGAGAAGCACTCTTTATTGTAAAAAGAAACAATAAAGAGTGGTAAAATTTTTGACTTTATAATTAAACATGATAACACCACACTTGACACACTACTACCAAACACACTAAAAACATCCTACACCATTGTCATTAGTAAACATAAATTGGGAAGATTATATGAAACCAAACTAGAGGGAACAAAATATACTTAAAAACATGCTTCATTTTCTATACCTAAGCTACATCTAGTCCTATCATATATAGATGTAGGTATGGGCAATCCCAATGTACCCAAATATTCTTTTTAGGATGAAATAGATATAAGAAGATATTTATCCTAATAGAAACTCTATATTTGCAATGGGTGAGTAGAATCTTTATAAAATATCGAGATGTCTCCATGCTATGGGATAATTTACCTAGATACCCAAAATGCGTCATATTATAATATTTTTTACATAATTGGTCCTACATAGACTATTAAAATAAAAACAATGTAGTGGTGTCACATAACAATACACATGAGTCCCAGACCAGTTAACCACAAGGTACCCTATTTAAAGAAAATTATGATGTATTGGGTCAATAAATAAGCAAAGTGTCCACACCAAAAGGTAATTACACAAAGCTCATGGGTATAAAATACATAATTAGAATGCTTAATTTGTAGCATCTAAGTTCAAAATTTCCAAATGCCCTAATTAGCTTATGGCGATCAAGTAAGAAATGTCTCAATTTGATTTTATATATGGTAACCAAGAAAACATTACCCAACAAGATAAAGCATTATAATTTGGCCAAAAAGATCCAATTTGAAATAGCTAAATCTAAGATGACCACACTAAGTCATATTATGGAAAGGTCTTACCCAATGTTTACAAACTCAAATCAATATAATTTCGATACATGATAAGACCAATGAAGCTAAATATGTGCCAATATGAAAAAAAAATGAAAATACATAATGGTTATGTATACATAAGATGACATAAACTCCAAAAATCTGCTAATAACCGCCTACCCAAAAAAATTAGACAAGACTATCACCAACATCATTTAATTGAAGAATTTGATATGAGAGAAACTTTGACATAATATTGAACTACCTATCCATTACAATGGATCATTTAATTCAATTGCTCCATATGGCCAAAGTGTGTCATATATATGGTTATGACAAACATATGGGCCCTGATAGGCTTATCACAACATAGTCAACATAACAATATCCCATACCTTGTTCCTTGAAAGACAAATTGTTTAACTAAAAGGTAGCCCATATAAGGAAAATAATGATGAATTAGGTGTCCAAACATGAAGAATTTGTGGAAGAATTTAACACAACATGGCCTCTGGACTAATAGTTGACCACAATTTGCAATTGGTAGACTAAATCGGGAAACAATCAATCATTTTATTATAAGGTTGTAACCAATATGGCCAAACTTATACTCATATAAGCTTTGAAGGTCAAGTCAGATAAATTGAACCACTTATTATGAATAAAAGCAATTATAATGCAGACTAGTTATGCACAATGTAGGATAGAAACACCTCTATTTAATTACATGCAATGTATCCAATCTAAAACCACCAAATTAACACTCAAATGTTGCCTAGTTGAACAACTTTAAATAGTTAATAAAAGTTGACCATACTAAGTCTATTATGGCTAGGTCCTACCAATTGTGTAAAAATGAAATCAATATGAGAAACATGATAGGGTCATGTCCAATGTGTAAAAAGTAAAACCAATTTAAACTAGAAAGTTGATTAGGTTAAATGAAAGTCAACAATGTGTCAAGAACTAACTATATTATAATATATATAGATATAAATAGTGGAGTAAATGAAAACCTAAGTCTAATTTGAAATGTGGTAGCAAAAATCTAATTAAATAAGTCATATCATTGTATTATGACCAAATTTACGTAATTTGAAATCATAAATAAAAGTTCATCACAATGAGTCATGTCATGACCAAGTTTGACCTAACAATACATATGACCTAAAATCAATATTAGTTGGAAACATGGTGATGTTAATGAAACTAAACCATGTGTTAATAAGAAAACCAATAAAAAACATAGCAATTAAGTTTAGGATAGGAGACATGAAGCCCTCTTATTAACCTACTAATACCAATGCTCGAACAAAACTTAACAACAAGAACTATCACGATAACAACTTGAGTTGAGAATTTTTTTTAAAAGAGCCTAAATTTGACAAAATATCATTTTACCTCTTTATAATAAGGGCTAATTTCACCCAGTTTGGCTGCGTTTGGTATACGATCTTGATAGGTTTATTTACCATAGGTAAATTAACCAATGATATGTTAACCTTGTGTGAGATGACTTTTGTTTATAGAAACAGAAAACAAACGCGATGGTAAAATGTAAGTTGTTTGATGCACATGTAAGTAACCTTTGGTTTTTTGTATAAAGTCTATTATACCCTACACGTAAATAACATTGCAAGTATTAAGCTGTTAGTATGAGGGCTTTATAGAAAATACACATCCACAACAAATAAACTTGTTTCATGCTACAAGGATTTCAAGCGACACATTATCAAGAGATTTTCTGGTCAACTTAACCATACAACATCTTATTTATCATTCAAACCACATAACAAATGTAAGTTAAAATTCCTGATAAGGAATGTCTTCCATGCCGAGGGTGTAGCGACACACCAAACACAACCTTGGACTTGGAACTCTTTTCCTTAGTGGTTTTGGCTGGTGTGCCTAGCAGAACCTCTTCCTGACACTTCCTTGACATTCGAAGGTAGCGTCGTTGTCCCCATGATGATGACTCTCCCAAGAAACACTGGATGGACCTGATCTGCTAGGGTTGGATCGATTTCATGTTGGAGTTGGCTAGATGTAGCCTTCCATCCTCGACAACTATCTCCATGGTCCCCGTGGTGACTACTTTAGCTGGTCACTACCCCGAAGATGCAAGATAGACAAGTCCTTGACCTTGTCACCATGGCGACTCACCATTTGCTGGATCATCCTCACTGAGTTTTTGGATGTCTTCTTTGACTTTCCCAACTTGGCTATTGATTGGAGCCATAATGAGTGAGCCTCCAAGACTAGATCTCCCCAGATGTAGTAGATATGGCAGTTCAAGCATAGATTGGCACAAATGGGAGGGTTCTAACTCTTCAATTGGTGCCCTTACTGTCTTGTAGTGCAACTACAACAATCCTAGGCCCACGGTGGTCGTGTTCCTCAAATTTTCCATGTTTGTTAGTGGTTCCCCCCTTATGTGACCTAGATTGGCTCAGATATGGGTTGTTGGAGGATGTAGGATACCCTTGGCTCAGATATGGGTTGCTAGAGGATTTAGGATACCCTTGGCTTCCATTCCACTCTTGGTGTGCAGAGGTGTTGACGGGACACCGACATTTGTAGATGGAGAAGTGGATGGGAGGTGGGGAAGTTGACCTGCATGGTAGGATGTGGTCTTTGTAGATTTTATAGTCTCCATATCCATGGAAACCTTGGTGGCTTGAACCTTTGTGAGGCCATATCATTCCTATTTGATTATAGGTTCCAAATTTGGTAGCTTATCGACAAAATGGTGCAGGTTCTTGGTAGTTGGGACCTATTTGATTTTAGGTTTTTTTTGCTTGTTTTTCCTCCCTATGTGGAGCCTGGGTTTTTGTTTGATTTTGGTGGAGTGATTTGGGTCATGCTATAGGTTCCAAATCTGGTAGCTGTTAGCAGAACAAGATATACCTTAGATAGCTCCTCCTATTTGGTTTGTGGTTGAAGGGCGCAATAATGTTTTTGTACCCAAAAGTTTGGTAAATAAAGATTTACACTTGTTACACCAAAAAAAATTCACTCAGTTACCCCAGGATGGATGAAATGTGTCTATTGTGTGGTTTTGCCACAATATTGGGCCTAGAAAAACCTACCACATCATAAAAAAATGGACTCATCTCCCAGAACATGACCCATGAAAGACAACTTAGCCATTTAAGGAAAGGTATTATGGATTCAAGGATACAAACAAGCAAAGGTGATAGTAAACCAGAATTAAGTAGAGACAATGGGTTAAAAAACATCCAAGTTGCATGCATAACTTGCAACATGCAAATCCAAATTGACCAAATGCACTAATCATGTGACCATATTGGACCCAAACTTCAACATTTTTTGAATAAATCTAACTCAACAAGCCTTTAAAAGACACCTTGACCAAAATTCGGAATGAGTAAATTAAATCTGACCACATTCTCTCATGTTATGGCAAGGTCATTGTAACATCCCTGACCTGGGTTATAACCTAACCCTAGAAGTTTTGACTAAATATGTAATTGTATACTTGTGAATACTCCCTGACATGTAATTAAGTTCCTCAGGAACATTTACTTTCAATTTTGCTCCTTTATATGTAAAGTTGTAGCATTGTTTTGTAGTGCAGGGACCTATGTGCAAATTACCCAGTTAAAGGGGTTAACTTGCAATGTTCACAGGTTAAGATGTTCTTATGATAATAAGACATCATATGAGTAAATATGATGAAGTAAGAAGGATTTTCCAAGCTTGGGCATCAAGATGCAGCTTGTGGAAAGATCCTTGTGCTTAAAAACCCTAATTTGGAGCAAAGTGCAATATACCCAAATTGAGGGGTGTAATTTGTAAAATTTACTTTCTAGAACATCTTTTATAACTCTTGTCATCATTTAGAGTAGAAATGATGAAAGGGACACATCAATGAATAATCAGATAAGAAAAGAGATCTTTGTAGTGAAAGTCACCTAATATGGGTATGGAAACCTTTCATATATGTACCTTAGTTGAAAGTTGGCTTTCTTTACCCTTAGATCTTGAGATTTCATGAGTTTTGCATAAGTTTAGATTAGTTTGTACGTGCCTTGAGCAAGGGGGTACTTAGATGTAAATTCCATACTTTAGAGGTCCTTATGGTGTAAAAAGGCCTAAAGTATATAAGCCCTTTCCTTGTAACAAGTGAACGAACCTTTCATTTCCTTCACTTCTTCTCTTCTTTCTCAACCGACCAAGGCTATCTCTGGAGCAGAGAGGGACGACCAAGGGTTCTAGGTAAGTTTAGATCATCCCTTTTGCTTGAATTCATGGAGGAAACTCGTTTTCAAGGTTAGATTCATGGCTAGCTCACCTAGCTCTATCTTTCTAGCCTTTCCTTTCCAACGTTTCCTTGGAGAATTCACCTTGGCCGAACCTGTGGAGCTCAAAGACGCCATTAAAGCTTGTAGCTTGAAAGCTTGGATCTCAAGGAACGACCTTTAGGCGGGTTTTATAACTCTAAACTCTTTGCTTTATATGCATACTTAGTTCTTGCAAATTAGCATGATACTTCTTCTTTTACCTCCCTTCTTCCTTGCACTTTTGCAAGCAAAACGGTGGAATAACCGACATTAACCAAGGTTGAAGATGATGGGCGTGAATTCCTATGCTACTTTATCAAACGACCTTGGACCCTTTTGGTCCAAACGGTTGCAAACCGTTTAAGGTCAAACGGTTTCAAACCGTTTGCTCTCAAACGGTCTTGCAAGACTGTTTGGATTGACATGGTCTCAAGACCGTTTGATAGGGTTTACCAAGGGACGAACGTTTGAGGGTTTGTTGGTAATAGGTTGAATTTCATTCCTGCAAAGAATCAAAGATTAATTCTCAACCAATTAAGAGTTGAAGGCACTTCAACATCTTAACCCTAATCGGGTTGAAATTACTGTTTTAAAGCATAGCTCTTGTTGAGTTTTGGGTTGAAGGATCCAAACGGTCTCAAGACCATTTGGGGGTCCTTACAAACGGTCTCAAGACCGTTTGGGCACAACCCAAGACCGTTTGGAGGTCTAGGGTTGAGATAATCTAATGGTTTGAAGGTCCAATTGCAATAAGTTGATGAATTGATAAAAATGCTGATTTTTAGACCTATTTGGAGTTCAACCCTAAACCAATCGACTTGGTTTTTGGTCAAACTTTGGGCAAACGGTCTCAAGACCATTTGGAGGTCATCCAAATGATCTCAAGACCGTTCGGGCCAAGTTTGGGCCCAATTGGAGGTCAATTGATAGGTTCAACCTTGAATTGATTCACATTGTTGAATATTGATGACCATCCGATTTCAAACCCTAATTGAGATGGACTTAACCCTAATTGACTTTCAATTGAGGGTTAATTTGGTGTCCAAGTGATTGAGGCTCATCCTATTTGACTCAATTTATAAGTGGTTAACATGGCTTTGGCCAAGTGAGGGCTTCAACATACTTAACCATGACTAATTGTAACTTTTGAACCACTTTGGAGGTCCAAACGGTTTGAGCCCATTTGGACCAAACGGTCTCAAGACCGTTTGGATCCAAACGGTCTCAAGACCGTTTGAGGCCAAACGGTCTCAAGACCGTTTGGGGCCAAACGGTCTCAAGACCGTTTGGGCTCAAACGATCTCAAGGTCGTTTGGTCCAATCGATCTCAAGTTGATTTGATCAAACGGTTTCAAACCGCAAGAGCTTCAAACGGTTTGAAAGTCAAAATGGTCAATGCACCCAAACGGTCTCAAGACCGTTTGAGGTCAAACTGTCTCAAGACCGTTTGAAACCAAACGGTCTCAAGAGCGTTTGGAGGTTGAAGGTTGAAACCGTTTGAAGGTGTTCAAGGTGGTTTGTACTTAATCAATTGATGATGTAATTGATTCAATGATGATCTCATCTAAACCCTAATGGTAACCTAGGTCATTAAGGGACTAAGTAATTGATGAGTTGACCCATGATGGTGATCATGAGGTAAATTACCAAAATACCCTTGAGGGGTTTAATGGAGTAAAACCTTGTTTTAATCAAACCCTAATCACATGATAGTGATGTTTTGGCTTATGTTAGTCAATGAGGACTTAACCCAACCTGATCTAGAGTGGTGTTATCACCATCTACTAGTAAGAGGAGAGAGAAAGTATCCTAAGAGAGAGAAAGTACCCATTTATGGTGGAAACTTAAGTAAGATACTTTCAATACACATGAATGTACATGAGTAGGGAATGATCCACCTATGTGAGATCATGGAAACCCTAATTATGATAATTAGTGAATCTTAATCTTACTTAAGAGCTTTAATGATGATGTTTCTCATACATGATGATGTAATGAGTACAATTCACCATGGAGTGAATAGTAAACCCTAATTCTAGGGTGGTGACATGAAAGGTGAATAAGTAAACCCTGATTGATGAATTGTTTACTATTACCAGTTGAATTAACCTTGCAGGTTGTTATGAGATGATGATCATATCCAGGTATGGATTATAATACTATATTCATTGAAAGCATGTCTTAAGCTTTATGAATAAGTGAAAAATCTTGGTGCACTGCTAGTGACATCTATTGAGATTTATGGGCTGTAAGAGCCATAAATACCATCAAGGTCATGCTTAACAGATGACTTGTGGTGAAATGATTGAGAACTGATGATTGAAAAGAGTTAGGCTTGCTACATTTTAGTATTCTCATTTATAGCTGTTATGCTAATGTTATTGTTTGAAGAACCATGTATGATGTTAAAAGAATACTGAATGTACCTAACTAAGCAAGTGTAATGTAGAGCCATGATCATAGATCCATCATTGTCAGAGTCTAAATGATGGTGAAACAGGTTTTCCCAAGGGAACTCCTGGATCACATACTTTTGAGTATGTGGGGTATATGGATGTGTAGAACCTTACATCCTAGTGTAGGAATTGATGTAGATTTTTATAGTCCGTCAAACCTTCACTACAAACCCAAAAGGGTGAGATGTATCACTATTCTCCCAAAGTAAACACAAACACCGCATCGGTGAAAGATAATCAAGAAATCTTCCGATGACGAAGAGAGTATGAAATGCCACTGTAACTCTAAAAACATAGTGAAGGTCCAGTTTACCCTGGTGAGCTATAAATAGCAGACGTCCTGCCAGATGTCCTGCAAACAATCCTCTAACTGACTGAGGATGATGAGGTCATAAGAATCTGGCTCTTTTAATGACCTATGTATGATACTGATGTGACTTCTTAGCGATCAGTTGGAGTATGAGTGGTATACCTCATCTCCACAGGGCATAATAATGTTTGAAAAACATAATCAATAGCGTAGTATTACTTGATTGATGTTACACTGGATAAAGTATATGTTCTTCATGTTTCATAAATGTTGAACTCTTACTTATTATCAAAACTGCTACTGAATGCTTCAAAAGTTTTTACTACTTAAGTTATTCTTTGTTTGCTTATAAAGCTTCTAGTGGAGAGTTATAACTCTCGTTGGGGCAATTATGTATAATTGTCTCACCCCGTAGACTTCAACTTTTTAGGTGGTCGTCGAAGACGGAGGAACCGGTCTAAAGGTGACCAATCCCAGCAGCAGCAGCACCAGGAGCAGCAGTAAATCTCAGGTGGAGATTCAGCCTGCTATATGGTGTAGTTAGAGTCAGTCCTATGTGTCCTCTGTACTCTCAGGTCTTGGAGTGTTTTGGCCATGAGTTCTTGAGATTTTGTATCATGTTGTACATAATTACTCAAGAAGTAATTTGACAGAGATGTATACAGTTTAAATCCTTTTTCTATGGAAAAGGTTTGTGGTTTCAAGCTCTTATCTCAAAAAGTTTTAATTTCCCGTGATTTTTGCCTTCCGCTGATTATCGATTGCTTCCGCTCAAGTTTAAATCGTGATTATTTCGTGGTTTGGAGATCGGAGCCCACAATTAAGTGGTATCAGAGCTCCAGGTTTGCCGAGTCTACAGAGGCATAGGACTTCGAAAGTCAAGTCTATCTCTAGTATTCCTTCTTTATTTAATAGAATCTTCTGCTGCTCAGGAGAAGAAGATACATAAGGATGGCTGAGCCACAAGATGAGTACGTGGCAGAGAGTAGTGCTAGTACACCTCGAGGCGGTGCAAGGGTTCCATAAATAGAACAGCCTGCACCTGAGCCACTCAAGGAGCCACCCCAGTTTGACCCAGCTGACATGGGTAACCCAGCAGTACAAACGATGTTCGAGCAGTTTATGACTGCCATGACACACATAACCGACAGGATGCCTATGCCTGCACCTAGGGCACCAGCCCACCCTGAAGGACAAGGTATCGGTAAGACGTTCGAGCGACTATGTCGTTTCGGAGCTACCGAGTACCTTGGGACTGCCGACCCCGCAGATGATGATCTGTGGTTGATGGAGTTGGAGAAGGCTTTCAGGATCCTCAATATCCCTGAAACTGAGAAGGTCAGACATGCTGTCTATCTTCTCAAAGGAAGCGCTGGTCATTGGTGGACAATGGAAGAGCAGAAAAGACCTGGAATAGAGATCTCGTGGGAAGACTTTCGGCGGGAGTTTGTTCATAGATATTTCCCAAAGACCTTCCTAGATGAGAAGATCTCTCAATTTGAGAGACTGAGGCAGGGAGTAATGAACATTAGCGAGTATGAAGCTAAGTTCATGGAGTTGTTGCGGTTTTGTACGCACATGGCTGCCACAGAAGAAGAAAGAATCAGGAGATTCGAGAGGGGTTTGAATGCTGACATGAGTACCCCCGTGTCTGCCTTAGAAAACCGAGAGAGATTCTCTACCTTCGTCGAGTCAGTCTGAAGGATAGAGAGATCTGTGGTTGAGAAGAGGCAAACTCAGAAAAGATATCCACAGTTCCAGGGTTCTTCATCTAGGGACTTTAAGAAGCCTAGATCCTCTGCACCTAACCCTACACCACCTAGATCTAGTTCTCAGACTCAGTGGTCTCCAAGTAGAGGTAGAGGACGAAGACAACCACCTCAGGAGACTCAGAGTTCTGCATCAATGTCAATTACTGGACCACCCAGACCACAACAACTGGAGAGAAGCTGCTACAACTGTGGTAAAGTGGGACACTTAATGAAGGACTGCCGATCTAAGCCTGTTAGTGTGACACAGCCTCCGAGACAGAATCGACAAGGATCTCAGAGAATGCAATCTCAAGGAGCAGCTCAAGGACGTGGACAATCGTCTCAAGCTGGATCATCAACACCACCTCAACACCAGGCGACAGCGAGGTTCTATGCTATGACCCCACCAGAGGCAGTGGTCGATCCACAAGTGGTGACAGGTCAGATGGAACTTTTATATTCTGATATGTCTAAACCTTGTGTAATATCTGTTCTGATTGACCCGGGTGCTACGCACTCTTTCATCACTCGAAGAGTGATTCGCAACTGCAATATGACAGCTAGTCATAGGGCAGATAGGTTGTTGTTGGAGACTCCGTTGAGTGGGTCTGCTGTTTTGCAGGAGGTATGCTCTCCCTGCATCCTCTTCTTTTCTAAACATCGCATTCAAGTGGACCTTATACCGCTTAATATGCAAGGATTTGATGTAATCCTAGGGATGGATACCTTGGAAAGGTATCGAGTTGTCTTGGATTGTGAGTCCAAGTTGGAAGTGTTTGCTGATGAAAGCAACACATGGATCTTTCAAGGAGAAAGAAAGATTCTGCCCACTTGTCTTGTATCGTCTATGGTTGCTGATAAGTTGATGAAGCAAGGACGTTATGCATTCTTGGCCCATGTGGTAGATGTTACCAAGGAGAGTCCCAACCCTGTTGAAGTTCCTATAGTCAGGGAATTCGAGGATGTGTTTCCTGAAGAACTTCCTGGTATACCACCACCTCGGGAGATTGATTTTGAAATCAATTTAGTCCCAGATACAAAACCTATAGCCCAGACTCCTTATAGGATGGCGCCTGCCGAAATGGCAGAACTCAAGAAACAACTTCAAGAGTTACTTGAGAAAGGTTTTATCCGACCGAGCACTTCACCTTGGGGTGCTCCGGTTTTGTTTGTTAAAAAGAAAGATGGATCAATGCGGTTGTGCATTGACTATAGACAACTCAATAAAGTAACAATAAAGAACAAGTACCCTTTGCCGAGGATTGATGATCTTTTTGACCAGTTGTGTGGTGCAATGGTCTTTTCCAAGATAGACTTAAGGTCTGGATATCATCAACTCCGCATTAAGGACAGTGACATATCCAAGTCTGCCTTTAGGACAAGATATGGTCACTATGAGTTCACGGTTATGTCGTTTGGACTAACCAATGCACCAGCTGCATTCATGGAACTCATGAATAGAGTCTTTCGACCCTTCCTTGATCAGTGTGTTGTCGTCTTTATAGATGACATCCTGATTTATAGTAAAGATGCCCAGAAGCATGAGCAACATCTTTGCCAAGCTATGACCTTACTACGAGAACACAAGCTATACGCTAAATTTAGCAAGTGTGAGTTCTGGCTGCCGGAGGTATCTTTTCTTGGACATGTGATATCTGCCTCGGGAATTCGTGTTGACCCTGCAAAGGTGGAATCTATTCTACAGTGGGAACAACCGAAGACACCAACGGAAATTAGAAGTTTCTTGGGGTTAGCTGGTTATTATCGAAGGTTTATTAAGAATTTCAGTTATATAGCCTTACCTTTGACCAAGTTAACCAGGAAAGATGTTCCTTTTGCCTGGAGTGATAAGTGTCAACAGTCTTTTCTGCTGTTGAAAGAAAGGTTGGCAAGTGCACCTGTGCTTGTGCTACCTAAACAAGGAAAAGGATATGTAGTCTTCTGTGATGCCTCCAAGAATGGACTTGGATGTGTGTTGATGCAAGATAAACAGGTGATTTCTTTTGCTTCCCGACAGCTTAAGAAACACGAGGAGAATTATCCGACACACGATCTAGAGTTAGCTGCTGTGGTCCATGCCTTGAAGATCTAGAGACATTATCTCTACGGAGAAACCTTCCAGATTTTCACAGACCACAAGAACCTTAAGTATATCTTCTCTCAGCATGAACTTAACATGAGGCAACGTCGCTGGATGGAGTTAATCAAGGACTACGACTGTACAATTGATTACCATCTGGGCAAGGCCAATGTGGTTGCAGATGCCTTGAGTAGGAAATCAGCAACATCAACCATGGATAGAGCACAACTAAGTTCCTTAGTATGCTCTAGGAGAGATATGCTTATCTCTTTAAGGCAAAACAATGTACAGTTGAAGGTGTCATTGTTAGCTGAGATGCAGATTAAACCTACCCTAAGAGAGCAGATAAAGGAGGCACAACAAGTAGATGCTGCAATTCAGCAGTTTAGATCCGCGTATGGTAGTGAGAAGCAAGAAGGTTTTCATGATTCAGATGACCAGGTGGCATGCTATCATGGGAGGATGATAGTACCTGATGTAGATAACCTGAGGAAGATAGTTCTAGAGGAAGCTCATTCTTCAATGTATGCCATGCATCCAGGGAGCACCAAGATGTATCGAAACTTGAAGGATATGTATTGGTGGCCTGGGATGAAGAAGGATGTAACTGAGTTTGTTCTAAGGTGTTCTGTGTGTCAGCAGGTCAAGGCTGAGCACCAGAAACCTGCAGGAACAATGCAACCCTTACCCATACCACAATGGAAGTGGGACCATGTGACCATGGACTTTGTTGTTGGCCTACCCAGGACAAACAAAGGACATGATTCCATTTGGGTAGTTGTTGATAGGTTGACAAAGACAACACATTTCCTACCTGTCAAAACAACCTATTCTGCTGAAAGGTTATCACAGTTGTATATACAAGAGATAGTGCGTTTGCACGGAGTTCCTGTCACAATAGTTTCTGACAGAGGTCCCCAATTTACAAGTCGCTTTTGGGAGAAGTTACACAGAGCCTTAGGCACCAAACTAAGGTTTAGTACAGCCTTTCACCCACAGACTGATGGACAGTCGGAAAGGACTATACAGACCTTGGAAGACCTGTTGAGAGCATGTGTTCTCCAGTTTACCGGGAGTTGGGATCTACATCTGAACTTGATAGAGTTTGCCTATAACAATAGCTATCAACATAGTATTGATATGGCACCCTATGAAGCTTTGTATGGTAGACGTTGTAGATCACCCTTGTGTTGGTATGAGAGTGGTGAGCACCAGTTGTTAGGTCCTGATCTTGTGCAGCAAACTACAGAGAAGATTAAAGTTATACATCAACAGCTTAAGATTACACAGGATAGGCAGAAGTCGTATGCTGATAAACGTCGTAGACCCCTAGAGTTCCAGGTTGGAGACAGAGTGTATCTCAAGGTCTCACCTTGGAAAGGAGTCCTTCGTTTTGGAAGAAAAGGAAAGTTAGCTCCTAGATTTATGGGACCTTATCCAATTGTTGAGAGAGTTGGAAAGGTGGCCTATAGACTAGAGTTACCTCAAGAGTTGCATAAGTTACATCCTGTGTTTCACATTTCCATGTTGAGGAAATGTCACCCAGACACCGAGTCAGTTCTACAACCAATGGAAGTAGAATTAAATGATGATATAACATATGAGGAGGGACCAGTGTCAATCCTTGATAACAGAACTAAAAAGTTAAAGAAGAAAGATATTAGCCTCGTGAAAGTCCTCTGGAACCATCGTGGTGTTGAAGAAGCCACTTGGGAACTAGAGGATGAGATAAGAAGGAAATACCCTGCTCTTTTCTCCTAATACGTTTTATCGATTTCGGGGACGAAATCCTTGTGAAGGGGTGGATAATTTCTAACATCCCTGACCTGGGTTATAACCTAACCCTAGAAGTTTTGACTAAATATGTAATTTTATACTTGTGAATACTCCCTGACATGTAATTAAGTTCCTCAGGAACATTTACTTTCAATTTTGCTCCTTTATATGTAAAGTTGTAGCATTGTTTTGTAGTGCAGGGACCTATGTGCAAATTACCCAGTTAAAGGGGTTAACTTGCAATGTTCACAGGTTAAGATGTTCTTATGATAATAAGACATCATATGAGTAAATATGATGAAGTAAGAAGGATTTTCCAAGCTTGGGCATCAAGATGCAGCTTGTGGAAAGATCCTTGCGCTTAAAAACCCTAATTTGGAGTAAAGTGGAATTTACCCAAATTGAGGGGTGTAATTTGTAAAATTCACTTTCTAGAACATCTTTTATAACTCTTTTCATCATTTAGAGTAGAAATGATGAAAGGGACACATCAATGAATAATCAGATAAGAAAAGAGATCTTTGTAGTGAAAGTCACCTAATATGGGTATGGAAACCTTTCATATATGTACCTTAGTTGAAAGTTGGCTTTCTTTACCCTTAGATCTTGAGATTTCATGAGTTTTGCATAAGTTTAGATGAGTTTGGACGTGCCTTGAGCAAGGGGGTACTTAGATGTAAATTCCATACTTTAGAGGTCCTTATGGTGTAAAAAGGCCTAAAGTATATAAGCCCTTTCCTTGTAACAAGTGAACGAACCTTTCATTTCCTTCACTTCTTCTCTTCTTTCTCAACCGACCAAGGCTAGCTCTGGAGCAGAGAGGGACGACCAAGGGTTCTAGGTAAGTTTATATCATCCCTTTTGCTTGAATTCATGGAGGAAACTCGTTTTCAAGGTTAGATTCATGGCTAGCTCACCTAGCTCTATCTTTCTAGCCTTTCCTTTCCAACGTTTCCTTGGAGAATTCACCTTGGCCGAACCTGTGGAGCTCAAAGACGCCATTAAAGCTTGGAGCTTGAAAGCTTGGAGCTCAAGGAATGACCTTTAGGCGGGTTTTATAACTCTAAACTCTTTGCTTTATATGCATACTTAGTTCTTGCAAATTAGCATGATACTTCTTCTTTTACCTCCCTTCTTCCTTGCACTTTTGCAAGAAAAACGGTGGAATAACCGACCTTAACCAAGTTTGAAGATGATGGGTGTGAATTCCTATGCTACTTTATCAAACGACCTTGGACCCTTTTGGTCCAAACGGTTGCAAACCGTTTAAGGTCAAACGGTTTCAAACTGTTTGCTCTCAAACGGTCTTGCAAGACCATTTGGATTGAAACGGTCTCAAGACCATTTGATAGGGTTGACCAAGGGATGACCGTTTGAGGGTCTATTGGCAATAGGTTGAATTTCATTCCTGCAAATAATCAAAGATTAATTCTCAACCAATGAAGAGTTGAAGGCACTTCAACATCTTAACCCTAATCGGGTTGAAATTACTGTTTTAAAGCATAGCTCTTGTTGAGTTTTGGGTTGAAGGACCCAAACGGTCTCAAGACCGTTTGGGGGTCCTTCCAAACAGTCTCAAGACCGTTTGGGCACAACCCAAGACCGTTTGGAGGTCTAGGGTTGAGATAATCTAATGGTTTGAAGGTCCAATTGCAATAAGTTGATGAATTGATAAAAATGCTGATTTTTAGACCTATTTGGAGTTCAACCCTAAACCAATCGACTTGGTTTTTGGTCAAACTTTGGGAAAACGGTCTCAGGACCGTTTGGAGGTCATCCAAACGATCTGAAGACCGTTTGGGCCAAGTTTGGGCCCAATTGGAGGTCAATTGATAGGTTCAACCTTGAATTGATTCACATTGTTGAATATTGATGACCATCCGATTTGAAACCCTAATTGAGATGGACTTAACCCTAATTTACTTTCAATTGAGGGTTAATTTGGTGTCCAAGTGATTGAGGCTCATCCTATTTGACTCAATTTATAAGTGGTTAACATGGCTTTGGCCAAGTGAGGGCTTCAACATACTTAACCATGACTAATTGTAACTTCTGAACCACTTTGGAGGTCCAAACGGTTTGAGCCCATTTGGACCAAACGGTCTCAAGACCGTTTGGATCCAAACGGTCTCAAGACCATTTGAGGCCAAACGGTCTCAAGACCGTTTGGGGCCAAATGGTCTCAAGACCGTTTGGGCTCAAACGATCTCAAGGTCGTTTGGTCCAATCGATCTCAAGTTGATTTGATCAAACGGTATCAAACCGCATGAGCTTCAAACGGTTTGAAAGTCAAAACGGTCAACGCACCCAAATGGTCTCAAGACCGTTTGAGGTCAAACGGTCTCAAGACCATTTGAGGGCAAACGGTCTCAAGACCGTCTGGAAGTTGAAGGTTGAAACCGTTTGAAGGTGTTCAAGGTGGTTTGTACTTAATCAATTGATGATGTAATTGATTCAATGATGATCTCATCTAAACCCTAATGGTAAACTAGGTCATTAAGGGACTAAGTAATTAATGAGTTGACCCATGATGGTGATCATGAGGTAAATTACCAAAATACCCTTGAGGGGTTTAATGGAGTAAAACCTTGTTTTAATCAAACCCTAATCACATGATAGTGATGTTTTGGCTTATGTTAGTCAATGAGGACTTAACCCAACCTGATCTAGAGTGGTGTTATCACCATCTACTAGTAAGAGGAGAGAGAAAGTATCCTAAGAGAGAGAAAGTACCCATTTATGGTGGAAACTTAAGTAAGATACTTTCAATACACATGAATGTACATGAGTAGGGAATGATCCACCTATGTGAGATCATGGAAACCCTAATTA
The DNA here is from genome assembly GCA_963693085.1 of Alisma plantago-aquatica. NCBI lineage: Eukaryota > Viridiplantae > Streptophyta > Magnoliopsida > Alismatales > Alismataceae > Alisma > Alisma plantago-aquatica. Next base: position 860,567,777 of record OY856409.1, on the reverse strand, counting down.
TGATAATTAGTGAATCTTAATCTTACTTAAGAGCTTTAATGATGATGTTTCTCATACATGATGATGTAATGAGTACAATTCACCATGGAGTGAATAGTAAACCCTAATTCTAGGGTGGTGACATGAAAGGTGAATAAGTAAACCCTGATTGATGAATTGTTTACTATTACCAGTTGAATTAACCTTGCAGGTTGTTATGAGATGATGATCATATCCAGGTATGGATTATAATACTATATTCATTGAAAGCATGTCTTAAGCTTTATGAATAAGTGAAATATCTTGGTGCACTGCTAGTGACATCTATTGAGATTTATGGGCTGTAAGAGGCATAAATACCATCAAGGTCATGCTTAACAGATGACTTGTGGTGAAATGATTGAGAACTGATGATTGAAAAGAGTTAGGCTTGCTACATTTTAGTATTCTCATTTATAGTTGTTATGCTAATGTTATTGTTTGAAGAACCATGTATGATGTTAAAAGAATACTGAATGTACCTAACTAATCAAGTGTAATGTAGAGCCCTGATCATAGATCCATCATTGTCAGAGTCTAAATGATGGTGAAATAGGTTTTCCCAAGGGAACTCCTGGATCACATACTTTTGAGTATGTGGGGTATATGGATGTGTAGAACCTTACATCCTAGTGTAGGAATTGATGTAGATTTTTATAGTCCGTCAAACCTTCACTACAAACCCAAAAGGGTGAGATGTATCACTATTCTCCCAAAGTAAACACAAACACCGCATCGGTGAAAGATAATCAAGAAATCTTCCGATGACGAAGAGAGTACGAAACGCCACTGTAACTCTAAAAACATAGCGAAGGTCCAGTTTACCCTGGTGAGCTATAAATAGCAGACGTCCTGCCAGATTTCCTGCAAACAATCCTCTAACTGACTGAGGAAGATGAGGTCATAAGAATCTGGCTCTTTTAATGACCTATGTATGATACTGATGTGACTTCTTAGCGATCAATTGGAGTAGGAGTGGTATACCTCATCTCCACAGGGCATAATAATGTTTGAAAAAAATAATCAATAGCGTAGTATTACTTGATTGATGTTACACTGGATAAAGTATATGTTCTTCATGTTTCATAAATGTTGAACTCTTACGTATTATCAAAACTGCTAATGAATGCTTTGAAAGCTTTTACTGCTTAAGTTATTCTTTGTTTGCTTATAAAGCTTCTAGTGGAGAGTCATAACTCTCGCTGGGGCAATTATGTATAATTGTCTCACCCCGTAGACTTCAACTTTTTAGGTGGTCGTCGAAGACGGAGGAACCGGTCTAAAGGTGACCAATCCCAGCAGCAGCAGCACCAGGAGCAGCAGTAAATCTCAGGTGGAGATTCAGCCTGCTATATGGTGTAGTTAGAGTCAGTCCTATGTGTCCTCTGTACTCTCAGGTCTTGGAGTGTTTTGGTCATGAGTTCTTGAGATTTTGTATCATGTTGTACATAATTACTCAAGAAGTAATTTGACAGAGATGTATACAGTTTAAATCCTTTTTCTATGGAAAAGGTTTGTGGTTTCAAGCTCTTATCTCGAAAAGTTTTAATTTCCCGTGATTTTTGCCTTCCGCTGATTATCGATTGCTTCCGCTCAAGTTTAAATCGTGATTATTTCGTGGTTTGGAGATCGGAGCCCACAGTCATGCCCAGTGTGACCAAGCTTATATTCACACAAGGTGGTAGAAGATTGTTTAATGAAATTTGGACCAAGTTACTACAAGAAAACTAATCAATCATATAGTCTAATTATACATAAGGTAGACAAAGTACCTCTATTTAATTACATATATGTTAGCCAATGTTAATAAACGAGGAATACCATTACAATTATAATTAAAGCCCAAATTGAAAAAGTTATTACAGTAAACCAAAATGAGTTTATTGTGGTCATGTCCTACGGTCCTACCCAATAGGTATAAAGTGAAATCAACCTAAACTGGAAACATGATGAGGTCAAACAGGATATGTCCTAATAAAAACAATACAAATTGGAAAAATCAATGAGGTCAAATGAATCTAAACTATGTGTCAAGAACCAAGCCTATTACAATACACAGATTAAAATAATGTAGGTAATAAACACCTAAATTTTATTGGTTCCTCAGTTGTGAGCTACACTATGGTTTTCAATTTGGGGTCAAAGAACCCATTAATTTTATTAGATTAATCTATGAAAATAAAATGACATCTTTTTGTTATCTAGAATGAGGATCTAAGGATTATATACTCAACTTTAGTTATAAAGTTTATCTACATGGTTTTAGATTATGGTTTGATTATTGGAACTTCTGAATCCTCTGATCTTTTGTTGTCTTCACTGTACACAAATGTTTGAGAAAGTTGTGATTGTTTAAGTGATCCGAGTTTTATATGCTCAAGTTTTATGGAGCATTTTTGGTTTGGAAGCTTGATACGATACACAATTTAACATAATAATTTTTTAGTTTTTGTACATTCTATTCTAATTTTTCTTCTATGTACTTCTCTTTTCTTAAAGATAGTGCTTGAATGATTTTAATCTTCACTTAAATATCATGGAGATTTTCTAATATCCTAGAAGACTCTTTGTGCTATTTGGGTTTATTTTTTCTCAGCTGGCTAGAAGATTTTGTTTCTTTCTATGGCTAGAGAGCTTTGTGTTATGTTCACAATTATTTTTCAGAAAGCATGTACTATTTCTTATGTGACTGCCATCCATTGGCTTTCCATGTTGATCAAGATTCAACTGCATTGGCTGGTTTTTGACACTATTTTACTTTTGCTTGTTACTTAGATCTCTATTGTCCTGGGGATATGTGTAAAAAATTTACCCTTTTTAACTTATTACATCTCATTATAAATTTTATCTCAATTGTATTTTACCAGTAAAAAAATGCCAAATAAGTTAAAAGAAATTACAAAAAGAAAGGAAAAGGAGCTTTATTGACCAAAAAATACAAAATTTGGTTATATATATAGTAGCCAATATAAAGAAATAATACATATTGGTAAAATATGAGTGAATTAACCCATTTTAAAGATACTTAATTCGTATCATGCTAAGGTATTACCTAATTTAGTTGGATACATGGTGATATTAATGAAACAGAACCATATATAAATGAGAAAATCAAGCAAAACATATAATAATCATTTATATGGAAGAAAATAGAAACCATAAATATAACCCACTAATACATGTAACATCCTAAAACTAAATTATATAATTTAATATCCTCAATTGTGTTTTCACAAATAGAACTTAATTTTTGGACTGAATGTAAATAGACCTAATAATATTGCTTCATTAGGAATAAGAGATATAACATAAATAAATGAAATACCTTTTCTCTTTTTACTATTATTCATAAATAGATTAACTTATTTTGAAATATAGAGGAACTAATTCATTTTCACTTTTTCTCTATCCTCTACATAACTCTTCCAATATATATTAAACATAATAAGAAATACCATTAATTGGATAAGTATCTTTGACCACCAAATTTGACTCTAAATAACTATAGATGGAATTCCCATTTAATGATATATCCTCTTGGTATAGATATATCAATAACAATACTAACATAGATGTGCTAATAAATTAATAGTCAAAACCCAAAACTAGTTACCTAACAATATTCTAGAACTTATGGTTAACATGTGGTTGAAGTTTAGAGTCATTGTGATTTTATTTGACCCCTCAAACTGATTAGGAAAGGTTTACATATAGCTTTGAAAATGAATTAATAAAAAAATATCATCAATGAGTCCAGAAACATTGGCCATCACGGGCCCCTATTATTTACTTTCCTTTTTTTCCTTCTCAGTTCAACGACCACATTTTAACGCTCTAGATTTAGTGACTATCGAGTCATCATTTTTCCCGCTATTCTAGTGAAGATAGAAACTAGCTATAGTGAATTTCTTCTATGATTTTTCTCTCTCATTTCTCAACATCTTCCCAAGATTTCAAATATAATGAGTTTGGAACTGCCTCCTAGTTTGAATGCGGCACCACTCATCTTACTCTTGGTCAAATGGAAAAATGCCCATTACGGCTTCGACCTCTCTCACTGCAATGGAACTACAAACCCCACTAATTTAAATCACACCCCTATTTATAAGAGTGTAAACCACTCGTAGACTCCAAGCAAGTCCCCCCCCCTCACATGCGATATCTTCTCCATTTCTTGCTCCACCCCAAAAAACTCTATTTTCTTCTTCAGTGACCTCCACCCCCTCTAGTGTCTGCCTCCTCTATAAATCCAATTGATGAACTCGTAAGAAACTACGATGGCCCCTAGTGCTTTCACAATCGCCTATTTTTTCCATTTTCACCCACATAATCCACCCTCAAATTCATATGTCTAATGGTATCTAACATTCATTGTCATGATTCTCCAATGGCTTTCTAGATATGGAAATATTTCCATCGGCTTCACTTCTCCTTCATGAACATTTTCCTATCTTTTGTGGATGTCATCCCCAGTGCCTCAAAGGTTTGAATGTCAAGCTTGTTTCCCTTGTTTTTCTTCATTTTATTGATTGCTTCTAGGGATAGAGAAGTCATTTGGATATCATGTTTGTTGTGACAACTTTGTTGGTACTCCTCGATGCTTTTAATACATATCATATGCTCCTTATCTTATGTGTCACCCCACTCACATATTATACCATTGTCTACCTGATTACCATGGAGAACACAAATGATTTGGTGGTCCAGTGCATGCTAAAGTCCAAGAATCATTGACTTTGTTAGGTCATAGGGTACTCACCGACAATATCGATTTCATGAGAAGAATTTAGTTTTTCAAGTCTAGATGGAGGATCTCACACCTCAGTGAAGCTCCATGGAGATGAGTGCAAAGAAGAAAAAAGGCAAGGATAGATTTACCCTAATGCCGACACTGGCTTAATTAAAGGAATTAACCCACAACGGAATTCTTTGTATTTGTGTACACTTTTATTTCAATCAGTCACGCAATATCATATTGATTCAATGACTAGTTTGCACCAACATGATCAATTGAATGTGATGTCTGCTATGAATTTGTTGGTCAATCTATTAATACTACCAGTCTCATTTTCTTTAAAAAGAATCCCACATATATGGGTTTCCTTAGCTTTGATTAGTATGGATTGTAAAATCTATAGATAATTTAAGTAACCTCAAAAAACTGTGGGAAAAAATATGTATTGGAATAGTTTTTCAACAAAAAAATCCATCTAGCATGGTTTTAGACCTTGATTGACATATATGAGGTCTTAATAATTGAATGATCAAGATTAGGGTTAATGATCACGAAATAATGAACATATGATAAAAGCAACCAATGTTACATGTGCTAAGAGCCTAATCAGGACAAGGGAAAGATGACTTAGGTGTCTTAATCCAGGTAAATAGGTCCATGATATGACGTAGTGATACTTTTGATGTTTCTTATTATTTATATGTTGTTGAAATTATTAAATTACATGAAATTTGAATATTCTTTCAAATGATTCTTCACTATATTCATGGTTTGTTGATTGCTATATTTTAGATCTTTTGATATCACTTTCACAACGAAAATGATTTACAATCATGTAAGAAATTGATTACGAGTTCATATTCATATTTAAGAGGAAGAAATCCCATAGAATGATTAAGAGCTCAAACTAATATTCAAGAGGTAGAAATCCCATAGAATGATTAAGAGCTCAAACTAATATTCAAGAGGGAGATTCCACTATGTATAAGGGTGAAAATTCCCATTATGTTCAAGAGCCAAGATTATGTCCATGTTAATGTTAAGATGAGGATTAGTAATGGATCCCCTAGGGTTTGGGAGCCGTGGTGGATGTGGCCAGGGTTTCACAAATCACCATCGATCAGCCGAGGAGATAAATAGCACTACATCGCCCATTGTTGATGATGGTACTGTCATTGGTGCTATGCAAGAACAAATCGTTGACCCCAAAGACGTCACCATGAGCGTGGAACAGACCGAGACTATCCCTGTTCGCCGCAGTTATAAGGATGCCCACGTTGTGAACGACCATGGACTCCTATCATATATTAACCCAATCTCACCGGACACGTTCATAGAGGCGGACATACAGGTCGACCTATCTAGAGTCCTTCCTTCCTTCTCAGTCAAGAATGAATCCATCCAACCACTGCTGGCTCCATGGCAATTTATAGTTGTCGTGAAAGCTATCGAGATCACGATTGGATTCCAAGCACTTGTCAACAAGATTAGCGTTCTGTGGCAGCCGACGACACAATTCCGGATCATCGATTTAGAGAATGGCTACTACATAGTCCAGTTGGGCAACCATGAGGACTACGAAAAGGCACTGCTAGGGGGCCCGTGGACTGTATTTAGAAACTATCTATCCATACAGTCATGGTCTCCCTCCTTTAGGCCGTCCGAGAAGATCCCCCGCAAGTTGGTCATTTGGGTGAGGGTCGCGGACCTTCCTGTGTTCCTCTATCAAAACCAACTCCTCATCAACATTGGTAATACCATTGGTAAAACAATCAAAGTGGATGCTAACACCCTCCTAGGCAACATGGGAAAATTCACTAGAATTGCTGTCGAGGTTGATACTCAAAAACCATTGCTTCCGGCCATCTTTATTAACGGAGAACACTTCAGATTGGAGTACGAGAATCTACCTCACTTCTTCCTAAAGTGTGGTCATCTTGGACACATTACAGAAGAGTGCAAGCATGGCACTACACCCCCGAGTGATCTGGCCTCGACCTCCATTACCATCCATGTTCCAACGGTCAACTACAATGATGCGATCCATGCCAAAATGCCCGAGCGGTGCAAGACAAACACATCTGGGAAAAACACTAGTGGAAACAAACCCGCGATGATGCATAGCGAGCACAAGATCCCTACAGGAACCTCTAATAATGCCCCTATCCCAGTCAGCGAGGAGGATGATTTCCAACATGTCGTTAGTAAGAAGGCTAAGTAGAGACAACGATAGAAAGAGGCAGATGTGAAAGCCGCCCTGGATGCAGAGTCATAAAACACAACCAGCAAACACAAAGCCAATACCTCTGTTAAGCTCACGGGCAATAACGTAAGCAAGGGCAGAGAGACAACCTCGAAATAAGATGGTGATTTCCAATTCCAAGCAAAAGCTATTGAGATCCCTGTAATCCCCAGTAAGCACTTAGCTCACCACAGCAGGAACGATAACGGATATGTTATGCTGAGGAATAGAAAAATCGTCTTCCAAGCAACTCAAAGTCTAGACAGAGTTCACAAGAAAGGCCAAGTTGAGGACTTGCAAGGCACTGCAAGCACAACTCCCCATGTGAAACGTGCGCTGGAATTCCAAAAGCACATTGAAGGTGCCACTCAAGAAACCCCTGCGGAGGTGATAATGGAAGGTGAAGAACAATCTGTAGGACTGTGTGCCTCCCTTCAATAACTTCTCAATGAATGTCATTTGTTGGAATATCCAAGGTGCATGCTTGGATAGGAAGATCTGTTTAATCCATGAAATGAAATATATTCACAAAGCAAACATCATTGCTATTGTGGAACCTCGCTGCAGTGGCCCAACTGCTGGTAAGATCATCAAATGCCTAGGCTATAACTCTTCGCACAGGGTGGAAGCCAATGGCTTCTCCGATGGTATATGGATTGCTTGGGACCAACACCTCTGTTCTATTGAAATCATTCTCAATCACCGCCAATTTGTGCACTATCGTGTTAACGAAAATTGGTACTTGACCATCATGTATGGGAGTCCTAACCCTACAATGTGGGAATTCCTTTGGGGAAGATTGGAAGAGATCTCATCTTCTATGGATGCTACATGGGCAGTCCTAAGTGACTTTAATACTTTTCTTAATATAAACGAGAAGAGTGGCCGTGATTACTTTGATAAGCGTGCTAGTTATCGCTTCCATGAAGTCCTCACTACCACTGGCCTTACTGAGTTGAAATCCCAAGGCCCTTTCTTCACCTTCAAGCGTCAACACCTCCATGAATGCCTTGATCAACCCATTGCAAACTTCAAGTGGATCCACAAGTTCAAGGAAAGCTCTTTGGTGGTCCTTCCTCGACTGTACTCAGACCATCACCCCATTCTTCTGTCATGTGGAACTAAGACGACTAGATTTTTTCTTTTCCACACAAAAGCGAGCTGAAATCTCACTCCTGAATTCAAGGAGGAGATCATGTTCCACTGGCCTGCAAATGGCAACTTCCAGGATGCTCTCCACGCCTTCAAATGTAAGGCAATTCGGTGGGACTCTACGAGATCAGGCCATCAGTACAAGGAAAAATGACATCTGCTTGCTCGCATCAGCAACCACCAGGTACAACTCCAATCCCTGAACCCTATCCCACTGACGTACCATCTATTCCTCTTCAAGAACGTCTCCATAACATCCTTCTCACTAAGGAGGTGGACTAGCAGCAACAGGCTCATATTGACTGGTTGAAGTCTGGTGATCTCAACACCAGATTCTATCAATCCTTCGTGCAGGCTAGATGACACTTCAACAAAATCACCCGCCTTCAAAAGGACGATAGTAGATGGACCTCCACGAGTGAAGAAATGAAGGGATTAATCCACAATTGCTTTGAAGCACTCCTCACCCAAGATGCCCCGACGCACACTGCTCGGATACATGCGTATCCCGGTGCATTCCCAGTCATCCCTATAGCTACTTATACTGAATTGAGCTCCATCCCAGACAGTGCAGAGATCAAAAAAGTTGCCTTCCCCATGGCACCTCTCAAAGAGCCAGGGCCCGACGGGGTCCATTATGGCTTTATCCAACACCACTGGGAGCTTATTGGCCCAAGCATCACCCACACAGTACAAGAGGTCTTCTCTTGCAAGAAGATAAGCTCCACCATAGCAGATTCTTACATGGTCCTAATTCCAAAGCTCCCTACACCCCAGCACTGTAGTGACTTGAGACCCATATCCCTTAACAACAACTATTCAAAATCATCTCCAAGGTCATAGTAGAAAGGCTAAAGCCTCTTATGAATGACTGGGTTAACTCTATGCAGTCTAGCTTCATCCCTGGAAGATGAATAAGAAATAACATCCTCTTGGTCCAGGAGGTTATCCATTCCATGAAGTCCAAAGCTCCTAATAAACCTTGGATGTGTATTAAATTGGACATGGCTAAGGCGTTCGACAAGATGAACTGGGTCTTTATCAATGACACTTTGCAGTGCACAGGCATTCCAGCCAATATAGCTTCCATCATCATGGAAATCAATAGAAAGGGCTCGACCTCCATTTTGTGGGAATGTGAACCCCTGCCTCCTTTCAAAGCCTCTCAAGGCATTCTCCAAGGAGACCCAATCAGTCCCTATGTATTTGTCATGTGCATGGAACGGCCTAGTCAAGCTATTTTTGGCTCTGTTGAAGCAGATCGATGGAAATCGATTACTCTCTCTCGTAGTAGATTAAAGTTGTCCCATGTATTTTTTGCAGGTGATATCCTCCTACTGGGTGAATCCTCTGTCAAACAGGCTCGGGTCATCTCTACTATTCTCAAGGAGTTCACAATGGTTTCGGGACAATCAATCTCCAAGCCCAAATCGCGATTCTTCTTTAGCAAGAACACACCTCAACCATTGAAAAGAATGATCAGTAGGAAGCTAGGATTCCCTTGGACCTGTGATCTGTGATCTAGGGAAATAACTTGGTGTGCCTATTCTCCACCATCGTGTTAATAAAGAAACTCATGGCAACATCCTAGCTTCTATTCAGAGAAGGATGAATAGCTAGACCCTTAAGCATTTATCCCTAGCAGGTCGGGTGATACTAGCAAAATCCACTCTACAGGCCATCCCGACTTATACTATGCAAACTATCAAGCTTTTGCCTTGCCTTTGCGATGATATCAATAAGCACATCTGAAGGTTCGTGTGGTCTGGTGCTTCCAACCAAAGGAAATCTTCACTAGTTTCATGGAAAAAGGTTTTGTCCAACAAATATATTGGTGGACTTGCCATCAGGAATGCTAGAGATCAAAATGATGCTTTAATGATGAAGAACATATGGACCTTTCTTACCGACCCATCCAAACCCTCAGTTAAGGTAATGAGGGACAAATATACTAAGAATGGAAAGTTCAAATCTATACTGAATTCCCCAACTTGGAGCTTCATCAACAAAGGGAAACACACAAACACTTGGGAAGACAAATGGATCGCTGGTCGGTCTGTGCTGGACCTCTTCCCAAGTTGGCCAATCCCCCAGGATATCCGCAACCTCATGGTAGACTCCATGGCGATTTCCGATGGGGGGTGGGACTGGGACTTCATCTACAACTTCTTTCCTAAGTCCACATGGTCTGCAATTTCTGCTATTCCTACCCCATGTCTTAACTCAGAAGATGATGGCTGGATATGGCCACTCAAAAGGAATGGTCTGTTCACCTCTAGATCTGTTTATAGGTGGCTCAAGCGAGGAAAAGAAATCGACACGAGCAACAACTAGAAAGCTATTTGGCAAGCCAAGTTGCCGAAACGAATCAAAATCTTCCTTTGGCTCATGTCACACAGAGCTCTCATGACAAATATGGAAAAGCGCCGAAGGCACATGGAGGTGCCCGACGAATGCCTCATCTGTAATAACAGCCATGACACCATGATCCATGCCCTACGGGATTATAAAACCAGCCGGGACGTATGGAGTCAGCTACTGCCCAATGAAGACCATTCAACCACTCCATCAAGCGAGTGGATCCATATGTGCACTACGGTTTATGATGGCACTTTCACTGTTAGAGTGGTTGCCTGTTGGCACATTTGGACCTATCGTAATGAGAAAATCCACCAATAGAAACTTCTACCTATATCTAAGAATGTTGAGTTCATCAAGCTCTAGATGGGGTCCATCCTCAAGCTGCAAGACAACCCGGACAACATTCAAGTGGCAGCTAACCCATCTACTAAGAAGCTTGCTGCAGAATTGGTATATGTATTCACCGATGCGTCCCATCATCATGGTCAAGAGATTGCATCAATTGGCGCCCACGTTGTACATGCAGACGGATCACATATGTTGGGTTTATGTCAAATCATCCATTCCACCTCACCGCTTATGAGTGAAATCCAAGCGATCCTATTCGGAGCTCAATTATGCAAGGATCATCACTGGGACACCTTCTACATCTTCACAGACTCTCTGGAAGCCATCGGGCACCTAACAAAAAACAAACCCCTTCCACAGTTCTTACCCTTCACTAGGGAGGTTAAGAAAATTCTTTGGGGCTCTCCCGCATAGCTCATCCACCATGTTCCTCGCGGTTTCAATGGACCCACGAACAACCTAGCCAAATATGCTATCCTCTCTAAAAACTCGCTTAGATTCACTTCTATTGTACCCCACTGGTTTCAACATATGAACCAGGTGGATATTCAACCTATTTCATCCGCAATATAGCGTAGAATGAATAAGAACTAGCTCTGCTCTTGTTTCAAAAAAAAGATGAGGGTTAGTATTTATGTTAGCAAATAGCATTGATGAAATTTAATATGCTTCTTGTAATGATGGACCTCAAGAAGTCGTTATGGGTTTAATTAGCAATCATGGACTCTCCTAGCGTTATGCAACCTGAAGTGGGCAATTATGTAAACAAAGCATATATATTTTTATTCAATCTTTTATGCCAAGAAATGGTTCAAGAATGCTTCAATTCAATATAATGTCAAGTCAAGTATACATAGTTTTCTTCTTTATGTAACGTGTGAGTATCATTTACTCATTAAAATTGTTTTCCCTTTGTGTGACTGGTGATGTCATGTCCCTAGATTTTGGAGCAAGTAAGGATTGAAGAAGAAATCTTCAAAGACTAGAAGACATAATAATTTTTCTATTGGGGTTCCATCTACCTCCAATTATTTAGAAAGATTTATGTATTTTGTAGTTTATGTTTGCCCATGATTAGCTTAATAGATCTAAATCTTGAGAAAGTGGTTGTAGTTTCTTGTCCCATGAACAATGTATGCATCATTTTGAATTTGATGCATGTCAAATGTTCACTTATTTACAATGTGTATCATATTTGATATATCCGCCCAACCCCAAGTACCCCATGTTATGGGAAATATGGGGATGTATTTTGTTGTTATGTGTAAACATGGAGGGATATTACATTGTGGTGTAAGAGAAAATAGGTAGATGGTGACAAGGCAAATATGATTCATATGTTCTAACCCTAGGTATATGTCTTTTTTGCACATGCCCTCTAAGAAATCAAACTGGGGTAAGGAGAAAATGGATTATGGTAATAGATCAATTAGAAAAGGAAGTGAGAAGGAAGGAAACCCTAAGGTGAATGTGGATGACCTAGTCTAGGCACTCACCAATGATCTGGGCTAAAGTCTCCATCGCCCAAGACACCATGTGTTGACACTAGTATATTTCCTGAAGATAAGACATGAATCTTTCTCTTGTTTAGGAGAAGTACATGTAGTTACTAGAGGTGAAAAATGGATTTAGGGTATCGAACATTATTCCTGTGGTCTGGAATATCCTGAACACCCTAGGGTTCGATTTTTAACCCAAATGCTCAAAGGAGAAGTTCCTAAGTGGTGGAACAACTCTCTCAACTTAATAGATCATATGCACCTGCACTCACATTGGCCAAGTTTGTTGAAGCCTTCCAAGATCACTATGTGTCTGAGGCTATTATATAGAGACATGAGGAAGAATTTACCAATTCACAACTAGTTGGAAATATGGCTTTGTTTGGAGGTCGATAGTAGGCCTGGAGACCTACAATTGATGGCTAATAAGTCTCTAGGAGATGTAGAAAAGCTATTTGCATGGCCATAGAAGATCTAGGTTGTAGACACATGGAAATCTCCATGGACACCTCATGCTTGACTCCTTACTTATCCATAAAGGCTTGCATGTCCATGGACACCCTTAGACATGGACACATGGAGAGAAAATTGACACCTCATGCTTTTCTTCTTCCTTTTCCATAAAGGCTTGCATGACCATGGGAACCCTTATACATGGACACATGGAAAGTAGCCTAAAAACCTCATGCCTTGCTTCTTCCTTAACCATAAAGCTCTATATGCTCCTTCCTTACCTCCCAACTGAAATATTTGATCCATATCACCTCCCTCCTGCTTAGAACTTCATCCTGTCTCTGTTTGGACACAGAGTAGCTATCCCAAAGTAGAAGAAGACACCATATTGGTGAAGAGGGTCTTCTAGGGTTTCATATAAGCTCATATAAGGCTTCTAAAGTCACCTTTCAACATTTCCAACGAAGGCAAGTAGGTTTCTTCCCCTTCCCCTATGATTTTCCCACTGTTATTCTTCCTTCCACCTTCCTCCAGGTCAGAACCCTGGTCTTCTGATTCAGCCCTATTTTAGGTCTTCATCTTGTGTCATAGTACATTTCAATCACATCTATACATGTTAGATTACATGTTATTTCCCTCAATATGCATATTATGTAAAATGCACTTACGAACATTATTTGCAATTTTTTTAGAAAAGAGAGAGGAGTGATCCTAGGGTTTTTCTACCCTTGGAGAGACCCAAAGTGAAGTTCGATGCTCCCTCAACCTACTTCTAGTGGTCAAAGATCCATTGAAGCAAAGATTTCCTAGAAAATCCAAAGAATCAAGTTAAAGTGCTAATCCAGAGACCAACAAGATCGTGGTACCATAGAACGACTGTGCTAGGACACTTGCAAAATCAACAGGTTCAGAGCTCAATTTGTGTAGAAATCACTACGACTGTGGTACCATAGAGCATCCATGGTGTACTGACTCCAGAATGACTATGGAGCTAAGAACGGGTAGCTAAATTCGAGCCACCACAACCATGGTACCCACCACGACCATGCTACCCTTACCCCACCACGACCATGGTGACCACCACATCTGTGCCATTTTCTGTAACATCCCTGACCTGGGTTATGTACTAACCCTAGGTGTTTTGCTTAATTAAGTGATTAGATGCTTGTGTTTATCCTTTGAAATGTAATTAAGGCTTTTGAGGAACCTATATTTCTATTTCAGTCCTTTTTGAACAATGTTGCAACAGTGCTTTGTTAATTTTGGACCAAAGTGCAAATTACCCAATTAGAGGGGTTAACTTGCAAATTTCACATGTTAAGATGTTCCTCTGATGATGATGCATCATAAGAATGAATATTATGTAGTGGTATGTATTCTCCAAGCTTGAGCACCAAGATAGAGCTTGTGGAGCAATCCTTGTGCTGTAAAACCTAGTTTTGGTGTAAAGTGCAATTTACCCAAAACATAGGGTGCAACATGTAAAATATATCCTCTAGAGTATCTCTCATGTTTCTTGGCATCAAGTAGAGCAAAGAAAATGAGGAGGGTGCCTCATTTGAATGATCAAGATGGAAAGATAATCTTGATATTAAAATAATCAAGACTTAAGCAAATGGCCCTTTAATATATATATAACTCAGTAAGGTAATTGGTTTCTTTTCCTTTTAACCTTGGATAAGGGAGGAGTTTTGCATGTTATTAGGAGGAAGATATGTGGAGAAGGATGATGCAATCCTTGGTGGATATTTTTAAGAAATAAAAGAAATAACAATCTTTTTCTTTGCTTTGAAAATATCCAAAAACATATAAGGACTCTTTTCAACAAAGCAATGGATCGTTTCCCTTAGTTCTCTTCTTTATACTCTTGCTTTAGCCGACCAAGAAAGATCTATGGAGAAGAGGAAGGATGACCACGCTGGTTTGGTACGTATGGACCATCATCTACCTCGAATTCATGGTGGGAACCCTAAAACAAGGTTGGTTTCTTAGTTTTCTTTACAAAAGTCTTCTTTCTAGCCATCTTCTCCATCCAAAACTTGAAGAACGGACCTTGGAAAACCATTGGAGCTTCATCCACCATTAAATATACTAAGCTTTAAGCTCTAGATTACATCTAAAGGCGGGTTTTATAACTCTAATCCTTAAGCTTTGCTTTTGCATCCCCTTTCCTTAGAATCGTTGCTTATTCTTATTCTTTAGACACCTTTGTGTGTTCTTGCTTTTATTTCCATGAAGAACCACCCCAGTTCTTGAGGTAGAAGATGATGGCGTTAATTCCTATGTTTATCCAAAAGCTTGCCTTAGCAAATGGTCTCCCAACTTTTGCAAACGGTTTCCCAAACGGTTTCAAACCGTTTGAATGCAAACAATTTCACTAGACCGCATAGAAGCAAACGGTCCAAGACCGTTTGGATGCGTTGACTAGGCATTGAACATTTGGAGGTCTGTTGTAAATAATGTGGACTAATCTCCTACCAAAAATCATTAACTAATTCCAAGTAAATCACCAATTGAAGGCACAACAATCACCTAAACCCTAATCAGGTTTATTGTTGATTTCAATAATTGAATTAAGTTGAAGTTTGGGTTGAGAGGCCCAAACGGTTTCAAAACCATTTGGGGATCACCCAAACGGTCTCAAGACCATTTGGTGATTACCCACTACCATTTGGAGGTCTAGGGTTAAGTAGGGTTGACCAATTTAGGGTCCAATGATATCAAGTTGATGAGCAATTAAGTAGTGATTTGGTGACCAAACCTTGGGTTCAAACCTTAAGTGAATGACTTGGTTTTTGATGAAATAATGGGCAAACGGTCTCAAGACCATTTGGGACCAAACGGTCTCAAGAACGTTTGGGACCAAACGATCCCAAACCGTTTGATCTCATGCGGTTTCAAGATCGGTTATGTCCATGCAGTTTCAAAGTCAAACTTGGCCAAACGGTCTTCATGACCAAACGGTCTTCACCTCATCTTGGGCAAATGGTCTTGAGTGTGCACTTTACCAAACGGTTTCAAAAGTCAAACTAGACCAAATGGTCAACAACACCAAATAGTTTCAAGGTCCATCCAAGATTATTTGGGGAGTTTGTGTGCAAGACCGTTTGAGGTCTAAAAAGTTCAAGAACGTTTGATGCCTTAGTGGTCATGATGGTTTAGTAGTTGATTAACCTAAAACTCATAGATACCTAAAGTGATTAAGGGACCAAGTAATTATTGGATCAATGCATGTTATAATAAGTGGTGATCATTACAAAGGTACCCTTGATGGGATAGAGTGACCAATACCCCTTTTGATCAAGTGAGCCTTAATGACCACAATAGTAATGACATAACCCATGGTGTCAGTGTTGAATTGACTTAGCCTAATCAAGGGTGATGTAAACATCATCTGATAGAAATAAGAGAGAGAAGACTCCTTATATGAATGAGAATCAAGTAATAGACTTCCAATATGTATATAAGTATCTAATTAGGGTATGATCCTTCATAGTGAGATCATGGAAACCCTAATCATGATGGTTAATGAATCTTAACCTAATTTGAGGGCATTAATGGAAGTAATCATCATACATGGTGATAGTATGATCTTAATTCATTGTAATGTGAATAGTAAACCCTAATCTAGGGAAATGTCATGGTGTGAACAGTAAACCCTAATTTTGGGTTATGCATTTAAGCATGAAACTCTATACTTGAGTATGAAATGAGTAATCATTATGCCTTGTAAGTTAAAGGGGTTGAATAACCCTAATTGAATTGAATAGGAAACCCTAACCCTAGAAACCAACCGTGGTAATGTGACACGATCGTGGTGATCTTATGTAGCACAACCGTGCAAGGTAGCACGACCGTGGTGGTTTTCTCTTGCACGACCGTGCAAGATAACACGACCGTGCAAGATAAAACGACCGTGGTATTCCATACTTAACTTGGAAATAAGTTGTATTGTGCTGATATAGACATATTGTGCATGTTATCAATTATGTTAGTCATGCATGTCTTTATAAAGAAGGGAGCATAGCCAGGTAAGGGTTATGATGCCATATTCATTGAAATCACTTTATAAGCTTTGAAAGTAATGATATATTATGTTGCCTAGTAAGAGGTAACATATGAGATTGATAGGCTGAGCTAGCCATTAGAAATATCTGCATAGCTACAATCATGTTCATACTGTTAAATGACTTGATGGCAACAAGTTTTTTGATAATCTAAGGGTTTGAACACCCATATTCTTGAATTACAATGATGAGATGGTTAGGGATTGATATCCCAATATTAACAATATGTGATATGAACTTGATACAATTAGTATTCTTCCTTTATAGCAATTGTTTGAATGGTTTATGTTTGGAAACATGCCTGATGCTAAAAGAATGCCATAAAGTACTTAAATAATCAAGTATAATGATATCATGTAGAGCCCTGACCATAGATCCATCATTGTCAGAAGTTAAATGATGGTGAAACAGGTTTTCCTAAGGGAACTCCTGGAGAGCATACTTTTGAGTATGTGGGGGTTATGGACGCAAATAACCTTACTTCCTAATGTAGGAATTGATGTGAGATGTACATTTAATCTCTCAATCCTTCATTATATGTTTATGCCGGGATGATGTATCACTGATCTCCTGATGATGTTGTTAATGCTGCATCGATGAGAGATAAACAAGAAATCCCTCGATGGCGAAGAGAGTACAGCACGCCACTGTAACTCTAATAGCGAAGTTGCCAGAATACCCTGGAAAGCTATTATGGCAGAGACACAAGATGTCCTGCATGATGATCCTCACACTCACTCAGGAAGATGAGGTCATAGGAATTCGGCTCTTCTGATGGCCTATGTATGGTACCGATTACGATTTTGTAATGGTCAGTTGGAGTATGAGAGGTGTAACTCATCTCCTGAGAGCATAAATATGTTTGTAAAATGTAATCATCCGTGTAGCATAATTGCTTAGGTAGAACTACGAGAAACAATGATTGATGATACATTGTTTATAGAGTTCTAGTTGAATAACTAATATACATGTTCTTCATATTCCTTATTGATAATATGTCTTGTCATTCAATCAAATTATAATTGAAATGATTGCTTAAAAGAATGTTGCTTTACTTAGTTTATACAATGTTTTACCTGCTGTTGAATGTTTATAGTTATACTTCTCAATGTTATTCCATTATTGCAATAACAATGCTTCTGGCGGAGCGTTATAACTCTCGTTGGGGCAATTATTCAATTGTCTCACCCCCGTGGGATTCGACTTTTTAGGTAGATGCCGAGGACGAAGGAACCCATCAGTGGGTGAACAACAACAGCAGCAGCAACATCAGGTACAACAATGATCCTCATGTGGAGACACTGTCTATCAAGTCTTGTAGATAGAATGTCCTATGTGTCATCTCTGTACTCTCAGGTCCTAGGAGTTAGTAGATGTTTAATATAAATCTGAGATTTTGGCGTAATGCCTCAAGAGTTTGTATCCTTCCTTGTATGGTTAACATGGCAGTTGATGTTTGTAATCCTCAAGACGTGGTTTTTACAGAGATGTAATGATGGATTAGTTTGTAAATAACTTTTCATGTTTGTTTATGAAAGAGTTTTACCGTTTGTAGATCTCTTTACAAAAAGTTTTAATTTTTAGTGATTTTTAGTAATTCCGCTGCTAATTAATCGCTTCCGCATTCATTGATCTCGTTTTCCGAGACAGACGTCACAATTTAGTGTTATCAGAGCTCTAGGTTCGCTGAGTCTACAGAGACATAGGACTTAGGATGTTGAGTCTATTCTAGTGTCTTCCAGTATATCTGATAGTTTCTTCTGCTCATCAGGAGGAGAAGATAAAACTAAAGATGTCTGAGCCACATGAGGAACATGTTGTAGAAAGTAGTGTCGTTGCACCCATAATAGGTGCAAGAAACCCAGAAAGAGAAGAACTTGTGCCTGAACCACCCCAGTTCAATCCAACTGACATGGGGAACCCAACCGTCCAAGCCATGTTTGGGCAGTTTATGACTGCCATGACACATATGACTGATAGGATGCCTATACCTACACCTAGAGCACCTACCCATCCTGAAGGACAAGGAGCCGTCAAGACGTTTGAACGACTTTGCCGAGTTGGAGCCACAGAGTATGCTGGAAAAGCTGACCCAGCAGATGCTGACTTGTAGTTAACTGAACTAGAGAAGGCCTTTAGAATCCTAAACATCCCAGAAGCTGAGAAGATTAGACATGCTGTGTATCTTCTCAAGGGGAGTGCTGGCCATTGGTGGACCATGGAAGAACAAAAGAGGCCAGGTGTGGCTATTGCATGGGAAGTTTTCCTACGGGAATTTATCAACAAATATTTGCCTAAGATGTTTCTGGATGAGAAAATCTCCCAGTTTGAGAGGTTAAGACAAGGTCTAATGAAAATTAGCGAGTACGAGGCTAAGTTCATGGAGCTGTTGCGGTTCTGTCTGCACATGGCGACCACCGATGAAGAAAGGATTAGGTATTTTGAGAAAGGATCAAACGCTGAGTTGACTACTCCTGTGTCTGCTCAGGAGAAAAGGGAAAGATTTGCTACCTTTGTGGAGTTTGTCAGATGGGTAGAAAGGTCTGTGGCAGAAAAGAGACAGACTAAGAACAAGAATATGTATCCCCAGTTTCAAGGATCTTCATCTAAAAGTTTCAAGAAACCTAGGTTTTCTGTACCTACACCACCACCTAAATTCAGTACCCAGACGCAGTGGATGTCAAATAGGGGTAGAGGATGAAGCTTACCTTTAGAAGGAGCTCATAGTTCAACATCTATGTCAGTTACAGGACCACCCAGACCACAACAACTGGACAGAAGTTGTTACATATGTGGAAAGATGGGACATCTAATGAAAGATTGCAGGGCCAGAGAAGTGAGTGTAACTCAACCTCAAAGGTAGAGTCAGCAAGGATCTCAAAGGCGACAGTTTCCAGGTAATGCTAGAAGACGTGGACAAGCATCCCAAGCTGGATCATCGACACCTAGTCATCGAGCACCGAATCAACCACAGGCAACGAAAAGATTCTACGCAATGAATCCACCTGATGTAGTAATAAACCCTCGGGTTGTGGCAGGTCAGATGGAATTGTTATATTTTGATATGTCTACATCTTCCGTTGTATCCATTTTAATTGATCCGGGTGCTACACACTCCTTTATCACTCGAAGAGTGATTCTTTACTGCAATCTGACTATAAGTCATAGAGCAGATAGTTTCTTGCTAGAAACTCTGTTGATGGGATCTGCCGTGTTGCAGGAGGTATGTTCTCCCTGCATTCTCTTCTTTTCTGAACATCGCATTCAAGTGGATATTAGACCACTTGAGATGCATGGATTCGATGTAATCCTTGGGATGGATACCTTAGAAAGGTATAAGGTTGTCTTGGATTGTGAGTCCAAGCAAGCTGTGTTCGCTGATGATAGTGACACATGAATCTTTCAAGGAGAAAAAAAGATTCTACCCACCTGTCTTATGTCAGCTATGGTTGCTGAGAAGCTGATGAGGCAAGGATGTTATGCATTCTTGGCCCATGTGGTAGATACTACCATGGATAGTCCTAACCCTGCTGAAGTTCCTGGAGTCAGGGAATTTGAAGATGTATTTCCTAAAGAACTTCCAGGTGTACCACCGCCTCGAGAGATTGATTTTGAGATTAATCTAATCCCAGATACACAACCTATAGCACAAACACCATATAGGATGGCACCTGCTGAGATGGAAGAACTCAAGAAGCAGCTGCAAGAGTTGCTTGAGAAGGGTTTTATCCGACCAAGTACTTTGCCTTGGGGTGCTCCGGTCCTTTTTGTTAAAAAGAAAGATGGATCAATGCGGTTGTGCATTGATTATAGACAATTAAATACAGTAACGATAAAGAATAAGTATCCTCTACTGAGGATTGATGATCTCTTTGACAAGTTGCGTGGTGCAACCGTCTTCTCAAAGATAGATTTGAGGTCAGGATATCACCAGCTACGTATTAAGGATGGTGACATACCAAAGTCTGCCTTCAGGACAAGGTATGGTCACTATGAGTTCACAGTTATGTCATTTGGACTAACTAATGCACCAGCTGCATTCATGGAACTCATGAATAGAATCTTTCGACCTTTTCTCGATCAGTATGTTGTTGTCTTCATAGATGACATCTTGATCTATAGTAGAGATGCTCAGCAGCACGAACAACATCTTCGTCAGACTCTAACTTTGCTAAGAGGACATAAACTATATGCTAAGTTTAGCAAGTGTGAGTTCTGGTTACCAGAAGTATCTTTCCTTGGACATGTAATATCTGCTTCAGGTATACGTGTTGACCCTAAAAAGGTAGAATTCGTTCTGCTATGGGAACAACCGAAGACACCGATGGAGATCCGTAGTTTCTTAGGGTTGGCAGGATATTATCGGAGGTTCATTAAGAACTTTATCTCTATAGCTTTACCCTTAACTAATTTAACTAGGAAGGATGTTCCTTTTACCTGGAGTGAAAAGTATCAACAATCATTTCAGTTATTGAAGGAGAGGTTGACAAGTGCATGAGTACTTGTGTTACCTGAGCAAGGGAAAGGATATATAGTTTTCTATGATGCTTCTAAGAATGGACTAGGATGTGTGTTGATGCAGGATAAACAAGTGATTTCTTTTGCTTCCCGACAGCTTAAGAAACACGAGGAGAATTATCTGACACACGATCTAGAGCTAGCTGCTGTAGTTCATGCCTTGAAGACCTGGAGACATTATCTTTATGGAGAGACATTCTAGATTTTCACAGACCATAAGAACCTTAAGTATATCTTTTCTCAGCATGAGCTTAACATGAGGCAACGCCGTTGGATGGAGTTAATCAAGCACTGCGATTGTATGATTGATTATCATCCAGGGAAGGCCAATGTCATTGCGGATGCTTTGAGTAGGAAATCAGCAACACCAACCCTAGATAAAGCACAGTTGAATTCCTTAGTGTGCTCAAGGAGAGATATGCTTATCTCCTTAAAGCAAGACAATGTACAGTTAAAAGTATCATTGTTATCCGGGTTGTTGGCTGAGATGCATATAAAACCTACTTTGAGACAGCAGATCAAGGAGGCACAGCAAGTTGATGATGTAGTTCAACTGATTAGATCAGAGTATGGTAGTGAGAAACGAGATGGTTTCCATGACTCAGATGATCAAGTAGCCTGTTATCATGGTAGAATGATAGTACCAGATGTGGATAACTTGAGGAAGTTAGTCCTGGAAGAAGCTCATTCTTCAATGTATGCTATGCATCCAGGAAGCACCAAGATGTATCAAAACTTGAAAGATATGTATTGGTGGCCTAGTTTGAAGAAAGACGTTGCTGAGTTTGTTATGCGGTGTCCTGTGTGTCAGCAAGTTAAGGCTGAACACCAAAAGCCTGCAGGAACAATGCAACCTTTGCCCATACCACAGTGGAAGTGGGATCATGTAACCATGGATTTTGTGGTTGGTCTACCCAGGACAGCCAAAGGACATGATTTCATCTGGGTAATAGTTGATAGGTTGACAAAGACAACACACTTCTTACCTATCAAAACAACCTATTCTGCTGAGAAGCTGGCACAGTTATATGTCGATGAGATAGTGTGGCTGCATGGGGTCCCAGTTACCATTGTTTCTGATAGAGGTCCCCAGTTTATGAGTCGTTTTTGGGAGCGACTTCATAAATCCTTAGGCACATAGTTAAGGTTTAGTACAACCTTTCATCCTCAGACAGATGGACAGTCAAAAAGGACTATACAGACTTTAGAAGACTTGCTTAGAGCATGTGTTCTTTAGTTTACAGGGAGTTGGGATCTGCACCTAATCTTGATAGAGTTTGCCTACAATAACAACTATCAACATAGCATTGACATGGCACCTTATGAAGCTTTGTATGGTAGACATTGTAGATCACCCATATGTTGGTATGAAACTGGTGAATATCAACTTTTAGGTCCTGATCTTGTGCAGCAGACTACCGAGAAGATTAAAGTAATACAACAAAAGATAAAGACTGCACAAGATAGGAAGAAATCATATGCTGATAACCATCGTAGATCTTTAGAATTCCAAGTTGGAGATAGAGTGTACCTCAAGGTCTCACCTTGGAAAGGAGTTCTGAGATCTGGAAGGAAAGGAAAGTTAGCTCCTAGATTTATGGGGCCTTATCCAATCAATGAACGAATTGGAAGAGTAGCTTATAAGCTAGAGTTACCACCAGAGTTACAAAATTTACATCTTGTGCTCCACATTTCCATGCTTAGGAAATGTCACCCTGATACAGGATCAGTTCTACAACCTATGGAAGTAGAACTGAATGATGATGTATCTTATGAGGAAGGACCTATGTCAATCCTTGACAGAAGAATTAAAAAGTTGAAAAAGAAAGACATAAGTCTTGTGAAAGTCCTCTAGAACCACCGTGGTGTTGAAGAAGCCACATGGGAACTAGAGGAAGAGATGAGAAGGAAATACCCTGCCCTTTTCTCTTAATATGTTTTTGTTGATTTTGGGGACGAAATCCTTGTAAGGGGTGGAGAATTTGTAACATCCCTGACCTGGGTTATGTACTAACCCTATGTGTTTTGCTTAATTAAGTGATTAGATGCTTGTGTTTATCCTTTGAAATGTAATTAAAGCTTTTGAGGAACCTATATTTCTATTTTAGTCCTTTTTGAACAATGTTGCAACAGTGCTTTGTTAATTTTGGACCAAAGTGCAAATTACCCAATTAGAGGGGTTAACTTGCAAATTTCACTTGTTAAGATGTTCCTATGATGATGAGACATCATAAGAATGAATATGATGTAGTGGTATGGATTCTCCAAGCTTGAGCACCAAGATATAGCTTGTGGAGCAATCCTTGTGCTATAAAACCTAGTTTTGGTGTAAAGTGCAATTTACCCAAAACATAGGGTGCAACATGTAAAATATATCCTCTAGAGTATCTCTAATGTTTCTTGGCATCAATTAGAGCAAAGCAAATGAGGAGGGCTCCTCATTTGAATGATCAAGAAGGAAAGATAATCTTGATATTAAAATAATCAAGACTTAAGAAAATGGCCCTTTAATATATATATAACTCAGTAGGGTAATTGGTTTCTTTTCCTTTTAATCTTGGATAAGGGAGGAGTTTTGCATGTGATTAGGAGGAAGAGACGTGGCCAAGTATGATTCAATCCTTGGTGGATATGTTTAAGAAATAAAATAAATAACAATCTTTTTCTTTGCTTTGAAAATATCCAAAAATATATAAGGTCTCTTTTCAACAAAGCAAGGGATCATTTCCCTTAGTTATCTTCTTTATCCTCTTGCTTTGGCCGACCAAGAAAGAGATATGGAGAAGAGGAAGGAATACCAAGCTGGTTTGGTAAGTATGGACCATCATCTACCTTGAATTCATGGTGGGAACCCTAAAACAAGGTTGGTTTCTTAGTTTTCTTTACACAAGTCTTCTTTCTTGCCATCTTCTCCATCCAAAACTTGAAGAACGGACCTTGGACAACCATTGGAGCTTCATCCACCATTAAAGCTACGAATCTTGAATCTCTAGATCATATCTAAAGGTGGGTTTTATAACTCTAATCCTTAAGCTTTGCTTTTGCATCTCCTTTACTTAGAATCATTGCTTATTCTTCTTCTTTAGACACCTTTGTGTGTTCTTGCTTTTATTTCCATGAAGAACCACCCCTGTTCTTGAGGTAGAAGATGATGGTGTTAATTCCTATGTTTATCCAAAATCTTGCTTTAGCAAACGGTCTCCCAACTTTTGCATACAGTTTCCCAAACCGTTTGGGAGCAAACGGTTTCAAACCGTTTGAATATGCAAATGGTTTCACTAGACCGCATAGAAGCAAATGGTCCAAGACCGTTTGGATGCGTTGACAAGGCGTTGACCATTTGGAGGTCTGTTGTAAATAATGTGGACTAATCTCCTACCAAAAATCATTAACTAATTCCAAGCAAATGACCAATTGAAGGCCCAACAATCACCTAAACCCTAATCGGGTTTATTGCTGATTTCAATAATTGAATTAAGTTGAAGTTTGGGTTGAGTGGCCCAAACGGTTTCAAAACCATTTGGGGATCACCCAAATGGTCTCAAGACTGTTTGGTGATTACCCAAGACCGTTTGTAGGTCTAGGGTTAAGTAGGGTTGACCAATTGAGGGTCCAATGATATCAAGTTGATGAGCAATTAAGTACTGATTTGGTGACCAAACCTAGGGTTCAAACCTTAAGTGCATGACTTGGTTTTTGATGAAATAATGGGAAAACGGTTTCAAGACCGTTTGGGACCAAACGGTATCAAGAACATTTGGGACCAAACGATCCCAAACCATTTGATCTCATGCGGTTTCAAGATCGGTTATGTCCATGCGGTTTCAAAGTCAAACTTGGCCAAATGGTCTTCATGACCAAACAGTCTTCACCTCATCTTGGGCAAATGGTCTTGAGTGTGCACTTTACCAAACAGTTTCAAAAGTCAAACTAGACCAAACGGTCAACAACACCAAACGGTTTCAAGGTCCATCCAAGACCGTTTGGGGAGTTTGTGTGCAAGACCGTTTGAGGTCTAAAAAGGTCAAGAACGTTTGATGCCTTAGTGGTCATGATGGTTTAGTAGTTTATTAACCTAAACCTCATAGATACCTAAAGTGATTAAGGGACCAAGTAATTAGTGGATCAATGCATGTTATAATCAGTGGTGATCATTACAAAGGTACCCTTGATGGGATAGAGTGACCAATACCCCTTTCGATCAAGTGAGCCTTAATGACAACAATAGTAATGACATAACCCATGGGGTCAGTGTTGAATTGACTTAGCCTAATCAAGGGTGATGTAAACATCATCTGATAGAAAGAAGAGAGGGAATACTCCTTATATGAATGAGAATCAAGTAATAGACTTCCAATATGTATGTAAGTATCTAATTAGGGTATGATCCTTCATAGTGAGATCATGGAAACCCTAATCATGATGGTTAATGAATCTTAACCTAATTTGAGGGCATTAATGGAAGTAATCATCATACATGGTGATAGTATGATCTTAATTCATTGTAATGTGAATAGTAAACCCTAATCTAGGGAAATGTCATGGTGTGAACAGTAAACCCTAATTTTGGGTTATGCTTTTAAGCATGAAACTCTATACTTGAGTATGAAATGAGTAATCATTATGCCTTGTAAGTTAAAGGGGTTGAATAACCCTAATTGAATTGAATAGGAAACCCTAACCCTAGAAACCAACCGTGGTAATGTGACACGGTCGTGGTGATCTTATGTAGCACGACCGTGCAAGGTAGCACATCCATGGTGGTTTTCTCTTGCACGACCGTGCAAGATAACACGACCGCACGACCGTGCAAGATAACACGACCGTGGTATTCCACACTTAACTTAGAAATAAGTTGTATTGTGCTGATATAGACATATTGTGCATGTTATCAATTATGTTAGTCATGCGGGTCTTTATAAAGAAGTGAGCATAGCCAGGTAAGGGTTATGATGCCATATTCATTGAAAGCACTTTATAAGCTTTGAAAGTAATGATATATTATGTTGCCTAGTAAGAGGTAACATATGAGATTCATAGGCTGAGTGAGCCATAAGAAATATCTGCATTGCTACAATCATGTTCATACTGTTAAATGACTTGATGGCAACAAGTGTTTTGATAATGTAAGGGTTTGAACACCCATATTCTTAAATCACAATGATGAGATGGTTAGGGATTTATATCCCAATATTAACAATATGTGATACGAACTTGACACAATTAGTATTCTTCCTTTATAGCAATTGTTTTAATGGTTTATGTTTGGAA
The DNA here is from genome assembly GCA_963693085.1 of Alisma plantago-aquatica. Classification (NCBI taxonomy): domain Eukaryota; kingdom Viridiplantae; phylum Streptophyta; class Magnoliopsida; order Alismatales; family Alismataceae; genus Alisma; species Alisma plantago-aquatica. The sequence continues at coordinate 860,541,113 of OY856409.1, read as the reverse complement.
ACATGCCTGATGCTAAAAGAATGCCATAAAGTACTTAAATAATCAAGTATAATGATATCATGTAGAGCCCTGACCATAGATCCATCATTGTCAGAAGTTAAATGATGGTGAAACAGGTTTTCCTAAGGGAACTCCTGGAGAGCATACTTTTGAGTATGTGGGGGTTATGGACGTGAATATCCTTACATCCTAATGTAGGAATTGATGTGAGATGTACATTTAATCTCTCAATCCTTCATTATATGTTTATGTCGGGATGATGTATCACTGATCTCCTGATGATGTTGTTAATGCCGCATCGATGAGAGATAAACAAGAAATCCCTCGATGGTGAAGAGAGTACAACACGCCACTATAACTCTAATAGCAAAGTTGCCAGAATACCTTGGAAAGCTATTATGGCAGAAACACAAGATGTCCTGCATGATGATCCTCACACTGACTGAGGAAGATGAGGTCATAGGAATCCAGCTCTTCTGATGACCTATGTATGGTACCGATTGTGATTTCGTAATGGTCGGTTGGAGTATGAGATGTGTAACTCATCTCCTCAGGGCATAAATATGTTTGTAAAATGTAATCAGCCGTGTAGCATAATTGCTTAGGTTGAACTACGAGAAACAATGATTGATGATACATTGTTTATAGTGTTCTAGTTGAATAACTAATATACATGTTCTTCATATTCCTTATTGATAATATGTCTTGTCATTCAATCAAATTATAATTGAAATGATTGCTTAAAAGAATGTTGCTTTACTTAGTTTATACAATGTTTTACCTGCTATTGAATGTTTATAGCTATACTGCTCAATGTTATTCCATTATTGCAATAACAATGCTTCTGGCGGAGAGTTATAACTCTCACTGGGACAATTATTCAATTGTCTCACCCCTGTGGGATTCAACTTTTTAGGTAGACGCCGAGGACGAAGGAACCCATCAGTGGGTGAACAACAACAACAACAACATCAGGGACAGTAGTAATCCTCAGGTGGAGACACTGTTTGTCAAGTCTTGTAGATAGAATGTCCTATGTGTCGTCTTTGTACTCTCAGGTCCTAGGAGTTAGTATATGTTTAATATAAATCTGAGATTTTGGCGTAATGCCTCAAGATTTTGTATCCTTCCTTGTATAGTTAACAGGGCAGTTGATGTTTGTAATCCTCGAGATGTGGTTTTTACAGAGATGTAATGATGGATCAGTTTGTAAATAATTTTTCATGTTTCTTTATGAAAGAGTTTTACCATTTGTAGATCTCTTTACAAAAAGTTTTAATTTTTAGTGATTTTTAGTAATTCCACTGCTAATTAATCGCTTCCGCATTCGTTGATCTCATTTTCTGAGATAGACGTCACATTTTCAGTACAAAAGTGACCAATTCCCTGTGATTTTTCACCATTTCTCACCACTGTCATTCCCATCCACCACGACCATTCTCACCCCTCCCCACCACGGCCATGGTGACCACCACGACTGTGCTACCTACATAAACTCAACTACTTTTGCACTATTTTTCCCATACTACCTCTACTTGACCTAATGCTTCCCCCACACCTATATATACCTAGGTGGTGGCTCCAACAAGAGCTTAGCTACCTTATACCACCTCTTAGCTCCCCATTTTCACCCCTTTGTCATTCCACTCCATTTCTACCTCCATTTCACTCCATTTCACCATTTCCACCATCAAAACCCTAGTTTCCTTTCATTTCAACCCATTTCCACCATAATTCCATGCCCCTACACCTTAGAGGACAGAGAGGAGGACACCTTGCAATAGTTGAAGTAGAGGATTTCTACATCTACACTAAGGTCCATGGCTTCTTCTATGTCCTTCTCTTCTCTTTTTGTACTTTTCATTGTTATGAGTAGCTAGGCCCCATAGGTGGCCTGTTTGGGGTGTAAAATGTTACTTTTATAACATGTCGGGGGAAAATGACATGTAAACTTTGTAATTCTATTTTCTAATGATTATGTTCTATTTCTATCTCATTCTCCATAAATTTGTTATTGGTTTGTGCTTGAAATCAATTAGGAAATTAGGGAAATTGATTATAAGTGTGAATTTTGGGATTTGCTCTTAGGTCCAATTCTTGGATCCCTATCTAGCTACCCATATTCATACATCCTAATCAATCTTCTTAACCCTAGTTGAGAGATCTAAGTAGCTGGTTTAGATGAAATTGGTGTGTTTAGCATGGAGCTTTCTCAAGGTTAGAATGTGGGTGATGGGAGGCCTAAAACTCACTTCCACCCCATTACTCATCTCATCCCCTAGTCATCCTATGATCATCTAACCTAGAAACCTAATATTGTTTAGACTGTAATTTAATTATACCCAAGCCCTAACCTAATTGAGCCTCACAAGGGTAGTAGGGAATGCTAGGGACTAGTTCCCCTATACATAACCTAGCATATCCATGGATAGTAAGTAGCTTAGGATAATTTATTAGACTCTAACTTGTTGTTTGGTTTGGATAATATAAATGGAATCATACTTTTCATATGTCACCCCAACTTAATTGATAAGTACATCCCCTAAACAGGCCACATTTTCCTTAATTGCTTTAAAACCCTAGTTTCCATCTTGCTGAGCTAGTGTTAGCTTAAGTAGCTCCTTTCTTACTTAGATAGCTTCTTGCCTTATTCTTGCTTTGTTCTTACTAGCTTAGTTCTTTAATTGCTCTTTTGCCTTATCTTTCCTTCCTTAGTGTAGATTGTTCTCTTCTTGTCTTTTCTTGCTTAATATAATTAATTGTCTAGGGTTAACTTAAGCTTTGTTCTTGCTTGTCTTTCTTTCTTATCAACTTGCCTTAACAATCAAAATCACCTTTAAACCCTTAACCCTAGTCTCCATAGTGGGATCCTAGCAAAACAAACCTAACTCTAGTGCCCCCTTTTGTCCCTGTGGATTGACCCTATACTTACCTCCCTCCTATACTATGACACGACCCCATGCGCTTGTGGGTGTAGTGTTTTAGTTTGTGCAAGTTTATTGAGTGTATGTCATTATGAATTCAAATGTGAATCCACCCATGTGCCTTCATCCGCGGAGTTGCATCCATTCAAACCTCAATTGAGTGGTGTGTAACACCATTGATGAGGGCCCACCAAGCTTTCTGGAGTTGTTGTCGGGGAGAAAAGTGCTCGACCTAGCTAGTTAGTTTTGGTTTGACTTTTCCTACTGCCCTCATCATTGCTATTCTTTATTCATTATTCTTTGCATTCTTTGTGTATATTGGTTTACTAACTTGTTCTCTTTTTTTTGGTTGTGCTTTTTGCATGTGACAAGCCACTCAGGAGAAGACAAGATGGAAGGCCAAAATGCACCCAAGCCACTTCAAGACTACTTCATGCCTAGGAACTACAAATTGCCAATTGCTAGCAGGGTTGATCAAATGCCAGGGGAGCAGTTCTCTATTCCTCTAGGTCTTCTCGGGCTCCTACCCATCTTCTATGGCTCGGAGAGTGAGAACCCCTACAAGCACTTGGACTTCTTTCTTGAAGTATGCTCCACCTTCAAGATGCCAACGACTAGTGATGATACAATCCAGTTGACCTTGTTCTCTTTCTCCCTCAAAGATAGAGCCAAAGATTGGTATGACTCAAGAAGGGACAACATGAGTTGGGAAACAATGAAGAATGCCTTCTTGAGACAATTATACTCTATAGCAAGGTTAACACAAATTCGGCATGCCGTGACAAGTTTTAGTCAAATGAGCAATGAGTAGTTCCACCATGCATGGGAGAGGTTTAAGAAGATTTTGAGAGAATGCCCACATCATGAGATCCCTTTGTGGCAGCTAGTTCAATCATTATACTCCGGTTTATCTCTAAAGGACTAAGATACATTGGATTCTTCTTGTGGAGGAGTTTTCATGGCTAGGCCACCTGAGGAGATATGGCCTTTGTTTGAGCAACTGGCTGAAGGATCAAGAATTTGAGCTTCTAGCATGATGATTGATGAGGACAATGCCTTTGGTGTGACACCTCCCACTCATAATGACTCAATCCTGCAAGTGATGAAGATTCTTGGTGACATGGTGAACTTCATGAAGAAATAGGTGACAAATGTTCCTTGTCACCCGATCAATTCTATTGAGTTATATGGTGAAGAAAAGAAGACACCTCACTCCTATAGCTACCAAGAGCCACAATGTCCAAAATATAGCTCAAGGTTTGAGGAAGACGTTCTCTCTAGATTGAAAATATTTGATGATGTTCAAAAAGATGTTGCAAGGCTAGAAGAGAGAATAGATCAGCTATCTTCCATAATTGCTCTCCAAGAGGAAAAGTTGTCTTCAAAACCCATCATGAGATACCATGAGTCAAGTGGACCAATGTCCTCTTCTCAAGTTTTCTATAGTCCACCTCCCATGCAAGTGCATCCCATCTACCATTATACTCCCCCCACCACCTCCATCACCACCATTTTCCCAACAATTCACCTTCCAACCTCAATTCCCCCCTCCACCTCAATTTCAACACCAAGTGTCACCTCTACCTCCTCCACAGCCATAGATAGCTCCCCCTCTCCACCATGAGCAACGAAGTGTTGTGAGAGCTCTAAGGAGTGGGGAATCTCTTGAGCAACCCAAAAGTCAAAGAAAGGTTGACAAAGCAAAGAAAAGGCATCCAAGTGGTGATACTGTGATTGAAATTGCCGAAGATGATTCAATGATACATCCTATTGATTTTGGGATACCATGTTCTCCACCTCATACTCCATTTGAAAGTCCCACCATCCCTAGTGTTCCACCTCAAATTGATGCAAGCAAGGCAAAAGCCAATGATCCTCCATTCATTGAAGCACTAGATGAGCCACCAGAAATGAGGAGGAGGCAAACACACAATGTGGATATTCTTGAGGTGCTTTTCCAAGTGAAGGTGAACATTCCACTCTTGGATGCTATCAAGCAAATCCCATCATATGCCAAGTTCCTTAAGAACCTATGCACTATAAAGAGGAGGTTAATAGGGAGGATACCAAAGAAAGTGAAGTTGACTGAACAAGTGAGCTCCATCATACAACATTCACTTCCAGTGAAGAGAAAAGACCTAGGAGCCCCACTCATACCTAGATATATAGGGGGACATCGCATAGACATGTCCTTCCTTGATTTGGGATCTAGTGTGAATTTGATGCCATACAATGTCTATGTTGAGCTGGGATTAGGCAAGTTGAAGTCGGCACATTGCACTCTCCAATTGGCTGATAAATCCATAAAAGTGCCTAGGGGGAGAGTGGATGATGTCTTGGTGATGATAGACAAAGCGAAAGGCGTAGTGTTCCTGATGGATTTCATTGTACTTGATATGGAGCTGGAGGATAGGAAGATTCCCATCATCTTGGGATGGCCGTTCTTATCTACAGCTGATGTTGATATTCATGTACACAGTGGCACCATGACAGTTTCATTCATGGACACCAAGATCAAGATCAAGATCAACATGTACAAAACCGCAACCTGACAGATCCGAGATAGGGATATTGGACATGATCACTTCACAAATCCTGGATTTGGGTTGAATTTGGTCCATTGGATGTAGAAAAGATCCCTAGACATGACTATCAAGGTTTGAGGTTAGGAAAGAAATTAAAGGAGGGTCCAGAAAGGAAAGAGAGAAGGTTATGTATAAAAATGGTTAAGATCTAGGTTATAACTCAAAATAAAAGTCACATCCTAGGATATAATTATAAAAAGACTAAAATAAGTATCAAAATACATGAAACTATGGAAATGAAGGCAAGGGTGGAAAATTTAGTGGAAGATAGAAGTAGAGTGCACATTCATTAGAGAAAAGTCCAGACCATTGCTTCCTCCCCTACTTAAAATAAATGTTTTCCACAAAATATAATGAATCCTTTAATCAATATTGGGATTTCATATTCCATATCTTATATAATCTAGGTATTCCAAATAAGGCATCATCTTGATTTTAAACATCAACATGGTTCCAAAATTGGGAAAACAAGCATCATCATTAGCATATAGTCACATCATTCATCAAATTTGAAAGACCACATGAATCAAAATTTGGAGGGATCATCATATAGATTATGAATTAGTAATATCACATTAAATTCAACTAAATAGGACATTTTAAATAAACATAAAATAAAGACTATCATTCCTAACATTTAGGTTTTATACATGCATGATGGAGATTTTGTATTTCAACAATTTTTAGATACACATAATATATCAATATAGTGATTTCATATAGAGAACAAATGGAAGGTCCCACCGTAGTACATATGTGAAATTAACCCTAATCTATAAATTGAGAGATCAACACAAATCATATTTCCTACATTTGGGCTATGTTATTAATCATGTATTGAAGGTGGTCCCAAAGTACTAAAACTGTGATTCTAGGAGTGGAATAGTTACCAAGACCAATAACTACAGGTCCATATCTCGTAAATCAATATTATTACTCATGATTTGGGTACCAACAGTCATATGTAAAATAACTTCAAAACTAGGTTATATGTTCCTATCTAGAAAAAAGGTGTGATCATTTATTCATAAACAACACTGGAGTGAAATCTCATGATATGAACACCAAATTCATTATCATAGTAGTTAAGGTTGATGAATGATCCAGACCTAGGTCCACTGGAAATCCTAATCACAACCTATAGTAAACATTATCATGGTCACATTTATCATCATATCGAGATTCAACATCGAGTGTTAATATTAGCATAGATCTAACCTATTAGATTCTTAGGTCAAGTTTTCAAAATTTTCGAAAGGGTTACCTTTCAAAGCTCTAAATACTCGATAAGTGAAAATCTAGAGAAAGTCACAATAGGGATGTGACCAAGGTTATGGTTTTCATAAATCATACTACCTCGCTATCCTATAACATGTTAATTCGTTAGTCATGAGATGTCGATCATAGAAAATTGGGCAATAAATAATTATTGATTTGTATTACATCATGAGAGTAAGGATAAATCATCCAAATTTCATGATTTGTAGCAAATTTGGTATATGGTATTGTTTCCTTCCTTTGATAGATCAAGGAAAGTGTTGTAGGATAAATTAAGACACTTTAAGAAAAAATAAGGCACATTTCATGATATTGTTCCCTTCCTTACATCTAGAAATTAGTGAGTTAAAATAAGGCACTCTAAGAATAAACGTATATTTTCATATAGTAAAGAATTTTTCTGATTCATATCATTTAAAATCAAGCCTAACAAAGAACATAATAATCAATAATGGATTTTCTTCTAGTAACAATTCTTTCAATCAAGATCTCGGGATCCACATACATAGTCATATCAGAGTATGGGGAAATACATATAAATAGGGAGAGATCTTCTTAGTTATATTTGAGGTTTGATCAAAATAGAAGCAACTTTGGTTCAATCATATAGGGCCCTCATAAACCATGAGGTATAAAGCACGAGTTTCGGCTTATTTCACCACCACAAGGATTTTTGTGATTTAGGATGAATGCATATTCATCCTAGCCTTAGTGGAAATTCTTGCCAACTTTTGTATTCAGGTCTCTTAGTTTTAATTATAAATAGCTTCAAGTCATCCAAATAGATTTTATGCTAATTTATAAATTTTTGATACTTTCTTGACTCCCTTTCGGAGGTCTGGATTTTTATCTATCCATATCATCCATACCAGTGTGACCGAGGAGGTCTTGTATCCCTTCAATGGGAGGGGTTTGAGAGGGGGATGCCTCTCACAAGATTTAGGAAAGTGCCCCGATCCAAAATGTATTTCAGAAACTTCCAGAAGGATGATCAATCAATATTTGTGGTTCCAAGACAACAATCAATCAAGTAATCAACCTACTGATTGACCTACTAATCGTCCATCTATATTTGATGCTCTCAAATCGGGATCCAGTAGTCAATCATTTTCTTGATCAATACTCCCTCAACAAACAACCAAATCCAAGACTTCCCAAAAATCTACCTTCACATCCATAAAGATCTCATAGCTCAAGCTACCATTATCTTCAGCCAACAAAAGAAGTCAACTCCTAGAAAGAGGCTGACCAAATACCCATCATCATCTAGGTTGATGGAACATGCCGACAACCAATGGAGATATTATTGATCAACCACCTTCTTTGAGAAACTGATGTTTGAGAAACATCTAAGTGATCAAGCTCATGATAGCATCACCAAATCGACCACCTTCTTTGAGCAACCGATGTTTGAGAAACATCTAAGTGATCAAGATCATGATAGCACCACCAATGCAAACAAAGTAAAATTAAAACATATCAACATTTTGGCTCTATTTCTAGACATCTATGACTGTCAATTTCCACTAGATCAACTAGAAAATGATCGATCTTACCATCGAACAAAAAAATTCAACATCTGCCCAGGTTTTTTAGTCACCAAGCAAAGGATCTTAACCGTCCACATATCACAAATCCATCTCATGACACCCCCTATAAATAATCTCTCTCATACCCCATGGTAGTCATATGATAATTTTGTTCTCCAAGAGAGGACAAGAGTTCAGTCTGTTATTCCTCTTGGGTGATCGGCCTCTCTAGATAGAGTGATCAACATTTGAAGGATCTTGAGCAATCCACTAGATTCATTTCTAGGAGCAATCGACCTCTCCACTAAAAGAGTGATAGACCTTCAAAAGTTCAGAAATGATCATTCACCAGCAACTCAATAGCGATCAACCTCTAGGTGCTTAACCTCTTTGTGAATCGACCCCCAGTAATTAGTCTCAACCAAAAGAGATCGATCTCTTTCCCAGATTGATAGACCTCCTGATGGAGGTACTATCCATATACCATCTTTGATTGGAAATCATTGAACTCCAATCTAGCAGGTCAATCGACCTCTTTCAATCTAGTAGACCAACACCTACCTTTTAGTGGTGATGTATGAGATTTCTCCCTCTGCTTTTGTTGGTTGTAAAAATCTCTCTATGAGGAGCGAGTAGTCCTTTCATTGGGGTGTGGGGACTAGCCCTGTTACCCACCTCATGCAATTTCATTCTTATACCAAATCTTGTATGAACTCATTTAATTCATTACCAATCTTTAATTCATGTTTTGTGGATTGATCGCCTAATTTACTTGATTTATTATGATACTAGGACGAGAGAACTCTGACATTTAATATTTGGACATCAATCTGATTTGGTTGATGCCCTGATGAGAACTTTGACATGAAGTCTATGAACTAGTGTATATGGGATTGTAAGTAACTAGCCATTGAGCTAACAATGACACTAAGTCATGCAAATTTCATATGTCAAAAGGGGAAATTTTCATAACTGCAGTTATCTCTGTGTACAAGTTGGAATATATTAATGCACATATTCAAGTAGTGGTGGTGAAACCTGGTTTCACCCCAGTGTTTTCCATCATTAATCTAGATCCAAATTCCTATCTTTGAATATTAGTCTTAGTTCAACTAGATAAAACCTATAAAGGTTCTTTAATAGGTTGTCCCTAAGGAAATTATCCTCAAATATATTGTGATAAGACCTATCAACTTGAAGGTGGTGAGTGATGCACATTCATTTTGTTTAGGGATTCTTCCCTAGGTGAATTAGCTCTGTGCTGTAGAATAACCACACAATGTACCTCAAATGTCGAAGCACATACTTCATGTTTGGTAACATGGAGTTTGTATTATCTTTATACATTAGTATATAACATTGAAGAATTCTTTCATTAATTAATATCAAATTGTGTCATTCTCATCAACATTTTATTGATTCAAAAATATTCTAGTTTTATCATCCATAAGCTACCCATAGCTTTGAAATCATGTGATTACTTATCATGAGAAAAAAAATAACATGAGGAGATGAGGAAACTATCTAAACACATCTTATTGGGTGTATTAAGTAGTCCATAAAAAATATATGAGACCCTAGAAGAATCTCTAAGACCTAAGTGAAGAAACTTAACCTAGTCTTGGATCCACATTGGGTGGGTAAGTGTGCAGAGGAACGTCAACCCCCACAACTAGGGGGATAGGGGATAATTACTATCAATAACCTTCACATTTAGCACCATACCAATAACCTTAGTTTCCCCATTATGGATTTTGGTTATCCCTAGGTTCATATGATGTGCTACGACTTAAATATACATAGGGCCTATGTGTATGGCTCTGGTACCATTGGGCACAAGTCTATTGGTTATCTTAAATTTACACTCCTATTATCTATACAACCAAAGGCAAGTGGACTCAGGTGCCCATCCGTAAAATAGTACAAGAACACACAAGCAATATATTTGAAAATCCAAAACATAACTAATAGAGAAAAAAAGATAGATTACAAATAAGAGTCATATACCCATTTTCATTACAAGGTTAACTCATTGGTGTTTCATTTCATAGGTTAGTTGTCCTGGTGATGAGTGTAGACGATCTCCACTTAGCATCTAAAAATTTGATAAAGAAAATATATCAACTCTCAAGCCTTAAGTATGTTATTAAAAACATATAAGATTAATTTATGAGTAATATAAAAGCGTCTTGGATAGAACATTAAACTGATAAAAAAAGAAGGGAAGAAAACCTTATACGCCATTCTTTTGTACAAAGTATATTTCATGTCTCATTTTCCATCATATCAACATTAGGCCTTTAACCAACTTCTAAGGGAAGGGTCCATGAAGGTAATTTGAGGCTAAAAACCTAAATGTCACCATGGCTTTATATAAGGGACCTCATGACCAAAATAAATGAGCTAACTATATTTCAACATGCCTTGTGCTCTTATGCTAAGAATTCATGTAGGAAAACATGGCTTATGTAATGGATTTCTATATGATATTCAAGGTTTTTCAAAATAGTATAGTCAACTATAAAAGTAGTATTTATAGGAGCAATATCTCATAAAGTAGTTAAATAGGCTAGTATTTATAAGAAAATACATACAAACAAGCCCATATCAAACTAATGTGAGATTAAAGCATACCTTGTGAGAAGTGAGTAAATATTAAAGATACTTTGTAATAGAACCTTGAGATTATTCTACTAGAGATGATATGAGATGTAAATGGAGTCTTTGATAAGTAAGGTTTTGATAATATAAACATCACTTATCTCACACAGATGTTTCTGCTAGACCTAGGTTACAAATAGTTCAAGTATATCTCCATCATATCAACATGCATGTATCTAGTACACATAGTATAAGAGTCACATGTATAACTTAGGTCTAGGTTGAACTTCACATTGTAAAATTCAAAGAGATAAAAAACTTTGATTTTAAGATAGTGATAAAATGATATTTGGATTATCACTAAAGTTTAAGCATGAAACATTATCACTATTCTTATTGGACCAATTCCTGCAACATCATATTTCTATGTCATAATATTACAAAAGGTAATTAAGTAGATTTATTTGCCATTTAAATCTATAGTTAGACAAATGTAATGATTTGGAGTCTTAACATAACATGTGTAGCATTTGAGTTTAATTCATACATGATTAGACTTTCATATGTGCATTAATTTTGTGTTAGGTATAGTTAGTGTACAAAGGGAGTGCTTTTGTCATATGAGTTACTCTATGAAAGAAGGCATAAGATCTTAGTTAAACGTGTAGCAAAACAATATAAGGTTAATTAATATCAAGGTGGGTTAATCATTTAATGATTAATACAAGCAAAGTTCAACTATTGTTTTGGTATCATCATGCATTAGCATAAAAGAGTCACTTTTAGGTCATGATAATCATTCAAGTGTACATAAAAATGCTCATATAATTGTTAAAGTCTAAAACTATGACAAAGTTGTTGGTCTATAAGTTAAAGGAGTCATGAACAATTGATGTGAAGCATGATAGATTACAAATTTCATTGTATCTATATAACCATAAAAATAAATGAAAGTGACATACTTTCAACCTACTCGGTTAGTTGCTTTCATTTTTGTACTTTATCTTTTATTTTAAAATATTATATTTTATTTCTATTTTAAAATAACTCCTTTGTTTCTATGTTGCAAAGCCATTCTATTAGAATGTGTAGTATTCAACCAAAACCAATTGACAATGATTGAAGGGACCACACACCTTATAAGTCACATGACCACCCCAGAGCTCAGTGGTGTGGGACTATTTTAACATCCCCCTCATGTGCAACCATTTTTGTGTGCTTGCACTTGTCATTTTAGGTAGGGTGTGGTACTCATACTTGTCTTGTGGGGTCCACTTTGATACCATATTAGAATATGTACTATTGAACCCAAAACCAATTGGAAATGGGTTAAGGGACCACACACCTTATAAGTCACAGGATCACCATAGAGTTCAGTGGCGTGGGACTATTCTAAAACATCCAACTAGCATGTTTGTATGATTAAGTAGAATGTCTATGAAATCTATAAACATAATTTAGCATCACGTCTATGTGTTTCACTGGTTCATTAATGTACTTCAAAAGTCTATCTATTAGGTCATCATATCATCCAGTTTGTATACTTGACTACTTATCCTCTTCTACAAAAAAGTTGTTCTCTTTCAACAAATTGTGTGTAAATCATTATAAATAATAGTATATATTAGCCATCAATATGCATATGCCTAATAAGGATCACACATGATCTTAGTAATACCATGCTACATGTTGGAGGGTGTAAGCTAGAAATTAATCAAGTTGTTCTCTTTTAATAGATTTTATGTAAATTATTTTAATACTAATTATATAATTTAGAGAGTGCAGATAATTTTGGTGATGGTAAGTACGATTGGAGGTAGTCAATAGGAAGTTAATAGAGTTGTTCTCTTTTCTTGGTTTGTGTGTAAAGTATTGGTTGCATATTAGATCATTCTGAGTATGGATAATATATTAGCCGTCAACAAGCATATCCCAAAGAAGGAGGGAATGAGTATATGCTACAATATGGAGGGAGTCAGTTGATATTTAATTGATTTGTTCTCTTTAAACGAGATGTATGTAGACTATTGCAAGTATTAACTAAACAATTTAATTGGAACAGAGAATATTTTGGTAGTCACATGTACAAGTTCGAGAGAGTCAAAGAGAAGTTAATAATATTCTTCTCTTTTAACAAGTTGTTTATAAATTATTTTGTACTAATTATATATTAACTACCAACATGCACATACTCAAGAAAGATAGTGTGGATAATTTCAACAATGTCACACTATAAATTAGAGGGAGTCAGATGTAATCATTTGAGTACTTTTATTTTATAAAGTTATAATAAAATTACAATGAGTACAAACTATTTAATTTAAGTGATCTTGGTAATCACATGTACAATATGGAGCGAGTCAATTGACAATAAATTGATTTGTTCTATTTTAATGGATTATATATAAATTATTGTTAGTACATTGATTTAATTGTTTATTTGTTTTATAACATTTTTTCTCATTTGTGGCGTCTATGAACTTATTTTTTGGTTCAAACTGTCAGAACCTCTCTGTTGATCATCATAAATGCCAATCATCAGATACAATACCTAAATCTAAACACAACTAATGAAACAAAACAACTAAATCTCTACAACACGATTAAAACAATATAAAAAAATAAGGAGTACATTTTTCCTTCTTTTTTCTTCACAAATTTCATTAACCAATGTCACATAAACGACATCACATTCAGATATCACAAGTCTTGTCCAACTCCATTATAATTTTAATCAAATCTTATCGGCTCGCATGAACATCAATTTACAATAGATACATGTACATGAATCAACAAAATTTTATACTACACATCCCATAAAAGAGAGTATACATGGACAATTTAATCTATCTAGATGATTCTATTTATATCTTCTTTGTGATGACCTCTTCGCTGGATAGCATTATAACTAAAAACATTTGAAGCAACCTCATGAGCTAAAAACATTTGAAGCAACCTCATGAGGCTCATTTAGAGCACCAATGAGTGGTTACCTCCCACTCAAGTTGAGTACATGCATCAACATCACATTAAGTACAATGAGCTTAAAAGAAAGTTGTAGATATTGAAAAGTCTAGCATATAGTTCTAGCATCCAGTCAAATCTAGTTGACAATGGTAGTCTAATAAAATAGATAAGGTAATCACTTAAACCAAATTCAACTATAAAACATCTTTTAGATGATGTCTATGAAGAGATCAGTAGATGCATTTTAGTTTAGATTAACAATCCTTTCATATGAGTAACAAGTCAAGATCTAAGCATTTGAATCAATACATAACATTAACATCATCTTTGTGACACCCCACTAGTCGGACCAAGAACACATCCTGTAGTCTTAAAGTTGAAATACACATAAGACATGTCTGGAAAACAATACTATCAAATGAAAAGAAATTCAAGTCATCTTCAGAGTGGATATAAATTCCAACATTTACACTTGTCAACAAGACATATCAGAATATGAAAAAGATAATATCTATAGCAAAATGATTATTTTCCACAACAAGAAACATAATCAAGAATGGAAAATTATCAACTAGTAGTACAAGGAATGTAACACACATTCAGATCATATTCTACACGACTTGCCATCTTTTATTCTTTTGTCCTACAACTACTTGGCGTGTACCTCACCAAATAAAAGTTTCCATGCCTGATTCTCATATCAATGACTCACCATCACTATCTTAGGGTTTAGCCGGCCACCCTAAGATATCAACAACAAACCCTGGCCACCTCAGGGTTGCCTAAAGAGGCTCACGTCCTAATCATGGGTACATGAGATACGAACCAACAAAATAATATATATCACAAAATTTCTCTTAGTTTCATATTCCACATATTTCATTTCATCATAGTCTATTATCATGGACATAGACTTTCACAACAAAGATTTACGGCTAGGGCCACTCCAGATGACTCAATCCTAAATCATGGTGGTCTAACATTTAAGGTTTTTATCCATACTATAGAAATCCTTCTCTCATTGATTACTTCAAGAAGATCCATTTTGTTTCCCCAGTGTGGACCTCGGGGCAAACTCATGGTGTTCAAGGCACCTAACTAGATGTGTCATCATTTCACTTGTTACAAATCTTTTTTACTCATCCTAAAATAATTCAAAACATCATGTATCATATGTGTTTATTCTCATGTAACTAGAATAACATGAAATATATTAGGCTTATGAAAAAGATAATGATTAAAGCAAGAAGCACAACAAATATGTAGTTTGCAACACATATGATTCTTTGTATTTTCTACATCATCCCATATCAGTCATCAACAATGGACTTTCAACCTGAGACATAATGTCATTGTGCAATATTTTCGCCATTAGGGTTTTATCATCATCAGTGGGCTTTCATCCTGAGACATAATCTCATTCTGCAACATTTACCCTCATCAGAGTTTCTTAAATGTAATTCGTGCAGGTTAAATTTGATATCAACATATTTCTTATCAGTTCATTGTATATCACAATTCTCAACAAATATTCATAGAGAAATTAGAACTAGGAACACTAAAAGCATATAAATCTCTTGTATCATTCGTCATACATAGAATAGATATACAATACATCATATACTTATTCCATCCAATTTCAATTGATGAAAAAAAACTCCATGCATAAACATGCATAACACACTTAGTTCTCTTCTTCTTTTATTTCACATTCTTTAGTTAGGCTTACTAATGAACATATGTTGAATATCATTTGAAGTTCATCAAAATAGTCCATCCTTAGAGTACAAGTATTCTATCAAACAATCACAATCCAAGAATACATTCTTGTAAATCAATTCAAATGCTTGGACCTCATCTTTTAATTAAATTGAACTATAGTTATGTGCATTGCTTAATCCCTCATTTGATATTGTTGTTCATTAGCATCATCAAACTCATCATTTTAGGTTAGAGTTAGGTTCTTATATTTCTCTACTAATTCTCCACTTTTTCCTTCATTTTATATTCATTTGTCTCAACTTCTTTCATGTCATATTCATTACATTATTGGAACCAATCATTCTTAATTCACTTGATATACAATGCCTCTCCTCTCATTGACGTCCATCAAAGTCCAATTTTGGAATATTTCATTCAATTTTGATTAAGCCACATGTAAATAAAATAAAAGATTAAATACTTTGTCATAATAAATTCATTAGTTTCATCTTTAACTTGCCATCACCATTTAGTACATTTTTGTTCATATCATTTCTTATAAATAGATAAGTGTACCATATGATTGACTTCTAATGACATTCCCATAATCAACAATGGTCATTCCTTATTATAATACTTACTTTAGGTAAAAATAAAGAATTTTGTGTTACATATTCTTACACCATAATCTCTAATCATCCTTCACAATTCATTTTATGTAACTTGTAGAAAAGGAACCACATTAATGTGAGGGATACTATTATTCCATAGATTGTACTAAAATAGATTGTCTTGGATTAGATCATATTATTAAGGCTCATCATCTTCAATTGAAGTATTAATACTTACACTTCAACATTTCATCACGTTTACAACATTAAATACAAGTTCTAGCTTTATAACTCATACTCGTCTTAATACTAAAATTCTAGGGTATTCAAGAAGTCATCCTTAGTTCAAAACATCATAAGAATCATATCATTTAGTAATCCCATCATGATCCACATGGGTTCATTAGGGGTATTCACACACAGGGAAATCCTCATTTCCATTTCCACATATTTCATTAATCAGCTATAAGTATACATTGATTAACTGACTCATTTGATTCAACCTTTTGACACAAACCCTAGGGAATATCACAACCTCATACTGATCCTTATGTATATATCAAACTAAATTTTAGTAAGAACCATCAAAACACTTGCATAATTCATTTTAATACAATTCAAATAAGTTTCTATACATGTCAATTCAATTCTCAAGCATATCAGCCATTGGGCTCATTTTAGAAATATTCACATGAAATATCATAGTCATCTATCTGTAGAATTTTCCATGGATCCTTTATCAATATATTAGGAACTAAGGAAGTTCAATTCAATGAGAAATAATCAAAATTAGTAGAATTTTGTTCCCTAATATCTTTCCAAACCAATACCCAATCACATATAGATACAAGCAATGTTTTGATTATTTTATCCAGATAGAATTAGTCTTTTAACATGAATACAAAGCTTACGAGGGAGATAACCACTCACCTAAGGTGACAATCACCTTAAAAACGTAGGTCAAACTCTAAATTTCTAGAAATGCAATCAAACTCTAGCAACTAAATCCATTTCTTCCCCCTCTCAACTTGGAAACCCTAGAAATGGAGATTAGGAGAGAGAGAGTGAGAAAAGGGAGTGATTTGATGTGATTTTGAATCAAATCAGAGGAGGGATGGAATCTTGACATCTGAGAGAAGAATCACCATGAAAGGCTATGCAAAGAAGATAAACTTACTTGATTTCATCATATCTCAGATAATGAATCCCTAGGTCATCATCTCCACCACTTTCTCCTCTCAAAACCCTAGCTCTCCTCTCTCTCTCTAGGATTTTATTTCTCTGGAATGGATCATGAAATATTAGACCTCCTTGTGTTCTAGGTTGCTAGTATAGATCAATTAAGGTATTACAAATTGACCCAACTTACACTTTCTTTTATTTCAATGGATTTATCTGTCACAAAACATATTAATAAAGTTCATGTACATTATAGATCAAACCTCATCCAACAATTATGAAAAAATTACATGTTGTAACAAACTGGAACTAGAACCCTACCTTAGTAGTTTGACCCTTTTGACTTAACCAAACAAGGATAAGTTAATACATGTGATTCATCCAATAATGGAACATAAAATGTGACACCTCAAGTATATAAGGGAATACATAATCCTTTGTGCTTAATAATGACTCGTTTGGATGACAATAAGAAATTCAAGAACTTAATTGGATAAATAATGGGATAATGGGCCACTAATGGGCCATATGACATATCTCATAAAAATAAGTTCCAAAAATAAAATCCAAGTTTAAATTCATGTTCCTTGGGTCCCAATTACCTTGGGAGTCAAGTTTCACATTATTCACATTAATGATAATTCATTTAATTCAAATTGAAAAAAAGATGAGTGTTTTTCCCAAAATATCAACTAAAATAATAAATGACTCCAAAAGAGGAAAATAATCTTAGATTCATAATCTACATAATAAATATAGTATTTGGGTGATTTTCATTCAATTTGGAGAAAGTTTGCTTAAAAGGTGAAATTAGGAGAGAGGAAGTGTGTAGAACCTTCAAAATATTAACTAAATGTTCAAACAACTCTAGCATGTAAAATTGATGGCAAATTCATATTCAACTGATTAAATATGATTTGTGGGTCAGGTTTCATCAAATTTGGATAATCCTAATGCCATTAATGAAGGAGGAAAGAGAAAATCTGATTTTATTTATTTAACCCATTAAAAGTTTCCAAAGGGCAAAACCAAGTGCATAATCGAAATATACATGCCTTAATTGGTCTCTGTGCAAAATTTTACCTAATTTGGATAATGTTTGAACCCTTAAATGAAGAAAGAGAAAAGTTAAATTAATATGCAAAGTCACTTTATTCTATTAATTCGATTTTGTCGCATTGTCGCAAGCCTTAGTTTCTGAGTATGATTTTTGTATAACCCGGGCCTTTGATTTCTTGATCCAATGGTTGGAGTGTTGTCTCCTACCTTGTGTAGGAGATTGGCCGTAACTGTGCTTTTGTGATTTCTTCTCCCCCTTCGTTCTCTCTCCTCAGTGCATGGTTCCACGAAATTCTTTTGTCTATGGATTCCGTATTCAATTCCAAACCTTCTGACCCCTTACTCAAGCTCTAAATCCCTATAAATAGGAAATGTCTAAAATCATGTTCTGCATCTTTTTTCTATGAAGGACACCCTCGGAGCCTCATCCTCTCGTGAGTACCCTGGAACTTTCCTCAGTATCACTACGAACCTTCTCTACCTTCAATTTTGCCCGAAACCCACCGAAATTCCACCACCAACTCTGTCTTCTACCTTCGGTTTCGGCAACTTGAACTCCTTGTTGGGTTCATCTCTGGGTAATTCCTCACGTGATAACATTCTTGGATTGACCGTGAGGGCGTAGGAAGCTTTCTCCTTTCCTGAGCTACGACGAGTTGGCCTACCCTACTCACCGAGCTTCAATTCACCTTGGCCTAGTAGACTGTTCTTTCCAGTCATCCTCTGATGATTGGTAAGTGTTCGGTTTTGTTCCTTGCACCCTTGCGAACCTCTTCACGTTTTCAAAACTGGTCTTCTTCGTGGTTGTGATAGTTTTTGACCCTGGGTTGCTTTTCTCTACCGACAGCGATGTTCTCTTGACCCCCTGGTTCTCTGAGTTCGAGTTTGGTGTCGTTGGACTCGTTGGTTTCTCGTGGACATGGGTGGCCAGATTGCAATGATTTTGGTGATCCTTGTGTGATGATCCAAATCTTAGTCTGGGCTTCAGAAGCATCTGCTCCACCATGGATGAAGAGGTATTGGGGGCATCTTTCCCCTGTGTACTTTTCCACCTTTACCCCCTGATTTTATCTCTTCATGCTTGTTTTTCAATTAGGGGTATTTTGGTAATTTCACGTGGATTGATTGTTTCTCGGTGCGCCTGTGATGTGTTTAAGTGGTCATTGAGTTGTCCGGCCTTGATTGGGCCAACTCAGACACCCAAACCTCTCTCTCCCCCTCACTTTTCCTTTTTCTCAAGGATTTTGCCACGCGAAATTTTGCGATTGGTTGAATATTGAAAAATTCATCATAATCCACTCGATAATCAGAAAAATATGGAAAAATAGTCGTTGGATTCAAAAAATTAAGAACTTTCTAATGGTATTAGATTTGTAGTCTGAATCTGATATTTTAAACAGACAATTTTAATGGATCTAATTAATAAGTTAATAATTTGTATAGTTCATTACTAAATATTTATAAGTCAGAAAAATATAATAAAATATGTTTTGGACTCCTAATAACATGAACTAAAATATGGAATGGTTTTCATAACATAATACACACATTAATAAAAAGGTGGTTTTTAGGGTTTTGTTAGTGTATGAAATTGACATAAAATTTGTATATGTGTTTAATAGGCTCTTTGGTGATTAATAGGCTCTTTGGTGACCTAGACTTGGATCTAGGAGTGCTTCGGACTTTGAATTTTGATTTTGAGGCATGTTGTATCCCCTATTCCTCTATATTGAGCAATTCACCTATCTTTTCATTCTCTTGAATTGATCCTACACAATATGTCTTATCTCTTGTTATCATGGTTCATGTGAACTATCTTGATTGTGATCTTGGATATTCTTTTGGATCCTACCTTGTGATATGGTACATGATGATATTTTTGATGGTATATGTCCATTGTGAGGTGGAGGTTTATTGGTGGTTTCATATGTTATCCATTGTGTGATATGGCAAATCTTGTATAATGTTGACTATACTTTTCTACTTGCCTCTACATTTACCTGCTATGTGATTCAGTAGCCCTAGAGTAGTATAATTGCATTGGTTTTGTCTCATTATAATTTGTGGCAACATTGTGATATTTTGGATGGTGGATGCGTGATTCCCCATGCTAGGGCAGGATGTGTGATTCCTGGACCATGTTATATATGTTTGGATGGTGGATGTGTGATTCCCCATGCTAGGGTAGGATGTGTGATTCTTGGCCCATGCACCATTAGGTACAAGATGTGTGATTCTTGATTGCCTTTGTCTTTTATAATATTCTAGTGTTATGCTTATCTCACATGTATGCAGGATGTTGGTCATGATATGTGCATGTGGCACTTCTTTATTGTTTTACATATGTCAAGTATCACTTTTTTTATAATCTTAATCTTTTATGCCTGTATGGTTAGTCCTTTTCTTTTGTATGGGAAACATTTATACTTGATGTCTGTATTGCCATATATTACTCAAGTTTTGTTTTAGTATACACATACCAACTTTTTGCTGATATCCTCTTTTCCTTTCCTTTTGTGGGGTATGCTTCCAACCCTAGGTTACATCAAGGAGAGGAGAACTTCAACATGTAGCTAAGATTTTGGGAGACTGAGAGAGGTGGTTAGATGACCCACGGCTTGATCTTTGGCTTATATGTTTAGTTATCCTTTTGGACACCCATGTGTGGTGAAGTGTTGTACTATGTTATCAAGCTTTGTAAATCGTTAGATAATATACTTTTCCACTGCTACTCATTGTGTAATGATACATACATGTTGAATGAATTGGTCTCCATCCCTTTGGCAAAAAAATGTATGTTGTGTTTGGTTCAAGGGATGTTGCCTTTTTGTTTCTAGTAGGGAGTGGTTCCCCTCTGGGATCCCACTCCTTACAACATGGTATCAGAGCCACTAGAAGTCAGTTATCTAACTATTTCAAACTCATCTCCCTTAGGATGTTTACCTTTATCGTAGGTTTCTTATACCTAGTGTCCTTTCCTTGTGCAGGAAAAACCCTGATGACAGGAGACAACTTGACGGTTGACAACCAATATGGTTACAAGACACCCCAAACCCTTAGGTTTGGTCAGGGGACCTCAGCTTCTGGTGATTCGGGAGGAGTTATGACTCTGGAGAAAGAGTTGGCTATGTATCGACAACTCTTTGCTTCTTCCATGGTGGGAAAGATGAAAAACCCATATGTACCTGACAAGACTAAGGAGTTCTTGATCATGGAGTTCATGAAGATGCAACCACCCTCCTTTAAGGGTGAAGGTGAGATAGAGATGGTCGATAAAGCTGATGATTGGGTGTTAGCCATGCAGAGGACTTTTGATGGTATGGCATGTCCTCCACATCAGAAGGTTAGGTTTTCTTCATATGTCTTGGATGGACCAACAAGAGTTCGGTGGAATGGAATTGCAAGGACTAGAGACATCTCAACCATGTCTTGGGTGGAGTTTTTGGCTCTCTTTTGAGGGAAGTACATCTGCACTGCTGCCCTAAAGAAGAAAAAGGTAGAGTTCTACAACTTGAAGCAAGGGTCCTTATCCGTTTCTCCTTATGTGCAATGGTTTCTGCTGTTGGAGCATTATGTAGTTGGTTTGGGTGAGGAACATAGGGCTGACCTTTTCCTCCAAGGGATCAACCACAATGTGGGACATGCTCTTATCCCACAACTGCCCTTGACCTTTCAGTAGATGGTCGATAAAGCTTTGGCTGTGGAGTCTTACCCGGGGTTTCAACCTAGGGAGTTAGATAACAAGAGGAAACCTTCAGGAGATGAGAAGATAAGAGACAAGTGTGCTAAGTGCAATGGTTACCATCCTCCATAAAAGTGTTCTCAGGACAAACCTCATCATAATACTCTAGTGGTATGCCATCATTGCAATGAACTTGGACATGTCAGATCTAAGTGCCCCAAGCCTTGTTTTAGACTACGATATGTTCCTCAACAAGCACTTCCTCAGAATCATGGTAACAATAATGGTAAGAAGCCTATGGAAAAGAGAGCTGGAAGAGTTTTTGCTTTGGATGGAGAAGAAGTTAATGAAGATGAATAAGAGCAAGTTAACCCATAGTTCCTTAGATTAGTCTTTACAAGTTATGTTTCCTTTTTGCATGTTGCTTATGTAGTTGGTTGGAAGAAGTATAGTTGAACCTTTTGTATATGAAGTTTAGTTTTATATAATAAGATGAACCCATTTAAGGGTGGTGGATAAGTTTGCTTAGGGATGTTTGATTTCGAGGGCAAAATTCCTTTAAGGGGTGGTGTGTTGTAACATACCAGAACTAGAACCCTACCTTATTAGTTTGACCCTTTTGATTTAGCCAAACAAGGATAAGTTAATACATGTGATTCAGCCAATAATGGAACATAAAATGTGACACCTCAAGTATATAAAGGAATACATAATACTTTGTGCTTAATAATGACTCATTTGGATGACAATAAGAAATTAAAGAACTTAATTGGATAAATAATGAGCTAATGGGCCACTAATGGGCCATATGACATATCTCATAAAAATAAGTTCCAAAAATAAAATCCAAGTTTAAATTCGTGTTCCTTGGGTCTCAATTACCTTGGGAGTCAAGTTTCACATTATTCACATAATAATAATTCATTTAATTCAAATTGAAAAAAAAAAGATGAGTGTTTTTCCCAAAATATGAACTAAAATAATAAATGACTCCAAAAAAGGAAAATAATCTTAGATTCATAATATACAAAATAAATATAGTCTTTGGGTGAATTTTCATCCAATTTGGAGAAAGTTTGCTTAAAAGGTGAAATCAGGAGAGAGAAAGTGTGTAGAACCTTCAAAATATTAACTAAATGTTCAAACAAATCTAGCATGTAAAATTGATGGCAACTTCGTGTTCAACAGATTAAATATGATTTGTGGGTCAAGTTTCATCAAATTTGGACAATCCTAATGCCGTTAATGAAGGAGGAAAGAGAAAATATGATTTGATTTATTTAACCCATTAAAAGTTTCCAAAGGCAAAACCAAGTGCATAATCGGAATCTATATGCCTTAATTGACATCTGTGCAAAATTTTACCTAATTTGGATAATGTCTGAACCCTTAAATGAAGAAATAGAAAACTTAAATTAATATGCAAAGTCACTTTATTCTATTAATTCGATTTTGTCGCATTGTCACAAGCATTAGTTTCTGAGTATGATTTTTGTATAACCCGGGCCATTGATTTCTTGATCCAACAGTTGGAGTGTTGTCTCCTACCTCACGTAGGAGACCGGCTGTAATTGTGCTTTTGTGATTTCTTCTCCCCCCTTTGTTCTCTCTCCTCAGTGCATGGTTCCACACAATTCTTTTGTCTATGGATTCCTTATTCAATTCTGAAACTTCTGACCCATTACTCAAGCTCTAAATCCCTATAAATAGGAAACGTCTAAAATCGTGTTCTCCATATTTTTTATCTGAAGGGCACCCTCGGTGCCTCATCCTCTCGCGAGTACCCTAGAACTTTCCTCGGTATCTCTACGAACCTTCTCTACCTTCAATTTGCCCGAAACCCACCAAAATTCCTCCACCAACTCTGTCTTCTACCTTCGGTTTCGGCAACCTGAACTCGCTGTTGGGTTCATCTCTGGGAAATTCCTCACGCGAGAACATTTCTGGATCGACCGTGAGGGTGTAGGAAGCTTTCTCCTTGCATGAGCTATGACAGGTTGGCCTCCCCTACTCATGGAGCTTCAATTGACCTTGGCCTAGTCGACCGTGCTTTCCAGTCATCCTCTGACGATTAGTAAGTGTTCAGTTTTGTTCCTTGCACCCTTGAGAACCTCTTCGCATTTTCAAAACCGGTCTTCTTTGCGGCTGTGATAGATTTTGACCCTGGGTTGGTTTTCTCTACCGGCAATGATGTTCTCTTGTCCCCCTGGTTCTCTGAGTTTGAGTTTGGTGTCGTCGGACTCGTTGGTTTCTCACGGACATGGGTGGCCAGATTGTAGTGATTTTGGTGATCGTTGTATGATGATCCAAATCTCAGTCTGGGCTTCAGAAGCATCTTCTTTGCCATGGACAAAGAGGTATTGGGGGCATCTTTCCAGGTATTGGGGGCATCTTTCCCCTGTGTGCTTTTCCGCCTTTACCCCCCTGATTTTATCTCTTCATGTTTGTTTTTCAGTTAAGGGTATTTTGGTAATTTCATGTTGATTGATTGTTTTTTGGTGCGCCTGTGATGTGTTTAAGTGGTCGTCAAGTTGGCCGACCCTAATTGGGCCAACTTAGACACCCAAGCCTCTCTCCCCCTCACTTTTCCTTTTTCTCTAGGATTTTGCAATACAGAATTTTGTGATTGGTCGAATATTGAAAAATTCATCATAATTCACTCAATGATCAAAAAAATATGGAAAAATAGTCATTGGATTCAAAAAATTAAGATCTTTCTAATGGAATTGGTTTTGTTGCCTGAATCTAATATTTTTAAGAGGTGATTTTAATGGATCTAATTAATAAGTTAATAAATTGTATAATTCATAACTAAATATTTATAAGTCAAAAAAATATAATAAAATATGTTTCGAACTCCTAATAACATGAACTAAAATATGGAATGGTTTTCATAACCTAATACACACACAAAATTTTTGGTTTTTAGGGTTTTGTTAATGTGTATGAAATTGACATAAAATCATTATATGGGTTTAATAGGCTCTTTGGTGACCTAGACTTGGATATAGAAGTGCTTTGGACTTTGAATTCTAATTTTGAGGTTTCTTGTATCCCCTATTCCTCTATATTGAGCAATTCACCTATCTTTTCATTCTCTAGAATTGAGCCTTCACAATATGTCTTATCTCTTGTTATCATGGTTCATGTGAACTATCTTGATTGTGATCTTGGATATTCTTTTGGATCCTACCTTGTGATATGGTACATGATGATAATTTTGATGGTATATGCCCACTGTGATGTGGAGGTTTATTGGTGGTTTCATATGTTATCCATTGTGTGATATGGAAAATCATGTATAATGTTGACTATACTTTTCTACTTGCCTCTACATTTGCCTGCTATGTGATTCAGTAGCCCTAGAGTAGTATAATTGCATTGGTTTTGTCTCATTATAAGTTGTGGCAACATTGTGATATTTTGGATGGTGGATGTGTGATTCCCCATGCCAGGGCAGGATGTGTGATTCATGGACCATGTTATATATGTTTGGATGGTGGTTGTGTGATTCCCCATACCACGACAGGATGTGTGATTCTTGGCCCATGTACCATCAGGTTTAAGATGTGTGATTCTTGACTGCCTTTATCTTTTATAATATTCTAGTATTATGCTTATCTCAAATGTATGCATGATGTTGGTCAAGATATGTGCATGTGGCACTTCTTTATTGTTTTACATATGGCAAGTATCTCTTTTATTATGATCTTAATCTTTTATGCCCGTATGGGTAGTCCTTTTCTTTTGTATGGGAAGAATTTATACTTGATGTCCATATTGCCATATGTTGCTCAAGTTTTGTTTTAGTATACACATACTAGCTTTTTGCTGATATCCTCTTTTCCTTTCCTTTTGTGGGGTATGCTTCCAACCCCAGGTTAGATAAGGAGAGGAGAACTTCAACATCAACCTTGTAGCTAAGCTTTTGGGAGACTTGGAGAGGTGGTTAGATGACCCACGACTTGATCTTTGGCTTATATGTTTAGTTATCCTTTTTGACACCCATGTGTGGTGAAGTGTTCTACTATGTTATCAAGCTTTGTAAATTGTTAGATAATATACTTTTCCGCTGCTACTTATTGTGTAATGATACATACATGTTGAATGAATTGGTCTCCATCCCTTTGGTGAAAAATTTTATGTGGTGTTTGGTTCAAGGGATGTTGCCTTTTTGTTTCTAGTAGGGAGTGGTTCTCCTCTGGGATCCCACTCCTTACACATGTTATCTAAAACAACATTTTAGGATCTAGTAAAAATTTTAGATCAATCAGAGTTACCAAATGAAAACATAAAAATCAAATACAAACTGTTCTTTTTCATCTAGAATGCATGGTCAACTGAGTTTGTCCAGGGGACACTTGAACGAAACTACACTCCGTAGAACTCAAACATCATCTAAAAATTATGAAAAGTTATTAAAATGACTAAACTAGAGTTTCCAAACTTTAGTTAAAGTTTTAGATAAATTGGACGTACCAATAAAAAGATAAAATTCAAATACTAGACTGCTATATTTAAATTTGAATATATGGTCGATTGAGTTTGTCCTAGGGAAACTCGTCCGACAAACAAGTCATAAAATTATTCAAAAATTCTGATATTATGCAATAACACTAATAACTAAGTTATCCAAACTATATCCAAATTTCAACTAAATGAGAGTTGTATATAAAATAGTAAAAATCATTTAGTACGCCACTATACTTAATAAATTATGTATTCATATGCCATTAAAACCCTAATTTTGGCTGATTAGGGTTTTCAATTCTCAAACCCTAATTATTTGAGATAAAAGCATATTTAGAGTTTTTTCATTATGTCCAAGGATCATCAATAAAATACCATTATTAATCATGTTTTAAACAATGATCAATCTAGTTAAGCATGCAATCATCCAGGTAAAACTCTAATTAGATGACTAATTTGATAACGAGTTATTACAAATTCTCACCTCATTATAGGATTTCATATAGAAATCTAGTAAAAGATGTGGAAGAATGTCATATCATCTAATCGTCATCTCTCTCAGCATCAAGTTAGAAAGACTTCAATTTTATCTTTTTTCATATAACATTTTTTTGCATTAGATGGATACTTGATCCCTTGTAATCATAATATCTTTCCTTGAGTATTACAAACACTTACATTACAAATATTAGTAATGCGTCATTTATCAAGATGTGGTTCACATTACCTTTCATACTTTTAAAATTTGATTATGTATTTCATGGATCAAGAATATGACTCATTCTATATTATCATCCACATTCATCAATTTCCTTCATAAATCATTTAGTTTGCATCATTCCTAGTTCTTAGGTTTTTCTTGCAATTTCATATTTCATACTCAAATTCAAATTCATTAGAGATTATTGTCATAATCCATTAGTCTTTCATCTTTCTTATATGAAATTTCCTACTTGCCATAGGTTCCATATTGTATTATAAAATCCTTTTCTCTTTCACCATTTTATGACCATTCTTGTTTTCTTTTATCATAATGAATCTTATTATACTCCCAAACTAATGTCATATGGATGCGTTGTCAAGGTAGCTAGGAGAGGTACAATTAGCTGTTCCATACTAGCTTATCTCAACACCCAAGTACTTGAGTAGAATATCTGGATACTGAGTTCTGTCAGTATGCACATCATTCAGATTATATTTGACATCCACATTATCATTTATACCTAGATCCTATTGTCCATGTAGACTCATCTAACCTAGACTCTGATACCACATTTTCGTGACCTCTCTTTTAATCAGCATAAATGCCAAACATTAGAGAAAATATCTAAACTTAAACCCAATTAATGAAACAAAACAACTAATTCTTGACAAGGCGATTAAAACAATATATGAAAATCACATGTAAATGTTTCCTTTTTCTTTCTTCACAATTTTGTAAACCAATGTCACATCGAAGACATCACATTAAGATACCACAAAATCTTATTCAACTCCATTAAAATTTAAAACCAAATATTACTACTGAAACGCAGTTCAGTTTATAATAGATACTTGTACATGAATCGACAAAATTTATATACTACCCATCTAGGGAAAGAAAGTGTATATGGACAATCTAATATATCTATATCATTCTAATTATATGGACTTTTTCATGACCTCCCTGCTGGATAGAATTATACCTAAAAAAATTTAAAGCAACCTTATGAGACTGATATAGAGCCCCAGTGAGTGGTTATCTCCCACTCAAGCTGAGTGCATGCATCAACATCAGATTAAGTGTAATGAACTTAAAAGAAACTTGCAGTTTTTGAAAATTCTAGTAGATAGTTGTAACATCTAGTCAAATATAGTTTATAATGATAGTCTAATAAAACAAATAAGGTAATCACTTGAACCAAATCCAACTTTAAAACATCTTTTAAATCATGCCTATGAACAAATCAGTAGATACATCTTAGTTCAGATTGATAATCCTTTAGTATGAGTAACAAGTCAAGATCTAAACATTTGAATCAATACATAACATTAACACCATCTTTGTGACACCCCACCAAATGGACCAGAAACACATCATGTAGTCTTGAAGCTGAAGTACACCTAAGACATGTCTACCAAACAATACTATCAAATGAAAAGTAATCCAAATCATCTTCAGAGTGGATATAAATTCCAACATTTGAACTTGTCAACAATATAGATTAGAATATGAAACAGATAATCTCTTTAACACAATGATTATTTTCCACAACAAGAAACATAATCAAGAATGGCAAATTATCAGCTAGTAGTATAAGGAATGTAACAAACATTCAAATCATATTCTACACAGCTTGTCATCTTTTATTCTTTTGCCCTAAAACTACTTGGCTTGTACCTCACCAAGTAGAAGTCGTCACGCCTAATTCTCGTGTCAACGACTCACCGTCACTATGTTATGTTTTAGCCGGCCACCCTAAGAAATCAACAACATACCCTGGCCACCTCACGGTTTCCTAAAGAGTCTCATGTCCTCATCTTTAGTATACGAGATAGGAACCAACAAAAAAATATATCACATATGTTAACATTTCTCATATTTTCATATTCCACATATTTCATTTCATCAGAGTCTATTCCTCATGTACATAGAGTTTCAAAACAAGGATTTAGGGCCAGAGCCACTCCAGATGACTAAATCCTAAATCTTGGTGGTCTAACAATTAAGGTCTCCATCCACACTCCAAATTTTTTTCTCATAATTTATCAATTACTACAAGGAGATCCATTTTGTTTCCCAATGTGGACCTCAGGGGAAACTCAAGGTGTTCATGTCACCTAACTAGATATGTCATGATTTCATTTGTTATTAATCTCTTTTTCTCAACTTAAAAGAATTCAAAACATCATGTACCATATGCGTGTATTCTTGTGTAACTAGAATAACATGAAATAGATTAGGCGTATCAAAAAGACAATAATTACAGAAAGAAGCACAACAAATATGTAATTTGCATCACATATGATTCTTTCCATTTTCTACATTATCTCATAGAAGTCATCATCACTGGACTTTCAGCCTGAGAGATAATCTCATTGTCCAACATTTACCCCATCAGGGTTTTATCATGATCAGTGGGCTTTTAGCCCAAGACATAATCTCATTGTACAACATTGACCCTCATTAGGGTTTCTTAAATGTAATCAGTTCATGTTAAATTTAATATCAACACAATTCTTATCAGTTCATTCCATATCACAGTTCCCAACAAATATTCACAAAGACATTAGAACTAGAAATAGTAAAAGCATATCGATATCTTATATTATTCATCATACTCAAAAAATATTTTTCATACAACATATACTTATTCCATCCAATTTCAATAGATGCAAATCAATTTCATGCATAAACATGCATAACACACTTAGTTTTTTTTTCATAATCTTCATTTCGGGTTACTAATAACCACATGTTGTATATCATTTGAATTCCATCAAAACAGTCCATCTTTAGAGTAGAAGTATTCTATTGAACAACCAAAATCTAAGAATACACTCTTGTGAATCAATTCAAATCCTTGTACCTCATATTTTAATCGAATTAAACTATAATTATGTAGATTCCTTAATCCCTCATTTGAAATCTTATTCATAAGCATCATGTAACTCATTATTTTAGGGTTAGAGATAGGTTCTTTGATTTCTCTACTATTCTCATCTTTTTCCTTCATTTTATATTCATTAGTCTCAACTTCTTTCATGTCATGTTCATTGAATTATTGGAACCAATCATTCTTACTTCACTTGATATAGAATGCTTGTCTTCTCATTGATGTCCATCAAAATCTAGTTTTAGTATATTTCATTCAATGTGACTTCATCA
Source organism: Alisma plantago-aquatica (assembly GCA_963693085.1). Lineage (NCBI taxonomy): Eukaryota > Viridiplantae > Streptophyta > Magnoliopsida > Alismatales > Alismataceae > Alisma > Alisma plantago-aquatica. Next base: position 860,510,659 of record OY856409.1, on the reverse strand, counting down.
TAATAACTATATTAGTTTCATCTTTCACTTTCCATTACCATTTAGTACATTTTTGTTCATTTTATTTCTTATATTTAGATAAGTATACCTGATCAGCATTCCCATAGTCAACACTGGTCATTCCTTATTATACTACTCACTTAAGGTAAAAATAATGAATTAAGGTTACATCTTCTTACACCATAATATTTAATCATCCTTCACAATTCATTTTATGTACCATGTATAAAAGGACCCACATTCATGTGAGGGTAACTCATTATTCCATAAATTATACTAAAATAGATTGTATAGGATTAGATCATATTAGTAAGTCTCTTCATCTTCAATTGATGTATTAATACGTACACTTCAACATTTCATCACATTTACAACACTACCTAGAAGTTCTAGCTTTATCGCTCATACTCATCTTAATACAAAAATTATAGGATTTTAAAGAATTCATACTTAGTTCAATGCATCATAAGAATCATATCATTCAATAATCCCATCATGATGCATAGGGGTTCATTCTCGCTATTTCACACACATGGAAACCCTAGTTTCCATTTCCACTTATTTCATTCATCAGTCATAAGTATAGATTGATTAGTCATTTCATTTGATTCAATCCTTCAACACAAACCCTAAATAGGGAATATCGACACCTCATACTGATCCATATGCATATATCATATTGAATTTCAGTAAGATTGAGTAAAACACTTGTATAATTCATTCTAATACAATTCATATATGATTATGTACATTCCAATTCAATTCCTAAGCATATTGGCCATTAGGATGATTTTTAGGCAATATTTCACATGAAATAGCATAGTCATATATCCATAGAATTTTCCATGGATCCAAAATCAATATATAAGGAAGTAAGCTAGTTAAATTCAATGAGAAATAGTCAAAATCCGTAGAATTTAATTCCCTAATGTCTTTCCAAACTAATACCCAATAACATACAAATACGAGCAAGGTTTCTGATTATTTTATCCAGATAGAATTAGGCTTTCAACATGAATAAAGAGATTAGGTGGGATATTAGTACTCACCTAAGGTGTCAAGAATCTTAAAAACGTAGGTCAAACTCTAACTTTCTAGAAATCCAATCAAACTCTAGCAACTGAATCCATTTGTTCCTCCTCTCCACTCGGAAACCCTAGAAATAGAGATTAGGAGAGATAGAGTGAGAAAAGGGGGTGATTTTATGTGATTTTTAATCAAATTAGATGAGAGACTGCATATTGACATGTGATAGGAGAATCACCATGAAAGGATATGCAAATAAGCTAAACTTACTTGATTTCATCATATCTCAGATAGTGAAACCCTAGGTCAACATTTCCACCATTTTCTCCTCTCAAAACCCTAGCTCTCCTCTCGCTCTCTAGGATTTCATTTCTCTATAATAGATCACAAAATACAAGATCTCCTTGGATGAAAGGGTTCTCATATAGATCAATTAAGATTCTTGGGTCAATTGCAAATTGGCCCAATTGACACTTTCTTTTATATCAATAGACTTTTCTGTCATAAAATATATTATTGAATTTTGTTTACTTAATATGTCAAACCTCCAAAAATTATGAAAAAATTACAGATTATCTAAAATAACATTTTAGAGCTCTAGTAAAAAATTAAATTAATGTGAGTTAGCAATAAAAAGATAAAAAGAAAATACAAATTGTTATTTTTCATCCATAATGCATGGTTGGCTGAGTTTGTCCTGGGGAAACTCAAAAGACACCACACTATGTAGAACCCAAAATCATAAAATAATATGAAAATTTAACAAAATGTCTAAAATGGAGTCTCCAAACACCATTTAAACTTTTAGATAAAGTGGACATACTAATAAAAAGATAAAATTCCAATACCAAACCGCTATATTTCAATCCGAATACACGGTCGGCTGAGTTTGTCCTGGGGAAACTCGACCAACAAACATGTCATAAAATTATTCAAAAATTGTGATATTTTGCAAGAATACTAATTATTGAGTTGTCCAAACTATAAAAAAATTTCAACTAAATTATAATTGTATGTAAAATAGTAAAAATCATTTAGTACATCACTATACTTACCAAATTTTGTATTTGTATGCTATCAAAACCCTAATTTTGTATGATTAAGGTTTTCAATTCTTAAACCCTAATTATTTTAAATAAAAGCATATTTAGAGTGTTTCATTAGGTTTAAAGAATCATGAATAAAATATCATCATTAATTTAGTTTTAAACATCCTAATTTTTTCCGATCAAATTGTTAGTTCTCAAACCCTAATTATTTGAAATAAAATCATATCTAGAGTTTTTTATTAGGTTCAAAGAATCATCATTAGAATACCATAATTAATCAAATTTTAAACTATGATCAATCTAGTTAAGCATGAAATAATCCAAGTAAATCCTAAGTAGATGACTAATTTGAAAATGGTCCATTACAGAAAATATATATTGATTAAGTATAAAATTAAAGTGTACATATTAATGTAGTATTGGTCATGAATAAAACTATTAGATTAATTGTGTGTATTTATTACACACATGTACTTTGTTATTATATAAATTTAGTTATCTATAGATGTACACATACTTGCTATTATTTTTTGAAAATAGGAAATGTTTGTAGTTGCATCCTACTGCTTAGAGGGAGTTAGTTGGAAATTAATCAATTTGTTCTCTCTTAACATGTTGTGTGCAAATAATGGTCAGTGGACTATATAATATCAAGGAACATGCCAAGAAGGGCAGCACAAAATAATTTTAATACTACACGTCACAATTTGGAGGAAATAAACTTTCAATTAAGAGAACTATTTTTTTGGAGGGTTTCATAAAATTTATTATGAGTACTAATTGTATATTAACGTCAACAGGAACATGTCCAATAAAGGAAACACATGAAATTTTGCTAATCATATGCTATAGGTTGTAGGAAGTTGAATGTACTTTATTGTTGTCTTAAGAAGAGTTGTAAGCAAATTATTGCGAGTATAAATTATGTTCTAATTGTCGATGTAAGTACAAATGTATATATACATGACGTGGTTCTTACTACACTAACAAACTCACCCAGGGCTAAAATCCCTGAGTTTTTACCAAAACCTTGTGCAATAATACCACCTGCAAGCGGATGGGTCTTATCGCAGTATAGTTGAGGATTGAGTCCCAATGGACAACGTTTTTAAGAATCTTTTACTAGTCGTATCTAGTTGAATCAAGACTAATATTTAGAACAAAGGCTGGTTTGAGGTTAATTAAACTAAATGCGAGGAAAGTAAAGAACAAAATTAAAGTTGAATCTGGATTAATGATGACGATCGCTGGGGTGGTCCTGGGTTTCACCACCACCACACATGTAAACATATCCAATCATAAACATCAAGGAAAGATCTAATTATCCAAATAGAGCTACTGCAAACCCTATGTTAGGATGTTTAGGTTTGCATAAGCATCACCTTAGGCATCAGATTTCTCGTCACCATCAGGATCATGTACTTATGGCTCTGAAGATACATACATCCAACTGAAGCTGTGGCCCTTCGTTAGGATGTTTAGGCACACAAAAGCATCACTGTGGGCTAGATGGCTCGTCCCCTCACGGATCACACACTTACAACATCAGGGAATCCCATATGATTTCTCTTCATGGAGTCAACCGCGTTAATCAACATTCAAATCCTACATATATAAGTTCTCACAACACAGGAACGAACAAGATAAATGCAAGCAGGTGATCAATCTACAAGCACACATCAACAATTAACAACAAAATGAAAAGTTATATACATGACCTGCAATGTTTAATGAAAAGACATATAAGCATGGGCAGCGGGGCTAGTCCCCACACCCTAGTGAAATGAAACTACTTGCTTATGATGCGAGGAACAAAAAGAATAAGAGAGAGGGAAGATTCTTTCATGGCCATGGTGGAGAAGATGATCGCAGCTCGGTGGAGAGACGGTCTTCTACAATCCGGTGGATCAGATCTGGAACAAGGAGGGAAGAACACCGTGACATATGAGGCAAATCTTCTCTCTCCACATTCTCTCTCTTATCGGTCTCCTTGCTCACAATAGGAGGAGTAGCTCGTGGACGTGATGGCGGTGTAGGCATGACGTATATGATGAAGACGACTATAGATCTGGGTTTTCACCTCAGATCTAGATGAATGGGTTGGATGGAGCGGATAGATGGATGCACAGGGGTCGAACGCTTCTTGGGTGCACCCTGGTGGTGGAGAAGACTGTCTCCTTAGGCTGAGGATAGACCTATAGCCTCACAACATCTGGAGAGGGTTGCCTTGAATGGCTGGGGGTAGGGCCCTATTTATAGACCCAGGTTGCGGGTCTGTTGTGCTCTGGTCGAGGTCTTGGGAGTCTCGATAGTGGGTGTCTGCACTAATACCATGGTCGCAATTCTGTTCTCTGGTCGCGTGGTCGTGATTTCTCTGTTGAGGTCGTGGTGTACTTGCCCTGGTGGTCAAGGTGTTCTGTCACACTGACCGCGAGCAATGCAGCCAACAGACCTACGTGCGTGGTTTGCAGAGGGGGACCTGCGGTCGTAGTTGGTAGACGGAGGGCAGGTCGAGGTGAAGGCACTGATGTGTCGTGAGGAATTGAGATGGCTAACTGCTGGAGAGTTTCACGAGCATGGAGATGAGGAGGTCGCGGTCAGGGCATGAGGCGACCGCGGTCGTGGTTGGATCAAACACGGGTCGTAGTTCTTACTGAAGGTGTAGTTGCCGTGAGAGGAAAAGAGGTCCACCGCAGTCACAAAAAGGTGTAAGGGCAGACCACGACCGGTGGAGAAGATTGCAGTTGTGGCATGCTTGAGCAGACGGTGCAGCGGGGGTCGAGGAACAGAGACCGCGAGCATTTCTGGAGGATATGGCCGCGGTGTGACACTGAGTGTTGGGCCTTCCAGTGGTGTTCAAGGGGGAGTCACGGTTATAGAGGGGAGAACTGCAGATAGGTGGCTGGGTGGATGGCAGCGAGATCACAGTGTTGGGAGGGAAACCACAATCGCGGTTATTAGGAAGAGTGGTAGGTCGCGGTTGTGGCTTGTGAAGAGAAAGCACGGGCTGAGGAAATGGAAGGAGAATAACTGTGGATAGGTGGCAAAGGAACCACGGTCGCGGTTAGACACACCACAGTCGCGGTGTTGGAGGGAAAAGTGTCGTGGGTATGATTAGGGTTGGGGGGATAGGTGTGAAGAGGAGAGAGCCCACCGATGCTTTTGTGACTTGAATAAAGAAGAAAGGGGCAGTGATTGTAGAATTGGGCTCCCTTGGGCTTAATTAGACCTGCACATAGGTGCACGAATTGAATTAAAACAAGGATAAATTCGATTAAGCCAAGTCAATTCGCATATTAGAAGATAAAGCCAATAAACACGAAAATAATAAGCAAAACTGGGCCCAACATGGTGACTGAACCCGGATGAATATGCATTCATCAATACATACATACATTTTTTGGAATACCTTTAGTATTCATTATACTATGTTAATACAATTATGGAACACATGCTTGGCACATGTTTTTTGCTTGTAATCATAAATGTATCACTTTTAGCAACCATATGAGAACTACAAGTAGATTTAGGTTATGAAATCATTTGTAGTGGTATATTCTCATTTTGTAGGTCAAAGTGCTATATTATATGACTGTTCTTGGGTATAGGGTTCAAGATATACAAAATTTGAAGCAAAAATCATTAAACACTTTTTTTGGGTTAAATATATAGCACATGGTGATAGATGATTAGTCAACCCAGAATAAAACCTTGACTATAGACTGACTCGAGCACATGCCCCACTGAGTAAACTACAGAGGGTTTTGGTGACCTGTGGAAAATTTGAGCATGGTGGGGAACCAGGTGGGATCCAAAGTGGTCATGAGCAGGCTAGGATATGCCGCCATGTGAGCCATGAGTGTAGGTCTGAAGGGTCGTGTGAAACCCTGTGAGAGGATGACATACAGGTGGGGAACCCACATGGTAGATAGAGAGAGAAACATGAGAGAGAGTGTGAGAGGGTACAATTGGATGGGTGGGAGCGGGTGGATCTAGGCCTTAGATACTAGATCTAATGCTCCCAGCATCTCCTCCTTCGTCAAACCTAAGGTTTGAAAACCCCTAAGTAGGTGTGGGCAAATGATAGGGGGTGAAAGAGAGAGGGTGAGGCTTGGGAAAGGGTTTGGGAAGTAAGAGTGGAGGGTTGTGGAGAGGATGCGATATTTTATAAGTGGTGAAGGAGAGTGTGTTGGGTTAGGGTTCAAGGGAAGCATGATGACGTGGAAGAGAGAAGAAGCTACAAAAGTAGTGTCTCCCTATCCCTTTCCCAAGATTCCTCACATACCATTGGTGTTGGGCATAGGTCAAGGTGGGGGGAGGTAATGATCGGCATATGGTGAATCACAGAGAAGAGGGAGGGTTAGGTGTGCAAGTAGAATGAATATTGCATGTAGCAATGCTGACATAAGGTGGGGGAAGGTCCTATGACCATAAGATCCTTTGAAGATTCATGCTACATGGATCCTATGACACATAGTGCCCCCAAACACAATTAGGTGGGGAAATGATGAATGTATATCACCTAGTTTACTTGAATTTTCAACCCAATTTTTCAGTCATATAGATTAGTTTTCATTAGGAATTGTTTTATTTTGATCTAATTAGGTTTTTATGCAAATTGTAGAAACTTGATTCTTATGTTTTGAGTCTTGTCACTCTAATGCCCAAGCATCCAATCAACCTAAAAGATCTATGACCCATTCACCTCCCTAGTCTACATCCAAAATCTCTACATACAAACCCATCGATGACCAAGTTCTAGGTCGACGACCCATCAACCTTCCAGATCGATAGTCACCAAGTCAACAATCACCAAGTCGAAAACCACGAAGACAACCATTGCTTGATGACTAGAGCTTGACATCAAATCCATCGACCATTCAAGATCTTTGACCATACAGAGGCCTATAAATACCCATCGTACAAACTCAAGAAATCTCTCTTGGACTTCACATTGCTTATAGGGAAAAGTGTTGTGATGCTAAGTCATTTATAGATTGATAAATATGGTCTTATTAGAGCCATCAACCTCCTAAGTTCAGAGCCACCAATCCCTTGCTTCTCCTTGGAGCGATCAGTCTCTCCCGTAAAAGATCCATCAACCTCCAGTATTGACAGCAATGGTCGACTGGCCCTTTCCTTTAGAAACTCGAGGCCATCGACCTCCAGTGTGTCAACCTCCATATTGACCTCTGCAAGTTCAAGTCCATCAAACTCCCTCTCTAGGGTTATCAACCTCTTCACCGAGATGTTGTCCATCCACCTACTTCAACTGCAAGTTAGGGTTATTACCTGGAAGAGAGAAATGGAAGGAAGTTTGTTGTCACATACCACACCAAGCTAATTCTACTATAATAATGACCATGATTACCTCCCATCCTCTACCAGTAATACTAATCTCTCCATGTCGAGGGAGTGGTCCTTTCACTGAGGTGGGACTAGCATCACTACCTATTTCTTGCAATTTCTTTATCTTGTTCCAATTTTTGTATGAACTCATTAAATTCACCATCAACATTTTAACACATGTTTTATGGAATTATCACCCACCTAATGTGATTTAGTATAATATTAGTTCGCGATAACTTCAACATTTAAGATTATAATATCAATTAATTTTGGTTGATGCCTTGATGAGAACTTCTGATGGGAAGTCTCAGAAGTAGTAGGTAGATGACGTGTAAGCATCGAGACATCAAGATTACAGTGATATACACTCTTGCAAGTTCCCAACATAGAAAGGGGAAACTTTCATAGATCTGATTATTTCTTTGTACATGTTTGGATTTGAGTGAATGCATAGATTAGGATAGTGGAAGTGAAACTCGATTCCACCCCTGTGTTTTCCATAATTCATATGCACATTATTTTACTTCGGTCATTCACCCTTCTTACAATTTGTTTACTCAACAACTCATATCATGTTTTTAAAAATTTGTCTTAATCAGCTAGATAACAACTAGCAAGGTTCTTAAAAAGGTTATCCATTAGGATTCAATCCCCAACTATACTACATTAAGATCTATCTGCTTTCACATGGTGATTATAGCATGCTCATTTTGGTAAAATCTAGGAATTCCATTCCTTGTGGATTTATTAGTGTGAAAAAGCAAACATCTGAAAAAAAAAGGGAAAAGGGAGGAAAAAAATAGGTTTAAGGTTTTGGGGTATGACACAAAGAGAGCACATCTCTCTCATTTATGGGTGGATTTGGTTGAAATTTGGACTCTAGGATGCAGAAAAGAGCCCTATACGCGACCATAAATATTTTAGGTAAGGAAAAGGGTTAAAGGAGGGAACAAAAGGGAAAAAGAGAATGTTGTACATATAAATGGTGAAACTCTAGGTCATAACTCAAAATAAATATTACAACCTATGATATAAAGCCGAAAAGACTAAAATAAGAATCACAATACATCAAATGGAATTGAACGCAAGGGTGGGGAAAAGTAGTGCAATATAGTAGTGGAACACACATTCCAGAGGAGAGATCTTGTTTAATCTATGATACTTTATTCTAGGGTTGATATAGTTGGAATAATTAGCATATAATGGATATTAAATTTGGTACAATTCTTGTATGACCCTAATTATTACTAAAACTCATATATGGACTCTGATCTGAGTAACAATGACCAATATTACATCTTTTATCATTAATGATTGATTATAAGATTTTAACCTCTTTTTAATTCTAGAAAATAGTCCAAACATTAGAAAATTATGAAAATCAAACTAGAACTAATGTATGACATGTAGATCAGTAGAAAAACATTAGAGAGATGTTTAGGCTAGTTTGAATCTAGGTTTGGACAAAACACTAAATTTGGACCCAAATACCATTAATAATGGTGAACCTTTGTATTAATGATGAATACTTGTTATTAATTAGGTGATGACTGGAGATGTAGATCATTTAGAATATAAATAGAAATCTTTGAACTCATGTACATGGGATTTATCTAAGTATATGACTTGTTTTCTTGTGTAAAATATCTATGATGCATTGCTTGTTCTTATTTGATAATATTGCTTGGATGTATGAGTATAGTATTTTCATGATGTCACTAAGAACAACAAAGAATATGGACAGTTTGTAGCTACTAAGTGTTTACATTCTCACACTCTATATCTCTCTTTCTCTTTCTCTCTTTCTCTATATATAAGGTCGACACATCCCTATAACATAAGGGGTGGGGATCCCCATAACCCAAGGGGTGGGGAACAATGAAGTGGCATGTTTGAAATTGAAAATGTAGTACTAAAGGTAAAGGGATGCACCATTAAAGGAAATGCTGACACTACTTAGTAGTACAAACACATCAAAAGACATTTAAAAATATGTATTTACCTTATTATCACATTAAATAATGTTTTCTTTACCTTTCTTTCTTCTCAAAATTTTCAAGTATTCAAGCACAATATATATGTATCTTTCACCCACGTACACAACACATTGTGTTGATTTACTGTTTCATGTATTTTCTAGGTTCAAAGCTAGCATGGGAGAAAAGACATGAAGTGAGCAGTATTCAGGTTGTACCTATTGTCTAAGATCACATTAGTATACTTTTGTAGACTATGTGTAAAATTCTCTTTCAATATTAATGTATATATTCTAGGCTTCTAATTTATGAAAAAGATACATTAGTTGTATCCGTATAAGAATACTCTCTTATTTTGACATATCAATGTATTCAACATCTATTAGAATGAATATGTTATGTGATATGATTCTCTTACAAATTTATTCCTTGATATATCCTTGCTAATAGGCTCTCTACACTCAGAAATTATAGAATTTATTATTTGCTAATGTGTATAAATAGTAATATGAAGTCAACAGTTGTAGATCATCACAAACACCTAAATGATGGATGAAAATATTCCATGTGATCCTCTGAGTATGAAGGTTCTTTGAGAACAAGATCTAACATTGGCATTGTTTCCATAACATAAAAATTTAAAATCAAACAAAGACCACTATGATATTATGCACACCAACTTGAGCCTCTAGGAGGAGACGAGAACCTATAGTGATGAACAATAGGTTGATTGACAATACCATTCCAATATGACTACATAAGATCCCATTCTGGAGTTCTATACTATACCAATCTGCTCTTTAGAGATTATAAATCCTCATGTATATATCTACTAATGGGTTTAGGGGTAGAGACTCTAGTGTGTGCTCCCTATATAGATACTAGTGTGTAATCTAATAAAGACTAATGCATTCTCCCAACAATTACTCCTAGAGTGAATTCATCCAACAAAGTTGTCTCCCTATTCCTATGAGCTCTTCTCACAAGAGAATATGTTGTATTCTCACACCAGGTCATCAATAATGGTACCATGTAGGTTATATGGTGTATAAAGATATCATTCATCTAGCATGAGAGGCAATATGATAAATTTAGGGATGTGGATGCTAGAGAATTGTCTAAAAGGAATAGGAAGAAGGTGAAGAATATGGGCCATGGACGTAGTAACATTCTACCTTTCCCATGATTGTATCAATTGGTATTAGCGTATCTGTTAGTTGCAAAGAATGATAAAATAGCTTTATTGTGTTCATATAAATAAATTTTTAAAAGGATCTATAACAATATTGATTTAAAATAAGTAACTTTGTTGTAGTATATTGCATAGATGAAGCATGAGATTCATTACTTGAAAGGTAAGCATCATGTTTAATAATTTCTAAACACAACATTCACATAAGAAATTCTCATATTCATCACTTCTTTTGAGTATATGGTCATCTAATACCTCATATTATTTCGAGGTGATTTCCATAAATGTGCATGGAGATAGAGTAATATGAATAATTTTAGGATGTATAGTTACCATGGCATACACAAGTGTCATTTAGTTTTATAATCTTGACGATCTAGTTTTCTTGACTGCCAAAACACATAAAACCCACAAAAAACGCTTTCTCCATTGAAACTACATTGACTTACAGACTAGGTAGACATTTACCCCTCAAGCTCAAGAGATGGTTGCTATAATGAATAAGGAAACATTTAAATCCTTCACTAACATTTAGGGAATGGGGAAGGAAATCCAAACAAAATGGATTTACGGAAAGGAATAATACATTGTAGTTCAGAATTGATAATAAAAATGCTAACTTATTTAATAGAGGAATTTATCTATTGAGAAAGAAAATTAGATAAGTAAGTTGCAAAATAAATGAAATAAAAAGGAAACACCATGGTAGTTATTTATCAACTTTCTGTAAGTTGCAAAATCAAAGAAATAAAATGGATACACCATGAAAGTGATTGATGAGTTTTCTGTCACTCGTCAAACCATATTTAATGATATAATATTCCTAGAAAACATTAACAAGCATAGCAAATGGGACAATAAAGTAACATAGAAAATTACCAACTAGAAAGAAAGAAATGTATTTAAGATAAAACATTGAATATCATGTTTGAGCATTAAAAAAATGGGAATACAATATCTTCATGCATTTAGCTTCCAATTAATGTTTGGACATTATATGTGTATGTCTTACTACATACAAGATAAGACCACAAATATTTGTTATCTGTAGTAGCAAGTGAAGTCTTTAATGTAGGATGCCAACTTGAGAGAACAATAAGTATAAAAAATAATGATGTAAACATATAACTAGAAATATTTTGTTATACTAAAAAATGAAGAAAACGTTCAAGGATGTAATTAACAACATAAAAACTAGATATTATACAAATGTATGAAACAATTTTCCCAACATATGTTTTGGAGGAAAAATCAACTGCTTTGATGGTTCCTGTGATAATGTAGAAAATAATAAACCAATAAACAATAAATTCATTGAACTATAGTATATCAACCATGTGATTCATAACATAATATAAAATAGGACAACCTTGATTACAAATGGAGTGATTATGTTCTTGTGTGGTAGAAAATATATAATTTAGAATTGTGGTAGATAATAATGCTTTAAAAAAATTTTAAGTTCCCATTTTGATGAAAATTAAAATATAGAGGAGGTGGAGTTGGAGGAGATCTGATATGTGGTGAGACAGGGTACACTAATGGCATTGTCGCCACTCTTAGCGTCCTTGTTTTGTTGTAGTCACCGATGTGGGTGGCCATTAATGTACATTGAAAGAGGAGCCGTGCAGGTAAGCTCTAGGTGGATTGGAATATGGGAGGTAAAACATAAATAAGGGGAAGAGATGGTAGGAAAACACAAAAGCATTGACAGTGAGAAGAGGGGACAGAACAAAAGAGGGACCACAATATGAACATGATCCTTGTAGCCATCAAATATGGAAACAAGAAATGCAAGCTTTTTGAGGTTATGATTTTTCCAATTTCCTTGTTAAATTTATTCATCGATTTAGAAAGGTAATCTCATCCATCCATATACAGGTAACAAGTTTGAGGGATGTTAACTATTATGTAAGGGATGTGACCGTGACTATGGAATTCTTATTGTTATAACCCTTAAACTTTATAAACCCCCAACTTTCTCATGTTCTGTATTTTGTTGTAGTTCACCATGGTACCCGTACATTAACCCAATATTGTCCAGTCTTAGATTGATCATAGGATGATGCACACAATCACCTAAACTTGGTGCTCCCAGCTAACCACCACTATATCTTATCCACTTTTCATCCATTGAATCCACCCTAATAAGAAAATCCACATGACATGGCTACCATATAAATATTATGGTTGGTGCTTGTAACCAACGAGATTTAATAATTTATCATCTCAACTCATTCCTCCCTATAAATCATACGATATTGGTTGTGGTTAAGTGTTAGTCCAAAAGGATCTAGGCTAGTTAGGAACAAGAGCATTAAGGTTCAACAATGTAGATCACTTCATACATGTTTGATTGATTTGATTAAACTATTCAATGGATAAGAGATGAAACAAATAAACACAAGTATCTTTGATGATGATCAGGATCAGATTTAAAGAATCCTAGAAATGAGATTTCACTTCTACATTACAATTTATTAGATCAATGAAAATAAAAAATACTAGTTGAACATACAAAGGAGGTTTGTCGCATACACCTCCTGGTGATATGAGACAGTTCTGACTCAACATAACACTCTTGTGAATATTCTTAGTTTTGAACTAAAAACCATGAGTCCTCAACACATTCCCATCTACTCCCATGGTCAACGAAGTGTTTCTAAAATTACATATCCATACTCCTAGATACATATTTCTACATAATATTAGAAGCATAAAACAAGTAAACATGATGCCCGATCAAGAAAGCAAGTAAATGAAACACTAATGTAATCTTAGAACATTAAAACAACTAGTATTAGGGATGAAATTCATGTTCAAATTAGTTATAACATGGGAGTTACTCTCACACACCCAAGAACAAGGTTCTACTCACACATGGTGGTGAAACACAAGTATTAGTAATAAATCATGAAGTAAAACATGAGTAGAGAAGGAAAAGAAAAAGATGATTTGTGGAGGAAGAGAAACAATGGAAGACAAGTTTTCTCCTTTCTATTGATCCTACTCCAGCAACCATCTGTTTTGAGAAGTTAGAGCAGAGGATGGAAGCCCTTGCAGCACTTGGTGAAGAGAGATGGAGTAGAGAAGAAGTCTTCTCCCAAGTAACCACTCCTTTTCCAAAATCACCCTCCTTCTCCTCTACTATGAACTCTAGTCATAATTTCTCCAAATGGCAAGTGGCAACCTTCCTAAGGGGGTGAAATTCATATATTAAAATTGGGAGCATATGTTTCTGATTTTTCACTGAAACAACATCTTACACGTTATGTATGTAAGTAAACACACCGCACATGTTTTTTCTTTTCTTCTTTCAAGCCATGATAGAAGGTAACCCATTGTATAGCAAGGGCACACAACATAGTATGAGATATCTATCAATTTGTGAAGATTTATAGCCACATCATGTTGATGCTTCAAACAATATGTTAGATCTTGGCTAGAGTGCTTTTATCTGATGAACACACATGATGTTGGTTTGCCAACACGACGTGTTGAATGAAATATGATTATTAATCAACTCTAAAATTAGGACAATCTCTAAGAATGTAAGGTAGATCAGATATTAATAATTTCCTCTCAGATTGAGTAAAATATAGGTAACTACAGTTCAAACCATGCATTGAGTAAGGACAACCACAACCATGATATTTAGCATGAATGAGAATGATAATAGGGTCAAAATAAATAGAATGTGCAATCAAATCGAAAAGATGATATAATTTGTGTACACTAATCCCCTAAGCTCGAACCATTTCTTGTCCTTTAGCAAAAAGAAACTAGATATATTGCTAAAGAGGTGTAGCATAGCATAAACAACACTTCTAATTAAAGTGGAGTGTAAGATCTGGAATAGGGTGATCATCATATAGATTTGTAACCATGCATGAAATCAATTCTAATACTCAAGATAAGAATTTATGTTCAAATAAGAATTCAAATTTCTTTGGATAGATCAACTAGAGAGCTATCACTAGAAATAAAATGAAATATCCTAGAACATAGTGAACTTTCCAGGAAACTTGTTTGATTTTATAAATGAAATGAACTATAATCCTTTTTGATATCGACCCATCTGTAATGACATCTTCATTTCACATTAATAGTTTCAATTATGCTTCACGTGCATGGTACTCTACTACTATTGTAGGCTCACACACATGTAATACCATTTGGGGTTTGATTACCATCTTTCTAATGTAATCCCCAACCATCATTGGTTTGGGAGAAAATCTGGGTGAGGTAGCCATCTTTTTTTGGGATTAGATTTTCAAATTAAATGCAAGATTCCTCCCCTTTTTATGTGGTTGGGGTCCCTCTATGGAACCACACAGTCTTATTCTAAGTTCACCCCCAATTGATTAGAATAGTCATGTAGATGGATAATACACAAATTGTAACTTCTTTCATTTGTAAAATCTTTCCTCAAAAGGAGCAGTGAAAAATGCACTATAAAAATTTTCAATGTCCTCATACTGCTAATTAAGGCTATAGAGTTGACGAATTCAGAGAATTTGAATAATTACATGGTTTTGGAGCATGAGTGAGAGAATTGAAAGATATCACAAATGAATTGCAATAATTTTGTAGAAAATTTCACTTGGATGATGTAAGTTCATGCTATGCTCATTGAGACTATTGTTTAATAGTTGACAATGTTTTCAACAACAAGAGAGATATGACCCAAATAGAGAGATCATCACATCATCATTCATATGCAACATAAAACAACAAGTGTGAAATAAGAATGACAAATAGGAATGCAAAAACACACAAACTTAAAAAAATAACATCAAAAGGAAAAGCACAACCAAGATCTAAAACTACCAAGTAGTCGTTCCCCTCCCTATGTTGTGGTGAACAACTGGGTACCTCATTGTGCCTCAAATAGTGGGGTCAAATTGCCCATCCGAATTGGGGAATTGCTGCACCAACAAGTCTGGATCAAGAATGTGTTGGGTTTTTCATGGTTGGAATAGGCAGTGGAAAAAAAATTTACTTGACCATAAACCCATAACCAGTAGATTGCATCAAAATCTATGTAATGGGAAGGATGCTTTTAATAAGTTGTACCTGATCCTGAGGCTTGCTCAGTGACTATACCTCATAGCAAGTGTAATCTTCAACACTCTCTTAGATGGCGTCTGCGCAACTCCTGGTCTTGACTCAGACTACGATCGATTGTGGTCCTCCTGTGCGACATAAGTCTCCCGCCTCAATAGATAGTCCACACGGACTACCAAGAACTCTAGTCATCCTGAAGAATAGACTAGAAGGAGTTGTCCCCTTATGTCGGCGTACTAGTCACTGGCACACTCTCCCACAATCGGTTGCTTTTCTACAATTGTCTTTCCCTCATTGTTCCTCCTTGGATGGGTAGAACTTTCTTGGGCTCTCTCGGTTACCACAACTAGAGAGGACAACAACTTTGCAGAGAAACTGATGTTCTAAGTTGTGTGTCTGGAGAAGCCACATGTACCCCTCTATTTATAGTAGAGGAAAGGGTCAGGGTTTCCAATCTGTGCTGGAGTAGAAGGGTTTGTAATTTCTATGACCAATTTGCACTGTGGCAGGCAAACTAGTCGTTTCATAACTGAAATGATAGTTTGGCAAGGTGAGCCGATCGGTTCACTAGTGAACCAATCAGTTGGGAGTGTGAGCCGATCGATTAACCCAGTGAACCAGTCATTTCACTTCCCAAACATGTCTGCAGTTGACTTTCCTTATTCGTTTCTAATTAACAAAAAGATTAATTCTTGTCCCAATTGAATTGAACAAGTGAAATGAAATTTTTTTCTCACAAATAGGGAAAACTCAATACTGCTCGTTTGGTCCAGTTGAACAGATCGATTCACCATAGTGAACCAGTTATCTCACTGACCATGAGATGATCGGTTCACCCAGTAAACCAGTCGATTGGTGGTCCAAATTGTGTAGAACACAACCAATTCAGTTCTCAATCAATCTGACACTCTAATCAGTTAGTTCAACCCTTGAACTTGATGGTTCTAAGTCAAGTCTATAGATTGAATGTTTGATTGAGTACCTAAAATTGATGGTTATGAGTCAAGTCTATTGATTGAATGTTTGATTGAGTACCTAAACTCTTTAGTAATCAATCCAAACATCATTCAAGGATAAAATCCTCTTCCAAGTTAATCCTTTGTGTGTGACCCTATAGGTCCCATTTCATGTTCGCAGTGAATGTCCATAACTAGCTTATGACATCACAAGCAAAGAGTGGTACATAGTCGCACATCAGTGCTACCCAAGTGAAAAGGAAAGTTGGAGAACAACTTTCAATCCTAAAAACTGTGATTGGTGTTCCAGTGAATGTATAATCCCTTTGGCTCTGATATGCTGAATGAACTCAAGGCATGGAGTTGTCATCCTTTCAATGTTCATTCATGTTTCTTGAATAAGAGCAGATTGTCTGAGATATGTGTGACATCAATATCATATATTGATTTACATGTGCATGCACATGCCTTTCTGAGTCTCGCTTATCAAGTGGCCTCGGCATCAAAATCCCTTAGGAGGGACAAATCTCATATCTAACACTCACAGTCTATCTCATGCGTCAAGCCACCCAATCATCACCTTTATGACAACCCATGTTTTAGAACTGTGTTTGATGATGTCAAAGTGTACTCAACCACATTCGACGAGTGTAGTGATTTCAGGTCTAAGAATTACAATCACCACCATTACTATGAGAGATGATTCTAAATACCATGTCATGGTTCCATGTGTCACTTTCATGGTGTGTCTGTCTGATACATTGTTATCCAACATGTATCTGTGTGCTTGGTTTGATATCATATATCATAACTAATAAGACACTGTCATCAACCAACACACACTCTAGTCTTGATGTGTCATTATTGTCTATCAACCTTCCACAATGACATCCGACTAGGGACATAACAAGAATGCACATACTCTTAGCATCCGTATGTTCTCATTATTCAGGTCCTCAACTTGAAGACATACGTCATTGAGTATTATCATTCTTTAGACTTTAATTCTGCTCCATCATTTATGTCATATTTGATCGATCTAGAATAAATTGGAAGCTTGCCTTTGATATTTATCAAATCAATCAGAACATATGCCAATCCAATCATCATATGATTAGCTCTCTGGGAATACATACCAACAGACTCCCACTTGCACTTAGAGCCAATCACCTTTGAATCATATTCTTAGTGATCTTTAAACATGTCCCACATGTGCTAATCTAGTGAGTTAGCAACATTTTTCTTTAGTCGGTATATTGCATGTTTCACATCTCCTCATTGTACGACATTTTGTATGAGATGGAGTTGCCATAATATGCTATCTGATATTCCTTTCCTAATAATTAGCTTCATAATTTGACTTAGTATTTCTACCCTATCATCAATGGTTGGAATATCTATAAGTTCATCCATATGAACTTCTAGATCCATATAGTATCCTATGATGTTCATAACACAAGGATACTCGACATTCTTTTTAGAATTAAATGGCCTTTAATTTTACTCAGAACGTTTCCACCTAACAACTCTTGTTCACTTTACAATTGAATATAACTTTTATATTTTGCATTTTGTGATCATTTTTCAGTCATTTTGGAAGCTTGCATCAGTGTAACTCATTTACACTCAAATCTTCATTGAACTAATCCTTTAATATTTAACAAGTACTTAAATAAGTTCTTCATGGTATTCAAGTGAATCTCACTAGAAATAGACAAACATCCACTCATCATGTCCAATACATATGAGATAACTGAGCATATCATATTATCATGTTCAATACATACAAGATGATGAATGCATATACATTTTCTTGTCATGTCCGATATATAAAAGATTACGGGATGATTACATACATGATAGATCCAATTGCAAATGCATGAGGCATCTATCTATGTGTTCCTATTCTTCATAAGAATTTGGGACACTAGGCATCTAAGAGACTAACTCTATGTAATATGGACAAGTTTTCTCCCACTGAATCTTTGCATACTGAACCCTTCACAACAGACAGCCAATGTATGCTCTCTCTTTATCAGGTCAAGAGATTTTCGAGAACTATCTCTGTAGGTCTCTATTCCTATCACATAGGAAATTTCTCTTTATCCCTTTAAAGAAGGTATTTCTGCACCAGATTTGTTTTATTCCTCATCATCATGTGGAGTATGAATATGCTCCCACTAAATCTTTGAAATCATAGATCCTTTTTTATTTTGATATATTAGTCAAACCTTTTGACTATATAATCAAAGTAAAGACTCTAGTTATGAGGTTCTTGTATTTAATAAATCATATTGATTAAACTCTTATGACTTATAGACTACATTTGCATTAACCAAATTATAAAACCCTTCAGGTTGTGTCACATACACACCATGATGTTATTCCTTCTAGGAATGCAATTCTAATATCCATTTGCCAAATTCCATAGTTTTCAAGTTCCAATAGCAAGCATGATCATTTATGGCCTTTAGCCACTGCAATTGGTTAAATAAAATCATCAGGTTCAACACTTTGAACTCAATTAAATTCATTTCAACCAATCATCACTTCAAATGTTATCCATGTCAGTCTTAACTCTTAAAACCCAATTGCACTTATGGGTTTTATCCCTATAAGTGCTACCATTAAGATCATACCTTATTTGGTTCACATGGAAGTCATTTTGGATATGATGGCTTCAAGCCATAACTCAAAATCTAGTTCCTCAACATCATCTAGATAGATTATTGGCTCATCATCATATGACCAATTAATCACCTTTGAGTTTGTAGGAAATCATTATCCATCAAGCTCAAGGTGTTTTTTCTACTAGATATATGATGTGTATCTGTTACATAAGGAATTTGAGATTCCACAACATTTGTGATTCTTAATCTCCTTTTGTATCCTACAATATGTTTATTTAGTGTAAAACATGTTCTATAGAAGAATTCTAGAAGATTAGTTATTTGTTTGATGATCATGCTCTTACCTTTTAGAGTATGATTCCTCCTTGTATTTAGACATCATTATGCCTTTATCATGAGTTCTCTATGACACACTATCATAGTTACTCACAAGGTCATCAAACATTTGGTTTAAGTATCTTGTTCATTGATCATATCAAAGAATTAATACTTTTACCAAGTTTGTTTTTCATTTATGATATTCTTGAACATTTCAATATATTCATATTGGTATTTCATTAAAAACCATATCTGAATTATTAACATTTACTCCAATAGGTATGTATATACATCAATATGTATTATACCTAATAGAATAATCATTCTCCCACTACATCTAGTAAATATTGACTTATCATCATGCCCAATAGACAAGATATTCATATCTCTTAATGGTTCATTAACCAAGAGAGTCTAGCTTTATCCATCAACATGGAACCTAGAGATGAATTTCACATTCATTTGTTTAGATGATAATGCTAATTAATTGTTTGAGTCATCAATAACTTCTAGGTATTATTTATTTTATCTCATGCATACCAAGTACCACATGATAAATAAGGCATTGCCATAAAAGATCATATCTTTAAAATTGAAACATGAACTTCATTGATAGACATCCTTATCATTACAAGATGCAGTAATAAAGTGTTTCTATTAATTGGAAAAATGAAATTGCAGTTCATAACTCTATTACATGCCCTTTGGGCTGAATTAACTAAAAGATAATTCTATCTATGGCAGTAAAACTTTCTCCAATGTTGATGAGTGTTCCTTCTTGGTCCTTTCATAAAGGCCATCACTTATTTTCAGATATTGCACATCATATATGTCAGATCTATATCTTGGTATCATATACCTAAGATAAAGAAGCATTTTAAGTTTATTTCATAATACCTAAGGTGGAGACTTCCATCCCCTCCTTCTTCTTCTTTAGTTCATATATGTAGAGAGGAAAATTTCTCTTCCAATATCCTGGATCATGACAATGGTGACATTTGCCTCCCTTGTTCACCCCTCCCTTGGCCTTGAGAGTTGAAGATGACTTGGGATGCTGGCTAGCATCATAACCTTTCTTTGATTTGCCCCTTCCCTTACCTTTAGACTTTCCCTTATTTCTGTTGATCATCATCATAGATTTGGGTTTGTCTTTCTTTATCTATGGCTCAACTATCCTCAACATGCCCAACAACTCTGTCAGTGGTCTTTCGAAGTTGTTCATGTTGTAGTTCATCACAAACTGACTGTAGGATACAAGCAACGATTGCAGTATCACATCAGTAGCCAACTCTTGGCTCAGAGGGAATTCCAGTCGAGTTAGGTTCTCCACATACCCAATCATCTTGAGTGTGTGAGGGCCTACTTGATCTCCTTATATCATGACACATTTGAATAGTGCCTTGGAGACATCATATGTTCTCATATTGTCTCTGCAACTCATAGTTCATTGAGCACATCATCAAGCATTTCACACCAATGGCATCCTCAATATGCTTCCTGTAAGCATCCCTTTCAGCCTTTGGTGCAGTGGGAGCAAGTTCGTTTGGATCTGGTGCATCTAGGACATAGAGCTTTCGATCTTGAGTGAGAACAATTCTCAACGTCCTAAACTAATCATGGAAGTTGTTCCCATTTAGCTTTTCCTTCTCAAGGACTGATCACAGTGAAAAGTGATTGTTGTTGGTAGCCATTTATTCTACAAAAGGAAATTTACAATTTTAGTCCAAAACTCTTTTGATTTGATTTGATTTGGAAATTGACAATATTAATGAGGTCTTTAATAAATTATCGCTCCCACTATTTTGATCAAACCGATAGCCCTCACCATCAATTTGGAAGATTGCAACGTACAACCTTCTAGTGAGCAAGATCTTGACTTCCTCTAAGTTATGGACCAACGAGGGTTGTCACCCACAACTAGATTCTTTTAGGTAGGCAACTTTTCCCAATTGCATCATATGAAATTCTTGATAGATGTTATGCACAACTCTTTGTCATGAACATATGCATGCCTCAAGGTACTTAATCCTACTAAGATAACCTTGTTAAGTCCGAACCAAAAGCCAACACAATGAAAATGCACCCTGTAAAGGCAGACCCACATATTCACCATCACACTTCCATGAGATAGATGGTGCACCACGCAAAGGCATGCCCATAATTAGTCGAACAAGATTTTTATGTGTGCTACTTTTGGAAGGCATCTTCAGGTTAATATGTTTTTTGAGGGGTTTTAATATGCTTATATATGCATATATGTATCCAATCACCACATATATAGTACATATCATATACATGCTATATCCAACAAATGAAAACATGAAATAACAATAAAGCGATGATTATGGCCATCCTATTATAGTTCCTTGGAGCCACAAGGAACTATGATCATCTAAGGTCTACATCACATGCAACCTGTTATTGATGAAGATCAGTGCTTGCCAATCAGGATTGACTAGTTCAACCTTTGAACTGATTGACTCACTTCTTAGCCAGTCAGTTGGTCTCCTCCAGCCGATCGTCTGGCTTCTCATCGGTCCACCAATTGCTCCTTAGTTGGTCGTATCGGTCCATCAAGCGGTCATCTTCAGTCTTCGTCATAATAATAAATAAAGCTAATCCTATTTTACATAATCTTTATGAAACCTCGAGTTACATTTTAGGGGAGAAAAGGTAGAAGAGATTCTCTAGTTATCTCAAGTTACATTCTGAATAGAAGAAGAGGGCTCGATGCACATACTGAGATGCAAACAACCATAACCAACCACAGACATGCACATAGGTTTTATAGGACATAACCATGGTACACATCCACCATAAAAACCATTTTAGGGGGACACATATCGATTGCATATACACACCATATCATATTAGTTTGGGATCATGTGGTATTAATTAGATATTCACTTTAGTCATTTAAATATTCACATTGTATGCAATAAATAAAAGATGGAAAAACCAAAATTTGATCACATCGATTAACCCAAAACATAGAGTATTGACGTGGCTCTGATACCACTATTGGGTTTTTCATGGTTGGAGTAGGCAACGGAAACAAAAATTTACTTGACCATAAATCCATAACTGGTAGATTACATCAACATCTATGTAATAGGAAGGATGGTTTTAGCGAGTTATACCTGGTCTTGAGGCTTACTCAGCAACTATACCTTGCAGCAAGTGCGGTCTTCTACCACCTATCTTTGACAAAGTCTGTGTAGCTCCTAGTCTTGACCCAGACTATGGTTGATTGTCGTCCTTCTGAGTGGCAGAAGTCTCCCTCCCCTATAGGAACCGGTTGGTTGGTAGTCCAGATTGTACAGAACATAGTCAATTCAATTCTCAATCAATTTGACACTCTAATCAGTTAGTTCAACACTTGACCTTGATGCAAGTCTATTGATTGAATGTTTGATTGAGTACCTAAACACTTTATTAATCAATCCAAACATCATTCATGGATAAACTCCTATTCCAGGTTAATCCTTTGTGTGTGACCCTATAGGTCCCATTCACATTGGTAGTGAATGTCCATAACTAGCTTATGATATCACAAGAAAAGAATATACCTAGTCACACATCAGTGCTACACAAGTGAAAAGGAAAGTTGGAGAACAAATTTCAATCCTACAGTCTATGATTGGTATTCCAGTGAATGTATAATTCCTTTGTCTCCGATATCCTGAATGAACTCAAGGCATGGAGTTGTCATCCTTTCAACATTCATTAATGTTTCTTGAACTAGAGTAGAGTGTCTGAGATATATGTGACATCAATATCATATATTGATTCACATGTGCATGCACATGCCTTTCTCAGTCTCGCTTATCAAGTGGCCTGGACATCATACTCCCTTAGGAGGGAAAAATCCCATATCTATCACTCATAGTCTATCTCATGTGTCAAAGCCATCTAATCATCACCTCTATGACAACCCATGTTTTAGGACTGCATTTGATGATGCCAAAGTGTACCCTTTCACATTCATGAGTGTAGTGATTTCAGGTCTAAGAATCAAAATCACCACCATCACTATGAGAGATGATTCTGACTACCATGTCATGGTTCCATGTGCAACTCTCATGGTGGGTTTGTCCGATACACTAACATGTATTTGTGTGCTTGGTTTGATATCATATATCATGACTAATGAGACACTATCATCAACCAACACACACTCTAGTCTTGATGTGTCATTGTTGTCTATCAACCTTCCACAATGACATTCGACTAGGGACATAACAAGAATGCACATATTCTTAGCATCCATATAATCTCATTGTTTAGGTCCTCAACCGGAAGACATACATCATTGATTATTGTCATTATTTAGACATTAATTCTGCTCCATCATTGATATCATATTTGATCGATCTAGAATAAATTGGAAGCTTGTCTGTGATATATATCAAATCAATCAGAGCATATGCCAATCCAATCATCATATGATTAGCTCTTAGGGCATACATACTAACAGAATGGCCATCGAAGCAGAAGGTTTTGGCAGTGGATAAGGATGTGGAGGGTAGTTGTGTTTTTATGTAGGCCCTAAGAGCCAAGCATATGATGATTGGATTGGCATACACCATGATTGATTTGATAAATATCAAAAGCAAGCTTCAAATTTATTCTAGCTCAATCGATTATGAGATAAATGATGGAGCAGAATGAATGTCTAAAGAATGAAAATACTCAATGACGTATGTCTTTAGGTTGAGGACCTGAACAATGAGATCATACAGATGCTAAGAGTATGTACATTCTTGTTATGCCCCTAGTTAGATGTCATTGTGGAAGGTTGATAAACAACAATGACACATCAAGACTAGAGTGTGTGTTGGTTGATGACAATGTCTCATTAGTCATGATATATGATATCAAACCAAGCATACATATACATGTTGGAGAACAATGTATCAGACAGACCCACCATGAGAGTGATACATGGAACCATGGCATGATAGTCAGAATCATCTCTTGTAGTGATGGTGGTGATTGCAATTCTTAGACCTAAAATCACTACACTTGTCGAATGTGATTGGGTACACTTTGACATCATCAAATGCAACCCTGAAACATGGGTTGTTATAACGGTGATGATTGGGTAGCTTTGATGCATGATTTAGACTGTGAGTGATAGATATTGGATTTGTCTGTCCTAAGGGAGTATAATGTCCACACCACTTGATAAGCGAGACTGATATAGGCATGTGCATGTACATGTGAATCAATATATGATATTGATGTCACACATTTCTCAGATAGTCTTCTCTAGTTCAAGAAACATGAATGAACGTTGAAAGGATGACAACTCCTTGCCTTGATTTCATTCAGGATATCAGAGACAAAGGAATTAAACATTCACTGGAACACCAATCACAGACTGTAGGATTGAAAGTTGTTGTCCAACTTTCCTTTTCACTTGGGTAGAAGTGATGTGTGACTAGGTATCACTCTTTGCTTGTGATGTCACAAGGTAGTTCTAGACATTCACTTCCAATGTGAAATGGGACCTATAGGGTCACACACAAAGGATTAACCTAGAAGAGGAGTTTATACATGAATGATGTTTGGATTGACTACTAAAGTGTTTAGGTACTCAATCAAACATTCAATCAATAGACTTGACTCAGAATCATCAAGTTCAAGTGTTGAACCAATTGATTAGAGTGTCAGATTGATTGAGAACTGATTGACTGTGTTCTACACAATCTGGACCACCAACCGACCGGTTCACTGGGTGAACCGATCGGCTCATGGTCAGTGAGACGACCAATTCAACTAGACCAAATGATCAGTGTTGAGTTGTCCTAATTTGTGAGATTTTTTTTTCATTTCACTTATTCAATTCGATTAGGACAAGAATTAATCTTTGCATTAATTAGAAATGAATAAGGAAAGTCAATTGCAGGCAAGTTTGGTAAGTGAAACAACTAGTTCACTGGGTGAATCGCCCAGTTCACACTCCCAACTGACCGATTCACTAGTGAATCGATCGGCTCACCTTGCCAAATGACCGTTTCAATTATGAAACGACCGGTTCGCTTGCCACAGTGCAAATTATTTTTGGAAATTCTAGACCCTTCTAATCCCGCACAGACTAGGAACCCTAGCCCTGTCCTATACTATAAATAGAGGGGTATAAGGGGCTTCTCTAGAGTCATAATTTAGAACATTAGTTGCTCTACAAAGTTGTTGTCCTCTCTAGTTGTGGTAATTGAAAGAGCCCAAGCAAGTTCTACCCGTCCAGGGAGGAACAACAAGGGAAAGACAACTGTAGAAAAGCAACTGGTGGTGGGAGAGTGTGTCGGTGACTAGTACACCGACATAAGGGGACAACTCCTTCTAGTCCATTATTCAGGATGACTAGAGTCCCTGATAGTCTATGTGGACTATCTATAGAGGCGGGAGACTTCTGCCGCTCAGGAGGATGACAGTCAACCACAGTCTGAGTCAAGACTAGGAGCTGCATAGGCTCCGTCGATGACAGGTGGTCAAAGATTGCACTTGCTATGAGGTATTGTCGTTGAGAAAGCCTCTGGACCAGGTATAACTCGTTAAAAACCATCCTTTCCATTACATAAATGTTGATGCGATCTTCTGGTTATGGGTTTATGGTCAAGTAATTTTTTTTATTTCCGTTGCCTACTCCGACCACATAAAACCCAATAGGGGTATCACAGCCACGTCAATACTCTATGTGTTGGGATAATTGATATGATTGGATTTTGGTTTTACCATATTTTATTTATTACATACAATGCAAGTATTTAATTGACTAATGTGAATATCTGACTAATACCACATGATCCCAAACTAATATATACATATATGATATGGTATATATGCAATCAATACACATCACCCTAAAATAGTTTTTGATGTGGATGTGTAGCATGGTTATGGCCTATAAACCCTATGTGCATGTGTGTGGTTGGTTATGGTTGTTTGCATCTCAGTCTGTGCACCAAGCCCTCTTCTTCTATTGTGAATGTAACTCGAGATAACTCGAGATTCTCTTCTACCTTTTCTTATTTTAAATAGGATTAGATTTATTTCTTGTTATGACAAAGATTGAAGATGACCGCTTGATGGACCGAGACGATCGACTGAGGTGCATTTGGTGGACTGATGAGAAGCCTAGATGACTGGATGAGCCGACAATCTGGAGGATCTAGACGACCGACAGGAGGAGACCAACTGATCGGCCAAGAGGCGAGTTGACCGGTTCAAAGGTTGAACCAGTCAATCCGGATTGGCAAGCACATATCTTCATCGATAACAGGTTGCATGTGATGTAGACCTTAGATGACCATAGTTCCTTCTGGATCTAAGGAACTACAATAGGATGGCCATAATCATCGCTTTTATCATTATTGCATGTTTTCATTTCTGGGATATAGCATGTATGTGATACATATGATAAATGTTGTGATTGGATACATATATGCATATATAAGCATATTAAAAACCCCTCAACAAACATATTAAGTTAAAGATGCCTTTCAAAAGTAGCACACATGAAAATCTTGATCGACTATGTGTGGGCATGCCTTTGTGTGGTGCACCGTCTATCTTGTGGAAGTGTGATGGTGAATATGTGGGTCTGCCTTTGTAGGGTGCATATTCATTGTGTTGGATTTTGGGTCAGACTTAACTCGGTGACCTTGATCGGATCAAGCACCTTGAGGCATAAAGATGAACATGGCAAGGAGTTGCACATGACATCTATCCAAGTATTGCATATGATGCAATTGGTAAATGTTACCTACCTTAATAATTGATTATGGACACTGGCGTTGGCTGGGTATTAACTCAATTATTTTGGATCTTGGCTCACTAGAAGTTTGTACGCTACAATCTTCCAAATTGATGGTGAGGGCTATCAGTTTGATCAAAATAATGGGAGCGATAATCCATTAAAGACCTAATTAATATCGTCAATTTTCAAATCAAATCAATCAAAAGAGTTTGGTCTAAAATTACAAATTTCCTTTTTGTAGAACAAATGGATCCAACAATAATCACTTTTCATTTCTTATCGGTCCTTGAGAAGGACAAGCTAAATGGGAAAAACTTCCACAACTGGTTTAGGACGTTGAGAATTATTCTCACTCAAGAGAGAAAGCTCTATGTCCTAGATACACCAGAACCAAATGAACCCGCTCCCACAGCACCAAGGGCTGAAAGGGATGCTTAAAAGAAGCATACAAAGGATGTCATTGATATGAAGTGCTTGGTGTTGTGCTCAATGAACTATGAATTGCAGAGACAACATGAGAACATGTATGTCATTGAGACGGTTCAACATCTCAAGAACATGTATCAAGACTAGGCACGACAAGAGAGATATGTTGTCTCCAAGGCACTGTTCAAGTGTGTCATGATAGAAGGAGATCTAGTAGGTACTCACACAGTCAAGATGATTGGGTATGTGGAGAACCTAACTCGATTGGGATTCCCTTTGAGGCAAGAGTTGGCTACTGATGTGATACTACAATTATTTCTAGAATCCTACCGTCAGTTTGTGATGAACTAAAACATGAAAAACTTTGATAGGCCACTGACAGAGTTATTGGGCATGTTTGGGATATTCAAGGCATAGATGAAGAAAGACAAACCCAAATCTATGATGACAATTAGCAGAAAGAAGGGAAATTCTAAAGGTAAGGGCAAGGACAAAACAAAGAAAGGTTTTGATGCTAGCCAGCAGCCCAAGTCATCTTCAACTCTCAAAGCTAAGGGAGGGGTGAACAAGGGAGGCAAATGTCACCATTTTCATGAGCCAGGACACTGGAAGAGATATTGCCCTCTCTATATATATGAACTAAAGAAGAAGGAGGGGATGGAAGTCTCCACCTCTGGTACCATGAAATAAACTTAAAATGCTTCTTTATCTTAGGTATATGATACTAAGATATAGATCTGACATATATGATGTGTAGGATTTGAAAAGAAGTGATGGCCTTTATGAAAGGACCAAGAAGGAACACTCATCAACATTGGAGCAAATGTTGCTTCTATAGATATAAGTACCTTTTAGTATATTTCATCCCAAAAGGCATGTAATAGAGTTATGAACTACTATTTCATTTTGCTGATAAATAGAAACACTTTATTTTTGCATCTTGTAATGACAAGGATGTCTATCAATAAAGCTCATGTTTCAATTTTAAAGATATGATCTTTTATGGAAATGCCTTATTTATCTTGTGGTCCTTGGTATGCATGAGATAAAATAATAATACCTAAAAGTTATTGATGACTCAAACAATAAATTAGCATTATCATCTAAACAAATGAATGAGAAATTCATCTCTAAGGTTCCATGTTGATGGATATAGTAGACTCTCTTGGTTAATGAACCATTGAGAGATATGAATGTGATGCACCATTCAGACAAAACATTATTAACATGCAGAAGCGGTGATTAGCACTGGAATTAATGAAAATCACTAAAAATTAAAACCATTTATAAAGAGATCCATTCTCAGGAATACTCTTTAAACAAGAACCATAGTTTTATATTTACATACTGGTCCACATTGTACATTCCATGTACCATATCTCCTCGAGGAATATATATACATCATTTACTTTGCTAAAAAGCATAAGTAACAAAATCCTCGAAGCATCAAACCAAAATCTCAGATCAATTATAAAAACACTATCTACTGATTCCTAGCACCTGAGAGTACGGAGACGACACATAGAACTTTATGTACAAAACTTGACAGCCAGTATCCCCACCTGGGATATTACTGATGTCCTTGTTGTTGTTGCTGCTCTTCCCCTGCTACAGAGGTTCTGCCTCTTTGTATGCCTCTACCTAAAAACATTAGATCCCACGGGGTGAGACAATTATACAATTGTCCCAATGAGAGATATAACTCTCCGTCGTAACATTATTATTGCAGTTGAATAGAAATAAACTGAGCACTGGGATAACTTATTTCAATAGTAGATAGATCAATATCTATGCAGGTTAGAGCAACATTCCTATTCAAGTATTTCATCTATAACTTGATAAGGCAGCATGTCTCTTATTCAACACGGAATTTAAAGAAAATAAGTAACATTTATGTATCAAGGACATGCTAAGCAGGATAATCATCAACCAGTGGTTCTCGTATTTCAATCTTATGCGAATACGCTACATGGCTGATTATATTTTACAAACATACTTAAGCTCTGAGGAGATGAGGTATACCGCTCATACTCCAACCGATCACTGCGAAGTCTAAATCGGTACCATACAAAGTCAATGGAAGAGCCGGCTTCCCTGACTTCCCACATCTCGGTCAGTGTGAGATTACATGCAGGACATCATGTGTCTCTGCTACATAGCTTTCCAGGGTATAGTGGCATCTTCGCTATAGAACTACAGTGGCGGCTGCACTCTCTTCACGAACAAGAGATTTCATGTTTACCTCCATCGATCTGACATTAACATCATCGGGAGATTAGTGATACATCCATCCCGGAACATACAATGAAAGATTGAGAGGTTTAATGTTTACCTTCCATAAATTCCCTCATTAGGATGTAAGGATATTTTCGCCCATTGACCCCCACATATTCAAAAATATGCGAACTCCAGGAGATCTCATAAGAAAGCCTATTTCACCATCACCAACTACTGACGATGATGGATCTATGGTCAGAGCACTACATGCATAGCTTTCACTTAATTAATTAAGTACATTATCATATTCTTTTAGCATTAGTCAAGTTTTCAAACATAACTTATTAGGAAAAATGCTATAAAGAAACATGTATTGTTTTCATAAGTTACTTCTCAGTCTCTAAAAGACATTGGGATCTCAATCCCTCATCTCAAACTCAATGCCATAAACATATGGTCCTGGGTATTCAAACCCTTAGCTCATCACTGAGCACTATTACCACTTTTTCAGGTAACTATCACCTTCAGGTCATCTGACCAAGGTACACATGACACTTGCTACACAAGCATCTTATCTGGCATTTGAGGCCCATTAACTCTCTTGTTACCTCTTACTAAGCAACAAGGCATATTATGGCACACAAGGCCCAATAAATAATTTCAATAAATAAAGCATCATAGCTCATACCTGGCTATGTTGATTATCTCAGAATACCTACATGGTTAGCACACATGATAACATATATATCAATCATTGTTCAGTTCCATGCTTGTCCAGAGTAACACCACTATTCCCATACCAGGGTTAGGGTTTCTCATTTTATTTTAATCAGGGTTACTCACCCCCTTTGTTCAATTAGGACCAATGATTCATCAATTCATTGTCCTTGATTTGGGTTTCATGCCATATAGTATAATCCATAATTAGGGTTTACTATTCACATCACATCACCCTAGATTAGGGTTTATATTCAATAACCCACCATTAGGGTTTACTATTCACATCACATCACCCTAGATTAGGGTTTATATTCAAAATCCCCTAAATTAGGGTTACTCATGTCATTACCCTAAATTCATATCACATTATCCTCCTAGATTAGGGCTTTACTCAGAATTGCCCTAAATTAGGGTTTGAGTTCATCAATTAACTCAATTAGGGTTTTATGATCTCTTTGTCAAGGATCATACCCTAAATTGTATACCACACTTATTTTGAATGTGTTAGGCTTGATTGCTACATGATTATCTTACATGTATGAATCTCTCTCTCCCATTCTCTTCTAGGATGTCCAGAAGATTTGATCAATTGAACTTTCAGTTACATGAGGTATCCAAGTGAATTGACCAATTGGATCTTCACTTACATTAGATATCCAAAAGGATTAATCATGTTGGACCTCAAGCGGTCTTGCTTACATAGACCCTAAATGGTCTTGGATCCTCAAAGTTCAAACGGTTTGAAACTGTTTGGGCACATTGCCCTTGAAACCGTTTGAGCTAGAAAGTGTTGAAATTGGATGAGCTTAGGACTCCAAACGGTTTGGGACCATTTGGACCCAAATGGTCTTGAGACCGTTTGGACTTTGGTCCAAACCCTCTCAAAACTGAATGGACCAAAAAAGTCTATCAACACTTAACCAAAACAAGGTTCCCATCAATGAACTGCCTATTAATTGACTCCTTGATTCATTCATCAATTGAACTATTAGATCATCCTTCAATTGGACCATCAATTAGGGTTTTGAACCCAATTTAACTAGGATTTGTAATCAAGAACCCATCAAATAGGGTTTGGGAATCGAGTAACCATCAATGATTATCATTGTGGAACTAATCCAATTGAAATCAATGAACCACCATCAAATTATGGTATGACCTGACCTCAAACAGTCTTGAGGTCGTTTGGGATGACCTAAAAATGGTATTGAGGTGGTTTGGATGACCTCTAAATGGTCTTGAGACCGTTTGCCTCACCATTCATTAAAAAGTTGTGAAATCCAATTAGGGTTTAGGTCATTGGATTGATTATCAATATAGCTATTGATTGCATTTCGATTTGGTATCTCTAACTCTTGAATTACTCAACCATACTCAACCCTAGACCTCCAAACGGTCTTGAGACCATTTGGGGTGACCTCCAAATGGTCTTGAGACCGTTTGGGCAATTCAACCCAAACTTTTAACTTAAACAATTGCAATTTCAACACTTAGCCGATTAGGGTTTCCACTTGAATGAATGTCTATATATTAACTTAATAAATTAGATCAAATGGATCATCATCCAACATGTTCTAGGGATCTGACCTCAAATGGTCAACCCATCCAAATGGTCAACTCCTCTAAATGGTTTGGGGTCCAAACCTCCAAACAATTTGGACCAAAACCTCAAAATCGTTTGCAACTCAAACTTGTTGGAATGTGAACCTAAGATGATGTCATCATCATCAAGCCTTAGTCCATCAAAAACTACTGCCATTATCATGGTAGTTGCATCAATTAATCAAAGGAATTGAAGAAAGAGCAATTGAACATAATTGATTGAGAAAGTGAATTCAATAACAATGAATAGGGGTTCAAGTTATATAACCCACCTCCAATTGAGCTTCAAATCTTGAAGCTTCACGTAAACAATGGTGGAAGGAGCTTTCTCTAATCACAAGGTTCGTTCCTCAAGCTTTTGAGTGAAAAGTAATGGTTAGAAGTGAAGTTGGGATCGAGATATGAACAAATCATGCATTGATTTATGATTTCCACCATGAAATCAAAGTGAATGAAGGTCAAGAAGCTTACCAACATGTTGGAGGTCATCTTCCTGCTGCTCCTAGCTTCCTTGATCATTTTTGCAAGCAAAAAAAAGAAGTGGATTCGAAAAAGTCCTTGGTTTGAGTGGTAAAGGGTGTTTTTATAAGAAAATCAATGAGAGATAAAATGTCTCATGCAAAACCTTTAAATCCGAAATTGTTGCCACCTCTTCCCCCTTGGTTCCTTGCATTCAAAGGTACCTTTATCTCCACATAACTCCCTTCCATTATCCATGTATTAAGGGAAAAGAAATTAAGCACCTTAACCTTTATAATATCATTATCCATAAGTGAGTGGATAATTCTTTTTAGTTTCTTAATGTGAGTGGGTTCTCCATTCACGTTGATCTTTCCTTTGTCTTTGAAAGGCACAAGGACGTCCATATGTGTGGATTTCAACCAACACAATTTTTCTTGAAGAGCAATCCATTTAATATAATTATTTTTGCATTATTTCAATTATGCTTAAATCTTGATTATTTTAATATCAAGATTCTCTCTCCTTCAAAGTAGCTCAAATGAGATGCCTCTCTCATTTTCTTGCTTCTAAAAGATTCCAATAATATTAAAGACCTCATTGAAGTGGTAAATTGCATATTGAACTCTAGGTTTTGGGTAAATTGCACATAACGCCAAAACTAGGTTTTAATGCACAAACATGGCTTTATCAACTCTTTCTTGGTACTCAGGCTTTCACTTGCCATACCTTTGCATCATCTTCATTCCCATGATGCTTCAACACATGAGGAACATCTTATCATGCACAATTTTGAATTTAACCCCTCAACTTGGGTAATTTACACTTTAGTCCAAAGCAAGTAAAACATTACTTTTAAAATTATTCAAACTGGACTAAAATTGAAATATAAGTTCCTCTTGAGCCTTAATTACTTTTCAAAAGATAATATCAAGCATCTAATTATCTTTATTAAACAAAACACCTAGGGTTAAATCATAACCCAGGTTAGGGATGTTACAAATTATCCACCCCTTACAAGGATTTCGTCCCCGATATCATAAACAAAACATCAAGAGAAATGAGTAGGATATTTCCTCCTCATCTCTTCCTCTAGCTCCCACGTAGCTTCTTCAATGCCACAGTGATGCTAGAGAACTTTTACAAGACTAATGTCTTTCTTTTTAAGCTTTTTAATTCTTCTATCAAGAACTAACACAGGTCCTTCAACATATGATACCTCCACAGGTTGCAGAACTAACTCTGTGTCAGGATGACACTTCCTCAGCATAGAGATATGAAACACTGGGTGCAATCTATGCAACTCAGGTGGTAACTCCAGCTTATAGGATACCTTTCCCATCCTTTCAATGATTGGATAAGGCCCCATATGTAAAGAGTGGGACCCAATAGTGGGCCCACTCAATGGTAAAAAAATGAGCCAGGAAATATTTAAGCAGCGGAAAACATAACTATTTACAAAGTTACAAATATTCCCATGTACATAACTTTCTCACCCAAATGGTGGTACATAAAAAGGAAATACTATAACTACATTTCATAGGAGCCCCAGATGCAGAGGGCAACCCGACTATTCCAAGCTATCCTTAAGCCAACTTCAGGTGTACGACATTCATGTGTTCACGTCCTTCAAAGCACCTATACCTGGGTAGGTTTTGGGAACACCCAGAAAAATAGGAAAACAAGATATAAATCAGCAAAAGCTGAGTATGTACATAAGAGAATTAACTAGGGCATTTAAAAAGTAAAGTAAGATGTTCCCATAAAAAGGGGGCCATTAAAGTTAGGTAAGTTTCAATGAGAAGTAACAAGAGAAAGAATTTCCAAAAGAATGAGGGATATAAATAAACAAGTGAAATAACACATCTTGCCATTAACCATTCGCAATATCATAACAATCATAATAATTTTGCATGTAGATATATTTGACTAAAGTAACTATAGTAGGGCCATGACACCACTGGGTCATTGGCCTAAGTAAAATTGGTGGAAAAGCACACCCTAGGTGGAAAAGCAAGCCTCTGTATATATAAGGGTAGAAAAGCATACCCTAATGGTTACGCATAAGCGTGTACGATAGTTAAACTAGTCAAACTATCTAACATGCATAAATAGAGTGGCAAGATATACCTTTCACAAACATGTGGCATGATTTAAGCACAATAACAGATGGGGCCATTAACCCAATTCAACATGATAGTAATTCCAAAAGAATAATAATAAATCCAACTGAAAGTATATGAATTGTCTAACAAATGAAATAAGAGAAATTATTTCAAAAGATGCCTCATTATGGGAAAATTTAGTCATATAAATGCCCAGTTATAAATAGAGAGGGGTACATACCTCAAGTTTTTCTTTAAGTCAAACAAATAGTCACCCAGTTCCGGACCAAGATTAATATCACCTACGCATGAATTATACTTTGCGTTAATATTGTTCCAAAAAGTAATATATATAACCCCATAAAACAACCCCTTTGAAATCTCGATATTAGGCAAATAGGCCTGTTCTAAATACCCAGAAAATGTTCTGAAACGAAGCACCTACATTCATCGTATATATATATAATTACTGTCTATTACGTATTGTCTTACTAAGTCTGTATATCTGCTGGATTACTATATCGATAAGTCAAAGAAAACAACGAATTCGCTCTAATTTTAAAAAGATCAGTGTACCCATGCGGAACTTGCAATTAAAAAAAATCCAATGCATACACCCCTTCCTCTGTATTATCTTTGCAGGTGATTAGCCTTCGTTCTTGTTCACTTATATGTTATTGTAGTGACCAACTTCTGGCTCGGTCTGACGGATGAGAAAGATCATCGATGTCATGAAGTAGGACGATTTACGATTGCAAAAAAAAAAGAATTATTGATCGCAGTAGAAAGGTCCCGAAGAAATACACTCAACTGGAAATATGGATAGAACATCGTCCCGTAAAACCGGACAATACCGGGACTTTGGAACTCCAGTGTTAAGCTACGACGGAAAATAGTCTAAGGCTAAAACAATAAATTTCGAGCCAAGCGGAATAGTCCTTTCGCCCTGAATCATCTTCACTACCTTGCAAGGACTGACATAACTACTGGTTCATAGCAGCAGTGACTAGCCCCACAGGAAGCCGGCCATGGATCGGCATGAAGAACAGGCATAGTACAGGGATGAATTCGTGGGCGAAAAGGAAACCCAGGTGAATAGCAGCTCAAGACGTCCTCACGAACCTGCATTGTGCGGCATGGACTAGATTCACAGACCAGAGTCCAACAGAGCAGGACCTCAGAGGTCGGAGGCGGCGACGTTCATCGACCCATTAATTGGGGTAAAAATAGCACAAACCGAAGACAAGTAATGAAGGTGTAGGAGCCAAAGATGGTGTCATTACCTGTGATTGCCCAGCGATCAACTACGAAGGCGTCGCGACCCGCACCTCGTCGGAGACAGCAACATATTCTGGGTGGAAATGCAAGGACGCTCATAGGAAATTGGGGCAACTGGTACAGGGAAAAGGATCGATATTTGTTGTTTTTGGAAGTGACTGTGGCCAAAGAGACCAGCAAGGTTGGCGGCGAGGTGCTCAGGTGAAAGTGATGAAAACCAGTACGGGGTTTATTAGGCGATTTGTAACTCCAGCTTCCTAGGCCTCGTTTTAGGGTTTCTCGTGTCTGTTTGGTTCTCCCAAAACATTTACCCTTGATAACGTCACAGACATTGAAGGCTGGGAGTGGAGGCGACCACTAGGGGAGGACCTGTAACAGCCGCATTGCAGCCAGAGGAAAATGAAGATGGAGCAACGCGTTTCGTTTAATCAAAACAGCAATAAGTGTTTGGGCTTTGGTGAAAAGTGTGACAATCATAAATTGAATTAGTAATTACCAACTTTTTATATTCCTTAATGAGCTATTTGAATTCTCGTGGACTCCCAAATACATAGTTTGTCTATTACACCAACAAAAGGGCATAACTCAGTCCCGCAAAGTCCATTTCAATATGTTAGGTGTTCATATCACTAAATGAGTGTTAATTAGTCTAAAACAAGATTAATTCATTTTCTGTATTGCTAAGATTTGCGTTGGCTGTCTTCTCTCGTCTAATTCTCTCTCTAGTGTAGTAGGTATTATAATATCAGGTTCTTCCCACAACTAAGATTTGAATATAATTGTAGCAACATACGTGGAATTAATTCTCCAAATTTCCTCAAGATCCCGTTGGCCGAAAACCATGTTAATTTATTTTAGGATCAAAGATACTACTGAAAATAATTAGATAAAGGAATAAAGCTTAAGTTTTTAGGAGAAAGAGAATTGAAATAGATACCTAGATTTGAGGTCGTTACATAATAAATCTAGGAGCTAACTTCCCTTTCTTTCCAAATCTCAGGATACCTTTCCAAGGTGAGACCTTGAGGTATACTCTGTCTCCAACTTGGAATTCTAAGGGTCTACGACGCTTATCAGCATAAGATTTCTGTCTATCCTGGGCATCTTTCAATTGTTGTTGTATTACTTTAATCTTCTTAGTTTTTTGCTAAACTAGATCAGGACCCAAAAGTTGATACTCTCCTATTTCATACCAACATAAAGGAGATCTACAACGTCTACCATACAAATCTTCATATGGTGCCATATCAATACTGTGCTGATAGCTATTATTATAAGCAAACTCTATCAAGCTCAGGTGTAGATCCCAACTTCCTACAAACTGAAGGACACATGCCCTAAGCAAGTCCTCTAAGGTTTGTATGGTCCTTTCTGATTGTCCATCTGTCTGTGGGTGAAAGGCTATACTAAATCTTAATTGCGTACCCAAGTCTTTATGGAGTTGCTCCCAAAAATGACTCGTAAATTGGGGACCTCTATCAGAAACGATAGTAGTTGGAACCCCGTGCAAACACACTATCTCATTTATGTATATTTGTGCAAGCTTCTCAGCTGTGTAGGTTGTCTTGACAGGTAAGAAATGTGCTGTCTTAGTCAAACTATCAACTATCACCCAAATGGAATCATGACTTTTGGTTGTTCTAGGCAAACCAACCACAAAGTCCATGGTTTCATGATCCCATTCCCACTGCGGTATAGGTAGAGGATGCATTGTTCCTGCAGGCTTTTGATGTTTAGCTTTAACCTACTGACACACCGAACACCACATAACAAACTCAGCAACATTTTTCTTCAATCCAGGCATCCAATACATATCTTTTAAGTTATGATACATCTTGGTGCTCCCTGGATGCATAGCATACATTGAAGAATGAGCTTCTTCCATAACTAACTTTCTTAAGTTATCAACATCAGGTACTACCATCCTACCATGGTAACAGACTACCTGATCATATGAATCATGGAAGCCATCTCGTTTCTCACTACCATACTCTGACCTAGTCTACTGAATCATAGTATCAACTTACTGTGCTTCTTTAATTTGCTATCTCAGAGTAGGTTTTACTTGCATCTCAGCTAACAACCCGGCTAACAATGATACTTTAAGCTGTACATTGTTTTGCCTCAAGGACATAAACATATCTCTCTTAGAGCACACTAAGGAATTCAACTATGCTTTATCTAAGGCTGGTGTTGCTGATTTCCTGCTTAGTGCATCAGTAACCACATTAGCCTTCCCTGGATGGTAATCAATTGTATAGTCATAGTCCTTGATTAATTCCATCCAGCGGCGCTGTCTCATGTTTAGCTCATGTTGTGAGAAGATATGCTTTAGGTTCTTATGGTCTATGAAAATTTGGAATGTTTCTCCATATAGATAATGTCTCCAGATCTTCAAGGCATGGACCACAATAGATAGCTCTAGATCGTGTGTTGTATAATTCTCCTCGTGTTTCTTAAGCTGTCGAGAAGGAAAAGAAATCACTTGTTTATCCTGCATCAACACACATCCTAGACCATTCTTGGATGCATCACAAAAAACTATGTACCCCTTCCTTTGCTCAGGTAGCACTAACATAGGTGCACTTGTTAACCTTTCTTTTAGAAACTGGAAAGATTGTTGACACTTGTCATTCCAGGCAAAAGGAACCTCCTTCCTGGTCAACTTGGTCAGGGGTAAAGCTAAAGATATGAAGTTCTTAATGAACCTCCTGTAATAGCCTGCCAGTCCAAGAAAACTGCGGATCTCTGTCGGTGTCTTTGGTTGTTCCCATTGCAGGACAAACTCTACCTTCTTAGGATCAACATGAATACCTGAAGAAGATATAACGTGTCCTAGAAAAGAAACTTCTGGTAACCAGAACTCACATTTGCTAAACTTAGCATATAACCTATGCTTTCTTAGCAAAGTCAGAGCTTGACGGAGGTGATGCTCATGCTGTTGAGCATCTCTACTATAATCAAGATGTCATCTATGAAGACGACTACACACTGATCAAGAAAAGGTCGAAAGATTCTATTCACGAGTTCCATGAATGCAGCTGGTGCATTAGTTAGTCCAAACGACATAACTATGAACTCATAGTGACCATACCTTGTCTTAAAGGAAGACTTAGGTATGTCACTCTCCTTAATATGGAACTGATGGTATCTCGACCTCAGGTATATCTTAGAAAAGATAGTTGCACCACACAACTGATCAAACAAGTCATCAATCTTTGGCAGAGGATACTTGTTCTTTATAGTTACATTATTCAACTGTCTGTAATCAATGCATAACTGCATTGACCCATCTTTCTTTTTAACAAAGAGGACCGGAGCACCCCATGGTGAAGTACTCGGTCGGATAAATCCTTTCTCAAGCAACTCTTGCAGTTGTTTCTTGAGCTCTGCCATCTCAGCAGGTGCCATTCTATACGGTGTTTGTGCTATTGGTTGCGTGCCTGGAATTAGATTAATTTCAAAATCAATCTTTCGGGATGGAGGAACACCTGGAAGTTCTTCAGGAAATATATCTTCAAACTCCCTAACAACCAGAACTTCAAAAGGATGAGGGTTCTCCATTGTGGTATCTACCACATGTGCCAAGAATGCAAAGCATCCCTATCTCATCAACTTCTCATCTACCATAGCTGACACAAGACAAGTTGGAAGAATCTTTCTGTCTCCCTGAAAGATCCATGTGTCACCGTTGTCTGTGAACACATCCTGCTTGGAACTACAATCCAAGACAACCCTATATTTCTCTAAGGTGTCCATCCCAAGGATTATATCGAAACCCTACATCTCAAGTGGTATAAGATCCACTTGAATGCGATGCTCAGAAAAGGAAAGAGTGTAGGGAGAACACACCTCCCGTAACACTGCATATCCCAGCAAAGGGGTTTCTAGCATCAAACTATCTACTCTATGACTGACAATCATGTTGCAGTCATAAATCACTTCTCGAGTGATAAAGGAATGTGTAGCACCCGGATCAATTAACACAGATATGAAGTAGGATGAAGACATATTAGAATAAAGTAGTTCCATCTGACCTGTCATAACTTGAGGGTTGACTACTACTTCAGGTTGATTCATGGCATAGAATCTAGCCGTTTCTTGCTGTTGACCCTGTGCTTGGTTATTAGGTGCCGACGATCCAGCTTGGGATGCTTGTCCACGTCCTCTAGCATTGTTACTGAACTGTCTCCTCTGTGAGCCTTGCTGACTCTGCCTCTGGGGTTGAGTCACATTTCTGACTTTCTCAAGACAATCTCTCTTCAAGTGTCCTGTCCTCCCACACTGGTAGTAGTTATAACTTCCCAAAATCTGCCTAGGTGGTCCTATCACTGATGCTGATGCTGTATTGGGGGCTCTACTTGGAGGAAAACTACGACCCCTACCCCTACTTGACATCCATTGCGTCGGGGTATTAAACCTTGGTGGCGGTGGTGGTGCAGAGAATCTCATCTTCTTCAAACACTCGGACCCTTGTCCTTGAAATTGAGGATATACTTTCTTATTACTGGCATGTCTCTTCTCGATCACAAACCTCTCAATCCATCTCATGGATTCCACAAAAGTGGAAAATCTTTCCCTATTCTCCAGAGCAGACACAGGAGTGGTCAATTCAGCAATCAACCCCTTCTTGAAATGCCGAATCCTTTCCTCATCCGTAGCTTCCATGTGTAGACAGAACCGCAACAACTCCATGAACCTAGCTTCATATTAGCTAATGTTCATCTGTCCTTACCTCAACCTCTCAAATTGAGAGATCTTCTCATCTAGATACGTCTTGGGAAAGTATCTAGCAACAAATTCCCGTCGGAATTCATCCCATCCAACTCCAACTCCTGGTCTTTTGCCTTCCTCGATGGTCCACCAATGACCAACACTCCCCTTTAGAAGGTATACAACATGCCTCACCTTCTCAGCTTCTGGGATGTTGAGGATTCTAAAAGCTTTCTCCATCTCTATCAACCATAAATCTGCATCAACTGGGTCAGCTGTTCCAGCATATTCTATGGCTCCAACCCAGCAAATCCTTTCAAAGGTCTTACCAGCTCCCTATCCTTCATGGTGGGTAGGTGCCCTAGGTGTAGGTAGTGGCATCCTATCCGTCATATGAGTCATAGTCACCATAAACTGCCCAATCATGGCTTGGAACGCTGGGTTCCCCATATCTATTTGATTGAACTAGGGTTGTTCAAGTACATGCTCTTCCCTATCTTGGTCTCTTGCACCTCCTCCTGGTGCAGCAACGCTACTCTCAGCAGCATGTTCGTCATGTGATCCAGACATCTTCAAGTTCTTCTTCTCCTATATGAGCAGAAGACACTATCAGATAAACTGGAAAACACTAAAACAGACTCAACAACCTTAATCCTATGTCTCTGTAGACTCAGTGAACCTAGAGCTCTGATACCACTAATCTTGTGATGAACCATTCAGACAAAACATTATTAACATGTGGAAGCGGTGATTAGCAGCGGAATCAATGAAAATCACTAAAAATTAAAACCATTTATAAAGAGATCCATTCTCAGGAAAACTCTTTAAACAAGAACCACAATATTATATTTACATACTAGTCCACATTGTACATTCCATGTACCAACTCTCCTCGAGGAATATATATACATCATTTACTTTGCTAAAAAGCATAAGTAACAAAATCCTCGAAGCATCAAACCAAAATCTCAGATCGATTATAAAAACACTATCTACTGACTCCTAGGACATGAGAGTACAAAGACAACACATAGGACTTTATGTAGAACTTGACAACCAGTATCCCCACCTGGGATATTATTGATGTCCCTGTTGTTGCTTTTGCTCTTCCCCTGCTATAGAGGTTCTGCCTCTTTGTCTGCATCTACCTAAAAACGTTAGATCCCATGGGGGTGAGACAATTATACAATTGCCCCAGCGAGAGATATAACTCTCCGCCGGAACATTATTATTGCAGTTGAATAGAAATAAACTGAGTAGTGGGATAACTTATTTCAATAGTAGATAGATCAATATCTATGCAGGTTAGAGCAACATTCCTATTCAAGTATTTCATCTATAACTTGGTAAGGCAGCATGTCTCTTATTCAACACGAAATTTAAAAAACATAAGTAACATTTATGTATCGAGGACATACTAAGAAGGATAATCATCAACCAGTGGTTCTATTATTTCAATCTTATGCGAATACGCTACATGGATGATTATATTTTACAAACATACTTAAAATCTGAGGAGATGAGGTATACCGCTGATACTCCAACCGATCACTGTGAAGTCTAAATCGGTACCATACAAAGTCAATGGAAGAGCCGGCTTCCATGACTTCCCACATCTCGGTCAGTGCGAGATTACATGCAGGACATCTTATGTCTCTGCTACATAGCTTGCCAGGGTATAGTGGTATCTTTGCTATAGAGCTACAGTGGTGGCTGCACTCTCTTTGCGATCGAGAGATTTCATGTTTACCTCCATCGATCTGACATTAACATCATCGGGAGATTAGTGATACATCCATATCAGAACATACAATGAAGGATTGAGAGGTTTAATGTTTACCTTCCATCAATTCCCTCATTAGGATGTAAGGATATTTTCGCCCATTGACCCCCACATATTCAAAAATATGCGAACTCTAGGAGATCTTGTAAGAAAACCTGTTTCACCATCACCAACTATTGACGATGATGGATCTATGGTCAGAGAACTACATGAATAGCTTTCACTTGATTAATTAAGTACATTATCATATTCTTTTAGCATCATTCATTTTTTCAAACATAACTTATTAAGACAAATGCTATAAAGAAACATGTACTGTTTTCATCAGTTACTTCTCAGTCTCTAAAAGACATTGGGATCTCAATCCCACATCTCAAACTCAATGTCGTAAACATATGGTTCTGGGTATTCAAACCCTTAGCTCATCACTGAGCACTGTTACCACTTTTTTAGGTAACCATCACCTTCAGGTCATCTGACCAAGGTACACATGACACTTGCTACACAAGCATCTTATCTGGCATTTGAGGCCCATTAAATCTCTTGTTACCAATGACTAAGAAACAAGGCATATTATGGCACACAAGGCCCAATAAATAATTTCAATAAATAAAGCATCACAGCTCATACCTGGCTATGTTGATTATCTCAAAATACCTGCATGGTTAGCACACATGATAATAGATATATCAATCATTTTTCAGTTCCATGCTTGTCCAGAGTAACACCACTATGCCCATACCAGGGTTAGGGTTTCTCATTTTATTTTAATCAGGGTTACTCACCCCCTTTGTTCAATTAGGACCAATGATTCATAAATTCATTGTACAGGATTAGGGTTTCATGCCATATAGTATAATCCAGAATTAGGGTTTACTATTCACATCACCCTAGATTAGGGTTTATATTCAATAACCCACCATTAAGGTTTACTATTCACATCACATCACCCTAGATTAGGGTTTATATTCAAAATCCCCTAAATTAGGGTTACTCATGTCATTACCCTAAATTCATATCACATTATCCTCCTAGATTAGGGTTTCACTCAAAATTGCTCTAAATTAGGGTTTGAGTTCATCAATTAACTCAATTAGGGTTTTATGATCTCTTTCTCAAGGATCATACCCTAAATTGTATACCACACTTATTTTGAATGTGTTAGCCTTGATTGCTGCATGATTATCTTACATGTATGATTCTCTCTCTCTCCCATCCTCTTGTAGGATGTCCAGAAGATTTGATCAATTGAACTTTTAGTTACATGAGGTATCCAAGTGAATTGACCAATTGAGTCTTCATTTACATTAGATATCCAAAAGGACTAATCATGTTGGACCTCAAACGGTCTTTCTTACATAGACCCTAAATGGTCTTGGATCCTCAAAGTTCAAACGGTTTGAAACCGTTTGGGCACATTGCCCTTGAAACCATTTGAGCTAGAAAGTGTTGAAACCGAATGAGCTTGGGTCTCCAAATGGTCTTAAGACCGTTTGGTCCAAACCCTATCAAAACTGAATGGACCAAAAAGGTCTATCAACACTTAACCAAAACAAGGTTCCCATCAATGAACCACCTATCAATTGACTCCTTGATTCATTCATCAATTGAACTATTGGATCATCCTTCAATTGGACCATAAATTAGGGTTTTGAACCCAATTGAACTAGGATTTGTAATCTAGAACCCATCAAATAGGGTTTGGGAATTGAGTAACCATCAATGATTATCATTGTGGAACTAATCCAATTGAAATCAATGAACCACCATCAAATTATGGTATGACCTGACCTCAAACAGTCTTGAGGTCATTAGGGATGACCTCCAAATGGTATTGATGTCGTTTGGATGACCTCCAAATGGTCTTG
This sequence comes from Alisma plantago-aquatica, assembly GCA_963693085.1. Lineage (NCBI taxonomy): Eukaryota > Viridiplantae > Streptophyta > Magnoliopsida > Alismatales > Alismataceae > Alisma > Alisma plantago-aquatica. Next base: position 860,466,163 of record OY856409.1, on the reverse strand, counting down.
AGATCGTTTGCCTCATCATTCAATAAAAAATTTTAAAATCCAATTAGGGTTTAGGTCATTGGATTGATCATCAATATAGATATTGATTGCATTTCGATTTGGTATCTCTAACTCTTCAATTACTTAACCATACTCAACCCTAGACCTCCAAACGGTTTTTGTTGACCTCCAAATGGTCTTGAGACCGTTTGGAGTAACCTCCAAATGGTTTTGAGACCATTTGGGCAATTCAACCCAAACTTTTAACTTAAACAATTGCAATTTCAGCACTTAGCCGATTAGGGTTTCCACTTGGAGGATTGTCTATATATTAACTTAATCAATTAGATCAAATGGATCATCATCCAACATGTTCTAGGGATCTGACCTCAAACGGTCAACCCATCCAAACAGTCAACTCCTCTAAACGGTTTGGGGTCTAAACCTCCAAACGGTTTGGAAACTGTTTGGTGAAACCATTTAGACCAAAACCTCCAAACCATTTGCAACTCAAACTTGTTGGAATGTGAACCTAACATGATGTCATCATCATCAAGCCTTAGTCCATCGAAAACTACTGCCATTATCATGGTAGTTGCATCAATTAATCAAAGGAATTGAAGAAAGAGCAATTGAACATAATTGATTGAGAAAGTGAATTCAATAACAATGAATAGGGGTTCAAGTTATATAACTCACCTCCAATTGAGCTTCAAATCTTGGAGCTTCACGTCAACAATGGTGGAAGGAGCTTTCTCTAATCACAAGGTTCGTTCCTCAAGCTTTTGAGTGAAAAGGAATGGTTAGAAGTGAAGATGGGATCGAGATATGAAGAAATCATGCATTGATTTATGATTTCCACCATGAAATCAAAGTGAATGAAGGTCAAGAAGATTACCAACAGGTTGGGGGTCGTCTTCTTGCTGCTCATATCTTCCTTGATCATTTTTGCAAGCAAAGAGAAGAAGTGGATTCGAAAAAGTCCTTGGTTTGAGTGGTAAAGGGTGTTTTTATAAGGAAATCAATGAGAGAGAAAATGCCTCATGCAAATCCTTTAAATCCAAAATTGTTTCCACCTCTTCCCCCTTGGTTCCTTTCATGCAAAGGTACCTTTATCTCCATCGAACTACCTTCCATTATCCATGAATTAAGGGAAAAGAAATTAAGCACCTTAACCTTTATAATATCATTATCCATAAGTGAGTGGATAATTCTTTTTAGTTTCTTAATGTGAGTGGGTTCTCCACTCACGTTGATCTTTCCTTTGCCTTTGCAAGGAACAAGGACGTCCATATGTGTGGATTTCAAACAACACAATTTTGGTTGAAAAGCAATCCATTTAATATAATTATTTTTGTATTATTTCAATTATGCTTAAATCTTGATTATTTTAATATCAAGATTCTCTCTCCTTCAAAGTAGCTCAAATAGGATGCCCATCTCATTTTATTGCTTATACAAGATTCCAATAATATTAAGGACCTTATTGAAGTGGTAAATTTCATATTGAACCCTAGGTTTTGGGTAAATTGCACATTACACCAAAACTAGGTTTTAAGGCACAAACATTGCTTTATCAACTCTTTCTTGGTACTCAGGGTTTCACGAGCCATACCTCTGCATAATATTCATTCCCATGATGCTTCAACACATGAGGAACATCTTATCATGCACCATTTGCAATTTAACCCCTCAACTTGGGTAATTTGCACTTTAGTCCAAAGCAAGTAAAACATTACTTTCAATATTATTCAAAATGGACTAAAATTGAAATATAAGTTCCTCTTGAGCCTTAATTACTTTTCAAAAGATAATATCAAGCATCTAATTATCTTTCTTAAACAAAACACCTAGTGTTAAAGCGTAACCCAGGTCAGGGATGTTACAATGAATGTCTTGTTTATTGGGCATGATGACAAGTCAATCTTCACTAGATGTAGTGGGAGAATGACTATTCTATTAGGTATAATACATATTGATATATATGCATACCTATTGGAATAAGTGCTAATACTTCAGATATGGTATTTAATGAAATACCAATATGAATATATTGAAATGTTCAAGAATATCATAAATGAAGAACAAACTTGATAAAAATATTAATTCTTTGATATGATCAATGAACGAGATATTTAAACCAAATGTTTGAGGACCTTGTGAGTAACAATGATAGTGTATCATAGAGAATTCATGATTAAGGCATAATGATGTCTAAATCAAAGAAGGAATCATACTCTAAATAGTAAGAGCATGGTCATCAAACAAATAACTAATCTTGTAGAATTCTTCTAAAGAACATGCTTTACACTAAATAAAGGTACAAAAGGAGATTTAGAATCACACATGTTGTAGAATCTCAAATTACTTATGTAATAGATACACCTCACATATCTAGTAGAAAACACCCTAAGCTTGATGGATAATGATATCCTACAAACTCAAAGGTGATCAATTGGTCATATGATGATGAGCCGATAATCCATCTAGATGATGTTGAGGAACCAGATTTTGAGTTATGGCTTGAAGTTATGAGATCCAAAATGACTTCCATGTGAACCAAATAAGGTATGACCTTAATGGTAGCACTTACAGGGATAAAACCCATAAGTGAAATTGGGTCTTAAGAGTTAATACTGACATGGATGATATTTGAAGAACTGATTGGTTGAGATGAATTCAAGTGAGTTCAAGGTGTTGAACCTGATGTATTTATTTAACCAATCATAGTGGCTATAGGCCATAAAGGATCACGCTTTCTATTGGAACTTAAAGACTATGAAATTTGGCATATGGATATTAAGCCACATTCCTAGAAGGAATAACATGAGGTTGTATACGTGACACAACATGAAGGATTTTATAATTCTATTAATGCAAATGCAGTCAATAAGTTGCAAGAGATTAATCAATATGACTGATTAAATACAAGCACCTCAGAGCTAGAGTCTTTACTTTGACTATATAGTCAAAAGGTATGACTGATGTATCAAAATAAAGAAGGGATCTGTGATTACAAAGATTTAGTAGGAGTGTATCCATGTAATGAGGAATGAAACGTTCTAAAAATGGAAACAGGTGTGGAAATACCTTCTTTAAGGGAATAAAGAGAAATGTCCTATGTGATAGGAATAGAGATCTATAGAGATAGTTCTCAAAAGTATCTTGACTTGATAAAGAGAGCACATACATTGGCAGTCTCTGCTGAAGAATTCAATATGTAGATATTCAGTGGGAGAAAACTTATCCATATTACATGGAGTTAGTCTCTCAGATGCCTAGTGTCCCAAATTCTTATGAATAATAGGAACACATAGATATATGCCTTGTGCATACACAAATGGATCTATCATGTATGTAATCATCCTATTATCTTGTATGTATTGGACATGATAAGAAAATGTATATGCATTCATCATGTTGTTTGTATTGGACATGACAATATGATATACTCATCCAGTTATCTCATATGTATTGGACATGACGAGTGGATGTCTATATACTTGCAATGAGAGTCACTAGAATACCATAAAGAACTTATTTAAGTACTTGTGAAGTATTAAAGGATTAGTTCTATGGTAATAAAAGGAAAAGTTGAGTGTAAATGAGTTACACTGATGCAAGCTTCCAAAATTGATCGCAAATTACAAAATATAAAAGTTATATTCAATTATAAAGTGATTATGTGTTGTTTAGTGGAGATGTTTCAATTAAAAGGCTATTTAATTCTAAAAAGAATGCCGAGTATCCTTGTGTTATGAACACCAGAGGATACTATATGGATCTAGAAGTTCATACATATGAACTTATAGATATTCCAACCATTGATGACAAAGTAAAAATACTAAGTAAAACTATGGAGCTAATTGTTAGGCAAGGAATATGAGATAGCATATTATGGCAACTCCATCTCATACCCAATGTCGTACAATGAGGAGATGTGAAACATGCAATATATAGACTAAAGAAAAATGTTGCTAACTCACTGGATTGGCCCTAGAGAAACAGAAACATGTGGGACATGTTTAGAGATCACTAAGAATATGATTCAAAGGTGATTGGATCTAAGTACAAGTGGGAGTCTGTTGGTATGTATGCCCTGAGTGCCAATCATATGATGATTGGGTTGGCATACATAATGATTGATTTGATAAATATCAAAGGCAAGCTTCCAATTTATTCTAGCTCAATCGAGTATGAGATAAATGATGGAGCAAAAGGAATGTCTAAAGAATGACAATACTCAATGACGTAAGTCTTTAGGTTACGGACCTGAACAATGATATCATACATATCCTAAGAGTATGTACTTATGTCCCTAGTCAGATGTCATTATGCAAGGTTGATAGACAACAATGACACATCAAGACTAGAGTGTGTGTTGGTTGATGACAGTGTCTCTTTAGTCATGATATATGATATAAAACCAAGCACACATATACATGTTGGAGAACAGTGTATCAGAGAGACCCACCATGAGAGTGATACATGGTAGTCAGAATCATCTCTCATAGTGATGGTGGTGATTGTGATTCTTAAACCTGAAATCACTACACTCGTCGAATGTGATCGGGTACACTATGACATCATCAAACATAGTCCTGAAACATGGGTTGTTATAACGGTGATGATTGGGTGGCTTTGATGCATGAGTTAGACTGTGAGTGATAGATATGTGATTTTTCCCTCTTAAGGGAGTATGATGTCCAGGCCACTTGATAAGCGAGATTGAGAAAGGCATGCACATGCACATGTGAATCAATATATGATATTAATATTACACATATGTCAGATAGTGTAGTCTAGTTCAGGAAACATGAATGAATGTTGAAAGGATGACAACTCCATGCCTTGAGTTCATTCAAGATATCAGAGACAAAGAAATCATACATTCACTGGAACACCAATCACAAACTGTAGGATTGAAAGTTGTTCTCCAACTTTCCTTTTCACTTGGGTAGCACTGATGTGCGACTAGGTATCGCTCTTTGCTTGTGATGTCATAAGCTAGTTATGGACATTCACTTCCAATGTGAAATGGGACCTATAGGGTCACACACAAAGGATTAAATTGGAAGAGGAGTTTATCCATGAATGATGTTTGGATTGATTATTAAAGTGTTTAGGTACTCAATCAAACATTCAATCAATAGACTTGACTCAGAATCATCAAGTTTAAGTGTTGAACCAACTCATTAGAGTGTCAAATTGATTGAGAACTGATTAACTTTGTTCTGCACAATCTAGACCACCAACCGACCAGTTTACTGGGTGAACCAATAGGATCATGGTCAGTGAGACAACCGGTTCACCTTGGTGAACCGATTGGTGCAACTGGACCAAATGAGCAGTGTTGAGTTGTCCCGATTTGTGAGAAAAAAAAATTTCATTTCACTTGTTCAATTCGATTGGGACAAGAAGTAATCTTTGCGTTAATTAGAAATGTATAAGGAAAGTCAATTGCAGGAAAGTTTGGGAAGTGAAACGACCGGTTCACTGGGTGAATCGACTAGTTCACACTCCCAACCAACATGTTCACTAGTGAACCGATTGGCTCACCTTTCCAAATGACCATTTCAATTATGAAATGACCGATTCTCCTACCGCAGTGCAAATTGTTCATGGAAATTTTGGACCCTTCTACTCTCGTACAGATTGGGAACCCTGACCCTACCCTCTACTATAAATAGATGGGTACAGGATGCTTCTCTAGAGACACAACTTACAAAATTAGTTGCTATGCAAAGGTGTTGTCCTCTCTGGTTGTGGTAACCGAGAGAACCCAAGCAAGTTCTACCCTTCCAGGGAGGAACAACGAGGGAAAGACAACTGCAGAAAAGAAACCGGTGGTGGGAGAGTATGTCAATGACTAGTATGCCGATAGAAGGGGGACAACTCCTTCTAGTCCATTCTTCAGGATGACTAGAGTTCCTAGTAGTCTATGTGGACTATTTATAGAGGCGGGAGACTTCTACCGCTCATGAGGATGACAGTCAACCACAATCTAGGTCAAGACCAGGAGCTGCATAGACGTCGTCGATGACGGGTGGTTGAAAACCACACTTAATGTGAGGTATTGTCATTGAGCACACCTTCGGACCAGGTATAACTCACTAAAAACCATCCTTCCCATTACATAGATGTTGATGTGATCTGATTGTTATAGGTTTATGATCAAGTATTTTTTTTTTGTTTTTCGCTACCTACTCCGACCGCATAAAACCCAACAAGTTGTAGTGGTCTTCAGAAATGTTCTAGGATTCCATCCATGACACCATGATGTGTATCTCCCTAAACTGCTAAGACATGCTGCCATAATGTTGGGATGACTGAGTGTGGGGGGCTTCCTAGTCATCAAAATGGTGTTGTACATAGCCATACAACTAGGGCAGGCCGAGATGCCTCTGTGTGTACTTAGTTTGGGTACCAGTAGAAGGCATCTGAGGTACCTCATATCTAATATAGGAAGACTCAGGTTGTTCTCGAGTGGTGGTCGACCTCTCATTTTGAAAAGTGCATTTCCAATTGTCTTTGTTCTTTAGCGTAGTCTTTGTCAGATTTGGTAATTTAGAAAATTTTTACGGTTATGGATCCTTTGAGAATAGTTTTAATTCTTGTCCTTGACCAATAAACCTAAAGAAATGAGAAACTCACAATGGACCTCAATGCTTCCATCTAGATGGTCAAATATGGATAGGTCAACCTCCAAAGCAGTATAAATTTTAGTTATCAAGGAACCTATCCTTATGTCTCCTTTTGTGCCAAGGATATGGTATCCTACATTGACATCATGATCATGTAGCATAGCCCACATAAAAAATAGATCAAGTAAACTAATCACTCTTTGAGTTTCTTTCCTATAAAAAACACATGTGTTGAAAAGCAGTCAATGTATCGAAGAATCGAATTGTATGTGAGATGCCTAAGTAGAAGTAGGAATGAAAATAGTTTCTTATTTGATTTGGATCTAGAATGAGTTTGGTTCAAATGTGTATAACATGATAATAATTCCATCATAATCAAAATGCAGCAGGTTGTAGAAATATTTGAAGGTTAATTTGAACGACTTATTCACTAATATGAAAATAATGAAACCGAATGGCTCATTCTTTTTATGAAGATCAGTTGTAGTTTCAAAAGTTGTGAGCAACTCATATGTCAACTGAGGATATGCAATAACAGTGGAGAGACAACAATATCTTAATCTAACTAAAGTAATGTACTTAGATGCTTCTTAAAGAAACCCAAGACTTTCCATATCATTTTATGTAGAAGTGAAACGTATTTAGAAGAATAAAGTGAAGAGAACTAGACTAACATGTAAATTATAGGACTAGGATAAGAAACTAAGATGAAACAAAAGGGAAATGATGGAAATGATGAGTTTGTGTAACGATGGAGGGTTACATGATATAATTGAGAGAATGGAATGTGTACTTCTACTATGAGGTTTATTCTATTCATCTATATTAGCTTTTGATTCAAAGTGTCTGTAGAGTAACAACCTAGTTTCCATCAAATTTATTAGGTAGTTTCCTAGTGATGAAATGGAACTAATTGTCAAAAGAAGAACAAAGGTGTAGCTAAATAAATTAACAAGTCATATAAAGATAAATTATATTAAGATCATAAAAGCTTGATTGAAAGAGAAACTATGCTTGACCCCTGCATGAGCCGTTTGATTTGAAACAAAGGAATTAAATGTATTAAACATAAGATGAAACTAGCAGAGAGATTACTTATTTTTAATTTAAACTAAATATTAGTAAAAGGATAATAAGAAATATATATGGTAGAGAATCACACACAAAAATGAGAAACTTGATGGTAAGAGATAAGTAGAAGTTAAAAATGACATATGGAAGATTAGCTATAGGGAGACAATGATAGAAAATAAAGAAAGGGTTGAAACATGAGGGTGTAGTAGATTATAAAAGAGAGATATTGTTAGATTTGAGAAAATGGTAAATAGTCTATCCACCTTGATGATCACTAATTTAACCTACATATGAGAAATGTGTTAGGTGAATACTTGAATAGAGGAATTTTAAATCTCAAAATCATCTTCTCTTTTGTATCTTCCTTAATGACAACAATGTGGAATGAAGTTATAAGAAAATGAATTATATATGATCATAATTGTCATCGTAGAGACATTTATTTTATGTATTAATGATACGTAATATGATGATGAAACCCTAGTATGATAAATAATGAAAGTAATCTATCATAACTCTCAAGTGAGAGAAAAGGATATTCAAGTGCTAAAGATAAGAAAGACTTTAGAGAAACTCAAGAGAGTTAAGGTTTGCATATTGAAATAAGGGAGTAAAATCATGTCACAATAACATCATTTTATTAATAAGGATCAAATATTAGAATGTTTAGGGTTCTAACGACTTCAAGGGATGTCACTTGTAATTCAACCTAGAGTACTAACACCTCTATAAAATAAAATCCTAAGATCATTAATATGAGAAGAAATTAGCAGTTGTAGTAATTTACGGTTTAATGGTTGTAAATGAGAAAGATAGATAAGAAATATGGACACGACTAATAATGGGGGATAAGAAATGCATTTGGAATGTAATAAGTGTGATTTTAGAAAAATGAGTAGTGCTCATGACCAAAGCGTAATCTAAAATGAATTCTTGCAATGAAAACTAGAATGATGAATAATCCATTCTTACCTCAAATTTTTCAGTGTTAGAGATGATTATTCTATATGATAAAAATTAAATGGATAAGTAAGAAGAAAAAAGTAGTAATGAATAAGAAGAGAAATCATAAAAAATAAATGGCTTTTAGTAATACATGATTTTTTTTTCAAAATTATAATTTATTAAAGGTAAATCAAGGGATGCAAATTTTCTTTATATGTGACTTTATTGTACATGAACAAGAAATATATTAAATTGAAAATAATATTCTGGTTTTACTCATTCATATTAATAATCTATCTCAATATTGTACAATTGTTGTTAAATCTAGTCCTGGAGCTTATGAGTGTTTTGTTGGGAAATATGAAATCAGAAAAGGCAGAGGAAACAAAAATTTAACTACCATATTCCCATTAAACCAATGGATCGCTTCAATAACTATGTAATGGGAAGGATGGTTTAGAGGATATACCTGATCCTGGAGCAAGTCCAGTGACAGTCTCCTCATCTTACTGTGTGCCCTTTCTTCATGTTACACTCGAACAACATATGCATTAGCTCCTAGTTGATCACCACAAGTGGCGGTTTGAGTTTTTCTCCTAGCAGGAAAAGCTCTACGTCTCTAGAGTAGACCACATAGACCACTAGGAACTCTTTGTGTTCTAGAAGAAGTGAACAAGAAGGAGTTTTTCCTTCATGTTGTGTACTAGTCACCAACTTGCTCTCCCAAAGTTGTTCTCCCATGCTATCCCTCCCTTTATTGGGTAGGACTTTCTCATATTCTCTTGGTTATTACAACCTGAGACAACAAAGAATTATCAGAAGCAATTGAGTTGTGTCTCTAGGAAGCCCCGAGTACCCCCCTATATATAAGAGGTTTAGGTTCAGGGTACCCAGACTATGTGGGAGTGGAAGGGACCAAAGTTTCACAAATTTATACAACCTGCTAGTGGAAAAACAATTGGTTCTTAGGTGAACTGATCAATTCTCATGTGCACCAATCAGTTCACACAGTGAATTTTTCATTTCATCATGTTTCCCAATGGAAACAGTATTGGCATTTCTAATCCAATTAATGCACAACATGACATCAACACTAATCCTTAATGCAATTAAATTGATCCATGAATGGGCAGTTCATATCATAGATTAGTCATCTGGAGGCCTTGAGCCAATCGGTTCACTAAGTGAATCGATCACTTCAAGCCCTGGTTCATCTTGAATTCAGACAATGCAATCAACTTGAGACTCCAACCGGTCTATTCAACACATGAGCCAATCATTTTTTTGTCCAATCATTCAATTGTTGTTTAAATAGAATATCTAAACATTTTAGTAATCAACTAAGTTATCATTCATGAATAGACTCCTATTCAAAGTAAATCCTTTGTGTGTGACCCTATAGGTTCCATATTACGTTGGCAGTGAGTTTCCATAACCATTTTATGACATAACAAGAAAAGAGCAGCGTCTAGTAAAATATCATTATTACCCAAGTAAATGCAAAGTTGGATAACAACTTCAACCTACAATTTGTGATTGGTGTTATAGTGTTTATGTAGTTCCTTTATCACTGGTATCTAGATTGAACTCGAAGCAAGGAATTGTCATCCTATTCAATAATTCAATACAAGTTCCTTGAACTAGAGTAGACTATCTGAGATATATATAAGCTTAGTATCACATATTGAATCAAGTGAGCATGGACATGCATTTCTCAGTCTCGCTTATCAAGTGGTTGGGATATCATACTCCCCTAGGAGTGACAAATCCCATATACATCACTCACTGTCATCACCATGTGTCACAATATATCTGATCATCACCTTTATGGTAACTCTTATTTAGAATCACAGTGGATGATGCCAAAGTGCACCGAGAAACATGTGATGAGTGTAGTTACTTTAGGTCTAAGAACCACAATCACCACCAACACTATAAAAGATGATTCTGACTACCAATTATGATTTCCATGTATCACTCTTATGGTGGGTCTATCTGATACATTGTTCTCTAATAAGGATCTATGTGTTTGGTTTTAGATCACATATCATGACTGATGAGATTATGTCATCAACCAACACACACTCTAGTTGTATGTGTTATTGACATCTATCAGTCTTCCACAATAACATATGACTAGGGACATAACAAGAATGTATATACTCCTAACATTCTTATGATCTCATTGTTTAGGTCATCAATCTGAAGACATATGCCATTGAGTAATATCATTCTGTAGACATTTATTATGTTATTTCATTATCTCATAACTGAATAAAATATAATAAATTGGAAGATTGCCTTTATTATTAATCAAATCATTTCAAGTTATGCCATTATAATCATCATATGATTGGCTCTCTGGGCAGAAATACCAACAAACTCACACTTGCACTTAGAGCCAATCACCCATGAATCTCATCCCAAGTGATCTAACATGGCCATCATGCTTCTATTGTGGAAGTTTGTTTATCAAGGGGTCATCAACATTGTGCTTCGTGGTACACTGCAATCTTCACATCTTCTCAATGTACGATCTCTCGTGTGAGATGGAACCACATTTATATATGTCTGGAATGCTGATGCCATTTGGGTTCCTTATCTTGTACAATAGCTCCAATGTTTTCACAATGTAGCTCAATTACATCACTCATTCTTAGATCAATACTAATTTCTAAGACAAACTTATTGATCCATACAACCTCCTTTGTTGCATTTGATGCAACAATATACTCGACCTCTATTGTAGAATCCACAACTGTCTCTTGCTTGGAACTCTTACAACTCACAACTCTGTTGTTGAGGTAAAACAAAAATTGTGATTGCGATTGATAATAATCTTTATCAATTTGGAATCTTGCATTAGTGTAACCCTTTTCCACCAACTCTTACTCTCCTCCATAGATGAGGAATTGATCCTTAGTTCTTCTCAAGTACTTAAGGATGTTCTTCACGTCATTCCAGTGAGCATTAGCTGGATCTGACTAATATTTTCTCATCATGCTCAAGGCATATGAGACATCGGGACAAGTACATAACATTGCGTACATTATGGATCTAATTGCAGATGCATATGGAGTCCTACTCATGTGTTCCCTTTCTTCACAAGAATTGGGACATTGAGCTATAGAGATGGCAACTCTATGCACCATGGGAAGATTTTCTTTCTTTGATTTCTCCATGCTAAACCTCTTCAACACTTTATCAATGTATGTGCTCTGACTTAGTCCAAGAAGCCTTCTGGATCTATCTCTATAGATATTTATTCCAAAAATGTAGTACTTCACCCAAGTCTTTCCTAGAAAACACAATTCCTAGCCATGTATTTACCTTTTGCAAAGTGGGGATGTCATTCCCCATCAATAGTTGTCATCCACATACAGTATGAGGAATATGCTCATGCTCCCTCTAACCTTCTTGTGGACACAAGTTTCACCTTCATTTTGAGTAAAGACAAATTCTTTGATTTTTTGTCAAAATAATGATTCCTGCTTCGAGATGCTTGGTTCAATCATAGGGTGACCTTTGTAGCATGCATACTTTATTTACATCCTTTGATTTATAAAACCCTCAGGTTTTATCATGTAAACATCCTCAAGAAGATTCCTATTAAGGAATGCAGTTTTAACATCCATATGTCAAATCTCATATTCATGATAAGTGCAATGGCAAGCATGATCACGATGGACTTAACCATGGTCACTAGAGAAAAGGTTTTATCATATTCAACACCTTGAACTTGTTTGAAACCCTTTGCAACTAATCTTCCTTTGTAAGTTTGTACTTTACCATCCATGTAAGTCTTCTTCTGAAAGACCCACTTGCGCCCTATGGGTTGTACCCCTTCAGGTGGACCCACCAAGGTCCATACCTTGTTGGCATACATGGATTCCATCTTAGATCTCATGGACTCAAGCAATTTTTCAGACTATGGTCCTTTAGTAGCTTCTACATTGGTTTTTGGCTCATCGTCTATGACCAACTCACCGCCATCCTGAGTACAAGATAACCAAATCTTTCATGTTCAAGGTGTGTCCTACTATATCTACAAGTTTCCTATATTACTTGAGGAATTTGAGATCTTACAACAACTTGTGATTGTCCTTGTTCCTCATGTACATAGACTGTTTCAATGTTTTCTTATTTGTATTAAACCTCTTTGAGTTCTACTTTCCTCCCATTGATTCCTTTGGTAATAAAATCCTTTTGTAGGAATGCAATATCTTTGTCAACAAACATTTTGTTGACAGATAGCGAATAAAAGTAATATCGTTTGGTCTCCTTAGGATATCCAACAAAATAACATTTATTAGATTTGGGTCCATGCTTTTTTGGAAACTGCCTTTTCACATAAGCTTCACAACCCCAAATTTTCATAAAAGACACATTGGAATGCTTCCCATACCATATCTCATATGGTGTCTTTTGAACTAATTTAGATGGTACTCGGTCCAGTGTAAATGCGATAGTTTCTAGAGTGTAACCCCAAAAGGTAGTGGGAAGTTCCGCTAAACTCATCATTGATCGCACCATATCTAACAATGTGTGATTCTGTTACATCCTTGAAATTCATAAATTTCAAGCCTAATTGAAATTAGAAACATATAACAATGAAGAGTTTTGAGGGGTCTTGGTTGTTGAATCCAAACCCTAGACTCATAATAAAGGTTCAATTTAAGTTAATTATGTGTTTTCAAACATATGAGATCATATGATGCTAATAGAAGATGAGATGGTTATCAAAGCCTCAACTTTGATAATTGGGAATGTGATTAAGCTTGTGGAACCTTTAGAAGGCCCAAGATGTGATTCATGGACCTTAGGGACTTGTTTCAGCCCAATCAGTTAACTACGATTTACATATGAGTCCCTAGAATATAAAGTTGGAAAATGAGTGTTTGGAGCACATAATAGATGATCACAATAATTTTATTTAACAAGTAGTATAAATATGGGATTGCATACAAAATCCAGGATATATGAAGTTATCAGGTGATTTAGTTGACTTGTCACATAATTATCTAGTGATTACTTGAAAGGTAAGTTTGAGGTGACTATCCTATTTGTTAGAATCTCTTTTATATGAGAAGATAATAAGAAAATAGGAAGGATTATATTGAATTCTTTCCGATAGGCATGTCTCGCCACTTTTAGAAGAGAGGAGGAAATAGAAACAAAAAGGAAAGAGATAAATATATATTTTTTCAGAAGTAATGAGTATGATAACACTTTCCATATCAGTGTATCATGATCAGCAATGGACTCTCACCTGAGGTTGGATAGCATCAGAACTCAAGCTATTGGGGGACTCTCCTTATTGTCTCCCCCTTAACCCTAGAGATGCACATGAGGCATATATATATATATATATATATATATATATATATATATATATATATATATATATATATAGGGACCAGGGGATCCCAGCCTTCAACCCTTTCTCATATGAGGAGAACCATTCCCCAGTATCACATTTGTAGTAGGTTGAGGAGCATGCAACCATGCTCTGGCTCTTTACCGGATACAAGGGATTCCCCTCTCCCACCCTTCCACAAACTTACGATCTATTGAGATGGAGGCTGGGTCGACCTTCATGATGTCAGAAAGAGAAGGTTTTCCCTCCACCGCGGCTGCAAGAGAAGGGCGGGTTGTAGTGCCTCCTTGTTCATGGAAGAGTGTGGCGGTTCCTCTTCAAACCCACACCTGTGCATCGCTGGGCAAGGGATGAGGTGGCACTTGCAGTGGCGGAACCAGAAAATTGCATAAGGGGGGGTTGAGTTAGCTATACATGGCACTAGTTGTGGTAGGGGGGGCTGAGTTAAAAAAATATGCCTAAAGTGGGATTTGAACTTGAGTCCCTAGTTTAGAACCAATGTACTTCTACCAACCTAGCTACAACCTTGCCTTGTCATATATCTAAAGAGCTCATATATGTACTATATTTATAATACCAAATATGCATAAATACATATAAATAAACATTTAAGATTTGGGGTGGGGGGGGGCTGAAGCCCCGGTAGCCCCCCCCCCCCTAGATCTGCCCCTGGGTGGCAGGTCTACCTCACTGCACCAACAGCTACATCGGTGCCTGACCTACCATCTAGAAACATGTGAACTGCCTCCACACCGAGTGTCACAAGCATCTGAGTGAAACAGTGGACATGGATGGAATCAAGGCGTAGAATAAGAATGAGGGAAGAGCACGAGGATGATCATCCTCCAGCCAACGCCAACGTGGGCGAAGTTCTTGCAACCTGGATGATTTCTAGGGAGAAAGGTGATCGGGATCCTAAAGGTGGGACGTCAACCATGGTGGATGCGGTCGAGGTGGATTCGGTGAGCGGGCACCTATGGATGTGCGACCTACATATGTAGACGTGTGAAAGAGGACGCAGAAGGGAGGAAGAACTCTGGGAGACTCCGATTATGTAGAGAGCACCACTGGGACTAGAAGGGTTTGATGCTGGTAGTTGCGCCCTGGTAGAGCCCTCCGACGCCCTGGATCAAGGGGGGCAGTGTTGTAGCCTTCTCACGCCCAGCGGCATAAAGCCAGAGGTGGCCCGACACAGGATAGGAGGAGGCTCAAGATCAATTGACCAAAGCACTCCTATCATGCGTGAAGAAACAACCCACATGACAAGGGTATAATAGTCTTTCCACTATAACTTTACCCTGACCCCCAGAGGTACGTAATATAGGAAAGGATCCTACGTGGCACCCTCTTGTTGGTCATTATATGTTTATCTTGCAATTAATGTAGTTTATTAATGGTAACTCAGAATATGGCAAAACTATATATCAAATTGATCAGGAGAACGAGAGGAATACAAATAAAATATTTTGAGGGTATAGTTAGGCTTCTTGTTCCAAAAGTATGTTCTATACATGTGTTAAGGTGATTAATATAAAGGAAAGACCTAAATTCCTGTAATTTGGTGCTTAAATGATTAGATTCATTATGATATGTTAATACCTGATCTAGACATGTATATCGAGGAAATTCTTGATAATGATGTTTCTATATTAATACTATAATACATGCATATTTAGCATTTTGAAACCAATATGGCCATCTTGCTATGATCGTAATGTTAGTAATATAATTTAGGTGTCACGGGTAATCTAATATGCTTAGGTTGATGATTAGGGTTTCACCTAATACACATAATTGAACTAGTAATCTTAGAAACCAAAATATGATGGAATTAGGGTTTGTAGCCCTAATCCCTAGTCCAAACATGAGATAGTCCTAAACCCTAGTTTAGCAACACATCTAGATCTGAGTAATGTAACGTGAATACATGGTGCCACATATGTAGTATGTATATTTCAGATTGAATGCCCTATTGCTTGGATGTTTTGATACACTTTTAAAGTATATGATGTTCTGTATGGTTTTTGCGATGACATAAGGTACATGGTTACACTTATGATTACATGTAATGAATTTCGAGTTTACTGAGGTTTCTCGATGAGATTCAATGAAAAATAAACTACTTTCTTGTTTATATACTTATTACAAAATTATACAGTTCCTATAAGTATCATGTAAAGTAAATAAAAATATTTTGAACCTTGGGTTAGACTGATCTTAAGGGTAATGCACACGAGCCCTGGAGGGATAGTGATTACACTTGAGGTAGGTGACCAGATATGGGTTAGAATATGAAACAAGTTTATGTTCCTATATGCAAGATAAAGATGTTTCTTATATATGTATTTGTGATTATTGTTTGAAACTACGTACCAGTATAGCAATATATTGACCGCATAATTGTTTGTCAGCATTTTAGGTATGAGATATACTTGATTCATGGACATGAGGGTACAGTTAAAATATGTTGAAGACACTATAGTTTAATCATGAAGGTTTAGTCTTAATGGTTTATCTTCACACATGTAAAATTTAATTTTGTTTAAAAGTTATGTGACTCCTTAGAGGAGCTTTTTATGTAAACATGTAAATATTTGATCATTAATGGAAATTGTTTACTATTCTATATTATTTCTTGAATCTAATACTAGAGGTTATAAATGACGATTCACAACTTTAAGGTCTTTTAAACAGTCAAAAGTGCATGTCATTACATTTGATATCAGAGCCCAGATTCATCAAATAATACTTAATAGTTTATAATTTCAAACCATCCTTAGAAATTTACGAGGAAATTTAGTAAAGCATAATGTATCTTTTAGGTTCCTCATCTCACACTTCGTCTACTTCTCATGTCTTTGCTTAATAATCCTTAAAAAAAATTATAAATTAGAGAAGTAAAATGTGAAAAGATGTAACCTTTTGTGTAGATCTGTTTAGAGAGGGTAGACACTAGAAAGATACAAGTATGGGTAAGACCATTATTAGGGAAAGGACTTGATTTAGGGTATGTAAAACTCTAGTGAGACCAGGGATAGGGAAACTTTGATAGGTAGAGTATAGTCCCTAACCCTAACCCTAACCCTAAAATGTTAATCTTAAATAATGAACATGGTGTGGTGGTATGGGACATTACCCATGTGAAATTTGAGATCAGGAAGAAGAAAGATAAAGGGATGAGTTTAGGTAACCCAGTCTCCCATGCATGTGGTGCATGGGGAGCATAAAACATATGCAAGAGGTCTTAAGGAATATATGAACCCAATAGTTATATATACATATGGAAAATAAAATTTTGAATATAACTTTATCAAACCCCTTATGTTGTCTTTAGAAGTTTGGTGATGGTGGCCAAGCCCTAGAGGGGAAGGCCAATGTAGCACCAAGCCCTTGGAGGGGAAGGTGACCCAAGTTCATTGAATGGATAGGGATCATGAGAAGGTATTCTAGAAATTGAGAAAACATGGGTTGATATGTTTAAATGATAAAATTTTTGCCTAATGGAATATATATATATATATATATATGAAATCTTTAGGGTTAGTGTGCCAATCTGGGGTGGGTCTAACCAAGAGTGGGAAGATGACCTAAGAGGGAGGCAAAACCTTAGATCTTGGGATCAGGTTGTGGCTAGAGAGCCTAACCCCCTCCTATGATCCAAGAAGGCACCCTACGCTAGGACTTTCCCTTAAAAGGTAATTGAATAAATGTATTTAAATATTAAGATACTCACCTAGAGGGGTGAAGAGTTAAATATATAAAAATAAAGGCACTTAAATTCTTTGAACCCAAGGATGCCATCTCTATGTAACAACTGGTCAAGCTTAGGATTGGAAAGACCAGGAAGGCACCAAGCCCAAGAGGGAAGGTGGCCTGAGTAGATGACCAAGCCCAGGAGGGAAGGTCATGAAATGGTCAAGCCCAGGAGGGAAGACCATTGAGGCAGCAAGCCCAGGAGGGAAGGTGGCCTAAGTGGATGAACAAGCCCAGGAGGTTCGGTCATGACACGGTCAAGCCCAGGGGGGAAGACTAAGAAGGCACCAAGCCCAGGAGGGAAGGTGGCCTAAGTCCATAGTGTAGTTGTGTATGATCAAGCCCCTGGAGGGGAAGATCACAGGAGGTCAAGCCCATGAGGGAAGACTGACATGGCACCAAGCCCTAGAGGAAAGGTTGCCCGAGCCCAATGTTGGGACTACACTGCATAATGTCTAATCGAAAGTGAGAGGTGAAGGCAATCTGGGTTAAAGAATTAAATAAAAGATCAATGTGCTTAAAAGATGTGACATCTCAAAAGAAACCCTAAGGGAGGGTAGAGACCTAATGCAATCTTAGGGTCAAGTAGGGTGTATTAGAGGTACATAGGACTGATGGGTTGGGAGTTGACAAACCTTGAATGCACATGACCAAGTGGTCGGGAGGTAACAATTGGTTTTCCCTAGGCCCATGTCTCACGAGATTGGCCACCTACCTGATGTTCATGTAGCCCAGTAGGGTGAATGTAAAGACACTCCCTTGATGCATAAGGATGAAATCACTCTAAGAGTACCTATACCCCTAGAGACCTAAAGTATATGGCTAAGGCTCATAATGATGCATGAGATGCAAATATAAAAGATATAAGGAAGTCACAAAAACTTGAGAGAAGTTGTGCCCTAACTTAAGAGTAAGAAAAGGGACACTTGACTTCATGGAATATAAGAATTCTATGAAATTAAGAACAAGTAAGTTTAGAGTCATATTGAGTATGATTCAACTTAATATGTGAAATTGAAAGGTAATGTGTGGATGTACTATCTCCACTCTTGGAATGAAATGAACTTTGTATTTGGGATGTAATCAAATGCTTATTTCGTCTCATTATGAGGGAGGGAGATTGGATAGACACACTTATGCTTAAAATTGAGATAATGATGATGTATATCCTATATTGAATGTGTAATGACATGAACTAGGGTGAGAGGTGATACCTCACATTTGTGTGAAAATAATGAATAAGAGGTTGCAAATCTAGGTGAAAGGAGAAATCACCAAATGGAATTGAGATCACAAAATAAGAATAAAATCATCAAGTGATGATAAGATGTGTATACTATAGATGTGGATATACTTGAATTTCAATTCAGGTGCCAATCTTAGTAATAAAATGAAATTTTACATACTAAAGAAAAGTTGTTAAAGAATTCTAAGTAGGTGCTAACCCTATGATTTGAATATAAGATGAGTTATCATTCACCTAGTCATAGTAGGCCTAAATTTTGAGGACAAAATTCCTTTTAAGGAGGGGTGAATGTTACATCCTTGAAATTCGTAGATTTCAAGCCTAATTGAAATTAGGAAACATATAATAATGAAGAGTTTTGAGGGGTCTTGGTTGTTGAATCCAAACCCTAGACTGATAATAAAGGTTCAATTTAAGTTAATTATGTGCTTTCAAACATATGAGATCATATGAGACTAATAGAAGATGAGATGGTTATCAAAGCCTCAACTTTGGTAATTGGGAATGTGATTAATCTCATGGAACCTTTGGAAGGCCCAAGATGTGATTCATGGACCTTAGGGACTTGTTTCTACCCAACCGGTTAACTACGATTTACATGAGTCCCTGGGATATAAAGTTGGAAATGAGTATTTTGAGCACATAATAGATGATCACGATAATTTTATTTGACAAGTAGTATAAATATAGGATTGCATACAAAATCCAAGATATATGAAGTTATCAGGTGATTTAGGTGATATGTCATGTAATTATCTAGTGATTACTTAAAAGGCAAGTTTTAGGTGACTATCCTATATGTTAGAATCCCTTTTATATGAGAAGATAATAAGAAAATAGGAAGTCTTATAGTTAATTCTTTCCAATAGGCATGTCTTAGCACTTTTGGAAGAGAGGAGGAAATAGAAACAAAAAGGGAAGAGATAAATACATATTTTTTTGGAAGTAATGAGTATGATAACACTTTCCATATCAATGTATCACAATCAGCAATGGACTCTCACCCGAGGTTGGATAGCATCGGAACTCAAGTTGTTGAGGGACTCTCCTTATTGTCTCCCCCTTAACCCTAGAGATGCACATGAGGCCTATGTGTGTGTATATATATATATATATATATATATATATATATATATATATATAGGGACCAGTGGATCCCAGCCTTCAACCCTTTCTTGCATGAGAAGAACCGTTCCCCAGTATCATATTTGTAGTAGGTTGAGGAGCATGCAACCATGCTCTGGTTCTTTACTGGCTACAAGGGATTCCCCTCTCCCACCCTTCCGCAGACTTGTGATATGTTGAGATGTAGGTTGGGTCAACCTTGATGATGTTAGAAAGAGAAGGTTTTCCCTCCACCATGGTTGTAAGAGAAGGTCAGGTTGCAATGCCTCCCTAATCATGGAAGAGCATGGTGGTTCCTCTTTGAACCTGAACCTGTGCACCACGCTGGGTAAGGGAGGAGGAGGCATGTCTACCTCACCGCACCAGGAGCTACATTGGTACCCGACCTAACATCTAGAAACATGTGAACAACCTCCACACCGAGTGTGATAAGCATCTGAGTGAAGCAGTGGACATGGATGGAATCAAGGCATAAAATATGAATGAGGGAAGAGTGTGAGGATGATCATCCTCCAGCCGGTGCCAACGTGGGTGAAGTTCTTACAACCTGGATGATCGCTAGGGAGAAAGGCGATTGGGATCCTGAAGGTGGGACGGCGACCATGGTGGATGGGGCTGAGGTGGATTCAGTGAGTGGGAACTTGTTGGGCATCCAACATTGACCCCGATGATGGTAGTGCAACCTGTGTACATAGACGCGTGAAAGAGGACATGGAAGGGAGGAAGAACTCTGGGAGACTCCAGTGATGCAAGAGCACCACTAGGACTAGAAGGGTCTGACGGTGGCAGTTACGCCCTGGTAGAGCCCTCCGACACCTTGGAGCAAGGGGGGCGGTGTCACAACCTTCTCACGCCCAGCAGCCTAAAGCTGGAGGCGGCCCGAAGTGGGATAGGAGGAGGCTCAAGATCAACTGACCAAAGTCCCCTGTTGTGCGTGAATAAATTTCCCACATGACGAGGGTATAATAGTCTTTCCACAATAACTTTCCCTAACCCCCAGAGGTACATAATATAGGAAAGTTGCCTACGTGGCACTCTCCTATTGGTCATTATATGTTTATCAGGAAATTAATGTAGTTTATTAATGGTAACTCATAATATAGTGAAACTATATATCAAATTGATTAGGAGAACGAGAGGAATCCAAATAAAATAGGTTGAGGGTCTAGTTAGGCTTCATGTTCCAAAAGTATGTTCTATACATGTGTTAAGGTGATTAGTATAAAGGAAAGACCTAAATTCCTATAAATTGATGCTTAAATGATTAGATTCGTTTATGGTATGTTAATACCTAATCTAGACATGTATAATAAGGAAATTCTTGATAATGATGTTTCTCAATTAATACTATCATACATGTAGATTTAGGGTTTTGAAACCAATATGGACATCTTGCTATGATCATAATGTTAGTAATATGATTTAGGTGTCACGGGTAATCTAATATGCTTAAGTTGATGATTAGGGTTTCACCTAATACAAATAATTGAACTACTAATCTTAGAAACCACGATATGATGGAATAAGGGTTTGTAGCCCTGATCCCTGGTCCAATCATGAGATAGTCCTAAACCCTAGTTTAGTAACACATCTAGATCTGAGTAATGCAACGTGAATACATGGTGACACATATGTAGTATGTATATTTTAGATTGAATGCCCAGTTGCTTGGATGTTTGGATACACTCTTAAAGTATTTGATGTTCTGTATGGTTTCTACGATGGAATAAGGTATGTGGTTATGCTTATGATTACATGTATCGAATTTTGAGTTGGCTGAGGTTTCTCGATGAGATTGAAATACAAATAAACTGCTTGCTTGTTTATTTACTTCTTGCAAAATTATAAAGTTCCTATGAGTATCTATGACAACCTCAATTTTCTATCTCCTTTATTGCATTCTATTACACTCTCATCAAGTGGTCTTTTACTCAATTTGATGTTAATTTCATAACTGGAGAATTGTGATGTTTCATTTTAGCCACTACGATGGTCAATTTGACAATGTGTGACTTTAACTTGAGTTTTGAAATGTGTCATGATCATTATAGATCACCAACTTGCAATCAAAACTGAACTACTTCAATAAAATCCATGTGATACGAATTGTGTATCATGTTCTAGAGGACTGGAATATAAATCTAATGGCCCAAAAGCACATAAATTTGGATTATAAATCACTAGATATGGCTATTTGAATGCCCCATCTAATGTATTATTTTATTTAGATTTTGGAACCTTATTGGGCCCAAATACAAATTGAGGCCCAATTTCTTGCCCCTCCTTCCCCTTCCGCTTTGGGGAAAATTGCAGACGAGGAAGCACGCCCGCCGCCTTTAGCCAAATTGGGAAACAAGGGAAAGCTCTTAATAGCTTGGAATCTAAACCCTAGTGCTCTTGATCTGATTAGAAACCCCTCTCATCATGCCTTTGTTCATATTCTTGGTTTCTTCTTTGCCTTAGTCATGTTTCCCCTCTCCTCACTTCCTGGCAGCTACGGCTATCACCGTAGGTCACAAGGGCTATCAAGGTCAATGGTTGCTCCTCTTGATCTTTACCCTAGAGGCCAGCACGTGTGACAACCTTAATTTCCTCTCTCTTCTTTTGTACTACTCCTCTCTCATCAAGTGTCCCTTATTCAATTTGATATTAAATACATAATTGGATAGTTGTTCCAATTTGGTGACTACCATGATCAATTTTGCAATGTGTGACTTTAATTTGTACTTTTAACTAAGTATCTCGCTATTACCATGTCACCTTCTTGTATCTAGTTTTAAATATCAACACCTTGATCTTTTGTCTTTCTAATATGCACCACATTGTAGTGGATTCAATTACAAATCCAACGGCACAAAAATCACCCTAATCGGACCTTTGTAGCATGAGTTATGCAAGCTTGAAGATGCTTTGATTTACCTTGATTTTATGTACCCTTTTCTCTATTGGGCTGGCCTACATAGGCCCAAATCCGCACGTGGCCCATTTTCCTGTTCCCTCGTCCCTTTCCTCTTTAGGAAACCAGCGAGGCGACTGGAAAAAGGAAGGATTCTCCGCCTCCACCCAGTTGAGTAACGGAAGGGAACCATGTCTCACAACCCTAACTTGTTTCTTATAAACCCCCAGCCATCTAACCCTAGGCTCCCCTTCCTTACCTCTCCTTGATTTTGCTTTCCCTGCAAGTTGCCGCACTCATCTTCTCCCCATCCTGTACAAACTGGCGTCGTGCCAAGATGTTGCTCGAGCCGTCCCTTCTTGCTGTCATCGAAGGTGCAAAGGGGCGCGCGGGGGTTGGGGACGAACCCTAGGATCAGGGTCGTAGGCGGCGCCCTCTAGACTCCAACCACCTGGATCGGCCATCTCCTCGGCTCCTGCAGCCGCTTCAATGTCGGCAAGAAAAGGGGGATGTGTCCCCTATTCGTGTGTTGTTCAGGTTGCAACCAAGCGGGGTCGCGGGAGATCGGCGCAATGTCGAGCTGGGGGTTTGTGACCTCACGTCTGCGGTGGGTGGCGGGCGAGGGAAAGCCATCTTCGTGGGCGGATCCCTTGCAGCGGTGGTAGCCGGCGGCGCTATCGGCAGATGGCTCCCCTGTTCTAGCCCCAGAACAGAGGAATCACGAGGAAGGGGAAGACCGCCCGATTGGGATTGGACCAGCAAGGCCAAGGCCCAGTCAAGGGACAAGACTGAATATGTAGCAAAAATAAGGTATTGTTCCCCTTTTTATAGACCAATTCTTGGAAATATGATAATTCCTAGAACCTAAGTCCAAAATGCACGAACCAATATATCATATTGATCCTCTCGAAAAGATTTACAACATGAGCTTATTTCCAGACCCCGAATCTTCTTCTAGTTTCATTATTTTGCTAAACATGTAACCTTTGACTACTTTGAATATGCTTAATGCATGATTATGATTAATGATTGGATTTTGATGCTCAATCTACCCCGATCCTTAAAATCAGTACTTGTGATATATACTTGAACTAAATTTAGGTCCTACTCTCCCCATTGCTCATCATGACCCTTTTTGTACATATGTGCTTAGTTTGGACTATAATGATAAATGTTACCCCAAATTGCTAATCTTGTTGCTAATGGACATCCACCTAATCTTGATATATGTTTTCTTATGACCTTATATTGATGATCTAGATCATCTTTTAAATATAGACCTCTTGACTCGATGAATCATGATCTAGGGTGCCCGATTGTGAGTCTTTTGACCCTAGAATACATGTAAATGCCTTAAACCTTGTTATGATCATAGAAAGTGCATGGAACGTCATAATGACATGGAACTTGAACCACACTCCTATGATGACCTCTAGATCAATACAATATCATATAATGAACCGATAAGCAACTTGGAACCCATCTTGGCCAAAACCCTAAAATGCATCTAATTTGGGTTAATGATAATAATCTAATGCATATATGTAATCTTATTCTTAATCAGGTTTGGCATGTGGCTAGATGGTAATGGACGTGTTAAGTTAAGAATCTCTGAATCAGGTATGGGCCTTATCTAGTTATATGACTACCGCTTTCTTTCTTGAAAAGACATATATTATATGCTTGTTTGTCTAGTTTCTCAAATATTGCCATGTAGTATTGCTATGTCATACTCGATGTTTGCTTCGTCTGCTTTATAATTTGAACACATATATATATGTAACTCCATTATAATATTGTTGATAAAGGTCGCTTGGTTACGACCTTGAGGTCCCCCTCGTATAAAAGGGTTAGCTAAGCTTGAGCACCCTTACGGACCCTTCCGACGGGAAGTTGGTCAAAGGCCTTAAACATGTTTGATATTGTTGATATAATGGAGTGAAATGACATAAAATATGGTTTCACATTTGTTAAACAATTAACTTGTTTATTCTTGTTCGTTTAGTCTTGAAATCTTTTCAAAATTATACAAAGCTTATATATGTGTATCTTTCAGCCCCATACTCAACACCTCATGTGTTGACCCATTTCTCGTATGTTATTTTTAGGTTCAAAGATGGCTAGAAGGTTGATGGGCTTGGTGAGCTATGCTAGGTGTACTTGTTGTAAGATCCAGATATAGTATACATGAGCAGACTTGTACAAAGTTGCTCTTGAATATGTAATTCAAATCATGTAATATAATGATGTTGCTTAATATATCTTGTTGATTGTTGAGATTATGTTGGTGCTTGTATCTTGTTATCTGTTCATGTGTGCTAAGCTTTACGCTTCCACATATCGCCTTTGGTATACGTTTGGTTCATGGGACTGGGATTCCGGTTCCGTGACAGATGGTATCAGAGCATGAACAATCACTACACCAAACATTGCTCACATGAAACACAAACTAAATTCACTTTACATCTCAACCCTAGAAACTTAATGAAATATCCTTGTGGATTAGGTTGACTTAGCCTCTAAGTTAGAACCTAGATGTTCTAGAACTAGGTGTAGACTTGTGTAAGTTACCTCCCTAGACATGATTCGCGACATGTGCTTAGGATGTCTACACAAGTGTGCACCATGTTCTTACTAGTTCTCTAGGTGTCATGATACTAGACTACCTAATGAGTGCGGTAACTCGTTTTGGTTTTGTTTTTATTCGAATGGAGTATGGTGGTTTTCATCGCCTGTTTAAACATTGGAGAAAACATATTTCAAGTATTATTATATGTAGATATGAAAAATGTTACCACACTCAGAAAGGCAGTGAGTTTCCATGCAACCTAGAAGAAAGAGATGTAACATCAAGTCTAGATGAGAGAGTTTAGATGATAGTGATAATCTCTAGAGTTGTCTAGAGCCATGATATAGGTTAGACAAGTGAAAAACCTAGAAACCTAAGATGATGATTATGATATTGATGATGGTGTTGATGTTATATAGGATCCAAGATGTTTGAGGAGGGTTAAGTATGTTTGATGATATGAGATGAGTTTGACCATGCAACCCTAGCTAAACCTAGCACCTTGTAAGATACATACCACTTGGTTGATGTGCTAAACATAGCTAGTGGGTGGCCATGCTTGCTTGTACCTAGTCTTGTATGTGTGGAGATATGATATATGGTTCGAGACCAACACGGGCCTCAATCTCTTTACAAAGGAAGGCCTCTAGCATGGGACATATGAATAGGAAGACATGTTGATATGAGTTGACCCGTATCGGGAAAAGGTTAGAGTAACTAAACTCCAAAATATTTGAAATGTTGAATAATATGAATGATGAAATACTTGATGATGATTCCCTAGCTAGAATACTTCTAAGTATATGAGTTGAGTGACCTAGTGGACGGTTTCCTTGAAAGTTTTGAACCCTAGATTTCCTATTAAAGATCTAACCCTAGAGAAAGAGGCAATTGAATAATTGATGCTTGATATATATGTGAGGGAGATGTCCCAAGACCTAAGATGATGCATATGATGTGTGATATCCATGATGAGCCCCATACTCGGGTTAGTAGTTGTATATAAAGGAATCTAGTGGTTACCCTTAAGATGGGTAGAAATTTATGTTACGGGTAGAAAATTGTGGTTAACATGTCTTGTTGGACACATATATGTCTTAGCTTTAGTGGCTTGAGGCTCTTTCTAGATACAAGTGAGAAGGATTACAAAACCTCGATATTGATGACAATTTTGTTCCTCGAATGATGCTTGATACATGAAATATCTCACTTATGTTTAAAAATTGATATATGCTAGATGATCACTCGCATAACATGAAATCATACTATACAAGATGTAGCCTTGAAATCATGAAATTGATATGATGATGTCATAAGATCTTAGCCTGAATAATCAGGGGTAACATGCCTAATCTCATACTCAAACGATCAACTCGATATGACAATACTCTTGGAGTCATAACTCAGATGAACATGATGAATAAATTGTTTAATTTTAGTTTTAAAAGTAAAAATAATGAACATAATTGATTAGAGTTGGTGGAAATTTTGGGGAAAACATAAATATGCATGAAATCTAGTATAATGATGAAATATACACGTTTAGTGAGGATGAAATTTGGAATTCATGATTGAGGACATGTCCCTTTGTGAATTTATAACCTAGATTTTGATGATACACCTTGTTCCCATATGAAATTATGAATATGAACCATAATTCAAGGATACTAGGGATGGGTAAACCCTGATGCCATGATGATGTCACGTTATGAAGGAACACTAAGTGATATGTATATAATCAAGATGAGTACATCCTTGACTACGATATCCTAGTGTGCATCCCAATGTGCGGAATACCTTGAAAATCATGGTGGAATACCTAGACCCGATGGTTTTACCCTGACTCTTGTTTATGATCCTGGATAAATTTCGAGGACGAAAATTCTTGTAAGGAGGGAAGGATGTGACAACCTTAATTTCCTCTCTCTTCTTTTGTACTACTCCTTTCTCATCAAGTGTCCCTTATTCAATTTGATATTAAATACATAATTGGATAGTTGTTCCAATTTGGTGACTACCATGATCAATTTTGCAATGTGTGACTTTAATTTGTACTTTTAACTAAGTATCTCGCTATTACCATGTCACCTTCTTGTATCTAGTTTTAAATATCAACACCTTGATCTTTTGTCTTTCTAATATGCACCACATTGTAGTGGATTCAATTACAAATCCAACGGCACAAAAATCACCCTAATCGGACCTTTGTAGCATGAATTATGCAAGCTTGAAGATGCTTTGATTTACCTTGATTTTATGTACCCTTTTCTCTATTGGGCTGGCCTACATAGGCCCAAATCCACACGTGGCCCATTTTCCTGTTCCCTCGTCCCTTTCCTCTTTAGGAAACCAGCGAGGCAACTGGAAAAAGGAAGGATTCTCCGCCTCCACCCAGTTGAGTAACGGAAGGGAACCATGTCTCACAACCCTAACTTGTTTCTTATAAACCCCCTCCCATCTAACCCTAGGCTCCCCTTCCTTACCTCTCCTTGATTTTGCTTTCCCTGCAAGTCACCGCACTCATCTTCTCCCCATCCTGTAAAGACTGGTGTCGTGCCAAGATGTTGCTCGAGTCGTCCCTTCTTGCTGTCATCGAAGGTGCAAAGGGGCGTGCGGGGGTTGGGGACGAACCCTAGGATCAGGGTCGTAGGCGGCGCCCTCTAAACTCCAACCACCTGGATCGGCCATCTCCTCGGCTCCTACAGCCGCTTCAATGTCGGCAAGCAAAGGGGGATGTGTCCCCTGTTCGTGTGTTGTTCAGGTTGCAACCAAGCGGGGTCGTGGGAGATCGGTGCAATGTCGAGCTGGGGGTCTATGACCTCACGTCTGCGGTGGGTGGCGGGCGAGGGAAAGCCATCTTCGTGGGCGGATCCCTTGGAGCGGTGGTAGCCGGCGGCGCTATCGGCAGATGGCTCCCCTGTTCTAGCCCCAGAACAGAGGAATCGTGAGGAAGGGGAAGACCGCCCGATTGGGCTTGGACCAGCAAGGCCAAGGCCCAGTCAAGGGACAAGACTGAATATGTAGCAAAAATAAGGTATTGTTCCCCTTTTTATAGACCAATTCTTGGAAATATGATAATTCCTAGAACCTAAGTCCAAAATGCACGAACCAATATATCATATTGATCCTCTCGAAAAGATTTACAACATGAGCTTATTTCCAGACCCCGAATCTTCTTCTAGTTTCATTATTTTGCTAAACATGTAACCTTTGACTACTTTGAATATGCTTAATGCATGATTATGATTAATGATTGGATTTTGATGCTCAATCTACCCCGATCCTTAAAATCAGTACTTGTGATATATACTTGAACTAAATGTAGGTCCTACTCTCCCCATTGCTCATCATGACCCTTTTTGTACATATGTGCTTAGTTTGGACTATAATGATAAACGTTACCCCAAATTGCTAATCTTGTTGCTAATGGACATCCACCTAATCTTGATATATGTTTTCTTATGACCTTATATTGATGATCTAGATCATCTTTTAAATATAGACCTCTTGACTCGATGAATCATGATCTAGGGTGCCCGATTGTGAGTCTTTTGACCCTAGAATACATGTAAATGCCTTAAACCTTGTTATGATCATAGAAAGTGCATGGAACGTCATAATGAAATGGAACTTGAACCACACTCCTATTATGACCTCTAGATCAATACAATATCATATAATGAACCAATAAGCAACTTGGAACCCATCCTGGCCAAAACCCTAAAATGCATCTAATTTGGGTTAATGATAATAATCTAATGCATATATGTAATCTTATTCTTAATCAGGTTTGGCATGTGGCTAGATGGTAATGGACGTGTTAAGTTAAGAATCTCTGAATCAGGTATGGGCCTTATCTAGTTATATGACTACCGCTTTCTTGCTTGAAAAGACATATTATATGCTTGTTTGTCTATTTTCTCAAATATTGCCATGTAGTATTGCTATGTCATACTCGATGTTTGCTTCGTTTGCTTTATAACTTGAACACATATATATATGGAACTCCATTATAATATTGTTGATAAAGGGATCTTGGTTACGACCTTGAGGTCCCTCTCATATAAAAGGGTTAGCTAAGCTTGAGCACCCTTACGGACCCTTCCGACGGGAAGTTGGTCAAAGGCCTTAAACATGTTTGATATTGTTGATATAATGGAGTGAAATGACATAAAATATGGTTTCACATTTGTTAAACAATTAACTTGTTTATTCTTGTTCGTTTAGTCTTTAAATCTTTTCAAAATTATACAAAGCTTATATATGTGTATCTTTCAGCCCCATACTCAATACCTCATGTGTTGACCCATTTCTCGTATGTTGTTTTTAGGTTCAAAGATGGCTAGAAGGTTGATGGGCTTGGTGAGCTATGATAGGTGTACTTGTTGTAAGATCCAGATATAGTATACATGAGAAGACTTGTACAAAGTTGCTCTTGAATATGTAATTCAAATCATGTAATATAATGATGTTGCTTAATATATCTTGTTGATTGTTGAGATTATGTTGGTGCTTGTATCTTGTTATCTGTTCATGTGTGCTAAGCTTTACGCTTCCGCATATCGCCTTTGGTATACGTTTGGTTCATGGGACTGGGATTCCGGTTCCGTGACAGCACGTTTGCGAACCTTGGTGGCCGATATGATCAGATCCATAGCCTCTGCCTCAAGCCTCTTACAGCTGGAGAAGGTGTTGATGAGGCGAGGCCAACACTGGGGTCGTCGACCTGCCAATTCGGTGGTCAAATGCCTCGCGACAAGGACTTGTCCTTGAAGAAGAAAATGGGCCACGGTGGTGTGCCCAAGACCAGGTCTTCCCCGAGCTTTCCTTGCCCTTAGCTTCTGGAGGTGCAGTGGTTGCCAAGGGAGACATCTGCATTGTCCCCTATTTCCACTCTATTCCTGTGCAAGGAACAGGGGTCACGCAATCAGGGATGATGAACACCAGCCACCCGGGGCCTGGGTCAAGAGAGGTGTCTGGACCGGATGTCCATGGGCCAAGGAGTGGCTGGCCCAACTTTGACTCACACCCTTAGGAGGGTGAAGAAGGTGCCCAGGTGAGCCATCAGATCATCATCTGAGGGCCTAGATCCATTTCATGATTAATGGTAAATGCCTCTGATATTCTACATAGTATTGAGTCAAACCTTTAAAAATACATAACTTGTTCATACTAAGGCCAAATATAGCAAAATTATATATCAAATCGATCCTCTCAAAATGATTTACAACTTAGGCATGCTTTCAGGACCTGAATATGATACTAGCTTTCATATTTTCCCAAAAATGTCACCTTTTGATCTTCTTAACATATTTAATGCAATGTTATGATGAATTTTGGAACTTTGATGCATATATACCCACCTAAACACCAAATCAGTAACTATAGTGTCTTTGTAGCCCTATTGAAGGTCCTACTCTCCCTATTTCTTATAAATGATTCCTATT
This sequence comes from Alisma plantago-aquatica, assembly GCA_963693085.1. NCBI lineage: Eukaryota > Viridiplantae > Streptophyta > Magnoliopsida > Alismatales > Alismataceae > Alisma > Alisma plantago-aquatica. Next base: position 860,435,108 of record OY856409.1, on the reverse strand, counting down.
TGTACATACATGACCATGTTGGACTATAATGATGTGCATTGCTCTTGTGATGCTAACCTTGCTTCCTTATGACTTGATTGCTTGCATGTGACTAGTTGTGACTATAATGATGCCTTTTCCCTAGATTGCTAATATTGTTTCTAATGGACACCCATCTAATATTGTTATGTGTTTGTGATGACCAAGTGTTGTTGATCTAAAACCCTCCCTTATGTTTATGTCTTCTTCTTTAATGATACTTGATCTTGGTTGCCCTATTGTGAGTACTTTGACCCTAGAATGCAGGTAAATGCCTTAAACCTTGATATGATCATAGAAAGTGCATGGAACATCATAATGGCATGACACTTGAAACACACCCACATTATGGACTCTAAATCAGTATATGGTCATCAAATGTACTAATAAGCAACTTGTAACCTAACTTGGCCAAAACCTTAAAATGAAGATAATTAGGGTTAATGATGAGAATCTATTGCATGTATACAATCTTATTGTTAATCAGGTTTGGCATGTGGCTAGATGATGAAGGATAAGTTAGGTTAGGAATCTATGAATCAGATCTGGGCCTTATCAAGTTATATGAATATCACTTTCTTGATTGAAAAGACATGTATTGTATGCTTGTTTGTTTACTTGCTCAAATATTGCCATGTAATATTACTATGTCTTACTCGATGTTTGCCTCGATGGTTTTATAACTTGAACACATATATATAGAACTCCATTACAATATTGTTGATAAAGGGTTAGCTCTTGGCTATGGCCTTGAGGACCCTCTGTATAAAAGGGTTAGCTAATCTTGTAACCCTTATGGACCCTTCCAATGGGAAGATGGTCAAAGGCCTTAAACATGCTTGATATTGTTGGTATAATGGAGTGAAATGACATAAAATATGGTTTCACATTTTGTTAAACAATTAACATGTTTATTCTTGTTCATTTAGTCTTAAAATCTTGTCAAGTTATGCAAAGATTATACATATATGTATTTTTCTTCCCCATACTCAACACCTCGTGTTTTGACCCATTTCTCGTATTTTGTTTTTAGGTTCAGAGATGGCTAGAAGGTTGATGGGCTCAGTGAGCTATGCTAGGTGTACTTGTTGTAAGATCCATATTTAGTGCACATGAATGACTTATACCTTGACTCTGGAAATATGTAACTGAATTCATGATTTATACTTGTTGAATGTTGAGACTGTGTTGGTGCCTTTATCTTTTTATCTATTCATGTGTGCTAAGCTTTACACTTCTGCATGTTGCCTTTGGTATTTGTTTGGTTCATGGGACTGGGATTATGGTTCCGTGATAGTATCATGTAAAGTAAATAACGATATTATGAACCTTGGGTTAGATTGATCTTAAGGGTAATGCACACGAGCCCCAGAGGGACAATGATTACACCTGACGTAGTAGACCAGATATGGGTTCGAATATAAAACAAGTTTATGTTCCAATATGCAAGATAAAGATGTTGATTATATATGTATCTGTGATTATTATTTGAACCCACATACCAGTATAGCAATATATTGACTGTGTATTTGTTTGTCAGTGTTTCAGGTATCAGATATACTTGATTCGTGGACATGAGGGTACAGTTAAAATATGTTGAAGACACTACAGTTTAATCATGAAGGTTTAGTCTTAATGGTTTATCTTCACACATGTAAAATTTAATTCTGTTTAAAAGTTATGTGACTCCTTAGAGGAGCTTTTTTTTTAAACATGTAAATATTTGATCATTAATGGAAATTGTTTACTATTATGTATTATTTCTTGAATCTGATCTTGGAGGCTATAAATGATGATTCACGACTTTAAGGTCTTTTAGACACTCAAAAGTGTGGGTCGTTACATATTCCTTATTTATGATACACCATTATGATGTGGTGTTCTAAGAGGAGTCCACTGTGATACAATACTACAGGCTTGCAGAAGGTCATCAAACTCTTAGCTTAAGTATTCTCCACCTCGATCAGAACAAAGTGCCTCAATACTTTTTCCAAGTTGGTTCTATACTTCATTCATGAACTCCTTGAACTTTTCAAGAGTTTATGTATTATGTTTCATTAGGTAAAAATAGCCATACCTATTGAAGTCATTAGTGAAGGTAATGAAGTATTGATACCCACCTCTAGTAGTTGTTCTAAAAGGGCCACACATATCCGTCGGTATGATTCCTAATAGACCATGCATTGTTTTGATGTTTCCAGTAAAGAGAGAATTTGTCATCTTTCACAACAAATAAAACTCACATGTCTCTATTGATTCAAAATTAAAAGAGTCTAGATAACCATATTTTATGGAGTCTAGATATGACATTCTCATTTATGCACCCTATACAATAAGCCAAAGATATGTTTTGTTTGAGTTGTTGAGTTTTAATCTTTTGATATTTATGTTATAAATATTTGTCTTTAGATCTATCAAATAAACACCATAAGATATTGTGTCATTTCCATAAAAGGTCCCATCTTTTGAAATAGAACATCAACCATTCTTAATATGAAATTCATATGCATCCTTATCCATACAAAATACTAAAATAATGTCTCTATGTATGGCATGTGCATGATATCAATTCTTTAACTTTATTACAAGCCATGTGGATAGAGATAAATTATAGGTTCCAAATACAGTATTGCATCAAATCTTGCTCCATTTGCAACTCATAGTTCAGCCTCTCCCTTTCTCAAAGGCCTACATCTTTTTAGATCATGCATATTCAAGCATATGTGAGATCCAATACGGTATCAAGTACCCAAGATGAATAAGTAAATAAATTATCTTGTTAACGTATATACCTAAAGTGGAGATCACCATCCCCATCTTCTTCTTCCTGAATGCCTTCAAATACAAAGGATAGATTCCTCTTGTACTTTTCTTTCCCCTTATCGTGAGTACTGAAGATCTAGATTTACACTCAGCCTCAAAACTCTTCATGGCCTAGCTTTCATCCTTGGACTCGACTCCACTGGTCATCATCATGGATGTGTCATTTTTCATTCTTGCTTTGACACTAATTAGCATGCCAAGAAAATCTGACAACGGTCTAATCATATCATTCAAGTGGTAGCACTCGATAAAATGGCTATATGATTAAGGAAATGATTGTAGAATGATATATGTGGCCAACTCTTGGCTCAAAGAGAATCCTAGTTCTTCTAGGTTATTCACATGTCCAATCATATTGAGCACATGGGTATCTACAAAGGCTTGCTTTGTCATCTTGCACTCAAAGAGCACCTTTGAGATATTGTATCTTTCTTTCTTTGTGTGAATATGGTTCAAGTTCTTAATATGTGTTACCATCTCAAGTATCACCATCTCTTCACACTTCTCATGCAACTCATAGTTCATACAGATTAGCATAAGGTGCTTTATATCTAAGGCATCATTGGTATTCTTCCAGTAAGCATCCACCTCATCCCTAGGCGCATTAGGAGCAGGTATTTCTAGCACTGGTGTTTCCAGGACATAGAGCTTGGCTCTTCATTGAGAACCCTTCCCAAGTCCAAAACCAATTTTAGAAATTTTTTCCACTAAGTATGTCCTTCCCAAGGACCATCACAATGATGATTTGTTTGCCATTTGATTCTACAAGAGAATAATTTTGCATCAAAATCCTTTTTATTTGATTTGATTTGAAAATTTTGACGATATTGAATTAGGCCTTTAATTATTTATCGCTCCCACTATTTTATTCAAATTGATAGCCTTCACATATCCATTTGGAAGATTGCAACATACAACCTTCTAGTGAGCCAAGATACAAAATGATTTAATCATTACCCAACTAATGCAAGCATCCATAATCAATCATTAAGGTAGGCAACATTTTCCAATTGCATCTTATGCAATTCTTAGATAGATGATATGTGCAACTCTTTCCCATACTCATTTCCATGCTTCTAGGTGCTTAATATCATTAAGGACACCCAGTTAAGCTTGACCTAAAAGCCAACACGATAATAATGCACCCTTCTTAGAAGCCCCATACTATTACCATCACACTTTCCCGAAATAGACAACGCAACATGCTTGGCATGCCTATGCATAGTCGATCAAGATTTTCATGTGTGTTTCTAATGGAAAGCATTTTAGACTTAATACGTAATTGAGGGAGTTTGTATTTATGTAAACATATACATTATTCAATCACCACATATATATAGTATGTATTATATACATGTTATTCCCCTACAACAAAAACATACAATAAACATAAGTGATGGTTATTGCCATTATATTGTAATTCCTTGGAGCCACAAGGAATTACACATACCTAGGGTCCACTTCTCATGTAGAAACCTATTGTTGATTAAGATATGTGTTTGCCAATTTGGTTGATCAGTTCAACCTTTGAACCGATTAGATCGCCTCTTAGCCTCTTAGCTGGTCATTTGGTCATCACACAAGTCGTCTGGTCTCCAATCCACCATCTTTTGGATCCTCTAGTCGATCGGTTGGGGCCACCAGCCGATCAGTTTAGCTCATCCTCCTCAATCCTCTAGCCGATCAACTCTCCTTCAAGACAGTCGGTTGGTCTGGTACTAAGCGTCTTCTTATTTGTCATAATAAGAAATTAAACTATCCTAGTGTTATTACATATTACATGATAAAGGGAGAAACCCTGAGTTACATTCTAAGGGAGCATATGTAGGAGATAATAATACTTATAAAATTGGAAGATAAGGTAGAGGCTTGGTATGTAAGCCGAGATAAAATAAGGAATAACCAACCATACAACCATGCACAAATATATAGGGTTATTCGCCATAGCCATGCTTCACATCCACCATCAAAACTCATTTTTAGGGTGACTTGTGCATATTGCATATATCATATCATATCATATCATGTATATATGTATGTATCTATATATATATACATATATGTATATATATATATATATATATATATATATATATATATATATATGCATACATATATAATGTGGGAACTTATGGGGTATTTAATTGGATATACACATTAATCAATTTAAGTATGTGCATCATATGCAATACATAAATGATGAAAACAAAAAATCTGATCATATCGATTATCCTAAAACATAGTAGATTGATGGGGATTTGATACCACCGTTGGAAAATATGGCATCTATATAGGAAACAAAAATAAAAATTTAAACGCCATATTCTCCTTACAGAAATGGATCACGTCAATATATATGTAATGGGAAGGATGGTTTAGAGGATATACTTCATCCTAGAGCAAGTTCAGTGACAATATCCTCATCTTTGTGTGTGCCCTTTCTTCAAGTTGCACTCTAACAACGTCTGTAGCAGCTCCTGGTTGTTTACCATGAACAACAATTAGGCATTGTCCTCCTACTGGGAAAATCTACATGCCTCTATAGTAGTCCACACAGACCACTAGGAACACTTATTGTTCTAGAAGAATAGACAAGAAGGAGTTGTATCTTCACATCAGTGTACTATTCACCAACTTGCTCTCCAACAAATGTTCTCCCTTGCTATCTCTCCCTTTATTTGGTAGGACTTGCTCAGATTCTCTTATTTACCACAACCAAAGAATACAAAAAATTGTCAGAAGCAATTGAGTTGTGTCTCTAGGAATCCCCCAGTACCCCTCTATTTATAGGAGGGTCAGGGTCAGGATTCCCAGTGTATGTGGGAGTGGAAGGGACTAGCATTTCACAAAATTTTGCAACCTACAAGCGGCAAAACGATTAGTTCACAGGTGAACCGATCGTTTGGCATGTGAGTCGGTCACTTCATCTAGTGGACTAGTTGTTTCATCATGTTTCACAGTCATAATTGTATGGGTAATTATAATCCAATTAATGCACAACATGACGTCAGTACTAATCCTTGATGCAAGAAGATTGATCCATTAGTCGGGTGGTTCATGTCATAAATTGATTGTCTGGAGAACTTGAGCTGATTGGTTAACTAAGTGATCTGATTGTTTCATGTCCTGGTTCATCCAGAAATTAGCCAACGCAATCTCCAATCAACTTGACACTCCAACCAGTCACTTCAACACTTGAACTGGTCATTTCAGAGTCCAGTCAATCAATTGTTGTTTAAATTGAATACCTAAACACTTTAGTAATCAATTTTGTTATCATTCATGAACAAACTCTTATTCCAAGTGAATCATTTGTGTGTGACCCTATATGTTCCATATTACATTAGAAGTGAGTTTCCATAAACAATTTTTGACATCACAAGCAAAGAGAGGTGTCTCGTAACACATCATTGCTACCCAAGTAAATGAAAAGTTGGAGAACAACTTCAACCTGCAATCTGTGATAGTTGTTATGATGTTTGTATAGTTCCTTTGTCACAAATATCTAGATTAAACTCAAGGAATCACCATCCTCTTCAATCATTCAATCTATGTTCCTTAAATAAGAGTAGACTGTCTGAGATATATGTAAGCCCAATATCACATATTGACTTACATGAGCATGGGCATGCATTTCATCATATTGCTTATCAAGTGGATAGCATATCATTCTCTCATAGGAGGGACAAATCCCATATACATCAATAATAATCATCCCCATTTCTCATAGTGTATCCAATCATCACCTTTACGACAACCCTTATTTAGAATCACAGTAGATGATGTCAAAGTGAAACGAACAACATGTGATGAGTGTAGTGACCTTAGGTCTAAGAACCACAATCACCACCAACACTATAAGAGATGATTCTGACTACCAATTATGGTTTCCATGTATCACTCTTATGGTTGGTCTGTCTAATACACTGCATGTATCACTCTTATGGTGGGTCTATCTAATACATTGTTCTCTAACAAGTATCTATGTGCTTGGTTTGATATCACATATCATAACTGATGAGATTATGTCATCAACCAACACACACTCTAGTCTTATGTGTTGTTGTCGTCTATTATCCTTCCAATTTAACATCTGACGAGGGATGTAACAAGAATGTATACACTCTTAGCAATTGTATGCTCTCATTGTTTAGTTCATCAACCCAAAGAAATACGTCATTGAGTAATATCATTCTCTAGATATTTATTATGTTGTTTCATTATCTCATATTTGAATAAAATAGAATAATTTAGAATATTGCCTTTATTATTAATCAAATCATTTACAAGTGATGTCATTATAGTCAGCATTTGATTGGTTCTCTGGGCATACATACTAACATGTTTTTCTTCTGGAGTAGCACAATTGTAAACTATGAAACAATAGAGTGAACTCATTTTTCTAACTCAGATGTGATGCAGAAAATAGTACATTGAATTATATAAATTAAGATAGTTGGATCAGATTTCCAGTACTAAGATAACACCTCAAGAGATTATGATATGATTGAAAATAGTTGATTTCTCTTTGTCTTTATCTTTCCTAGTAATTGATTATGATATAGAAAATTGTTTTGCTGTCATTCAGAGGCTTTGTATCACATTTGTTGTATTTAAAAGTGTAAACAAAGGACTCGATGTTGAAGAGCATATTCAATTGTGAAATACAATAATATATTGAGATATAAGATTTTAGGAGTTTAGAAGAAGATGATTACATGCTTAATTTGATTAATCATCTCTTAAACCTAATTAATGAAGGTAGCTCAATTGTGATGTTTCAAACATAAGAAGGAACTCTAATCATGATTTTACTTTGAAGGATTAGGGTTTGATGAGTGTAAACCCTAACTGTCAAAATTAGGGTTTTCACAGTATATAAATACAAAATTTGATAGGTGTAGTAGTATGGTAAATGTTTTTTGTATTTTATATTTAACATGGATTTAATTGAAATTTGGATATTATATGGATAACTCAATCATTCTTGTTAGTGAAAATTTTCATAATATTTGAATATTCTTTGAATGTAGTTCTCATTCGAACTACGCTTCGGCCTGCCATGCTGCAAACTATTGTTCAACAGTGTAGTGTTTGATTTTAAATTATTTATTTGTATCTCAGAATGACCAGAAATTTAATAGAGCTCTGAAACTATGTGTTAGATGATATTCCAATTTTTCATAATTTGTGGAGGGTTTGTAACCTATTTAGGAAACAATTTGAAATAACATTTTTATGACAGAAAAAATTGTTGAAATAAAAGGAAGTGTAAGGAAGGGCACCTTAATTGCTCTATATGATAAAACTAACACACTAAGAGCTCCCATATTTCATAAATCATGCTTGAGAAACAAAATCCTAGAGAGAGAGAGTTATCATTTGGATGGAGAAAGTGGTGAAAATGGTGATCTAGGGATTTCTCTTCCTAGAGTTGATGAAATCAAGTAAGTTTGTCATCTCCAGATAGATTTTCTTGGTGATTGTTATCTCACATATCAAGATTTTTGTTCCTCTGATTTGATTTAAATGGTATGAATCTATCCATTTTCTCACTCTTTCTCTATAATTTTCCATTCCTAGGGTTTCTGAGTTGGAAGGAAAAAGGAAGTGAAGGATTGCTAGTAGTTTGATATGAATTCTAGAATTTTAGTTCTTGGGCTACGTTTTTAAGGTGTTTCCACCAGTTATGTGAGTGGGTAGTCCTTTAAAGAGTATATTGTATGAAATTACATTAAATCTATAATAATATTTAGTTCCTTTGTATGAGAATACATACCCTAAATTTGCATTTCAATCTAAGCATATGATAGATGATCCAGTAATGAACTGTTTTCCAATTATGATGTATTTCATATGATAAAATCATATTAGAAATGGATAACAATCATCAAAACTATGATTCCTAAAGTTATTGCAAAATTATTAAGAATATACCGAAATCTAGGGTTTTCAGTTATGGCTAAAGTTGTAGTATAATTGAATAAAGAACTTTTCCTATTTGAATCTCCTTATTTCTAAATGAATGCTTTATCTAAATGTGTAGCAAACACATGTCAGATACTATCTTGGATTTCATTTGATGTTATCAATGTTTTCTTGATATCATAGTAAAGAAGGTGAAACCCTAGATGAATGGAAAGTTGGATGTTTACAAATAGACATCATGCAATTCAACTGATGTGATTCTTTTATCATGTTATAAATTCATTTATTCAAGGTTATTCTTGATGCTTGATAATGAATGGTGTTCATTCCATAGTTTTATATATGTCTTCAGTTATATATATACTGTTGAAAGCAGTCTTTATTCAGTGGAATTTTAAGACACATTAAATCCTTATGTGAGTAATGTGATATGTGAATGAGGCAAATGAAATCCTAAGGATAGGAAATTTAGTGAATGGAGCATTTTTATATCAGCGCTTCTCAGTATGATATGTGGTGATGCTCAACAGTTTAGTTTGTGGTACATATTACATATGATCTATGAAATGAACTATTTATAAAGCTAAACTAAGAAATGTTGATATGATGATTGAACCATGAATTTAAAGAGTGAATGAAACATTTAGATGTCCTTAAAACTATAGAATCTTTTACCAGAGGCATGCGCTCTGGGGAGAAAAAATGCATCCAAACTATAGGTATTTTATATACATCAATGTAAGTCAGAGTGCACCAGTGGGATGCGGGGTCTAGGCCAATGAGGACAGACTCCTTAAATGATTAGTATCCAACACCATCTAGGTATGATGGTGGTACCTGATTTTTCTGATCAATGGACAAATTTGGTAGGTCCACTGATGGATAGTTATGTCGGTCAGTGGACATCTTCGGTAGGTTATTGTTGCACAACAAGACACCAGACTTTGACTCCATGCCTGAGTACCCAGGTTGAGAGGAGGAGTTGAGAAATCTAACCGCTCTCATTAGCCATCGAGAGCCAAATGTGGTGAGGCCCACTGTAGATAGGGTCTTACACGAGAGGTAGGCTTAAGAACTAGTCCATGCTTCTAAGCCTTGTATAGGGATATCTAAGCTTGTTGTGATGCTTTCACATGTCGTGGTACACTTCATGTGGGTTTAGGGCACAAAAAGATGGATGTGAGAATAATCATGTGTGTGTAGTTATTGACTTATTCCATAGAATTTTCTTGAGTAACTTGTTGTTTGTATGTTTTTAAATTACTAGTTTCCTTTGTGATTGATCAAGAATGTTTTATGATTGAACTACTCTTTGTAGTTATCTAGAGTTTCCAAACATATGTTTGTGGGTGACTAGTTCCTTTATAGCTTGTTATTGTTCTAATTTATATTTAGTTTCTCAAAAATATATCTTTGATTATGTATATGCCTTAAAGTGTTTCATTGAAGTACTCATTCACCTAGAGAGTAGGATCAGCCCTCTACTCACATTTTTTAGGAAAAATATGTGGTTTTAAGAATGTCAATACCAGAGTAGATCTACCACAAGAGCTAAGATATCAGATTAGTCGAGTTTTTTTATCCCTATCACTCTAGGTCCTTGTAGATTAATGATAGAGTTGTAAATAATGGTGTAACTTTATTTCCTCATTATTAGAGTATGCATCCAATTTCAAGTCGTGTTACTTGGAAGTGTGAGAAATGGAATGAATGTTTAGATATGTATCTATATTGCTAAAATTAGATTAGACTAATCAAGTTTCAAATCCCCTTGTATAGTTAGTTTGTGTGATTGAATGTGGTGAAACAAAGAGTTTGAAATCAAAGAAAAAGTTAGGAGTGATGTTTTTATTGTGTTAAATCCTCAACTTATGCCCTAATCTCGCAATAAGAGGTTATCGTTGGATGTGAGTTTAACAAGGAAGAAATTATAGAATGTGTACTTGTTTCTGATGTTCAACCTTAACTTGTTGACATACACCACACTTAGCTACATACTCAGCCACATCTTTCATTATACATGACCACCAATAAAATTCTTTGATTTTGGTGTACATCTTTTGTCATTTGGATGCATTGCATACATAGAAGAGTGAGATTCCTTAAGAATCTACTTCTTTGAATCAGTGTCATCTAGCGCACAATTTTTCCTATTAATACAACAACTCATCTTTTGAACATATGGACTCTATCATCTTTCCTTCTAACATATCTTGCATGATCTGTTGCAATTCCATGTCATTCTATTGAAGCTTCTTTATCTAATCATGGAATGTAGGCCGAACATGCATCTGTGCAATCATCCCACCTTGTTTAGACACATTCAAATCCAAACTCATCTCTCTCATCTTAATCAACAAATCTCTTTTCACACATGCCATAGAAAACATTTCTATATATGATTATGACTTCCTATTCAGAGCATCTACTACTACATTGACCTTTCCATGGTGATAATCAATGGTAATATCATAATCCTTTATAAGCTCTGACTACCTGTGTTGTCTCAAGTTTAGATCCTTGTATGTGAAATTGTACTTTAGGCTCTTATTATTAGTAAAGACCTGACACCATTCACTATAAAGATAATGACACCATGTCTTCAAGGCATGTACTACCATTGAGCTCAAAATCATGTATTGGATAATTTTCTACATTGTTATTAAGTTATCTAGAAGCATAGGCCACCACCTTCCCTATCTACGTTAGAACACATCCCAAACCTCTCATCGATGCATCATGGAAAACCACAACCTTTATCTGCTTCTAGTAAAATAAAAATGGGTGACATATTTAACTTCTTCTTTAACATCTAGAAACGTTTCTCACTTGTTTTATAATAATAAAAGGCACATGATTCCTTGTTAAGCGTGTAACATGTGATGCTAGTACACTAAAGTTCCTTACAAACCTCCTATAATATTTGGTAAATCCTAGAGAACTGATTTTAGCAAGAGTAATAGGTTGCTTCCACTAAAGAATTGATTCCACTTTCTTAGGGTCAACACTTAATGCATCTCCTAAAGTGACATGTCCAAAGAAAGAAACTTCATCCAACCATATTTTACATTAATGAATTTTACATAAAGTTGATGTTGTCTCAAAAATTGAAGGCCATTCTCAGATGATGCTCATGTTGTTCTACATCTCTGGAATGTATAAGAATATCATCTATGAATACTACTAGTAAACTGATCTAGGGAAGGTTTGAAGATTCTATTCACCATATCCATAAAGTTTGTTGGGGCATTTGTCAGTCGAAAAGACATGATTACAAAATCATAATGCCCATACCTTGTTCTGAATGTTGACTTAGGTACATCATATGCCTTATATCCTTTATTGAAGATAACTTGACCTGAGATCTATCTTTGAAAATATTGTTGATTCATGAAGTTTATCAAATAGGACATTGATCCTAGGCATAGGATACTTGTTCTTAATGATTATTTTATTCCATTGTCGATAGTATCTGCACAACCACATAGTTATATCCTTCTTCTTCACAAACAATATTAGAGTTCTCCCAAGATGATATACTAGGTTGAATAGATCCCCAACTAATTTGTTAATTCCTTTAACTTTGTAGGTGTCATTCTATAGGATGGTAATGCTATTAGGTGGCTATAAGGAAAAATGTGTATCTTAATGTCAACATCCATCAGAGAAGGCACACTTGGAAACTCATCAAGAAAGACATCCAGGAACTCACATACAATCAGATCATCCTCAATAATAGTTGTTATTTTCTCTACCCAAGCATCTACTACATGCTCTAGAAAGGTCTCACACCCCTTTCTCATAATTTTATCTACACTAGTTGATACTATATATGTGAGTAAGAATTTTCTATCTCCAGTAAATACGCATGAAAAGTCACCATGCTAAGTTATATCTTCATTCTTCTAGCAATTCAATTAAACGTGATATGCTTCAAGGAAGTTCATACCCATAATAATTTGGAAAGAATTAATTAATATCTAAGGGTATGCATATAAATGTTATTGAATGCCCACTAAAACTCAAAAACAAAAAACTAGAACTTGCCCATCTAAGTGAAGCCTATCTTTTAGGAGTCTAAAATTGTGATTGTGAGCTTCCTTCAGGTATAAATTGAAGCTTTGGGTAGTTCCTCTTAATATGTCCCATCCGTCTGTAGTAAAAATATATGGGAGCATTAGCTCCCCAAAAATAACTAGAAGGTGTCCTATTGCAGTTGTCACAAATGGTTGCATCATGTTTTTATGGACATGTCATTGACACTGATGATCTTGAACACCTAAATGTTGGTGCCCACCCAGGTGGTGTATTCCATCTAATGGAGTTGGACCTTCCTCCACTCTATGAAGAATTAGATCCTTGTCTTCCAAAACAAAAAAGACCTCATCCAATCTTGGAAAAGAAACCACCACCTCCTTTATATCCATCATTTCTTTTTCCTCCTCAATGAAAATCTCCAGATTTTTTCTTTCTTAGTATCCTTATGAGCATTAACTGATTCTTCGATATGTCTTGATGCGCCCTATAACTCTCTAAAATTTTCTCTATATATTCTCCCTATAACTGATAATCTATGTCTAATCTTGTGATGGAGTTGACTTTTGGAATCCTAAAATGTGCAATGAAATAAGTGAATTCATGCATGTTGGGACTTTTTGAGAGTTCCAAGTGTTTTCTCAGATTTTGGATGTCAAATGATATTTATGTCATGATTAAGATCCCCATATTTAATGCCCTTTAAGGAATTTAGTTGATAATTCAAATAGTTGAGTTCTATCACCAAATTTGAGTATAATGTATCTTGAGTGATGACAGAGCTATGGTTAAAATTTGGTGACAATTGGAGTATCCTAGAGGGACTTATTTAGGTTTTAAATGTGTGAAATAATGTGCATTTTTATGGTTGATAGACATAAGTAATGGTCTTAATCACTATCACGCACCCTTTAGTTGATAATTTGAGAAAGCCACAGATTGGTTGTGTGGCTCATCTCTGACCCTAGGATGATGAAGAACGGAAAACCATGATTGCATCTCCTACCTTGCTGTTAGAGCAAGGTAATGATCAGTTTAGCAGTGTCCTTACATATCTCCACTCATCCAGATCGTGCAGTGGGAGTGAGAAATAACCCAAGGGTTGGAGTGATCTACTAAACACGACTTTTTTGACCCCTTTCTGTAGTTGTGAGGGCTCGTGAGTAGGGAGAACAAGCTCCCTCTTTCTGGTGCCTCTCCATTGCATTCGATGGGTGGCAGCCAGAGGGAGAAGTCTAGAAAGAAGCGAGACCAAGGGGAAAAGGTGAATGGTGAGAGGAAGGAAGGGTTTAGAGGAGTTCAATTGAGTATTTCCAATAGGCACTTGTGGTGGTATTCTCAACTAATGAAGCCCAATCTTGATGGAGACAAGCTTGGGTTCGGGTTAGCTATATCAAGCTTCCTTGCCTCTAGTGGAGGATGTGCACTAGTTGTAGGAGGTTGCACAGTGCTTTTGGGGGAGTATCCTCCTAGGATTGGTTTCTACTTTTCCCACCATCGTGGCGGCGGCCATGACTAGTGAGGTCATTGATGTGGAGATCTGGAGGAGTGGCTGATAAATTGAGGAGCTAAGGAGGTCGGTAAGAATGTGATGAATCTCTTGGTATCTCTAGTAGAGGATGACGTGGAGAGGAGCATAGCCTATTCATCACTAGAGATCCTTCCACGACTATGGCATGGAACACAGTCCCACTTGGGGACTCAAACACTTGATCACGTGAGGAAGGGAGGCCCAGTTCAGTCTAGGTTGAGAACGTTATCTGAGCAAAGAAATGATGAGTGGAGACCTGGTCTAGAGCCCATAAACTGGGTCTTGGCACCCATGAACCGGCCGGCTCCACCAGCAAGTAGGAGCAAGGAGATGTGCCCCCATAATTGACATGTGGCGCACTACGATTCATCCAAAAAGGTAAATAATCAGAAAACACTTAGATCTTTTATAAATCATAGTAAATACATCCTTTATCAGAAAAATACAAACAAGGCACCTAAATTATAAAAAAAAATGCATAGAACCACATGGAACCCTAATATCTATATTTTGATGAATAAAATATGTTGGTATCATACAAGATGTCTTATATTCATTTTTACGAATAATAAATACCAAACGATGAACTAAAATTATGAAAATGTTCCAGTAACTCCTAAATGTGACTCATAATCCATATGATGTTAGTAATTGTAATGTTGATGCACAAAATCATGTAATTTTCTTAATATGGCTAATTAGGGATAATAACCCTAATTAATGTGCAATAATTACAAATACATTCAAGAAACCCTAGAAATTATGAAGTAAGCTCATATTAGTAACTGGAAGGTAATATGTAAATCTGATATCAGTTTTATACACAAAATCCATGTTATATGAAGATGACCCTTACACCCTAAATTAGATTAATGCATGTAACCTAAGGTTAATGTGTTCACATAATAATGTGAAATGCAATTATCAGTTAATGAAGCCTACTTCTGGAACATAACTAGATTATCACATATGTAATCTAATTCCAAGACAAGAATGCAAATGATAATGGAAATATCCTAATGAGATAAGGTAAACCCTAAAATGAATATAACCAGTGTTAAGATGATGAGAACTTGATAGTGATATATGATCTTGTCTTAATTAGGGTTTGACCAAGTTTAGAGTTGACATGAGAAATATGTGATTAGGTTTGTCTTATCTTGATCAAGGTATGCCGTTACCTCTTTCTTGGTTTATTATACAATATGCTTGTATTTTATGTGTAGTAAAATACTTGGCATATGGTATTGGATTAAATGATTGTTATTGTATGATATCTTGCTTGATTTTCAATACTTATGGCTATGAACACATCAAACATAATATATTTGTTCCACTATATGAAAGCACTAAACTCTTTGGTAGTATAGTGCTTGGAAGTGACTTAACACTTTGGTAGTCGGTCACATTGTGCATATGATCTAACTCTTCGAAAGGAGATCATAAAGGCCTTAATCTTGAGCTCCTTGAGAGTCAAGAGAATGCATCAACACCTTCGGCGGTCAATGCATGGATATATAATGGAAAATGAGCTAAAAATATGTGTTCCCTTTTGTTAATAAATATCTTTGTTCAAGTATGCTTTTGTTATATTTGTTTCTACTGTCAAGTATTAGTTTTGTCTTATTGCCAAGCTTAGTAATAAGCGATATATAACAAGACACGTAGGCATACTCAGTACAATATTCTTGAATATTGTGTTGACGTGTATCACATGTAATCTCTTGTTTAGGTTGTGGACGTGTGCTTTTGAAGGACCAGGATAGTTGAGAGTTGTATGGCGAGCTGATGTACATGTGGACCTATTGTCTTAAGATCATGTTGTTTAGATGTAGTACATGTACATGAAGACGTTTTCTATTCAATATGTAATAACAAATGTTGTAACAATTCATTATGTAATTATATGTTGAATGGTGAACATGTGTTGTGGTTTGTTTATTGTTCATGTGCATGTGCTACTCTTGTTTCCTATTGACTTCCTCTGGTTTTCTTCTTCTTAGCCTAGTATGTGGTGTTTAAATTGGGATTCTCACTGAGGTGAGAGTTTCCATTCATTCGTCACACATAACATTAACCTTTAGAAAATCTAAGGACATCAAAAATGTAAAATCTTAAACCTCTTTTGAATCTCCTAAGCTTCTTTATATCATCTGGTACCAGATAAGGATAAAAGTCATCCAATCTTGTGAAATATGCCAATATTCACCAATTGACATGCTGGCCTATCTAATATTCTCCAATTGTCTCATGTTATCACTTAGGATGGTAGAAGGAAAATACTTAAGGTGAAAGTCATCTAAAATATCTCTCCATGTCATCACAATATTCGTCCTATTATCTTCCACATAACCATGACTCAACATCTCCTTTGAGTGGATAGACAACATGAATGATGTGCTTATCCTTTGGTAACTTCATTAGGTGAAAAATATTTTCCAACTGTTGGAGCTTCATTTCTTCCATTGTTGGGTCTATTGTTCCTAGAAAGCTCATTTCCACCAAGCTTCTTTATCAGCTCATAAGATCACATCAGATCCTAGTTGTAAAGACCCATTATTAACTTAGCCATCTAATAGGGTTTACTTGAATGATTGCTAGCTTAGTAGATTGATCATTGATTATGTTTGATCAATGATGATAGTCACAACATGTTTTAAACCTAATGAGAAATTTTAATCAGTCTTTTATGTTAAATAATTAGGCTTTGATAAGTGTAGACCCTAGGGTTTTGGTAGCATATGAATGCAAAATTTGATATATACAATGGCAAAGTAAATGTTTTTTAGTATTTTATCTAAAACTTTAGTATACTTGAAAGTTGGATATGGTTTGGAAAAATCAAATTTGAGTGTTCTTACAAGATATCAGATTTTTTGAATATTTTTTGACATGTGTGTTGGCCAAGTTTTTGTAGGAGAAACTCAGCCGACGATGCATTCTGGATGAAATATAATCATCTAGTATTTTAGTTTTATCTTTTTATTAGTACATACAAATTATCTAAAATTTTAACTATAGCTTGGAAAGTATATTTCAGAAATAATTTTAGGATGATGCTTGAATGATCCATAGAGTGGTATAGACTGAGTTTCTTATCAGTCACAACTCAACCAACCAACCAGACTGAATAAATAAAAATACAATGGAAGGCTTGTTTGCAATTGTTACAAGAACCTTGATTGATGTATATCATCAACCTAACACCCTAGTATCTCTCATATTCCATGGTTCCTGTCCAAAAAACAAATTTTGAGAGAGGGAGGAAATCTAGGATTTTGACAGGAGATAATGGTGACACTGATGATCTAGGGCTTCATCTTCCTAAAAATGGTATAATCAAGTATGTTTCTCCTCTTTAGATATCTTTTCTTGGTTATTCTTCTCTCACATGTATATATTTTATTACTCCTCTATTTTGAACTAAATATATAAAATCATCATATTTTCTCTTTTGTTCTCTCTTATTCTCCTTTTCTAGGTCTTCCGAGTAAAGAGGAGGAAGAAATTAATTCAATTATATTGCTAGAACCTTGATGGAATTCTAGAAATTCAGATTGTATGTGACATTTTAAGGTTCTTTGCACGTGAGGTGAGTTCTTATCAACCTCTTAAGATTTATAATTATGTGGAGAGACTAATTCTATCCGACTAAATTAATCAAAATTCTTGTTTATATATGTATACAATTGGGTAACCAATTGGAAAAACTTTTAGGATATTAAATTCTACTGATTTGGATTATTTCTTATTGATCTGTATTTATTTAGCTCTTAATATATTGGTTGAAGTTACATGGAAGGTGTTATGGATAGAGAACTATATCATTTTACACCATTTTTCTTAAAAAATAGTCTAATGGCTGATATGCTTGAAAATTTAGTTGACATATATCTGATCATATTTGAATTAAATAAGAATGAGTTGCTCAATTGAAATTTCAAATCCTTATTTGAAATTGAATATGTTATGTACGTGAGGATTGGCATATGAGGGGTGGATATGGAGGAAATCCACATCTTGGGTAAATGTTGAGAGATAGACTCGATTTAATCAATGAATCATTGTATGCTTGTAAATGATTGGTTGATTGTGTGGAAGGAAACTAGGGTTTCCATGTGTCTTTAATAGACTAGATGAACCTTTGTACACCCTAATGAGATTACTAAATAATATGATTCTTATGATGTGTTTAACTAAGATGACTTCTTAAAACCCTCGAAATCTAGAATTTAGATGAGTATGAGAGATAAAGACAAACTCATATATAATCTTGTGAATGTGAAAAAGATGCTCAGTTGTAGGTGTTATTAATTCAATTGAAGGTGATAAGTCGCATTAAGATGATATAAAAGTAATGCATGTATTCTGGTATATTATATGAAATTTGAGTAAGTTCCACAAGAATGATAGACTTTTATACGAGTCACATAATGGTGAATTGAGAGACAAATAATGATGAAGGATTAAGAAGAAGTAACCCAAATCCACTCTATTTACTAAAGTTTTTGTCTTATAAGAATTGAGGAATTTCTTATAATTACCAAGACACAATTGAAAATCAAATGAAATGGTACATGTATCTGGACGCAATACATGTAATGGACAAGGGTAAATTGAATTGTGATGAAAAGATATGGATGATAAATTAATAAAACAAGTATCAAAAACTCTCTTATCTATTTATTTTTCTAGGTTTATATAATTTGAATATAGTATATTGAAGTAGGGATATAAATGATTCAATGAGAGAGAAACTTTTGCAGTAAGTAAATTTAGAATGATATGTTCCAAGAGTAGTAGTAAGCATGAAATGAAAGAGGTTGAGACTAATGAATTTGAAATTAAGGAAAAATGATTTAAATTAAAAGATGGGTCTAAGAATCTAACTCTAAGTGTAAAATGATAAGCTAGGTGTTGCTAATGAATAATGATCTCAATGAGGGATTAAGAAATGGATATAAGTATAGTTGAATTCAATTGCAAGATGAGGTTCAAGAACCTTAATTGATTCACAAAAATGTTTTCTTGGATTGTAGTTGTTTGTTTGTATACTTGCACTCTGAGAATGGTTTGACATCAAATGAAAATCATACTTGTTTTGATTAGTAACCCTAACTGAAGAATGCCAAATAATAGAAGAGGAGAATCAAACGTCCATATTTATGCTTGAAAATTTTAAATGTATCTATTGAATTTGGGTGGACTAAGTACATGTTGTATGATAAGCTTGTTCTAAACATGATGAATGACATAATATGGTCTATATGCATATATTGTTGCTAGTTCTAGTGTCTTTGTGCATATTTTTTTAGAACTATGATGTGGACTGAATTGATAAGGAATCTGCTTAGATTGAATCAGCATGCATTTATTACATCTAAGAAACCCTTCTTAGGGTAAATGTTGGATAATGATATGATGTCTCAGGTTGATATCCCAATGATGATGAATGATATGATATGATGTGGAAATGGAATGAATCATAAGTGTCCCAAATTTAATATTGTTGTGATTCTTGTTTTAGTCATTATCTTTCTTTCTAACCCTAGTTTGCTTTATATCATTATAGTTAAGTGAGAATATACACATGATAAATGATAATTTGAAATTTCTTTAAGATGTATAACAAATGATTAATAACAAGTGAAATGATGATACATCTAGTTAGGTGCTCTGAATATTGTGAGTTTCCCAAGGTCCATATTGGCGAAATGAAACATATGTCCTTGTAGTAATCAGAGAATTATGGGAAGGATTTTTGAAGTGTGGATTGAGTACTTAAAGGTTAGACCTCTAGGATTTAGGAGCGGTAATATGGTGTGACTCTAGCCCTAAATCCTTTGTTTTGAATGCCTATGTATATGAGCAATATGAGTGAAGATTGTTCTAGAACCAGATCAGTCTAGACCAAGGATCAAATCTGTACAAAAGTATGGACTGTGGACTGGGCCATTTTTAAGTAGGGCTAGACCAGTTCAAGTAGGACCAGACTGAAACTGGACAATTTGGACCGCAATTAGGATATTTTAGCATTCCATAACTTAATTTATAGTATAACTTAGACACTTTAAATTACTTCTAATAGTTGTAACATTAATATCAATCATTTACACAACTAGTGTTTTATATGTGATTTTTTGTACTTTTCACATAATATAACTTCATATTTGAAGGTATTTTACATATAAAATGGTCTACTTAGTCCACAGTATGTCCAATTTTAGACCAAACTGGAATAGACCGCATACTGAATTTCTAGAATTTTTGGACCATGGACCAGACCGAACTCTATACAATCTAGGACCAAACTGGAGGGAACTAACTAGTCCGGTCTGATTTTGTGGTCTGGACCAAGATTTTTTCATCGCTAATGAGGAATAGACTATGATGAAATGAAAACTATGAAACATGTGATATGTGATATATTGTTATGTTGGTTCCTATTTCGTGTACCCGAGATGAATATGTGAGCCTCCACTACTACGGAAATGAGATATCTCATTGGTCATTTTAGGCATACTTCAACGGATGACTAAGTGGGAGACATAAAACTCAGGACATACGTTGTCAATTACAGAAACCAATGATATTCGAATATACTTTAGGTTCCACGACACAGTCAAACTGATGACATAACACACCACATTCAAGGAAATTGTGGTCTCCCTTGACCTTATGTCGTTGGATAGTTAAAAAAAATCCACAATGTAATGTTAATTATGCAGTGAAAATGGTTTCCCTTGACAACTCCTCATTTTTTAATTAATGAGAAATAATCGATGACTGGAAGCATGAAAAATAGTGAAAATTAGGGGATATCCCATCATTTCTCTACAACTAATCAACTTTGTATGTATATGTAGTCAGTTATTTTGAAACAAATAACTTGAACTGTATATGTTTTTTTCAAATAAAACGTATGTAGACCTGTTGTCTGGTTGCTAGCTTGTCTCCTATGTGTAGTTCTTTAGAATTACAACCCTCTACAAGCATCACATCTTAATAACAGGACAAAAAACCTACAAGAAGAAAGATATATATACAATACACATAGGCATCTGATACAATACGCACAAACATGCCAACAAACATCAACATTCTATCCATTATTCACTGCAAATGCACACACATATGCATGAACTCACAGCTCACTTGATTCATTTCTCAGCCACACATTCAATTTCATACATATGAACAAATACACACCATTCTCCTCCTCATGCACTTCACATTTAGTTCATACCCACATATGCATGAATACATATCAACATCAACTACCATAGAGTTTAACTCCACAAATGTACAATAATATAACAAACAAAAATCTAACATCAATGTTTGGACTAAAAAAATATCAATCAACCCTCTCAATTGTCTGGGAAGTCCATGTGTTTTATGAATCAGCCTGCCAACTATTTGTGTTGGTCATTCAGTTGCTCCAATGTATAGGCTTCAATAGTGTCAAAAATTTGCAAAGAGAATGAGACGTAATTCTAACTAGATTTGATTATTTTTATTATCAAATGAGATTTTTTATTAATTTATGATCCAAGACTAATAACACTACCTTCTTTATACATTTTATCTATGTCATGTGCGTGACAATCATCTACATGTCCAACATCACATAATATGTGCATGCCCAATCATTGTCTTGTACAGGGCATTGTATATTTACAATTACGTTAATAAATATAACTAAGAAGAGTTGGTAATATATATGCATTGGAATGAGAAGACTACGTCATCACTCCTCCAAGCTACTAATTTATTTTTTTATCTACTTTCCCTCCACCTCTATGAAATGCTTTCACACCCCTATAAGTTAAATTCACAGATATGTTGCATCATTAAAATATCATATGATGCAAACATTAACAAATATGTTGAGCATGGAAAAACTATACTTACACATGAATCGCCAATTTCATTGGGTGTCCCTCATTTGGTGTTAGTTTTATACCCGAATGATTAAAGAAATATATAGTATAATACTAAAAAACAATCACAAACAATTGTGAATGCTTATTTCTGAGTGCATACAAGGCAAAAACAATAAAAACAATCCACAAAAATTGTACTCATAAGTTAGAAATATAAACAAAAAGCCCAAAACTTACACACCATTGAAGGGAGATATGACCATGGTCTTGGAATTCATCACACTAGTCATGCAATCTTTGAATCCACTCAGATCTATAACTACATCTTTAATCATTGACGGCATTAGGAAATGTCACATTTGATATTCCGAACTCAGCAGCAGCATAATACAAAAGACTGAATATATATATATATATATATATATATATATATATATATATATATATAGAAAGAGAGAGAGAGAGTCAGGCTGGAATACACTCGAGTGTATTTGAAGTAGAATACACTCAAGTAGTTTTTCATGATGCAATATTTTTTTCAAAAATCTAATCTATTGATCTTCTTAAACATTTTGTGAATAGATCATACGCAAAATTTGAGCACATTTGGACATTTATAGGTCATGTTATAAAGACCGCAAAAATTATGCATTTCAAATTAGTTTCGCGCGTCAATTTTGTTTTCCTTGGATCAGTGACTTACACTCATCAAAATGGGATCAAAATTTGTATGTAGGCTATTTATAGTATGATTGTTAAGATCAATGGTTTACATTTTGCAAAAAATATTCTTGATATGCAAACATACTTGAGTGTATTCGTGCGATCTGTACATTCTAGTGTATTCTAGCCTGACTATATATATATATGTATATATATACATATATATACATATATACATATATATATATATGCAACAATTAGTTAATATATTGGAACCAACTATAAATTATGTATCCTTCACATATGACATTCAATCTCACCGTATCCAAAATTATAGCATTAATGTGTTCAGCCATTGATAATGAAATAGCTCAGAAGCAACTGTCAACACTATAACAGTATGGTGATGTATACTGTCAATGCCTTACAGTTAGGGCCTAAGGAGTCAAACAACTCTTGTGGAATAAAATGTGGGTGCAGAGGCTTTGTAATTGTAGGGTGTTTCATAGATATTGTGGTATGCATGCAAGTATTCTCATATTAGCTTCTGATTATTATATAAATTTCAATATACATGTGTCATTCCTCAAGAAATACAATGATTCATTTAGGCCACCCAGTAAAGCCACCTTCTACCTCTTTCATTGTGGTGGCATATGGGTTCTTGTATGGAAGAGGTGTTTCTCTCCTTGTCGAAATGACATGTATGACGTTCACACAAACATGATCAACGGGAAGGGGAATACCATGAAGAGTATTAGTGAGTGAATAAGAATCATCATCTACCACGATGTTGTATGATGGAATATCGATGGATAGACGACATTCTTTGGCCATCTACAATGTTATGAAGAAAATAATCATAAATTGACACACATGCATATTGACTTGAGGGATTACTTAATCACAATGTCTATATTTAATTAACTTAAATTGAATCTTGCCTTGGATGTACCATGCAGGTTTGAAGGACTACTCCTAATAGACTTTGTGAGTGTGTGATGTTGTACAGTTTTTGTGACTATTGGAGGAGCTTGCATTGCCTAAGAAGCCTTAAGCTCCTCCAAGGATGCAATTATCAATCTTTGCACATCCCCCTGGTCATTACCCCCTTTCTTGGTAGATTTGCACTTTTATTGGGATGCGCTAAAAAATATTTTATCCCAAACCCATATTCAGTAGCCCTAACACATCCAAGGTGCTCTTCTATCCCTAGAGAAACCACCAATTCATCGTGTGTGCCCTGATGGGTGAACTTTCCCTTCTTTGTTTGCTCACCTAGCTCCAACTGTTCATCATCAAAACTGATAAATCAGTAAAACTTAACAATATAGTGAAAAAAGAACATGGACATATTGTTAGACCAAGAAATTTACCATTTTTTAAGCCACCTCCAAGGTTGCTTGGACAGGGATTTCTCCAGCTTTGTTTTCCCTTGCATCTACCCACTCCATTAGTGAGGCAATTAAATAGAAGCACTAGAAGACTCAGCAGTAGAAGGAGTAGAAGTAGAAGACCCTTCTTCTTTCTCTCTCAACTAGTGGAGTATGATCTAACCACATGAACCCAACCAGTGGTTGTGCAATTTTTTTCCATACCTTTCTTTTTTAGCATTTTAAATAACCTTGTTAATTCAATGAGAAATATTTTTTAATTAATAATAAGAAATCATAAGAATGTAATTAATTCAATACCTTGAACAAGTCTATTTTTCTCTTCTAAAAAAAGTCCATCCAATCCTTTTTTATCAAGATAGGTCTATTTAAGAGTGGGGTCCTTATCCTTCTTGTCTCCAAAGATGCAGTCTCTTGTGAGGATTGTCCGCTGATCTCTATGTCTTCACCTGATGAGCTGCATAACAAACTTTTGATGCAACTTTTCATCAAGCTCATATCGACCCTACAAAGTTCAACATCCACTACTTTAAAGAAATATGAAAAAAAGAATAGGAAAAGACTATAAAAATGTAAATGCATATATATCACCTCTAATTCCCTTCAGATGAGGTCATTATTGGCCTTACTCACTTGTCTTCAATACTCAACATGAAGAGGCACTTTGCTTCGAACAAGGACCCCATAGTAGCTGATGAACTCTTTAGTAATTTTCGTGCCTACTTCATTAAATTAAATGAAAACGTTCTTCCCTTCCCTAATTGAGGAAATTTTCATCAAAGTTATCCCTCCCCTTATGTTTAGAATTATCAGTATTGTCATCACCCTGGTCAGGATGCCTAGCAGGATCCTCACGCTCAGGATCCTCACACTTGTGATCGCTATGCTCCTGGTCAGATGCCATCTATAAAATCAAAAGTAAACATATGAAAAAGTCAGAAGACATATGAAAAAGTCGTATCACATATGACAAAACTCGATCACATATGAAAAAATAAACATGTTATAAAATGCGAATAAAAAATTTAATATTACATGTATTATACCTTAAACTAATATCCCTTTTGTGTGATCTTCATGTGTATAGTCATCAATGATAGATTCAACATTTAAACTTGGTAAGCCAATAAAGAATGGACTAGATGGCCATTTGGAAGTGCAGTCAACCAATCTGTTGCATGAATTGAATACATAACCACTTTAGTAATCAATCCAGCCACCATTAAAGATCAAACTCCTCTTCTAGATGAGTTCCTTTGTGTGTGACCCTATAGGTCCATATCACATTGGCATTGAATGTCTGTAACTAGCTTATGACATCACAAGAAAAGAGTGGTGCCTACACTACTACAGAAATGGCTTATCACGTCACATTTACAGGCGTAGGTTGTTAACAAAAACCGACGCCTAAAACCTACAATGTCGGTTGAATACAAAAACTGACATAAACCTGTGGGGAGTGGCCAGACACGGGTATCACTTTTTATGTAGCGTCAGTTCCTCAATAAGAACCGAGGCCCAAAATCGACCGCAAAATCCAAATTTTCCAATGAAAAAAATTACCTCCAAAATTTAACATACGACGTCGGTTGTTAACAAACCAACCGATGACTAAAGGTTTTTCACAAGACAGAAATTGGGCCCATTTTTATCGTCAGTTTTTTTGTGCTAACCGACGCCGAAGTGTTTATGTGCACTGTCCCCGCAAAAATTTTCACCCCCTTTGGTGTCGGTTTCCTACGGAAACCGACAACTATGGTCATAATTCGAGAACTTTTTTTTTGTCGGCATATGTAGATAGACATCGGTTTTTCTAGTTGAAACTGACAACTATCATTGAACATGTCATCTGTTTCGAATAACCGACGCCTATTGTTTTATGTGTCAGTTGTTTTGAATAAATGACGCCTATTGTTAACTTAATAGCACATGCACGAGCCATACTCTTCCCCCTTCTTTGTTTCATTCCCGATTGAGAGCTTTGGTCTGCCGCCTATCACCGTCATCGCCGCTCAGGCCACTGCTCGCCTGCTCACTACTCGCCATCACTGCCGCTCGACACCTCCTACTCGTCGTCGCCGCTCAACACCTGCTCGCCTGCTCACTTCTTACTACCGTTGCCGCTCAACACAGGTACCCTCTTCCTCCTCTATTTCCTACATTGAGAAGAGCAGTCACTACTTACATCATTCAGTAAATGCTTGTTCCTAAGAGCAACTAATCACACGACATGTTCTTAGATTGACAGTTCAAAATCACCACGGCTAGGGTTCTTATATTGACAGTTCAAAATAAGATGAAGTCAGTGTTAAACTCAATTTTATGTATGAAACAAAAGTGATGTCACTTCCAAACCTGGTTTCTATTTATACGTCCCAAGAGGATATGTTTACTGTTCTATATGATTAAAAATAACAACTTGATACACATCCATGTCCATGAAATATATTATTGTTTCTGTTTAGTTGTGCCCTAGCGATGTATTGTCTCATAGTTCTAAATTTTCATGTTCTGAAATTGTTCCAAAATTATATCTTCAATCTACTTTTTTCACCTTTATACTATATGTATTGCCTCTAAAATAGAAGATCTATTTGGTAGAACTGTCGATCTTTGTCTAGACCCTAAAGTGGACTCTATGAACACAACCAATTAAAGTATCATATTAATATATAATAGTTTATTTATGGAAGTTACATAGAGACATGCAGTTTTTAGTAACAAAATGATCAAAATAACCCCAATTATATTTTGCTACTGTAAAAAAGTAAACCCTAGGAATTGATAGTATAAATGCATCTAAACATTCATAAGCTATTAATGTGTCACTTGGAGAGAAATGGACATATTCCTATTTAAGTAAAAATTACATAGGACATAATATGAAGTAATGATTAGTAACATAATGCGGTGGTTATCTATATGAAATTGATTATATATGCAATTCAAGTAGAAATACTAGAAAGAAAGATAATGAAACAAGCATGAGATTCCAAATAACCTTAGATGAGACAGAACACTTCAAATCAATGCACGGTGTTTCATGGTCTCTCTTCCTAATGAGTTATGTTACAAATATCTGTATATTAGGTTAAGGACATGTTTTTGTTGTGACATGTTGAGTTTTTTTCTATGTTATACCCACCAGATTTGTTTTATATATAAAATAATAAATTAATTAATTTAGCAAGCATGTATATGTTGTTATGGCTGTCCACAAGTGTTTTTATAAGAAAATTGTGTATTGAATGGGGTTGTGAACAAGGGACTGGTGTTATATTTTTTTGGCCTAGAAACCCATCCAAGATTTACTCATTAGGAGTAAATCTTGGATAGTCCCCGGTTTGGGACTGTTCTTGAACACCTAATCTCACTTAGGATGTAAGTGTATAATGTGTATTGAGTTTTCAAGAAAATTTCAGTAGCATTTCCCCGTTTGTTCTCTAAGTACATATGTACTTGGAGAACAACGGGGAAATGTTGCCAAAATTTTCTTGAAAACCCAATACACATTATACACTTACTAGTGAGATTAGGTGTTCAAGAATGGGATAGGTGGTACACATTTATTATATATAAGAATGATAACACATGTATTTGTTGGCCTAGAAACCCGTCCAAGATTTACTCATTAGGAGTAAATCTTGGATACCTCCCGCTTCATGGTAAAAGATAGTTCATTGAAGATCCTATAGATGGAGAACAGTACTATGATAAGTATGATGACTCCAGTCCATTCTCAGTTGGGTTTCCAACACCACCAAATATTAAAGCTAATGATGACTTGTATGTGCGCAGAGATCACAATGAAGGATTGTTAATTGATAAAAGATCGCAATATTAGAGGCATGCATGTTTATATTTTTTTATATGTTTTATTTTTATGAATGTGAACTTTACAATATGAATTAATTTACAATGTGAATGCACTACTACAGAAATAGCATTCAGTGTCGCTTTTCTGGGCGTCGGTTGATTACGGAAACCGACGCCTATACTATTAGACGTCGGTTATTTATACAAACCGACGTCTATATTTGAAGACCAGCCAGACACGGGTACCGCTTTATATTCAGCGTCGGCTGTTTATAAAAAACCGACGCCTAAAATCACCCGCGAAATCCAAATTTCGAGAAAAAACATTTTAGGTCATCTTTAGCGTCGGTTTTATAGGTATTCACCGACGCCTATTTAAAATGAAAATTTGCGCAAAAATGTCCCACTTTCAGCGTCGGTTGTGCCAGATAACCGATGCTGATTATGGTTCCCGCCAAAAAAATTAGGGTAAAGGTTTTCTAAATGGGCGTCGGTTTTTTACAGACAACCGACGCTAAAGCGTTAGAGGCGTCGGTTTTCTAAATAACCGATGTTGATTACCAAATTAATAGACCCGATCACCCAGCTCTTCCCCCTTTCTTCCTGTTTCATCCTGCTGCTCGCCGCTCGCTCTCTGCCCGACGACTCCAGCTGCTGCTCTCTGCCGCTCGCTCTCCGCTGCTGCTCTCCGCCGCTCGCTCTTCGCCGCTGCTCTCTGCCGACGTCTCTGCCACTACTGCCACTGCTCAACGCTGCTGCCGGAGAACTGCCTCTCCACCGCCGCATCTCCGCCTGACGACCCCCGCGTCTCCGCTGCTGCTGCCACTGCCCTACGCCGCTGGCACCTCCACTGCCTACACCGCCGCCTCCACTGCTCAACGTCGCCGTCTCCACTGCTCTTCTTCCTTAACGGAGCTCGCTACCGACAGAGCTACTCCTCTTCTTCCTCCACGAGCTCGCTACTTACAGGTTCGATTTTACTCTGTTATAGGATCCTTCAATGTGTGTTCTTTATAAGGTCAGATTGGTTTATGAGTTGTTGGTCAATCATTTGGTTATGAGTTTTTATACCTAGTTACACAGCTCATTTTTGCTTCAATCATATTCAACATGTTGTTGTTTTTTATTGCAATTTGGTTCATTTTGTCATTTATATTTGCTTGTAATTTTTCAAAGGAGAACGGTTTGTACAATAAATCCTAGTAGATTTGGATTTGGTTCTGATTCTAATTCTAATTTTTGCTTTGACCTTGCCCTGAAAGTTGTTCATGTTCTTCTGATAAGTTGTATTGTGGGTGAACCTAGATGACCGACCTCAAAGATGGACCTTCAACTCAAATTTGTTCATGTTCTTCAACTCAAATTTCACAATGTTAATCCTGGGACAAACGACCAACTTCCTTGTTCATTGGCTCATATGGTAGCCAAGGACTGCAAAGATGGACCTTCATAATCCTAAGATGGGGGGTTATGAGGGTTATGAACTTCTAATTTGTGCATATATTTGTCATACATTTGTGCTTGCATATATGAACAAATCTTTTGCTTGCATATATTTGTCATATCTATTATTGTGTTTGTTGGCCTAGAAACCCGTCCAAGATTTACTCATTAGGAGTAAATCTTGGATAGTCCCCGGTTTGGGACTGTTCTTGAACACCTAATCTCACTTAGGATGTAAGTGTATAATGTGTATTGGGTTTTCGAGAAAATTTCGGTAGCATTTCCCCGTTTGTTCTCTAAGTACATATGTACTTAGAGAACATCGGGGAAATGCTGCCGAAATTTTCTTGAAAACCAAATACACATTATACACTTACTAGTGAGATTAGGTGTTCAAGGATGGGATAGGTGGTACACATTTATTATATATAAGAATGACATCAAATGTATTTGTTGGCATAGAAACCCGTCCAAGATTTACTCATTAGGAGTAAATCTTGGATAGTCCCCGGTTTGGGACTGTTCTTGAACACCTAATCTCACTTAGGATGTAAGTGTATAATGTGTATTGGGTTTTCGAGAAAATTTCGGTAGCATTTCCCTGTTTGTTCTCTAAGTACATATGTACTTAGAGAACAGCGGGGAAATGCTGCCGAAATTTTCTTGAAAACCAAATACACATTATACACTTACTAGTGAGATTAGGTGTTCAAGGATGGGATAGGTGGTACACATTTATTATATATAAGAATGACATCAAATGTATATGTTGGCCTAGAAACCCATCCAAAATTGACTCATTAGGAGTAAATCTTGAATAGTCCCCGGTTTGGGATTGTTCTTGAACACCTAATCTCACTTAGGATGTAAGTGTATAATGTGTATTGGGTTTTAGAGAAACTTTCGGTAGCATTTCCCCGTTTGTTCTCTAAGTACATATGTACTTAGAGAACAGCGGGGAAATGCTGCCGAAATTTTCTTGAAAACCAAATACACATTTTACACTTACTAGTGAGATTAGGTGTTCAAGGATGGGATAGGTGGTACACATTTATTATATATAAGAATGACATCACATTATACGCTTAGGATGTAAGTGTATACCCTAATCTTTTCCTAATATATACTTGTTTCCTAATATATACTTGTTTTCTCTGATCATAGAATGGATAGATCATGGATGTCCATTCGTAATCGTTGCACCCCAGAGTTTATATCTGGTCTTGATCAGTTTATTAGATTTGCCGAGGAACATAGGAAAAAACCTACAGATAGGTTCTACTGTCCATGTAGGCATTGCGGTAACAACTTGAAAGTCAACACTGGTGAGGAAATCAAAAGTCATGTCATGTGCAATGGGATTGTACAAGGCTATACAGAATGGCACTGGCATGGAGAGATTTCAAAATTGAAACCAGTAGATGTCGATAGCAGTGCTTGGGTGGAAGAAGAAATTGCCTCTGATGACGTAAATGTGAACGAACCAGTTCCAGCAGACATCGTTGATGCGATGCTGGATAGTTGTAGGGTAGAGCACACCGATCCACCTCCTATCTTTACAAACATTGTGCATGATGCTGAGATACCGTTATACACAGGTTGTGCTAAGTTTACGAAGCTTAGCGCTGTGTTGAGATTGTATAAGTTGAAAGCTAACAATAGATGGAGCGACAAAAGCTTCACTTCATTGTTGACTTTGTTGAAAGAAATGCTTCCTGAAGGAAACGAGCTTCCAATCTCAACATACCAGGTAAAGAAAATGTTGTGCCCAATGGGAATGGAGGCCAAGAAGATACACGCATGCCCGAATGATTGTGTATTATTTCAAAAGGACTATGTAGATTTGAAAGATTGTCCAAAATGTGGTGCGTCACGGTATAAATTGACGACTTTGGGGGAGTCCAAAACTGGTTCTCCTGCCAAGGTGTTGTGGTATCTACCTATAATATCACGGTTTCAACGCTTGTTTGCAAATCTGAAAGATGTGAAGAATTTGAGGTGGCATGCAGATGTTAAGAAAAATAATGATGGGATCCTACGACATGCGTCTGATTCCCCACAGTAGAAGAAGATTGATCTATTGTACCCTAAATTTGGTGAAGAAGATAGGAATCTAAGACTTGGGCTTTGTACAGATGGGATGAATCCGTACGGGACATTGAGCAGCCAACATAGCACTTGGCCAGTCATGCTTGTTATATACAATCTTCCTCCCTGGATGTGTATGAAAAATAAGTACGTTATGTTGTCATTGTTGATATCGGGCCCTAAACAACCCGGAAATGATATTGATGTTTATCATGAACCTTTGATTGATGACTTAAAGAAACTTTGGGCTGAAGGTGTGATGACCTATGATGCTTCAGCAAGAGAGACATTTCGTTTGCACACTATGTTGTTTTGCACTATTAATGACTTTCCAGCATATGGGAATTTGTCTGGATATAGTGTCAAAGGAGCTAAAGTGTGTCCTATATGTGAAGAAAACACTGATTCAATAAGACTAAAACATGGCGGCAAGACTGTATATCTTGGTCATCGAAGGTTTCTTTCAAAATTCCATCTGTATCATAGGAAGCGCAAAGCATTCAATGGATGGAATGATAAACGAAGTGCACCTAAACCTATACCAGGGGATGTTGTTTATGAAAGAGTAAAAGACATTGTCAATGAATTTGGTAAGAAATCACAATGTAGTATGGCCACACGGAGTGACAATTCTTCATTCAAGAAGAAGTCAATATTTTGGGATCTTCCTTGTTGGAGTTCTTTGACAGTCAGGCATTGTATCTATGTAATGCACGTTGATAAAAATGTCTGTGATAGCATCATTGGTACTCTATTAAATATACCAGGTAAGACTAAAGATGGGATAAAATCCAGACTGGACCTACGTGAAATGGGAATAAGGTCAGAATTAATAGAATTACGTGAAATGGGTAATAAAAGAACATACTTACCTCCCGCTTCTTACACGTTGTCTAGAAAGGAGAAGAAAACTTTTTGTGAATGCTTGGTAAATGTTAAGGTGCCACATGGTTACTCATCCAACATCCGTAGATTGGTATCAATGAAAGATCTGAAGTTGATAGGTCTTAAATCTCATGATTGTCACACTCTAATGCAACAAATATTGCCCGTGGCAATTCGATCTATATTGCCGAAGCATGTAAGGTTTGCAATTACCAGACTTTGTTTCTTTTTCAACAGTCTATGCAGCAAAGTTATTGACCCTGATACTCTCGATAATTTGCAAAGAGAAGTGGTTGTTACCCTATGTCAGCTTGAGATGTATTTCCCTCCTTCGTTCTTTGATATCATGGTACATATTGTTGTCCACTTGACTAGGGAAGTGAAAATGTTGGGACCAGTTTTCTTGCATTGGATGTATCCCTTTGAACGATACATGAGCGTTTTTAAAGGTGATGTTAGAAACCGTTATCGGCCTGAAGGGAGTATTATTGAAGGTTATGTGGCGAGAGAGGTTATGAATTTTTGCAATGACTTTCTCAGTGGTAATGACACTCCTGATAATGAAAAGAATATTGAGGAGGGAAAAGGAATTTTGGGATCACGGGTGAAAGTAATCAGCCATGAGCAGTTGGAACAAGCTCACTTGTATATTTTACACAATATGGACGAAGTGAGTGTTTATATCGAGGAACATACCAATTTCATAAAGAGACAACATCCTCGAGCAAGTTCAATGTGGCTTGCTAGAGAGCATAATAAGACTTTTACTAAGTGGTTTGAAGATAAAGTCTTACATCAACTATCTCAAACACCAAATGATATTACAGAAACTATCAAATGCCTCGCCTTTAAACCAAAACCGAATGTTATGTCTTATGAAGGGTTTGACATTAATGGATTCACATATTACACAAAGCGCCAAGATGATAAGAGTGTCGTCCAAAATAGTGGGGTCACTCTTCAAGCGTCGACTATGTACTTTGCAAGTGCAAAGGATAAGAGTCCACGTGAAGCTAAAATGTCATATTACGGTGTCATTGAGGACATTTGGGAGTTTGACTACATAGATTTCAAAATTCATCTCTTTAAATGTAATTGGGTTGATAACACCAAAGGAGTTATAGTGGATGAATTGGGTTTCACTTTGGTGAACTTTGAAAAGATTGGCGAGAAGGGTGAACCATTCATATTGGCATCACAGGCGAAACAAATATTCTATATCGATGATCCTGTGAATGATAAATGGTCGGTTGTTCTTCATGGTAAAAGACAGTTCATTGAAGATCCTATAGATGAAGAAGAGTACTATGATAAGTATGATGACTCCAGTCCATTCTCAGTTGGGTTGCCCACTCCACAAAATATTGAAGCTAATGATGACTTATATGTGCGCGGCGATCACAATGAAGGATTGTTAATTGAAAAAAGATCACAATTTTAGAGACATGTATGTTTATACAAATGCTAAATGTTTGTCTTTTTCTAGTTAATACAAATGCTAAATGTTTGTCTTTTTCTAGTTAATACAAATGCTAAATTTTTGCCTTTTTCTAGTTAATACAAATGCTAAATGTTTGTCTTTTTAATGACATTTTCAGATGGCTGACCATGATGAGCATGATGTCCATGATGAGCATGAAGTCCATGATGAGCATGCTGTCCATGACGAGCATGGAGAGGATACTAATGTAAGTTCTAAAAACATATCCTGTATTTCTATACAATTCATTATCTTCTAGTTATGTCATATATCCTATATTTCTATATTGGGCTAATTTAGTGTGTTTATTTTTGTCAAATTTTAGGTTGATGATGCACCTATACCCACTGAAGCACTGGAGCAACTTGATGCGCAGCACCAAAAAGTTAACAAGAAAAGGGGCATCACTCTGCTGAAGAAGTTATTAGCGCTAAGTGGTAGTGGATCCAAATTGGTGGTGGAGTTTGATAATGGAGGAAATCCAATTGGAGTGAACCGCAATAATTTTGTAAACTATCTTGGGTGTACCACTCGGAGTCATTGCGGTGTTAAGTATGATAATTGGCATAAAGTTCCTGAAGGGAAAAAAGACTTGATATGGAAGGATTTATGCGTGAGTTATTATTATTTGCAATTCTATTTTGTACATTACAAATTCTATTATTTGCAATTCTATTTTGGATACTAGTTAATAACATTTCTATTTTACAGAATCTGTTTGCATTGGATGAGAAGTTGCATCGTAAAAGTGTGATGCAACGCGCTGGGAAGATGCTTAGGAATTATAGGACAAATCTGAACAGAGAATACATAAAAGAGGGTGATAAGAAGAAGAAGTCAGCCCTTGAACAATGGAACTTCTTGGATAAAGAAGATTGGGACAATTTTGTTACTTCAAGAAAATCTGAAGAATTCAAGGTATTAGGCGTCACTCCCAATTTAATTAATATACATTGTATTCACCTATTCAAGATTAACATTTAGTGCTACTAACCAAATCATTATTGTGCATACTAACTAGGCCCTCAGTGACGCACAAAAAGCAAGGTGTGCACTGAATGTTCATGACCACACTATGGGTCCAAAAGGCTATGCAAGTGTTCGCCAAAGACTACAGGCGGAGTCTGCGGCTACTCAGCAGTCTGCTCAGGAGTCTGCTCCTACTCAGGAGTCTGCCACACCCATGCCTCGCCATGATATCTGGATAGCTGGCAGGCAAAACAAGAAGGGTGAAATAAAGAAGCCTGTAACTGCTGAGGTGGCTGCAAAAATGGTAAAATACAACTCTTAGAGAAATCGTTTGAATATTGATTATTTGTGGTGTTAAATTACCAATTTCTGTTTATGGTGATTAGCGGGAGCTGCACGAGCAGAGGCAACAAGGCACGTTCATCCCTCAGGGCACAAGGTATGAATTGACAGTTGCTCTGGGTAACCCAGAGCATCCTGGACGTGTTATAGGTGACGGTGCTGGTGTTGGCATCAAAGCATTCTTTGGGCCATCCCAACACAAACCCAGAGCGGGACTTTCTCAAGAAGAGGTAACCTATTCTTTTTTTAGAATGTTACTGCAAAAGGAAATTCATTAATAAGAAGTTAATGTTTCTTTTATCCATGTATAGGAGAATAAGAGAGTTGAGGATTTAGTTTCTAAGAAGGTCAAGGAAGAGTTGCTGCGGTGGCAGGCATCTCAGGCTTCCAATACGCCTATGGCGACCCACTCTTCTCCTGATGCACAGACTGCGACTAATCCTGGAGACCCATCGCCTAGCACGTCTGCTGTAAGTATTGTTTATGACATTGTAGCTAATCTTTTCAAGATGATATGTTTTCAAGATGATATGTATATATGTATAATATTCTTTATGTAAATTTGTAGGCATTGAAGCCATGCCGCTTAAGAATGCAAGACTATGTTGTTGCAGAGGCGCAGGCTTACCCGTCCCTTCCTGGGGAAAGGTTTCACGGGACTCCAATGCCACAAGGCTACGTTCGTGTGAGCCCGTTACGTGTGTTACCCGATTGGAGGGGAGCTGCGTTGCCATATGCCCACCCAGATATTGATACACTTGATGAGGCAGAAGGCGGGGTCATATTGTGGCCCAAAGCAGATGTCGTCTACACGACTAAAATTGTAAGATAAATTTACATTGATTTAGATTGTTAATGTGTATATATGATGTCAACTGATCTGAAATTATATATACAGGTTAAAAAGAAGACAGTAGGAGCACCTAGGCCTCCACCTCCACTTCCCGCATTACCCGATTGGGTTCCAACTGACCTAACATACCCGTTAGGTCCTGCTTGTAGGGGAATGGCATGTTGGCTACGGGCACATAATATACATTTCCCTATAATTATTTCTTTAGATGGAGATTATGCAGGTCAATCATACGATAGCTCTTTATTTATACAAGATATTATTGAGTTGTTTATGTATGATTGGCTGAATACATCAATGATAGAGACATGGATAAGGTGAGATCTTGTTTATACATCCATATACCTTGTGTAAGATCCGGTGATCTGGTTTCTTATATATTAATGCATACACCTATATGTTTTGCAGCTACTTAGTCGAAGATCATTGCAAACAATTTGCATTTGATCATGTGGGATTTTTAATTCCATCATTGATTAGTATGGTAGCTAAAGACCCCGATACTGTTCAACAATACTGTATAGATGCTTTTACAATTTTTGGTCAGCAAAAGAAGACGATAATAATAGATCCATTTAATGTCAAGTAAGTTTACTTTATTTATAATTTTGACTTAAGAAAATTCCATTTTTATTTTGCATTTTGAGTTATTAATTGTTAACTTCTTATCTCCAACGGTAGACATTGGGAGTTACTAGTTATTGTCCCCGGGACATTCACTGTTTATTATCTAGATCCTGCGGGGAGTACATTGAACCCTAAAATTGGACACGTAATGAGAATGCCATTATTCTGGTGAGAAATATTTCATTTTTATATCCGTTAACATCTTTTATTACATTACTATTTACTTATGCAATTTACTGTGTTATATTAACATGTAGGGGTTTAGATGCATTCAAAAAGGCTGGAGGAACGGTCCCAAGGAAAAAGAACCAGCCAATAAATTGGCAGAACATACAAGTAAGTTCCCGACTCCAATGTATATATTATTGATGTGAATTGTGCTTAGTTGTATTATTTTGTATGTTTCAATTTATAGTGTGCTACACAAGACAATGGCTGGGCATGCGCATACTATGTGATGCGATTTATGCATGAGGTATTATACATAGTCTCATTAGTTAGTATGAAATATATCAATCTTATTTTTATATTATTACTTATATATATACATCATTCTCTTTGCAGGTGTTTAAAACGGACCACACTATAGGCAAACGCTTAAAAAATGTACATGCTCCATATACGAGGGAATCATTAAATGAAGTAAGAGAAGAATGGGCAAAAGCCATACAAGCAGTGGCAACTGTAAGATATAATTGGGATGTTGATAGCGATAATTAATGATACTTTGTAAATGAATATTTCTGAATGTTAATATATGTATTTGAATGTTTCTATATGTGTGAATGTGAGAATTGAATTGATGTCTGAATGTATGTACTTGTGTGAAATTTTTCTTATTACTTTTGCAGGTTTGTGGCCTGTTTGTAGGCTGATATCAATGGATGTCGTAAACCTGCAGTTCAGAAAACTGAACTGCAGGTTCTCATCCTGCTGACCAGCCACAGCAGGCCTGCAAACTGATATTAAAAAAAAATGTAAAATAGGCGTCGGTTATTTATAGATAACCGACAGCAAAAACCTACAGCATCGGTTATTTATAGATAACCGACGCCTTATGTGGCCAAAGCAGCCCCAGAAATGGCGTCAGCTAGGGCACTTTCTGCGTCGGTTATTTACTAAGGGACCGACGCCTATATACCATGTAGCGTCGGTCTTTTGGTATATAACCGACGCCAAAAGTGTTCGTGCCACACGTTATGCGTCGGTTATCTACTAAACGACCGACGCTACATGGTATATAGGCGTCGGTCCCTTAGTAAATAACCGACGCAAAAAGTGCCCTAGCTGACGCCATTTTATGTGGCGTGAACCTTTTTGGCGTCGGTTATCTACTAAACGACCGACGCTACATGATATATAGGCGTCGGTCCTTGAGTAAATAACCGACGCATAAAGTTCCCTAGCTGACGTCGTTTTATGTGACGCGAACCCTTTTGGCGTCGGTTATACTAAAAGATCGACGCTTATAGGTAAAATAGGCGTCGGTTAAACAACCGACGCCGAAGTGTTCGACCTTTAGCGGTGCCCACATAGGCGTCGGTCGAAAACCGACGCCAAATGGGGTTAAACGACCGACGCCAAAGGCCATTTCTGTAGTAGTGATGTGAATTTTACAATGTGAACTTTACAATGTGAATTACTTTACAATGTGAACTTTACAATCTGAATGTGAACTTTTAGATGGATGAGCATTCATATGATGACCGTGCTGATGATTACTATGAGGGTGAGGACGTCAATGCACCGCCTCACAATGTAAGTTTTAAAAATATATCCCGCCTCACATTTATAGTTATATCCTGTAAATGTGTATTTTTGTCAAATTTTAGGTTGGTGATGTACCCCCTGAAGAAATTGGGGCACTTGATGAGCAGCAAAAAAAATTGAGAAAATTAGGGGCATAACAATGATGAACAAGTTACTACAGCAAAGGGCAATGGACCCAAACTGGCTGTGGATTTTGATCATGTAGGAAATCCAGTTGGAGTGAACCACAACTCATTTATTTCATATCTTGGGGTTCTTACTCGCAACCAATGTAGTCCTATTTTTGAATTCTGGCATAGAGTTCTTAAGGGGAAGAAAGACTTAATCTGGAAGGAACTATGTGTGAGTTATCATTATTTGCAATTCTATTTTTGTAGATTACTAATTTTTAGGATACTACTTAATAGAAATTCTATTTTGTAGAGTATATTTGATCTGGATGAAAAGTTGCATCATAAATGCGTGATGCAACACTGTGGGAGGGTCCTAAGGAACTATAGGACAAATCTCACATGAGATTACATACGTGATGCTGAGAATAGGTTCTTGATTGATTTCCAATTCTAGACATTGATCACTTTTTGACTAACTCTACACTAATAATTTTTGTTTGTATTCTCTTTAAAAAATAAATTTAGGAAGAAGGCAACCCATGATCAATGGAACTACCTGGACCCCAAAGACTGGGAGGAGTTTGTTACCCAAAGAAAAATGGATGAATTCAAGGTATTACGTATCACTCTCAATTTAATTAATATATGTTCTTATGTATTCACCTATTCAAGATTAACCTTTAGTGTTACTAACCAAATCAATGTGCTTACTAACAAGGCTATCAACAATGCTCAAAGAGCAAGGCATGCATTGAATGTGCATGACCACACAATGGGTCCAAGAGGCTATGTAGGCATTCGCCAAAGACTACAGGCTGAGTATACTACTCAGTCTGCTGCTACTCAGGAGTCCTCTACTATTGATCCCGCACCTCTGCCTCACCATGCTATGTGGATGGCTGGGAAGCAAAATAAGAAGGGAGATATAATGAAGCCCGCAACTACTGAGGTGGCTACAAAAATGGTAAAATTCAACTCTTAGAGCAATCGATCGATATTGATTATTGTTATGTTTACTTACCAATTTCTGTTGATGGCGATTAGCGGGAGCTGCACGAGCAGAGGAAGGAAGACAAGTTCATCCCTGAGAGCATAAGGGATGAATTGATAGTTGTTCTGGGTAACCCAGAGCATCCTGGACGTGTTAGGGGTGCAAGCACTGGTGTGGGCATCAAAGCGTTCTTTGGGCCATCCCAGCGCAAACCTATCCCAAAAGCAGGACTTTCACAAGTTGAGGTAACCTATTATTTTTTTAAAATGTTATTGTGAAAGGGAATTCAATAATTGATAGCTAGCATTTCTTTTATCCATGTATAGGTAGATGAATTAATCGAGAGGAAAGTCCAAGAAGCAATGGTGAAGTGGTATGCATCTCAGACGGCCACTCCGATGGTACCTGTGACGTGTCGTGCTTCTATTACTCCTACTGTAGAGGTTGGGAGTAATCCTGTAGACCCACCACCTAGCACATCCTTTGTAAGTGTTTTTATGACATAGTAGCTAGTCTTTTCAGAGGTTGGGAGTTTGTGTATATATGCATATAACATTCTTTACGTAAATTTGTAGGGGTTGAAGCCATGTCGTCTAAAAAGTCAAGAATATGTCATTGCAGAGGCGTCAGGTTACCCACCCCTTCCACGGGAAATGTTTCATGTGACTCTAGTACCATATGGTGCGGCTTGTGTTAGCCCGATAGGTGTAGTCCCCAAATGGAGGGATCTTACATTGCCATATGCCCACCCAGATTGTGAAATGCTTGGTGAGGCAGAAGGCGGAGTTATATTATGGTCTAAAGCAGATGTCGTCTGACACGATTTAACTGTGCGTATAACGCAAATGCACGCGTCAATGTAGTATAGGCCTTTGTGAGGCCCGAGTCGAACTCAGGGACACTAAATTATCGGTAGACTACTACTAACTGGTTGCGATCAGCTAAACCAATTAAAAGAGTTTGAGAGTTGTTGTAAAAACAAAAGAAAATAAAATAAAACAAAGCAATCAATTAAGGGTTTAGTTTAATCAATTCAAGTGGAGATCTTTAGGATTGTAGTTTCACTGCGGGTTTTCATTGTATGAATTTCCATATAATAATTCAGGTTCATCTCTCGATCCGGGTAGTGGCCTGTAGTCAGAATTGCCCACTGTCGTGGTACAATTCACTACCTATGTCTAGGTCGGTTCCACCGTCGTAGTAACCTATACCCTAAACTAGGTGCATTAGAATCGACCTCTGGGTTTCCACCATTAATCTTACATCACCTTGTTCAAGGGATTTGTTAATTAATGTGAATTTCGTCTCTTTTCAATCATTAATTATTCTTTCAAAGTAATTAAAGGCATTAGATTATCATTATGGTGATCAAGCATAACAATATAATTGAGAAAACAAAATCATATCACGGATTTAAGAGATAAAATATGAATTACTATGATAAAAATGACATACAATGCTTCCCCAGGCTACTCCTGGTCCTAAAGATAAAGGGGATTAGCCCCGCATGTTCATCTCAGAGAAAAATATGGTTGAGAAAAGGGGAAACATGGAGAAAAAACATGAATAAGTAATGAAACCCCTGAACGGAGAAGATCCAAGCATTCCTCGGCGTAGAATGTGTGATCTATAGCCATTTGGCGGTGGAAAATGTCTTCTTCGGCTTCCGGAATGGCTGGGGTGTGCTTCTGGGCTCCGTTCTTCACTCCACACCTTCTCGAGACGTGTGCAACAACTAATGACGTGATACCCTGCTCTTGGCCACCGTCATTAGGTATAATCACCGAGTTAGGTTGCAAAAATATCACAACCATCGGATTTAGATCGATTTGAAACAAACTTGCATCTTACGGTGTCGATACCATCAACGCGGGTCGATGGTATCGCCTCTGCATGATATCGGCAAGTCTTCTTTTCTTTTTGTTGTTGCACCTGATGCTGACTCGATACCATCGACGCAGGTCGATGGTATCGACACCCTTAGGCGTTGGTTTTATCCCTTTTCCGTCGATGAATCTTCAGGTGTCGATAGTATCGACTTTAGGGTCAATAGTATCGACTATCTACTTGCCAGCAACCTGATGGAATGTCGCTACCATTGACTTCCCTTTCGATGGTATTGACTCTGTGCTGCTCCTTGCGGCTGGCAACCTGTGGCTGTGTCGATAGTATCGACAGTTGTCAATGGTATCGACAACTGTCGATGATATCGACAGCTGCAGATATGTGTTTTCCCTAAAATTGCAACACAAAACCACATAAGCCAAAATAAAACATATTATTGTAATCATTTATGCTCAAAACAATAAAATAAGGGAGATTTGACACTGATAAAGATCATAGACTAAAGTAAATGAATTATGCAATATTAACCACTAAAATGACCAATAAATGCATAAAGCACAAGTAAAACAAGTCCATAAATGCGACTCAAAATCATCACATCAAACTCCCCTAAGATTGAACATTGCTCACCCTCGAGCAACTAAACTTTAGAATACAATTGCAAGGGCCAACTAAAGAACAAATTATCACAACAAACATCACCATATGATCCCCGCCAGACCTTCACATTCCGGCCCCCGCTAACCACAGAATGATAATTACCCTAAAGGCGACAGTAATCATCCATAAAAGGTATCTACCTCAAAATTGATGAACACTATCATATAAGGCAGTTAACATAATAAAATTCTCCGGTTCAGACTCGGTGCATCTTTTGATCTCCTATTCTACGTTGCTCTCCCTAACTACCATCTACATGGAAGCCGCTCTCCTGATATTCACGAGTGAGGAGAAAATCATGGTGGCCTACCAAATCAAGCAACGGGTGGATGGAATGGGTGGCTAGTGGAAGAAATGGAAGCATTATACAGTTTCAACATGCACAAAACAATAATGCCCTCAATGATACATATACAAGTAAAAATGCCCTAATGCCTACATTCGGGTGGAATGATGCATGCACCATCATTTCGTCTCAAAGTGAGATGGAATATCTAAGAAAACTACACCATGTACTTATTCTACTTATTATGTAGTGAGAACATGTTACTTTCTCCCTCTCATTACTACTTACTTCTCAATTCTCTTTTTTTTTTCTTCAATATTTTTTCAAAATTTTTCTTCTCAAGCCCTTATTTTCATAGATGATAATGAATTATTTGTCGGGCTCACTTCTTGCTGCATAACAATATACTTGAAGCATTCAGAAGGTATGGAACAAGTTCATCACCCTTAATGTTTCAGAAGAAATAAGATGCATGATGTACTATATGCACAAAAATGTGAATGCAACTACTAAATGATAGTTTGACAACTAAATGGCATGCACCTAAGGATAATGTGCATGTATAACTAATCTATTTTTTTTAAGATATGTGAGAATAGTTGCTATGCAAGACCTACCTACATGGAATGCAATCAAAGAGATTAAAACTGTAATGTGCTTCCAGTTCTTAAGGTGGATTATGAAAACAATGGGGTGGATAGATCACAAGACTAATTGACTGAACCTTTGAAAATTATTATGTGTCCCTCCTTACTGACCTGTGTAGTAATTAAGAGGTTTCTCTCTCTTGTTTCAAATTAAAGTCTCGTGATCATTTGGTCAGTTTAGGCTCAAACAACCAATTCCGTCCACTTTTCATGAATCATAGGAATGTACAGTTGGGATTCCTATTTTAGAGTTGACAAACCCAATTATGTCCTTAAGTTATGTGCTCAAAGTTAAACAACACTAGCTCACAAAAACACTAAAAATTTCCAAATTTGCCCCTAATTCCCATATACAAGCAACGAGATGACACATGACTTAAGACATCCACAATTACACTAGATAGAGTGTGGAT
The DNA here is from genome assembly GCA_963693085.1 of Alisma plantago-aquatica. Lineage (NCBI taxonomy): Eukaryota > Viridiplantae > Streptophyta > Magnoliopsida > Alismatales > Alismataceae > Alisma > Alisma plantago-aquatica. Next base: position 860,391,602 of record OY856409.1, on the reverse strand, counting down.
CCTACAAGCAATTAAGAACTACAAGAAATAAATGACAAAAGACAAAACAATAAACTTAAAAACTGAGAAAACTAAAGGATAGAGTTGTTCCAACTCCCCCCCTAAGCTTGAATTCGACTATGACCTCATAGTCAAAAACAACCTTAAAAGGTGGAACAGTGATATCGATCATTCTTCCGGAGGAGGCGGGTACTGCGGGGCCGTGGGGTCCCAAGATGGGTACTGCCCCTGAAAGCTCGGATCATACTGGGGCATTGGTGGAGGTTGTGGATACCCCCCAAAATAATTCTGGCTCCAGTAATGATCGTAGAAGGGATGTTGCTGCATCTCCATCCTATGCAACCTGTCGTGGATGTGTTGTTGGTTGTCAAGGAGGAGGCGCTCATTCTCAAAAATATCCCTCTGGTTATCTAGCAGTCGGTTTGTCGTATCCTGAATACCGGCATATGAAGCTGTATGCTGCAGTTGGGTGTGCTGGATCTCTTGCAGCATCGTATAGATCCCCTACATGGAGTAGACATCCTCGCCTTGCTACGAGGGCTGTGGTGGCGGAAGCTGCAAAGAAGAAGATGCACCCGGATGCATGCGGGGACGCTTCCTAGGTGCCACTCGTGCGTGAAGAGGGGTGAAAGCCTCCTCTTCCTCTTCAGCCTCGTTGCCATCATTGTCATCATTTCCGCCGTCTTCATCCGAGTCCTCGATGGCAATGACAGACCATTTGAAATGCCGAGCGCCCTCGATGTTGAAGACGGGGTCTAGAAGTGAACACTCTTGATATGCGTGATTGACATGGCAATGTGCATATGCCAAGCCATCACGAAGTAGGATGAGGTTGGAGCGATGCAGATGCTGCAAGTTGACCTTTATCCTGTTGGAGAGGGGAGTAAGCTGGGAGAAATTTAACCCAAGATAGGAGGCCAGCGTCGGTTGAATACAAAAACTGACATAAACATGTGGGGAGTGGCCAGACATGGGTATCACTTTTTATTTAGCGTCGGTTCCTCAATAAGCAACCGAGGCCCAAAATCGACCGCAAAATCCAAATTTTCCAATGAAAAAAAAATTACCTCCAAAATTTAACATACGACGTCGGTTGTTAACAAACCAACCGATGACTAAAGGTTTTTCACGAGATAGAAATTGGGCCCATTTTTATCGTCAGTTTTTTTTGCGATAACCGACGCCGATGTGTTTATGCGCACTATCCCCACAAAAATTTTCACCCCCTTTGGTGTCGGTTTCCTACGGAAACCGACAACTATGGTCATAATTTGAGAACTTTTTTTTGTCGGCATATGTAGATAGACATCGGTTTTTTTAGTTGAAACTGACAACTATCATTGAACATGTCAGCTGTTTCGAATAACCGACGCCTATTGTTTTATGTGTCAGTTTTTTTAAATAAATGACGCCTATTGTTAACTTAATAGCACCCGCGTGAGCCATACTCTTCCCCCTTCTTTGTTTCATTCCCGAATGAGAGCTTTGGTCTGGCGATTCCTTTCTCTGCCACCGCCGATTGAGAGCTTTGGTCTGCCGCCTATCGCCGTCATCGCCACTCAGGCCACTGCTCGCCTGCTCACAGCTCGCCATCACTGCCGCTCGACACCTCCTACTCATCATCGCCGCTCAACACCTGCTCGCCTGCTCACTTCTTACTACCGCTGCCGCTCAACACAGGTACCCTCTTCCTCCTCTATTTCCTACATTGAGAAGGCCAGTCACTACTTAAATCCTTCAGTAGATGCTTGTTCCTAAGCGCAACTAATCACACGACATGTTCTTAGATTGACAGTTCAAAATCACCACGGCTAGGGTTCTTAGATTGACAGTTCAAAATAAGATGAAGTCAGTGTTAAACTCAATTTTATGTATGAAACAAAAGTGATGTCACTTCCAAACCTGGTTTCTATTTATACGTCCCAAGAGGACATGTTTACTGTTCTATATGATTAAAAATAACAACTTGATAGACATCCATGTCCACGAAATATATTATTGTTTCTGTTTAGTTGTGCCCTAGCGATGTATTGTCTCATAGATCTAAATTTTCATGTTCTGAAATTGTTCCAAAATTATATCTTCAATCTACTTTTTTCACCTTTATACTATATGTATTGCCTCTAAAATAGAAGATCCATTTGGTAGAACTGTCGACCTTTGTCTAGACCCTAAAGTGGACTCTATGAACACAGCCAATTAAAGTATCATATTAATATATAATAGTTTATTTATGGAAGTTACATAGAGACATGCAATTTATAGTAACAAAATGATCAAAATAACCCCTATTATATTTTGCTACTGTAAAAAAGTAAACCCAAGGAATTGATAGTATAAATGCATCTAAACATTCATAAGCTATTAATGTGTCACTTGGAGAGAAATGGACATATTCCTATTTAAGTAAAAATTACATAGGACATAATATGAAGTAATGATTAGTAACATAATGTGGTGGTTATCTATATGAAATTTATTATATATGCAATTCAAGTGGAAATACTGAAAGAAAGATAATGAAACAAGCATGAGATTGCAAATAACCTTAGATGAGACAGAAAACTTCAAATCAATGCATGGTGTTTCATGGTCTCTCTTCCTAATGAGTTATGTTACAAATATCTGTATATTAGGTTAAGGACATGTTTTTGTTGTGACATGTTGAGTTTTTTGCTATGTTATACCCACCAGATTTGTGTTATATATAAAATAATACATTAATTAATTTAGGAAGCATTTATATGTTGTATGGTTGTCCACAAGTGTTTTTATAAGAAAATTGTGTATTGAATGGTGTTGTGAACAAGGGACTGGTGTTATATTTTTTTGGCCTAGAAACCCATCCAAGATTTACTCATTAGGAGTAAATCTTGGATAGTCCCCGGTTTGGGACTTTTCTTGAACACCTAATCTCACATAGGATGTAAGTGTATAATGTGTATTGAGTTTTCAAGAAAATTTCAGTATCATTTCCCCATTTGTTCTCTAAGTACATATGTACTTGGAGAACAACGGGGAAATGTTGCCAAAATTTTCTTGAAAACCCAATACACATTATACACTTACTAGTGAGATTAGGTTTTCAAGAATGGGATAGGTGGTACACATTTATTATATATAAGAATGATAACACATGTATTTCTTGGCCTAGAAATCCGTCCAAGATTTACTCATTAGGAGTAAATCTTGGATACCTCCTGCTTCATGGTAAAAGATAGTTCATTGAAGATCCTATAGATGAAGAACAGTACTATGATAAGTATGATGACTCTAGTCCATTCTCAGTTGGGTTGCCAACACCACCAAATATTAAAGCTAATGATGACTTGTATGTGCGCAGAGATCACAATGAAGGATTGTTAATTGATAAAAGATCGCAATATTAGAGGCATGCATGTTTATATTTTTTTATATGTTTTATTTTTATGAATGTGAACTTTACAATGTGAATGTGAACTTTACAATATGAATTACTTTACAATGTGAATGTGAACTTTACAATGTGAACTTTACAATGTGAATTACTTTACAATGTGAACTTTACAATCTGAATGTGAACTTTCAGATGGATGAGCATTCATATGATGACCGTGCTGATGATTACTATGAGGGTGAGGACGTCAATGCACCGCCTCACAATGTAAGTTTTAAAAATATATCCCGCCTCACATTTATAGTTATATCCTGTAAGTGTGTTTTTTTGTCAAATTTTAGGTTGGTGATGTACCCCCTGAAGAAATTGGGGCACTTGATGAGCAACAAAAAAAATTGAGAAAATTAGGGGCATCACAATGATGAACAAGTTACTACAGCAAAGGGGCAATGGACCCAAACTGGCTGTGGATTTTGATCATGTAGGAAATCCAGTTGGAGTGAACCACAATTCATTTATTTCATATCTTGGGGCTCTTACTCGCAACCAATGTAGTCCTATTTTTGAATTCTGGCATAGAGTTCCTAAGGGGAAGAAAGACTTAATCTGGAAGGAACTATGTGTGAGTTGTCATTATTTGCAATTCTATTTTTGTAGATTACTAATTTTTAGGATACAACTTAATAGAAATTCTATTTTGTAGAATATATTTGATCTGGATGAAAAGTTGCATCATAAATGCGTGATGCAACATTGTGGGAGGGTTCTAAGGAACTATAGGACAAATCTCACCTGAGATTACATACGTGATGCTGAGAAGAGGTTCTTGATTGATTTCCAATTCTAGACATTGATCACTTTTTGACTAACTCTACACTAATAATTTTTGTTTGTATTCTCTTTAAAAAATAAATTTAGGAAGAAGGCAACCCCTGATCAATGGAACTACCTGGACCCCAAAGACTGGGAGGAGTTTGTTACCCATAGAAAAATGGATGAGTTCAAGGTATTACGTATCACTCCCAATTTAATTAATATACATTCTTATGTATTCACCTATTCAAGATTAACCTTTAGTGTTACTAACCAAATCAATGTGCTTACTAACAAGGCTATCAACAATGCTCAAAGAGCAAGGCATGCATTGAATGTGCATGACCACACAATGGGTCCAAGAGGCTATGTAGGCATTCACCAAAGACTACAGGCTGAGTATACTACTCAGTCTGCTGCTACTCAGGAGTCCTCTACTATTGGTCCCGGACCTCTGCCTCACCATGCTATGTGGATGGCTGGGAAGCAAAACAAGAAGGGAGATATAACGAAGCCCGCAACTGCTGAGGTGGCTACAAAAATGGTAAAATTCAACTCTTAGAGCAATCGATCGATATTTATTATTGTTATGTTTACTTACCAATTTCTGTTGATGGCGATTAGCGGGAGCTGCACGAGCAGAGGAAGGAAGACAAGTTCATCCCTGAGAGCACAAGGGATGAATTGATAGTTGTTCTGGGTAACCCAGAGCATCTTGGACGTGTTAGGGGTGCAAGCGTTGGTGTGGGCATCAAAGCGTTCTTTGGGCCATCCCAGCGCAAACCTATCCCAAAAGCAGGACTTTCACAAGTTGAGGTAACCTATTATTTTTTTAAAATGTTATTGTGAAAGGGAATTCAATAATTGATAGCTAGCATTTCTTTTATCCATGTATAGGTAGATGAATTAATCGAGAGGAAAGTCCAAGAAGCAATGGTGAAGTGGTATGCACAGACGGCCACTCTGATGGTATCTGTGATGTATCGTGCTTCTATTACTCCTACTGTAGAGGTTGGGAGTAATCCTGTAGACCCACCACCTAGCACATCCTTTGTAAGTATTTTTATGACATTGTAGCTAGTCTTTTCAGAGGTTGGGAGTTTGTGTATATATGCATATAACATTCTTTACGTAAATTTGTAGGGGTTGAAGCCATGTCGTCTAAAAAGTCAAGAATATGTCATTGCAGAGGCGTCAGGTTACCCACCCCTTCCAGGGGAAATGTTTCATGTGACTCTAGTACCAGATGGTGCGGCTTGTGTGAGCCCGATAAGTGTAGTCCTCAAATGGAGGGATCTTACATTGCCATATGCCCACCCAGATTGTGAAATGCTTGGTGAGGTAGAAGGCGGAGTTATATTATGGCCTAAAGCATATGTCGTCTGACACGATTTAACCGTGCGTAGAATGCAAGTGCACGCGTCAATGTAGTATAGGCCTTTGTGAGGCCCGAGTCGAACTCAGGGACACTAAATTATCAGTAGACTACTACTAACTGGTTGCGATAAGCTAAACCGATTAAAAGAGTTTGAGAGTTGTTGTAAAAACAAAAGAAAATAAAATAAAACAAAGCAATCTATTAAGGGTTTAGTTTAATCAATTCAAGTGGAGATCTTTAGGATTGTGGTTTCACCGCAGGTTTTCATTGTATGAATTTCTATATAATAATTCAGGTTCATCTCTCGATCCGGGTAGTGGCCTGTAGTCAAAATTTTCCACTGTCGTGGTACAATTCAATACCTATGTCTAGGTCGGTTCCACCGTCATAGTAACATATACCCTAAACTAGGTGCATTAGAATCGACCTCTGGGTTTCCACTATTAATCTTACATCACCTTATTCAAGGGATTTGTTAATTAATGTGAATTTTGTCTCTTTTCAACTGTTAATTATTCTTTCAAAGTAATTAAAGGCATTAGATTATCATTATGGTGATCAAGCATAACAATATAATTGAGAAAACGAAATCATATCATAGATTTAAGAGATAAATATGAATTACTATGATAAAAATATCATACAATGCTTCCCTGGGCTACTCCCGGTCCTAAAGATAAAGGGGATTAGCCCCGCATGTTCATCTCAGAGCAAAACACGGTTGAGAAAAGGGGAAACATGGAGAAAAACATGAATAAGTAATGAAACCCCTGAAAGGAGAAGATCCAAGAGTTCCTCGGCATAGAATGCGCGATCTATAGCCTTTCGGCGGTGGAAAATGTCTTCTTCGGCTTCCAGAATGGCTATGGCGTGCTTCTGGGCTCCGTTCCTCTCTCCACACCTTCTCGAGATGTGTGCAGCAGCTAATGATGTGATACCCTACTCTTGGCTGCCGTCATTAGGTATAATCACCGAGTTAGGTTGCAAAAATATCACAACCATCAGATTTAGATCGATCTGAAACAAACTTGCATCTGACGGTGTCGATACCATCAACGCGGGTCGATGGTATCGACTCTGTGCGATATCGGAAACTCTTCTTTTCTTTTTGTTGTTGTGCCTGATGCTGACTCGATACCATCAACGCGGGTCGATGGTATCGACACCCTTAGGCGTCGGTTTTATCCCTTTTCTGTCACTGAATCTTCAGGTGTCGATAGTATCAACTTTAGGGTCGATAGTATCGACTATCTACTCGCCAGCAACCTGATGGAATGTCGCTACCATCGACTTCCCTTTCGATGGTATCGACTTTGTGCTGCTCCTTGCGGCTGGCAACCTGTGGCTGTGTTGATAGTATCGACAGCTGTCAATGGTATTGACAACTGCAGATATGCATTTTCCCTAAAATTGCAACACAAAACCACATAAGCCGAAATAAAACATATTATTGTAATCATTTATGCTCAAAACAATAAAATAAGGGAGATTTGACACTGAGAAGGATCATAGACTAAAGTAAATGAATTATGCAATATTAACCACTAAAATGACCAATAAATGCATAAAACACAAGTAAAACAAGTCCATAAATGCGACTCAAAATCATCGCATCATCGTCTATACTAATATTGTATGCTAAAATTACATTACATTAATTTATTAGTGTGTATGTATATATGAGTCAATTGATATGAAATTATATATACAGGTCAAATGGAAGACACCTTCTACATTTTGGCCTCCACCTCCACCTCCTGAAGTACCAAGTTGGCTTCCAAAGGACCTACACGCCTCGTTAGGTCCTAATTGTAGGGGTATGGCAGATTGGATAGGTGAACATGATCCAAATTGCACTATAAATGTTACTATTCTAGAGGAATCTACAAGTCAATCATACGATAACAATCTATTTATACAAGAATGCATACATATTAATGCACATGTAATACAAGTTTTGCATACATATTAATGCATACATATCAATGCAGGTCAATCATACGATAACAAAATATTTATACAAGATATTTTGGAGTTGTTTTGTTATGATTGGATGAACACATCTATGATAGAGCTGTGGATATGGTGACATCTTGTTTATACATCCATATACCTTGTTTTATATACGGTGACCTGGTTTCTTATATATTGATGCATACGTAATACATGTTTTGCAGCCACTTACACACGATATGTACATATTTTTCATTTCTCCATGTGGGATTTTTGGTTCCATCTTTGATTAGTCTTGTAGTTAAAAATCCTAGGTCAGTTACTTCATACTGTTGTGATTTTTTTAAATATTTTGGTAAAAACAAGAAGACGGTGATAATAGCTCCATTCAATGTCTAGTAAGTTTACTTTGCTTATAATTTGGACTTAAGAAAATTACATTTTTATTGTGACTTTTGAGTTATTAATTTATAACTTTCTTAACTCTAGTGGTAAGCATTGGGAGTTACTAGTTATTGTCCCTGAGAAGTTCATTGCCTATTATCTAGATCCTGCGGGGAAGGAATTGAATATATATGGACATGCAATGAAAAGGCCATTATTCCCGTGAGAAATATTTCAAATTTTTATATCTGTTAACATCTGTTATTACATTACTATTTAATTATGCAATTTAATGTGTTACATTAACATGTAGGGCTTTACAAGAGTACGCCAAAGCTGGAGGAAAGATCCCCAAGAAAAAGAACCAACCACTAACTTGGCAGAATGTGAAAGTAATTTCCCGACTCCAATGTATATGTTATTTATCTGAACTGTGCTTATTTATATTTTTGAATATTTTGTATGTTTCAATTTATAGTGTGCTACACAAGACAACGACTAGGCATGTGGATACTATGTGATGCGATTTATGAGCATAATTATCGAACATGTCACAATGGAAATCGATACCATACATTAGGTATTATATGTAGTCTCATTAGCTAATATGAAATATATCAATCTTATTATATATTATTAATTATATATACATCATTCTCTTTGTAGGTGTTTCAAACTGACTTCACTACAGGTGAAAAGTTATTAGATGTACATACTCCCTATACGATGGATGAATTAAATGATGTAAGAGAACAATGGGCAGAAGCCCTACAAGTAGTGAGAATTTTTAAATATAATTTGGATAATGATGATGATGAATAAAGAATGATATTTCTAAAATTTGTTCTCATAATTATTTTTGTGTGAATGTGAATGACTTTTTATGAATTGCCATATGTGTGAATGTGAAGATGATCAATACATGAATGTTTCTACATGTGTCTGAATGTGAAAAGAGATGAAATGAATGGAACTGCAGGTTGCTAAATGTGTGTGAAAATGGAGGAAATTTGAAATGGAACTATTGGTTTCTACATGTGTGTGATGAAAAAAATTATGAATTAAATGTGCTTATACATGTGTGTGAATCACATGATAAATACATAATATTGTCTATCTTTTTAATTTTGCAAGTTTGTGGCATGTTGTTGGCTGATATCAATGGATGATGTAAACCTGCAGTTCAGAACTAAACTGTAGGTTCTGCATCCTGCTGACCAGCCATACAGCAGGCCTGCAAACTGATAAGAAAAAAAATCAGAACATAGGTGTTGGTTATTTGTGTAAAATTGACAACAAAACACATAGGCGTCAGTTGTTAGTGTAAAACCGATGTCTTTATCCCCTTCTGGCATCGATTATCCATAAACCCGACACCTCAATATCATACATTGATTCAAAAGTGTGTGCGCATGCATTTCTCTATCTTGCTTATCAAGTGGCTTGGATATCATACTCCAATAGGAGTGACAAATCCCATCTCTATCACTCAGTCAATCATCACTGTTATAACAACTCATGTTCTAGGACTATGTTTGATGATGTCAAAGCGTACCCAATGACATGTGATGAGTGCGATGATTTCAGGTCTAAGAATCAGAACCATCACCTTCACTATGAGAGTTGACTATGACTTCCATATGATGGCTTCCATGTGTCACTCTCAAGGTGGGTATGTATGATACATTGTTCCCTAACATGTATTTGAGTGCTTGGTTTGATATTGCCATATCATGACTAATGAGACTCAATTAGGGTTGAGCATTGGTCCAGAACCGGACCACACCAGATCGAATCGGACCGAGGACCAAATTTCAACAAATTTATGGATCGTGAACTAGAGCATTTTGAAGTTGGACCGGACTAGGACTGGACCATTTCAATGTTGGAACAGACTAGAACCAGACTGTTTGGGCTGCAATTAGACTTTTGTGTATTTTACAACTTATTTTATAGTAAACATAGATAATCTTCATTTTTTAACAATTATATAATATATATCAAATATGTATACTTGTAGTGTTTATATGTGTGATGTTTTTGTACTTGTGACATAATATATATTCAGATATAAATGTACTTTACATATAAACCGATCTATGATCTGGACCACGGTCTGACCGATTTTTGGATCGGACTGGACCGCAGGCCAAACTCCCAAAATTTCCAGACTATGGATCAGACCAAATTTAGACTGGTCCAGGACCGGACCGGACCAAATTGAACAGTCTGATCTAGTTTTATGGTTTGGACCATCATTTTCTCACCCCTAGACTCAACATCAACCAATTCACACTCCAGTCTTATGTGTTATGGGTGTCTGTCTACCTTCCACTGTAATAATCAACTAGGGACAAAATAAGAATGTACATACTCTTAGGATCCCTATGATCTCATTCTTCAAGTCATGTACTTGAAGACATAGGACATTGTGTATTGTGATTCCTTAGACATTTGATAATGTTTCCTCATTATCTCATAACTAAATGAAACCAAATTAATTGGTAGCTTGCCTTTATGAGTATTAATCAAATCCTTTATGGTATATTCCATGTCAATCATCATATGATTGGCTATATGGGCATACCTTACAAACAAACTACCACTTGCACTTAGAGATAATCACTCATGAATCATATCCATTGTGATCTAAACATGTCCACCATGTTTCTACTGTGCAAGTGTTATTCCATTGAGTTAGCAACATTTTGCTATAGTCGGTATATTGCATGTTTCCTTATCTCTTAGTTGTTCGATTTCTCATATGAGACGAAACTATCATAATATGGTATCTAATATTCCTTTCCTAACAAGTAACTCCATTGTTGTCATAGTATTTCTACTGAGTCATCAATGGTTGGAACATCTATAAATTCATCATATGAACCTTTAGATCCATATAGTATCACTCTCTACTCATAACACATGTAAAATCAACTTCTACTTTAGATTAGAATTAATGGATATTAGCTTTAGAACCTTTCTACCTAACAAAATTTATCCTTTTAAATCAAACACATCTTAATTTGCAATCACTTTTGTCATTATGGAAGCTTGCATTCATGTAACCCTTTACATCCAACTCTTCCTTTTTTTTCTATCCTTATTGACTAACAGTCTATTCTTAGGTACTTCTCAAGTATAAATGGATATATTTAATGACTTTCCAATAACCCTTATTAGAGTTTAACAACATCTTGTCATGTTCGGTACATACAAGATTATATGGGATAAATACACTTATAGCATTCATGATAGATCCATTGCTATGACCTTTGGCATCTTAATCATGTCATTTCCATTCTTCACAAGAATTGGAACTCACTAGTATAGAAATGACATATAACGTCACCTTTAATGGTGTCACTTAAACAAAAAACACTGACACCATAGATCAACAATGTTGGTTATGTAAGACATCCATCACCATATGTGAAGGCCTGCCGATTAAGAAAAGACACATCTACCCCTTTTACTTAAATGTGAGTTTCTTATAATAGAAATCAACGTCTAAAATTACCCAAGAAGTACAATTTTTTAGGGGAAAAAACTGCCTCCAAAACTTTCAATACGTCGTTAGTTTTCTCCAAACTGACACCAAATGTTTTCCACCATGTCCCAACATAAAATTTATCCCCTCTTTATCATCGGTGTTATCTCCAGATACTGATGACTAAAACCCTAAATGAGGTAGTGTAGATTTGGACACAGTTGTTGGTTTTTTTACTAGTAACCGACATCACATGTTTTGTGCCATCTCTCTATGGAAAATTTATCCCCTCATTAGTCATCAATTTTTGCAAAAAAACGACTACTAGTCACCCTTCACAAGAAAAACCTTTTTAAGGGGATAGGTATGTAGCATCAGTTTATTATCTAAAAATCGACAACTAAAACCCAAATGAAGGAAACACTTTTTTGTTTAGATTTATACTTAGTTGTCAATTTTTAGCAAACAACCAACGACTAAGGGTTTAATACCACCTTTGTGAAACAAACTTTCCTCCATCTCTCAGTTTCATTGTGATTCTAGATTTTACCCTCCGCTTCTAGCGATTCTGATCCTTCGCTCGTCTAGCTGTTGCCGCTTGTCACCAGCTTCTTGCCACTCTCCGCCTCCACTCACTGCCAACTGCTCCTCCAATCTTCCTCCAACTACTGCCAGGAGACTCCAGCAGATCATCAACTATTATGCTCACTACCTGAGGACACTAGCGGTTGGAGCTTTTGTGCTCATCGGTCGCTTGAAGAGTTGTTGTGCTCACCACTGCCGGAGCTCGAGCCTAAGGATGTTGGAGCTCACCGGCCACTTGAGGAGCTTCTACTTCCCCTATTGCTAGGTAGGTTATCAATAAATTAGTTTTTGTATGTTTGAGACAAGAATCAAATTTGACAAATACTTGAACTATATCTGAACTTGATAACAATGAAATGTGACCTAATGTGTATGTTACTATATTTGAGACCTAATGTTGTACACATTTTCACCCTAATATTGTTTTAACTATATTGCTCAAATCTTATGATAAATCCATCTAAGATATTAAAACCCTAATGTTAGATCTCTGATTTGGTAGTGTTGTGTCACCCTAACATCATCATGCATCCATATTGTATGATGTAGATTGATGATGATAATGCATGATCTAGTTTGAAACTTTGAAATCAATTATGAATCTCTCCCTCCCTAGGTCATGACTAATTTATGTGTAATGATTATCTTGATGGTGAACTGGCATGTACATTGGAGATGTTGAAATCAAAGTTATAGAATATGGTACCTAGACTAGGGTATAATTAAGACTACAAGATGTTGCTATTGTAAATACATACATGTATTTTGTTGGCCTAGAAACCTTTCCAAGATTTACTCATTAGGAGTAATGTAAGGAGGTAAAATCACCCCTTTAATAAAATATGATAATCAAAACTCATTGGAAAGCAGCGGAATAAAAAAAACTGACTGTATTCAATTTCATAAAGGTTTACAAAAATACATCAAATTCTCCCATTTAGGGTTACATCAACATACAAAACAGGATCTAGATAGAGGGAAGTCCAAACTACTTCAAATCTTGTCTCCAAAGAAAAATCTCCAAGAGCTAGGTCCAAGCCAAAAGTTATATACTCCTTGATCTAACATGGGGTTGGGAGCATATCCCATAAAAGAAAGAAACAACATGAGACATCAGCAAAAGCTGGTATGTGCATACTAAATAGGAAATTGAGCAATATATGGAATAAAGGACATCAAATATAAAAGGCTTCCCATAGAAAAGATAAGGACCACACAAATAGGTATCAAGAGAAAAGGAATTGAAATAATATGATAACAAAAGAATACTTGCCATTATTAAATAATAAAGTGGTGCCACATAAGCACATATCATAACCATCATCCTTCATGCATGTGAGATAAGCATAACACTAGAATATTATAAAGACAAAGGTGGACAAGTCTCATAAACTTGAAACCTGATAGAGAAAGGAATACTTCCAATCTCCCAAATATATAAAACATGGGCCAAGAATCACACATCTTACCCTGGGTATGAGGTTCCTTTCCAACCCAAAAGAGCAGGAAATATCACATCTACTCGGCAGGAAATAACACATCTGCCATAAAAACCAATGCAATTACACTAATTTACTGCTACTGAATCACATAGCATGTTAAATGTAAAGGCAAGTAGAAAGTATAATCAGAATATATAAACTAGTCACCACATAAGTGACTAACATATACATCCACCTCATAAGTGGGCAAAAGACATCACATGTCATCTTTTAGAGTTCCATCATGAACAAAGAATAAGATAAGAGTTCGAAAGAATATCCATGATCACATGTTCAACATCAAATAAGGTATTTCACATGAACAATGATTTTCAAAAGAAAAGACATTGTGTATAGGCTAATGTGCATAGGACAAAGAGAATGAATAAGCATGGGTGAATTGCTCAACATAGAGGAATAGGGGATACAACATACATAAACAGGGATTTATAGCACATACATAGATAGGGATAGCATATACATAGATAGTAATATCACATACATCTTACTTAGAGTCCTATTAACCTCTTTTCCAAACCTTTAGTTGAAATCAAGGTCCACTTATCCGATTTCCAATTTCATATTCATGTATTAGAATAACATATATACATTAAAGAGTTGAAACCCTAATATATGAAATTTTTACACAAACCCTCGATTCAGACCTCAAAAATATCACCACTAACTTAGTTAGGTTTTTCTGATTAAGAAAACATATAATTTTGCATATATTGGAGTTATGAAGGTTAAAGTGTATTTTTGGTGATTTTTAGGTATTTAATTCATTTTCTAAAAACTCTTTTCGACAAAACTGAAAACCAATACTTGGAAATATTTTTATTAAAAATAACATGTTTTTCTGAGTTCATAACATATTTTACTTTAATTTTTGGACAAACGAATCAAAAGTTATGAATTATTGAAAACTGACCAATTAGAAATCGACACATCATCAATTTTTAACATGAGTTTTAAGCATGTAATAAGAAATATATGGGAAGGGGGTTATGAAGCTCATACCTAGGGAATATAATAAGGTCCAAACAGCAATAATCCCGAGCTTATAAGGTTTGGTTGTTCCATGCCTAGCTCCTTTCTTGAACAAAGATCTCCTTCTCAACTTAGAGGTGATACACCCTAGAAAAAGAGCATGGAGATGATATGTTTTAGGGTTCTTAGTGGAGTTTTATAATGGAAGGTCATGATTCCGACCTGGAGGAAGGTTTGAGAAATACTATCAATATGAAAATAGGGAAGTAAGGGAGGCAACTTACTAGTTTTGGTCGAATTCACCAATGAGGAGCTTTAGAAACCCTAATAGAGCAATTTGGAAGCCCTAGGAGCCTTCTTCACCAAGGTAGACTCCCTCTATTGCCTTGGGGCAGAAACTTCGTGGCCAATTACAGAAGAAACTATTATCTAAGCTAGAGGAAAGAAAAGGAGAGCAAGAGTTTTCGAATTGTGAGTTGGGAAGGGGTATACATGGCTATACATAGAAAGAGGTGAAGCATGAGGAATCTTAAGGGACTTTCCATGTGTCTTTAGCCTAGGGATTGATGGCCATGCAAGAGGATAGCTCATAGAGGCTTCATGCATATAAAAAGTCGGTCCTAAGAGCCCATAGATTATTCTAGGCCATCCCCACCATTTTTCAAGAAAGAAATAACCTCATTGGTTGAAAGCTTTTAAGGATAAGCATCTTTATAAAGAGGGTAATCCCTATAATGCCCTTGGAAAGAAATACCATCAAACCAAGGTGAAACTAGGTTCTCCAATGGCTTCAAATATCGTTAATGGTAATGGAATATCTAAGGATTAAAATTCAGTTGATAATTTGCAAAGCAAACCTCTAAATTGGGTAAATTGCATAAAAGTCTAGAATGTGCATATAATTGCATAACCTGCACAAACAACATCCAAATTGGACCAAACTTCATCCACAAGTTATATTTGATGTGTAAAATGTGACTTTTCCATTATTTCCATATATTGAAGTTATATAATCACATTATTAATTACTTATGCCTTTTATTGATTTTCTCTCTCCTAAACTTATCCTAATATTTCAAGGTTGTCCAAATTAGATGAAATTTGACATGTGGGCTAATTTTGATATGTAGATTTCGAATTTGAAGTTTGTTTCCTCTTTTGAGACTTATTTTAATGAGATATGTCATATGGCCCATTAATGGCCCATTATCTAAATTGTTCATCCGATTAAGTTTCTTATCTTCATATTACCACTAAAATGAGTTATGTGGCATATGTTATGTTTTTCAAATCACATAAAAAAGTTAGATTAAGGTTTAGAGCACTTAATCATGGTAATTAAGCTTTCACTGAGGTATTTGAGCATAAACCATTCCATTGGTATAATTAGTGAATAAATGTTCACTAAGCCACTATAAATTCCACTAATTAAATAGAAAGGCTAATAAGGATAGAAATGAAAGGAAAAGATGGGAAAGAGGGTCAAAAGACAAAATTTTAGAATTTGGTATGTTACAAGTAAATCTGGGATAGTCCTCGGTTTGGGACTATTCTTGAACACTTAATCTCACTTAGGATGTAACTGTATAATGTATATTCAATTTTCGTGATGTTTCTTCGGCACATCCCCATTTGTTCTCTAAGTACATATGTTGGTGGGCATTTGCTCATGTACATTGGTGTATTTGGATAACTGTGGGGAAATGTTGATGAAATGTTCTTGAAAACCTAATACACATTATACACTTACTAGTGAGATTAGGTGTTCAATAATGGGATAGTTGGTACACACATTTGTTATATATAAGACTGTAAACCTTAATCTTTTAACCCCAAACCCTAATCTTTTAGTGCTAAACCCTAATCTTTAAATAATTATCCCTAAATCTAAAACAATAAACCCTAATAATATTCTATTTGTAAATCCTTAACTTAATATGTAATCTCTAAACCCTAATATATACTTATTTTCTCTTTGATCATAGAATGGAGAGATCATAGATGTCCATTCCAAATCTTTGCACCCCAGAGTTTATTGCTGGTCTTGATCAGTTTATTAGATTTGCGGAGGAACATAGGAAACAACCTGGAGACAAGCTCTATTGTCCATGTAGGCATTGCGGTAACAACTTGAAAGTCATCATATGTGATGAAATCAAAAGTCATGTCATGGGCAATGGGATTGTATAAGGCTATATAGATTGGTGCTGGCATGGAGAGATTTCAAACCTAAAATTAGTAGATATCGATAACAGTGCTTGTATGGAAGAAGAAATTTCCTCCGATGATGTAGATGTGAATGAACTGGTTCCAATATACATCATTGATGAGATGTTGGATAGTTTTGGGGTAGAGCACACTAATCCACCTCCCATGTTTAGGAACATTGTGCATGATGATGAGAGATCATTACACATAGATTGTACTAAGTTTATGAAGCTTAGCACTATGTTGAGATTGTATAAGCTGAAGGCTAACAATAGATGGAGCGACAAAAGCTTCACATCATTATTGTCTTTGTTGAAAGAAATTCTTCCTGAAGGAAACGAGCTTCCAATCTCAACATACAAGTTAAGGAAATTATTATGCCCAATGGGAATGGAGGTTAATAAGATACAATCATGTCTGAATGATTATTTATTATTTCAAAAGGACTATGTGGATTTGAAAGTTTATCCAAAATGTGGGGCATCAAGGTATAAAATGACGACTTTGGGGAAGTCCAAAATTGGTTCTCCTGCTAAGGTGATGTGGTATCTACCTGTAATAACACAGTTTCAATGCTTGTTTTCCAATCTGATAGATGTGAAGAATTTGAGGTGGGATGCAGAGTCTAAGAAAAATAATGATGGGATCCTACAACATGTGTTTGATTCCCCACAGTGGAAGAAGATTGATTTATTGTACGCTGAATTTGGTGAAGAAGTCAGGAATCTAAGACTTGGGCCTTGTACCGATGGGATGAATCCATATGAGACATTGAGTAGAAAACATAGAAATTGGCCTATTATGCTTGTTATATACAATCTTCCTCCTTGGTTGTGTATGAAAAATAAGTATGTTATATTATTGTTATTGATATTGGGCCCTAAACAACCTGGAAATCATATCGACATTTATCTTGAACCTTTAATTGATGACTTAAAGAAACTTTGGGGTGAAGGTGTGATGACCTATGATGCTTCACGTAGAGGGACATTTCATTTGCTTGCTATGTTGTTTTGCACTATTAATGACTTTCCAGCATATGGGAATTTGTCTGGATACATTGTAAAAGGATCCAAAGTGTGTCCAATATGTGAAGAGAACACTGATTCAATACGACTAAAACATGGCAGAAAGATTGTATATTTTGTTCATTGAAGGTTTCTTTCAAAATTTCATCAATACTGAAGGTTGCGCAAAGCATTCAATGGATGGAATGAGAAACAGAGTGCGCCTAAACCTATACCAGGGGAGGTTGTTTATGAAAGACTAAAAGACTTTGTCAATGAATTTGGTAAGACATCACAATGTACCATGCCCACACAAAGTGACAAATCTTTATTCAAGAAGAAGTCAATATTTTTGGATCTTCCTTATTGGAGTTCTTTGGTAGTTACACATTGTATCGATGTCGTGCATGTTGAGAAAAATATCTGTGACAACGTCATTGGTACTCTGTTGAATATACCAAGTAAGACTAAAGATGGGATCAAATCCAGAATGGACCTACGTGAAATGGGAATAAGGACAAAATTAACAGAAGAGTTAATACTGATCGGAGAACATATTTACCTCCTACTTGTTACACATTGTCTAGAAAGGAAAAGAAAGATTTTTGTGAGGGCTTGGTTAACGTTAAGGTACCACAGGGTTACTCTTGCAACATCTGTAGATTGGTATCAATGAAATATTTGAAGCTGATAGGTCTTAAATATCATGATTGTCACACTCTAATGCAAAAAATATTGCTTGTGGAAATTTGATCTATACTGTCGAAGCATGTAAGGTTTGCAATCACCAGAATTTGTTTCTTCTTCAACAGTTTATGCAGCAAAGTTATTGATCCTGGGAATCTCAATAAGTTGCAAAGAGAAGTGGTTGTTACCCTATGTCAGCTTGAGATGTATTTTCCTCCTTCATTCTTTGATTATCATGGTACATCTTGTTCTCCACTTGACTAGGGAAGTGATAATGTTGGGACTAGTTTTCTTGCATTGGATGTATCCTTTTAAATGATACATGAGCATTTTTAAAGGTGATGTTTGAAACTGTTATCATCCTGAAATGAGTATTATTGAGGGTTATGTGGCGAGAGAGGTTATGTATTTTTGCAATGACATTCTGAGTGGTAATGACGCTCCTATAAATGACAAGAATATTGAGAAGTATTATGGCAAAGGGATTTTAGGAGCATGGATGAAAGTAATCACCCGTGAGCTACTGGAACAAGCTCACTTGTATATTTTACACAACATCGATGAAGTGAGTGTTTATATCATGGAACATATCAATTTCATCAAGAAACAATATCCTCAAGACAATTCAATGTGGCTTGCTAGAGAGCATAACAAAACATTTATTAAGTGCTTTGAAGATAAAGTCTTACATAAACAATCTCAAACACCAAATAATATTGCTAAAAATATCAAATGCCTCACATTTAAACCAAAAATGAATGTTATGTATTATGAAGGGTTTGACATAAATGGGTTTTTGTATTACACAAAGCATCAAGATGATAAGAGCGTCGTCCAAAACAGTGGTTTCACCCATCAAGCGTCTTCATTGTTTTTTCTAGTGCGAAAGATAAGATTCCACATGAAGCTAAAATGTCATATTACAATGCCATTGAAGACATATGGGAGTTTGACTACATAGATTTCAGAATTCCGCTCTTTAAGTGTAATTGGGTTGATAACACCAAAGTAGTTATAGCGTATGAATTGGGTTTCACATTAGTGAATTTTGAAAATATTGGCGAGAAGGGCGAACCATTTATATTGGCATCACATGCAAAATAAGTATTTTATATCGATGATCCTACAAATGAAAAATGGTCATTTGTTCTTCATGGTAAAAGACAGTTCATTGAAGATCCTATAGATGAAGAAGACTATTATGATAAGTATGATGACTCGAGTCCATTCATAGTTGGGTTGACAACACCAAATATTGAAGCTAACGATGACTTATATGTGCGCAGAGATCACACCAAAAGAATGTTAATTGATAAAATATCTCAATATTAGAGGCATGTTTTTATTTTTTTGATGTTTTATTTTTTTGAATGTTAGATCGATGTGAACTTCACAATGTTATATTAGTTTTCATTATGTTAAATGTTAAATGTTTGATTGTTTTTTGTATGACACTATCAGATCGATGACCATGAGTATGATGATTGTGATGATGATTACCATGAGGGTGAGGCGCCGCCTCACAATGTAAGTTTTACAATATATCCTATATCTAGATATATATATGTCCATTTATCAGTTATATCCTATATGTGTTTTTTTTGTTAATTTTTAGGTTGATGTTGTACCCCCTGAAAACCTTGTGTCACTTGATGAGAAGCAAAAAAAATATTGAAAAAAATAGGGGCATCACTATGATGAACAAGTTACTACAACAAAGGGACAATGGACCAACATTGGTTGTGGATTGTGATCATGCCTGAAATCCAATTGGTGTTAATCGCAGCTCATTTTTTTCATATCTTGGGGCTCTTACTCATAGCCATTGTAGTGTAAATGTAGAATCTTGGCATACAACTCCTAAAGGGAAGAAAGACTTAGTATGGAAAGAATTATGTGTTAGCTATTATCATTTGAATTCTATTTTTAAAGTTATTTACAATTCTATTTTTTAGAATATTCTATTAAATATATGAAATTTTCCAGAGTATATTTGAACTGGATGAAAGCATACATCATAAAAAGGTGATGCAACGCTGTGGGAGGGTCCTTAGGAATTATAGGATAGCTCTCAACTGACAATACATACGAGATGTTGATAAGAGGAAGAAGTCAGCCCTTGAGTAATGGAACTACCTAGACCCAGCTGAGTGGAAGGCGTTTGTTGTCTGGAGAAATACTGATGAATTCAAGGTATTAAGAGTCACTCCCCATTTAATTAATATAAATTCTTATGAATTAACCTATTCACAATTGATCTTTATTGTCACTAACCAATTCAATGTGATTACTAACAAGGCTATGAGTGATGCCCAAAGAGCAAGGCATGCATTGAATGTGCATGACCACATGATGGGTCTAGGTGGCTATGTAGCTCTTTGCCAAAAACTACAGACGTCTTCCAAACTTAGCGGAAGCGATTCGATTAACAGCGGAAGACAAAAATCACGGAAAATTAAAACTTTTCGAAACAAGAGCTTGAATCCATAAAAGCTTCTTTCCTAACAAGAGATAAATTGTTTACATCTCATGATAATTACTTCTTGAGTAATTATATACATCAAGATACAAAATCTCAAGAACTCATAACAAAAGACTCCAAGACCTGAGAGTACAGAGGACACATAGGACTGACTCTAACTACACCACATGGCAGGCTAAATCTCCACCTGAGATTTACTGCTGCTGCTGCTACTGCTGGGACTGGTCACCTGTAGACCGGTTCCTCCGTCTCCGACGTCCACCTAAAAAGTTGAAGTCTACGGGGTGAGACAATATTACATAATTGTCCCAGCGAGAGTTATAACTCTCCGCCAGAAGCTTTATTATAACATCAAAGAATATCTTAAGTAGTAAAGCTTTCAAAGTATTCAATAGTAGTTGCAGCTATAAACAAGAGCTAAACATTTATGAGACATGAAGAATATAAGCACTATTACAGTGTATCATCAATCAACAAACTCGTAGTTATCTCTAACATGTATACTACGCGGTTGATTATGTTTTACAAACAATATTATGCCCTGTGGAGATGAGGCATACCACTCATACTCCAACTGATTGCTAAGACGTCACATCAGTATCATACATAGGTCATTAAGAGAGCCGGATTCTTATGACCTTCACCTTCCTCAGTCAGTAAGAGGATTACTTGTAGGACATCTTGTGTCTCTACTATTATAGCTCACCAGGATAAACTGGTCCTTCGCTATTCTAGAGTTACAGTGGCGTTCTGTACTCTCTTTGTCATCAGGAGATTTCATGTTTATCTCCACTGATACGAATATTTATGTTTTCTTCGTCATCAGGAGGTTTCATGTTTACCTACTACTGATACGGTATGGAATTGTAGTGAAGGATTGACGGATTACATATCTACATCAATTTCCTACACTAGGATGTAAGGTTCTACACATCCATATACCCCACATACTCACTAGTATGTGATCCAGGAGTTCCCTTAGGAAAACCTGTTTCACCATCATTTGATCTCTGACAATGATGGGTCTATGATCAAGGCTCTACATTATACTTGATTAGTTAGGTACATTCAGTATTCATTTAACATCACACTTTGTTCTCCAAACAATAACAATAGCATAACAACTATAAAAGGAGAATACTAAATGTAACAATCCTAACTCACATCAATCATCATTTCTCATTATACTCATCACAAGTCATCTCTAAAGCATGACTTTGATGGTATTCATGGCTCTCACAGCCCATTATTAACATAGAATGCCACTGACAAGGCATCAAGATACTTTATTTATTCATAAAGCTATCAATATGCCTTTAATGAATATAGTATCATCATCCATACCTGGATATGATCACCCCCATATTAGAACATGCATGGTTAATTCAAATAATAAAGGTAAATCAAAACAATGATTATACTTTCCACTCTTGTCATAAGAGCTAAGTTCTTTTATTCTTATCAACTAGAGTTTAATACTCATATAACATGTCATCACCTCTGAATTAGGGTTTACTATTCACATCACATGTCATTACCCTTGAATTAGGGTTTACTATTCACATTACATGTCATTACCCTTGAATTAGGGTTTACTATTCACATCACATGTCATTACCCTTGAATTAGGGTTTACTATTCACATTACATGTCATTACCCTTGAATTAGGGTTTACTATTCACATCACCTGGTGAATTGAACTCATAACATCATCATGTATGAGGAACATCATCATTGATGCTCTCAGATTAGCTTAAGATTCATCATATATCATAATTAGGGTTTTCATGATCTCACATAGGTGGATCATACCCTAATCATGTACATTCATTTGTATTGAAGGTTCTTTACTTGAGTTTCCACTCTAAAAGGGTACCTTCTCTCTCTTAAGGTACTTTCTCTCTCTTAAGATTCTTTCTCTCTCCTCACACTAGTAGATGGTGATAACACCTCTCTAGATCAGGTTGGGTTAAGTCCTCATGGGCTAACATAAGCCAAAACATCATTAACATGTGATTATGGTTTTATTAGAAACAGGTATTACTCAATTAAACCCCTCAAGGGTATTTTGGTAATTTACCTCATGATCACCATCATGGGTCAATTCATTAATCACTTAGTCCCTTATTGTTCTAAGCTACCATTAAGATTTAGATTAGATCACCATTGAACCAATTACCACTTCAAGTGATTATGTATAAATAACATTGAAAACCTCCAAACGGTTTCAACCTTCAACCACCAAACGGTTTGAAACCGTTTGGGTGCGTTGACCGTTTTCTAGGTTTGACTCCAAGACCGCATGACCTCAAGGTCGTTTGCCCAAACTGTTTGGGTGCGTTGACCGTTTGGAAAGGTTGACTTTCCAAACCGTTTGAGCTTATGCGGTTTGAAACCGTTTGATCAACTTGTCTTGAGATCGATTGGTCCAAACGACCTTGAGATCGTTTGAGCCCAAATAGTCTTGAGACCGTTTGGACCCAAACGGTCTTGAGACCGTTTGGCCTCAAACGGTCTTGAGACCGTTTGGTCCAAATGGGCTCAAACTGTTTGGACCTCCAACATGGTTCAAAAGTTACAAATGTTTATGATTAAGTATGTTGAAGCCCTCAATTGGCCAAAGCCATGTTAACCACTTATAAATTGAGTCAATTAGGATGAGCCTCAATCAATTGGACACCAAATTAACCCTTAATTGAAAGCCAATTAGGGTTAAGTCCATCTCAATTAGGGTTTCAAATCGGATGGTCATCAATATTCAACAATGTGAATCAATTCAAGGTTGAACCTATCAATTGACCTCCAATTGGGCCCAAACTTGGCCCAAACGGTCTTGAGACCGTTTGGATGACCTCCAAATGGTCTTGAGACCGTTTGCCCAAGAAATCATAAAAATCTAAGTTGATTTGATAGGGGTTGAACCTTAATTAAGTCACAAATCAGCAATTTGATTATTTCAATAACCCATTGTAATTGGGCTCTCAATTGATCAATTTATCTTAACCCTAGACCTCCAAACGGTCTTGGGTTGACACCAAACGGTCTTGAGACCGTTTGGATGATTTCCAAACGGTCTTGAGACCGTTTGCCCATCCAATCTTTGGACTCTAGTGAAAATTCATCAAGGTTGGATCTATTGAGTTGATCATCACATCAATACTTAATTGCAATATGATTTGGTACCTTTGGACCTTCAATTGGTCAACTATACTTGACCCCAGACCTCCAAATGGTCTTGGGGTGACCCCCAAACGGTCTTGAGACCGTTTGGGTGATTCCCAAATGGTCTTGAAACCGTTTGGGCTAATCAACCCAAAATCTCAACTTAACTCATTGGAGATTCAGCACTAATTTCAATTAGGGTTTGCCCTATTAATCATCCTTCAACTCATGACTCGTTTGGAATTAATTCCTCAAATTTGGTGGGTCGTTAACTAACATCATTATGAACAGTAATCCCAAACGTTCAACGTTTTGTCAACCATCTTAAATGGTCTTGAGACCGTTTGCCCAAAAAAGGCAAATTAAACAGATTGAAAATCAGAACTTAATTCAATTGGTTTTTCTAATTGATTTGCCTATATCTCACGATTCCTTTGGAGTTAACCTCTCAAATTTTGTGGGTGATTAACCTACATAATTATGAACAAGATTCCCATACGGTCTTTGCTTGGTCAACGGGACCAAACGGTCTTGAAGACCGTTTGCCCTCACACGACCCTGAAACCGTTTGCCCACCAAACGGTTTGAAACCGTTTGAACAATTGGTGGAGGTCGTTTGATAAAGTGGAAATCCGTGGATAAGCATAGGAATTAATGCCCTTATCTTCTACCTTGAGAACAGTAGCAGTTCTTCACGATTTTTCTTGCAAAGATGCAAGGGAAGATAGGGAAGAAGAAGAACTAGCAACTATATGCATAGAAAAGATGTATAATCAAAGCATAAAGTTTAGAGTTATAAAACCCGCCTAAAGGTTGTTACTTGAGCTCCAAGATTCCAAGATCCAAGCTTTAATGGCGTCTTTGAGCTCCAAAGGTCGGCCAAGGTGAATTCTCTAAGGAAAATTTGGAAAGGAATGGCTAGAAAGATAGAGCTAGGTGAGCTAGCCATGAATTCAACCTTGAAAACGAGTTTCCTCCATGAATTCAAGCAAAAGGGATGATCCAAACTTACCTAGGACCCTTGGTCGTCCTTCTCTGCTCCAGAGCCTATCCTTGGTCGGTTTTGAGCAAGGGGAAAAGAAATGAAAGGGAGAGGGTCGTTCCCTTGCTAAGTGGAAAAGTTGTATATATACTTAGGTGAATTTTCAACATAAGGACATATGTTTTCCTCATTTCTCATCTAAGTCCTTCCTTTCTTCTTTGCACGTCCCCACATCTTATTTCTAAGGACAAACTTCTTCTAAGATCAAGAATTGAAGGCAAAGAGGATCAACCCATCACTAAAGCATACACATAAAAGGGCTATTATACATACACCTTGTTTATTCAATCACAAAGGTGTTCTTTGTTATATGATTATTCAAATGAAGTGCCCTCTTCATCATTTCTACTCTAAATGATGAAAAAGTTATAAAAGATATTTTAGATGATGTATTTTACAAGTCGCACCCCTCAAATTGGGTAAATTGCACTTTTCCCCAATTTAGGGTTTTCAAGCACC
The DNA here is from genome assembly GCA_963693085.1 of Alisma plantago-aquatica. Taxonomy (NCBI): domain Eukaryota; kingdom Viridiplantae; phylum Streptophyta; class Magnoliopsida; order Alismatales; family Alismataceae; genus Alisma; species Alisma plantago-aquatica. The sequence continues at coordinate 860,366,104 of OY856409.1, read as the reverse complement.
GTGATTGCTTCCACAGCTGCACCTTGGTGCCCAAGCTTGGGAAATCCCTCAAACCTTACCATCATCATTCTCATGATGTCTCAACATCAGAGGAACATCTCAACATGTGCAAATTGCAAGTTAACCCTTCTAACTGGGTAATTTGCACATAGGTCCCTGTATTACAAAACAATGCTACAACTTTATATAAAAAGGAGCAAAAACTGAAATATATGCTTCTGAGAAACTTAATTACATGCCCAAAGTTAATCACAAGGATTTAATTTAATATTTAGGCAAAACACCTAGGGTTAACTCATAACCCAGGTCAGGGATGTTACAAACATCTATTATGGCACTTGAGGCCTATTAACTCTCTTGTTACCTCTTACTAAACAACATGGCATATTATGGCACACAAGGCCCAATAAACAATTTCAATAAATAAATCATCATAGCTCATACCTGGCTATGTTCATCATCTTATGATACATGCATGGTTAGCACAGATAATAACAGTTACATCAATTTATATATCAGCACCATGCAACACAAAGTAATACCGCTATTCCCTTTTTAGGATTAGTATTTCCATTCCATATCAATCAGGGATACTCATCCCATTAACCCATATTAGGATTATGGATTATCATCATATTACTCAAAATTAGGGTTTCATACATAATAACCCAAAATTAGGGTTTCTCATATTCTTACCATGTATTAGGGTTTCAAATTACATTACATCACCCTACATTATGGATTTGCACATCATTACCCTGAATTAGGGTTACTCATTTCATCACCCTAAATTCATATCACATCATCCCCCTATATTAGGGTTTCACTCAGAATTGCCTTAAATTAGGGTTTGAGTTCATTAATCAACTCAATTAGGGTTTTATGATCTCTTTATTAAGGATCATACCCTAATTATATATCCCATTCATTTTGAATGTATTGGACATGACTATTATACATGTATGAATATATTTCTCTCATCCTCTTCTAATATGTCCACTACTCAATTCTTGATTAGATTGAGTCTATTCATTATTCAAATTTATACATTTAGGGTTAGCATGATGTATTGAATTATTGCATCATTATGCATCCATGATTAATCCCACTAAGGGTACCACTCACCTAAGTACATTAGGTGTCCAAATGGTTTGATCAATTGAACCTTCAATTACATTAGGTATCCAATTGGATTGACCAATTGAACCTCAAATGGTTTTGATTACTTAGACCCCAAACGGTCTTAGTCTCTCAGAACTCAAATGGTTTGAAACCGTTTGAGCAAATTGCCCTTGAAACCATTTAAGCAAGAAAAGTGTTGAAACCGAATGGACTTGGTTCTCCAAACGGTTTGAGACCATTTGGACTCAAACGGTCTTAAGACCGTTTGGTCCAAACCCTCTCAAAACTGAATGGACCAAAAAGGTCTTCCATCACTTAATCAATTCAAGGTTTCAATCCATGAACCACCTATCAACTGAATCATTGATTCATTCATCAATTGAACCATTGAATCACCCTTCAATTGGACCATCAATTAAGGTTTTGAACCCAATTTAACTAGTATTTATAATCAAGAAATCATCAATTAGGGTTGTGAAATCGTGGAACCATCAATGGTTGACATAGTGAAACTAATTCCATTGAAATTATTGAATCATCATTAAACCATGATATGGCCTGACCTCAAACGGTCTTGAGGCCATTTGGATGATCTCCAAATGGTTTGAAACCGTTTGACCCATCCCATCATTAAAATTTGTGAAATTCAATTAGGGTTTGCATCATTGAATCGATCATCAATGGAGCTATTGATTGTATTTCAATTTGATATCACTAGATCTTCAACCATCCAATCATACTCAACCATAGACCTCCAAACGGTCTTGGTTGACCTCCAAATGGTCTTGAGACTGTTTGGATGACCTCCAAACGGTCTTGAGACTGTTTGGGTGAGTCAACCCAAAAATTGAATCCATCAATTGAGAATTTCAACACTTCAACCCAATTGAATTTTGTAATTAAAAGATCTTCCATTCTTGGAACCTTCAAAATCAAATTAATTGAAACCATTGGATCAACATTCAATTACATTAGCATATTTATCCAAATGTTCAATTGTTGGTCATCCTCTCCAAATGGTTTGAAATCGTTTGGTTTCTAACGGTTTGTTGAAACCGCTTAACCAATTCCATTGAAACTGATTGGTCTCAACTTTTGAAACAGTTTGCCTATGATATTAATTGAGATGTGTGCTTGAGATGATTTCATCATCATCAAGATTCAACCCCTCGAATTCTACTGTCATTCTCATGGTAGTTTCATCAATTAATCAAAGAAATTTTATGAAGAACGATTGAACCAAACGAATTGAAGAATTGAATTCAATAACAATGATTAAAGGTTCAAGTTATATAACCCACCTTCAATTGAGCTTTAAATCTTGGAGCTTCACGTCAACAATGGTGGGAGAAGCTTTCTCAAACCAAAAGGTTCATTCCTCAAACTTTTGAGTGAAAAGGATTGGTTAGAGTTGAAGATTGAGTGAAGAAAAGAAGAAATCAAGCATTGATTTGTGATTTCCACCATGAAATCAAGGTGAAAGAAGGTCAAGAAGCTTACCAAAAGGTTGGAGGTCGTCATCCTATTGCTCCTAAGCTCCCTTGGTCGTTTTGAAAGTAAGAAGTGAAAGTGGATTCGAAATTACCATTTTAACTCATGGATAAAGGAGCATATATATGAATTTTATTGAAAATTCATTTAAGAGAGAGAAAGTAGGGATTATCTCCTCCATTTCCTTGCCATTTTCCCCCTTCCCTTGCTTGGTTACGAGGCTATCTCCTTTTCCTCTTATTCCTCTCAATTATCCATGATTTAAAGAAAAGCAAATTAAGCACCTTAACCCTTATAATAATAATATCCATAAGTTAGTGGATATTTCTTTTTATTTTCTTAATGTGAGTGGGTTCTCCACTCACGTAGATATTTCCATTGCCTTTGCAAGGCACAAGGACGTCCATATATTTGGATTTCAACCTATAAAATTTTAGTTGAAGGGCAATCCATTTAATATAATTATTTTTTCATTAAATTGAATTAGGGTTTTAATTATGCTTAAATCTTGATTATTTTAATATCAAGATTCTCTCTCCTTCAAAGAGGTAAAAATGTGATGCCCCTCTCATTTTATTTTCTTTACATGATACCAAGAAACATTATGGACTATTTTGAAGAGGTAATTTGCATATTGAACACTAAGTTTTGGGTAAATTGCACATTACACCAAAACTAGATTTTAATACACAAACATTACTTTATCAGCTCTTTCTTGGTACTCAGGCTACCACAAGTCATACCTATGCATCACCTTGATTCTCATGATGCTTCAACACATGAGGAACATATTATCATGTACAATTTGCAATTTAACCCCTCAACTTGGGTAATTTTCATTTTAGTCCAAAACAAGTAAAGTATCATTTCAACATTATTCAAAAAGGACTAAAATTGAAATATGAATTCCTCTTGAGCCTTAATTACTTTTCAAAAGATAAGAGCAAGCATATAATCTACTTTATTAAGCAAAACATCTAGGTTTAAAGCATAACCCAGGTCAGAGATGTTACAAGTGTCCACCCCTTACAAAGATTTCGTCCCCGAAATCGTTAAGAGAAAAGAGTAGGGTACTTCCTTCTCATTTCTTCATCTAGCTCCCACATAGCTTCCTCAATGCCACGGTGATGCCAGAGAACTTTTACAAGACAGATGTCTTTTTTTTCAACTTTTTAATTCTTCTGTCAAGAACCAACACAGGTCCTTCAACATATGATATATCATCATTTAGTTCAACTTCCACATGTTGTAGAACTAACTCTGTGTGTTATGACCCACATTTCGTTTTACCAGTAAGTACCTTGGTTAGTGCATAATTGAACTAGTTATGTTGAGTTGAGTACTTGCTTTTGTTAATAGTGTTTTGAGCTTTGAGCTAGTGTTAATATATTCTTAGCTTGTTTTCTTGTCCTGAGGTTGAGGGCAAGTTTGTGCTTAATCCGTTGCCAAAGAAATCATGTGAAACCGACCTACGAGTAAAAAGATATGAGCTTTTTAGTATGCAGGGACCTATGTGCAATTTCGGAAAGTTTTTGGGCAATTTGCATCCGGCCCCCTGGGCGCCCTTCCTTATCCTTTCCTTCAGTTTTCCTTTTTAACTCTGTTAACCGACTTTGGAATGAACGATAGATCATTCCTTCAGTTACCGCCTGAGAAAAATAGAGAAGGGGAGAGGGAGAGAGCGAGCTAGAGGAGAAGCTAGGCAACCAAGCCCCTCCTTCTCCATTCTTCTTCGATTTCTTCATCTTCTCCAGCCAAATCAACCAGCGGCATCATCTTCTTCTTCCTCACCTTCTTCTTCCTCCTGCAGCCGCGAAGAAGACGACCATGGAGATGGTCTAGGGAGCAAACGGTGCTTCCCCTCCGTTCTTTCTTCTTGCCAACTGCTTGCTAGGTCAATCCGAAGCTATAGGAGTGATTCGGGTAAGAATCGTCCACCGAATCGACCCCAATCTTCTCTTTTATTCCTGCAATTTCCACCTCTGCGCAGGTTGCACGGCGTGCAAAATCTGTTTGCACGGCGTGCAACGTTGCAGATAGTTGATATAGGGAAATTCCGTTTCTGCGCAGGTGCACGGCGTGGAAAGTCAGTTTGCACGGCGTGCAAAGTTACAGGAAGCGGAACGAGTTTCTGCCCAGGTGCACGGCGTGCAAAGTCAGTTTGCACGGCGTGCAAAGTGGCAGAAAAGTAAAACAGAAGTGCACGGAAGGTGCACGGCGTGCAGTCTGGGTGCACGGCGTGCGCGCTGCTGTAAAGGGAAGAATTAGGCGTGTTTGTGGACGTTTTTCGGTGTATACGAACACACCGAAGTGGGTGAGTAGCCGTTCATTTAGAAATCATTATTTAACTCATTTAAATGCTTATTTGCTTCAGTACCAGTTGATATGACTCCTAAACAGTGTAACATGTACTTTTTAGTATGATAAGTTCATTGGAACTTGAAATGCGTGATGTAAATGATGAAAAAGAGGAAATTCTATGTCTTACAGTTGCTATATGATATTTCTGTTTAAATGTTTATCTGTTAGTTTATTAATAGACCTAAGTGCCCTAACACCGTAGAACCCCTAAAGGAAGGTCTGTTACTTAGGGGTGAAACTCGTGTCCAACATCAACCGGTTGAGTAATTCTGGTGGCACGAGGATAGAAAAAGAGGCAGTGTCTAACAACAATCGTGCGTGTGTCACGATGGCACCGGGGAAAAGAAAAAGAAAACACGGTTATCTAACACCATTCGTGTGTGTGTCACGAAGGTAACCCTGTGACTCTCCGTCGGTGTACTCCGGTTAAAGGAGGAGTCGGGAGCACACGTGGTTGTGCATTGAGGCCGTAGAGCCTATGTTCTGGCCGGAGAGCCAGGGGTCCTGTAGCAGAGCAGGGCTGGTGTCAGACTTAGCATTTCCCAGGTGTGTCGCTAAGTCTTGTACGGTGGGACCGTAGCATGGACTTGTTGCGGATCTTTATATGCAGAGTACACTGCATATATTTAGGGCATAATAATAAAATGAATAAATAATGAAGTAGGTTCACAGTAAATTTATATAACTGTTTATTTACCTGAAATACCTGTTGATGCTTAGAAATGTGGTTATTATCTGTATATTTTGCTATGTCAAAAAGAATTGCCCTGTTAGATCTGCATATATGTTATTTTCAGTTTATAAACCTGACGAGTTGTTTAGTGATAGCTAAGTGAAATGTTATTCACTGAGCGAGTAGGCTCATACCTCTACTCAAAACATTTTCAGGTCAGCACCAGCATCAGGAATCAGAAGGATCGTTTCACCCTAACGCTTAGTCGATAGAAGGTTTGTTATTAGTCCAATTAGAGGTCTCTTAGTCCATTCCCCTCGATCTTTGGGACAAGGTGTGAGTGAGAGAGAGAATGTGTACACATATGTAATTAATGTTATGTTTTCTTTATGTTAATCAATGTATTATGCTGTAGACCTTGCCTGTATCTTTAATCAGTTAAATAGAAAAGTTTTTGCAGTTTGTTTAGTTCTTGTTTATAGCTTAAACTTAATTATCAATTAAATGCCTTGGATTGTTTTAAAAGCGACGAGTGGTTGATTATGTGTAATTTCCACCTGTCATGCCCTAATTTCGTGGTTAGTGGCTAAGGTGAGATTGGGGCGCGACAGTTCTTGGTATCAGAGCGTAGGTTGAGTACATAGTTACTCAGAGTCCAAGTCGGGGGACGATAAGAGACCAATAGGATTAAGGTTTAGGAGTCTTTCTTCTATCTGTAGTTTTCTAACAGGAAATACTCTGTTATATCATTGCAGATGGCAGGAAGAGGCTTTGATCGTGATGATCAGGCTGAGAGCCATGTTGGCCCTGATCCTTTGTACTTGGGTCCAGGTGGTGGTGACCACGTGGATGAAGCATCCCGGATGTACAGGATGTTTCTGGAAACCAAAGAAAAGTACAAGGCTGATAGGCGAGCTTCTTCTTCTACCAGCAGTAAAGATCTGATGCGATCTTATGAGCTTGTAAAGAAGCTTGGTGGCACGGAGTTTAGTGGCACTACAGATCCAGTAGAGGCTGATGAATGGTTTAGACAGATAGAGAAGGTCTTTCGCCTGATGGAGCTTTCAGAAGAGAAGAAGATTAATCATGCAGTCTATCTTTTGACAGGCGATGCAGAGTTGTGGTGGCGTGGTGTGGAAGAAAAGAGGAGAGGTACAGAGCTTTCCTGGCAGGATTTTTCTGAGGAGTTTCATCTCAAATTCTATCCACCCACTTTTCTTAATGAGAAAATCAGGCAGTTACAGAATATCAAGCAGGGGAACATGACAGTTACAGAGTATGAAGCGCTTTTCACACGGTTAGCGAACTTCTATCCACAGCTTGTTCCCGATAACATAGAGAGATGCAGAAGGTTCCAGGAAGGACTAAGGCCAGAGATTCGGCATACAGTTTCTGCTACTAGTAGGAGGAACAGAGAGAACTTTAGTGAGTTTGTCGAGGCTGCTAGACAGGTTGAAGAATCTGTGAATGCTGAAAAGGTGCCCGAGTCTAAGAAGAGATATGCAGATTTCAGTAGAGGGCAATCCAGTAGTGGATACAGGGGTGGAGGTAGAGGTTTCTTTTCTAAACTTGGGCGTGGTTTTGGTTGTTTCAGCAGGCAGATATATGAGGATGTCACTACTTCTAGAGGCAGAGGAGGATACAACCCAGGAAGATGGGGCAGTGCCGACAGTGGACAGTCTTCTGGGTCGTCAATGTCAGTGACAGGTCCTCAGAGGCAAGAGATACCGCCATGTGACAAATGCGGAAGGCCACATACTGGTCAGTGTTGGGGTGCAAATCCTCGAGGTTGTTTTATCTGTGGACAAGTAGGACATTTCAAAAAGGAATGTCCTCAGCTTCGACAAGCAGCATCGCAAGCTTTCCAGCCTCAATACCATGATGTTCCAAGTTCTTCTGTGGCTTCTGGATCTAGAGGTGATGGAGTGTCTAGTGGCAGGAGTGGTCAGAGAGGACAGCGTGGCAGAGGGAGAGCTTCAGCACGTTTCTTTTCTTTGACACCTCAGGAAGGTATAATTTCTTCACAAGTTGTTACAGGAAAGATGCTTTTGTTTAATAGTATACCAGTCTCAGTTTTGATAGATCCGGGAGCTACTCACTCTTTTATACGATGTTCTTTAGTTGATGAACTTAATCTGTTAACTCAAGAGTTGGCAGATGAGTTAGTGTTGAGGGGTCCACTAGGTGGACCAACAGTTTTATCTGAGTCTTGTCCCGGATGTTTGTTATCTTTTGGAGGTTTCACCTTTGCTGCTAATCTCATACCCTTGGATGTAAATACCTTTCAAGTCATCTTGGGTATGGATTGTCTTGAAACATATCGAGTGCAACTCGATTGTTGGAAGAAGGAAGCTACCTTTCAACTAGGGGAATTTTCTTGTATCTTTACTGGAGACAGGAAAGTTCTGCCTACGTGCATAATATCAGCTGCAGTAGCTGATAAGATGTTACAGAAAGGATGTGAAGCGTTCCTTGCTCATGTGGTTGACACCAGAGCAGAGAAGAGCACCGCCAGTGTTTATGATGTGCATGTAGTTCGTGAGTTTTCTGATGTTTTTCCAGAAGAGTTACCAGGCTTACCTCCTGTCAGAGATATTGATTTTGAAATTCAGATATATCCAGGTAGTCATCCAGTAGCACTACCAGCCTATAGAATGGCCCCTGCAGAGTTGAAGGAACTCAAGGTGCAGTTGCAGGAGTTGCTGGATAAGGGTTTCATTAGACCCAGTTCTTCGCCGTGGGGTGCTCCAGTTCTGTTTGTTAAGAAAAAGGATGGTACCATGCGTCTCTGTATAGATTACAGACAACTGAACAAGATCACTATTAAGAATAAGTATCCTTTACCAAGAATAGATGATCTGTTTGATCAGTTGCGTGGAGCAACGATCTTCTCTAAAATAGATTTGAGATCTGGATATCATCAGCTCAGAATAAAGGCTTCTGATATTCCTAAAACAGCTTTCAGAACCAGGTATGGGCATTATGAGTTTTTGGTCATGTCGTTTGGGCTGACCAATGCCCCAGCAGCCTTTATGGATATGATGAACCGGATTTTCAAACCGTTCATAGATCAGTTTATTGTAGTCTTTATAGATGATATTCTGATCTACTCCAGAGACGATGCACAGCATGAGCAACACCTGAGAGTAGTGTTGCAGTTGTTGAGACAACACCAGTTGTTTGCTAAATTTAGCAAGTGCGAGTTCTGGTTGGCCGAGGTAGCATTTCTTGGACATGTTATCTCGAGAGGTGGAGTTAGTGTTGACCCTAAGAAAGTTGATTCTGTACTTCAGTGGGAACAGCCTAAGACTCCTACTGAGATCAGAAGTTTCTTGGGATTAGCAGGTTATTACAGAAGGTTCATACAGAACTTTAGTGTGTTAGCATCACCTTTGACACGCTTGATGAGGAAGGATGTACCGTTTGTTTGGTCTGATAACTGTGAGAGAAGTTTTCAGATTTTGAAGAAAAGGTTGACTTCAGCACCAGTGTTGGTTTTGCCTGAAGCAGAAAAAGGCTATACAGTGTTCTGTGATGCTTCCAGGAGAGGTTTGGGTTGTGTGCTGATGCAGGAAGGCAAGGTTGTAGCCTATGCATCTAGACAGCTTAAGAAGAACGAAGAGAATTACCCTGTTCATGATTTGGAATTAGCTGCTATAGTTCATGCTCTTAAGACATGGCGTCACTACCTGTATGGTGAGACATGTCAGGTGTTTACAGACCATAAGAGCCTGAAATATATCTTCACCCAGAGAGACTTGAATTTGAGACAGCGCAGATGGCTTGAGCTGATTAAAGACTATGATGTGACAATCGATTACCATCATGGTAAGGCGAATGTTGTAGCTGATGCCTTAAGTAGAAAGTCAAGTTCAACATCTAATGCATTTTCTATGGCATGTTTCAAGAGAGGCTTGCTTGTAGATATGCGAAGATTGAACTTGGACTTGGAGGTGACAGGACAGAGTGGGTTGATTGCTCAGATGCAAGTCAGACCTACTTTTTATAATCAGATTAAGGAATTGCAACAATATGATGATGAGTTGAGGCAAATTATGCAGGATATGTTAGAAGGTAAAAGGTCAGAATTCAGGTTCTCTGACGATGGTGTGTTGTATCTTCATGACAGGTTGTGTGTACCTGGGAACAGTGAGCTGAAAGAGCAAATTCTTGAAGAAGTGCATGCTTCTATGTATGCTATGCATCCTGGTAACACGAAGATGTACAGGAACCTCAAAGAGATGTACTGGTGGTCTGGTATGAAAAAGGATGTGGCTGAATACGTGGCTAGGTGCGGGGTGTGTCAGCAGGTTAAGGCTGAGCATCAGAAACCTGCTGGTACTTTGCAGTCGTTTCCTATACCTGAATGGAAATGGGAACAGATCACGATGGATTTTGTGGTGGGATTACCTAGGACGTCTAGAGGTTCAGACTCAATATGGGTGATTGTGGATAGACTAACTAAGTCTGCTCACTTTCTTCCGGTCAAGTCAACCTTTGATGTTCCGAAGCTGGCCAAGATATATGTGGACGAGGTAATCAGATTACATGGGATTCCAGTCTCCATTATTTCTGACAGAGATCCTAAGTTTACATCTAGATTTTGGAATCAGTTACATCGTGCGTTGGGCACAAAGCTGAGGTTCAGTACAGCGTTTCACCCGCAGATAGATGGCCAATCTGAGAGGACCATTCATACTCTTGAAGACATGCTGAGAGCATGCGTTCTGCAGTTCAGAGGTAACTGGGAAGAACACTTAAGCCTGATGGAGTTTGCATATAATAACAGTTACCATTCTAGTCTTGGAATGGCTCCATATGAAGCTTTTTATGGCAGGAAGTGTAGATCGACAGTTTGTTGGTACGAGGTGGGTGAGAAGGAAATTCTTGGACCTGAACTAGTTGATGTAATTATAAAAAAGATATCTGTGATCAGGGATCAGTTAAAAGCTGCTCAGGACAGACAAAAAAGTTATGCAGAGAGACGACGTCGACCTCTTTAGTTTGAGGTTGGCGACGAGGTTTACTTGAAAGTTTCACCGTGGAAGGGAGTGCTGAGGTTTGGCAAGAGGGGTAAGTTGACCCCTAGGTATATGGGTCCATATCCTATTCTTGAGAGGATTGGACCTGTAGCTTACAGGTTGGATTTGCCATCTGAGTTGGCAAATCTTCATGATGTCTTCCACGTGTCTATGCTGAAAAAGTGTCATCCCGGTACAGAGAAGATTGTAGATCCAAAACCGGCGCAGCTTAGAACAGATGTGTCCTATGTAGAAGGACCAATGAAGATAGTTGATCACCGGATCAAAAAGCTTAAGAACCGTGAGTTATCCTTAATGAAGGTTTTGTGGAGGAATCACAATATAGAGGAAGCTACGTGGGAGCTTGAATCAGAAATGCGTAACAGGTTTCCTTTTCTCTTTTAGGAATTTCGGGACGAAATTCTTATAAGGGAGGGAGATTGTTATGATCCACATTTCGTTTTACCAGTAAGTACCTTGGTTAGTGCATAATTGAACTAGTTATGTTGAGTTGAGTATTTGCTTTTGTTAATAGTGTTTTGAGCTTTGAGCTAGTAATAATGTATTCTTAGCTTATTTTCTTGTCCTGAGGTTGAGGGCAAGTTTGTGCTTAATCCGTTGCCAAAGAAATCATGTGAAACCGACCTACGAGTAAAAAGATATGAGATTTTTAGTGTGCAGGGACCTATGTGCAATTTCGGAAAGTTTTTGGGCAATTTGCATCCGGCCCCCTGGGCGCCCTTCCTTATCTTTTCCTTCAGTTTTCCTTTTTAACTCTGTTAACCGACTTTGGAATGAACGATAGATCATTCCTTCAGTTACCGCCTGAGAAAAATAGAGAAGGGGAGAGGGAGAGAGCGAGCTAGAGGAGAAGCTAGGCAACCAAGCCCCTCCTTCTCCATTCTTCTTCGATTTCTTCATCTTCTCCAGCCAAATCAACCAGCGGCATCATCTTCTTCTTCCTCACCTTCTTCTTCCTCCTGCAGCCACGAAGAAGACGACCATGGAGATGGTCTAGGGAGCAAACGGTGCTTCCCCTCCGTTCTTTCTTCTTGCCAACTGCTTGCTAGGTCAATCCGAAGCTATAGGAGTGATTCGGGTAAGAATCGTCCACCGAATCGACCCCAATCTTCTCTTTTATTCCTGCAATTTCCGCCTCTGCGCAGGTTGCACGGCGTGCAAAATCTGTTTGCACGGCGTGCAACGTTGCAGATAGCTGATATAGGGAAATTCCGTTTCTGCGCAGGTGCACGGCGTGCAAAGTCAGTTTGCACGGCGTGCAAAGTTACAGGAAGCGGAACGAGTTTCTGCCCAGGTGCACGGCGTGCAAAGTCAGTTTGCACGGCGTGCAAAGTGGCAGAAAAGTAGAACAGAAGTGCACGGAAGGTGCACGGCGTGCAGTCTGGGTGCACGGCGTGCGCGCTGCTGTAAAGGGCAGAATTAGGCGTGTTTGTGGACGTTTTTCGGTGTATACGAACACACCGAAGTGGGTGAGTAGCAGTTCATTTAGAAATCATTATTTAACTCATTTAAATGCTTATTTGCTTCAGTACCAGTTGATATGACTCCTAAACAGTGTAACATGTACTTTTTAGTATGATAAGTTCATTGGAACTTGAAATGCGTGATGTAAATGATGAAAAAGAGGAAATTCTATGTCTTACAGTTGCTATATGATATTTCTGTTTAAATGTTTATCTGTTAGTTTATTAATAGACCTAAGTGCCCTAACACCGTAGAACCCCTAAAGGAAGGTCTGTTACTTAGGGGTGAAACTCGTGTCCAACATCAACCGGTTGAGTAATTCTGGTGGCACGAGGATAGAAAAAGAGGCAGTGTCTAACAGCAATCGTGCGTGTGTCACGATGGCACTGGGGAAAAGAAAAAGAAAACACGGTTATCTAACACCATTCGTGTGTGTGTCACGAAGGTAACCCTGTGACTCTCCGCCGGTGTACTCCGGTTAAAGGAGGAGTCGGGAGCACACGTGGTTGTGCATTGAGGCCGTAGAGCCTATGTTCTGGCCGGAGAGCCAGGGGTCCTGTAGCAGAGCAGGGCTGGCGTCAGACTTAGCATTTCCCGGGTGTGTCGCTAAGTCTTGTACGGTGGGACCGTAGCATGGACTTGTTGCGGATCTTTATATGCAGAGTACACTGCATATATTTAGGGCATAATAATAAAATGAATAAATAATGAAGTAGGTTCACAGTAAATTTATATAACTGTTTATTTACCTGAAATACCTGTTGATGCTTAGAAATGTGGTTATTATCTGTATATTTTGCTATGTCAAAAAGAATTGCCCTGTTAGATCTGCATATATGTTATTTTCAGTTTATAAACCTGACGAGTTGTTTAGTGATAGCTAAGTGAAATGTTATTCACTGAGAGAGTAGGCTCATACCTCTACTCAAAACATTTTCAGGTCAGCATCAGCATCAGGAATCAAAAGGATCGTTTCACCCTAACGCTTAGTCGATAGAAGGTTTGTTATTAGTCCAATTAGAGGTCTCTTAGTCCATTCCCCTCGATCTTCGGGACAAGGTGTGAGTGAGAGAGAGAATGTGTACACAGATGTAATTAATGTTATGTTTTCTTTATGTTAATCAATGTATTATGCTGTAGACCTTGCCTGTATCTTTAATCAGTTAAATAGAAAAGTTTTTGCAGTTTGTTTAGTTCTTGTTTATAGCTTAAACTTAATTATCAATTAAATGCCTTGGATTGTTTTAAAAGCGACGAGTGGTTGAATATGTGTAATTTCCACCTGTCATGCCCTAATTTCGTGGTTAGTGGCTAAGGTGAGATTGGGGCGCGACACTGTGTCAGGATGACACTTCCTTAACATGGAGATATGGAAGACTGGGTGCAATCTATGCAGCTCAGGTGGTAACTCCAGCTTATAGGCTACCTTTCCCATCCTCTCAATGATTGGATAAGGCCCCATAAATCTAGGAGCTAACTTGTCCTTCTTCCCAAATCTAAGGATACTTTTCCAAGGTGAGACCTTGAGGTATACTATGTCTCCAACTTGGAATTATAAGGGTCTACGACACTTATTAGCATAAGATTTCTATCTATCCTAGGCAGCATTCAACTGTTGTTGTATTACTTTAATCTTCTCAGTTGTTTGTTGTACTAGCTCAGGACCCAAAAGTTGGTACTTCCCTATTTCATACCAACATAAAGGAGATCTACAACATCTACCATATAATGCCTCATACGATGACATATCAATATTGTGCTGATAGCTATTATTGTAAGCAAATTCTATCAAGCTTAGGTGTAGATCCCAACTTCCTGCAAACTGAAGGACACATGCCCTAAGCAAGTCCTCTAAAGTTTGTATAGTCCTCTCAAATTGCCCATCTGTCTGAGGATGAAAGGTTGTACTAAATCTTAATTGTGTACCCAAAGCTTTATGGATTCGCTCCCAAAAATGACTCATAAATTGAGGACCTCTATCAGAAACAATACTAGCTGAAACCCCGTGCCAATGCACTATCTCGTCTATATATATCTGTGCAACCTTCTCAGCATTGTAGGTTGTTTTGACAGGAAGGAAATGTGTTGTCTTTGTCAACCTATCAACTATCACTCATATGGAATCATGACTTTTGCCTGTTCTTGGCAAACCAACCACAAAGTCCATGGTTACATAATTCCATTTCCACTGCGGTATAGGAAGAGGTTGCATTGTTCCTACGGGCTTTTGATGTTCAGCTTTAACCTGCTGACACACTGGACACCGCATAACAAATTCAGCTACATCTTTCTTCAAACCAGGCCACCAATACATATCTTTTAAATTATGATACATCTTGGTGCTCCCTGGATGCATGGCATACATTAAAGAATGAGCTTCTTCCAGGACTAACTTCCTTAAGTTATTGGCATCAGGTACCACCATCCTACCATGGTAACAGACTACCTGATCCTCTGACTCATGAAAGTCATCCCGCTTCTCACTACCATACTCTGACCTGATCTGCTGAACCATAGTATCAGCTTGTTGTGCTTCTTTAATCTGTTGTCTCAGAGTAGGTTTCACTTGCATCTCATCTAATAGCCTGGCTAACAATGATACCTTAAACTGTATATTGTTTTTCCTCAAGGAGATAAGCATATCTCTCTTAGAGCAAACTAAGGAGTTCAATTGTGCTTTATCTAGGGCTGGTGAGGATGATTTTCTACTTAAAGCATCAGCCACTACATTGGCTTTCCCTAGATGATAATCAATTGTACAATTGTAGTTCTTGATTAACTCCATCCACCGGTGTTGCCTCATGTTCAACTCATGCTGAGAGAAGATATATTTTAAATTCTTATGTCTGTGAAAATCTGGAATGTCACTCCATAGAGATAATGTCTCCAGATCTTCAAAGCATGGACCAAAACAACTAGTTCTAGATCATGTGTCAGATAATTCTCCTCGTGTTTCTTAAGCTGTCGAGAGGCAAAAGAAATCACATGATTATCCTACATCAACACACATCCTAGACTATTCTTAGATGCATCACAGAAAACTATGTACCCCTTCCCTTGCTCAGGTAACACCAGCACAGGTGCACTTGTAAACTTTTCCTTCAGCAACTGAAAAGAATGTTGACACTTGTCATTCCAAATAAAAAGAACTTCCTTCTTGGTCAACTTGATTAGGGATAAAGCTATAGAACTGAAGTTCTTAATGAACCTCCTATAATAGCCTACTAGTCCAAGAAAATTACGAATCTCCGTCAGTGTCTTCGGTTGTTCCCATTGCAGGACATATTCTACCTTCTTAGGATCAACATGGATACCTGAGGCAGATATAACATGTCCTAGAAAAGAAACTTCTGGTAACCAAAACTTGCATTTGTTAAACTTAGCATATAGCTTATGCTCTCTTAGCAAAGTCAAAGCTTGACAGATGTGCTTCTCATGTTGTTGAGCATCTCTACTATATATCAAGATATCATCTATGAAGACTACTACGCACTGATCAAGAAAAGACTGGAAAATTCTATTCATGAGTTCCATGAATGCAGCTGGTGCATTAGTTAGTCCAAACAACATAACTATGAACTCATAGTGACCATATCTTGTTCTAAAAGCAGATTTAGATATATCACTCTCCTTAATACGCAACTGATGGTATCCCGACCTCAGATCTATCTTAGAAAAGATAGTTGCACCGCGCAACTGATCAAACAGGTCATCAATCCTTGGCAGAGGATATTTGTTCTTTATGGTAACTTTATTCAACTGCATATAGTCGATGCATAATCGCATAGACATGTCCTTCTTTTTTACAAAGAGGACCGGAGCACCCCATGGTGAAGTACTTGGTCGGATAAAACCCTTCTCAAGCAACTCTTGTGGTTGTTTCTTGAGTTCTGCCATCTCATCAGGAGCCATCCTATACGGTGTCTGTGCTATTCGTTGTGTGCTCGGGATTAGATTAATCTCAAAGTCAATCTCTCGGGATGGAGGAACACCTGGAAGTTCTTCAGGAAATATATCATCAAACTCCCTAACTACCGAAACTTCATAATGATGAGGGCTTTCCATTGTGGTATCTACCACATGTTTCAGGAATGCAAAGCATCCATGTCTCATAAACTTCTCAGTTACCATAGCTGACACAAGACAAGTTGGAAGAATCATTCTGTCTCCCTGAAAGATCCATGTGTCACCATTGTCTGTGAACACAGCCTACTTGGAACCACAATCTAAGACAACCTTATACTTCTCTAAGGTGTCCATACCTAGGATTATATCAAACCCGAACATTTCAAGTGGTATAAGATCCACCTGAATGTGATGATCAGAGAAGGAAAGAATGCAGGGAAAACATACCTCCCGCAACACTACAGATCCCAGCAAAGGGGCTTCTAACATCAAATTATCTGCTCTATGACTGACAATCATGTTGCAGTCATGTATCACTTTTTGAGTGATAAAGGAATGTGTAGCACTCGGATCAATTAACACAGATATGAAGCAGGACGAAGACATATCAGAATAAAATAGTTCCATCTGACCTGTCACAACCCGAGGGTTGACCACTGCTTCGAGTTGATTCATAGCATAGAATCTAGTCGTTGTTTGTTGTTGACCCTGTGCTTGATTGTTGGGTGCCGACGATCCAGCTTGGGATGCTTGTCCACGTCCTCGAGCACCACTACAAAACTGTCTCCTCTGTGAACCTTGCTGACTCTGCCTCTGGGGTTGAGTTACAGTCCTGACTTTCTCAAGACAATCTCTCATCAAGTGTCCTGGCCTCCCACACTAGAAGCAATTGTAACTTCCGAGATTCTACCTAGGCGGTCATTTTACTGATGTTGATGCTGTACTGGGGGCTCTATTTGGAAGAAAACTATATCCCCTACCCCTACTCGACGTCCATTGTGTCTGAGTGTTGAATCTTAATGGTGCTGCCGGTGAAGAAAACCTCCACTTCTTGAAGCTTTCGGACCTTTGTCCATGAAACTGTTAGTACTCTTTCTCACTACAAAAAAAGATGATTTAACTACAATTATTCTAATTACATATATTTCAAATGTAGTCAAGTCGATGTTTAGTTATAATAAATATAAGTGTAAGCAAAATAAATATAACTAGTCTAATTAGTTATACATAATTACACTTCCCCCCTCTCCATTGTAAATGTAAATTAAAAATATAGCTAATCTAGAGTGGCATACGGCACCAAGTATACCCCTCCCAATCTAAATCTCAAACAAAACTGAATTTCATGGCGTCAATTGGCCATTGATATCCCGCCTGTCCAATTTAATCCTCCCATCAAACTTCTTTCTCCGTAACCCTCGTATTTCACCCTCCATACTCTCCAAGCATGTCGCCGTCTCTTGCCTCATCTCCCGGTCTCTCTGCATTCTCCCCAAACCACACCCGGCAACCTCTATTCCTCAATGACATTAGGAATGTTTCTTCTAAGCGTACGTGACTAGAAGCGTCCGGCGCCTCCAACACCTCATCCAGCACCTCCGCCCAGCTTGAAGGATCCTCCAACAACTTTTCTTCTTGACAGCTCCGCCAAATACACATTATCATCATATTTTAATAAAAAAATCTTCTATTTTTAGTATTTGGTGTATGACATGAATATCACTTAGATACACATTGAGAAATAAGTAGAATTAAGTGTATATGTTTATATATGTCAAATATGTTATCTTAACACTTAATTGAAAATAGACGTGCTTAGACGTGCTCTCTTGCTCATTCTTTTGTTTGAAAAAAATCAGATGTATGCTCTCTATTTGCAGCTAGCTGCCTGTCTGTTTCATGGTTTTTTTTCCTCCCGACAGTGCCCCGAAAACAATGGCTGGCTGCTTTGTTTCAACGCCACAGAATCAGAGCACAGTTGTGTGTCCCTGGTCTGGAAGGTTGTAAATCTCATCGGGAAGAGTTGCCACTCGCCGGGCTATTGCTGCACAGCTTCCAGTTTGCTAGCTGGATTCCAAACTCCGAGGCAGGCGTTCTTTAAATATTTTTCACCGACAGTAAATAGCTAATGCGGATACAAGAGGAACACTCGATTCACCGCTGCGGTAGCATACACACACTGAAATGGTAAGCCCCACCTCATTGATGGTTGATGAAGATTCCTCAAGTTGGTAATAACATTATAATGACGATAAAATATCAGTAAAAGCAATCACCCACCCTGTACTAGGAAAGTGGTGTCCTTCGGATAAAGAAACTGAAATTTAGAGAGATTTTATAATATTATAGCAAAAAAGGATCGAGATGATCAGAAGCAACAAGCTTGGGTGGATCAGAACAATACGACAGCTACTACTACTAAACTACTAGCTACTAGGGATACACATTATTGGTCGTCATGAGGAGAGAACCGGTGGCGGTGAATCACAAGATCCTTGATCCAGTAGAAGATGGGCAACGCCTTCAGAGCAAAATCACGTTTGGCCGGTAACTAGCAAGCTATAGCTAGCAGGGCCTTAACTACAGGGTTGTGCAGGAGGATCACGGGCACTTGGTCCGGTTGCCGTGCGTTAGCGTGTCGGTGTAGCATGTCCCGCACATCTCCCTGTTTCCGTATGTGCCCGGCGGGACGCAGCGGCATGCGGTGCAGCAGGATCCGCAGGCCCTGTGGCAGAGGTTAGGGCGCGAGTGGTTGGCGCAGCGGACATCGCAGAGCTTCGGGCATTCTGATGTGTTTGTTGAACAGCAAGTCGTCGACAGCCACCGGCGACATGAGAAGCAAGCAAGCACACATTATCCTAATGTAAACATGTCATACTAGAGAGAGAAAGGAGGAGGAGGTGAAAAAGGAGGAAGAAAAAAAAATGTCGTACCTTTGACGTCAACGTGGGTGATGTTGGGCTTGGTGACCGGCGGGACAGCAGGAGGCATGGTGGGCGGGGTGGAGGGCTTGGGGTAAGGAGTCGGAGGCGCTGAGGGCTTGGTGGGTGGTGTAGTCGTAGGTGGCTTAGCGGATGGCGTGGGTGGTGCGGTCGTAGGTGGCTTCACGTATGGCGTAGGAACTGCCGGGGTAATGGGTTTGGTAGGAGTAGTCGTGGACGGAGCTGGAGAAGTGATCGGCGCCGGAGCTGTAGCGACCTGTACAAAATAAAGAACAAGAATAGTAATTTTTTAGGACACAAGCATGTAGAGAAACGACCGAAACTAAAGCACCATATCTGTTTGTGAAAATGCGAAGCAGAAGCAAAAAGGAGGCAACAGGAGAGCTGAAGAAACGACTGCTACCTTGGAGACGTAGAGCTCATCTTGGAACGCGACCTGTAGGAACAAAGATACAGAGGGCGCAGCTTAGTTTCCGGGAGAAGAACCAAACAAGGCCAAAGACACGTTTTTGGGCGTGCGCGTGTGCAAGCCAAACCACACCACTGAGATGTTCGGGAACAAACAAGCTAACAAACAAAGAGAGGAACAGACAAGCAAACAAACAATGAGAAGTACTCACACTGGCGGCCACAAGCAGCGAGGAAGCGAACAGGAGCAGCAGTGCTGCCTTGGGAGCCATGTGAGTCAGAAAGATCAAAACTTTGAGTAGAAACAGAGTGTGTCTTGGGGGTTACTGGAGACTTCTAGCTAGCTGTGGTGTTGAGGGAATCCTGTGAATAAGAGGTCCTTATATAGCAGAGAGCATCGACGGAGGGTGGCATTACAGTCTTGGACCGGAGCATAATAAGCTGGGTTACTGCCGTTTTGGAATAGGAAGGGAAGAGGATCAGCAGGGATGGGCAATGGGTCAATAATCCCTTCTTGCGTCAATGGGCTGGATCGCAATTGCTTTGCTTGCTCGCTGGCTGGCTGTCCTCATAGCTGTCTGGCGGCCTGAATCCCTTTTTTTTTTTTTGATAAAGGACGCGGCCTGAATCCCTGCCTGCCTTCCCTGATGATGGCATGGCCCTCCTGTGCGGCGCCTCTTGCCAGTGCCAGCTGGTCCATACGACACGCAGTTCAAGTGTGACCCTCCCCTTCTCTTCGATTTCTTGTCTCCATCATCGTACCTTGTGCTCACTATTATTATACACTACTAAACTACACGAAAGATGCGTGAGCGGTTCGGATTCAGTCCAGGATTAGAATTTTAAGTTCCTGCTCCTGGGCGGAAATGTAGCCGTCAGATTTACATGTGGGCAACTTAATCTTTGGTCACCCCCACTAACACTGGCACGCCCACGTCGTGGCGCCCCTTTGTCTGCCAGCAGACTCGATTAGATGGTGAAATGATGACCGTCATCGTTACCTTCTGCAGGAAGCCTTCTACGACAAGCCTTCTCCAGCAAGCCTTCTACGACAAGCCTTCTCCAGCAAGTGTTTCCGTTCTCCCTCCCGAACAACAACACCAACGACGATCCCTTCTCCAGCAGGCGAAACAACAACAACAACAGAACCGACGACGTTCAGCATGGCAGACAAAAAAATCCATCACTTGATATTCCTGTCAAGGGACGATGAGGAGCCTATCCAGAAGGAAAGAAATTTCTCAACGCCCCCACCGGAGTTCAAAGAGAACAACTGGTTTCCAGTTGATACTTGCACTGGCGACGCTGAGAATCGGCGTGAAACAACTGCCGTCGAGGTCAAAAGTAGGAGAGGCTGTAAGCGCTCAGACAATGTCAAGGGTAAACGGCCTGAAATCGGTTGCAGCCGTCGTAGGCGAATAGTTAGATTTTCTACATCAAGCGAAGATGAGGAGGACGAGTGCAGTCCATCAAAGTCGAAGACGCGTAAGTGCCTAACTAAACCTCGTTGCCAAAAATCTAAAAGACCGTTATTGAAGCGGCGTTCCGCAAGATGCTTGTTTGAACGCCAACACTCTGAAGGCATGTGCCCTGAGTAACATGCTATCCTTATGTTGCATATTGACATGCTGAACTGGATTTGACTCAGCAACATTCCAAAGTATATAGCGCTCTACTTCGTTCTAACTACCTTTCTTCTGACAAATCAGAAAGTATAATGTTACATTTTGTTTTGCAGTTCATATGTCTGCTACCAAGAGGACGAAGCACTATTAACCCTAATAGCGGAAGATATCCGCTCTTGCATGGAAGGCTGCTACATCACCGACGAGATGATCGACGCACATGTTCATGCAATGAACAGAAAAAATCTGGAGCAGACAAACGAAAGGGTCAGCATATTTAATGTTCTGATGCTTCTATGTGTACGTGACGTGTTCCCCTCCCGATTCTCTTAGTCGTCTTACTTGCACATTTTCTGCCCTTCATTTTTCCTTTTGTCCCAATCCTTGATCCATTTTTCATTGATCACGTTCCTTTGATACCGCTCGTTGTTCCTTTTCTTCTCTTCATTGCTCCTTTTGTTGGCTTAATTTTTCCTTTTTTGGCTTCATTGTTCCTTTTCTTGTATTGCACAATTGTTTTTGATGTGCTACTTCTTCATTTACTCGCAATTCATGTTCCCTTTGTGCTTGGTTGTTGTTACGTTTCTCTTTGTTCCTGGTGGAATGGTCCTTATTCCAGATTTATTTGTACTTATTGTGCAGCCGATTTGTGTTTTTGACAAATCCCTCTTATTTGATGTATATGTTTTCTTATTTTGCAAAAATATGCTATTCTCAATCTTAAGTCTGCCGAGCCAATCAACGAGGAGCGTCACCTCACCTTTATCCGCATTTTCTTCGAGTTATACGAGCAACATTGTCCGCACTTAGATAATTCAACTTGTGATTATGTTAGTATTTTGTACATATATATATATATATATATATATATATATATATATATATATATATATATCTTGGGAATTTGGTGGCTATTCTCAATTGTACTCTAATTGTGACTTTAATTACACCATTTCAAATGCAGTACATGATTCCTATTTGCCACCACGATCATTTCTTCGTCATTTGTTTTGACTTCCCCATGGAGCAGTTCGTTTTTCTTAACAGCTTGGACAGTCGGGATCCAGCTAAATGGAGTCTTTACAAAGAAATTTGCGAGGGGGTGGTGAAGTACATGAAGATCTTCCTCACTGTCACAAGAGGGGTGGAAGACTGGAGCAATTGGAAATGGGATATTCCAGTTGTTCCCGAACAGAGGGACAAATATAGCTGTGGGGTCTATACGATGATGTTCATGAAACATTAGAATGGTGAAATCCAGTTGAATAAATTCATTCAATGGAATGATCCACAATATATTTCACAAATGTGTATGAAGATGGCTACAAAGATAGTTTGTAGTCGTTGAAATTCATGTTTAGATTTAATAGTTAATCGTACATTGGAAACAAAAGATAGTGGCTATTAATGTAATATGTTATTCCCCTTTTGTGATATATATTTGTTAAAAAATTTCTTATGTCAGTGTGTTGCCATGTCAACATGTATTTCACACAAGAGCCTACATTATTTGCAACGATGGTGGACTAAAGGATACGCGCACAGGACAACAGGAACAACAATGAAGGATGAGATGATACAACATGAACAACGATGGAAGGACGAGAGGATATGTGTTTACGAAAAAGGGAACACATAAGGTGATAACGGTAGCAGATAAGAGGAGAACAGGATTGAGGATTGTGAGATGGGGAAATTAGGAACAAGCCCGGAGAGCAGGAAGATTGTTTGTCGACAAAAGGATATGTGCAAAGGAGAAAAGGAACAACGATGACAGACTAAAGGATACACACACAGGACAACAGGAACAACGATGAAGGATGAGATGATACAACAAGAAGGACGAGAGGATACACATTTACGAAAAAGGGAACACGTAAGGTGATAACGGTAGCAGATAAGAGGAGAACGGGATTGAGGATTGTGAGATGGGGAAATTAGGAACACGCCCGGAGAGCAGGGTATCGACAAAAGGATACGTGCAAGGGAGAAAAGGAACAACGATGACAGACTAAAGGATACGCGCACAGGACAACTGGAACAACGATGAAGGACGAGAGGATACAACAGGAACAACGATGAAAGGACGAGATGATACATGTTTACGAAAAAGGGAACACATAATGTGATAACGGTAGAAGATAAGAGGAGAAAGGGATTGAGGATTGTGAGATGGGGAAATTAGGAACAAGCCCGGAGAGCAGGAAGACCGTCTATCGACAAAAGGATACGTGCAAGGGAGAAAAGGAACAACGATGACGGACTAAAGGATACACGCACATGAATTCCCAAATTTGCGAAATAGGGTTTTTGCGAGCAGTAAATAGCCAGGTTTGATTCTTCCGTTTAATCTTCTAATTCTTTTATGTTTTCCTTTTGCATTTCCATATGGCCAGCCGATTCCAGCACAGGACGAGGACAACATTCATTTTCGAGCTGAACAAAAAATTCAATACACTGACCAACATGTAAGAAGTAATTCAACATCTGGATATAGTAGGTTTTTCCGGGCTACTACATTTGAAGCTACATTCCCTTAATCCGCAAGTTCTCAACTTCCTCTGCACTGCTTTTGATCCGGAGAGAATGGATTGGCCGAACCTCGGTGGCGAGCGATTGAAGTTGACGGCAAACGACGTCCGCCGAGTTTACGCCATCCCCTCAGGTTCCATCACGGTTGATATGGAATCCAGAGACAATGTTACGAATAGAAAAGTTCAGGAAATGGCGAGAATGATGGGTCTGCAACCTAACAGGTTGTACTACAAAGACATCAAAGTTGCAGAACGGAAGATGTTTGAGTTAGACAATCTTGAAGATATAGCCCGACTGTATATTTTAATCGTCTTCGCATGCGTTCTTACGCCTACAACGAGACCGATTCAGGTTTACTACCTCAAATATATGGACTCGCTCAGTGGAATGCTGAACCTGAACTGTGCAGATTACATCCTCACAAATTTGAAGAGTCATATGGCGACTTTCAAGAAGAACAGATTCACCGGAAGGCCAGCTGGAGATTTTCACCTTCTGATGGTATGTAAGGATAAATGGATAATTGTTTAGTCCGCTTTAATACTGTTAATTGTACTCGTACTATCTGTTTTAGGTGCATTGCTTGGATTTGTCTTTCGGTGGAGGATGATCACAACTGCCACCGACATGCAAAATTTGGACTTACTTACCAAAGATTGATAGTATCATGAGTGGACAGCAACCTGCTCTTTCTCGGGAGGAGGACGGAGATGATCACCTGTTGGCCGAAACAACAGACGTGGAAGACGTTGAAGACACTGGAGTCGGTTCAGACGCGGAAGAAGGGGGTCGTGTTACTAAGTTATAGGAAAGAATTCATGAGGTAATTACTACCTTGCACGCACATTCTGAAACCATAGTATGTGTTACCTTATAAACATTGTATACAACAGTGTCTTACAAAAATAAAGATATACAAAAGAACAGCGCAACGATTGTTGATAAAGAAGAAGGTTGCTGAATGTAGATTGGAAAGATATAAGAAAGAACTTCGGCAACAACAATAGGGTTCACTTGTACCTTCTCCAGATGACATTCCAATTGTTGAGGCTCTCAAGACCTTGAAGAAGAGGAAAACACCGAGAAAAATGTCGAAAGCAATCGTGCCTGCTGTTTAGACATTTAAAGAACACCTGCATGGTGATGTACCCTTTGATGTGCATATGAGTAATGTCCTTGCCATTGCAAAGGAGGTAACGTTACAAGTTGCGGAGTCAGCAAGATAAGACATCAAGAACATACGAAATAGTGGGAAGAAAAAGCAGGCGACTTTGTCAACTGTGGTGGCCAGGACCACATCTAGTGTGGTGGCCAGCAAGACAAAGCAGGTTGCTAAGTCGAAGAGAAATGACAGGACCACATCTAGTTCGATAAGTCAGAAACCTTTCTTATAGTTCCCGTATTGTTGACGTACAGACAGTGAATGATAATTGGTTTTGTCCTCTTAGAAGAAGGAAAAGAACGATGACCAGGAGGAAAAGAACGACAAGCATGAGGAAAAGAATGACGAGCAGAAAAAGAGCATAGAAGGAGAGAAGGAGGAGGCCATTATCAAGGAGGGGGACAAAGAGAGCGATAATGAAGAAATAAGGAGGGAGGAAACCAAATCTGGGAGCAACACACTTGCGGAAGGGGTGATGGAGGAGAAGAGGGAGGATGAGGAGGACAATGGCATTAACGAGGACAAAAGGAACGAGGTGGGAGAGAAAAGGATGGAGGAGGCCAAAGCCGGGAGCAACACACTTGTAGAAGAGGTGATGGAGGATAAGCAGGAGAAGGAGGCAGACACAAGGATGGAGGAGGATAAAAGGAACGAGAAGGGAGAGAAAAGGATGGAGGAGGCCGACGCCGGTTTCAAGGAGGGGGACAAATGGAGAGAGAAGGGTCACAAAAGGAGGGAAGAGGAGGAGGAAGCCGGTTTCAAGACAACTTCGGGAGAGGAGAATAGGGAGGACGAGGAGGACAATAGCAAGGAGGGGGAGAAAGGGAGCAAGAAGGATAAAGAAAGGAGGGAGGAGAAGTGGGAGAAGGAGGATGACACAAAGAATGAGGATGAGAAGCGGGAGAAGGAGGAGGACACAAACAAGGAGGAGGAGAAGCGGGAGAAGGAGGAGGACACAATGAGCAAGGAGACAGAAGAAGGGGCCGAAATAGATGAGATCGGTAAGGAGGATAAAAGGGAGAAGGGCGAGGATAGTAGTATGGAAGGGGAGAAAGGGAGCGAGAAGGATGAAAAAAGGAGGGACGAGTAGGGAGGGGCTGAAATCGATGAGAACAGAAACGACGATGAGAAGGAAAAGAAAAAGAGGAAGAAGTTTGTGAAAGAGAAATAAAAGGTGGGAGAAGAGAGTGAAGATGGTGACAAGCCGCTTATCATCCGTCAAAGAACTAGTGAGAAAATGACAGTAGAACAGACATTGAAGGTGAAGCCGCTTATCATCCCCCAAAGATCTATCGATGAAAAGGTGGAACACAATAGGAAGGTGAGGAAAGGAGTGAGCAGATGCCAAGGAAGAAGACAACGAGAGATGCGTGGAAGAAGAAGACGAAACCGGTCGCGGAAGAGAAAAAGGTGGTACACCAGATGTGGGGAAGAAGAAGTCTCATGACGGAACCCGAATCAGTTGGACATCCACCGCCGAGAGTAGAGAAGTTGTAGATCTATCGAAGTACAAGAGTCAAAGAGCACCAAGTGTCTTCTACAACTGTCGATGCACAGGTTCAAACCTGCCCTCCTTCCCAAATTATGTTATTTGTTCCTAAGAAGCCAAGAACATCATCATCAATAAGCAAACATGAAGACCTATCTGTCGAAGCTATTGAGTGGAGAGTATGTGAATTTGCATTGAACCTGAAAATCAACTTGTCTCAACTTCTGTTTGATGACGGAACGATCAAACTATACATCAAGGATTTATATACTCTCAGACCAAGAGAATGGCTGGTGGACAATATAATTAAAGCATACGGACACGCGATCAACATGCAAGAATTGCAGTCAACTTCAGGAATAATAAAGCGAGTCTGCATCCCATTCAGCATTAGTGTAAGTTATTCCTAAACACTTTTTTACGGCTCAATGTACCCACCGATTTTCCTAATTACTGTTTTCATGGAATTATATAAACAGAAAAATTGTCAAGCAGACTTGCAAAATGCAGACTACAAATAGACCTGCAAACATGCATAAGAATTTGCCCAAATGGAAGATGTCTTCCTGTTTGATTATTTCAAGGATGGGATAGTCGACCATACCCAATGTGATTATGTGAGTCGTTGTTCTTTACTCGTTGTTATTGTTCCTCCGCCCACTTGTTATCATTCCTTCACTCACTTTAATTGTTCATGTATACATTGTTATTGTTCCTTTACTCAAGGTTATCGTTCCTTTACTCGATGTTATTATTCCTTTACTCGTTGTTCTCGTTCCTTTGCTCGCTGTTGTTGTTCCTTTATTCCTTTAGTCATTCTTATTGTTACTTTTGACTTCGTGATTGAACCTTTACTCCGCCACCTTGATTATTATCTCACCATGTTCATTATCTAACTTACCATTGTGCAATATTTCTTCCCTGTTGGATGTAAGGGTCATTTCTACGTGATTGTCATCGACTATCCACAGAAGAAGTGTTTTGTACTGGATAGCATGCCAAGTGAAGTTTCTTTCGAAGTGGATAGAAAACCGCTAGCAAAATAGTTGTTGAAGTTCATATCTCCCTACTTGGAAGTTACAAGAGCGTTTAAAGACATAGATGTATGGGAAGTGCAGGTACCATCAGTTCCAGGACAACTAGACGGCTTCAATTGTGAAATCTTTTGTATTCTATTCATTCAGTATTGGATAGGAGAAATCTCGAAGGAGAAATTCGATCTTTGGACCCCCGCCTTCCTGTCTTCGTTACGGAGGACCATTTTAGGTAGACTCCTTCTATGAACCGATAATAAAGTCAGAGATGACGTGATCAACCATGCTCTCGGTTGTAATACAAGTAGGCCGATAAGGACTATTTCCTTACCCCCTCCTGGAGCTGATGTAACATACATTATTTAATGATTAACAAAAGAAAATTGTATTAACAGACTCATTCTCTAGTCATTCTCCAGTAACATAATTTATTATTCACTATCATTCAATAGAAAATTTCTAAATTACAAGGTCAAAGTGTAGAAAAAGATCAACATCTATGACTAACATATTGTCTGAGTAAATTAACATATAGTTGCTTGTAAAGTAGCAATGCCATACGAGTAACGGAGGACAATCTTCATTCTCCTCCGGTGGACCAACGTTTCCTTCTCCTCCGGTGGAGTGGCTTGTCCTCAGAGAGCTCGTCGTTTTCCTCCGGTAAGTACATCAACAATAGGAACATGAATGACATTTAATATCATACACTGTCATTCAATAGAAAATTTCAAAATTACAAGGTAGAAGTGTAGAAAAGGATCAACGTCTACGACTAAAGTAACATATCGTCTGAGTAAAGTAACATATAGTCCAAGTGAAGTAACAACGCCAGACTAGTAACGGAGGACAATCTTCGTTCTCCTCTGGTGGACCAACGGTTCCTTCTCCTTATTTTCATCGTCACCCCCAATCTGATCTCGTTCTCTCGCTGTATTGGTTCCCGTACTCCCAGCTCTAGCTCCTTTTCTCCCCAGTCCAGTTACTTTAGTCGCCGTCCTCGTAAGGTGACTACGGGATGGCAGAGGAGGGGATGAGGATAATGAGGAGAACATGATGGCCAAGATAAGGATTTTGTGTTGTCCATTCCAGTACCAGTGGCAAGTCACGAGTGTAATTACTGTTGTTTCGTTGCATCATCAGGGGAGCAGGTAGATAAAACTGGGTTGGACAACACCGGCTCTACTTCCTCATTTTCATTGTCGCCCCCCATCTAATCCCATTCTCTCACTTTACGGGTTCCCGTACTCCCATCTCTAGCTCCTTTTCTCCCCCAATCCAGTTCCTTTAGTCGTCGTCCTCGTAAGGCGACTAAGGGATGGTAGAGGAGGGGACGAGGATAACGAGGAGAACAGGATGGCCAAGATAAGGATTTCGTGTTGTCCATTCCAGTACCAGTGCCAAGTCATGAGTGCAATTACTGTTGTTTCGTTGCATCATCATGGGAGCAGATAGATAAAATCGGGCTGGACAAAACCAGTTCTGCTTCCTCATTTTCATCGTCACCCCCCATCTGATCCCATTCTTTTGCTGTACTGGTTCCCGTACTCCCAGCTCTAGCTCCTTTTCTCCCCAGTCCAGTCCCTTTAGTCATCGTCCTCATAAGGCGACTACGGGATGGTAGAGGAGCGGACGAGGATAACGAGGAGGAGAACAGGATGGCTAAGATAAGGATTTTGTATTGTCCATTCCAGCACCAGTGGCAAGTCACGAGTGCAATTACTGCTGGTCGCAAGTCGCGAGTGCAATTAATGATGATCCTGTTCTCTCGCTATACTGGTTCCCGTACTCCTCGCTCTTGCTCACATCCAGTCTATAAATTGAGGCCAATGGTAGTACCAATACCATCTCAGTGCAGGTGCGCCACCTACTGGAAACATAGCCAAATCTCCACTTACTCCACCAAATATGCACTGAAATGGTACTGTCTCTGAGACTCTTCCTGAAGGCCACAATCGATGTCCATTGGAGCTCATGGGATCAGAAGATTTCTTCTATTCTTGATCGTAACTCCATCCCCTTTTTCCATGCTTCCTAACCTAAAGTTGTATCTGGCCGGTTGTTACTCCAAGCGTTTCCCATGCTTTCTATCCTAAGAGAAAGGATAAAAAGACACGGTGTAACACCCAGTCCAGCTTACGTCATAAAAAATTCTTCTTGGGTTGGACTACAATCATAGTCCAATCCCAGAAGAGGCAGAAAACTATAGAGCTATCTAGATTTGCAGTCTTATCCGAAGGGTCTCTTTAGAGACATATGTGTCTAGGGGGGTATCCGTGGGGATATCATGTGGTGCGATGCAAATGCTGCAGAATTGTGTAGGATTGCGAATCTGCTTGACCATGTTCAGAAACGACTAACCATGTTCAAGAAGATTCATAATCCTGCACATTGTTACATTACTTATGTTATTGTATTGTATCCCAATCTCACCATACATATTACTGTTGTTCATGTTATTGTTCCTTTTCTCGCCAGTCTAGTTCCTTTAGTCACCATCCTCGCTGTCACATGAACAATGAGGAGAAAGGGAATAGCAAGAACATGGTCAGAGAAGGGTATATGAGGAAAATGAGGAAGAGAACAGGTGAAATGAGATGAGGATTTACTGATGCTGCTTCCATCACCAATGGCAAGTCATGAGTGCAATTACTGCTGCTCGCATGTATCTGAATCTGTAGTTTGCATGTATCAGCAGTTGTACTTGTAAATGTAAATGCAATGTGATTTTGTATTATTATTACTTGAGTGACGTGTTTGAGGAAATCAGTGTTACATTAATTATTAATGCTACAACTCTTGTTAATGTACTCACCGTCCACGATCCATTTCTCATCCTTCGTGATCCTGTACTCCCCAATGTCGTTCCTGTAGTCATTATCTGTCAAGTCCCAAGTCAAAATTGGGCATTTGTCCTTGTCCAGACTGATTCTCTATTTGGCGATGGATCTTTGACCGTTTTTTCTGTCTCGCATTCTCCAGAATACCAATCAATCTTTTTCTTGACCGGATTGAACCTGGACGAACCTTTATTGACTTGCCTTTGAATTGACCTCTAGGAGGAGTCGGTTCATCATCAACTGTATTAAGCTGAGAAATAGGATATGGAACACCATTTTCATTACGTTTGCCCCTGAGTGCGTCAGCCTTTGAGCATAATAAATTAATATCGTTGTCTACCATTTGGTAAAGATCATCGTCCATGCAAACTGATGTCTCCAGTTGAACCAATTTGCGACACATATGTTGAAAGCGTTCCCCATATTCTGTTGGTTTATTGACATCGGCAGTGGAGTTGAGTATACTAATCCCACTCTTAGCAAGCTTTGTCCAACAACCGGCTATGTAGTGAGGGGGGATTGTTCGCAAATGTTGTTCTCCCAGAGAGCCTAGAATCTCAAAAAATTTAAGAATGTGCCTACACAACATTGCCATGCTTTCGTACATACGACAGGAACATTCGAATACTATATTGGCCGGCTGGAATAACACATTTCTCTCATCTACTGTAATATTGTCTATGATTTTGAAAATAGTGTATGTATAACTCCCTCCAATAGTGTCTTGAATCCTGAGGGGGACTACATACTCCATCATTTTCTTAAACCCCGCCTCAAAGATTGCAAACACATTAGAAGTATAAACCTCAGCGGCCCTTATTGCAATTGGGCTATAGGAAAATATATTGTTTGTAAATTTATTAGCTGCTTGAAACTCTTGTTCCTTTTCATTGCTCCTCCTTGTTGCAAGCATTCTATTGAAGTGTGTGAAGAACTGAACCAAGTTGTGATTTGGTTGTAGAAAGAGCCTCATTACAACATTACATGATTCACTGATCTGGGTCGATTTCATACCCGCAGTAAAATGTTGTCTTACCCAAACTGAGGACCATTGTTTGCGATAGCCATGTATTCTGACAATCCAACGGTGTGGCCCATTAGGAAAACATTCTTCAACCATCTTTGTCCAACCAAAATTGAATTCATCTACGTCTTCAACTTCATACATAAGGAGATTAAGATGGTTTCGCAAAATAGGTGTGAACAACTGAGTGAGGTTCTTCTGAGCATTTTGTAATATATGCCATGTACACAACACATGGAATGTATTGGTGAGAACATTCCTTATAGCTGCATCCATTGCGGCGTCTTGATCTGTGAAAATAGTTAAAGGCGACTTTGCTGACATGCATTTAAGAAACGTCCAAAATAACCACTCAAAGGACTCAATAGTTTCATTGTAGAGGAGGGTCGCACCGAATATGACACCCTGACGGTGGTGGTTGAAACCTACAAATAAAGCTGCATAAAAAAAATTGTCACCTCGGCTTAATGGAATGAGATATGGTTTAAGACTGGAACAATCATGTCGAATACATGAACAAATGAGACGAATAATGGAACACATGAGTTGGAATACTGGAATGGATATGTTTCAATACTGGAACACATGATTCAAAGGATAGATAGTAATTCTTCAATTCCTCGTGTTCTTCCCTCCATTAATAAATTTGGAAAACCCATATGGATTATGACCTGGATTAAATCTATTCTTTTTTTTTTAATTCTATACGTGCAATTCCTTCGAAACCGAAGGATATTCTCATATTTTTTTATACAAACACATATTACCGGAACACATATTGTAGAATAGTGGAACAAAAATTTCTAATACAGGAACACACAATATTCGATACGGGAGCAATGTTGTATACTAGTGGAACAAATAGAGCTGCATAAAAAAATTGTCACCTCGGCCTAATGGAACGACATATTGTTCAATAATGGAACATGCATGTTGGATACAGGAACAAATGAGTCGAATAATGGAACACGTGAGTTGGAATATAGGAACAGATATGTTTCAATACTGGAACACATATTGTCGAATACTGGAACACATGATTCGAAGGTCGGATATTGGAACACATATTGTAGAATAGTGGAACAAAATTTTCTAATATAGGAACACATGATATCTGATATAGGAACAATGTTGTATAATAGTAGAACAAATAGAGCTGCATAAAAAAAATTGTCACCTCAG
Organism: Alisma plantago-aquatica; assembly: GCA_963693085.1. NCBI lineage: Eukaryota > Viridiplantae > Streptophyta > Magnoliopsida > Alismatales > Alismataceae > Alisma > Alisma plantago-aquatica. The sequence continues at coordinate 860,333,807 of OY856409.1, read as the reverse complement.
CCTAATGGAATGACATATGGTTCAATACTGGAACATGCATGTCGGATACATGAACAAATGAGATGAATAATGGAACACGTGAGTTGGAATACATGAACGGATATGTTTCAATACTGGAACACATATTGTCAAATACCAGAACACATGATTCGAAGGTTGGATACTGGAACACATATTATAGAATAGTGGAACAAATAGAGATGCATAAAAAAAGAATTTGTCACCTCGACTTAATGGAACGAGATATGGTTTAATACTGGAATACGCATGCTGAATATAGGAACAAATGAGACGAATAATGGAACACGAGTTGGAATACTGGAACGGATATGTTTCAATACTGGAACACATATTGTAGAATACCGGAACACATGATTCGAGTGTCAGATACTGGAACACATATTGTAGAATAGTGGAATACAATTTCTAATATAGGAACACACAATATCCGATACGGGAACAATATTGTATAATAGTGGAACAAATAGAGCAGCATGAAAAAAAAATTGTCACCTTGGCTTAATGGAACGAGATATGGTTTAATATTGAAACACGCATGTCGAATACAACAAATGAGACAAATAATGGAACACATGAGTTGGAATACTGGAACAGATATGTTTCAATACCGAAACACATATTGTAGAATACCAAAACACATGATTCGAAGGTCAGATACTGAAACACATATTATAGAATAGTGGAACAAAAGTTTCTAATACAGGAACACATGATATCCGATATGGGAGCAATGTTGTATATTAATAGAACACATGACTCTATTAAGTACCTAATGGTCGGTAGCTCTTGTTTGTCTGGAAAGTTGTATCAAAAGAAATCACATCACCAAATAAGTGATAATCAAGCTTCATCCTCATGTCGGCCCAGAAGATGTTTGCAATTCTCTCTTTGCTATCAACCTTAATGGCGTAGTAAAATGATGGGTTGTTGTATGCTTCATTGTGAAAGTACTCTTGCAGAGCAGTGGCCTCACCAGCTATCATTATCTTTTGTCTCCTCCACCTCAAATGGTTCTTTAAATCCAATTTCTAAAACCTAACACATTCACGTCCACCGACCACCAATGACATTGCATCGTAAGAACTTCTTAATTGAATTCCAACATCTTGGTTGATCTCTGCTACAGCTCCTTGGAATTCTGAAACAATGCCGTTGGATCTAAGAAGGTGTGCATATTCCTGCGGGTGAAGTGTGTGGTTATGACCAACATCCCATTTAGTAATCTTGTACACATTGAGCTGGCGATCAAGATTTAGATTAATATGCCCTTTACACCCTGTCCTTTCTTCTATGCGGCGCTTCTCGGTTCCTGATAGGTGATTTATCAATTCTTCGCCTGAACCAGTGGCATGCCTTATACTCCCCTTTCGAAAGCCTTATTTATTGCAGACATATCGCATAAATTGAATATTTTCATGATCTGTATTCTTGCCCATAAACTTCTTCTCCCATTCGATCCTCGTGGCAAACCCTTTCTGATGAGCATAATCGTTATAGAACTGATGTGCCTCATGTACAAAGTTAAATTCAGGTTTTTCCCAATAATCATGTTTATCAACTTCATCTGAGATCATAAAAGATATCAGGATTAATAACGTCTCTTCAAAAATAAATAATGCTCAACCATCATGACAAAAGGAACAACCAAAGCAAAAAATCATGATACAAGTAGGGAGAAAAGGAACGACTGGAACGAGAATAGGAACGACTGGAATGAATGAAAAAAGGAAAAGATGACAAAATCATGAATACAAGTATAGCGAGAAAGGGAACAAATCACGATGACAAAAGTAACAATAATCACGTAAAAATGAACAACGATAAGGAAAAAAGGAACTGCAATAAGGAACTAACCATCAGAGTCCACATGAATAGCTTTCCCACCAATGTCGTCTCCGGTGAAATCAAATGTCGCACATGTGTGATTCAGATCAATTTCAATCTGAACGACATGTGACTCCACATCCAGATATGCGGAAGAGGGATTTGCGGAAGGAGTTGTGTCTTCAACATGATACAAATTATCTTCAACATGACAACTTTCTTCTGATATTCCTTGACAGCCCTGTTCTTAAAAACCCATGTCATTTAGATCTACGTCAAACGAACATGTATTCCTGACATAATTTATCTGTTGGACATCTTGGCGTGATGACGCCGGCACATAGGAGGCTTGTCCCTGTAGAGGTCCTTGGGGAGGTGATGATGGCAAAACACCAACTGAATCTTGGCGCCGTGAGGACACATCAGCTTCTGAACGATGAGCATGTTGAAGGTCGTTTAACTCCATGTCAATCTGGTCCATCCATTCGTCGGCCATGATGTACTAATCTGTAGAAAATGACAGTATGATATGAAAAAGCAAACCTTTATCGATGTAACTAGCTATGATATTAAAGATCACTCTTTTACTCATTGTTTCCTTAACAAGATTAACAAAATAACATTCTTTCAACGAAAGAAAATAACTTTTTAAGAAATAAAAGAGTTTTAAAGGAAATTGTTTCATTTTTCCGAGATAAAAGTTGGGGAGAAGTGTACAACGTTTATGAGAATAAAAGAGAAATGCAGTTATTGTAAAAGAGTTTCCTTTTAGAGAAATAAATGAAATTGTTTTATTTTTCCGAGAAAAAATTTGGGGAGAAGCAAACAAAATTTACGAGAATAAAAGAGTTTCCTTTCATCGAAAAAAGTCCACCACTTAGAGAAATACAGTTAATGTAGAGGAAAAATATATGATTTTGCGATGTCACTTATATGCAGAATCACGTAACAACAACAAAATCAACAACGATCCCGGTTGAGGCGTCGAACTATTCTTGAGCGTTAAAATAACCAACAACAACCACGATGAGCGTTAAAATAACCAACATCAACAACGATCGGTAAAGATTTTTCTCACCGCCGTTGTATCACCGCTTCCGTCGAGAGCCAACACCGATCTTAGTATGGTGCAGACGATGAAGGCCTTTTGACAACCAACAACAACCACGATCGCTCAAGATTTTTAGACAACCAACAACAACCACGATCGCTAAAGATTTTTCTCGCCGTCGGGCCTTACGACAACCAACAGCAACCACGATCTCAAGATTTTTCTCACCGTCGGGCCTTAAGACAACCAACAACACCCATGATCGCACAAGATTTTTCTCGCCGCCGCCGTATCGCTCCCGCCGACGAAGAGGGATCAAGCGATATAGATTTTGGAAGGAGCACTTGCCAACTAGCTTAGTTGGTCAAGCCTACAGCTTGTGAAGCGCAGGTTGCGGGTTCGAATCTCAACGAACTCGTTGGGACACTACATGAAGGGATTATAGCTCTCGGTGTAGCTGATGGTGTTCTCTCTCTCCTGCTACTTTGAACATGGGTGAAATTCCCCACTTCAAAAAAAAAATAGATTTTGGAAGGAAAGGAAAAACGAGAGAAATGAGAGCGAACAAGAGCGGGAGATGAGATGACAATGACGGAAACTGTGTTCGTATAGGTTGTCTCCACGCATGGGAGAGAGAGAGGGTTGTCAGAAGATTGCCAAATTTTGGCGTCAAAAATAAAATATTACCAACCCGGAAATGCCCCTGGATTTGATCTAACCGTCAGTGCAAAGTGACCTTTTCGTGCGGCCAGCATGGAGTTTAGGACGTCCTGAGAAAATACCCACTCACGACTGGATCTTTTACCGATCGTGAGACAGAGATCAACAACATGAGTCGTCATACCGCCCGTCATCTCCTCTCCTTCTCTCTTCTCAACAACATGGGAATGTGCACAACCCAGCTCCCTCACCTCTCTACCAAACACATGGTTGGTAGCTGGTATCTGACCGTCTCGCACACGGCTAGGCCATGTAGCTCCATATCAAGGTGTTGAAACAGGTGGGAACTGCAACATGGGGACGAGGACGACTGAGCAAGGGACCGGGCGACTACTGCCTTCTGCACTCCGGTCTGGTCTCTGGCTCTCTGCAGCAGATCTACAATTTTTTTTCAAAAAAAAAATATGCTCCAAAAGAAAAGGCACCTCCATGTGCGTGTTTCATGATAAGATGCTACCACAGGTCACAGCAAAACCTCCTTTTCTGCTTCTATTGTGCACTGCCAGCGTTGGACAGTCATGATCGCCATGAAGGTTGAGTCTGATTGTTGATCAATCGTCATTTGAGACCAGAGAGAGTCTCTGATTCCATGTATCATGCATCTACAGATTGTATATCAAAAAACATGTCTTTAATATTGCCACAACATTAAATGCTTATCAGAATTCCTTCCTCACCTAATGTAAATTCCAATCCTTGATAAATAATGACCAATTGGCAATAAGGATTGCACACAATTGGATGTAAACAAGCAAACAAAACCCACCGAATGCAGCTTGCGGGTGATCAAGGAGTACCATCAGATTTGGATCTGGACTAATCCCACCTTCAGCCTTCCTGTTTTTTTAGGATAAAAAACCAAAATAGCACACTTTGATAAAAATATGTACTGAAATAGCACCAAACACATCTTAATTCCCGAAATAGCCTACTTTTGGCGTTTTACTGTTTCCAGGACCAAAAGCGCAAAAAAAATGGCGTTTTACTGTGTTTCCAGGAGCAAAAGTGCAAAAAAAATGGCGTTTTCAGTTTAAAAACGCCAAAAAGTTGGCTTTTTTTATGGTTTTACATGAAAAACACCTAGTTTTTGGCGTTTTCAGGTGAAAACGCCATGTTTTTGGCGCTTTCAGTTGAAAACGCCATTTTTTGGCGCTTTTGGTTCTGGAAACAGTAAAACGTCATTTTTTTGACGCTTTTTGGTCCTGGAAACAGTAAAACGCCAAAAGTGTTGACGCTTTCTCTTGAAAGTGGGCTATTTCGGAAATTAAGATAAATTTGATACTATTTCAGTACATATTTTTATCAAAGTGTGCTATTTTGGTTTTTTATCCGTTTTTTTACTACACACCATCCTAGGAGTGGTAGCTCGGGCTGCTGCGGCTTGGGTTGTAGCTGGGCGTCCGCTTTTCTATCTCATTGTAAGAATTAGAAAATTATAAATATAAGAAATCTGGAAGACGGCCCCAGAGAAAGTTGTGCTGGGTGAAATTGGACTTGGATAGAATTAGAGTCCGTAATTACAGCGGGGTGGGTCATACCTACATGTCATATTTTTGGCCGTAATTTGGTAATTTTGGGTGAGTTTAGGTTCGTTTCAGGGACATGTTGGGGGGACACTACTACTGCTTTTAAGCCATGTCAGGGCAACAGTGTTAAATCAAAACGGCCATATCACGTCATGCTTTGGCACAATTGAGTTGGGTCTGTTTTGGGCGTGTTAGCCAATGTTAGGTATGATCTTGTATCGATTCATAGAAACTTCTCAGACAAAAACAGTCTGCCTTTAGCCACGTCCAACTAAACTAGGAGTTTGATACAAGTGTATCGAGTTTAGGTTTACGTGAGGATTTATTTCAGTACACATTATGTATGACTCAGTGCCAAGTTATGTTTAATTTCGGGTATTGCATAAATGTGTTCCTAGATACCAGATAACCCACGCAGACACATCTCACTCCAAAGTAGGAGGAAGCTAGAGTAAGAGGTTTGTCCCCTAACAGATGATGCGTGAATGTATCACGCTTTGTCACTGGCTTTAGATTGATTTAAGCTGCTACTGGGTCATGTTTCTCTCCGGATAACCCTTATTTTGGACACGCCGTTTATAAAGTAGCGAGTCTGCGACTGAATCTTTTCGTTTTTGGGTTAAATTGTTGGATGTTAGGTCTTCGTTCTAAGGCTATGGCTTGAAGACATTAAAGGCGTTTAAACATCGATCATCAAAATCAAAACTCTACGCCCTTTTCTAAAATTATCGGAAACATGTTATATAAATTTTAAAAGCGTTTAATAAATTATATGTAAAAAAAAAGTGTGTTCTAAGAAATTCCTCACTGTTTTCGCCAACCACGTTGAAGGAAGTTTGGAAATAACTTCACTTTTGACCGGGTGAACCTCCATACATTTGCTAGACACCTTGTGTCCAAAGACAATGCCCTCATTTACCATTATATGATATTTCTCCCAATTCAAAATAAGATGGGAATCCTAGCATCATTGTAACACTCTATTTGAACTCGATAGGTAGTCCGTGAAAGACACCCCATATACATAAAAATCATCCGTGAAATTCTCAAGATGTCGCTCAACAATATCAGAACGGATGGATGATATGCACCTTTGGAAAGTTATGGATCACATTCCAAACAACATACAATGGTAAAAAAATGCCATTAGAATAAGTGAAGGTAGACTATTCTTAATCCACAGGCTCTATCTATCCAAATTCAATTGTACCCTAATAACTGTCTGGAAAGTAGCAGATAGAGCAACGGTCGAGTCACTCTAAAATGGTAAGGCTCCTAAACTTGCTTAATGAGTTGAATAAGCTTAATTATCATAATTGAATTCTTATAACCCTAATCTAACCTTATGACATACTTTGAAATCATAATACAAGCTTAAGTTTCAAATTTGGTCCAATTTGGATACTGTTTGAGCATTGTATGCAATTTTATACACATTTTGGACTTTTCTATAATTTACCCAATTGAGGGGTTTTCTTTGCAATTTATCACTTGCATTATGTTCCTTGGATATTCTATCATCATTATTGAGCTTTTTGAGACATGGGGCATGTAACGACCCCACCTCCCAGTAACCCCCAATTAAGGGAGACCAAGAGGTCAGAGCCGTTAACCCCATTTCCGGATCAAAGATTCGACAAATAATCAATAATAATTATCAAATTCTACCAACTAAACTGAAAGGCTATAATAAAGTAAAACTTCGCATACCTTTTTTTTCTTCTTCTTTCAAACTAAGGGTATCTACTTCTATCCATAACTGGAGTCTATTCTAACTAATCCTCCTTTGTACTTTAATCCTCATTTAAATCCACATATGCCACTTTACTATTTGTTCTTTTCACTTGAACCTAAAACGTCGACAAACAAAACGCCGGTCAGCATAAAGCTAGTATGTGGGGGAAACAATAATCGTGCAACTATGATAACAATGTAATCAGTCAATTATCATTTCACAGCCAAGATTACGTCTTAAGCAATACTACTCAATCCTTATCATCCCCTATCTCTGTGTTGTCCCTACAGTGGACCTGGATGCTACCTTCCTCATTGTAGATCCCCATTAAACCCCGCATGATCCTACCTAACAGGTAGATCAATATCTAGGGTTGAGTCGCATGGCACTACCCATAGGTAACCCAATCCCTGACTCAAGGTGACTTGATGGACCTACCCATTGGTAGCCATGTACTAAGTCATCCAATGACCTGATGGGCCTACCCCATAGGTAGCCACGTACTAGGTCAAACTATTAAGCCACAAAGGGGACTATGATCTGAGCTAGTAGGCACATATCTTAAGTGATAGTCATATCCACATTATAGTTTGCATGAATTAAATTCATCCAACAGTTTAATTCAAGTCATCGAGGAAAACTTTGGAAAACCTCGAAAAACTAATTCAAAGATATTCATAAGCATAACCACATACCTGTCAGGCAGATTTGAGACAGAATCAACCAAGAAAGGAAATCCAATCAAGCAAGTACAAGAATCTTGAAATCACATCCAATTCCTTTTTATCAAAAACTATTCAAACCATCTTGCTACTTAAGGTTTCTATTCCTTTTTAGGATTTCTACCTCTTTTAGGGTTTACTTTGCAATTAGGGTTTTTACTTCATTTTACTCTTTTAAACCCTAATATCTCATCTATCCTTCATGAAAGTTATTAAGGTTACCTTTTAACAACATATAACCTTAATTTCAGAAACATCATAATTAATCATCAATTAAGTCCATTAATCCTCTTTTACATTAAAGATACCATTTTTATCCTTTTAATCCATGACATAATCATTATGCTCATTATCATCAATTCATAGTTCATTATGATCTAATTTACATATGAACTCTATTTGTCATTAATTCTACCTTTATCCATTAGAAAACTCTAATTACTACAGTAAGGGTATTTATCCACAATTAGGAAATTTTATACTCGAAATATCTTAGAATCATCAAATCTTAGCTTTATTCATGATTTCGAATAATTAAAGCCATTAAGAGTCGCATTTACCAATATTAGGGTTTCAAGGCCCATTAAAGTGTATTTATGCATATGAACTTCTAATTAAAACAATTACATGCAAAGCTCATCCTTTTTGTTCTTAATGTACCCTTTTGCAATTAACAGGTTAATATCGACTTTAATCATCAATAAAACCCTACTAATTCATTAATCACCTCAAAATAGGGTTTCGTAATCTTTAATTCATTAAAGTTGATAAGTTTCACTACTTTTCGAATTACAAGAGGAATTAGCCTTCAAATATATTTTTATTGCATTCCTTGAGTTATCCTGATCAAAATTCATATATAATGCACATCCATCCGAGCTACCGTTAATTAGTTATGAATTTTGCAAGGATTACTTGTTTAGACCAATCAACAAGTGCCATGTGTTCCTGCTCCATGCAACGTTGCTGGTTTGAAAACATTTTGAAAGGTCCGTTTTACCCTCGAGTAAATAGCTGGTTCTTCAGCCCACAAAGGGGCAAACTGGTCCAACGCTCCTACCTTCATCTTCAACCTCGCGCAACCTACCTTAGCCATCGACAGTTGCCTTCCCGCAGCATGCCCCTCCCTCCTGGAAGCTCGAGGACCGCCGCCAGTGGGTGCCCTAGCTCCGTTGTGCCTTGGCGCACGCGGGGCACCCCCAGGTTGCGGCCAGGATGGCTGCTCAAGGCGAGGCTAGTTCTTGATTTCTGCTGTAATCACATCGATTTTGCAGACATACGGTGGGAGGTGTGCGAAGACAAGGGTGCTGGATTGGTTGTCGATCGGTCTTAGGTTGTTGTGGAAGCTCACTGCCTCCATCAAGACTACAAAACCAGCCTTAGTTGCTCTAGGGATAGATCCCTACTCTTGACTAGGGTTTTCAAGAAAAGAACAAGGAGGAGAGCGTGGGATCTCTCTCTCTCTCGGACTCAAACCAGGGCTCTACCCTTCATATAAGGGTGGGTATCCACGCCCCAAAACGTTCTTTCAAGAGGAAACAAATTCTCTTCCCATTAGGAAACAATTTCTCTTAATTAAGAAGCAACTTCTCTCTCTTCATTATCCCTTTAAAAAAACTTTGTTCTTTAGATATTAGGAATTCAAAATTCCTCTCACCTATTCTCTTTATTTCTTGAATTTTAACCCATTGGCATAAAATTCTATTTTTATTTAGTAGAAAATACTTCCTTTTTAGCAATGCCACCAAAAACCATTCATTATGCATCATATTATCTTTTAATTTTGTATTATTGGTATTTCCTCTTTCTTTTTCTCCATTGGGGCTCCTTGGACCCCAGGAAACTCCATGATTTCGAAATTCCTTTTTAAGGATACTTATTATCCTTCTAGATGCATCTATTTCCATTATTTCCCATTATCTTGTTTATTTCTTATTAAAATATCTCTTTTTGAGGATTTCTCTTTATCTTTCTTTTTATTTTCCTCATTGGCATTCCATTTAACATTAGGAATCCTTTGGATACGAAAATCCATCAAGGGTAACTCAAAAATACCTCTTTCCACTTATTTTCCACATTTTATCATTATTTTCAATTTCTTTCTTAATAAAGAAATACTTAATTGATCTTTTCTTTTCTTTTTGCATTATCTTTGCAACTTTGGACTCCTTGGGACCCAAGGAACCCAATAGGTATGAAATCCACCTTTGGATTGCCTTCTAGAGGTTTCTACATTTTTCTTTTCTCTATTTCATATTAACAATGGAATTCCTTTTGTCTTTTCCTTGTTATTGGGCCCAATAGCCAATAAAGCCCACAAAACAATCATCAAGGCTATTGTAAACAAAATCCATTTATTCAAAACAAATTATATCTTTATTTGTTCAAATATCTTTAATATGAGAAATCACACTTCTCACCAAAAGAACCCAAAAGTTGGGGTTGTAACATCCTTCCCCTCTTATAGGAATTTTGTCCTCAAAATTCCATCAAGCAAACTAACAATTCAGGATAAGATTTTTCCATGTCCATCATTGGCCCCTATGTGGCTTTTCCCTATCCATGGCGCTTCCAAAGAACCTTTATCATCACATATTCTTTTCTCTGATTTCTTTCACCTTGGCATCTATAAACCTCACATGTGACTTAGGTCATTTCAGCCTCCCTTGGGGCTCAATAGGTTCATTGCTCCGCACATGACCCATGTACCTCACATAGTACTCTAAATTGGACACATAGAATTCATCACACATCACATTATCCTGAGGGGTAAGGGCAAACTTAACCTTCTCCACCAAACCATGTCAAAAGAACCCATGCATCGGGTACTCAACTCTCTTAGCTATAACATTGAGGGGTCGGATTTTCATGTCACATATTCCCCCACAATGAACTGCATGTCAGTCTACTTTGCATCATCTTACAACTCATGTCGTATCTGGGCTCCTTTCAGCCATTGCACGATCAAAGCGACTTCATCTGTACACACTGTGGTCCTTTCTTGACCTTCACAAGGTCCCTTCACCAACATCATCTTAATGAAGTGGTGACCGACACAACCTCCCTTACAAAGCTTCTTTACAACCCGATACTAGATATGGTGGTTATCATCACATCTTACAAAGGACAAGAATTGTCTCTATGTATCACCCTGAACGAGCACACATGCTCTCATCAGACCCTCTAGTTTGGATCATACTAACCATTAGTTAGGGGTGATAAACTGTACTAACATCGAGTTCTTCATGCATCTACTTTCACCTCCTAGAAGTGAATCTTTAGGTTACACTCAAGAACTTTTGAACTCGCATCATGGTGTAGTAGAACCATCTCTCTCATGTGTAGTTCAACCAGATCTGTCCCTTGACAGTACTCTTTCTTTCTTATGTCATATAGGTAAGGCGATCTACCATAACCCATATTGCATCTCGACCTTCCTTGGTCTAGGGGAGACTTACCACAACATCCATAGTGATGAACTCCCATTCCCTCTTGGAAAATTTTTATTCTTTATATCAATGCACAGAGTTACTGGTGTTCATCCTTCACCTCCCGACTTGCATGGCCACATATCACATGCAACTTCCTCTTAAGCATCCAAAGTACCATTGTCACTTACTATCTTCGTAGAACCAATATATATGGTGATCTTAAATCATCATCTCCCGCATTGTCATGATTCCTTAAGATGGATTCCTCAGAAACCCTAAACCACTCTAGTCAGGGTTTCATCACCTTCCTTTTTAGAGAAGTACATCTGAGGTTCCACAACCATCCTTTCATTGCACCAAGGACTAAGCTGGCTAACCAAACAACCATTAACTTGATCAACCGTTATTGTTACATCTGATTGTTAGCCAAACTTATCTCTTTCTCCAACTGAGGGTTAACCTAAAAACCTCTTCACATCCTTAGGTGTTAGGTACAGTTCAAGACATACACCTCCATGTATTCCACTTATTATCTCATCTCAGCTCTAAGTCTATCTTCATCAAGAAAACTCTGAGCTTATTCTCTTGGTTTTTTGAACTCAAACTTGTATAACTCATAGCTCATGGTAAAACATCCTCATAGGATGACTACCTTGTTTGTAAACCATCCATGTATTATTCACTCCATAAGGGCATGTTATCATCTCTGCCCTCATACCTCATGGCAACGTTCCAACTCACCTCACCTTTTATCCTTGGTGTATGGCATGCATATTGTCCTATCTCTCACTCCCATAACAAGAGGTAATAAGCATTTGGCTGCATTCCAAATACAAAGTTCTTCCTATTCCAAGAGTAGAGATGGTACATCCCACCTTGCTAGTACACCTTTTAAATCTAAGTTGAAACATGCCACATATGTCTCTACAACACAAACATCTCAATATCAAAGTTACTTCCATGGAAAACTGGTCTCGAACCCACTTGGGTCATTACACAATCCGTGGTCATCTCCTCTAGGTCTATAGGGTGCCGGCACTTTTGGGGTCATCCCTCTTCCCTTATGCATCTATAGAGTGCCCTACTCATCTGCCCTTTGGGTCCCATGAGTTCATGAAGGTGATCAATCTCCTAACCCATGGCCCTCAGACAATGATAGTTGTTACCTCTCGACCCTATGGTCATGTGCAACTAGGGAATTAGGCAACTCCTACTTCCATCGGTCTTATCCCTACCTGACCATAGGATAGACTTAGGATTCTAGCATAGCACATGTTCAACTTAGAACCTTACCCAATCCTTCATCATCTCTCTCTGCATTCATGGTCTAACTTTCATCTTTCATAGGGGTCATGGCGACATGCCTACCTTGGTCAGGCTCCCACACTGGTTACCTCCATGGTAACACATCCATATGCACTTTAGAGATGATTATCTATGGGTCTACATGTTCATTCTCATACCATGCACTTTTCACTTAGCTTCTCAAGATCCTATGAGACCTCCTTAGGTTACTTCAAAACCAACAGAAACTGGTGTACACCTTACAAAAGGGTCCCTCTCCCAGGATGGGAGGAAACTACAACTCTTGACAACAAGGCCACAAACATCCTTAGGGTTTATATACACATGAGTATGCTTAACCCAGCAGCTACTAAGGCACAAGAAGACCACCTACTAAACCATGCTAGGTCATACTTGTTTTCTTTCCACAATACTGGATCATGACCATACCTTCCCATGTCATCAACTTAGTTGTGATGGGTTCATCAAACATACCTTAAACTCAAGGGGTTTTCCTTTTCCTCTCAACATGAGGAGTACCATGCTTGAATCTATAAAAATTCAAATCTCATCATGATCATCAGGTATGCCACTTCCCCTCTTATAGGCCTAGGAACCCTAGGTTCACTTCTCTGATGTCCAACTGTCTGCTCAACCTCTTAACCCCAAACCAAACATGTACAAGGTATGACATGTACTTCCTGTCATCCTTCTACTTGAGCAACACTTCAGAGTTGAGTCCTCCTCAAGGACAAACAACAAGGTACAAGGCCTCACAACATGTTACTAAACCTCTTCATGGTTTAATGAACTCTTCTTCTCATCTATACCAGAGGTACAGAGGTATCAACAGTCTCATCCTCTCTCTAGGGTTTGGTTCCTCTAGTAGCTACCAAGATACCATCAACATGAGGAAACCTCTATCATCCACTTAGGTCGCATCATCCTCAACTCCCCACTTTTCCTCATATCTCAGAGTCTAGGCTTCCAACCTTCTTTCTTGGGTCCTGCTCTCTCTCTCTCTCTAGAGGTAACTCCCCAACTAGCCTTATACTAAAGGTCCTCTCTCCATGGAGGTGGATCAAGCTCACAAACATACCCCCACATGGTGAAGCCTATGCTCAAGCTTATGTTTGTTCAAGGTTATCCATAACTCTTTATGCTTATCTCATCAGCTTTCCAACATACCCCCTTGACCAGGGTTTTAGCACGACTGGTGTACTATGGGTGCCTACTATGCTATGCTCATATAAGCTCATGGGGTTTCCATAGGTTCTTCTCTAACCTCATCGATGAAGGAGCTATCCTTCACTCTAACATGCACAACCCTTCCCAGGGTTGGGTCGCCAAAGGTACTCTGTCATCCAACCTCTCATGGATCGTATGGCATCCAAGGCATGTCTATCTAAATGCCTGGTTTACCATGACATATAACTCATCATGCATCTCTCTCTCTAACCTTCACTTAGGGTTAGGGTTAACATCATCCTTAGAGGATGTGCCAGGTCTCTACTTTTAATGGGGGTCTCTACCTCCAAGACTAACTCTCTTTACTTATCCTCCTAACAAGAAGGTCTAGCCTCAGATCTCTCCTGAGGGCATGACAACTTATGTCATACGACCTAAGCATGTATCTATTCTTTTATGCTTAATCTATTAAGCTTATGTCCATGGCATCTTATTTACATGCTTTTTATTAATTTGGTGGAGGATTCCTTAAACCTTATTGTAACATCCCTGACCTGGGTTATAAACTAACCCTAGGTGTTTTGCCTAAATATGTAATTAAACTCTTGTGATTATCTTTTGACATGTAATTAAGTTCCTAAGGAACATACATTTTCATTTCTGTCCCTTTTAAACAATGATTGTAGTATTGTTTGGTAATACATGTACCTATGTGCAAATTTTCCAGTTAAGGGGTTTAACTTGCAAATTTCACAAGTTAAGATGTACCTCTGATGATGAGATATCATATGAGTGGATATGATGAGGTAAGATGGATTTCCCAAGCTTGGGCATCAAGATGCAGCTCGTGGAATGATCCTTATGCTTAAAAACCCTAATTTGGATTAAAGTGCAATTTACCCAAATGTGGAGTGCAACTTATAAAATACACCATCTAGAACATCTTTTATGACTCTTGACATCATTTAGAGTAGAAATGATGAAAGGGACACATGAATGAGTGAACAGATAAGAAAAATGATCTTTGTGCATAAAATTCACTAAGTATGAGGATGGAGACTTGTCATATATGAACTCTAGTTGAAAGTTGGTTTTCTTTACCCTTAGATCTAGAGTTTTGATGAGATTTACATACGTTTTGATAGCTTGGGCGTTCCTTAGAAACAAGGAGGGACTTAGGTGAGAATTTCATGTTTTAGAGGTCCTTATGGTGGTAAATGGCCTAGAGTATATAAGCCTTCACCCTTGCAAACCAAGTGAACGTATCCTTTATCCTCTTCATTTCTCATCTTTCTCAAAACGACCAAGGCAGAGCTCTGGACCTTAGGGAGACGAACAACTAGTGCTAAGGTGAGTAGGAACCATCTTCAAGCTCGAATTCATGGAGGAATTCTTCTTAAAAGGTTGGTTCTATGGTTAACTCACTTAGATTCCTTGTTTTAGCCGACCATTTCCATCTTTTCCTTGAAGAAACAACCTTGGATGACCTGTGGAGCTCAAGACACCATTAAAGTCTTGAAGCTTGGAGCTCTAGGAACCATGTTTGAGGCGGGTTTTATAACTCTAAACTCCTAGCTTTATTATGCATATCTTTGTTCTTACTTTTAGTGCTTAGTTCTTCTTCTACCTCCCTTCTTCCTTGCACTTTTGCAAGCAAAACGGTGGTGTAACTGACCTGAACAGAGGTTGCGGATGATGGGTGTGGATTCGTAGGTAACTTTATCAAATGACCTTGGACCCTTTTGGTCCAAACGGTTGCAACCCGTTTAAGGTCAAACGGTTTCAACCCGTTTGATCTCAAACGATCTTGCAAGATCGTTTGGATCAAAACGGTCTCAAGACCGTTTGATAGGGTTGACCAAGGGAAGACCATTTGAGGGTCTATTCATAATATATTGAATTTCATTTCTACAAAGAATTATAATCTAATTCCTAACCAATTGAGAGTTGAAGGCACTTCAACACCCTAACCCTAATCGGGATGAAATTGCTGATTTCAAGTATAGATCTTGTTGAGTTTTGGGTTGAAGGACCCAAACGGGTTCAAAACCGTTTGGGGGTTCATCCAAACGGTCTCACACTCGTTTAGTGACACCCCAAGACCGTTTTGAGGTCTAGTGTTAAGGAAATTTGATGGTTTGAGGGTCCAATTTCAATAGGTTGATGAATTGATAAAAATGCTGATTTTAGACCTATTTAGGGTTCAACCCTTATCCAACTGACTTGGTTTTTGGTCAAACTTTGGGCAAACGGTCTCAAGACCGTTTGGAGGTCACCCAAACGATCTCAAGACCGTTTGGACCAAATTTGGTCCCAATTGGAGGTCAATTGATAGGTTCAACCTTGATTTGATTCACATTGTTGAACATTGATGATTATCCGATTGAAACCCTAATTGAGATAGACTTAACCCTAATTGGCTTTCAATTGAGGGTCACTTTGGTGTCCAAATGGTTAAGGCTAATCCTAATTGACTCAATTTGTAAGTGGTTAACATGGCTTTGGCCAATTGAAGGCTTCAACATAGGAAATCCTATTCAAACATAACCTTTGTGTCACCTTTTATGTTCATGTGGTTTGAACCCATGTAGGTCCACACTCGTTTAAGCCCAAACAGGTTCACACTCATTTAGGCTTAAATGGGTCCACACTCGTTTAAGGTCAAATGGGTTCACACTCGTTTAGTCTCAAACGGGTTCACACCCGTTTAAGCTCAAACGGGTTCACACTCGTTTAGGCTCAAACGAGTTCACACCCGTTTAAGCTCAAACGGGTTCACACTCGTTTAAGGTCAAATGGGTTCACACCCGTTTAAGGTCAAATGGGTTCACACCCATTTAAGGTCAAATGGGTTCACACTCATTTAAGGTCAAGTGGTTCCACACTCGTTTAAGGCTCAAATGAGTTCAAGGTCGTTTGAGATTAAACGAGTTCTAGGTCGTTTAAAACCTAAATGGGTTGAAGGTTGAAGGTTAAACCCTAAACCAATTGGAGATTTTCAAAGTTGTTTATACTTAATCACTTGAAGGTGTAAATGGTTCAATGATTATCTAATCTAAACCCTAATGGTAACTTAAGACATTAAGGGACTAAATGACTAATGAATTGACCCATGATGATGATCAATAGGTAAATTACCAAAATGCCCTTGAGGGGTTAATTTGAGTGATACCTTGTTCTAATCAAACCCTAATCACCTGATAGTGATGATTTGGTTTATGTTAATCAAGGATGACTTGACCCAACCTATCTAGAGTGGTGTAATCACCATCTACTAGTGAGAGGAGAGAGAAAGTACCATTTATGGTCAAAACTCAAGTAAAATACCTTCAATGTACTTGAATATGCAAGATTAGGAATGATCCACTTATGTGAGATCATGGAAACCCTAAATATGATAATTGGTGAATCTTAATCTTATCTGAGGGCTTTAATGATGATGTTTCTCATACATGGTGATGTTATGAGATTAATTCACCATGAGGTGAATAGTAAACCCTAATTCTAGGGTGATGACATGTAATGTGAATAGTAAACCCTAATTGATGAAAATCAGGGAATCTAACCCTTGTAAGAATACGAGGGTACAACTCTTAATATGAACTTCTTACTATTATCAGTTGAATTAACCATGCAGGTTCTTATACATGATGATGATCATATCCAGGTAAGGATTATGGTTTCATGTTCATTGAAAGCATGTTATTAGCTTTATGAATAATGACTTATGCTAAATGCCTAGTAAGTAACATCTTATGAGATTGATGGGCTGTGAGAGCCATGAGTATCATCAAGGTCATGCTTGACAGATGACTTGTGAAGAGATAACTGAGAAATGATGATTACGTGAATTAGACTTGATACATTTAGTATTTTACTTTCATAGCTGCTGTTCTAATGATTAATGTTTGAGAACATGTATGATGTTAAAAGAATACTGAAATGTACCTAACTAATCAAGTATAATCATACCACGTAGAGCCCTGATCATAGATCCATCATTGTCAGGAGTTAAATGATGGTAAAATAGGTTTTCCTAAGGGAACTCATGGATCACATACTTTTGAGTATGTGGGGAATATGGATGTGAATACCCTTACATCCTAGTGTAGGAATTGATGTAGATGTACTTTAATCTATCAATCCTTCACTATGTGTTTATGTCAGGTGATGTAACACTATTCTCCCGAGGAAATCTTTTATACCGCATCGATGAGAGATAAACAAGAAATCTTTCGATGGCGAAGAGAGTACAGAATGCCACTGTGACTCTAATAGCAAACTACCAGAATACCCTGGTAAGCTATAGTAGCAGAGACACTAGATGTCCTGAATGTTAACCCTCACACTGACTGAGGAAGATGAGGTCATAAGAATCCGGCTCTTTTGATGACCTATGTATGATACCGATGCGACTTAAGAGTGATCGGTTGGAGTATGAGCGGTATACCTCATCTCCGCAGGGCATAATAATGTTTGTAAAACATAATCAACCGCGTAGCATATCTGCTTAGGTTGAACTACGAGATACATTGGTTGAAGTTACATTACTTAGTATACATGTTCTTCATATTCCTTAAATGTTGTTGTTCTAATTGATAACAATCTGCTGCTGATCACCTTAAAGCTTTTATTGCTTATGTTGCTCTTTGATTGCTATAATAAAGCTTCTGGCGGAGAGTTATAACTCTCACTGGGAAAATTATTTAAAATTGTCTCACCCCGTAGATTTCAACTTTTTAGGTGGTCGTCGAGGCCAAAGGTACCAGCCTGCAGGTGATCAGAATCAGCAGCAAGAGCACCAGGGGCAGCAGTGAATCTCAGGTGGAGATACTGACTGTTAAGTCATGTAGTTAGAAAGTCTTATGTCGTCTCTGTACTCTCAGGTCCTTGGAGTCTTTTGGTCTGACATTTTGGGTTTTAAATCTTGAGATTTTGTATCTGGCTGTGTATATTCACTCATGAAGTGATCTAACAGAGATGTAATCTATTTACCTTGTTTCTTATAAAAGGAGTTTCATGATTTCAGGATCTTGTCTCAAAAAGTTTTAATTTCTGATGATTTTCGTATTCCGTTGTTAATCGAATCGCTTCCGCTATGTTTATCTTGTGTTTTGAAGATCAGAGCCCACAATTAGTGGTATCAGAGCTCTAGGTTCGCTGAGTCTACAGAGACATAGGACTTAGGATGTCGAGTCTATCCTTAGTGTTTCTTTCGTATCTAATAGAGTCTTCTGCTCCTCAAGAGAAGAAGATAATTAAGGATGTCTGAACCACATGAGGAGTACGTGGCAGAAAGTAGTATCGCTGCACCCCAAGGAGGTGCAAGGAACCTAGAAATAGAACAACCCATACCTGAGCCACCTATGGAGCCACCTCAGTTTGACCCAGCTGACATGGGAAACCCAGCTGTTCAAACTATGTTCGGGCAGTTTATGACTGCCATGACACACATCACCGACATGATGCCCATGCCTGCACCTAGGGCACCTGCCCAGCCTGAAGGACAAGGTATCGGTAAGATGTTCGAGCGACTTTGTCGTGTCGGAGCAACCAAGTACTTTGGAATAGCTGATCCTGCAGATGCCGATCTGTGGTTAACAGAGTTAGAGAAAGCTTTCAGAATCCTTAACATCCCCGAAGGTGAGAAAGTTAGACATGCTGTCTATCTTCTAAAAGGAAGTGCTGGTCACTGGTGGACCATGGAAGAGCAGAAGAGGCCTGGAATAGAGATCTCGTGGGAAGACTTTCGTCGGGAATTTGTCCACAGATATTTTCCAAAAACCTTCCTGGACGAGAAGATCTCTCAGTTTGAGAGACTGAGGCAGGGTATGATGAACATTAGCGAGTATGAGGCTAAGTTCATGGAGTTGTTGCGATTCTGTCCGCACATGGCTGCCACAGAAGAAGAGAGGATTAGAAGGTTCGAGAAGGGTTTAAACGCCGACTTGACTACTCCCGTGTCTTGGAAGCTTGGAGCTCTAGGAACCACATTTGAGGCGGGTTTTATAACTCTAAACTCCTAGCTTTATTATGCATATCTTTGTTCTTACTTTTAGTGCTTAGTTCTTCTTCTACCTCCCTTCTTCGTTGCACTTTTGCAAGCAAAACGGTGGTGTAACGGACCTGAACAGAGGTTGAGGATGATGGGCTTGGATTCCTAGGTAACTTTATCAAACGACCTTGGACACTTTTGGTCCAAACGGTTGCACCCCGTTTAAGGTCAAACGGTTTCAACCCGTTTGATCTCAAACGATCTTGCAAGATCGTTTGGGTCAAAATGGTCTCAAGACCATTTAATAGGGTTGACCAAGGGACTACCATTTGAGGGTCTGTTCATAATATATTGAATTTCATTTCTACAAAGAATTATAATCTAATTCCTAACCAATTGAGAGTTGAAGGCACTTCAACACCCTAACCCTAATCGGGATGAAATTGCTGATTTCAAGTATAGATCTTGTTGAGTTTTGGGTTGAAGGACCCAAACGGGTTCAAAACCGTTTGGGGGTTCATTCAAACGGTCTCACACTCGTTTAGTGACACCCCAAGACCGTTTGGAGGTCTAGGGTTAAGGAAATTTGATGGTTTGAGGGTCCAATTTCAATAGGTTGATGAATTGATAAAAATGCTGATTTTAGACCTATTTAGGGTTCAACCCTTATCCAACTGACTTGGTTTTTGGTCAAACTTTGGGCAAACGGTCTCAAGACCGTTTGGAGGTCACCCAAACGATCTCAAGACCGTTTGGACCAAGTTTGGGCCCAATTGGAGGTCAATTGATAGGTTCAACCTTGATTTGATTCACATTGTTGAACATTGATGATTATCCGATTGAAACCCTAATTGAGATAGACTTAACCCTAATTGGCTTTCAATTGAGGGTCAATTTGGTGTCCAAATGGTTAAGGCTAATCCTAATTGACTCAATTTGTAAGTGGTTAACATGGCTTTGGCCAATTGAAGGCTTCAACATAGGAAATCCTATTCAAACATAACCTTTGTGTCACCTTTTATGTTCATGCGGTTTGAACCCATGTAGGTCCACACTCGTTTAAGCCCAAACAGGTTCACACTCGTTTAGGCTTAAATGGGTCCACACTCGTTTAAGGTCAAATGGGTTCACACTCATTTAGGCTCAAACGGGTTCACACCCGTTTAAGCTCAAACGGGTTCACACTCGTTTAGGCTCAAACGGGTTCACACCCGTTTAAGCTCGAACGGGTTCACACTCGTTTAAGGTCCAATGGGATCACACCCGTTTAAGGTCAAATGGGTTCACACCCGTTTAAGATCAACTGGGTTCACACTCGTTTAAGGTCAAGTGGGTCCACACTCGTTTAAGGCTCAAATGGGTTCAAGGTCGTTTGAGATTAAATGAGTTCTAGGTCGTTTAAAACCTAAATGGGTTGAAGGTTGAAGGTTAAACCCTAAACCAATTGGAGATTTTCAAAGTTGTTTATACTTAATCACTTGAAGGTGTAAATGGTTCAATGATGATCTAATCTAAACCCTAATGGTAACTTAAGACATTAAGGGACTAAATGACTAATGAATTGACCCATGATGATGATCAATGGGTAAATTACCAAAATGCCCTTGAGGGGTTAATTTGAGTGATACCTTGTTCTAATCAAACCCTAATCACCTGATAGTGATGATTTGGTTTATGTTAATCAAGGATGACTTGACCCAACCTATCTAGAGTGGTGTAATAACCATCTACTAGTGAGAGGAGAGAGAAAGTACCATTTATGGTCAAAACTCAAGTAAAATACCTTCAATGTACTTGAATATGTAAGATTAGGAATGATCCACTTATGTGAGATCATGGAAACCCTAAATATGATAATTGGTGAATCTTAATCTTATCTGAGGGCTTTAATGATGATGTTTCTCATACATGGTGATGTTCTGAGATTAATTCACCATGAGGTGAATAGTAAACCCTAATTCTAGGGTGATGACATGTAATGTGAATAGTAAACCCTAATTGATGAAAATCAGGGAATCTAACCCTTGTAAGAATATGAGGGTACAACTCTTAATATGAACTACTTACTATTATCAGTTGAATTAACCATGCAGGTTCTTATACATGATGATGATCATATCCAGGTAAGGATTATGGTTTCATGTTCATTGAAAGCATGTTATTAGCTTTATGAATAATGACTTATGCTAAATGCCTAGTAAGTAACATATTATGAGATTGATGGGCTGTGAGAGCCATGAGTATCATCAAGTTCATGCTTGACAGATGACTTGTGAAGAGATAACTGAGAAATGATGATTACGTGAATTAGACTTGATACATTTAGTATTTTACTTTCATAGCTGCTGTTCTAATGATTAATGTTTGAGAACATGTATGATGTTAAAAGAATACTGAAATGTACCTAACTAATCAAGTATAATCATACCACGTAGAGCCCTGATCATAGATCCATCATTATCAGGAGTTAAATGATGGTAAAATAGGTTTTCCTAAGGGAAATCCTGGATCACATACTTTTGAGTATGTGGGGAATATGGATGTGAATACCCTTACATCCTAGTGTAGGAATTGATGTAGATGTACTTTAATCTATCAATCATTCACTATGTGTTTATGCCGGGTGATGTAACACTATTCTCCCGAGGAAATCTTTTATACCACATCGATGAGAGATAAACAAGAAATCTTTCGATGGCGAAGAGAGTACAGAATGCCACTGTGACTCTAATAGCGAAGTACCAGAATACCCTGGTAAGCTATAGTAGCAGAGACACTAGATGTCCTGCATGTTAACCCTCACACTGACTGAGGAAGATGAGGTCATAAGAATCCGGCTCTTTTGATGACCTATGTATGATACCGATGCGACTTAATAGTGATCAATTGGAGTATGAGCGGTATACCTCATCTCCGCAGGGCATAATAATGTTTGTAAAACATAATCAACCGCGTAGCATATCTCCTTAGGTTGAACTACGAGATACATTGGTTGAAGTTACATTACTTAGTATACATGTTCTTCATATTCCTTAAATGTTGTTGTTCTAATTGATAACAATCTGCTGCTGATCACCTTAAAGCTTTTATTGCTTATGTTGCTCTTTGATTGCTATAATAAAGCTTCTGGCGGAGAGTTATAACTCTTGCTGGGACAATTATTTAAAATTGTCTCACTCCGTAGATTTCAACTTTTTAGGTGGTCGTCGAGGACGAAGGAACCAGCCTGCAGGTGATCAGAATCAGCAGCAAGAGCACCAGGGGCAGTAGTGAATCTCAGGTGGAGATACTGGCTGTTAAGTCATGTAGTTAGAAAGTCTTATGTCGTCTCTGTACTCTCAGGTCCTTGGAGTATTTTGGTCTGAGATTTTGGGTTTTAAATCTTGAGATTTTGTATCTGGCTGTGTATAATCACTCATGAAGTGATCTAACAGAGATGTAATCTATTTACCTTGTTTCTTATAAAAGGAGTTTCATGATTTCAGGATCTTGTCTCAAAAAGTTTTAATTTCTGATGATTTTCGTATTCCGCTGTTAATCGAATCGCTTCCGCTATGTTTATCTTGTGTTTTGAAGATCAAAGCCCACACTTATCAACCTTACCCATACCTCAAGAGGGTGAGGAAAAGAGAGAAAACCCTAATCCTTAAGGTCCTTAACAACATTTGAGTTGAGAAGG
This sequence comes from Alisma plantago-aquatica, assembly GCA_963693085.1. NCBI lineage: Eukaryota > Viridiplantae > Streptophyta > Magnoliopsida > Alismatales > Alismataceae > Alisma > Alisma plantago-aquatica. The sequence continues at coordinate 860,310,631 of OY856409.1, read as the reverse complement.
GATGAACAAGATGAGAGAGTCCTAAAGGTATCTTATTTCGAGTCAGATCCTACGACATCGGCCATGCAGTCACACTAATCTGGGAGTCCTCGTATTCCGACTAGTGGTGTGGAGAAAAATCTTGCCAGCCCCCAGACATGATACTTTTCTAGACACCTCAGTCTTTCAGAAAATCCTCTAATAACTCCCTTGGGTTTTACGGAGTTTGTAAAATTTAATAATTATTAAAGACTAAATGAGGAACCTATGCTATGATACCAAATGTAATGACCCCGCCTCCCAGTAACCCCCAATTAAGGGAGACCAAGAGGTAAGAGCCATTAACCACATTTCTGGAGCAAACGTTCGACAAATAATCAATAATAATTATCAAATTCTACTAACTAAACTGAAAGGCTGTATTAAAGTAAAACTTTGCATACCTTTTTTTTCTTTCAAATTGAGGGTATCTACTTCTATCCATAATTGGAGTCTATTCTAACTAATCCTCCTTTGTACTTTAATCCTCATTTAAATCCACATATGCCACTTTACTGTGTGTGTGGGACACCAATCGAACAAAACGTTATTAACTAAGCAAAAGCGAACATCAACAATAGATTTACTAAAAATTAAAACCATTTGCAAAGAGATCCAAACACAGGAAAACTCTTTTATCAAGAACCAATGTATTTCATTTACATCTTGGTTCATAAGTACATATATTGTACCGTCTCTTCTCGAGGATTACAAGCTTCAACTGTCTAGTTAAACTATACACAGACAACATAAAAACCTCAAGGCATCAAGCCAAAAATCTCAGATCGATTCATTAAAAGTACTAGCTACAAATTCCGAGGACCTGAGAGTACAGATACGACACATAGGACTCTCTATACATAATGTGATAGATAGTGCCTCCACCTGAGATATCACTACTGTCCTTGTTGTTGCTGCTGTTGTTCTTCCCATGTTGTAGGGTTTCTGCCTCTTCTTCGGCGTCTACCTAAAAAGTTGGATCCCACGGGTGTGAGACAATTGAAATTGTCCCAGCGAGAGATATAACTCTCTGCCAGAAATATTATTATTGCAATTAATAAAATAAAACTGAGCAGAAGAATCATATATGTTAATCATAAGTTAAATCAATGTCTAAACAGATTAGAGCAATACTCTTATTCAAATCATTTCAACTATAACTTGATAAAGCAACATGTCACTTATCCAATAAGAAATTGAAGAAAATATATAACATTATTCCATTTAAGACATGCTATGCTAGGTAACATCAACCAATGATTCTCGTATTTCAACCTTAAGCAATTACGCTACACGGCTGATTACATTTTACAATCATACTTAAGCCCTGAGGAGATGAGATATACCACTCATACTCCAACCGACCATTGTGAAATCGAAATCGGTACCATACATAGGTCAAGGAAGAGCCGAATTTCTATGACCTCATCCTCCTCAGTCAGTGTGAGAATAAAATGCAGGACATCTTGTGTCTCTGCTAAATAGCTTTCCAGGGTATCCTGGCAACTTCACTATAGAGTTACAGTGGCAACTGTACTCTCTTCGTAATCGAGAGATTTCATATTTATCTCACATCGATTCGGTATTAACATCATCGGGAGATTCGTGATACATCCATCCTGACATCGGGAGATTAGTGATACATCTGTCCCGACATATATAATGAAGGATTGAGAGATTTAATGTATATCTCACATCAATTCCTCCATTAGGGCGTAAGGATATTCACACCCATAACCCCCACATACTCAACAGTATGCCCTCCAGGAGTTCCCGTAGGAAAACCTGTTTCACCATCACCAACTACTGACGATGATGGATCTATGGCCAGGGCTCTACATGATAAGATTTCACTTGATTAATTAGGTACGTTACTATATTCTTTTAGCATAAGTCAGGTTTTCAAACAAAAATCATTATAACAAATGCTACAGAGAATGAGTAATACTTCTATCAAGTACTTTTCAAAACTTTATAAAATATTAGGATCTCAATCCCTTTTCACATCATGGGTATTCTCATCCCTTAACATCTCATCATCATGATTATGGAATATGGGTATTCAAACCCTCAATTCATCAAAGAACACTTGTTACCACTTATCAGGTAACTAATACCTTCAGGTCATTTGACCAAGGTAAACATGATACTTGCAATACAAGCATCTCACTTGGCTCTTAAAGCTCATTAATATTTTGTTACCTCTTATTAGGCAACAAAGCATGTTATGGCTCACAAGGCCCATAAAACAAATTTCAATAATAAATCATCATAGCTCATATGTAACATCCCTGACCGGGGTTATGCTTTAACCCTAGATGTTTTGTTTAATAAATTGGATTATATGCTTGCTCTTATCTTTTGAAAAGTAATTAAGGCTTAAGAGGAATTCATATTTCAATTTTAGTCCTTTTTGAATAATGTTGAAATGATACTTTACTTATTTTGGACTAAAGTGCAAATTACCCAATTTGAGGGGTTAAATTGCAAATTGTGCATGATAATATGTTCCTCATGTGTTGAAGCATCATGAGAATGAAGGTGATGCAGAGGTATGACTTGTGGTAGCCTGAGTACCAAGAAAGAGCTGATAAAGCAATGCTTGTGCATTAAAACCTAGTTTTGGTGTAATGTGCAATTTACCCATAACTTAGGGTTCAATATGCAAATTACCTCTTCAAAATAGTCCCTAATGTTTATTGGTATCATGTAAAGAAAACAAAATGAGAGGGGAATCTCATTTGTACCTCTTTGAAGGAGAGAGAATCTTGATATTAAAATAATCAAGATTTAAGCATAGTTGAAACCCTAATTTGATTTAATGCAAAAATAATTATATTAAATGGATTTCCCTTCAACTAAAATTGTAGAGGTTGAAATCCATATATATGGACGTCCTTGTGCCTTGAAAAGGCAATGGAAATATCTACGTGGAGAACCCACTCACATTAAGAAAATAAAAAGAAATATCCACTAACATATGGATATTATTATTATAAGGGTTAAGGTGCTTAATTTGCTTTTCTTTAAATCATGGATAATTGAGAGGAATAATAGGAAAATGAGATATACTCATAACCAAGGAATGGAATGGGGCAAGTGGCAAGGACATGGATGAGATAATCCCTACTTTCTCTCTCTTAAATGAATTTTCAATAAAATTCATATATATGCTCCTTTATCCATGAGTTGAAAGGGTAATTTCGAATCCACTTTCACTTCTTGCTTGCAAAACGACCAAGGGAGCTTAAGAGAAACAGGATGACGACCCCAACCTTTTAGTAAGCTTCTTGACCTTCTTTCACCTTGATTTCATGGTGGAAATCACAAATCAATGCTTGATTTCTTCTTTTCTTCACTCAATCTTCAACTCTAGCCAATCCTTTTCCCTCAAAAGCTTGAGGAACGAACCTTGTGGTTTGAGAAATCTTCTCCCACCATTTTTGACGTTAATCTCCAAGCTTTAAAGCTCAATTGAAGGCGGTTTATATAACTTGAACCCTTAATCATTGTTATTGAATTCAATTCTTCAATTCGTTTTGTTCAATCGTTCTTCTTGAAATTTCTTTGATTAATTGATGAAACTACCATGATAATGATAGTATAATTCGAGGGGTTGAAGCTTGATGATGATGACATCATATCAAGCACACATCTCAATTAATATCATAGGCAAACGATTTCAAAAGTTGAGACCAATCAGTTGCAATGGAATTGGTTAAGCGGTTTCAACAAACTGTTAGAAACCAAACGGTTTCAAACCGTTTGGAGAGGCTAACCAATAGTTGACCATTTGGATAAATATTCTGATGTAATTGGATGTTGATCCAATGGTTTCAATTAATATAATCTTGAAGGTTTCAAGAGTGGAAGATCTTTTAATTACAAAATTCAATTGGGTTGAAGTGTTGAAATTCTCAATTGATGGATTCAATTTTTGGGTTGACTAACCCAAACGGTCTCAAGACCATTTGGAGGTCACCCAAACAGACTCAAGACCGTTTGGAGGTCAAACAATACCGTTTGTAGGTCTAAGGTTGAGTATGATTGGATGGTTGAAGATCCAGTGATATCAAATTATACAATCAATAACTCCATTAATGATCGATTCAATGATGCAAACCCTAATTAAATTTCACAAATTACAATGATGGGTTGGGTCAAATGGTTTCAAACCATTTGGATATCATACAACTGACCTCAAGACCGTTTGAGGCCAGTCCATATCATGGTTTAATGATGATTCAATAATTTCAATGGAATTAGTTTCACTATGTCAACCATTGATGGTTCCATGATTTCACAACCCTAATTGATGGTTTCTTGATTATAAATCCTAGTTCAATTGGGTTCAAAACCTTAATTGATGGTCCAATTGAAGGGTGATTCAATGGTTCAATTGTTGAATGAATCAAAAATTCAATTGATAGGCGGTTCATGGATTGAAACCTTGAATTGATTAAGTGATGGAAGACCTTTTTGGTCCATTCGGTTTTGAGAGGGTTTGGACCAAACGGTCTCAAGACCATTTGGGTCCAAATGGTCTCAAACTGTTTGGAGACCCAAGTCCATTCAGTTTCAACACTTTTCTTGCTTAAACGGTTTTAAGGGCAATTTGCTCAAACAGTTTCAAACCATTTGAGTTCTGAGAGACTAAGACCGTTTGGGGTCTAAGTAATCAAAACCATTTGAGGTTCAATTGGTCAATCCAATTGGACACCTCATGTAATTGAAGGTTCAATTGATCAAACCATTTGTACACCTAATGTACTTAGGTGAGTGGTACCCTTAGTGGGATTAATCATGGATGCATAATGATGCAATAATTCAATACATCATGCTAACCCTAAATGCATGTATTTGAATAAAGAATAGACTCAATCTAATCAAGAATTGAGTAGTGGACATCCTACAAGAGGATGAGAGAAAGATATTCATACATGTATAATAGTCATGTCCAATACATTCAAAATGAATGGGATATATAATTAGGGTATGATCCTTAATAAAGAGATCATAAAACCCTAGTTGAGTTGATTAATGAACTCAAACCCTAATTTAAGGCAATTCTGAGTGAAACCCTAATATAGGGGGATGATGTGATTTGAATTTAGGGTGATGACATGAGTAACCCTAATTCAGGGTAATCATGTGCAAATCCATAATGTAGGGTGATGTAATGTAATTTGAAACCCTAATACAGGGTAAGAATACGAGAAACCCTAATTTTGGGTTATTATGTATGAAACCCTAATTTTCACTAATATGATGATAATCCATAATCTTAATATGGGTTAATGGGATGAGTATCCCTGATTGATATGGAATGGAAACACTAATCCGAAAAAGGGAATAGCGGTATTACTTTGTGTTGCATGGTGCTGATATATAAATTGATGTAACTGTTATCATCTGTACTAACCATGCAGGTATCATGAGATGATGAACATAGCCAGGTATGATCTATGATGCTTTATTTATTGAAATTGTTTATTGGGCCTTGTGTGCCATAATATGCCTTGTTGCTTAGTAAGAGGTAACAAGAGAGTTAATGGGCCTCAAGTGCCATAACATATGCTTGTGTAGCAAGTGTCATGTTTACCTTGGTCAGATGACCTGAAGGTAATAATTACCTAAAAAAGTGGTAACAGTGCTCAGTGATGAGCTAAGGGTTTGAATACCCAGAACCATATGATTATGGTATTGAGATTGTGAAGGGATGATAATTCCCAGTATTAAAATGAGGGACTGAGATCCCAATGTCGTATAAAGACTGAGAAGCACTTGATGAAAGTAATGCATATTTCTTTGTGGCATTTGTTATAATAAGTTATGTTTGAAAACTTGGCTGATGCTAAAAGAAGATGATAATGTACTTAATTAATCAAGTGAAAGTTATTCATGTAGTGCTATGATTATAGATCCATCATCGTCAGTAGTTGGTGATGGTGAAATAGGTTTTCCTACAGGATCTCCTAGAGATCGCATATTTTTGAATTTGCGGGGGTGATGGGTGAAAATATGCATACACCCTGAAGGGGGAATTGATGGAAGGTAAACATTAAACCTCTCAATCCTTCATTATATGTGCTGGGATGGATGTATCACGATTCTCCCGATGATGTTAATGCCAGATTGATGGAGGTAAACATGAAATCTCTCGATTGCGAAGAGAGTAAAGCCGCCGCTGTAACTCTATAGCGAAGATGCCACTATACCCTGGCAAGCTATGTAGCAGAGACACAAGATGTCCTGCCCCGAGATGTGGGAGGTCATGGAAGCCGACTCTTCCATTGACTTTGTATGGTACCGATTTCGACTTCACAATGGTCAGTTGGAGTATGAGCGGAATACCTCATCTCCTCAGAGCTTAAGTATGGTTGTAAAATGTAATCAGCCGTGTAGTGTATTTGCTTAAGATTGTAATACGAGAATCACTGGTTGATGTTATCTTGTTTAACATTCTCTAGATGGATAAATATTATATATGTCACTTATCCAATACTCAAGATGCTTTATCAAGTTATAGTTGAAATGCTTAAGTAATAATGTTGCTCTAATCTGCTGTTGAATATATGATTCCACTGCTCAGTTTATTTATATTAAACTGCAATAACAATGTTGTCGGTGGAAAGTTATATCACTCGCTGGGGCAATTTTATAAGTTGTCTCACCCCCGTGGGATCCAACATTTTTAGGTAGACGCAAACAAAGAGGCAGAAACTCTGTAGTAGGGGAAAAACAGTAGTAGTAGCAACAACAGGGACAATAGTGACATCCTAGGTGGGAATACTGGCTATCAGGCTTTGTATAGAAAGTCCTATGTGTCGTCTCTATACTCTTAGGTCCTAGGAGTCAGTGGACAGTGTTCTTATAATAAATCTGAGATTTTGGCTTGAATGCCTCGAGGATTTTTTTACTTGTTCTTTTATCAAGGCAAAGTGATGTATATATATTCCCCGAGAAGAGATGGTACTTGGAATGTATAATGTGGACCAGTATGTAATTATAATACTTTGGTTCTTGTTTAAAAAGTTTTCTGGTAATGTATCTTTTTATAAATGGTTTTAAATTTTAGCAATTTTCAATAATTCTGCTGTTGATGAATCGCTTCCGCTTAGTTAATGACGTTTTGTTTGAACGGTGTATCACAATTAGTGGTATCAGTGCTCTAGGTTCGCTGAGTCTACAGAGACATAGGATTAAGGTTGTTGAGTCTGTTCTAGTGTCTTCCAGTTTATCTGATAGTGTCTTCTGCTCATATAGGAGGAGAAGAACTTGAAGATGTCTGGATCACATGATGAACACGTTGCTGAGAGCAACGTTGCTGCACCAGGAGGAGGTGCAAGGGATCAAGCTAGGGAGGAACCGTACCTAAGATTCCTCAACTTGATCAAGCTGCACTAGAAAATCCAGCTTTCCATGCCCTGTTTGGCCAGTTTATGGTGACCATGACACATATGGCAGACAGAATGCCACCACCTGCACTAAGGGCACCGGCCCATAATGAAGGACATGGAACCGGCAAAACTTTTGAAAGGCTTCGCCGGGTTGGGGCCATAGATTATGCTGGTATAGCTGATCCAGCAGACGCTGATTTGTGGTTAATTGAGCTAGAGAAGGCTTTCAGGATCTTGAACATTCCTGAAGATGAGAAGGTCAGACATGCTGTATACCTCCTAAAGGGGAGTGTTGGCCACTGGTGGACCATATAAGAGGGCAAGAGGTCAGGTGTAGAGGTCGGATGGGAGGAATTCCGACGAGAATTTGTCACTAGATATTTTCTCAAAACATATCTAGATGAGAAGATCTCTCAGTTTGAGAGGATTAGACAAGGACAGATGAACATTAGTGAATATGAGGCTAAGTTCATGGAGCTTTTGCGGTTTTGTCCACATATGGTAGCTAATGATGAAGAAAGAATTCAACATTTCGAAAAAGGGTTGAACGCTGAATTGACCACTACTGTGTCTGCCCTAGAGAACAAGGAGAGGTTTGCCACTTTTGTGGAGTCCGTGAGATGGGTAGAGAAGTCTGTGATTGAAAAGAGTCAGAATAAGAGTAAGACACTACAAAAAAATGGTCTTTAACTATATAAAAAAATTGTAGCGAAAACCCCATATTTTGTAGTTAAAGGATTTAACTACATATTTCTTTACATATACAAATTGTAGTATATGCTCGTATAGCTAAAGCCTTTAACTATATTTTAAAAATATGTAGTTAGATAATCCACTCGCTACAAATTTATATGTAATCAGAAGCGTAGCTAGATATTGTCCTTACATGTTTAAATGTAAGTGTAATTATAGCCAAATGTATGAATACGATTGCATTTGCAGTCAATATGTAGCAAAAACATGAAGTTAATACATTTTATATGTATTTAATGTGCAGGGAAAGGCAACACTTACTACATACATATATATGTAGTTGATTATGTATCTAGCTACATATGTAGTGGCATTTAGTACACATACATATATGCTTAGTTCGACTATTCATATATATATATATATGTATATAGTGTAATTTGTTAGTACACAAGCCTTTTAATAACAAAATTGTAGTAGTTAGAGAAAGTTATGCTCATTATGCCAACAATCTTACTTTCATTTATAACTAAGCATCGGATGTACATGGGTAGGATGTATACCTTGCTCCTATTACACAATGTGTACAAAGAAAAGGATATACATATATCGATGATTCAATGGTCTACTAACATCTTTGTGAAAGAGTTGTCTTTCTCATCCAGTTTTAGCATCCTTATTGTCTTCTTTGTTCGATGAGTTGGTGATAGCTTTGGCTCTTGTTGTTGTTGAACCATCATGAAGAAGAGCATGTGTTGGATTAAAAATTATAAACAAGACAATCTTGACTTGGTTGATCAGGGTTTCTCTCTTGCGAAGATGTTCTTTCTCTTAGCTTAGAATCAATTATTTCAGATTCTCATCATAGTTGAGCAGGGTTAGCAGCAGATTACAAAGTCATTTCTTATACACATGCGCAAACCAAGCTCTCAACTCCTCATATTTCTAAGCTATTGTTTCTTGTGCTACTCTTTGATGAGATACAAATTAATATCAAGTTAGCTACTAAGGAACTATTAATATAAAAAAATAGGAGTATCAAACTAGTAATTTAGGAGTATCAAACTATTAATGTATCAAACTGCATTGGACTCTATAAATTGATAATTGGGCAAGTCGTACAGGTTGAAGTGGAACCAGGAAACCAACCTTTTAAGCACACTTCAAAGCTAAACGTAGAAAGGCCAACATACATATCTCCAGCAGAAATAAGAACAAAAAGTATGCATAATAGTAATGTATTACTCTTTCCAAAGAAGACCTGATACAAGGAAGAAGCTCACACTCAAATCAGTAAATGCAATTTGAGGTATTTTGGAACAGGGCATGATTTTGGTTAGTATTAGGTTCATAAAAAATACTGGAAAACATTTGATATGTCAAAAACATTGAAGAAACCAATCTATATGATTGTAGATGTAAGAGATATATTTGGTAATTTCTCAAAGATCTACTTAACTGATACAAAAAATGAGTAAAAGAAAAACTGCTCTAGTCCATGGACCAAAAGAAAAATTATGGGCATAGGGAAAGTTTCCATGTGATGAGGCTAGGCATGGACTAAGCTAATGTGTGTATCCTCAACCTAGAAAATAGTAGCCAAATAGTTAGTTACATAGATAATTGTAACTGACAATGATAAGTTAGTTGCCCAACCAGAATATGGGTGTTTTCTAGCTCGCCATTTCTCAAACATAGAGTCTAGAACCATTTTAAAACTCAAATCTCTACTCTCCAACTGAGCAGTGCCAACATAACCTCAGCTTAAACCAAAGTCAATCAGAGTAGGTAAAGCTCACATCAAATGGAAAATACACAAAACCAACGGCTATGAGTATAGTTATACCCATCCATTTGTAAACTTTACAAATAAATGAACATAAAGCACACAAGCAAAGGAAAATCCTACACACCTTCTTGATGGTTATCATTTGCTTCTATAGCATATCCAAACATAAAATTTAGCCTCTACAGGTGTAGTAGCAACATCTTTGACAACAGCATATCTTCTATGGAATTATAGGACACATGCCCATGCCATCATCAGCAGTCCAACTAACGTGTAGGTGGGAGAACATGAATGATCATGATCTGTATTATTCTAGAATCCTAAAAATAGAATCCAACAAAAGTCAAATTGAAGTAGCAAGTACATGATGTTTGCATTCATCTATATTGTATTTATATATTATTGAAGGAAAATAGGGAATTCAAATCAAAAGTAACAATTTATTGGTACATTAACTCAAATTATAAGGGCTCTATATGATTTGATATTTCCAAACTTATTTCTTATCTCATCATTGTGTTTAATTTTTTTATCAGTAGTCATGCCCCTTTACCCTACTTGTTCATTAAGTTAATGACGTTGATCAAGCCCAAGGTTTTAGCAGTCACTAATGAGAAGTAAATTACAGATCATTCAACCATGAAAGTCAACCAATTCCTAAGTATTCATCTCACCTACATAGCCCCAATCCCTCCTTTGTCATTGTTGAAGATTGCAATGTAGATCGTCTTGTTTTACTTCAGTACAACATCTGTATTGACTGTGAAGGTGGGTACCTGAATGTAGAACTTACACAGTTGGCCTTTCTCCTTAAATCTACGACCAACAAATTCATGGAAGTTCATCATTGTGTAAGGCCTTAAACTATGATGTTTGGCTTAGGTTGCACATTCATGAACAAAGCTTCATTTCTCTACTTCCAAGCAACAAGTTAGATAGTGATGAAAGTTGTAACATTGACTTTATCAAGTCGATTCTAGATTCATGACATGGTGTTGTCCATGTCATCTCTATGCGTTTCCTGAATTAGTGGCGTGAATGGACTTTGTTGCCAAATAAACTTCGCACAATAGGATTAAATAGGACATGATTTGGAGCCTGAATTAGTGAGACTTCATAATCAATTGAATGCCTGGAATTGAAAGGAATGGGACTCATTTGTAGCCACAGAAATGATGAACATGTTTTTCTAGCCCATGATTTCAGACCTTCTGGAATGATAACCATATGCACATATGCCTCACTGTGCAATGCAAATCCAAGCAGCTAGCAGTTGATAAGCTCCTTTACACCAACATTTATCAGTAGTCATCTCAAGAGATCCTAGAAACATGTAAGATGCCTACCACATCCTACTAAATTTTCAGATTCTCTAATTCTATCAACTAGGTTTCACACACAACAAACCTTACAAGGATAACAGGTCCCAACCTTATAACACATTTACCCAGAGAATAATGGTTCCCAGAAACACCATCTACTAGATTGACGTGCACTCAAATAATGATCTAAAATCTATACAAGAGACAAGTATGGCAATACTTGTTATGAGTGGTACATAAACCACGTTTCAAGAAGGAACAAATTTCTTGTTGACTTGGTATACTTCATTAATTAGTGCTCAATGTAGATATGGTATGAATATGTAAAGGAAATAATATGTTACTCATTTTGGAATTGATAGGAACAATTCGACTGGAGGAATCCCAAGTTGAGAATGTGCAAGAGCATCACTAACCATAAAAGGTACAAAAAATTTAAGAAAGATGTTCACTAGATAATAGGGTCTCTAAAACACAATTGTTACATGTTATAATACACCTAGATAACATGATATCTAAAATATATAATATATTTACGTGGGCAGATGCCACAATTCAACCATCATTTTTCCCCTAATGCAAGTACCTTGGTGTAGAGAGTTGTATGAAACAAGAGCGGGCATATGACTATAACCTCAAAATAATCCAAGATAATCTAGGTTTTTAATTCCCTACGAATCATGTTATAAAAAATATTGATCAAAGCCTAGATGAACTAAAAGTCATGAGCCTTATTAACCTGGCTAGGAACTGGAACAAGAAGTTTTTATAGGACTATTTATGGGATGAGATAGTTGAAGCTGTAACTCATCTATCACCACTGATAACCTCACATATGAAAAATAACTGGGCACATACACCTCAAGTACATGGTAAGTTCTCAACAGAGTCATAGAAGCAAGTATGGACTACAAAAGTTATGGAAAAATATAAAGCATTGCACTAGTCAATCCTGACAAAGTTTTGAAGGAAAAAGAGACTTTATAAAGTTTTGAAGGAAAAAGAGACTTTATAAAGTTTTGAAGGAAAACGAGACATCTAACTGATAACAATCTTTATCAAAGATGTAATGGAGTTGAGTTGAGTCTTCATGCACTTAGAGACTACAAGGAAGTGCAAACTATTTGGCATACATTAAAAGCTCACATTCAATTGTTGGACTTCTTCAAGTGGTTACTAGCTTCCTAGATCAGTAATAACCTATGACAAGTCAGAGGAGCACAAGAATTAGTACTTGACGACGTGTTGATTCATCTGGAATAGTTGAAACAAATTCATCTTTGAAGGTAGAAGCTTTAGTGGAGAGTTCCATAGAGGAAGTCTCAATACAATGTTATCTCACATTAAATCCAACTGGGAAGATGATACTCCTACAGACAAGGGATCTAAAACAAATTGTATGACGAGTTGGACTCCTCTAGGGATCATTCTTCTAAAAATCAACACCGATGTTGATGTACCCCAATACAAGGTGTTGGACATGTTGTCACAGCGATATACAAAAGGTGAGGTCTTGGGTATAATGCTCTTCTTACACACTGCCAATAGACAAGCTAGAGACAAGCATACACGCCATACATTAGATGTATCTACAATAAGTAGGTACGTTGGGATGAAATAAATGGAAGCAGTGGATTCATGAGCATCCAAAAGTTGTGATCTTTCATCAATTGTTGAATACCTACTCTGACCATAAAGCTGCTAGTTCTTTGCAAAATAGAAACATAAAGCTTCCAAAAAAAAGAAAGATACTAAATAAAATTAGAAACATAGATGAAAAGAAATTATCATAAAGCTTACTTTGTCTCCAGCAGTTCCATGTGGTTGATTAATCATCACTCTTTCATTAGGCATGCAATACCTTTTTACCTTTTGTCCTAATTGCTAGTAGATATACACCCATAGACGTAGCAAGGCCTAGACAGACAATAGAGATATCTACCTTGCATAGATTCATAGAATTATATATCCTCATTCCTAACACTTTAGGCATATGAGAATTGAATCATGAATTCAGTTAATAAGAAAAAGAAAACAAGTTTTCCACTTCTTGGAACATATAATAAACAAACATTGCACTTATAAGCTTCATAGATTAATGTAAGATGAATACTACCTTTTCACAGTGACATTCTTTTTACATTTTTATTTCTTCATGCTTTGTAAGGTATTTTATAGTATCTAAACATGGCCCATTCTATACATTCTATTTATAGGTTTCTAGTGATAATCCATATCCCCTGATAGAAAGTCAATTGGACAAATGAAGACGATTTCTTTCCCATCTAATATGTTACATCATCACATCTTGCATACAATTAGACAAGAGTACTCAATGATATCTAGGTATTACTACAATCAAAGTGAAGCATCCAAGCCCTAGGAGTCCCAAGTTCCTTAGAATAGATATCACATACCTGTCAGGAACCTACCATATCCACAGAACCCAAAATGCAACGAAGAATCATGGACTAGACTGACAATAGGGAAAAAGGGGAAAGAAACCTCCTTATCAAGGGACGTCAAGGTAGAAAGAGCATTTGGTACCACCAGTAAAATCAAAAAAGTTGTACTTGCACAATAAATTAGAGGACAAGGCAACCAGCTATAGCCTTCGTCAGAGCACAAAATAATTTAGATAGGTCCATTAAGAGAATCACAACCTGGGTGACAACCTAAACCTTATCATAGCTAAAATTGATTGCTTCATGGGGTTAAAAAATAAATCGATAAAAATTATAAAGGAAGCTACTGATGATGGGTTTATAGATGACCCAAAGTATGTTGTTATTATTTCCTTTTGTTAATTGGATCCTACTTTCATTGCTTTACATCTATGAAATAGCTCACACCATATTGTTCCCTAGAAATGGTGCCTTTATCCTAGAACACCATGGTGGTGTGATTGTTGTGGATGAAGTGCTCTATTTGGCACCTTGACAGTTTCTCACAAACACATATTCCTACTCTATGGAAAAATATAGAATAGCATTCAACGACTAAGTGACAACCACTCTTGTGGTATATATCAGTTTGTCCCATGGACATATGTCTCTCTGTTTGATAATGTTCTCGATGTATATATTGATACAATGTTTTATCTATATGCTAAAATATAGTGTGCTTCCACATGGTGCTATGGAGAATAGTGATGGTAGAATTCCCCAACTAACCCATATATCCACGGGGATCTAATATCACTGACCCAATTATAATAGTTATAATGGGTCTTAACTAACAACTGGGTCTTAACGGGGATAGTAATACATAACCCATTTTCAAACCAATGACCCACTAAAACCCATTGATACCCACTTATAGGTACACCCCTTCAATAATAGACGCGGCTCCCCTTGCTCGTCCTACTACGGCACGACTTCTCCTAATCCCCTCCTTTCTTGGCAGAAGCAACGAGTTCTACATCATGGTGCTGAAGCTAACCCTGGCAAGTTTTGCACCGTGGTGCTGAAGTCGACTGCGGCGGCTGAAGGCTCATGGCGGGCTCCGGTAAGGCTGGTGACATGAAACCTCTTGAGAGGGCTGCTAAGACGACAACCATTTGGGAAATCATCGGCCCAGAGTGCGTTCCTTGGACGGGTTGTCACTCTTCAGTCACTGCACACTCTCATCTTTACTGGAACGTAACACCTGACGCAGTTTGCCATATTTTCCCTGGAGAAGCATGCCCATGTCTTCCTCCTCACTCTCACAGGATATGACGAGCCTGATCATCGTCAGCTCTCACTACATCACCCTAGCCCACATCGGATTGGAGTTGTCCATCCTCCGTGGATCAGCTCTGGTAACATGTGTACAAGGCAAGTTCTTCTCCAATGGCTTCGACCTCGCCTGAGCTAGCTCCGGGGTCACATCCGCAGCAGAGGAATGGTGGTGTCTTGGCCAGATTGTCGCCCCTCTTCACTCGGTCATCGCGTTCTTCCTATGCCTCACCATGCCCACAGTCATCGTCATGGTGGTTGTTGAACTCTATGGCGATAGGAGCGGCGGTTGTCTAACTATTGGGTTTGGGTGGATATGGCCGCCGAGGAGATTGGGGCACAAATTATCAGTGGAGGACTAATCGTGAAGGTTGAATGCCTACAACTCATTTCAAATGAATAACTACACTAATAATCTAATTAGTTTCTAGTTCGTTCTCCTCGCTATAGTCAACGTGTTTGTTCTTTTGTCTAGTAGAAGTGTAAGATATATCTGACGTAACAACTATGTAATTCATGATATTTTTTTAATAAAACATTGCATATAGAAGATAGATCGTCGATAATAATTACTTGAATCCCGACATGAGTTCAAAGTTTAAATGAACAATTGTGAAATGGATGTTATCTACTGATCCGTGATCTTCTCTTGACAATTACAATTTATGCTAGAGGATTTCTAGAAATTATCAATTTAACTCGGCCTAGTTTGGGAAAGAAAAAGATTTTGACTTTCAAATTTGGAACTAATTATTATGAAAATATTATATACATAAGAGTTTTGTTGAAAATTGTGTAAGAACAAATAATTGTAAAAGGCCTCTTTACAATTTTTGCATTCAATATATAATCATGGTGCTAGTTAGGATGGGTTATCATGGGTCCCCGTTACCTTTTGGGGCGGGTACGAGTATGACTTATTATTTATTTTCTTCAACTGGGGTGGGTGTGGGTTGAGTCAAAATGTAAATGGGTATAGTGGGTATGGGTATGGGTCACTCATACCCACCCATTTGCTATCCCTAGTGGATAATGTTGTCTGTTAGGTCAAAAAGATTGATAATAAGTTCCTCAGAAGATATAATCAGAGAGACTTGTTTTCGGGACCAAAATCATTACAACAGTGGAGGTTTTTCTTATTACTTTGGCTTCTTCATGGACATAATTAGTTACTTTCTTTGTCTTTATATGTGTATATTTTTGTATACCTCATTGGTTATTATGAGGCATTGTCCAACTCCATCATAGTTTAAAATGGGGTAACCCAATTTCCATTGGTCACTTAATCTACTTGGAGATCAGCCTAGATCAAGCTACGTAGTTGACAACATCGACTAGAATCATATGAATTTATTTATTAGAGGTAGGGGAAATATTTGGAATGATGTGTTCCTAGGACAATTGATATTTTGTTGTTCTAGACCTGCCACTAAAGGTTTCACCAGAGAATTTGGCATCATAGTCTATATCTTCTACTGCAATAATCAAATTTTACTTCTCTGTTATAATACTAACCATTGAAACACCTCTTCATTATTAGATAAACTTTATCTTAAAATCTCATACCTAATTTGGTGATGTTATATGCCCCATGATTAAGCAATGACAGTCCGTGCTTCGTGCACATTTACTACTACAGAAACAACATTCAGTGTCGCTTTTCTGGGCGTCAGTTATTTAGGAAAACTGACACCTATAATATTAAACATCGGTTATTTATGCAAACCGACGTCTATATTCGAAGACCAGCCAGACACGGGTACCGCTTTGTATTCAGAGTCGGCTGGTTATAACAGACCGACGCCTAAAATCGCCCGCGAAATCCAATTTTCGAGCGAAAACAATTTAGGTCACCTACAACGTCGGTTTTTTAACTATTCACCGACGCCTATTTAAAATGAAAATTTGCGCGAAAAGTCCCACTTTCAGTGTCAGTTATCCTTAGATAACCGACACTGATAATGGTTCCCGCCAAATAATTTAGGGTAAAGGTTGTCTAGTTGGGCATCGGTGTTTTACTATCAACCGATGCTAAATCGTAATAGGCGTCGGTTTTGTAGATAACCGACGCCGTTGACCAACTTAATAGAGGCCCGATCACCCGACTCTCCCCTTTCTTCCTGTTTCATCGATTCTCCTGTGCGCTGCTCATCGCCGCTCTCCCAAAATCGCCGCCTGGTGCCTGCTGCTTCTCGCTCGCCGCCGACGCTCCCTGCTGCTGCTCTGCGTCACCGCCGCCGCCCGCCGCCTTCCTCCTTGCGTCGCCGCCACGCCGCCTTCCTCCTTTCTCATGCCCTACTGCGGCGCGCTCCTTCCTCCCTGCTCACGCCCTACTGCGGTGCTATCTTCTTCCTTTCCGCCGCCCGCTGCTTGCTGCTCTGCTCTCCAGGTATTAGACGTAGCCTCTGTTCTTCTTTCTCCCTAGCTCTTTAACTACAACACTTCCTGACTTCAAAACCTAAGAACCTTAGCCACTTGGCTACAGTTACCTGGAAATTCAGTGAGATACCTTCTAGTTATAGAAGTCCTTACTTCACTTTCTTCCTGACTAAATAATCAATCAATTTCGTTAAAGACTAGTTAGTGTTCTACTTCTTTCACTGAGAAGAATGGCCTACCACGGCCGTGTTTGCTGTTGGTAAGGATATATGAAGAAATCTATATGTAATGCTTTATGTAAATTCTAGGATACGAACAAATATTTTGCTTGCATATATTTGTGCTTCTAATCCTAATGCTTGACCTAATTCAATAAATTTTGATGCATGTTGAAATAAGATTTAAACTTGTCCATTCTAGCATCCTAATTTGATTTGATTAAACCCTAACATTGATGAAACCCTAACATCAATTGTGATGAAACCCTAACATGTACATATCTATTATTGTGTTTGTTGGCCTAGAAACCCGTCCAAGATTTACTCATTATGAGTAAATCTTGGATAGTCCCCGGTTTGGGACTGTTCTTGAACACCTAATCTCACTTAGGATGTAAGTGTATAATGTGTATTGGGTTTTTGAGAAAATTTTGGTAGCATTTCCCCGTTTGTTCTCTAAGTACATATGTACTTAGAGAACAACAGGGAAATGCTGCCGAAATTTTCTTGAAAACCCAATACACATTATACACTTACTAGTGAGATTAGGTGTTCAAGGATGGGATAGGTGGTACACATTTATTATATATAAGAATGACATCACATGTGTTTGTTGGCCTAGAAACCCGTCCAAGATTTACTCATTAGGAGTAAATCTTGGATAGTCCCCGGCTTGGGACTGTAATAGGAGTAAATCTTGGATAGGATGTAAGTGTATACCCTAATCTTGTCCTAATATATACTTGTTTTCTCTTTGATCATAGAATGGATAGATCATGGATGTCCATTCGCAATCTCTGCACCCCAGAGTTTATATCTTGTCTTGATCAGTTTATTAGATTTGCCGAGGAACATAGGAAAAAACCTACAGATAGGTTCTACTGTCCATGTAGGCATTGCGGTAACAACTTGAATTCAGCACTGGTGAGGAAATCAAAAGTCATGTCATGTGCAACGGGATTGTACAAGGCTATACAGAATGACA
Organism: Alisma plantago-aquatica; assembly: GCA_963693085.1. Taxonomy (NCBI): domain Eukaryota; kingdom Viridiplantae; phylum Streptophyta; class Magnoliopsida; order Alismatales; family Alismataceae; genus Alisma; species Alisma plantago-aquatica. Next base: position 860,292,108 of record OY856409.1, on the reverse strand, counting down.
CTGGCATGGAGAGATTTCAAACTCGAAACCAGTAGATGTCGATAGCAGTGCTTGGGTGGAAGAAGAAATTGCCTCCGATGATGTAGATGTGAACGAACCAGTTCCAGTAGACATCATTGATGCGATGCTGGATAGTTGTAGGGTAGAGCACACCGATCCACCTCCTATCTTTAGAAACATTGTGCATGATGCTGAGATACCATTATACACAGGCTGTGCTAAGTTTACGAAGCTTAGCGCTGTGTTGAGATTGTATAAGTTGAAAGCTAACAATACATGGAGCGACAAAAGCTTCACTTCATTGTTGACTTTGTTGAAAGAAATGCTTCCTGAAGGAAACGAGCTGCCAATCTCAACATACTGGGTAAAGAAAATATTGTGCCCAATGGGAATGGAGGCCAAGAAGATACACGCATGCCCGAATGATTGTGTATTATTTCAAAAGGACTATGTAGATTTGAAATATTGTCCAAAATGTGGTGCGTCACGGTATAAATTGACGATTTCGGGGGAGTCCAAAACTGGTTCTCCTGCCAAGGTGTTGTGGTATCTACCTATAATATCACGGTTTCAATGCTTTTTTGCAAATACGAAAGATGCGAAGAATTTGAGGTGGCATGCAGATGTTAAGAAAAATAATGATGGGATCCTACGACATGCGTCTGATTCCCCACAGTGGAAGAAGATTGATCTATTGTACCCCAAATTTGGTGAAGAAGATAGGAATCTAAGACTTGGGCTTTGTATAGATGGGATGAATCCGTACGGGACATTGAGCAGCCAACGTAGCACTTGGCCAGTCATGCTTGTTATATACAATCTTCCTCCCTGGCTGTGTATGAAAAATAAGTACGTTATGCTGTCGTTGTTGATATCGGGCCCTAAACAACCCGGAAATGATATCGATGTTTATCTTGAACCTCTGATTGATGACTTAAAGAAACTTTGGGCTGAAGGTGTGATGACCTATGATGCTTCAGGAAGAGAGACATTTCGTTTGCACACTATGTTGTTTTGCACTATTAATGACTTTCCAGCATATGAGAATTTGTCTGGATATAGTGTCAGAGGAGCTAAAGCGTGTCCTATATGTGAAGAAAACACTGATTCAATAAGAGTAAAACATGGCGGCAAGACTGTATATCTTGGTCATCGAAGGTTTCTTTCAAAATTACATCCGTATCGTAGGAAGCGCAAAGCATTCAATGGATGGAATGATGAACGAAGTGCACCTAAACCTATACCAGGGGATGTTGTTTATGAAAGAGTAAAAGACATTGTCAATGAATTTGGTAAGAAATCACACTGTAGTATGGCCACACGGAGTGACAATTCTTCATTCAAGAAGAAGTCAATATTTTGGGATCTTCCTTATTGGAGTTCTTTGACAGTCAGGCATTGTATCGATGTAATGCACGTTGAGAAAAATGTTTGTGATAGCATCATTGGTACTCTGTTAAATATACCAGGTAAGACTAAAGATGGGATAAAATCCACACTGGACCTACGTGAAATGGGAATAAGGTCAGAATTAACAGAATTATGTGAAATGGGTAATAAAAGAACATACTTACCTCCCGCTTGTTACACGTTGTCTAGAAAGGAGAAGAAAGCTTTTTGTGAATGCTTGGTAAATGTTAAGGTGCCACATGGTTACTCATCCAACATCTGTAGATTGGTATCAATGAAAGATCTGAAGTTGATAGGTCTTAAATCTCATGATTGTCACACTCTAATGCAACAAATATTGCCCGTGGCAATTCGATCTATATTGCCGAAGCATGTAAGGTTTGCAATCACCAGACTTTGTTTCTTTTTCAACAGTCTATGCAGCAAAGTTATTGACCCTGATACTCTTGATAATTTGCAAAGAGAAGTGGTTGTTACCCTATGTCAGCTTGAGATGTATTTCCCTCCTTCGTTCTTTGATATCATGGTACATCTTGTTGTCCACTTGACTAGGGAAGTGAAAATGTTGGGACCAGTTTTCTTGCATTGGATGTATCCCTTTGAACGATACATGAGCGTTTTTAAAGGTGATGTTCGAAACCGTTATCGGCCTGAAGGGAGTATTATTGAAGGTTATGTGGCGAGAGAGGTTATGGATTTTTGCAATGACTTCCTGAGTGGTAAGAACACTCCTGTTAATGACAAGAATATTGAGGAGGGCAAAGGAATTTTGGGATCACGGGTGAAAGTAATCAGCCGTGAGCAGTTGGAACAAGCTCACTTGTATATTTTACACAACATGGATGAAGTGAGTGTTTATATTGAGGAACATACCAATTTCATCAAGAGACAACATCCTCGAGCAAGTTCAATGTGGCTTGCTAGAGAGCATAATAAGACTTTTACTAAGTGGTTTGAAGATAAAGTCTTACATCAACTATCTCAAACACCAAATGATATTACAGAAACTATCAAATGCCTCTCCTTTAAACCAAAACCGAATGTTATGTCTTATGAAGGGTTTGACATTAATGGGTTCACATATTACACAAAGCGCCAAGATGATAAGAGTGTCGTCCAAAACAGTGGGGTCACTCTTCAAGCGTCGACTATGTATTTTGCAAGTGCAAAGGATAAGAGTCCACGTGAAGCTAAAATGTCATATTATGGTGTCATTGAAGACATATGGGAGTTTGACTACATAGATTTCAGAATTCCGCTCTTTAAATGTAATTGGGTTGATAACACCAAAGGAGTTATAGTGGATGAATTGGGTTTCACATTGGTGAACTTTGAAAAAATTGGCGAGAAGGGTGAACCATTCATATTGGCATCACAGGCAAAACAAATATTCTGTATTGATGATCCTGCAAATGATAAATGGTCGGTTGTTCTTCATGGTAAAAGATAGTTCATTGAAGATCCTATAGATGAAGAAGAGTACTATGATAAGTATGATGACTCCAGTCCATTCTCTGTTGGGTTGCCAACTCCACAAAATATTGAAGCTAATGATGACTTATATGTGCGCGGAGATCACAATGAAGGATTGTTAATTGATAAAAGATCACAATTTTAGAAGCATGTATGTTTATATTTTTTTATTGAAGCTAAATGTTTGCTTTTTAATATAAATATCATTTTCAGATTTGATTTTTCATTATCTTCTAGTTAATACAAATGCTAAATGTTTACCTTTTTCTAGTTAATACAAATGCTAAATTTTTGCCTTTTTCTAGTTAATACAAATGCTAAATGTTTGCCTTTTTCTAGTTAATACAAATGCAAAATGTTTGCCTTTTTCTAGTTAATACAAATGCTAAATGGCCTGTTACATGAAAAGGATATAAAATCCAAAGCCCTAGAATGGGTCAAGTTCAAGTCAAAATGGCTACAAGTGTGCGTTTTGGGTTTTCTATGTAAACGACCTTAGAACATCTATGTAATCACTTGTAATGATGAATTGACTTGTAACTTAGAAGAGAAAAATGTTTGGGACAAATTTCACCAAGTGCTAATCACTTTAAATGCAAATTAGAAAATGGATTACAGGCACTTGGTCGATCGAGTTTTCCTAGATTGAAACCCGACCGATCATCCTTGGTCGATTTTCTGAAGATTGCATCGGTCGAGTTGTGCACTCATAGAACTCGACCGATGCAATCTTCTGAAAATCGACCAAGGATGATCGGTCGAGTTTCAATCCAGGAAAACTCGACCGACCAAGTGCCTGTAATCCATTTTCTAATTTGCATTTAAAGTGATTAGCACTTGGTGAAATTTGTCCCAAACATTTTTCTCTTCTAAGTTACAGGTCAATTCATCATTACAAGTGATTACATAGATATTCTAAGGTCGTTTACATAGAAAACCCAAAACGCACACTTGTAGCCATTTTGACTTTAACTTTACCCATTCTAGGGCTTTGGATTTTAGATCATTTTCAGATTTGATGTTTCATTATCTTCTATTTAATACAAATGCTAAATGTTTGCCTTTTTAATGACATTTTCAGATGGCTGACCATGATGAGCATGATGTCCATGATGAGCATGAAGTCCATGATGAGCATGCTGTCCATGACGAGCATGGCGATGATACCAATGTAAGTTCTAAAAACATATCCTGTATTTCTATAAAATTCATTATCTTCTAGTTATGCCATATATCCCATATTTCTATATTGCGCTAATTCAGTGTGTTTATTTTTGTCAAATTTTAGGTTGATGATGCACAGGTACCCACTGAAGCACTGGAGCAACTTGATGCACATCACCAAACACTTAACAAGAAAAGGGGCATCAATCTGTTGAAGAAGTTAATAGCGCTAAGTGGTAGTGGATCCAAATTGGTTGTGGAGTTTGATAATGGAGGAAATGCAATTGGAGTGAACCGCAATAATTTTGTAAACTATCTTGGGTGTGTCACTCGAATCCATTGTGGTGTTAAGTATGATAATTGGCATAAAGTTCCTAAGGGGAAGAAAGACTTGATATGGAAGGATTTATGCGTGAGTTATTATTATTTGCAATTCTATTTTGTATATTACAAATTATATTATTTGCAATTCTATTTTTGGATACTAGTTAATAAGAATTCTATTTTACAGAATCTGTTTGCATTGGATGAGAAGCTGCATCATAAAAGTGTGATGCAACGCGCTAGAAAGATGCTTAGGAACTATAGGACAAATCTCAATAGAGAATACATAAAAGATGGTGATAAGAAGAAGAAGTCAACCCTTGAACACTGGAACTTCTTGGACAAAGAAGATTGGGACAATTTTGTTGCTTCAAGAAAATCTAAAGAATTCAAGGTATTAAGCGTCACTCCCAATTTAATTAATATACGTTGTATTCACCAATTCAAGATTAACATTTAGTGCTACTAATCAAATCATTAATGTGCATACTAACTAGGCCCTCAGTGAGGCGCAAAAAGCAAGGCGTGCACTGAATGTGCATGACCACACTATGGGTCCAAAGGGCTATGCAAGCGTTCGCCAAAGACTACAGGCGGAGTCTGCGGCTACTCAGGAATCTGCTGCTACTCAGGAGTCTACCACACCCATGCTTCGCCATGATATCTGGATAGATGGGAGGCAAAACAAGAAGGGTGAAATAAAGAAGCCCGTAACTGCTGAGGCGGCTGCGAAAATGGTAAAATACAACTCTTAGAGCAATCGTTTGAATATTGATAATTGTGGTGTTAACTTACCAATTTCTGCTGATGGTGATTAGCGGGAGCTGCACGAGCAGAGGAAACACGGCACGTTCATCCCTCAGGGCACAAGGGATGAATTGACAGTTGCTCTGGGTAACCCAGTGCATCTTGGACGTGTTAGGGGTGCAGGTGCTGGTGTGGGCATCAAAGCATTCTTTGGGCCATCCCAGCGCAAACCCAGAGTGGGACTTTCACAAGAAGAGATAACCTATTCTTTTTTTAGAATGTTACTGCAAAAGGGAATTCAATAATAAGAAGCTAATGTTTCTTTTATCCATGTATAGGAGAATAAGAGAGTCGAGGATATAGTTGCTAAGAAGGTCAATGATATAGTTGCTGAGAAGGTCAAGGAATAAATAGTGCGGTGGCAGGCATCTCATGCTTCCAATCAGCCTATGGCGACCCACTCTTCTCCTGATGCACAGACTGTGAGTAATCCTGGAGACCCATCGCCTAACATGTCTGCTGTAAGTATTATTTATGACATTGTTGCTAGTCTTTTCAAGATGATATGTTTTCAAGATGATATGTATATTTGTATAACATTCTTTACGTAAATTTGTAGGCATTGAAGCCATGCCGCTTAAGAATGCAAGACTATGTTGTTGCAGAGGCGCAGGCTTACCAGTCCCTTCCTGGGGAAACGTTTCATGGGACTCCACTGCCACAGGGCTACGTTCGTGTGCGCCCGATATGTGTATTACCCTATTGGAGGGAAGCCGCATTGCCATATGCCCACCCAGATATTGATACACTTGGTGAGGCAGAAGGCGGGGTGATATTATGGCCCAAAGCAGATGTCGTCTATACTACTAAAATTGTAAGATAAATTTACATTACTTTAGATTGTTAATGTGTATATATGAGGTCAACTGATCTAAAATTATATATACAGGTTAAAAAGAAGACACCCGGAGCACCTAGGCCTCCACCTCCACTTCCTGCATTACCAAGTTGGGTTCCAACTGACCTAAAATACCCGTTAGGTCCTGCTTGTAGGGGAATGGCATGTTGGCTATGGGCACATAATATACATTGCCCTATAATTGTTTCTTTAGAAGCAGATTATGCAGGTCAATCATACGATAGCTCTTTATTTATACAAGATATTATTGAGCTGTTTATGTATGATTGGCTGAATACATCAATGATAGAGACATGGATAAGGTGAGATCTTGTTTATACATCAATATACCTTGTGTAAGATCCGGTGATCTAGTTTCTTATATATTAATGCATACGTAATACATGTTTTGCAGCTACTTAGTCGAAGATCAATGCAAACAATTTGCATTTGATCATGTGGGTTTTTTGATTCCATCATTGATTAGTATGGTAGCTAAAGACCCTGATAGTGTTCAACAATACTGTATAGATGCTTTTACAATTTTCGATCAGCAAAAGAAGACGATAATAATAGCTCCATTCAATGTCAAGTAAGTTTACTTTATTTATAATTTGGACTTAAGAAAATTCCATTTTTATTGTGCATTTTGAGTTATTAATTTTTAACTTTTTTACCTCTAGTGGTAGACATTGGGAGTTACTAGTTATTGTCCCCGGGACGTTCACTGTTTATTATCTAGATCCTGCGGGAAGTACATTGAACACTAAAATTGGACACATATTGAGAATGCCATTATTCTGGTGAAAAATATTTCATTTTTATATCTGTTAACATATGTTATTATATTACTATTTAATTATGCAATTTACTGTGTTACATTAACATGTAGGGGTTTAGATGCATTCAAAAATGCTGGAGGAAATGTCCCAAGGAGAAAGAACCAGCCAATAATTTGGGAGAACGTAAAAGTAAGTTCCCGACTCCAATGTATATATTATTTATGTGAACTGTGCTTAGTTGTATTTTTTAATATTTTGTATGTTTCAATTTATAGTGCGCTACAAAAGACAACGGCTGGGCATGCGCATACTATGTGATGCGATTTATGCAGATGATTATCCGACATGCCACATTGGATATTAATACCATACATGAGGTATTATATATAGTCTCATTAGTTAGTATGAAATATATCAATCTTATTTTTATATTATTACTTATATATATACATCATTCTCTTTGCAGGTGTTTAAAACTGACCACACTATAGGTAAATGCTTAAAAAATGTACATGCTCCATATACGATGGAAGCATTAAATGAAGTAAGAGAAGAATGGGCAAAAGCCATACAAGCAGTGGCGATTGTAAGATATAATTGGGATGCTGATAGCGATGCTGAATGATATTTTGTAAATGAATATTTCTGAATGTTTATACATGTCTGAATGTTTCTACGTGTATTTGAATGTTTCTATATGTGTGAATGTGAGAATTGAATTGATGTCTGAATGTATCTACTTGTATGAAAAAATATTTGTTGATTTTGCAGGTTTGTGGCCTGTTTGTAGGTTGATATCAATGGATATCGTAAACCTATAGTTCAGAAAACTGAACTGCAGGTTCTCATCCTGTTGACCAGCCACAGCAGGCCTGCAAACTGATAAGAAAAAAAATTTAAAGTATAGGCATCGGTTATTTATAAAACACCATCATCAAAGGCCTACAACGTCGGTTTATTAGATAAAAACCGATGCCTAATATGACAAACAACCCGACCGTGTAGGAAAGCACGGCTGTGGTGGAAAAGGCATCGCTTATTCGTATAAAACCGACGCCTATATTACTAAACATGGCCGTGCAGCGAAGCACGACCGTGTCGTCTGGGAGTATGGCGTCGGTTGTTCAGTTGTTAACCGACGCAGAAAGTGTCCTAGGTGGTGCCCTTCTTTGTGGCGTGAACCCTATAGACATCGGCCAACTATATATAACCGACGCCTATAGATCATATAGGCATCGGTTAGAATACCGACGCCGAAGAGTTCGACCTTTAGCGGCTCCCACATATGCATCGCTTTAAAACCGTCACCAAAGGGGGTTAAACAACCGACGCCAAAGGCGTATTCTGTAGTAGTGATTAATAATACTTCCTTAGAGGGAGCCACTGACAATAATTTCTTCAAAGCAACATATCAAAGATATTTAGAGGAAAATAAGGCTAAATAAATCATATTTTTAGTGATCAATACATTGATCATATGAATAATCAGAGATGTTAGTTTTTGTGGTGAAAGAACTTTCCTGTCTACATTGTAAATGATAGGAAAATGTTTACATGGAAATCTTTTAGAAGTATAAGCAGTTCCATAGGGAATATATGAATCACACTGATAGCAAAGTAGGGCCCAAGCCACAAATACATATAGGACAACTACAAACCAACCAAACAACTAATCAAAAGCAGAGAGACTAGAGGACCGGAAAGATATTTGATCTAGTACCAACAGATTGAGGCTAGTGAAGAGAAGCCCATAATCAATTTGTTGGTAATCTAGTAAAAACTCATAGCTCTCTTGGATCTTGTTAGCCAACCATGTTTCAGTAGCAAATTCGACATTCTGGGGTAATTCATGATCTTCATATACTGGTGAATGCACCTATAGAAAATAACATCAGAAGGGAACATACTCTAGATTTTCCTCCAAAGTGATGAACACCAGTTGCTAAGTTTGTAATCAAAGGTGTGATTGTCATCAACAGAACACCTCCCATTCCTACATTTCATTCTGTAGTAGCAAACACAAAGGGATGAGCATGCATATGTCTCACAACACACTTTCAATTAGAAGGCCTTGTTGATGAGGATCAAATTAGGAGCTGAAGATAATAGATGAGGACATATGAAGGGAAAAAATCTGACATTGCACATTCACCATTAGAATGTATACAAAGGAATTGAATTGAACTGAATTTATCAATTGAAGAAAGCTTTATCATAAAATAAAATTAGCAGGGGAGAAAGAATGGCATACATGTGAGATGACAAATGCATAGATAGTAGGATCAAATTGGCAATCCCTTGACCAATAATACCACTTGGAAATCCACAACTGCATACATGGCTCCCTAGGTAAGTAATACACATATCAGTAAGGTCCCTAGATTATGTCAATGACAAGCAAGTTGAAGATAATAAATGTGACGTTACTAATCATTAACAAGGAAAACAAGAGGATAACACTGGTATAGTCTAGTTCGAGTACAAGAAATATTTAAAAAGAACTTGTTGAAGCATGTAGATATATACATCAATTGATAAAAAGCGTAGCACTCTATACGACATCCAACCTAATTGTAAGACAGAAAAATGAACTCCACTTCATGTAGCTTTACTTCAATAAGAGAGAGAAGAAATCCAAGATTTTAGAACAAAGAACAAGATGTATTGCATTGAATCTGACTAAATTTCCTGATAGTTGCTTGATAACAAATAATTCCACAGGAAAATCTCTATTTATTATACTGAAGTTGCATTTATTTTACTGATAAATCTCAGTTTCTATAGCATAAAGACTTGATTTATCTTGCAGATCAGGTAACAAGTGAGATCTAACATCAGAGCAGACCCTTATCCAGAAGAAGAAGGAATAACAACAAACCAAACATCCTAGGAAGTTAGAAACCCAATTGGTCCCAGAAATTTTTGCATGTTTCTTTCTACATTACTCTTCAATGTAATTGTTCCTACCACAATAATGTAGCAAAGGTTGAATGGGGATGTCCATGGGGAACCCAAGATCACAATGATTCAATAAGGAGTTTCAAAGGGAGGAAAAAACAACAAGAACTAGGTGGCCCATTCAAGTGTCCCACATGTGTTTTGAACTCCCTTCAGAGAAGCTTGTGATTTGGTGGAGTAATATGTGTAAGAACTCATCTTTGGTCAGATTTTCCAATATGCATGTACATCAAAGGCTTTATTATCATTTTCAAACTAGGCAAGCATATGACCATAGTATATACATAAAGGCTTGTTTATATTATATGAAACTGCCAATAGGATAGTAAGAGGTATAAACATGAAATGTGGATATTAAAGAGAAGTGAAAGCCTAATAGCATTGTTGGCCAAACAGTTGAACATTCAATTTCCGTAGATTTTTCACTATCCAAGATCAAACACATACATTATATTCAAATTTTAAATGTGAACATAAATATTTCAGAATACTTGAAGTACCAATATCCACATTACTGCTACAACAACATTTGAAAGATACAAAATTTCTTATGTTGAATACCTACTTAGTCAAGCAATTCACTTAAACAAGTCAATGGATGTATCATATATTCTCATAAGGAAGGCAGATAACTTAAAAAGAGATAGTACTTCCAACCCTTTATAGGACCATCTATACTTTTAAATATTAGAATCCTAAAAATTTAGAACTTTAAAGAATCCAAATGAATCGACCTATAGAGAGTAGGCACTAATTCCAACTTAATGCTGGTTATTCTCTTCTAACCCTTATAAATGCCAAAGAAGAGGCAAATGCAATAGAAGTTGCATTCAAAACAATGGTGTCGGGAAATATCATTCACCGTAGTTATGTAGAAGTGAATAAACAAGAAGCATGGACTCATCCTCAAGTCAATACAATTCTATCACTAATTTTGCACACCATTCTCTACTGCATTCATTCTTCTAGAGTTTATACACTTCATTTGCATTGTACTACTAAACATGTAGTAGATTCTCTTAGTCGAACAACATTATGTACTATTTCACTACCTTCTATCAATGCTCATCCTACACAGACTAAAAGAAAATCTAACATCATCCAACCAAACCCCAAGTTAGCCATTAAAAATTGAAGAGAAATCAAAAGAGTAAATCATCCATTCAAGAAGACAATAATCAAAGTCAAAGCTTCCAAGGCATAGATCCTCAATTAAGGTCCATGAAATTGAAATCTATATTCCAGTTTAACAGTAACAAAGCTTTAATCTAGAAATCGTAAAAAAAGGAAAATGGTAAAATTAACCATTAGAATATATGCATAGCATTGCAATCCAGAAGGTAAAATATTGTTAGCATAGAGAATTCAATAACAAACCAACGCAGATGGCTTTTTGAATTTTTTGGGTGTTGGACCAGAGCATAGCAGCCATAACTTTGGTAGTGCGGTTGAGATTTTTCCAGAGTCTATATAGTAGGCAAGCAATCATAAAGTAAAAATAATTTTATATTCATTATAATAATTAATAAAAATGTATATAGAACGTAAAGGATCCTTTTCACAAGCCATATACCAACAAGTGGAAGCATAAAAAAAGGTCACTCCACACAACCATAAAAATTAAAATAAATGTCATTACACAACATATAATTTTATGAAAGAGTAAGATGAGAAGATGCAATCATCTACCATGTCAGATCATCAACCTCAATTCCTAGAATCCATAAAATATCAATTGTGTGACCTCAAAATATTATAGACCATAAAAGTGTGCATATAAAGGTGACACCTAGGCATGGCCAGGCATCAAGGCACCCAACCTTGGCATCTTCCTTCCTTAACAATTATGGATGGAAATAAAGAGAATTTGAAGTGTGACTGGCCCATAATTCATGGATAAGACATGGTTGTAGACTTTCAACTTGTAGAGAAATGATAGAGATTGTTTATAACAACATTCAAAGCCAACTAAGTAATTAAACAAGTTACTCATATACCTACCACACTCATAAGGGCATGAAGAGACTCTACTACTTCAACCTTAACTGAGATCTTGACTTCCTACATGCTGCCTTGTGTACTATTTCGATCCCATTATGGCGGATGAGTCTATTACTAAGCTTCCTTTTCTTGTGAGTGTTTCTGGATGAATCCTTGTTCCCTACCATAGAAGTCAATTCAGTTGGACTGCTATAAACATCACTAACCACTCCTAAGGATCATTACTATAAGAATCAACATCATTAAATGTGTTGGCAAACAACAAATATCCAAGGTAGGGAGGCATTCATGAAATTGATAATGTATTAGTTATAATATCCTAAATGAGCAGTTTTCATGAACATGCTTTCTGAATCATATAAAAGAAAGAATCCAGAGCAACATTATGCATGGTACAATCATCAGCCTTTAGGAAAAGATTGTAGTTAATGTTGTTAGATAACACTACTAATAGAGAGTAGTGACTTAGTTATGATTGAATAAAGTTTTTACCCTTACAATGGGTACCAAAGTACTTTTATAGGATCTTATAAATCCTACAATGTTTGCAGCATGTGGCAATATTTGGACATAGTAGAGAAGATCAAAATGCAAACATATGCCATAGGAAAAGGACCATGAGTTATTTTTTTGGGTAATTATAACTCATGACATTATATTGTTAAAAGAAGTAAAGATAAATGAATTAGACGTTGCATTGTTGATTATGTTAAGCCTCACTCAACATGTCACCATGATTCTATTAAAAAGTTAGCAGTAGCATACCATTTCATCGTGCACCTAAATTTATTCAGGAAACAAATTCTAAAGAATCACCTTATATTGCACTGAAAAAAAAACAAATATTTTGAAAATGGTGGCAACATTTTTTTTTTGCACCCCATTGACTTTCCACGGGAGACAATCAGAGCACTTAAAAGTAAACTCAAACTGGCATGTTAACCCTTGTTGGAGACATATAAACCTCCCATGTTACCTGAGATGAGTTGAAAACTGTTATTGAGGAAATCTAGTTTTTGGAAGAAAAAAAACTTGATTGAAATTTTTGAATCACATAAAAGCTACAAGTGAGGAGGAGGAAATCTACCACCTAAAGTAAACTAGAATGGTCGACTGGGTTGGTAGAGTCGGTGAACTCAATGTGTAAATGCAGACCATATGACCATCATGTATTCAAGAAAAACATTGATTATCTAGGAGAAGGAGGCTCCCGCGATCGTTAGGGCGATCTAGGGTTAGTCATCGCAGACTCTGCTCGAGGGGAGAGGAAGCTCGCCTACGACACACTGCGAGCCCTTCTCCCTGGGTACTATCTTTCCTCAGCTTCTGTAGGGCTCCACGAAGGCCGGCAACTCTACTTGTCTCTCCTCCGTCGTTCCTCTCCTGTCCTCCTCAGCGACACAACGAATCAGTGGGAGCTGGTGGCTGGTACGCTGGGAGTCAGCATCTCAACGGCGTGGTGCATGTGTGGCACTTTCGTGGCGGCTCATTTCACCGCATGACATTTTTCCCTAAGGGTCGAGTGCCCCTCTCTCTCCCTTTTTCTTTCTTTTCTTTTTGTGTCAGTCCGTTTCAGGTCACTTGTTTGTTTGGTCATGATTGGGTCCCTTCTTGGGTAGCCGGTGAGCTCGAGCACCCCTTGGTGCTCCAGGTAGAGGAGGAGTAAGATGAGTATGTGCCTCGGGTAGGTGCTCCGCCCCCTGTTCATAGTGGTGGTCGGGAGTGGTGGTGGGGTTCCCCGTGCCCTCTACTCCCCACCTTTCATCTGCCCAAGCCCTCCTTCCTCTATATCTGCATCGTTTGGGTGTTGGCCTCCTTCCCGATCCTCCTGGGTGGTGCACCCTTACTACTCGACATTATTCCTGTGTGTTTTGCTCTGTGTTTTTGGGAGGTCCCTTGGTCGGCTTGTCTCTTTGTTTGTTCTATTAGTTGTTTAGTTGTGCTTTTCATCATGTGTTGTTTGCTTAGTTTCTTGTTATTTGTTTTCCGAACGTGCTCTCAACTTTTCAGCTAGCCTTAAGCATGGATGAGATGGTGATCTCTATTAGTTGTACTTCTTACTCCTTCCCCGATATCCTCAAGGGCTCGTGCAGATTGATGGCTTCCCTCTCTAATAGCTGCTTTAGATAGACACTACGAAAGTGGGTTGGTACATGTAATTTACCCATCGCATCCCAATCTGAGTCTTCTGTTATGCCGGTCTTCCAAAGGAGTTCTGCTTGGTACATTCATGTAAGAGTACTATCTTGTAGATGTCGTATGGCTTTCCTTTAATGATATTGAGATGTTTCCCTAAAAAACATTGATTTAAGAGTTCCCTCCTATTTCAAGAAGTTGGCATTTTAAGATATCTTAAGGAAACTATAAGGTTACAATAAACATCAGAGAAATCAAGATTCAAGATGAATGTTAATGAGTGCACATTTTAAGAACCAAAACATGTATGTTGCACATTAAGAAATGCTAACGAGGATAGAATCCATGGAAGAGAAAGTTTAGGCAAGTCTAGACTGAAAAAGATCACTCCATTGACAAGAAATCTTATTTAGCTTGTCATAATTTAATTAATAGAAAACCTAGATTAATAATATAATGACACAATATTGAAAAGAAATCTGACTCGTACTTCAAAAAATGCAGTCCATGGAATGCAAGCTTTAGTGAAAATGCATACTTTATATTCCATTGGTATTATTTAGGCTCACGTCAATGTTCTATTTTTGATAATTCTATGGTACTTAATAATTACTTTTTATGATTTTCTTTGTGCACTTCAAATATTTTATGGCATCTCATCATGACGTTTGTAGTAAAAATATGCATGATTTCCTCCATGCAAGTTACTGTAAAAATTAATGCATTGAGGATTAAAAATTAAAGTATATAACAAACTCTTTATAGCTTCTTCTTGGATTAACTCAAAAAATGACCATACATGAAACTTTTTAAGTTCTTAACAAGTCATGGTAATAGACTTACACAAAAAGGAAGAATATGCATTTTCCACAGGCCATCATCACTTTTACTTGTAGCTTTTTTAGCCTAGTACATCAACTATGCTATTTTATAGGTTATAATTATCTCTGTTCTAAGGTCCATGCTATCTAGATACTAACATTATCTTTACCCCGTGCTAGTGTGAAACCTAGGTGTCCTATCTTAACCAACTGCTATTATTTCTGGATGCATTTGTCCCATCTCTCTTGAACATTGCAATCTTGCATTTTTAGATTCCAGCATAGCTAAAGGATATCCCTAGGCTACTCTCATTTATTAGAAAATATTGATTTAAGGATTTTCTTACTGAATGTTAGTTTGTGACAAAGTATTGTGTGTTTAAGGGGTCCTAGAAGGGTAAATTACAAATATATCATATAATTAGGTACACCTAACCCATCTGTCTTTTCCAAGAACTTGGCCCGGTATAACCTTGGCCTCATTAGAATGCAAACTTCAATACTTCCCAGGATCACCACCTCAAAAAGTAGCAACAAAATGGCTAAAATCCAATCCATTAGACCTAATGAGATCCTCACATGTTTTAGTTCACGTTTATGTATATCTACATGTGTTACAAACATGTTCAGATAATCTACATGATTTACTATTGTTATAATATTTATAATATAATTGAGCACGAAATTCAAGGTTCATCCACATCATTCTATAATTGCAAGCCCTTCCAAATATAAGTAAGCAAAGTATTATTGTGTGTGTATTCTGATTGGGATTGGACACAAGTTTATTTAAAAACAATTACCGATCTAGACTATGTAAAATCTTAATTTTCTTTTGGAATTAGTAAATTTACTATGGGTGGCACATACAATTAAGTGTTAAGATAACATATTTGACATTTATAAGCATATACACTTAATTCTACTCATTTCTCAATGTGTATCTAAGTGATATTCATGTCATACACCAAATACTAAAAACAAAAGATTTTTTTATTAAAATATGATGATAATGTGTATTTAAAACATAATTAAGTGCACATTCATTCACATATCATCACTTGGAGATTCTTAATATATCACATACAACAACAAAAATCTCTATGTAAAATCTTATTTTTCTTTCAGAATTAGTAAATTTTATCTAGAATCCAGGCTCAATTATATATTTATTTATATGAATACAACTAATAGTTCAATAAATATCAGATTACCTGACATAGAATGATATTTTTATTATATTTTTATGTTGTAGATAGTTTTGAATTTGTTGAAAAATTAGTAACTCATTATATCTACTAAACTATATTGATTATTTGAAATTTGTCATATCCAAACTAACTTGACAAAATATGAATTCAAAATTAGTCTAGAATCATTTTAAGCACCAATTTTTAAACTTAGAACTAATTTAAGATGATATATTGTTTATATGAATCATTATATCTACAAGTATACCTTGATATTTACCTTCCTATAAAATTGCATCACCATCTGATTTATATATCATTCACAACAATAGAATACTTTTTGACGCTTTATATTGAATTTCAGACTGACTGTAGGATGTAAAAAGTCCATATTGTACATATGGACATGTAATTATTGTCTGATTACACTCATTTATTTGAGAAGGTACATGAATTGATCCTTTTGCCATCTATACAGTTGGATTTTGAAAATAAGTTCCAAATTTTTAGTTATTCAAATGCCTCTCATGTTCTCACCGTAGGATGTTTCTCACTGGATCGCTACCCTATATATATATGCATCTCGATTCTTGAGATTGGGTTTACATTAGCCTTGACTTGGCCTGTATGGGTTTGTGCCAAGAAAAATCTAGTCTGACTAATCAATGTAGTTTATATGAACAAATTCTGCCTCAGGTTACATGGGATGTGACATCAGTTGGATTGGGTTGTTGTGATTGATGTTCATCCCATCTTGAAATGTTCCCTAAAAAAGATATAGATTAGAGATGTCTGAAAATCTCACACATCCCAAGTATTTATAAGATCTAGTAAAATTATCAAATAATTTTTGATTTTTTTTGCAGTATGCTCATTTTGTTTTGATGAATTGCCAAAAAATGTACGGTTTAGATGATCTTGGGAACACATTTAATGTGAATACAATCTATGTTATAAGGTTATATTCTCAATAAAAACATCAAACTGGTACATGTCACTTAGATATACTATAGTATGCAGTTCTTATGGCCTTTCAATATGACTAACAACTAAAATAATAGATAAAAATAATTTGTAAAGTTTGCAGTTAAATTATTATATGAAAGAAACACATTATATGTAAAATGTATCTAGACAATATATATATATATATATATATATCTGTGTGTGTGTGTGTATGTGTGTAATGGATATGGGTATATGAGTGTTTGAGTTTGGGTCTACCAAGGCCCTCGCAAAAGTATGGATCAAAATTTAACAACCAATCTGTTATTGTAGTGTGTGTGAATTAGGTCTGACTTAGAACATGCACTGAAAGAATTAGCCAGATCGCATTGGGCCAGTCAATGTCCATATCATGTTCTAAAAGAATTAATCAGACCGCATTGTGCCAGTCGATGGACATCTCATATTCAATTCTTTTCTAGTAGAAAAAAGTAAACAACCTAAATAGTTAAAAGCATGTGACCAGATGAGTTATCAAGTTTGGGTTTACTTAGGTCATCGTCTGGTCCATTCAAATAGTTGGACCAAGATTTTCAAGTGGGCCCATCAATATTTTTTATATGAATCATGTTTTTCTTACATTATAAAGTAGAAAAATTTGTTAGATCATGTCAGTCCAGTCGATAGAGAAAAAAATTTAACAACTCAAATAATTAACAACAGACAACTACCCGAGTTTTTAGGCTTTGATTTATATTGGAATGACTCATGTCAAATCAAAATCTAAATCAAAATGTTCAATATAGTTCATGTAAATTAAGTTTGGCTTAAATTATATTGTCTTGTCAGATTAGGATCATGCCCAGACCGGTCCATGCTCATGTCTATTGAATCCATTGTCTAAAAAATAAACATCTCAAATAGTTAAATATACATGAATAAGTGATTGGAAAAGCACACATGCACACACACCAGTTGTGCTTATTTATAGGGTAGTAAAGATACACAATATATGTGTTTGTGTGATTCTTACTCTTGAGGTTGCTGGAGTCTAGAGTATTAGGAGAAAAATCAAAATGTCAATCAGACATTGTTTTTATGATTGTTTATACACACACTCCAAATCTTAAAAATCCTATATTAGCACCAGAGTTGATATATACACACAATCTTCTCAAATGTAACATTAAAACACAAGAAATTAAACCAATGTATGGAGATATATTCAGTATTATCTGACATGGAATTATATTTATCACACCATCATCATAAGAGTTTATGAGACGATAAAGTAACCAAGGCACCACGTAGTAGACAACATCAAAAGAAGAAACTCTGGCAATGATGGGATGAAACAAGTATATTCAATCTCTCTCCCTTTCCTACATGAGACGAGATGGAGGGATGTTAAACCATGGTTTCTACAAAATCACCAATGCGCTTAAGCCCAATTCGGTTAGAATTATGCCATTCACACTAGATGTTGCATCAAAGCGCACAAGGTTTCACCCAATCGTGAGCAAAGGCACTACCCAATGGTGAACGTAAGGCACTACATCCTCAAAACATGTTAACGAACAAACTATTTCACAACTTTGCTAATGTCATAATTTTTAAGCACTCGACTTGATTACTCCAACATGATCCTGAACATGAACTTGACACATAGGATTACTCTTGATATTGGGAAGGCACACCCCCTAGATCAAATTGCATTTCCATTTCAAATTCTATAGCAATACTACATACATTAGCAGATAATTATACCAGGACATCTAACTCATTATACATCATGCATTATTGCTCATCTAATATTATAGTTATCAATATGCATTATCTGCTTTCCTATACTTCGGGGATGGCTCTTATTGGGTCTTTGATCGATCATCTAGACTATGGAAACAACTAAACTACCACTAGTAGCCTTGTTCACTTTTGGGTTACCACAACATGGTTAGGTTAGAGTTTTGGGATAGTTATTAGTGTTTCTAAGATAAGGAAAATCTTGCCCATAGTTAATCCACAAATCATTGATCACCAAACCATGCTTATTAGTATTTTGCACTTCTGTCATCCAATATCTCATATTATTTCCCAATATAACTTAATATTTTCACAAGCCTTTCTGTAAGCACTTATATCCCATAAAATATTTAATAATAAAGATGCATATACCAACAAGGGTTTTATATAATTACTTATGAAATTAAGAGCACTGATAGTTTGTTTGACTCAATTAGGGATTTTCTAGTTTTCCATTGACCATGTGCACTTCTCAAGTGGCAAACCCTCTTTATTAATATAGTCTTTCATTTACTATGTGGTTCATTTCTAAACCTCATATTTCAACTTCAGGCTCTATCTATTGCTTACAATTTTTGTCAAAAATTACATGTGTGTTTTGTAATCTTAGACAAGTTATGCTTTATTTAGGTTTTGGGGTAGTAGAATTAAAGAAAATGTTTTTTCTTTAGAAAGAAAGTCAATTGAAGTCAGAACTCAAGTATTGTTGTGGAGATTTTCTCAACCACATCAGTTCGAAAAAGTGACCATTTCATGTGGGTCAAAGAGAAAGAAATACAATAACAAGGCAAACATACATTGAATAAAACTAAAAATCAAGAAGAATGATTTGATGGTAACCATAATCGCCAACATGCATGCAATATGTTGAAGCAAGAGGGAATTATACAATCCAACTATGAAGAGTTGGAATCCATTGATGAAAACAAAATTGAAATTGAGATGCATGGGTTATGATTAAGAAAATAAGCCAAAGTTGAGGCTATAGGGTGACTAGTGAGGAAAATGAGATCCATCAGTAGAAAAACAAATGAAGAACGTTGGAGGAGGGGAATTACATGATGAGAAAAATATTGGGTGGTCAGAGAATCTTCAAGGTCAAGTGGGACCTATGGGAAGGTTTTTTCTGGACATTCATGGGTTGTAGTAAGTTAATCGATGTTGTGTTGCTACTCCTTTGTGGGGATTGTTGTGATAACCTAGCCTTTTCTCTCTCTTCATGGATAAGATATGCACATAACCTTTTCACTTATTTCACAATCTAGCCAACATTTTCTTGATTCGAGTTACATTGATGCCTTTTGAGGTTATCTTGTGTCCACACGAGGAGTGGTGACACTTAATGTGATATGAAATCAAGGCTGCAACTATTTTGTGCACCATCCTCTTTCTTTATTTTTAGTCTCAATTATGTGTCTTTCTCTTCCCAAATTTTGTGCTCATTGTATAGAGGACGCTCTACGTTACCAATGCACCTAATTTTTCTCCATTCGAGCTAGAATGAGAGAGATATGCCTTTTTGAACTATCATCATTTTAATCTCGATTTTAGCTCTTTTAAATTGATTTTGAGACTATATTATGATCCTTTTATTTCTGTTACTATCCAAGCCCCTATGGATGAGCCAATCGCATGCCCCCTTTTTGTGGATCTTGGACCCCAACCCTTGGATCTCTCGCCCACAGATCTAAGCAATCATCCGATGGCCAAAAAGCCATCTTGCTCCTCCGTACTTCTCACCAGTGTGATCGACGCTGACAACCACCTATGCACCCCTCCATGGCACCAACCAAGGTCCCTTTTAACACCTTCTTCCCCTAATCAACCCCTCCCATCACTGTAAAGATCCTCCACCAACTCATTTCACTTTTCTTCTTTGGTTTTGGTAACCCTAACACCTGCTAGCCACCTGCTTCTTCCCCCTCCTCTGGCCAACACCATTGCTATGCCCCTTTTGGGAAGCTCATGTTCATCACTTCTTGGGTGAATCCAACAATGACTATGAGTCTGCTGGATTCCCACCAGCCGCAACAGTGAGTTTGCAACCTCTTTTATCCACCCATCCTCCCACCTTGAGCCCCACCGATGAAGCTCCTTCACATTGCACCACCGTGCAGGCAAAGATGGTTGGCACACGGTGCTCGATTGCAAGGCATGATGCAAAGCAACTTTCAACATTAGGTGGAGATCCTGGATCATTGGCCATCCACGTGGGGTGGCTAGAAGCATCTAGGAGCCATCTGGGACAAAAGATGGGGCCAAACACGTAGACCTATAGCGGAAAGTCCAAGCCCAGTGTTCGCCTCTCCACAACCTTTGGATCAAGATCAGACAATACAAAACCACCAATTGAGGGATTTTCTTTGCAAAATGATATCTAATCACTCCTTAAGCCTTTTTGGATACCGTATATGATTTTTGACCTACAGAACAGATCTACCTAATAAAAGTAGTTTCAAGACTTGGTTTTGCTTTTAGCTCCACAATTCCCCTATTTTGTTTGCTTGGAGTCTTTTAGTGACGATTCATGCTACTATATGATCAACCATGACCCTATGAGTTCTAAAACTTGATGATACCTACTGGTAAATAATTTTGCTTTACTTTTTACACAATATTGTCTTGGAATACCTAAGTATAATCCAAATAGCTTTTTGACCTTAAATGTTCATACTTGACCCAATAGTGGCTCATTTATGTGCTTGCATGTTATAACTTGACCAAAACTTGAACTTTAGTTTGATTGATCATTAAATGATAATCTAGCTTGAAATTAGAGATCCTTATGTTGTCTTGTGACATGATATATGAAGACTTATGCCTTTTGCCATGATACGACTCATAAGACATAAAGACTTACCTTGAGAACCTTGATATGCCCTAAAATGTGATGTCTATGTACTTATATGATTGGACCCTTAATGCTTGTGTTAAAATGAATCCTTAGTATTCAAATCTCTATGTTCACTTCCAAATTAGTCCTTGAATGACTTGTTTCTTGAAATTCTATGTAGAATGCCCATGTACTCCTATTAACAACATGGAACACCTAATGTGATCCAAATGTAAATGATTTCTTATTAGATATCTAACCTTGCTAAGAACATGCTCTAATGATGTACATGATATCCGAATGACTTCAAGTCATTAGCTTTGTCATAGTATGATCATAAATTTTATATTGTTGCACTCCATGCACCCTAATGATCATATGACTTGGATATGTGGAAATATTGCATTGAATGAATCTAATATGGCTCATTATGATCTTGAATGAATGGACCACGATAATAATATAAATGCATGCTTCCCTAACTCCATATCAGAGATGATATGGCCTTTGTATCTAATCTAATGTGGACGGTTTGCCTAGACCTAGGCCTTAATGTTGATACCTATGCTATGATGAATCGGTATATGCATGTTTGGAACTTGGGAAATGATGCTTGATCTAATTGAAACCTAGGTCTAAGTGAACATCAAAATAAATCATATGACGTTTAGATTATTAAAATCCTACTAATTTAAGACCCCAACTATGTAATTTTATATCTTAGTTGTTGTAATACCCTTGACCTAGGTTATGGCTTAAACTTAGAATTTTTGCTTAAATAAGTTACTTACCAACTGGTTCTAATCTTTTGAAAAGTAATTAAGACTTCTGGTGAAGTTTGTTTTCAAGTTTGAGCATAATTGCAAACTATTTATGCATTATATGAAAGTCTGAGTGAAAAGTGCAATTTACCCAAGATGAGGGGTTACATTGCAAAATATCACACGTGGAATGTGTTCTAAGTGTTTTAGTATCATAAGAAAGAGAATAATGCCAAGTGGTGGTTTGTAGAAAGCCTAAATCCCAAGTTATAACTTGTTTGAATAATGCTTGTGCTGTGTGCACCAATTATGAGACAAATTGTAATTTACCCAATGAATAGGGTTGGAATGCAAAATCACCACCTCTAGTGTGACCCTACTTCCTCTATGTATCTTTGGGAGGTAAGATAAAGAAAGGTGGAACTATGTTTGAATCACCTTTGAGTGGTGATACTCTTGGTAATGAAAGACCAAGAAGGAGTTGAAGGCAAGAGCCTTATATGTGTTGTGTCGAGTTGTAGACTTGATATAAGGAGTCCTATCGGCCAAGGAGCCAAAGTAGGAGCCTCCTATCGGTTTGTTGAGCCTTGGAAAAGGTCACGACAGGCAGAGCACCTCAAGGAGGTGGCCCATGATGAGTTGTAAAGTTCCTTACAAAAACTGTATCGGGTTGCTTATTTAATGAGACAAAGACGAGATAACTTGCCCAACAAGATAAGTAAGGGCCGAGATATTGCCTCAAGGTTATCCCCAAGACTATTTCATGGCAAGATATACATGTGTGCATGCATGGAAATGTGTCAACCATGCATGGCCACGTGTCATCTAGTAGCTTAAGGTGAAGACACCTCTTATATGCTTTATCTCATGAAACCAATTATATATACTTCACCTTTCACCAACTTATGAAAGTTTACAATCCTCATAACCACTCTCCTTGGAGATATCATGCAAAGACTCTTAGGTATCATGCAAATCAGCTCAAGGATCTAGGAGAGCTCGAGCATCAAGTTGAAGTAGGATATCGAGTTATGGTTATTCTTTTCTTTCCTTCTTCACCAAGTGCTTAAATATGGTGATCTCTTGTCCATGGAGGAGTTGTGAACGAGCCTAGGACCTTAGAGAAGTTCTTATTCAACCTTAGGACGTGGATCTTTGGATCTTGGAGCTTTGAAACTATTCACAAGGCGGGTTATA
Source organism: Alisma plantago-aquatica (assembly GCA_963693085.1). NCBI lineage: Eukaryota > Viridiplantae > Streptophyta > Magnoliopsida > Alismatales > Alismataceae > Alisma > Alisma plantago-aquatica. The sequence continues at coordinate 860,268,665 of OY856409.1, read as the reverse complement.
TTACTTGAATCCCTATCATATTATTATTCATCACCTAAATTGCTATGCTTAAATGAACTACTTTTAATTCCAAAATATTCTAAAATAATTGATGAAATTATGAGTTCTAGTAGTTGCCTAGACCTGTTTCCATGAACCTTAACTGTAGAACGGAGGTCTAGAGCTTGAAGAAGATGTAATCACTTTATAAAGTGATATCGGGTTCAAGCATACACATAAGTAGCTCTAACCCGATATGGGTATTATACTTGCATCACTTGCACGATATGCTTGTGAGATTACATCCCCTTGCACGATATGGAGATGAAGCTACTATCTTGTAACATGATATGGTGTTAACCATAACCCTTTGCACGAAAGGGAGGCAAGTAAGGTCTCCATGCACGATATAGTGTCAAGTAGGCACTTCAAGGAATTTGATATGTTGAAACCCTAATTTGAGTAACCCGATATGAGTGGAGGTAGCAAGTATTTCTTGCCTGATATGATCATGTAATTATACACTTGAGCATGATATCATGAAGCACACGTTTGATGCATGATACGAATAAATGAATAAAATACTTATGCATGATATCAGGATGGATTCAAGAACAAAGGGTAACCCGATATGCTTGAAACACCTCAACCCGATATGAAATCCAAGAGGGGGTTAACCCGATATGAAGATGGAGGCTAGCTCATACACGATATGAGTCATGCTTGTTTCATGATATGAGAGATATCTATTTATCCTTATGCACGATACAAATATAGACTACACCTCTTATACGATATAGGAGTGGTGAACACTCTAATCAATATAGAGTGGGAAACCCAAGATGATGGGTAAACTGAGATGAGTGGTGGATGATACCACATGTATGAGATGAATGATATCTCTAGATTGATAAAGAATAGCACCTACTTTTATCTTGTGAATGATATGAAGTTCAAACTCATACTTCATGCACGATATGGCATGATGTAACCAATTTAGTGGAAAACCCTAGTTGAGGGATTGGAATCCGATATACCCCCCCTATTTTGTGTAATGAACGGTGGTATGAGAATTTCATAAGACCATTAGCTTGTCAAGTAATTATATGATAAGGATGATCCTTGAAGGAATGAAAGGGGATATGAGTTCCAGGGTCTACCTAAAATGGTAACCCGATATGCTACCTAAGATGGATGCCTGATATGATACCCGATATGGATGCCCGATATGGGGCATATCTTGTGTACGATATGGCACTAAAGAAAAAGCTTATATCTGATATGGGGTCAAGCATCTAGCTCATACCCGATAGAAAATTAATATGAAGTAATAAGATCTAAGTGATAGTCCATCTGATGTGAGTACATAATATGCTGATTAGGGTTTACACCCTCAAAACATGACATGGTGATGTGGTTATACCACATGCCGATATGAATATATGACATAAAGTAAAGGATGTGGTTTAAAGTATAATATGATAGCACACACATCTTGATACCAATATGGAAGTGACACTTTAATCATGTGTGATTGATTGAGTGACATATGTTGAACGTGGTGTTAAATGAAAGATAATGTGAATTGTTAATGATGGACTAATATTCCTCAAAGAGGAGGATTGAATCAAATGTATGATGTATGCGATATACTAGTAAGGATGAGAGAGAAACACATGCTTGTGTTGTTAATCATTTAATGATAAATGATGAGAATATATATAAGTATGATTGAATACTTATGATATCAATGTATGCTCCTATATGTGTGGAGCAATGAATTAGGGTTTGGATTAATAATATGAAAATGAAACCCTATTCGGCTATAAAGGGAAACCCTAACCCTAATGATGGGAATGTTCTATTTCTCTTATTACATAAGCCTTATGAGGCATGTTAAATACTTGTATAACAAGTATAATGATTAATGGCCTTGTGAGCCATATGGATAAGTTGTTGCCTAGTGATAGGTGACAAGATGTGTAATGGCCTTGTGAGCCATATGAATAAGTTGTTGCCTAGTGAGAGGTGACAAGATGTGTAATGGCCTTGTGAGCCATATGAATACATTTTTGCCTAGTGAGAGGTGACAAGATGTGTAATGGCATTGTGAGCCATGTGAATACTTATACAACAAGTGAAATGAATACCTTGGTCTGAGGACCTAGAGGTAATGGTTACATGTTACAGAGGTAACAATGCTATGTGATGACTTAAGGGTTTGAATACCCAGATCCAGTAATCATGATAATGATCATGTGAAGGGATGAGAATTCCCAGTAATGTGATAAGGGACTGAGATCCCAAGTATCATGTGTTTTAAAGATTTGAAAAGTACGTCATAGATGTATTACACCTTTCTTTGTAGCATTTGTTGTGATTAATAATGATAACTTGGTTGATGCTAAAAGAATGCTGTAATGCACTTAATATATCACTAGATACCATAAAATGTTGCCCTGACCATAGATCCATCAGCGTCATAATTAGCTGAATGGTGAAACGGGTTTCCCACGACATAATTCGGAATGCATATTTTTAAATATGTGGAGGCATGGAGCCTAAGTGTCCATGACTCAATAATCTCATAAGAATGTCTCAACCGAGCACTATGAACTGACCCGTGGCTCAGAGCATGGTGCCTATGTAACCATGGCTTAAGAGCATGGTGCCTATGTGACCATGGCTTAGAGTATGGTGCCTAAGTGATCATAACTCAATAACTAGGGACGGTTGTCGTAGATGTTTCCTCTAAGAGAGCACAATTGATGATGTAGCTCTAAGCGAGGATGCCTACGTACCCTGGCACAACTATATTGCAGCTGACACAAGATGTCCTTCTAAGCCTAAGTGGTCTCGTACTGACTGAGACAAGGGAGGTCATGGTAACTGGCTCTTCCATTGACCTTGTATGGTACCGATTTATGAGAAGTTTGTGGTCGGTTGGAGATGAACGGGGTATGTTTCATCTCCTTAGGGTATAAGTGTGATTGTAAAATATGTTCAGCCGTGTAGCATATTTGCTTAAAGATCGAATACGAAAAACATTTTTTGATGCACAATACAGTTATACATCTTAGTTGTTAGATGTTATTTATGTTTCTTTATATTCTTTGCAAAGAAGATAGATGATTTATATCTCTACCATGGGTATATGCAATGTTTTCCTTGAGAAAGGAGATTATCTTATTCTGTTCATACAATGATTAATCCTACCTATTAAATATGAAAGAACCCTTGCTTAGTTTTATAATGTTTATCTGCAATAATAATATGGTCAGTGGAGAGTTATATCTCTCACTGGGACAATTGTTTCACCCCGTGGGATCCACAATTTTTAGGTGGACACACACAAAGTGGTGGAGATCTTTCTACAGAGGAGGAACAACAGCTGAGGCAGCAGTGACAACTCAAGTTGAGTGTACTATCTGTCGTGTCTTGTAGATAGAAGTCATATGTGTCGTCTCTATACTCTCATGCCCTTGGAGTTGGTTCGTAATGGTTTCATGAACAATCTAAGATTTTATCTTGTATGCCTCGAGGTTTTATGTTTCTCCAGTATGTATTTTGATTGAGAAACTATTATATGTTGTCCTCAAAATGAGATGAAACAATGTTGTACAATGTAAATCAAGATATGTATGGGTTTGGGATCTTTCAGTAAAAGTTTTCTGATCAAGGATCTCACTGCAAAATGGTTTTAACTTTTAGTGATTTTTGTTAATCCGTTGGTTATGTTTATTCTACTTAATTAGTAACGATTTGTTTGTCGGTTTGATGATGGTCGTTTCGGTTGCCCTTAGGGTTGGACCTCCTCGAGATTTCTACTCATGTACTATGAATTGCTCGTTACTTGTAAGGTACGTTTTACCTCTTGACCCTACTATGATATTGGCTTATTTGTATGTATGCTTGTTTGAATGCTTAGCTACATACTTGGTTGAGATATTGGTCTTATGAATACTACTTTCATGTTTGAGTATACCATGTTGACAAATCTTGAACATAATATAGAGAAATCCATTACATATGTTTATATAACCGATAAAGAAACCTTAAATACACTTTGTATAAGAGATTATCATTAAGTGTTCCCTCCTTGATTCTACTTCTTGTTTATTATCATGTTTCTAGCCAAGAAAGTTTTATATTACTCTTAAACTGTGATTACTTTCCCTTTCATAGTGTACTTAATGCTTTAGCATTAATATGTTTTGTTAACCAGATTTGTAGTTACCAAATGAAGATCCACTACAGTTGTAACAACCCTGACCTGGGTTAAGGCTAACCCTATTTGTTTATAACTTTAATATAATTCTCTAAAGAGTTTTTTTTATCATGTGACAACCTTATGTTTTAAATTTGGTCCTGTTTAAATAACATTTGAGCAATGTTCTCTTGTTTTGGACCAAGATGCAATTTACCCAAGAAGAGGGGTTATATTGTAATATATCACATTTTGAAAGTGCCTCATGTGTGTTAGAATCATAATAGAGAGAATGAATCTAGGTGGAGGCTTGTGGAAAGCATAAATTCCAAGTTTGAACTTGTTTGAATAATGTTAGTGACTTGTGTACCAATTTTGGTACAAGTTGTAATTTATCCAAAATGTAGGTTGATATGCAAATTACCACCTCTAGAGTGTCCCTACTCCCTCCTAGTATAATATATAGGAGAGATAAAGAAGGAGGCATCATGTTTGAATCATATTTAAATGATGGTATTCTTGGTGATGAAAAGACCAAGAAAGGGTTGAATGTGAAACCCTAATTTGAGCTTGTATCAGGTTGTAGAGTTCATATGAGAGTGCCTATCGAACAAGGAGCCATAGGGGGAGTCTCATATCAGTTTTTGAGATCTAGGCCTTGTCCATGATGAGAAAATCACCTCAAGGAGGTGAAGTGTATCAGTTTACAACTTCCTTGGAAAAGTTGTATCAGGTTGTGAATAAAGTAGTGATTGAGTTGAGATATCTTATCCAACAAGATAAGTGATGACCAAAATATCATCTCTAGATTATCCTCAAGTGTTTTGCATGTCAACATAAATATGAGAGCATGCAAGGACAAGTGTCAACCATGCATGGACATGTGGCGCCTAATAGCTTTAAAATGATGACACCTCATATATACTCTCTTTCATGAGCTTCAACTATATATACCCTTCCTTTCACCTATAAGTGAAAATTTTGAAATTTATCAACCTCTTGCTCTTGGATATCGTGCATAGAATCTTAGTATCATGCATAAGTGAAGTAGTATCATGCATAGAGCCTTGGTATCAGCCATAGCAAAGTGATACCGTCCAAGTGAACTAATATCAGCCAAGTGAGGTGATATCGGCTACAAGTGATGAAGTATCATGCATGGTGTTGAGGAACTCAAGTCTTGGACCTTTTATAAGATCATATTCAACCTTGGGAATGTGAAGTTTGGAGATTGGAACTTTTAAGTTGCTCTGGAGGTGTGTTATATAACTTGAACTCAGTTATGTTATTATTTACCATCAATTTTTCCTTAGTTGAATGGTTTACTTTCAATTCAAATTTTCTTGCATAACTGGTGAATCCATGAGATCTATTAGTGACCTAGGACTGTTGTCCATGAATTAGAATATTAAGAACAGGAGTCTAGACATTGATGATGATGACATCATCATGGATCAACCTGATATTGGGTTGAATCACCTCTAACCCGATATGGTGAAGTGAACATATCACTAACATGATACCATGAGGATGCATACACCTTATACACGATATGATGATGAAGTAGACACCTTGTGCATGATTTTGTGTCAAGCATACACCATGTGTATGATATGAGGTTAAGCATACAACTTATGCACGAAATGGAATCAAGTATATGCTCAAAACCCGATATGACAAACCCTAGATGATGAGTAACCCGTTATGGTGTGAAGCATACACACACCTCATTGCCCGATATGGTGTGAATAATACACACACATTTTTTCCCGATATGGTGTGAAGCACTCACACACCTCTTTGCTCTATATGGTGTGAAGCATACACACACCTCTTTGCCCGATATGGTGTGAAGCGCACACACACCTCTTTACCCGATATGGTGTGAAGCATACACACACCTCTTTTCCTGATATGGTGTGAAGCATACACACACCTCTTTACCCGATATGGAAGCAAGCACACACCTCTTTTCCCGATAGTGTGGAAGCACCTCAATTCAATATACTTGATTGAGTGACCCATGAAGTGTGTTATGTCAAATGATACATTAAGACATGAAGAGTTCAATGCATTTTGATAAATATGGGCCAATGTACCTTGAGAAAAAGATTGAGCCAACCTAATGGAGTATGATGTAATCAATATCCTAGTCAGGATGAAAGAGAAATTTATACTTGTTTAATACTCATGTAATGAGTATACATGGATACTCCTAATATGTGTGGAGTCTGAATTAGGGTTGTGATTCTTGATGAATGTACTTAAAAACCCTAATCGGCATAAAAAGGGAAACCTTAACCCTAATGAAGGGTAATTATATGATTTGAAACTACAATTGGTTAATAAAGGGAAACCCTAACCATATTGAAACCATGATGGTAGCATGAGATAATGAGCATAGCTAAGCATGAGCTATGATGTTTCATATAATACCGATTATATAGTTCTTATGACCTAGAGATAGTTGTTGCCTAGTGAGAGGTGACAAGATGTTTAATGGGCCTTGTGATCCATGTGAATAGTTGTTGCCTAGTGAGAGGTGAAAAGATGTTTAATGGGCCTTGTGAGCCATGTGAATATTCGTTGCCTAGTGAGAGGTGGCAAGATGTTTAATGGGCCTTGTGAGCCATGTGAATAGTTGTTACCTAGTGAGATGTGACAAGATGTTTAATGGGCCTTGTGAGACATGTGAATAGTTGTTTCTTAGTGAGAGGTGACAAGATGTTTATAAAAGTCTCATGTAAGAAATGGTAATGTTCAAAATAAACTAGGGAAATGGAAACCCAGTAACATCATAATAATAAAAAATGGTTATAATAATAATGAAATCTTGGTCATACATGCTTTATGCATATAGCCAAATAAGGGCTATAGTGTTTTGAATATGCTTAAATGAGATAAGAGGAATACTTGTATTACATAAAGAATGTGAATAGGTATGATGTCTTGGCCAAGGTATAATGTCTAGTAAAGGTGATGCTGTTTTCAATGATGAATTTAAGGGATTGATATCCCATAATGAAAGTGAAAGGGAAACATAAAGGTATCCCAACTACTATGGGATCCTTAGCAATATGGCCATGATATCAGGATTGGTACAATCCAATACCTGGCTAAACTCTGTCAAGATTGGTACAATCCAATACTTGGTTGTGATCTCAAAATTGGTACAATCCAATACCTAGCTGAACTCTATCAGGATTGGTACAATCCAATACCTGGCTATGATCTCAAGATTGGTACAATCCAATACCTAGATGAACTCTATCAAGATTGGTACAATCCAATACCTGGCTGTGATCTCAGGATTGATACAATCCAATACCAGGCTGAACTCTATCAGGATTGGTACAATCCAATACCTGTCTATGATCTCAGGATTGGTACAATCCAATACCTGGCTGAACTCTGTCAGGATTGGTACAATCCAATATCTAGCTGTGATATCATGATTGGTATAATCCAATACCTGGATGAACTCTATCAGGATTGGTACAATCCAAAGCCTCATTGTGATCTCAGGATTGGTACAATCCAATACCTGGTTGAACTCTTACATGATTGGTATAATCATTACCTGACTAGCAGATTGACTGTGGCCAACAACTAGAAATGAGAATGATTCATGGATATCATACCATGACAATATTATCACAGGATAAGCTTGAGATGATGGTATAGTATGATGCGTAAATGATACATATGTTCTTCATATTCCTTATAAAGTGAATAGATGATTTACTACCCTATCATAGACAGTTACAATGCTTTAAAAGATGAGAAATGTTCTAATCTTCTTATCCACAGTGATTAACCTTGCTTAGTAATATAAAAGAACCTCTGCTCAGTTTAATACTATTTACATGTGATAATAACATTGTTGGCAGAGAGTTATATCTCTAACTGCGACAATTGTCTCACCCCGTGGGATCCAAAATTTTTAGGTAGATGTGCAAGAGGAGGTAGAGACCATTCTGTAGAGGAAGGACAACAATAGCAGGGACAACAATAACATCTCAGGTTGAGTGTACTATATGTCATGTCTTGTAAATAGAAGTCATATCTGTCATCTCTATACTCCCAGGTCCTTGGATTTAGTACGTGATGGTTTTATGAACAATCTGAGATTTTGCCTTGTATGCCTCGAGGTTTTATGTTGCTTTAGTATATGTTTTGACAGAAACTATTATATGTTATTCCTCGAGATGAGATGGTACAATGTATGTATAATGTGAACCCTGATGTATATAAAGTTTTGGTTCTTTCATTAAGCATTTTCTAGGAAATGGATCTCTTTACAAAATGGTTTTAGTTTTTAGTGATTTTTGTTAATTCGCTGCTTACGATTATTTCACATAATTAGTAACAATTTGGATGTCGGTTTGGTGGCGGTCGTTACCACAGTCAAGACTCTAAGGTCTGAAACAAATCATCGATGGGTATGCTTGAATATAGAATTGGGTACATATGTCTTATCTCCATGTTAAGTGCCTTGTTGTTACTGCTTTTACATATATACTTCCTGTGTGAAATATATAGTGCCATTATATAGACGGGCACCCAAGTCTACTCACCTTTGGATTTGTAGCCATTAGGAGTGTGGACTTAGGATAAGAAATAGTTTTGTGACAAATGGTATCCGAGCCATAGACATAGGCTTCTATATATATGTAACACCCCTGACCTGGGTTATGGCTTAACCCTAGGAGTTTTGATTAAGTTACTTACAAACTTATTCTAATCTTTTGAAAAGTAATTAAGGCTTCTTGTGAAGTTTGTTTTCAAGTTTGAGCTTAATTGCAAACTATTTGTGCATTATATGAAAGTCTGAGTGAAAAGTGCAATTTACCCAAGATGAGGGGTTACATTGGAAAATATTAGATTTGGAATGTGTTCTAAGTGTTTTAGTATCATAAGGAAGAGCATGATGCTAAGTGATGGCTTGTGGAAAGCCTAAATGTGAAGTTATAACCTGTTTGAACAATGCTAGTACTATGTGCACCAATTTTGGTACAAGTTGTAATTTTCCCCATATATGGGGTTGGAATGTAAAATTACCACCTCTAGAGTGTCCCTACTCCCTAAATGTATATTTTATAGGAAAGAGAAATAAGTAGGCACTATGTTTGAATCACCTCTGAGTGATGATACTCTTGGTGATGGATAGACTGAGGAAGAATTGAAGGAGAAGACTTATATGTGATGTATCAGGTTGTAGGTTTGACATAGGAGTCTTATCAGCCAAGGAGATATGATAGAGGCATCCTATTGGTTTGTTAATCCTTAGAAAAATCCATGAAGAGCAGAGCACCTCAAGGAGGTGGTCCATGACGGGTTGCAAAGCCCCTTGCATAAAGTGTATCAGGTTGCCTTGTTGATGAGATAAAGATGAGGAAACTTATCCAAGAAGATAAATGATGGTCAAAATATCTTCCCTAGCCTATCCTCAAGACTCTTGCATGGAAAGATATATATGAGTGCATGCATGGCCACATGTCAACCATGCATGGCCACACGTCATCTAGTAGCTTGAGGTGAAGACACCTCTTATACACTTTATCTCATGAAACCAAGTATATATACTTCACCTTTCACCAACTTATGAAAGTTTAAGATCCTCACAACCATATCCCTTGGAGATATCGTGAAAAGCCCCTTAGGTATCGTACAAAGTATCTCAAGGAGCAAGGAGAGCTTGAGTACCAAGATTTAGGTAAGGCTTTGGTCATCTTCAACCTTGGTTGAAGTAGGATATTGGGTTATGAATATTTCTTCCTTTCCTTTTTCACCAATTACTTAACTATGGTGATTTCTTATCTATGGAAGAGTTGTAAACGAGCTTTGGACCTTGGAGAAGTTCATATTCAACCTTAGGACGTGAATATTTGTAGCTTGGAGCTTTGAAGTTGTTCATAAGGTGGGTTATATAACTTGAACTCAATCATATTATTATTTGTCACCTAACTTGCTATACTTAATGATTTACTTTTAATTCTGAGATCTTCTTGAATAGATGATGAAATTATGAGTTCTAGTAGTTGTTTAGACCTGTTTCCATGGACTATAACAGTTAGAATGAAGTTATAGAGCTTGAAGAAGATGGTATCACTTTATAAAGTGATATCAGGTTCAAGCATACAAACTAGTACCTCTAACCCGATATGGGTATATGCAAACATCACTTGCACAATATGTTTAGAAAGATATATCTCCTTACATGATATGGAGATAAAGTTCACACCTTAAAAACGATATGGTGTTAACCATACACCCTTTTCACAATAGGATGGCAAGAAAGGTTTCCATGCACGATATAGTGCCACGTATGTACTTCAAAGAAATTGATATGTTAAAACCCTAGTTTGGGGTAACTCGATATGAGTAAGTTAAGCAAGTACCTCTTGCATGATATGAGAATGTAATAAACCTCTGGTACACAATACTTTGAAGCACACATATGGTGCACGATATGATTGATTGAGTATACACTTATGCATAATATAAGACATGAATTAAAATACAAGGTGTAACCCGATATGGTTGAAATATCTCAACCTGATATGAAACCCAAGATGGGGTTAACCCGATATGGAAATAGATGATAGCTCGTACATGATATGAGCCATGCCCTTTGCACTATGTGGGAGATACCCACTCACCCCTTATACACGATACAAGTTTAAGATTACACCTCTTGCACGATAGAGAGATACTGAACACTCTAAATAATATAAAGTTGGATAACCCTAGATGATGGGTAAGCCGATACAAGTGGTGAGTGTTACCATATGGGAGATATGAATGATATCCCTTGAATGAAAGGAATATCACCTATTCCTACCTTGTGAACTACATGAGGTTCAATTCATACTTCATGCACGATATGGCATAATTTACCCAATCTGGTGGAAAACCCTAGATGATGGATTGGAACCCGATATACCCTACCCTTTGTGTAATGGATTGTGGCATGAGAATTCAATAAGACACCTAGCTTGTCAAGTAATTATATGATAAAGTTGATCCTTAAAGGAATGAAGGGGTTATGAGCCTAAGGGTCTACCAAACATGGTAACTCGATATGTCACCCAACATGGAGACCCGATATGATAATCCTGAATGGGAAACATATATGGTATTTTGTATATATACCACTCAAATGATACATGATGAGGCATATCATCTATGTACGATATGGTTCACACCTTGTGCACGATATGGTATCAAGCACATAGCTTATACTCGATATGGGGTAAAGCACCTAGCTCATATCCGATGTGAAGTTATCCTAAAATATTAAAGAACTAAGTGATAGCCAATTTGATATGGGAACACGATATGATGATTAGGGAATACACCTTAAAACATGACATGGTGATGTGGTTATACCACATGCCAGATATGGATACACAACATGAAGTAAATAATGTGGTTTAAAGTATAATATGATAATACACACATCTTGATACCCAATATGGTAGAGACACTTCAATCATATGTATTTGATTGAATGACACATGTTGAATGTGGTGTTAATTGAAAGATGATGTGAAATCTTATTGATGAACTAGTATTCCTCAAGAGGAGGATTGAACTAAAAGTATGATGTAATCAATATCCTAGAGAGGATGAGAGAGAAACTCATACTTTGTGTTGATAATCATTTAATGATAAATGATGAGAATAAATAAGTATGATTAAATACTTATGAGTTCAATGTATGCTCCTAGATGTGTGGAGCAATGAAATAGGGTTGGATTGATAATATGAACTTGAAACCCTAGTCGGATATAAAGGGAAACCCTAACCCAAATAATGGGAAGGATGTATTTCCCTTATTGAATAAGCCTTGTAAAGCATGTTAAATACTTGTATAATAAGTATAATGCTTATGTGGTCTGATGACCTAAAAGATAGTTGTTGCCTAGTGAGGGGTGACAAGATTCTTAATGGCCTTGTGAGACATATGAATAATTGTTGCCTAGTGAGAGGTGACAAGATGTTTAATGGCCTTGTGAGCCATATGCATAATTGTTGTCTAGTGAGAGGTGACAAGATGCTTAATGGCCTTGTGAGCCATATGAATAGTTGTTGCCTAGTGAGAGGTGACAAGATGTTTAATGGCCTTGTGAGCCATATGAATAACTGTTACCTAGTGAGAGGTGACAAGGTGTTTAATTAAACTATGTGAGCTATACAACAAGTGAAATGAATACCTTGGTCTGAGGACCTAGAGAGAATAGTTACCTGTTATAGAGGTAACAATGCTGTGTGGTGATCTAAGGGTTTGAATACTCAGATCCAGTAATCATGATGATGATGATATGAAGGGATGAGAATTCCCAGTAGAGTGATAAGGGACTGAGATCCCAGGTGTTATGCATCTAAATGTGTTCCCAAGATTTGAAAAGTACTCGATAAATGTATTACAACTTTCTTTATAGCATTTGTTTATGATTGATGCTTAAAACTTGTTTGATGCTAAAAGAATACTGTAATGCACTTAATATATCACTAGAAATCATAAAACATTGCCCTGACCATAGATCCATCAGCGTCAAAATTTACTGAATGGTGAAACAGGTTCTCCGCGGCATAACCTGGAGTGCATACTTTTGAGTATGTGGGGGTGTAAGTACGGATGACCATGTGTGAGCTGATCCCCTTACGAACTTGACATAAATGTCTCAATTGAGCACAGTGAACTGACCCGTGGCTCGGAGTATGGTTGTATGCCATGACTCGACAATTTCATAACTGGGGACGGTTGTTAGTATATGTTCCCCTAAGAGAGTACAATTGACACTGTAGCTCTGAGCAGATATACCTTTATACCCTAGCACACTCTAATTGTAGTTGACCAGAGATGTCCTGCCAGTAGATGACACGAGATGTCCTGCTGAACCTATGTGGTCTCGTACTGACCGAGACATGTGAGGTCATGGCAACCAACTCTTCCATTGACCTTTTATGGTACCGATTTGTGAGAAGTTTGTGGTTGGTTGGATATATTCGGGGTATACTTCATCTCCTCAGGGCATAAGTGTGATTGTAAAATATGTTCAGTCGTGTAGCATATTTGCTTAAGGATCGAATGCGGAAAACATTGTTTGATGTGCAATTCAGTTATACATCTTCATTTGATATATGTTATTTATGTTTCTTTACATTCCTTGTAAAGTAGATAGATGGTTTATTACTCCACCGTGGGTACATGCATCATTTTCCTTAAGTAAAGAGATTACATTATTCTGTTCATACAATGAATAATCCTGCCTGTTAATATAAAAGAACCTCTACGCAGTTTTATAATGTTTATCTGCAAGAATAATATGGCCGACAGAGAGTTATATCTCTCGCTTGGACATTTGTCTCACCCCATGGGATCCACAATTTTTAGGTGGACGAGCACGAAGCGGTGGAGACCTTTCTGCAGAGGAGGAACAATAGTTGGGGCAGCAGTAACAACTCAAGTTGAGTGTACTGTCTGTCGTGTCTTGTAGATAGAAGTCCTATGTGTCATCTCTATACTCTCAGGTCCTTGGAGTCGGTTCGTAATGGTTTCCTGAACAATCTGAGATTTTGTCTTGTATGCCTCGAGGTTTTACATTGCTTTAGTACATGTGTTGAAAGAGCAATTATTATATGTTGTCCTAGAGATGAGATGAAACAATGTGTACAATGTAAATAATGATATGTATGAGTTTTGGATCTTGCAGTAAGAGTTTTCTAGAAGAGGATCACTTTGCAAAATGGTTTTTAATTTTAGTGATTTTTGTTAATCCACTATTTATGGTAATTTCATATAATTAGTAACGATTTGGTTGTCGGTTTGATGACGGTCGTCACAAGTTTGGTGTCAGAGCTTAAGGTTCATAGAGTCTACAGAGACATAGTACTAAGGGGTTGAGTCTATTCTAGTGTCATTTAATATATCTTACAATGACTTTTGCTTATGCAGAAGATAGAGTAAAGCTTAAAGATGTCTGGAGAAAACAAGGAGTACATTGCTGAAAGCAATGCTCCTGCACCAGGAGAAGGTGCAAGGGATCAAGCGAGAGAAGAACAACTGTTTGAGAATCCCCAAGATGATCCAGCTATCATAAGGGATCCTTCTTTTGATGCTATGTTGGACAAGTTAGGACAGCAATGATGTGTATAGTGGACTGGGTATTAGTAACACAACCTAGATTACCAGCCACCAATGCTGAAATTTTGAACTCCAACAGGATTACTGATCAACATCAATATGTTGGAGCAATGGAAAATGACGAAAGAATTAGGTAACGAACTAAAATTAGGGTTTTCTACAGTCGTAGGCAGCCAGGACATATCATAAAAGATAGTCAAGAAGAGGATAATGAGGTAGAAATTAAGAAAAGACCTATCCAAACTCAGGAACAGATGCCTAGTAGTTCGAAAAAGGGGACGTTTTTGGTACCACCAGTGCAACCAATGTCTAATGCACTGGGGAAGCGGTTACCAAGAAAGGGCAAAGGACATGATGTTCCACCAGTTAGAACTCTTTATTTGGCCTCTATCTCAGTTATAAGGTTGACAAGGCCATGGGATGCTTATAAGACATGTTATAAGTGTAAACAGTTTGGGCATATTAGATCCTTTTGTCCAAAAAGGAAGGATGAAATGACCCAACCGTCGAGATAGAGTCAATAAGACTCTCAAAGGCAATGGTCTAGTAGTGACATATGAGGACGTGGATAGACGTCCCGAGCAGGTCCATCACCACTGAGCAATAGAGCACGACGTTGGGATCAGGAAACAACAAGATTCTATGAAAAGAATCAGCCTAAGGCAGTAAACAATCCACAAGTTGAGACAGGTCAGATGCAATAGTGTCATTCTGATATGTCATTTCATGATTCTATTTGTTAAAAATAAGAAAGTAGTTGTTATTGAGCTTTTGACTAGTCCTATGAGGACATAAGGAAGACGAGGACTTGCATTTTGCTCAGTAATCTTTTAAATTCTTTATAATTTCTTTTATCTGTGTGAAAGAAGATAAGGTATAAAAGTGACGCCTGGAGAAAATCCAGGGATGCTAATTCCTATGTTTTTAATGATATGAAAAGTAAGGAATATGATAGTAAACAAAGTGCACACCACCTAATATCAGTACTTGTATACCCTGTCCAGGTATTTAACTATTGAAGCTAAGGTAGGTATGGAACTCTTAGATTGTTATCTTTCTGATTACTCTGATCAAGTAGTCATTTTGAGACAATCTAGTGAGCATAACGAAATTGAAAATATGGCACATATATTTTTATCACATCCTAAGTGCAATAAAGTGGAATCTGAGATGATCTCAGATCAATCTGTGTGTATGAGGAAGTAAAGAGTATAATCCTTATGATGAGAGAAAGAAAACAAGGGAGATGATCCTTGTTTGATAAAGTCTGTGTGAATTGTAAAGATCTTTTCCATAATGCGGAAATGAGAAATGTGATAAAACCATGAAATGTTCATGAACATGTTAGACAATAATAAAGAAAGGGGTGATGATATGTAATAATCCATATAATTCCTATGCATATGGCAAGGAACTTGAGATGCAACAAGTGTAATTGACTCATGAACAATGAAAGCTCATGTAATAATCTTAGGAGATGATGATGTCTCCTTTTTGATGAACAACCCTGGGCAATGATAGGGTGATGAAAGGAATATGTTCCTTTATGTTCTTTCCTTTTAGGGATGTGGCAATCAAGTGAGTCTTATGGCACTTAATGTGCATGAGTTAAAAGTGATCTTTTGATGGATACTTAGAAAAGTATCATTCCGTCTTGGACTTTGGTTCCAAGATAAAGGTATGTGTAATATATAATGTCCCAAGATAAAAGGAAGATCCTTTTATATGTTTGACTTTGGTATTAACAATAGAGAGATGGAAATGATGGAGATGTGATGTGTTTTCGACACATGTGAAGGATACCAAGGTAAGGGACTCTGGTATCCAAGATGTATCAGGTGGTATAGGAAAGTAAGAATATGATTCCTGATAAGATGAATAATGTTGGGTATCTAGAAGGGCCAACCTTGCGATAACTCAAGTATGGAAATCATATGTTAGGGGTTTATGCTCTGCATAAACATAACTTTGATAAAGATGTATTAATTAAAGGAACAATTGTAGAATCATTTTGAAGAGAAGCTTATCAAATCTAAAACTAATTCCTTAATGTATCCCTATCTAGATTTGTTGAGGCAGTTTATTCATAATATCTAGAGATATATTTGAGATAAGTTCTTCTTTAGTAAGTTACTTTTACTTATGACAATAGAATGAATAATTAGGAAGATAGTTGATACAAGTCGTATGAAAGTTTAGTGTGGAGATAATAGATTAGAGTGGCAATAAAGATGTATGATAAGACCTGTAGTCCCAAGTAGGTGACAAAACATAACCCTGATCTCTCATTGAAAGTGAAATGCTAAACTAAGTGAGGAATATGGAAGACTTCCTAGAATCTTAGATGTGACTCAATAAATTTTGACACCTGAATTATTCATAGTACTTCTCTGACTTAGAAAGTGTTACTTGACACAGAGTTGACTTCGCAGTTAGTGATGGATGGAACAGATGAGTATGTGTCATGTATGCTAGATCTTATGATGATCTTTTATGAAAGGACTATGTGTTGTTTAAAGTTCTTTGATATCTCCATAACATTAAGATGTTATATGGAGACTTGATGATATGATGCATGAATGACAATAATCTTCCTTCATCTGGGATTTCAGGGACAAAATCCTTATTAGGGGTTTTTAATTATAGCACCCCTGACCTGGGTTATGGCTTAACCCTAGGAGTTTTGATTAAGTAAGTTACTTAAAAACTGATTCTAATCTTTTGAAAAGTAATTAAGGCTTCTTGTGAAGTTTTTTTTCAAGTCTGAGCTTAATTGCAAACTATTTGTGCATCATATGAAAGTCTGAGTGAAAAATGCAATTTACCCAAGATGAGGGGTTACATTGCAAAATTCCACATGTGTAATGTGTTCTAAGTGTTTTAGTATCATAAGGAAGAACATGATTCTAAGTGATGGCTTGTGGAAAGCCTAAATATGAAGTTATAACATGTTTGAACAATGCTAGTACTATGTGCACCAATTTTAGTACAAGTTGTAATTTGCCCCATATATGGGGTTGGAATGTAAAATTACCACCTCTAGAGTGTCCCTACTCCCTCTATGTATCTTTTAGAGGAAAGAGAAAGGAGGCACTATGTTTGAATCACCTCTGAGTGATGATACTCTTGGTGATGGATTGACCAAGGAAGAATTGAAGGAGAAGCCTTATATGTGATGTATCAGGTTGTAGGTTTGACATAGGAGTCCTATCGACCAAGAAGATATGATGGGTTGAAAAGCCCCTTGCATAAAGTGTATTGGGTTGCCTTGTTGATGATATAAAATGAGGAAACTTATCTAAGAAGATAAAGGATGGTCAAAATATCTTCCCTAGACTATCCTCAAGACTCTTGCATGGCAAGATATATATGTGTGCATGCATGGCCACATGTCAACCATGCATTGCCACATGTCGACCATGCATGGCCACATGTCATCTAGTAGCTTGAGGTGAAGACACCTCTTACACACTTTATGTCATGAAACCAAGTATATATACTTCACCTTTCACCAACTTATGAAAGTTTATGATCCTCACAACCATATCCCTTGGAGATATCATGCAAATCCCCTTAGGTGTCATGCAAAGTAGCTCAAGGAGAAAGGAGAGCTCAAGCACCAAGCTTTAGGTAAGGCTTTGGTCATCTTCAACCTTGGTTGAAGTAGGATATTGGGTTATGAATATTCCTTTCTTTCCTTCTTCACCAAGTACTTAACTATGGTGATTTCTTGCCTATGGAAGAGTTTTGAATGAGCTTTGGACCTTGGATAAGTTCATATTCAACCTTAGGACATGAAGCTTTGGAGCTTGGAGCTTTAAAGTTGTTCATAAGGTGGGTTATATAACTTGAACTCAATCATATTATTATTTGTCACCTAACTTGCTATACGTAATGATCTACTTTTAATTCTAAGATCTTATTGAATAGTTGATGAAATTATGAGTTCTAGTAGTTGTTAAGACCTGTTTCCATGGACTATAATAGTTAGAATGAAGTTCTATAGCTTTAAGAAGATGGTATCACTTTATAAAGTGATATAAGGTTCAAGCATACACACTAGTACCTCCAACCCAATATGGGTATATGCAAACATCACTTACACGATATGTTTAGAAAGATATATCTCCTTACACGATATGGAGATAAATTTCACACCTTAAAAATGATATGGTGTTAACCATACACCCTTTGCACGATAGGAAGGAAAGAAAGGTTTCCATGCATGATATAGTGCCAAGTATGTACTTCAAAGAAATTAATATGTTAAAACCCTGGTTTGGGGTAACCTGATATGAGTAAGTTAAGCAAGTACCTGTTACACGATATGAGCATGTAATACACCTTTGGTACACGATACCTTGAAGCACACATCTGGTGCACGATATGATTGATTGAGTATACACTTATGCATAATAGAAGACATGAATTAAAATACACGGTGTAACCTGATATGGTTGAAATATCTCAACCCGATATGAAACCCAAGATGGGGTTAATCCGATATGGAAATAGATGATATCTCATACATGATATGATCCATGCCCTTTGCATGATATGGGAGATACCCACTCACCCCTTATGCACGATACAAGTTTAAGATTACACCTCTTGCACGATAGAGAGATAATGAACACTCTAAATAATATAGAGTTGGATAACCCTAGATCATGGGTAAGCCGATACAAGTGGTGAGTGTTACCATATGGGCGATATGAATGATATCTTGAATGAAATAAATAACATCTACTCCTACCTTGTGAATGATATGAGGTTCAATTCACACTTCGTGCATGATATGGCATAATTTACCCAATCTGGTAGAAAACCCTAGATGATGGATTGGAACACTAGTACAGAACCAACCTTTATTGTCAGTTATTTAAGGCCTTTAACATCAGTTTCAAAGTGATACCCAAGTGGGCACCACTAAAAGTTGAAACCTTCAGGGTCGGTTTTAACACCGATGCCCTAACCCTTCCCGCCATCAAAAACATGCCAGTAAGGGCACTATAGGCGTCAGTTATTTAGTAAAAGTGACACTATATCTAGGTCAAAGATGGTGGCATTTCACAAAAACCGACGTCATCACCCTTCCCACCACCAATAAAATGCACCATCAAGGGCACCATTGACGTCGATTTGTATATATAATCAACGCCATATCCCCCACGGTCGTGCTTCCCAGCACGACCATGGTACCTAGCCATATAGACGTCGATTTTTTTGCTAATAACTGACGTTGTATGTCTTTTTTGACAGTTTTGTACTAATAACTGACGCCTATGTTCTGATTTTTTTTCTTATCAGTTTGCAGGCCTGCTGTATGGCTGGTCAGTAGGATGCAAAACATGTAGTTCAGTTCTAAAGTGCAGGTTTACAACATCCATTGATATCAGCCAACAACAGGCCACAAACCTGCAAAATTAACAAGATGGACAACAATTTATGATCACACACATGTATAAGCACATTTAATTCAAATTATTTTTCATTACACACATGTAGAAACTAGTAGTTCCATTTCAAATTTCCTCCCTTTTCACACACATTTAGCAACCTGCAGTTCCATTCATTTCATCTCTTTTCACATTCAGACACATGTAGAAACATTCATGTATTGATCATCTTCACATTCACACATATGATAATTCAGAAAAATTCATTCACATTCACACAAAAATAATTATGAGAACAAATTTTAGAAATATCATTCTTTATTCATCATCGTCATTATCTCCATCAGTATCCCAATCATATTTAAAAATTCGCACTACTTGTAGGGCTTTTTCCCATTGTTCTCTTACATCATTTAAGTCTTCCATCTTACAGGGAGTATGTACATATAATAACTTTGGACCTGTAGTGAAGTCAGTTTTAAACACCTTCTTAGAGAATGACATATATATATAATTAATAATATATAATAAGATTGATATATTTCATATTATCTAATGAGACTATATATAATACCTTATGTATGGTATCGATTTCCATTGTGGCATGTTTGATAATTAGGTCCATAAATCACATCACATAGTATGCACATGCCCATCTGTTGTCTTGTGTAGCACACTATAAATCAAAACATACAAAATATTCAAAAATACAAATAAGCATAGTTCACATAAATAATATATACATTGGAGTCGGAAAATTACTTTCACGTTCTCCCAAATTAGTGGCAGTTTCTTTTTGTTGGGGACCTTTCCTCCAACTTTTTTGAACTCATGTAAATCTGTACATGTTAATGTAATACATTAAATTGCATAATTAAATAGAATGTAATAACATATGTTAATGGATATAAAAATATGAAATATTTCTCACGGGAATAATTGCCTTTTCATTGTGTGTCCATATAATGTATTCAATTCCTTCCCCGCAGGATCTAGATAATAGACAGTGAACGTCTTGAGACAATAACTAGTAACTCCCAATGCCTACTACTAGAGGTAAGAAAGTTAAAAATTAATAACTCAAAATCCACAATAAAAATGTAATTTTATTAAGTCCAAATTATAAGCAAAGTAAACTTTCTCAACATTGAATGGAGCTATTATCACCATCTTCTTTTTTTTACCAAAATATTTAAAAGAAGCAGAGAAGTATGAAGTAACAGATGAAGGGTCTTTATCTACAAGACTAATCAAAGATGGAACAAAAAATCCCACATGGGAAAATGAAAAATCTGTACATATTGTGTGTAAGTGGCTGCAAAACATATATTACATATGCATTAATATATAAGAAACCAGATCATCATATATAAACAAGGTATATGGATGTATAAACAAGATCTCACCATATCCATAGCTCTTTCATAGATGTATTCATCCAATCATAATGAAACAACTCCAAAATATCTTGTATAAATAGTTTGTTATTGTATGATTGACCTGCATCATCCTCTGGAATAGAAACATTTATAGGGCAATTTGGGTCATGTTCTCCTATCCATACTGCCATACCCCTACAATTAGCACCTAACAAGGTGTATAGGTCCCTTAGAAGCCAACTAGCTACTTTAGGAGGTGGAGGTGGAGGCCGAGATATAGCGGGTGTCTTCCTTTTGACTTGTATATATAATTTCAGATCAAATTACTCAAATATACACACTAAAAAATTAATGTAATGTAGATTTACCACACAATATTAGTATAGACGACATCCATTTTGGGCCACAATATCACTCCACCTTCTGCTTCACCAAGCGTTTCAAAATCTGGGTGGGCATATGGCAATGGAAGATCCCTCCGATTGGGGAGTATATGTATCAGGATCACACAAACTGCACCATATTGGAGTCCCATGAAACATTTCCCCTAGAAGGGGTGGGTAAGCCTCAACCTCTGTAATGATAAATTCTTGACTTTTTAGATGGTATGGCTTCAACCCCTACAAATTTACATAAAGAATGTTATATACATATATACATAAACATATCATCTTGAAAAGACTAGATACTATGTCATAAAAATACTTACAACGGACGTGCTAGGTGGGTCTATAGGATTACTCCCAACCTCTACAGTAGGATAAGAGCGGCACACCACAAGTACTGTCTGAGTGGCATCCTGAGACGCCTACCACTTCACCATTGCTTCTTGGATTTTCTTATTAATTAACTCATCTACCTATACATCGAAAAAAGAAACACTAGCTTTTGATTATTGAATTCCCTTTCGCAATAACATTCTAAAAAAAGAATAGGTTACCTCAACATTTGATAATCCTACTTTTGGGACATGTTTGTGCTGTGATGGCCCAAAGAACACTTTTATGCCCACACCAGCGCATGCACCCCTAACACGTCCAGGATGCTCTGGGTTACCAAGAACAACTATCAATTCATCACTTGTACCTTCAGGGATGAACTTGCCTTCCTTCCTCTGCTCGTGAATCTCCCGCTAATCTCCATTAATAGAAATTGGTAAGTAAACATAAAAATAATCAATATTGATTGCTCTAAGAGTTGAATTTTACCATTTTTGCATCCGCCTCACCAGTTGCAGGCTTGGTTATATATCCTTTCTTGTTTTGCCTCCCAGCTATCCACATATAATGGCAAGTCAGAGGTGTGGCACCAATAGTAGATGACTCTGCAGTCTCTTGAGTAGCAGCAGACTGAGCAGTAGACTCAGCATGTAGTCTTTGGCGAACGCCTATATAGCCTATTAGACCCATCGCGTGGTCATGCACATTTAGTGCACACCTTGCTCTTTGAGCATCGTTGATAGCCTTGTTAGTAAGCATATTGATTTGGTTAGTAACACTAAAGGTTAATCTTGAATAGGTGAATACATAAGAATGTATATTAATTAAATTGGGAGTGGTGTTTAATATCTTGAATTCATCAGTTTTTCTTTTGGTAACAAACTCCTCCCAGTCATTGGGGTCCAAGTAGTTCCATTGCTCAGTGACTTTCTTCTTCCTCTTCTCAACATCTCATATGTAATCTCGGGTGAGATTTGTCCTATAATTCCTTAGGACCTTCCCACAACATTGCATCACACATTTACAATGCAACATTTCATCTAATTCAAATATGCTCTGAAAGATAGAATTTCTATTAACTAGTATCCAAAAAATTGGTAATCTACAAAATAGAATTGCAAATAATATTAACTCACGCTTAGTTCCTTCCATACTAAGTCTTTCTTCCCCTTAGGAACTTTATGCCAAGATTCTACATTAGGACTTACAATGGCTATGAGTAAGAACCCCAAGATATGAAATAAATGAGTTGCGGTTCACTCCAACTGGATTTCCTGCATGATCAAAATCCACAGCTAGTTTGGGTCCATTGCCCTTTTGTTGTAGTAACTTGTTCATCATAGTGATGCCCCTCACTTTTTCAATTTTTTTTGCTGTTCATCAAGTGCCCCAAGTTCTTCAGGGGGTACATCATCAACCTAAAATTTGACAAAATAAACACACTTACATGATATAACTATAAATGGACATATAGATAGAAATATAGGATATATTTTTAAAACTTACATTGTGAGGTGTCACATTGATATCCTCACCCTCACGGTAATCATCATCACGGTCATCATGCTCATGCTCAGCCATCTGAAAATTCACATTCACATTGTAAAGTTCACATTCACATGGTAAAGTTCACATTCAGAAAAATAAAACATATAAAAAATATAAATATGCATGCCTCTAATATTGCAATATTTTATCAATTAACAATCCTTCATTGTGATTTCCGCGCACATATAAGTCATCATTAGCTTCAATATTTGGTGGTGTTGGAAACCCAACTGAGAATGGATTGGAGTCATCATACTTATCATAGTACTCTTCTTCATCTATAAGATCTTCAATGAACTATCTTTTACCATGAAGAACAACTGACCATTTATCATTTGCAGGATCATCGATATAAAATACTTGTTTCGCCTGTGATGCCAATATGAATGGTTCACCCTTCTCGCCAATCTTTTCAAACTTCACTAATGTGAAACCCAATTCATCCACTATAACTCCTTTGGTGTTATCAACCCAATTACATTTAAAGAGCAGAATTCTGAAATATACATAGTCAAACTCCCATATGTCTTCAATGACACGGTAATATGACATTTTAGCTTCACGTGGACTCTTATCCTATGTACTTGCAAAAAACAATGAAGACGCTTGAAGGGTGGCCCCACTATTTTGGATGACACTCTTATCATCTTGACACTTTGGGTAATATGAGAATCCATTTATGTCAAACCCTTCATAAGACATAACATTCAATTTTGGTTTAAAGGTGAGGCATTTGATAGTTTCAGTAAGATTATTTGGTGTTTGAGATAGTTGACGTAAGACTTTATCTTCGAACCACTTAATAAATGTCTTGTTATGCTCTCTAGCTAGCCACATTGAATTGACTCGAGGATAGTGTATCTTGATGAAATTGGTACGTTCCTCGATATAAACACTCACTTCGTAGATGTTGTGTAAAATATACAAGTGACATTGTTCCAACTGCTCACGGCTGATTACTTTCATCCGTGATCCCAAAATTCCTTTGCCAAAATGCTCCTAAATATTCTTTTCATTAACAGGAGCATCATTACCACTCAAAAAGTCAAAAATCCATAACCTCTCTCTCCACATAACCCTCAATAATACTCCCTTCAGGCCGATAACAGTTTCAAACATCGCCTTTAAAAATGCTCATGTATCGTTCAAAGGGATACATCCAATGCATGAAAACTGGTCCCAACATTTTCACTTCCCTAGTCAAGTGGACAACAAGATGTACCATGATATCAAAGGACGAAGGAGGAAAATACATCTCAAGCTGACATAGGGTAACAACCACTTCTCTTTGAAATTTATCGAGAGTATCAGGGTCAATAACTTTGCTGCACAGACTGTTGAAAAATATACAAAGTCTGGTGATTGCAAACCTTACATGCTTCGGCAATATAGATCAAATTTCCACAGGCAATATTTGTTGCATTAGAGTGTGACAATCATGACATTTAAGACCTATCAACTTCAGATCTTTCATTGATACCAATCTACAGATGTTGGATGAGTAACCCTGTGGCACCTTAACATTTACCAAGCATTCACAAAAAGCTTTCTTATCCTTTGTAGACAACGTGTAACAAGCAGGAGGTAAGTATGTTTTCCGATCTCTACTAACTACTTCTATTAATTCTATCCTTATTCCCATTTCACGTAGGTCCATTCTGGATTTTATCCTATCTTTAGTCTTACCTGGTATATTCAATAGAGTACCAATGACACTATCACAGACATTTTTCTCAATGTGCATGAAATCGATACAATGCTTGATTGCCAAAGAACTCCAATAAGGAAGATCCAAAAATATTGACTTCTTCTTGAATAAAGATTTGTCACTCTGTGTGGCCATAGTACATTGTGATGTCTTACCATATTCATTGGCAAAGTCTTTTACTCTTTCATAAACAACCTCCCCTGGTATAGTTTTAGGTGCACTCCGTTCCTCATTCCGTCCATTGAATGCTTTGCACAACCTACGATATGAATGGAATTTTGGAAGAAACCTTTGATGACCAAGATATACAGTCTTTCCGCCATGTTTTAGTCGTATTGAATCAGTGTTCTCTTCACATATAGGACACATTTTAGATCCTTTGACACTATATCCAGACAAATTGCCATATGCTGGAAAGTCATTAATAGTGCAAAACAACATAGCGTGCAAATGAAATGTCTCTCTTCATGAAACATCATAGGTCATCACACCTTCACCCCAAAGTTTCTTTAAGTCATCAATCAGAGGTTCAAGATAAACGTCGATATCATTTCCAGGTTTTTTAGGGCCCGATATCAACAATGACATCATAACGTACTTATTTTTCATACACAACCAGGGAGGAAGATTGTATATAACAAGCATAACTGGCCAAGTACTATGTTGACTACTCAATGTCCCATATAGATTCATCCCATCTGTAAAAAGCCCAAGTCTTAGATTCCTGACTTCTTCACCAAATTTAGGGTACAATAAATCAATCTTCTTCCACTGTGGGGAATCAGATGCATGTCGTAGGATCCCATCATTATTTTTTTTAACATCTGAATGCCACCTCAAATTCTTCACATCTATCGGATTGGAAAACAAGTGTTGAAACCGTGATATTATAGGTAGATACCACATCACCTTGGCAGGAGAACCAGTTTTGGGCTCCCCCGAAGTCGTCAATTTATACCTTGACACACTACATTTTGGACAATATTTCAAATCCACATAGTCCTTTTGAAATAATACACAATCATTCAGACATGCATGTATCTTCTTGGCCTCCATTCCCATTGGGCACAACAATTTCTTTAACTGTTATGTTGAGATTGGCAACTCGTTTCCTTCAGGAAGAATTTCTTTCAACAAAGACAACAATGACGTGAAGCTTTTGTCGCTCCATGTATTGTTAGCTTTCAGTTTATACAATCTCAACACAATGCTAAGCTTCGTAAACTTAGTACAACCTGTGTATAACAGTATCTCAGTATCATGCACAATGTTTCTAAACATGGGAGGTGGATCAGAGTGCTCTACCCCACAACTATCTAGCATCGCATGAACGATGTCTACTGGAACTGGTTCATTCACATCTACATCATCGGAGGCAATTTCTTCTTCCACACAAGCACTACGATCAACATCCACTGATTTTAGTTTTGAAATCTCTCCATGCCAGTGCCATTCTATATAGCCTTGTACAATCCCGTTGCACATGACATGACTTTTGATTTCGTCACCAGTGCTGACTTTCAAGTTGTTATCGCAATGTCTACATGGATAGTAGAACCTATCTCCAGATTGTTTCCTATGTTCCTCTGCAAATCTAATAAACTGATCAAGACCAGAAATAAACTCTGGGGTGCAGCGATTTGGAATGGACATCCATGATCTATCCATTCTATTATCAAAGAGAAATCAAGTATATATTAGGGTTTAGGGTTAAAAGATTAGGGTCTAGGGTTAAAAGATTAGGGTTTATGGTTAAAAGTTTAGGGTTTAAGGTCTTATATATAATAAATGTGTACCACCTATCCCATTCTTGAACACCTAATCTCACTAGTAAGTGTATAACGTGTATTGTGTTTTCAAGAAAATTTCGGCAGCATTTCCCCATTTGTTATCTAAGTACATATGTACTTACATCCTAAGTGAGATTAAGTGTTCAAGAATAGTCCCAAACTGGGGACTATCCAAGACTTACTCCTAATGAGTAAATCTTGGATGGGTTTCTAGGCCAACAAATACATGTATGTTGTCATTCTTATACCTACAATCCTAGTTTCATCATTCATATCCTAAGTTTTGTGTAACATCATTTAATCATGCTTTTCAGTAAATACTAAACAATAAATAAACCATGATTCTATATATCAAAGATTTGAATCAAAATGAAGCCTAATGGAACATTGGGAGAGTGAGAATATTATGCCTCACTTGAAGGCAGAAGAAGAAATATATGCAAATCAACAACAAGTCAACAACACCTACAACAACACAAATGCACGATTCAATTATGTTATAATGTATTAATTAGGGGTCAATCTTGAAGTTTCAACTAGAGCTTCATATATCAACATACATACTAGGTCATATTTCAAGTCACGATTTAGAAATTTAATCACCTTAGGGCGCATACATGATTCACAAGGTATTTGGGTGCACAAAGAATAATATATGTTACTGGTTTAGGAGTTCACATAATCATTTTAGAAATAGAAGACCCACATTTTAGCTTTGGGCATGGCCATAATAATATATGTTACTGATTTAGGAGTTCACATTACTACTGATTTCAAGTTGATAATAAGTTGTATTGGATAGACCCATAATGGAAATGATCATTGAAAAAATACTAGACAATCATTATACTTTAAGAAAATGATGTCTATGATCGTTTGACCTAAAGTTCTTTTTTGTAAGACAAAACTCTTCCATTTTTTATTTTTGAGCAAAAGTATTACAACCTAAGCATGAAAGAAAAACACTATAATTTGTAAAAAAAATACAATTTAGAACTATACTTCAAAAGAAGAAATAGACAAAGCTCTAATAAGTAGGATTAGATAACCATTCAATTGAACTGTTGATGAACATGACACTAAACAGATCTTCTGAGAACCCAATCAGGGAATATCCAGCTTCAAGAACTGGCATGAGCACTTTCAAAATAAGAGGAATGAGCCTAGTAAAACTAACTATTATGGATTATATAACCATTATCATAAGAAATATAAACATCAGAGAATCTCTATCAAATAAAAGACTGTCAGAGGAAGAAGAGGAGGAAGAAGAGGAGTAGGCCGACATGGAGAAAGGTACCTGTCGTGGTAGTGGTAGGTGGTAGTGGGACAGGTGAGCAGTAGCGGCAGCAGAGCAGTAGGCAAGCATCGGTGATAGAGCATTAGGCGGTAGTGGCGGCAGGCAGTAGGTGGCAATGGCGGCAAAGAAATCGGCGGCGTAGAGAAATCTCCAGACCCTAAACTAATCAGGAATGAAACAGAGAAAGGGGAAGAGTCTGGTTTGTGCGGGTGCTATTAAGTTAACTATAGACATCAGTTATTATCAAAAATCGACACTTAAAACAAAAGGCGTCGGTCACCACAAAAAAACCGACACCTATGTTCAATCATAGTCGTCGGTTTCAACTAGAAAAATTGACGTCTATCTACATATGCCAACAAAAAAATGTTCTTGAATTATGACCATAGTCGTCTGTTGCCACACAAAACTGACGCCAAAGGGGGGTAGATTTTTTTTGCAGGGACAGTGCACGAACACACATCTACGTCAGTTATTGTAAGAAAACCGACGACAAAAATAGGGTCGATTACTATCTCATGAAAAACCTTTAGTCGTTGGTTATTTGGTAAACAACCAACGCCGTATGTGAAATTTTAGGGGAAATTTTTTTGCACTGGAAAAATTGGATTTGGCGGGCGATTTTACGCGTCGGTTTCTTATTGAGAAACTGATGCTAAATAAAAAGCGAAACCCGTGCCTGGCCAGTCTTCACATATAGATTTCAGTTTGTGTTTTCAGCCGACATTGTAGGGTTTAGGCGTCGGTTGTTGGGATACAACCGACGCCTCTAAATGTGACGTTATAAGCCATTTTTATAGTAGTGGAACCCGATATACCCTACCCTTTGTGTAACGGATTGTGGCATGAGAATTCAATAAGACACCTATCTTGTCAATTAATTATATGATAAAGTTGATCCTTGAAGGAATGAAGGGGTTATGAGCCTAGGGGTCTACCAAACATGGTAACCTGATATGTCACCTAACATGGAGACCCAATATGATAATTCTGAATGGGAAACCAATATGGTATTTTGTATATATACCACTGAAATGATACATGATGAGGCATGTGCTCTATGCACGATATGGTGCACACCTTGTGCACGATATGGTATCAAGCACATAGCTTATACCAAATATGGGGTCAAGCACCTAGCTCATACTCAATATGAAGTTATCCTAAAATATTAAAGAACTAAGTGATAGTCAATTTGATATGGGAACACAATATGCTGATTAGGGAATACACCCTAAAACATGACATGGTGATGTGGTTATACCACATGACCGATATGGATACACAACATGAAGTAAAGAATGTGGTTTATAGTATAATATGATAATACACACATCTTGATACCCAATATGGTAGAGACACTTCAATTATATGTAATTGATTGAGTGACACATGTTGAATGTGGTGTTAATTAAACGATGATGTGAAATCTTAATGATGAACTAATATACCTCAAGAGGAGGATTGAACTAAAAGTATGATGTAATCAATATCCTAGAGAGGATGAGAGAGAAACTCATACTTTGTGTTGATAATCATTTAATGATAAATGATGAGAATAAATAAGCATGATTAAATACTTATGAGATCAATGTATGCTCCTAGATGTGTGGAGCAATGAATTAGGGTTGGATTGATAATATGAACTTGAAACCCTAGTCGGATATAAAGGGAAACCCTAACCCAAATAATGGGAAGGATGTATTTCCCTTATTGAATAAGCCTTGTAAAGCATGTTAAATACTTGTATAATAAGTATAATGCTTATGTGGTCTGATGACCTAAAAGATAGTTGTTGCCTAGTGAGAGGTGGCAAGATGCTTAATGGCCTTGTGAGCCATATGAATAATTGTTGCCTAGTGAGAGGTGACAAGATGCTTAATGGCTTTGTGAGCCATATGAATAGTTGTTGCCTAGTGAGAGGTGACAAGATGTTTAATGGCCTTGTGAGACATATGAATAATTGTTACCTAGTGAGAGATGACAAGATGTTTAATTAAACTATGTGAGCTATACAACAAGTGAAATGAATACCTTGGTCTGAGGACCTAGAGATAATAGTTACCTGCTACAAAGGTAACAATGCCGTGTGGTGATCTAAGGGTTTGAATACCCAGATCTAGTAATCATGACGATGATGATATGAAGGGATGAGAATTCCTAGTAGAGTTATAAGGGACTGAGATCCAAAGTGTTATGCATCTAAATGTGTTCCCAAGATTTGTAAAGTACTCGATAAATGTATTACAACTTTCTTTATAGCATTTGTTTATGATTGATGCTTATATCTTGTTTGATGCTAAAAGAATATTGTAATGCACTTAATATAACACTAGAAATCATAAAGCATTACCCTGACCATAGACCCATCAGCATCAGAATTTGCTAAATGGTGAAACGGGTTCCCCGTGGCATAACTCAGAGTGCATACTTTTGAGTATGTGGGGGCGTAAGTATGGACGACCATGTGTGAGACGATCCCCTTACAAACTTGAAATAAATGTCTCAATTGAGAACGATTAACTGGCTCGTGGCTCAGAGTATGGATGTATGCCATGACTCGATAATTTCATAATTGGGGACGGTTCTTAGTAGATGTTCCCCTAAGAGAGTACAATTGATGGTGTAGCTCTGAGCAGAGATGCCTTTATAACTGGGCACGCTCTAATTGCAGTTGACAAGAGATGTCCTTCCAGTAGATAACACAAGATGTCCTATTGAACCTATGTGGTCTCGTGCTGACCGAGATAGGTGAGGTCATGGAAGTCAGCTCTTCCATTGACCTTGTATGGTACCGACTTGTGAGAAGTTTGTGGTTGGTTGGAGACATAAATGGTATACTTCATCTCCTCAGGGGATAAGTATGATTGTAAAATATGTTCAGCCGTGTAGCATATTTGCTTAAGGATCGAATGCAAAAAACAATGTTTGATGCGCAATTCAGTTATACATCTTCATTTGATAGATGTTATTTATGTTCCTTTACATTCCTTGTAAAGTAGATAGATGGTTTATTACTCTATCATGGGTAGATGCATCATTTTCCTTAAGTAAAGAGATTACTTTATTTTGTTCATACAATGAATAATCCTACATGTTAGTATACAATAACCCCTATTCAGTTTTATAATGTTTATCTGCAATAATAATATGGTCGGCGGAGAGTTATATCTCTTACTAGGATAATTGTGTCACCCCGTGGGATCCACAATTTTTAGGTGGATGAGCACGAAGCGGTTGAGACCTTTCTGTAGAGGAGGAACAATAGTTGGGGCAGTAGTAATAGCTCAGGTTGAGTGTACTGTCTGTCGTGTCTTGTAGATAGAAGTCCTATGTGTCGTCTTTGTACTCTCAGGTCCTTGGAGTTGGTTCGTAATGGTTTCCTGAACAATTTGAGATTTTGGCTTGTATGCCTCGAGGTTTTATGTTGCTTCAGTACATGTGTTGAAAGAGCAACTGTTATATGTTGTCCTCGAGATGAGATGAAACAATGTGTACAATGTAAATCATGATATGTATGAGTTTTGGATCTTTCAGTAAGAGTTTTCTAGAAGAGGATCGCTTTGCAAAATGGTTTTTTATTTTAGTTATTTTTGTTAATCCGTTGTTTATGGTAATTCCACACAATTAGTAATGATTTGGTTGTCGGTTTGATGACATTTGTTACAATATATATGTTTGAGGTATAACATATCTTAAGAATCCATGGATGACTAAAATCCTTTCCTTGAAGTTGAGAGAGTCTTCTAGCATCTCATCTTTTATTTAAAGACCACCTAAGCAACCCAAGTAGGTTATGATTAGTTAGATTTCTTGTCTCCTCATTTGATTCTTCTCTCTTGACTATTAATCATACAAATTCTTAATTTAGGTTGATTATGCATGGGAAAACTAAAATTCACTTGAAATTAAAAAAAAAGTTGATTAAGATGATAATTTCATGACCAGATATTAAATTAAAGCCCTATTTGATGTAAGAAAGTACTCATGATAGTGATGTTCTCATGCAAACTTCGTGTTATCAAACCAAATATAAGTGCTTTCTATGTTTAAGGTAAATTTGTGTGTGGTGAAATAAGGTGAAATACATGTTTTAAACCTCATGTTTGATGAGGACCTTATTGATCATACCTATGTTGCACCTGTTTTGATCAAACCTCAAACATAACCAAGCCAAACTCACCCTATAGATATGTATCACGTCACATGATTTGATATGACTATGTCTTTGGACTCATAGATAATGATGTAAAGATTTGTTACAAGAGGAAAATCCCCTATTGACCATTATTCCACTTTGTAGGCTCAATTTGAATAACATGATGAACCTAGATCTCAATCTTGCATTATGATTCAAACTCTTGAGTTCTCAAACTGACTTCTCAAATTCCAGAATCTACCCTTACCTTGACCATGGAAGGGATGAAAGTAATAATGACCTCAAACTCATAAAATCTTGAAATGTGTTTGTCCTATTAATGATCTTGATGTTTGAATCATGATAGTGTGAAATATGTTTTGACAATTAATACTTTCTCTATTTGTATATGAATGATAACTCATGATTAGTATAATGTAATTTTCTAGATTAGAGTGGTAGTGAACTTATGAATCCCCTAACCTAGGTCACATCTCTATTTTGACTTCCTCTAAATTTTCATCTCATTGATTTATTTAGAATTTTAAAAGGTACATAACCCCTTTCATATATTATGATTTCTTGACCTAAGTCTCCAATAGGTCAATTTCATGATGATATTGATACTCAATCTTAATCACGATTCGATGACGATCTTAGAATATGATGAAATTGACTATAGCTAGTGATCAAGTTCCTAGAAAGACCTAGGTTTATTTCATTCATCAATGATGAATGCCATGATAATGAAATTGATGTGGAACCACAAAAGGTTCCTTGAACGTTGCTCAATTGTTGTATATGGATGAATGATCTCCCCTAGAAGGGTGAGTAATTCAACCAGTTTAGGAATTGAGATAACGTCAAAGGTCACCTAATGTTTGGAGGGTTAAGTATACAAAGCATTAAATAAACAAATATTAATTATAATTCTTTAAACTCAACTATGCCATTTCTAAGGGACATAAGTAAAAGTTACTAAGGCAGTGGCTAACAGTAGGTGACCAAGCCCAGGAGGGAAGGTCACCAAGAGGCCAATCTAGGAGGGAAGGCCACTATGAAGACCAATCCTAGGAGGGAAGGTAGCAAAGAGGTTAATCCTAGGAGGGAAGGTCATTGAGAAGACCAAGCCCATGTAGGAAGGTCACCATGAGCCCAATGTTGGGACATAAAGCAAATGATGTGCACCCTAAGAGATGGAGAAAATCTGGGATAAAGAATTACACATAAATTAATGTTCTCAAATGTCGTAGAGGAACCTCAAGAATAATGTGTATGGAATCTAAAAAAAACTTTAGGAGGGGTAGATCATTAAGTCACTCCTAAGGTCAAAATAGGAATATAGACCCTAGCCTTGAAATGTTGGGACCTACAACCATGATGTCTAAACTTGACTCTCTATATTGAATAATGAAATTTAGACCCATGAATAATGATCTTGATTCAACTCCAATGATTACCATTTTGGACCTTGAGATCACCCTCGATATATGACTAATGACTTCCATGTTCCCAAATTTCAAAACTTGAAATGATTATTATGTTAACTCGCTCGATTTATGACTTAGGGTAAGTTCCATGTGGACTAGGGTGGGACCTTCCAACAATTTGAGCATGAAATCACGATGTTGAAATATAATGTTGGTCTTGAATTGTTGAAATCTAAAATCTCAATCATGGACCCCAC
Organism: Alisma plantago-aquatica; assembly: GCA_963693085.1. Lineage (NCBI taxonomy): Eukaryota > Viridiplantae > Streptophyta > Magnoliopsida > Alismatales > Alismataceae > Alisma > Alisma plantago-aquatica. Next base: position 860,234,658 of record OY856409.1, on the reverse strand, counting down.
CTAGGCCAATGTATAAGCTAGAACCCTAAATTTGGGAATGAAAGTCATGCCTTACTCTTAAACTCTATTTGTTTGACCTAAAATGTGATCTCTCTAAAATTTGTGATCTATAGAATAATGTCACTAATTTTTGACTCATATGATGATCTTCAAAGCATGATAATTAAAGCGACTATGCTATGATCTTGATGCTTGATTGCTTGACTTTGGTAAGAGATTGATATTGAGAGTGAGGATGATACCTTATTGAAATTCTATGCTGATTGAAATATGGAATGTGAACACTCCATCCAAATTGAATGATTATGTTAATTTTGGTGACAATATTTCTTTTAAGGCAGGGAGGATGTGATAACCTAGCCTTTTATCTCTTCTCATGTATATGATATGCACATAACCTTTCCACTTATTTCACACGCTAGCCAACATTTTCATGATTCGAGTTATTTTGATGCCTTTTGAGGTTATCTTGTGTCCACATGATGAGTGGTGACACTCAATGTGACATGAAATCAAGGTTGCAACTATTTTGTGCACCATCCTCTTTCTTTCTTTTTACTCTCAATTATGTGTCTCTCTTCTCAAAGTCTATGCTCATTGAATAAAGGACAATCTCACATTTCCAATGCACCTAATTTTGCTCAATTCTGAGCTAGGATGAGAGAGATATGCCCTTTTGAACTCCCCTCATTTTAATCTTGATCTTAGCTCTTTTAAATCAATTTTGAAGCCATCTTGGGCCCAAAATTGGGCACGACCAATTCCTCCTGATCCTTTTCTTTTTGTTGCTATCCAAATCCCAATGGACAATCCACTTGCGTGCCCCCTTTTTGTGGATCATGGACCCCAAACCTTGGATCTCTTTTCCATGGATCTGGGCACTCATACGACGGTCGAAAATCCATCGTGCTCCTTCGTACTACTCGCCAGTGTGATCGATGATGGCAGCCATCTACCCACCCCTCCATGGCGCCAACCCAAGGTCCTTTTCGTGCCTTCTTTCCAACATCTCCTATCCCTATGAAGTTCATCTGCCAACTCATTTCACTTTTTTCTTTGGGTTTTTGTAACCCTAGCACCCACTAGACACGTACTTCTTCCCCCTCCTTTGGCCAACGTCGCCGCAAGGTACCTTTTGGGCATCTCATTTTTATTGCTTCCTGGGTGAATCCAACAATGTATATGAGTCCACTGGACTCCCACCAGCCCCTCCAGTGAGTTTGCAACCTCTTTTGTCCACCCACCTCCCACCTTGAGCCCCATCAGTGAAGCTCCTTCACGTTGCACCATCGCATAGGGACAAACGGTTGGCACATGATGCTTGACCTCAAAGGCATGTTACAGAGTGGCTGGAAACATTAGGAGGAGACCATAGATTGGTGGTCATCCACACGGGGTGGCTAGTAGTGTCTAGGAGTAGTTTGGGCCATAGTCGTGAGCCTTGACCCACTGACACCTCCCAGGGAACCTCGTGGCCTCTCCACAACCTTTAGATCAAGTTCGGAAGATCCAGAACCACCAATTGATGTATATTCTTTGCAAAATGATATCTAATCACTCCTTAAGCCTTTTTGGACATATCGTATATGATTTTTGACCTACATAACACAATATACCTAATAAAAATAGTTTGAAGATCTAGTCTTGATCTTAGCTCCACGGTTTCCCTATTTTTTTCTTGGAGTCTTTTAATTATGATTCATTCTACTATTTGATCAACCTTGATCCTATGAGTTCTCAAACGTGATGATACCTCCTGATCAATAACTTTGCTTTACGTTTTACATGATGTTGTCTTGGAATACCTAAGTACACCCCAAATAGCTTTTTGACCATATATGTTCATACTTGACCTAATAATGACTCATTCATGTGTTTGCATGTTATAACTTGACCAAAACCTTGACTTTAGTTTGATTGATCAATAAATGATAATCTATCTTTAAATTAGAGATCCTTATATTGTCTTGTATAATGATATACTAAGACCTTATGCATTTTGTCATGATATGATTCATAAGACATAAAGACTTACCTTGGGTACCTTAATATAACCTAAAATGTGATATCTATGTATTTACTTGATTGAACCCTTAATGCTTGTGGTAAAATGAATCCTTAATATTCAAATCTCTATATTCACTTCCAAATCGGTCCTTGAATGACTTTTTTCTTAAAATTCCGTGTAGCATGCCCATGTAATCCTATTAACTACATGTAACACTTAGTGTGATATAAATGAATATGATCACTTGTTAGAGATCTAACCTTTCTAAGAACATGGTCTAATGCTATACATAATACCTTAATGACTTCAAGTCAGTATCTTTGTCATACTATGCCACAAATCTTATTTTTTTCCACTCCACAAACCCTGATGCTCATATGACTTGGATATGTGGAAATATTGCATTGAATGAATTTAATATGGTTAGTTATGATATTGTATGAATGGACCATGATCATAATATAAATTTCATGCTTCTCTAACTCTATATTAAATATGGTATGAACTTTCTATCTTATCTAATGTGGACCGTTTGCCTAGACCTAGGCGTTAATGTTGATACCTATGCTATAATGAATCAATATATGCCAGTTTGGAAGTTGGGAAATTATGCTTGATCTAATTGAAACCTAGGTCTAAGGGAACATCCAAATGAATCATATGATGTTTATATTATCAAAATCTTACTGACTAAGACCCCCAATTATGCCTTTTTATATCTTAGGTCCCTTTAGGGTCGGACCTCCTCTAGATTTCTACTCATGGACTATGACTTGCTCGTAACTCACAAGGTATGTTTTACCACTTGACCCTACTATGATATTGGCTTGTTTGTATGTATGCTTGTATGGATGCTTGGCTACTTACTTGGTTGAAATATTGTTCTTATGAATACTACTTTCATGTTTTGGTGTACTATGTTGAGAAATCTTGAACATAATAGAGACAAATCCATTACATATGTTGATATAATGGATAAAGAAACTTAAAATACTCTTTGTATAAGATATTATTGTTAAGTGTTCTCGCCTTGTTTCTAATTCTTGTTTATTATCATGTTTCTATCCAAGAAAGTTTTATATTACTCTTAAATTGTTTTTACTTACCCTTTCATAGCGTACTTAATGCTTTGGCATTAATATATTTTGTTTAACAGATTTATAGTTACCAAATGAAGATCTGCTGCACTCAAGACTCTGAACTTTGAAACGAATCACCAACAGGTATGCTTGGATATAGAAATGGGTACATATATCTAATATCCATGTTTAGTGTCTTGTTGTCACTGATTTTACATATATACTTCATGTGCAAAATATTTGTGCCATTCTACGGATGGGCACCCAAGTCTACTCGCCTTTTGTTTGTAGCCATTAGGAGTGTGGACTTAGGGTAAAAAATAGTTCCATGACAATTGTTCACCAGTAAATGAAGCAAGGAAAAGGTTCCTTAGGATAGGGGTTGGGAAGTCCTATTGTAGCTCAAGGATGGTTCATTGTCAATATATTATCTCAGAGAGTGTAACATACTAGATCTCAGACCCTACCCTGGAAGTTGATATTTTGGACTTAGCCAAACAAGGTTGAAGGTTAGACCTAAATAGATGTTTAATATGGTCCTAATGAGTTAATACATGAATTTATCACCCTAATGTAGCTAATGTTTTCACATTAGCCTTATGTTAATAATGGATACATAAAATATGCAACACAACTCATTTTGGTAGTAATATGAAGATAAGGAACGTAATTGGATGAATAATTTAGACAATGGGCCGTTAATGGGCCATATGACATATCTCATAAAAAGAATTCTCACAAGTGGAAACCGACTTCAAAATTTTAATCTACATATAAAAATTAGCCTACTTGTCAAATTTCATCTAATTCAGACAACCTTGAAATATTAAGATAAGTTTAGGAGAGAGAAAATGAGTAAAAGGCATAAGTAATGAATAATGTGATTGTATAACTTAAAAATATGGAAATAATGTCAAATTTTTATTCAAAACATAAAAGTTAACTTGTGGATGAAATTTGGTCCTATTTGGATGTTGTTTGTGTAAGTTATGCAATTTTAGGTACATTCTGGACTTTTATGCAATTTACCCAATTCGGAGGGTTTCTTTGTAAATTGTAACATGCATTATAATATTTAGATATTCCCTTACCATTTTTGAGTTTTTGAATTATGGGTCACCTATTTGCACCTTGGTTTGAAGGTGTTTCTTTCCAAGGGCATTTTAGGGATTACCCTCTTTATAAATGAGCTTATCTTTAGAAGCTATCAACCAATGGGGTTATTTCTTTGATTGGAGGTCAGTTGGGATAGACTATAAGTGTCCATAAACTGACATTTGATATTCAAGAAGCCTCTATGAGCTGCCGTCTTGCATGGCCATGAAATCCCTAGGCTAAGGACACATGGAAAGCTCCATGGACACCTCATGCTTGACTTCTTCCTTATCCATAAAGGTTTGCTTGTCCATATGCACCCTTAGCATTGGATACATGGAAAGTAACTTGACACCTTGTGCTTGACTTATTCCTTATCCATAAAGGCTTGCATGTCCATGGACACTCTTATACATGACACATGGAAAGTCTCATAGACACCTCATACTTGACCTCTTTCTTTATATAGCCATATCTACCCCTTCCCAACTCCCAATTTGAAAACTCTTGCTCTTATTTCTTTCCTCTATCTTAGATCATAACTTCTACTATATTCGTCCATGAAGATGTTGTCCCGAGGTAAAATAAGGTGCATACCCTGGTGAAGAAGGCTCCTAGGGTTCCAAATTTGCTCTATTTAAGGTTTCTAAAGCTCCTCCTTGGTTATTTCGACCAAAACTAGTAAGTATCCACCTTCCCTTCCCTATTTTCATGTTTTTAGTCTTCCTTCCACCTTCCTCTAGGTAGAAACCCTGGTCTTCCATGGTGAAACCCCACCTAGAGCCCTTAAACACCCCATCTCCGTGTTCTTTTGTTAGGGTTTTCACCTCTAAAGTGGAGAAGGTGCTTCTTGCTTGAGATAGGAGATTTGTTGGAGAAATCAGCCTCTCCAAGCTTGGGAACCTTACTTATTGGACCTGTCCAGCTTCCCTAGAGGTTCTTTGGAGGCCTAGACTTGGATCTAGGATTGACTTGGAATATTTAGACTCTAAAGTTGAGGTATGATGTATCCCCTATTCTTCTATGTTGAGCAATTCACCTATGCTTATTCATTCTCTCTGTCCTATGGATATTAGCCTATACACAATGTCTTTTCTTTTGAAAATCATGGTTCGTGTGAACTAACTTATTTGATATGGATCATGTGATCATGGATATTCTTTTGAACTATTATCTTATTCTTGGTTCATGATGGAACTCTAAAAGATGACATGTGATGTCTTTTGCCCACTTATGAGGTGGATGTATATGTTGGTCACTTATGTGGTTACTAGTTTATATATTCTGACTATAATTTTTACTTTCCTCTACATTTAACATGTTATGTGATTCAGTAGCACTGGAGTAGTGTAATTTCATTGGTTTTTATGGCAGATGTGTTATTTCTTGCTGAGCATATGTGATATTTCCTACCCTTTTGGGATGGAAAGGAACCTCATACCTAGGACAAGATGTGTGATTCTTGGCCCATGTTTTGTATATTTGGGAGATTGGCAACATTCCTTTCTCTATCAGGTTTCAAGTTTATGAGACTTGGCTGCATTTGTGTTTATATTGTTGTAGGGATATGTTTATCTCACATGCATGCAGGTTGATGATATGGGGTGTGTGCCCTAATTCTTTACATGTGCTTGTGTGGCACAATCTTTATGTTTTATTAATGGCAAGTATTCTTTTGTTATCATAAGATTTCAATTCCTTTTCTCTTGATACTCATTTTGGTGGTCCTTATCCTTTCTATGGGAAGCCTTTTATATTTGATGTCCTTTATTCCATATATTGCTCAATTTCCTATTTAGTATGCACATACCAGCCTTTGCTGATGTCATCTATTTTCTCTTCTTGCTGGGGTATGCTTCCTACCCTAGGTGAAGGAGTTGTATGATAAGGGATGAAGTTTTGGACTAGCTTAAGGAGTTAAATCTTGGAGACAAAGTTGTTATGGTTTAGATTTCCCTCTACTTAGATCCTTATGTTGTATCATACATGTAAACCCTTATGGGAAATTATGATGTACTTTTGTAATCTTTTATGAAAATTGAATATAGTCATTATTTTTATTTCGTTGTTGTACTTTGGTTGTTTTGAATACCATTTATTGAAATTTGAAAATGTTACACCTATTCCAGCATACCTTTGGGTGTGTTTGGAATGGATGTTTTATTCTTGAAATTTTTAGTAAGTGGGTGATCCCGCCTCCTTACAGGGTTATCAATGTCCTAAATGTCAAATATGATGTTGTTTTGGGGCTCTCCAAGCTAATATACTAGACATTGAAGGGTGAGAAGATGATTACTCGATGGTGATTAGGGTCCAATTTATATCGGGGCTTTATCAAAGGAAAACACTGAACATACAAACTTGATTAAAATATCCACAATATTTTTGTTTACATGTACTTGTTTGCTTCCAGACATGTAAAGATGAATGCATGGTGCACATGTATATTGTAAGAAAGAAGTGACCGTTGAAGGGTGACATGTGTGATAAAATAGAGAGTTATTGTGGAAAATCTCAACTAGTGCAATGAAATTATCATGAGGGCCAACACATGCACCCTAATATAGCAACATAGTTGGTACATATATCATATAAATATATCATTCAAAAATAGAAGAAATTAAAATGATATATGAACATAAATATAGATTCATTATATATGTAAACATTCTTATTTAAACCATCACCATAAAGAGTTTCTGACACGATGCAACCAAGACATCAAGCATTAGACAATAACAAATAAGAAACTCCAGAAATGATGGGACAAAAACAAGTATGTCCATTCTCTCCTCCTTTCCTATATGAGACGAGATGCAGGGGTGTTCAACCATGGTTTATGCCATATCCCCAATGAGCATAATTCTGGTTTGGGTTGAATCAGGCCATTGGCCCACCAATGTTCTTTGTTTGTGCTTCATGTATCATTGTGCACAAGGTTTCACCCTATGTTGAGGACAAGGCATTGCAATTCTCAAAACATAATGATGAACAACTATTTAACATCTTCACTAATGTCATAATTTCTAACTTGAGTATTATTCTGACATGATCCTAAACATGAAAGTGACACATATGATTATTCTTAAACTGGGAAATGCATTTAATCCTAGCTTGTTTGCATATTACTTATATAATTTGTAACGTACCGAGATTTGGATACCCTGACTTTACAAAACACTAATTCCATAAATAGGTTGTTAGTGTGCACAGATCATTAGAGTTGATCGAACAGAGGTTAAAGTTATAACCTATCATGCTTGTTTGTAACCTAATGAACATTTAATGCACATAATATGAGTAACTCATATGTTAAACCCAATTATGGGTTGATATGATCCTAACCATGCTAAGGAACTAAACCATGTGTTATAACGAGATAACCCTATAGGCACATCCTTGGTGACATTCATGTTACATTAGTGACACTAGGTACTATAATCATATATCATATAATAATATACATAGACTGGACCTAATCACTTGATCATGGCTTATTATGTAAATCATTTTATTAAAATATAATTTGTGTCACCCTATTCACTAATACACATATGATGACTCCAATATGGTTAATAAGTAATTTGATTTACATGTATATGAATAATTGGCTAATGTGGGTTAAATGTGCATAATTAGTAACAAAAAGTGAATAAATATGAATAATTGATTCATGTGGACAATAATATGGGTAAAAGGTTTAATGTGACAACAAATATATGTGTAATATAATTGTAGATAACTAATATCCCATTATATGGGTTAGTAATGAGATTTATAGGATTAGTGAGGAATTGAGTAGAATAATGTATTTCATGCTAGATAATCTAATATCCATGATGGTGATAATTTGAGGGCATTATAACTCTATGTTTGAAATATTGAGGATAATTGTTATATATAGTAATAATATGAGGACATTTGAGTTGAACCCTAATTGTATTAGAATTCATACAAGCCAATCTCAAAACTTATATCTAATCCTAAAAATGGATTGCTTGGGTCCTACTTAGTACAGGGGTGAAGTTTAAGCCAAATTGGATTATGGATAATGTTTCCTAATCCAATTTAATAGGAGAAGATAATCTTGCATTATGTGATCCTATTATCGGTCGAACCTTGGTTTATTTATCATAATTTTACTACACAAATTTCCCCAGATTTTCTATAGTCTGGATCACACTAACTTTTACTTGCCCTGTCTAAGTCAGACTTGGGTCCATAGACGGTGGGTGCTTTCCTTTTTCACCTGATTCCTCATTTCACCTAGACTCTACGAGCACGTGAATCTCAGTCTTCTTCCCCTGTGCTTTCTCTCTCTCTTTCTCTTCTCACCTCCTCATGACAAGTCCTATTTCTCTTCACATTCCTCACACCTGGCTGAGCCATACGAGCCCTAACACGATAAGGATTGGGTTCCCCAACACCCCAATGACACATGTTCCTAGATTCCCCTATTTTCCATTATGGTTAGGATTTCCAGCCACCTTAGGGATTTGTGTGTGTGCACGCACACACACACACACAGATATATATATATATATATATATATATATATATATATATATCCTTTTGCTATCCTCCTTTGACACCATAGAATCCATTTAAAAGCCTTCATTAGATAATGATCACTCCGTACATGCTCTTCCCCAAAATGCACCATCTTTGGCGTCTGTTGGAACTGAGGCAAGCCCAACAAAGATGCACATACTTAAAGTGCTCCTTTGAGATTTTAGGATGCAATGTGGGACCTTGTAGAAGCTTTCTTTGACACTAATTTCATCTTTAAAAGTATGCACTCATTTTCCCTCTTTCTCATTCTCTACTTCTAGTATTGTTTTTGGATTGATTAATCACCAAACCCATTATTTTCCCCCATGTTTTTTCATGTGTTAGTTCCATTTTTATGTATCTCACCTTCCAAGACCATCGATTTCACTATGTCTCTTAAGTTGGCAAGTTCTTGGTCGCTCCCTCACATGTGGCACATGGCCATGACATCCATGGTACTTCCAAAACTAGTAGATGACCTATGATCATCTTCTTAGGCTTGCCAAGTTTGGATCGATCTCAGGAAGATGTTGAGGTTGGTCCAACATGACATTTGTTGGTGAGTTCAATGATTTGGTTTTGAATTCAAGAATGAGATGTTTTGTATATGTGAGTCGAAGGAAACAAACCAGGATAAATATGACTGTTGTCTACTTGTCAAGAGATGCCCATGATTTTGATTTATTTTTGTCACGCCACCATGCACAAAATTGTCTTTTCATTAGTCATTGTATTTCCATCATGTGCTATATTGATTACGAGTAAATGACCTACAGTGCCATGTCACACATCAACATTTTATTTGTGATGTGAGTGTATTAGAGCCTTTTGGTTTGAATTCTTATTCAAGAATTTCATTAAATAAATTTATCTTTGATAAATCACAACTAATGCTCTGTGTATCGAGAAAATAAGAAAAAACTTGATGCAAAATTAGAAAAATAAACTCTAACAGCTGGTATAGGTTTTATATCCCGAATCCAATGTAGTAAGAAGTGGAAATTTTAGGTTTTATAATACACACCTCAATAATGAATTTTAAACCTAATGTGTTATTAGGTAAAAGTGCATAATCTAGATCTAGGGTTTGGACCTTGACCTATTACACTCATCATTGAGGTATGTTTCTTATCTTAGTGAGTTATTAGACAATGATGTATATTATCTCTCTCCTTGACTTAATTATGGAATATTGCTTCATATGCCTCTTGGTTATACCTATCTAACCCGATTGGGTCCAATTTATTGAAATTTATCTTATACACTATTGAGAATGCAAATTGAATCTCTTTTATTGAATCTTGTTCATACTTATTTAGTTTGCAACCCTTATTGCAATATTGCATATTGTTCCATTTAATAATGGAAATCCTAAATTGATGAATTGATTAACTAAACTTATATTGCCTCTCTATTATATGCACATTTGACTGTTAAAACTATTATTACCTATTAGTAATGGTACATTATGGGTTCTGACCCTATTGTACAACTTATCTGATATATGGGCTTGTGGTTCTCTCACCTCAACCGCATGTGCTCTGACATAATATATGTACCATTACATAAAGGATTGTAGGTGATATCACCTCCTTCCTAGTAACAAAATTTGGAAGTGTTTGACCCTACTTTTAGATGGTTGAAGTCTAATATGTAATCTCCATGCAAAAGATCCATTTATTTGGGTTTCTCTAGTTTGAGATTTTAAAGGCAAGAATTGATAATTGTAAACCTTTTGTTTTCTTTATATAATCTTTTTGTCTTACTATATGAAGATTTCTATTGATACCCAATTGGATGATTCTTTCTATATTATTTGGGAAGCCTTGTTATATTAGTTGTTATATTTTTTTCTTAATATTGTCTAATTACTATTATATGCACATACCAACTTTTATGCTAACAACATACGCTTTGTCTTCTGTGTCAGGTATTTTTTTAACCCCTAGGTGGAGAGCATGGAGGAGTGGACCACCAGGACTTATCTAGTTGTAGCTGATATTTCTAGGGAGGTAGATTAATGTAGCTGGCTTACCCTGTACAACTTATTTCCCTTTAGTTTCCTTTTATGTACACCCTACGTGGTGAAGAACCATGTTAGACATTAATATTGTTATACTTAATATTTTTATCTTCTGATGCTACACTATATGGTGAATGATACAACACATACTTGAATTTTAGTTCATCATCCTTTGCAAAAAACTATTATCAAATTTGGCATTGGGTGGTTTTCTATTATTTCTTCAAAGCAAGTGAGTGGCTCCGCTCTTAGGTCCCACTCCTTACAAGTATGGTATAAGAGCCAAGGAAAAAGGTTATCTGAGTATTTTAATCTTTATCTTCCTTAGGTTTTTTTACCAATCCTAAAGATTCCTTATACCTTATACCCTTGCCTTGTGTAGGCACAACAATATCTCTGGAGACAACTCAACTATCGATATGCTAGTTGGAGTTGAGACACCCCATGACCCAAAGTATGGGATATACATGATGGATCCTTCTTTTACTCCTCCAGTGTCTCAAGCTTCCCAACCAAATGAGAGTCAACCCCTAGTAGTGCCATCTGCTTGGACACTCTACAATTACTCCAATTTTTAGTTCTCCCCCTGACCAAGAGTTGTCTTATCTTTGAGGACTTTTTTTCTCAGTCCTAATGAGGAATGCTACTTCACAACCTGAGGAATGTCCTCTCACATCCTTCTTGAAGTTGTGCTCTATGCACTTTCATGGTGAAGGTGAAGGGTACATGGTGGAAATAGCTGATGACCAAATTCACTCTATTGAATGAACCTTTGAAGGCATGGCTGCCTCAAGCATCAGAAAGTTTGTATTGCTACATACATGCTAGGCAGACTAGCTTGTCTTTGGTGGAATGGTATGGCAAAGACTCATGACTTTGCTTCTGTGATGTTCCTAACCCTATTTAGAGAGAAGTTTATATCATATACAATGAAACAAAAAAGGAGTCATAGTTCTGCAATCTCTGTCAGAACTCCATGACTTTTTTGGAGTATGTACAAAACTTCATCCATCTAGGGAGTTGCGCTAGAGAATTTATTAAAGAAAGAAAATCTAGTATGTTTCTGAATGGCTTGTGTCCCAATATTGTATGAAGTACGGTTCTTCATCTACCACTAAACTTCTCAAAGATGGTGGATAAGGCTCTATCTATTGAAGCTTACCTAGTTTTTCAAGATAAGAACAACAATAAGAGGAAGTTCTCAAGTGATGAACAAGAGAAGTACAAGTGTGCCTAGTGTCATGGGCATCATCCTACTAGTAAGTGTCCCTCTACATCATGTTTCTAGGTTATGTGCAACCGTTGTGGAGAGCTTGGTCATATGATGCCTCAGTGTCCTCGACATCATGAAAAGATACCAGATGAGGTCCATGTTGGATTTATCACTTCCTTTGATGATGAAGGAGTTCATGAATATAACAATAAAAGTAACCCTTATGTTTCTAGTTAACTTGACTTTATAGCTATATCTTTTGCTCCATGTTGCATGGATTTATGGAAAATGAATGCTGAGGATGTTATATGAAGTTTATACAAACTCAACCTTTTACCTATAAGTTTTGTTTGATTTATTAGATCAATCCTTTTAAGGGATGGAGGGGAATACTTAATAGAATGTATATATGCTAATTTTGGGGAAGAAATCACTTTTAAGGGATGGAGTCATGTAACATATCAATATATGGCTACCATGATTTTACATACTATAATTCCATGAATAGGAGGCTACTATGTTTGGATCATTAGAATTGACCAAACAAGGTTAGAGTTATAACTTGACATGCTTGATTATACCCTAATGAACATTTAATGCACACAATATGAGTAACACATATGTTAATTCTAATTATGGGTAGATATGATCGTGACCATGCTAAGGACCTAAACCATGTGTTAAATTGGATAACCCTATCATGTACATCCTTGGTGACATTCATGATACATTAGTGACATTGGGTGCCATAATCATATATGATGTATTAATATACATAGACTTGACCTGATCACCTAATCATGGCTTGTTACATAATTTAGTTCATTAAAATGTAATTTGTGTCACCCTGTTCACTAATACACACATGAAAAACATATGTGTCTTTCCAGGAATAAGGGACACACCTCTCCCATATAAGCACCCAGATGCCACTAAAGTCTGAGAGGTAGATGGTGGATTTATTGGGTGGCCCAAATAACTCATTATATTTGTTCAGGTATGAAAAATGTATATTGGAACTTAAATAAAATAATAAAAAGAAAATATTAGAATACAAGCATACAACCTACAACAAAAAAGAAGCTGCCTAATGTTCTAAAGCATATGTCCCCTCATTTTATTCCACATGATTTTTTTGACTCCTTAGGCCCTAACTACCATACGTTGATATGATGTTTAGACACTATAGATGAAACAGATACCATTGTGATCAGCCTTGCAGAAAATATGGTAGGTGCACAGTGGGACAATGTTATAGTGTTGATAGATATTTCTGAGATATTTAAGTATGATTGGCTGAACATATGAGTGATAGAACTTTGGATACGATGAGTGTGAATACCCTATCATATGTGAAAATTATTTAATTGTTTCCTGTATATAAACTGAGTATTGGTTATGTAATATATTTCAGTCATTTGTATTACACAGCTCGTGACTTTGGAATAGCAAATGTGGGATTTCTAAGGCCATCATTGATTAGAGATGTAGTTAAAGATCTGAGTGGCGTGAAAGAATATGTGATTACTATGATGTAGTATTTTGGTTCTTCCAACAATGTGATCTTATCTCCCTTCAACGTTAAGTATTTTTTTGACTTTGTTGTTTATATGTCTAACCTATGAATACAATTTTGTTATGAGATTTAATTTTTTTATTTATCTTCTATTCACTTAGAGGCATGCACTGGCAATTGTTAGTGATTGTTCCCAATACTTGGATGGAGTATGTATTTGATCCTTTGGGTGAAAAATTGTCACCAAATGTGGGACACCCAATGGAATAGGTGATTTATGCGTAAGTATAGTTTCTCAGTGCCCATTCTCTTTGTTAATGTTTGTATCATAATGACAGTCTAATAATGCAACATATATGTTAATTTTACTTATAGGGGGGTGAAAGCATTCTATGATGGCACAAGGAAGGTAGATAAGAAAAACAAATCAATAACTTGGATGAGTATTGATGTATAGTCTTCTCATTCCAATTGCATAATATATGACCAACTCTACTTGATTACATTTATTATGTAATTTTAAATCTACAGGCCCCTATACAAGATACCGGTTGGGCATGTGCATATTACGTGATGATGTATATGCAGGTGATTGTCAATCATGAGAACAAATCAAATGCATAGAGAATGTAAGTTAGAAGTCTTGGATCATGAAAATGAAGTAGTCTCATTACAAACAATCAAATCTAATTACAAGTCTCGTTCTGTTTATAGTTTTTTTGAGAAGTTTGAACCCTATACATCAAAGCAGTTGAATAACCTACATGAATAGTGTGTAGCCTGCTTCATCGGAAATGTGGATTTGAATGAAAAAATTAATGGTTGATTGATATTTTTTGGTAGTTCAAACTTGGATGTCAGATTTTTTATATGTATTTTGTGAGTGTGAATTGAATGTTGATATGTAACATTGTGACTTAAATTTGAGATGGCAATTGATATTGATATGTATTTTGTGAGTGTGAAAAAATTTTAAGTGCATATGTGTGTGTATATTTGAATGTGATATATGAGGAAAAGAATGATGTTTGTTCGTGCATATATATATATATATATTTATATATATATATATATATATATATATATATATATATATATATATATGAATTTGAAGTGTGACTGAGATGGAAACAATTGAGCTGTGAGTTTATGGATTTGTGTGCAATTTGAATTGAAAATAATCATACAATGTGGCTTGTATAATTTTATCTTTTTCATATAGGTCTCTCGGCATGTTGTTAAGTCACAATGTTTGTAGAGATCCTGCTATTCTTCATAACTTTTAGTTTTAAAGAACCAGGCCCCAGACATACTAGCAGGCTAGATAGAGGATTTGCACACCTATTATATAAATAACACAAACACCTTTATTGTAGGTTATTTGGGAGTAACCGACTACATACACATTCTCCATCAGTTATATATAAACAACTGATGACATACATGCAAAATTTTATTGTTCAATCATGGATAAAATGAACATCAGGTAATCTAGCATCGGTTATTTGTCATCATACCACAGACAAGGAAATATTAACAACATTGGTTTTTTTCCTAAAAGCCGACGAGAAAATTCAAAGCAAACCACAATATGTCACCCATTGTGAGTTACGCAGTCAGTTGTTCCCTAACAAAGAACCGCCAAAATAAACTTTGTTTCGTCAGTTTTCTTAACTAAAAAAAAATGTTTGAGTTTTACAATCACCCACTTGGTTGTTAGTTCAAAACTGATAGGGAATGCCAAAAATAACAGACATTATATCCCCTTTCAACAATAGTGATGGTATAATGTTGACGTGGTGTCCTCTGATTGGTCTAAATACATTAATCTTGATTTATTCATAGTAATTAATTGGTAACTTTGATTGGGATGAAATTGTATATGAAACTGATCAAGTTACAAAATGAATGTAATGCTTAATTCCCATTACAATTCCAATAGCAATGCTAATATGTGTTGAAGCGGTGATTAATGCATATAAATCCTAGTCTTTTATGAATAGGTTGTTAATCTTGTTAATTATGATTCCTTGAGATGTAAACTGATAATGTGGAATATAGTGGTACTTAAACATGAGTATTATTATAATGATTACAATACATTTTCTAAAAGTGGACAACCATACATGTGAATGATTGGGGGTTAAACATCATAATTTTCTATGTTAATAAACCTAATGTGATCTAAGTGATTACAATGAAAGGATATGATGGATCTAGTAATGAGGTTCTTAACCTAGTGTTTGAAAAGTGATGGAATTCGGGTTTGTACCCATATTCCTTAACCAAACCCAAGACAACCCAAAACCCTAAGATAGGATCCGAGTAGGGTTTAGTATGAATAATATGAAGGTGACACTTTAGGATTTACATACATGTAGATTAAAATGTTGATTGCTTGGATCCATTGATTGGATTGGTTGAATATACTTGAATCATATACTACATAATATTTTCATGGTTCTACAAAATGTATGCGGTTACAGTTATGAGTACCTAGAATATCCTTTTTCTATGTTTGTTGATGATTTCTTAGAGTTTGACTTAATAACCTGTTGGGTGTTTATTTTTTGTCGATGATTTCTCAGAGTTTGAACTTAATAACATGTTGGATGTTTATTTACATTCTATTCATTTATAATTCCACTATGAGTAGCACATACAGAAAGATGTCATATTCTAAACACTAGGATGACATGCATCCAGGGGTAATGCACATGAGCCCTTGAGGGATAACGGTCACACCCAAGAGAGCATATCTAGCATGGGTTCAAATCTGCAATGAAATTGTCGATTCTTATTTGCAAGTAATTAATTGATTATTTGTTGTTAGCTTAGTTATGCACTTTTGCATGCACCCACATACACGATATAGCAATATATTGATTTGTGCTTTTATTTCACGCCACTTTAGGTAAATGCAAGATAAGAAGGTACCAAGACAGGACAAACCGGATAAATTACATGAAGGAGATAAAGCTAAGTAAAGGAGGATTAGATAGATAATTCATCTCATATGTATAGTTCTAATGATAGAAATTCATGTAACTCCTTAGAGGAGTATCTTGTAAATAGTATTTTCAATTAATGGATATTATTTGCTATTATTTTTTTGATAAAAATTTGGGCTCTCAACTTTTTTGGTCATTCCTTAATAGGGGGATGCTGAAAAGTGAGGTCGTTATAGCTTTGTCCCTGAAAAACCAAAAAGGAGAGTCTAGACACATGATTGACATTGATAATGAGGGGCGCCAGACAACTCTCTGTAATGAACTCAGAAAAATAGCCCTGCATTGAAGAAGATTATAATATATCTTCAGGGGGAGGGAATTTTTGTGAAAAAAATTTGAGAAATAAAACAAAAAGTCAAATTGATAATTGTCTTACAAATGCAATATTATCAACTCTTATTAAATTGAATTAGCAAACATTACCCAATTGGGCTCAAACTTGACATCTAAACTAACTAGGACCCAAGGAATCTGATTTTGGGATTAGATATAAGCTTTGGTATTGTCTTGTATGAGTTCAAATACAATTAGGGTTCATCTTAATAATCCTCATAATTATTATTGTATATTACCATTATCATGGATATTTCTGAATTAGAGTTTTTGTGCCCTCAAACTATCACCATCAGGAATATATTAGATTATATTGCACAAAGTACATTATTCTACTCAATTTCTCATTAATCCCATTGTTTTAATTAATAACACAAATAATGGCACATTAGATATCTCCACTTACATAAACATATTTTATTGTCACATTAGACCTCTTACCCGCATTATTGTCCACGTGAATAAATTATCCACATTTATTCACTTCTTGTTACTAATAACGCACATGGAACCCCTCATTATCCAAGTATGCATATTTTTGTAAATAAAATTACTTATTAACCATATTTTATAGTGATTAGAGGGAAGGGGAATACCATGAACCACGTCGGTGTTAGAAGCCTTGAAATCTTCCACGATGTTGCGTAGTGGTTCATTAACGACAATACACCATTTTCTAGCCACCTACATTTTTATGAAACATAAAATTTAATTTGACAAACATAAATATTGACTTGAAGGAAATATAAATTTAGTTGAATTGAATTTTACCCCATCTATGCCGTGCTGGATTGAAGGACTACTCACAATGAACTTTGTGGGTGAGTCACGAACTGATTCTATGTTTGCTGGAGAATCTAGTTTTTGCAT
Organism: Alisma plantago-aquatica; assembly: GCA_963693085.1. Classification (NCBI taxonomy): domain Eukaryota; kingdom Viridiplantae; phylum Streptophyta; class Magnoliopsida; order Alismatales; family Alismataceae; genus Alisma; species Alisma plantago-aquatica. The sequence continues at coordinate 860,216,959 of OY856409.1, read as the reverse complement.
TGCCTTAGAAGCTATATATTTCTCCAAGGCTGCATCTACAATTCTCTACACGTACTCTGCATCCACTTTCCCTTTCTTAGCTTGTTTGCGCTTATGCTGGGATGCGCCGAAAAAGATTTTATCCCATACCCATCTCAAGCACCACTAACACATCCATGATGCTCTTCTATCCCTAGAGCAATCATCAATTTATCACGTGTGTCCTGAGGGGTGAACTTTCCCTCCTTTGCCTGGACGACCAACTTGAATTAACTATCATAAAAATAGACTAATCATTAAATCTTAACAATCTAATGAAAAAAGAACATGGTCAATTATTGTGAAACCAAGAAATTGATCATTTTATTTGCCTCCTCTTGTGGTGCTTGGACGGAAATTCTCTGTCTTTATTTTCCTTGCATCCATCCACTCAATATAGTGAGGCACCCATCCATAAGCACTAGAAGACTCAACAATAGAAGAAGTATAAGTAGATGACCCTTGTTGTTTCCCTTTCTCTTGTCCTTTCTCTTTCTCTTACTCTCCATGTTCCCCTTTCTCTTCCCCTTTCTCTTATTATCACTGTAGCTTTTGGTCTCATTATAGCAACTCACTCAAGAGGCAATATTTCCAATAACTATCTAAACCCAACTGGTGGTTGTGCACATTCTTGTCACGCCTATCTTTGAGCGACATGAAGGGCCTGATTAATTCATACGAGTGATTTTATTAGATAACCATTAGAAATCATAAAAATATAACTAATACAATACCTGGCATGCATATGTTGTTCCTTGCATCTGTTGTTCTATTGTTCTCTGCCGCACATACTCCTTCTAATCATATTGATTAATATAGTTCCATTTACTCCAGGGTTTCTTATTGTCTCCAAAGACATAATCTCTTGTGAGGATTGTCTACCAATCTCTATATCTTCTCCCATTGAGACACATAACAGACTTGCGATGCAACTTTTCAACAAAGTTCATACCGACCCTAAAGAGTTTCAACATTCAATACTGTTTAGAAAAGTTAAAATAAAGAATAGGAAAAAGACTATAAAAACATAACTTCATTTATCTCACCTCTAACTCCCTCCAGATGTGGTCTTTTTAAACCATACTCACTTATATCCAATCTTCAACAAGAAGATTGACTTTTCTTTGGGCAAGGACCCCACAATAGATAACAAACTCTTTAGTAAGTGGTGTGCCTTCTTCATTGAATTCAATGACGCCCTTCCTCCCTTGCCTATTTGCGTCATCTTTCATCACAAAACTCCCTTACTTTTTGGAGGGAGAGCACCATCAACACCCTAGTCAGGATGGTCAGCATGTTAATGCTCATGATCACTATGCTCCTGGTAAGATGCCATCTAAAAAATGAAAATAAAAAAATGAAAAAGTCAAATCACACACAAAAAGTCAGATCACATATAAAAAGTCAACATTATAAAAAGTTAGATCACATATGAACAAATAAACATGTTACATAATGCAAAAAAAGTCAGGTCACATATGAGAAACCTTAAACTAATATGCCTTCTGTGTGATCTTCATGTGTATAGTTGTCAGTGTTAGATTCAACATTTTCACTTGGTACGCCAACAGAAAATGGACAAGAGTCATCATACTTGTCATAGTACTCTTGTTCATTGATAGGACTAAAATGAACTGTCTTTTCCCATGAAGAACAACAAACCAATTTTCTTTTGCAAGATCGTTGATATAGAATACCTATTTTGCATGTGATGCCATGATGAAGGATTCATCCTTCTTGCATGTCCACTCTAAATTCACTATTGTGAAACTGAGTTTGTCAACTACAACTTGTTTATTGTTTTCAACCCATTTACACCTAAATAATGGAACTCTAAACTCTGTGTAGTCAATTTCCCACATGTCTTCAATGACACTATAATAAGACATATTTCCTTCACATGGACTTTTATCCTTTTCACTAGAAAGATACAATGAAGATGCTTGAAGGGTGAACCCACTATTTTGGATGACACTTTTATCATCTTGACATTTTGTGTAGTATGAAAATCCATTTATGTCAAACCTTCATAAGATGTAATGTGGATCTTTGGCTTATTCACGAGCCATTTAATAGTTTCTGTAACATTATTTGATGTTTGAGATAGTTATTGAATACTTCCTTTTCAAAACACCTAATAAATGTCTGATTATGCTCTCTAGCAAGCCACATTGAACTGACTCAGGGATAACTTCTCTTGAGCTCATTGGTGTGTTCGGTGATATAAATACCCACATTGTCAATGTTGTGTAAAATTTACATGTGTGCTTGTTCCCACTGCTCACGACTGATATTTATCTGTCATTCTCCCGAAATACCTTTGCTGGAATAAACATCAGGGTTCATGACATTAGCATTAGTTTTTTTGTAACTTAAAAGTCATTGCAAAAGTCCATAACCTCCCTACCAATATACCCCTCAATGATACTCCCTTCAGGGTGACAATGGTTCCGAACATCACCTTTAAAAACACTCATGTACCTCTCAAAATGATACATCCAATGCAAGAAAATTGGACCCAACATTTTTACCTCCCTAGTCAAATGAACAACCAGATGTACCACGATATCAAAGAGTGAAGGGGGAAAATATTTCTGGAGTTGACATAGGGTAACAATCACTTGTCTTTTCAACTTATCTAGAATATCATAATCAATTACTTTTCTACATAGTGTGTTGAAGAAGAAGCAAAACCTAGTGATTGCAAGCCTTATAGCTTAGGAAGGATAGACTAAATAGTGATAGGAAATATATGTTGCATTAGTGCGACACTCATGAGATTTAAGACCTATCAACTTCAGATCCTGCATTGATACCACTATATAGATATTGTCTGAGTATCCTTGTGGTACCTTAGGATTACACAAGAACTCACAAAAAGTTCTTTTCTCCTTTGCAGACAAGGTGTAACAATTAGGGGGTAGATATGTGTGGTGACCTTTGGTAACCCTATACCCATTTCACATATGTCCATTTTGGATTTAATGTCATATTTAGTTTTACCAAGTATATTCAACAAAGTGCCAATAATAATATCACAAACATTTTTCTCAACATGCATGGCATCGATATAATGTCAAACTGTCAAAGAACTCCAATAAGGAAGATCCCATAATATCGACCTCTTTTTGAATAAATACTTTTCACCTATGGAGGTAGTACATGGTCTCTGACCAAAATGATTTATAATGTTGTATACTCTTTCATAAACATCCTCCCCTAACATAGGTTTAAGGGTACCCCGTTCCTCAGTTGAGCCATTGAATGTTTTGTGCAACTTTCGATAAGGGTGCACCTTTGGAAGGAACCATAGATGACCAAGATATATAGTCTTACCACCATGTTGCAGTATGATTGAATCTCTATTTTCCTCACATATAGGACATGCCTTGGATCCTTTGATGCTGTAGCCAGCCAAGTTCCCATAAACAGGAAAGTCCTTAATAGTGCAAAACATCATCAAACATAAATTAAACATCTCTTGACGTAAAGTGTCATAATCCTTCACACCTTCTCCCCATAGTTTCTTTAGGTCATCAATCAGAGGTTCAAGGTAAACATCAATATCATCGGCATGTTGTTTGGGGCCCAATATTAGTGACGACAATATGAAATACTTATTCTTCATACACAGCCACAGAGGAAGATTGTATACAACAAGCATGACAGGACAAGTACTATGTTGGCTTCTTAATGTTCCATATGGATTCATCCCATCAGTATAAAGACCAAGTATTAAATTTTTGTCTTCTTCACTGAATTCTGGATATAAGAAATCAATCTTCTTCCATTGCGGGAAGTTAGACACATGCCGTAGTATACCATCACTGTTTTTATTTACCTCTGCATTCCAAGATAATTTTTTTGCATCTACGACATTAGCAAGCAAGTGTTGAAATTGGGGTATTATAGGTAGATGCCACATCACCTTCGTAGGAGACTCAATTTTGGTCTTAACTGATGTCGTCCTTTTGTACCTAGACGCCCCACAGTTTAGACATTCTTTCAGTTGATATAGTTCTTTTAAAACAACATGCAGTCATTTGGGCATGCATGTATATTCTTAGCCTCCATTCCCATTGGGAACAACATCTTTTTTCATTGTATATGTTGAGATTGGAAGCTCGTTGCCTTCAGGGAGAATATTTTTCAATAAAGACAACAATGAAGTGAAGCTTTTGTCACTCCATCTATTATACAATCTCAATACAATGCTCAAATTTGTAAACTTAGTACAATCTCAGTATAATGGTTTCTTAGCATTGTGCACACCTTTTCTAAATAAGGGAGGTGGGTTGCATCATTCACCCCGCAAGTGTCCAACATCACATCAACGATGTATGTCACATCAACGTCGTCAACCATTTCTTCTTGGACACAACTACCACTACCCACATATGTCAATCTCATACTAGGAATCTCTCCATGACAATACCATTTTGTATAGCCATGTACAACTCCCATTACACATGACAAGATCTATGATCGTGTCAACAATGCCAACTTTCAAGTTGTTGCTACAGTTTCTACTGGGGCAATAGAACCTATCTCTAGGTTGTTTTATATGTTCCTCCACAAATCTTACAAACTCATCGAGACCATTAATAAAATCGAGTGTTGTGATTTGGTTTTGACATCCATTATCGATCCATTTCTATATGATCAGATGGGAGACTAGTAGCTCATCAAGTTCATGCTAGTAAGTTAATTTTAGGAAAAAACATGTTTGAATAATTGAGCCCTAATCATCTAGTAGCATTCATGTTCATGAATGTGTGCCACCTATCACATTCTTAAGCATTTAATCTCACTAGTAAGTGTATAATGCGTGTTCAATTTCAATAAATTTTGACAACATTTCCCCACACTTCTCTAAGTACACTGATGTAGATGTGCAAATACCCACCTACATATGTACCTAGAGAACAAAGGGGAAATGATGTCAAAATTTATTGAAATCAAACACACATTATACACTTACATTCTAAGTGAGATGAAGTGCTCAAGAATAGTCCCAAACCGGGGACTATCTAAGGTTTACTCCTAATGAGTAAACCTTAGACAGATTTCTAGGCCAATGACGGTTAAGAAATTAAGGCTTTGAGTATATTAGGGTTTATTTACATATTTGAATTCACAAATTAGGGTTTATTCACATATTATTTTCAATGTATCAAACTAGGTCATGCATGTTCAATATCATGTTACATCATACGTCGATTCATTTAGACTTAGTACATCACAATTGTAATCGAGGATCTAATTATTATTCACTACAATCATCACATTCTGATATTTAATATGTCACTACAAATTGAAAATTAATCTTCATTAATTCAAATTCATCACAATTTAACAATTTTGAAAAAAATTATATCAATCTCCCTTCCCTCTCTCCTCCTTCCTCCTCTCTCCTCCTTCATCTACCTTTCACAATTTCTTCTCAATATTGAGAAAAAATCATAAGGTAGGGGAAGGAGGATAGAGGAGGAAGGAGGAGATGGGAAAGAGATATGGAGAACTAGGGAAGGAGAAATTGCAAGGAAGAGAGGCCACTTGTGTCAAAATGGCCTACTGGAGGAGGTTGGCGTTGGAGGAGGCTGACATACCTGCTGGCATTAGAGGAGAGGCCACCTATCATGAGCAGTAGTGGCAGTGGCGGTGACAGAGCACACCTACTGGAGGAGGAAGAAGAAAAAACAAAGTATGAGCATAAGTGGCGAGGTGGTTTGAGAAGTGGCAACGACAACACCAGCTGGAGGAGGAGGAAGCAGTAGTCGAGGAAGGTTTGGAGGCATACATGTATGACAGGGGAGAGGAATCGTCAATGACCAAAGAAGTATTGCTTTACAAATAAACATAGGTAGGGGGAGAGGGGGAAGGGTTTCTCGTGGAGTTAACACTCATCCCATAGGTTATCATAACAACGGATGACCTAGGAATTTTCTCATTGGCTGCAAGATAAAAACTGACGACATACATACAACTTTCTCATTGGCTCTCAATGAAAAATTGCCACCTAACCCCATAACCCAGCAATCCATACACTGTCAGTTTCATATACGAAAACCATAGAGAAATATGAAATGGGGGAGGGAAAATTTTCACTGGTTGGATGGTGCAAAAATCTTCCTCCTCGCTCACTACTAAAACAACTGCCGAGAAAGACCAATTGTTTCCCACATAATAGATGGCGTATGTATCACTTTATCCCGTCAGTTGTTTTAATGAGAACTGACTACATAGGTTTTTTTTGGAAGCAAATGAAATGCCTGCAAATTTTTTTTGTGAAATTCTATTTTTGTGGGTGATATATAGAGTCAGTTTGTTTGATAAGAGACTGAAAAAAAAAGAAAGTGCATCCTGTATTTTCTCAGTTGGTCAATCCACGACAGTTGTCTACTTATAACAGATGCTATAGATACTATAGTTGGTTTTCCTTGGAAAAATAACCGATGACATATCCCCATTCTTTAGTAGCAGATATTATCAACTTACTTGAATTCAGATAAAGATTAGAAGACATGGCGTAGTCGGCCCCGGGTCTTGAATGTGCAAGTAGGGACAATGGAGTTGTCTAACTCTATTCTTTCCCTTTCCCCGCGCAAGGGCACAACCGACACCCAAACAATATGGTCTCTCACACAAAGACTGTTGAAGCTTCTCCCTTCAGGGCTAGAGTCAACGTCGCCATTCCCTTACATGTCTGGGTCTTCCTCCCATGTCATAGTGCAACAACACTGTTATAACCTCAATTTTTTTGGGTTCAATTGGTGAGAAATGCAATTTCTCATATTAAGGATAATTGAACAAATAATGATGTGATTTGTTTTGAATAAATGAATTCTTTGCACAATAGCCTTGATTGGTTGCTTTGTGGGCTTTATTGGCTATTGGGCCCAATAACATGGCAATAATAAAGAAAATTCAATTAGTGAATGAATAATTGAATAATGGATAAAAGAAATATGTAGAAACCTCTAGAAGGCAAATCCAAAGAGGATTTCGTGCCTCTTGGATTCCTTGGGTTCCAAGGAGTCTGAAGTTGCAAAGAAAAGAAATAAGAAAAAGAAAAGATTAATTAAATATTTCTTTATGAAGAAAGAAATTGAAAACATTGAGGAAATGTGGAAAATTAAGTGGAAAGATGGATAATTGAGTTACCCTTTATAGAATTTCGTATCCCAAATATTTCTTATGATAAAAGGGATGCCCAAGAGGAAAATAAAAGAGAAATAAAGGGAAATCCTCAAAAAGGAGATATTTTGATAAGAAATAAATATAATATGAGAAATTGACTTTTAAAGGAAGATAAAGGCAATCGAATGTTCCCCAATGTGGGAATCCGTGCCTTGGGTTTTCTTGAGGTCCAAGGGACCAAAAATAATGAGATAATTGCAAAGTGGAAAGAGAAAATAGCAAATTGCAAAATAAAAAGATAATGAGATACATTATTAGTGAATTGGTGATATTGATAAAAAGAAAGTATCTTCTTATTAAATGAAAATAGAATTTGTGCCTTTGGAATAAAGGGCAAGTAAATAAAAGAATAAAAGAAGTTATTTTCGATTTCCTAATGTCTAAAGAATAAAGAAGACTAAGGGAATAAGAGAAAGAAACTAACTTATTAATGAAGGAAATATATATTCCTATTATGAAAGGGTTTTGCTAATGCATAGATGAAGAATATTTTTTTCTATTAAGAGGAAATAGTTTTTCGTGGCCAAGAGAGTATAAGGAAAGTCTGGAGATAATGAAAGGGATAATTTTAGTATTTTTATAATTATCCATGAAATAGGGTTAATGAAGAGATAGAGAGAGAGATGATTTCTTCTTAATTAAGATAAAATACGTTTCCTTTTGGGATAAGGACTTGAGTCCTCATGGACGCACATCTTGGAGTGAGTGTGAATACTCTTTCCCTATATAAGGGGAGGAGCCTTCGGCTCAAGATCAAGAGAACCCTACGTATGCATCTCCCTCTTCTTTTTGGTTTTCTCCCTTCAACCCTAATCATGGGAGTTAAGCCCATCCGAGTTGTATAGTGTAAACTGATCCCTAGCAACGATCCTCATATCCTTGCCAACCCTAGATATACCTCATGGCGATGCCAAAGACGCATCGAGTTGCAATGCCAACGTCAACTCTGCTAGAAGGCGGGAAAGAGGAAGGAACCGCATCATGGACCAGCACGGACCAACCCTTGCATGGGGAGGCATCCTCGGGGAGTCTACAGACCTCAGAGAGGCTTCAGGGACGACGAGATACCCCTCCCCCTTCTCCCTTCGTAGGCAGCGACCTCTGCTAGGGAGGTTTTCCCTGCAGAGCGAGATCTGTGTGCGGCCCTGGTACTCCTCGACTGGGTCATCGCGGCCTTGATCCGCAGCCTAGACAAGTGTGGAAGGGAGCTGCGGAGGAGTGGGAACCCTCGCGTGGTCCTCTCCCACCTTAGGTAGCCACCGGATCGCATTAGGGTTTGGCGTTGCAGCTGCAACATCGCAACATCGAAAGGAAGAAGACGATGCAGATCTACTGGACCGTAATGCCCCTCCAAAGCGTACAGGAGCAGTCCGCGGCCCAGGGGTAAAAGAGGAAATTCGTTATAAACTCAATCTGACCCGCAAGGTATGCGCTTTAAGTAAGTTGCCTACGTGGCACTTCGCCATTGGTCCATATGTGTCTATTTTGCAAAAATCGTATCTTATGATTCATAACTCGGATTGAAACAAATTATATATGTATTTTGATCACAAAAATGCAAGGAATCCATTAAAAATGGTTTTATAGCCTGAATCTGATCCTAGTTCGAAAAGTAGTGTAATGTATGAACTTTAATGTATTAATGGTAATGAAACCCTACTTTGATATGATTAAAGTGTGTAATAGGGTTTAATGAATCATTAGAGTTGATATTAACCTGTTAAATGCAAAAAGATACTTTAAGATCAAAAATGATGATCTTTGCATGTAATTAGGTTAATTAAGAGATTATATGCCTAAATATGCTTGCAATATGAAAAGTGCATAAAAGCTATCATTTTAATGATTTATTTAACGAAAAATCTTTAGATTTGATGATAGATGGATAATTTAAGCCTGTTATTGATAAACGAGGAAATAGGATCTAAAAGATGATCTTTTTAAACAATTGGCTTAAGTTAGGGTTTTGTGCATAATTATGCATTAATGAGCTTGAAAACCCTAATGTAAAAGAATGTGTCTTTTAATTGATTTATTTGTCCAAATCTGTAAATAAATAGGGATATGATGATCCTAAGTCGAATTGAGTATAAAAGATTATTAAAATGGATAGTTGAGCAATTAAGGTTCATAAATATGGAAAAAGGATATTTTAGGGTTTGTTAACCTAAAAGGGATGAAGTTTGAGAAATCGATCTAAGAAACCCTAATGAGTATTAATGAATACTTAATGCGGATTAGAAATCATAGAAAGTGAATCCAAGTCAATAAAGTAGATTCTTGATAAAGCGAGTAATGAATAGAATACATATTTATTTCAGGAACTATGTGATGATTGAAATTACTTGCTTGGATCTGTTGATTGACTTGATTGTATACACATGAAGTATATGTTGAATAATCTGCAAGTCAGGTATGTGGTTACGCTTATGACTATACCGAATAGTTTCCCGAAGATTTTATCGATGTTTCCCTCAAATGCATGAATTAACTGTTGGATGTCTATTTATTTCATGCAATTATAAAGTGACTATGGCTATCACTATGAGTATACATGTATAACTAGCTAGATCCGAGTCCACCCCTGTGGCTATGCAAAGGCTAAGGATAACCTAGAGCAAGGTCTAGGGTATCATGAGTTAGAAACTGGGCTACACATGAGTAGTGCCATGAGACTCTTAGCATATCATGAGTTAAGGAGTGGGCTACCTACGGGTAGTGCCATGTGACTCAGCCCTAGAAATTGATTCACCTATTAGGTGAAGTCATGAGGGGTAAAATGGGAATCTACCACATGGGAGGTAGTATCCAGGTCCACTGCAGGGACAGCGCAGGGGATAGGGTACACATGGATCGCGTAGTTATACTTAAAACGTAAACTTGTTTGTTAAATGATAATTGAATGTGATACATTGTTATATATAATTGAATGATCATTGTTTCCCCCACATACCAGCTACGGCTGACCGACGTTTTGTTTGTCGGCGTTTTAGGTACAATGAAAAGAACAAACAGTAAAGTGGCACATGTGATACTAAATGAGAATTAAAGTGCAAAGGAGGATTAGATAGATTAGTATCGGTATGGATAGAAGAATAGAGATCCAAGTTTTCAAAAGGTATGTAAAGAAAAATTTTATTACCATTTTCAGTATAGTCTGTTAGAATTTAATAATTGTTTATGGTTATATGTCGAACCTTTGATCCGGGATTAATGGGTACGGCTCAACCTCTCGGTTTCCCTTAATTTGGGGTTATCGGGAGGTGGGGTCATAACATTTGGTATCAGAGCATGGGTTCCTCAGTTAACCATTAATAATTATTAAATTTTACAAACTCCATAGAACCCAAGGGAGTTATTAGAGGAGTATCTGAAAGACGGAGGTGTCTAGAAAGGGATCACGACCGGGGGCTGGCAAGATTTTCCTCCGCACCGCTAGTCGGAATACGAGGACTCCCGGACCCGTGTGACCGCCTGGCCAAAGTTTTAGGGTATGAATCGAAATAAGATACCTTTAGGACTTCTCATCTTATTCATCCCTTCTCATCACAAAAATTCTGATAAGGACCTAAAGGATTAGGGTTTCCTTTCTTCTCCTCACCCTCCTGAGGTATGGGTAAAGTTGATAAGGATTAAGGAATCCTCTACTAAATTAATGAAAGGCATGTAAATAAGATGTCATGGACATAAGCTTAATAGATTAAGCGTAAAATAAATAATAGATACATGCTTAGGTCGTATGACATAAGATGTCATGCCCCCAGGAGAGACCTGAGGCTAGACCTTCTTGTCAGGAGGATAAGCCAGTCTTGGAGATAAAGATCTCCGTTACAAGTAGAGACCTGGCACATCCTCTGCGGATGATGCTAACCCTAATCCTAAGTGATGGTTAGAGAGAGATGAGTTGGACCAGGTGTTTGAAGGGACATGCCTTTGGGATGCCATATGATCCATGGATAACCTAACACCTTTGGCAACCCAACCCTGGGAAGGATCGTGCATGTCAGGGTAAAGGATAACTCCTTAGATGATGAGGTTGAATGTAGGGTTAGCCCTAGAGAGAGCAGGAAACCCAGTAAGAAGGTTGGAAGCCTAAAACCCTAAACTATGGATGATAGTGGTTGCCTCATGATCGGTCCCTGAAAGTTGATGATACCTTGGTTGTCTTGAGAGGGACCAACCCCTGAGAGAAGATGAAGCTTCTGGAACCTACGTGCCCATGGTAGGGATGTTTACCTTCTGAGAAAGGAAGAAGATGTTCTATTTACCCTGAAGAGGTTTAGTAGCAGGTTATGAGGCCTTGTACCTTGTTGGTTGTCCTTGAGGAAAATCCAACTCTAAGTATTGCTTGAGTTGAAGGATGACAGGAAGTGCACGTTATGCCTTTTGCAAGCTTGGTTCATGGTTAAGGGATAGAGCATGCAATTGGACACCTTAAAGTGAACCTAGGGTTCCTAGGCCTAAGAGGGGAAGTGGTATACCTAATGCTCATGATGAGAATTTAGTTGCTATAGAAGCAAGCATGGTACTCCTCATGTATAGAGGAAAAGGGGAAATCCCCTTAAGTATAAGGTATGTGTAATGAACTCCTCGTAGCTAGGTTGATGATAAAGGAAGGTATGATCTTGATCCAGCATTGAGGAAAGAGGACAAGTATGACCTTGTATGGTTCAATAGGTGATCTGTTTATGCCTTAATGGTTTTCTAGGGTTAAGTAGGCTTGGGTGGATGTAAACCCTAGACCTAAGAGCTTTTGTGACCTTAGAGATAGTTTTCCTCCCATCCTGGGAGAGGAACCCCCTTTGGAAGGGTGTATATCAGTTTTGTTGGTTCAAGGTAATCTAAAGAGGTCTCGTAGGATCTTGAGAAGTTAAGAGAAAAGTGCATGGTATGAGGATGAACCCGTAGACCCATAGATACCCATCTCTTTTGCATGTGAATGTGTTACCATGGAGGTAACCGGTATGGGGCTTGACCAAGGTAGGCAGGTTGCCATAATACCTATGAACGGATGAGAGTCAGCCCATGATTGCAGAAAGAGAGATGATGAAGACTTGGGTAAGGTTCTAAGTGAACATGTACTATAAAGAATAATCCTAAGTCTATCCTAGGGTCAGGTAGGTATAAGACCGATGAAAGTAGGAGTTGCCTAATTCCCAAGTTGCACATGACTATAGGGTCGGGAGGTAACAGCTATCATTGTCTGAGGGCCATGGGTTAGGAGATTTATCACCTTCATGGACTCATGGGACCCAAAGGGCAGATGAGTAGGGCACTCTCTTGATGCATGAGGGAAGAGGGAAGACTCCAAAAGAGTCGGTACCCTATAGACCTAGAGGAGATGACCAAGGATATAAACCTCAGTAGGTTCAAGACTAGTTTGATATCATGATGTTTGTGTTAAAGAGACATATGTGGCACGTTGCAACTTAGATTTAAAGGTGTACTGGCAAGGTGGGATGTACCATCCCTGCTCTTGGAACAGGAAGAACTCTGTATTTGGACTGCAGCCAAATGCTTATTTCCTCTTGTTATGGGGGTGAGAGATAGGACATTATGCATGTCGTACACCAAGGATAAGAGATGATATAGGTTGGAACGTTGCCACGAGAAATGGGGATAGAGAAGATCTCTTACCATGGTAAAGTGAATGATACATGGATGGATTGCAAACACTAAGAGGAATGAGGTGATCACCTTATGAGGATGTGGAGCTTACGGGTTATACCAGGTTGAGTTTGATCACCATGATGATGGAATCAGAGAGTGTTCTTATGAAGATGAATATATATAGTGTAAGGTGACATGATAAGCAAAAATACATGGAAGTATAATGTTACCTAATACCTAAGGATGTGAAGTGGTAATGGATGCTCTGGTTGAGATACATCTGACTTGTTTGACTAGAAGCTAGAAGAGGTTGTTTGGCTAACCCTAAGTTTGAAAAGGAGATGTGTTTGGATAACACTCAGATGTAACAAGATGCGTTGAAAAGTTAAAGGTTGTTTAGCCAGTCTAGTCCTTGATGCAATGAAAGGATGGTGGTAGAACCTCAAGTGCACTTCTTTGATTGAGAAGGTGATGAAACCTTGATGAGGGTGGTGTAGGGTTTCCAAGGAATCGATCTTGAGGAATCATGACATACTGGAAATCATGATTGAAGATCAACATACACCATGGTTCTACCAAGATAGTAAATGGCAATAGCACTTTGGATGCTTAAGATGAGGTTGCATGTGGATTATGTCCATGCAAGCCAGGAGTAAAGGACGAATCCCAGTAACCCAGTGTATCGATATGGAGGACAAAAGAATCCCTGAGAGGGAATGAGAGCTCAACGGATGTTGTGTCTTCCCTGGATCGAGGATGGTCGAGATACAATATGGGTTATGGTAGATCGCCTTACCTAGATGACATAAGAAAGAAAGAGTTCTGTCAAGAGACAGATCTAGTTGAACTACTCATGAAAGAGATGGCTCAACTACACCATGAAGCAAGTTCAAAGGATTCTTGAGTTTGACTTAAAGGTTCTCTTCCATAAAGTGGAAGTAGGTACATGAAAAAAAAACTCAATAATAGTATAGTTTATCACCCCTAACTATGGTTAGTATGATCCAGACTAAAGGGTCTGATAAGGGCATGTGTGCTCATTCAGGGTGATATCTAGAGACAGTTCTTGTCCTATGAAAGATGTGACAATAACCACCATAGCCAGTATCAGGTTTTATATGAAGCTCTGTAAGGGAGGTTGTGTCGGTCACCACTTTAGTAAGGTAATGTTGGTGAAAGGACCACATGATGGTCAGAAAAAGGGACCCCAGTACATGTAGATGAAGTCACTTTGGTTGCGCAAGGGCTGAAAGGAGCCTAGAGACGATGAGAGTCGTGAGCAAATGCAAAGTAGACTGACATACAAGTTACTGTGGGAGAAAATATGACATGAAAAAAAAATCCGACCCCTCTAAGTTATATCTAAGAGAGCCGAGTCCCGATACATGGGTCCATTAGAGATGGATGGGTGGAGAAGGTTAGGTTTGACCCTACCCATCAGGATAGAGTAATGGAAGATGTTTTCCATGTGGCCAATTTAGAGCACTATGTGAGGTACCCCGACCATGTGCTGAGCAATGAACCTAGTGAGCCCCAAGGGAGGCTGAAATGGCCTGAGTCACCTGTGTAGTTTATAGATGCCAGGATGAAAGAACTCAGAGAAAAGAATATGTGATGATAAAGGTTCTTTGAAAATGCCATGAGTACGGCAAAGCCACATAGGGGCCAATGATGTACATGGAGAAGTCTTATCCTGAATTGTTTGTTTGTTTGAATTTTGAGGACAAAATTCCTATAAGAGGGGAAGGATGTTATAACCTCAATTTTTTTGGGTTCAATTGGTGAGAAATGCAATTTCTCATATTAAGGATAATTGAACAAATAATGATGTGATTTGTTTTGAATAAATGAATTCTTTGCACAATAGCCTTGATTGGTTGCTTTGTGGGCTTTATTGGCTATTGGGCCCAATAACATGGCAATAATAAAGAAAATTCAATTAGTGAATGAATAATTGAATAATGGATAAAAGAAATATGTAGAAACCTCTAGAAGGCAAATCCAAAGAGGATTTCGTGCCTCTTGGATTCCTTGGGTTCCAAGGAGTCTGAAGTTGCAAAGAAAAGAAATAAGAAAAAGAAAAGATTAATTAAATATTTCTTTATGAAGAAAGAAATTGAAAACATTGAGGAAATGTGGAAAATTAAGTGGAAAGATGGATAATTGAGTTACCCTTTATAGAATTTCGTATCCCAAATATTTCTTATGATAAAAGGGATGCCCAAGAGGAAAATAAAAGAGAAATAAAGGGAAATCCTCAAAAAGGAGATATTTTGATAAGAAATAAATATAATATGAGAAATTGACTTTTAAAGGAAGATAAAGGCAATCGAATGTTCCCCAATGTGGGAATCCGTGCCTTGGGTTTTCTTGAGGTCCAAGGGACCAAAAATAATGAGATAATTGCAAAGTGGAAAGAGAAAATAGCAAATTGCAAAATAAAAAGATAATGAGATACATTATTAGTGAATTGGTGATATTGATAAAAAGAAAGTATCTTCTTATTAAATGAAAATAGAATTTGTGCCTTTGGAATAAAGGGCAAGTAAATAAAAGAATAAAAGAAGTTATTTTCGATTTCCTAATGTCTAAAGAATAAAGAAGACTAAGGGAATAAGAGAAAGAAACTAACTTATTAATGAAGGAAATATATATTCCTATTATGAAAGGGTTTTGCTAATGCATAGATGAAGAATATTTTTTTCTATTAAGAGGAAATAGTTTTTCGTGGCCAAGAGAGTATAAGGAAAGTCTGGAGATAATGAAAGGGATAATTTTAGTATTTTTATAATTATCCATGAAATAGGGTTAATGAAGAGATAGAGAGAGAGATGATTTCTTCTTAATTAAGATAAAAATACGTTTCCTTTTGGGATAAGGACTTGAGTCCTCATGGACGCACATCTTGGAGTGAGTGTGAATACTCTTTCCCTATATAAGGGGAGGAGCCTTCGGCTCAAGATCAAGAGAACCCTACGTATGCATCTCCCTCTTCTTTTTGGTTTTCTCCCTTCAACCCTAATCATGGGAGTTAAGCCCATCCGAGTTGTATAGTGTAAACTGATCCCTAGCAACGATCCTCATATCCTTGCCAACCCTAGATATACCTCATGGCGATGCCAAAGACGCATCGAGTTGCAATGCCAACGTCAACTCTGCTAGAAGGCGGGAAAGAGGAAGGAACCGCATCATGGACCAGCACGGACCAACCCTTGCATGGGGAGGCATCCTCGGGGAGTCTACAGACCTCAGAGAGGCTTCAGGGACGACGAGATACCCCTCCCCCTTCTCCCTTCGTAGGCAGCGACCTCTGCTAGGGAGGTTTTCCCTGCAGAGCGAGATCTGTGTGCGGCCCTGGTACTCCTCGACTGGGTCATCGCGGCCTTGATCCGCAGCCTAGACAAGTGCGGAAGGGAGCTGCGGAGGAGTGGGAACCCTCGCGTGGTCCTCTCCCACCTTAGGTAGCCACCGGATCGCATTAGGGTTTGGCGTTGCAGCTGCAACATCGCAACATCGAAAGGAAGAAGACGATGCAGATCTACTGGACCGTAATGCCCCTCCAAAGCGTACAGGAGCAGTCCGCGGCCCAGGGGTAAAAGAGGAAATTCGTTATTACGTGGCACTTCGCCATTGGTCCATATGTGTCTATTTTGCAAAAATCGTATCTTATGATTCATAACTCGGATTGAAACAAATTATATATGTATTTTGATCACAAAAATGCAAGGAATCCATTAAAAATGGTTTTATAGCCTGAATCTGATCCTAGTTCGAAAAGTAGTGTAATGTATGAACTTTAATGTATTAATGGTAATGAAACCCTACTTTGATATGATTAAAGTGTGTAATAGGGTTTAATGAATCATTAGAGTTGATATTAACCTGTTAAATGCAAAAAGATACTTTAAGATCAAAAATGATGATCTTTGCATGTAATTAGGTTAATTAAGAGATTATATGCCTAAATATGCTTGCAATATGAAAAGTGCATAAAAGCTATCATTTTAATGATTTATTTAACGAAAAATCTTTAGATTTGATGATAGATGGATAATTTAAGCCTGTTATTGATAAACGAGGAAATAGGATCTAAAAGATGATCTTTTTAAACAATTGGCTTAAGTTAGGGTTTTGTGCATAATTATGCATTAATGAGCTTGAAAACCCTAATGTAAAAGAATGTGTCTTTTAATTGATTTATTTGTCCAAATCTGTAAATAAATAGGGATATGATGATCCTAAGTCGAATTGAGTATAAAAGATTATTAAAATGGATAGTTGAGCAATTAAGGTTCATAAATATGGAAAAAGGATATTTTAGGGTTTGTTAACCTAAAAGGGATGAAGTTTGAGAAATCGATCTAAGAAACCCTAATGAGTATTAATGAATACTTAATGCGGATTAGAAATCATAGAAAGTGAATCCAAGTCAATAAAGTAGATTCTTGATAAAGCGAGTAATGAATAGAATACATATTTATTTCAGGAACTATGTGATGATTGAAATTACTTGCTTGGATCTGTTGATTGACTTGATTGTATACACATGAAGTATATGTTGAATAATCTGCAAGTCAGGTATGTGGTTACGCTTATGACTATACCGAATAGTTTCCCGAAGATTTTATCGATGTTTCCCTCAAATGCATGAATTAACTGTTGGATGTCTATTTATTTCATGCAATTATAAAGTGACTATGGCTATCACTATGAGTATACATGTATAACTAGCTAGATCCGAGTCCACCCCTGTGGCTATGCAAAGGCTAAGGATAACCTAGAGCAAGGTCTAGGGTATCATGAGTTAGAAACTGGGCTACACATGAGTAGTGCCATGAGACTCTTAGCATACCATGAGTTAAGGAGTGGGCTACCTACGGGTAGTGCCATGTGACTCAGCCCTAGAAATTGATTCACCTATTAGGTGAAGTCATGAGGGGTAAAATGGGAATCTACCACATGGGAGGTAGTATCCAGGTCCACTGCAGGGACAGCGCAGGGGATAGGGTACACATGGATCGCGTAGTTATACTTAAAACGTAAACTTGTTTGTTAAATGATAATTGAATGTGATACATTGTTATATATAATTGAATGATCATTGTTTCCCCCACATACCAGCTACGGCTGACCGACGTTTTGTTTGTCGGCGTTTTAGGTACAATGAAAAGAACAAACAGTAAAGTGGCACATGTGATACTAAATGAGAATTAAAGTGCAAAGGAGGATTAGATAGATTAGTATCGGTATGGATAGAAGAATAGAGATCCAAGTTTTCAAAAGGTATGTAAAGAAAAATTTTATTACCATTTTCAGTATAGTCTGTTAGAATTTAATAATTGTTTATGGTTATATGTCGAACCTTTGATCCGGGATTAATGGGTACGGCTCAACCTCTCGGTTTCCCTTAATTTGGGGTTATCGGGAGGTGGGGTCGTAACAAACACACACCGGTTGTTATGACTATATCAGAGATTAATTGACAGACTAGGGTTTACTTGGATGATTACATGCTTAGTTAGATTGATCATAACTTAAACACGATTAAGGATGGTAGCTCAATTATGATGTGTTAAATCTAATGAGAACTCTAATCTTTCCTTCATTTTGAATAACTAGTGTTTGAGAAGTATAAACCTTAGTCAGATGAAATTAGGATATTTGCCAAAGACGCCCGTGTTGGCGTGAAATGAGTGAGTTAAGAAAAGGACAACGAAATTGAGAATTGGATTCTTGGTTAGAATGGTTGTGGTGTGTGGCCCGACCGTAGGGTTGTCAGTGGCATGAGAATTCTTGGCCACACGGTTGTATTGGAAAAATTAAAGTTTTGGCCATTTTTATACTCAAATCTAATGAAACCATTGCACCATGGACATGGTAGTTATCACGACCATGCTGGGTCCATCTTAGTACAATCATTCTAGGGCATTTTCTCTTCATCTTCCTTTTTTTTTCAGATTATTGGATAGTAGTGCATTTTTGGATTTTTAGTTATTTATTAGTAACTCCAAATAATCAGAAATTTTTACAGGAACTCTGAAATTACATGTTAGGCACCATGATTTTAATAATTTTGGGAAGATGTTTGACCTATTAAATAATTGATTTATAGTAACATTTTAATGACAACAAGTTCTACTAAAATAAGAGAAAGTATAGTGAAGGGACAATGGGAAAATTACCCAAGCACCTCAATTGCTCTATATGAGCAAGCTAGAACCCAAGGACCTCTCATATTTTGTGATCCATTCCAAAGAAACAAATATCTAGAGAAAGGCGAGATATAGGGGTTTGAGAGAAGAAAATGGTGGAGATATTGATCTTGGGCTTCACTATCTGAGATATGATGAAATCAAGTAAGTTTAGCTTCTTTGCATTGCCTTTCATGCTGAATCTCCTCTCACATGTCGAGATTTTGCCCCTCCTCTGATTCAATTTGAAATGATATCAAATATCTCCTTTTTCTAATTTTTAGTTCATAAATCTCCTTTCCTAGGGTTTCCAAGTTGAAAGGAAGAAGAAACAGGTGATTTGCTAGGGTTTTGATATGTATTCAAGAATTTCAGATATGGACTGCATTTTTAAGGTGTTTTCACACCTTAGTGTGAGTGGGTAATTCCTTAAAATAGTAGATTGTGCAAAATTGGAATAAATCCACATTAATATGTAATTCCTTTGTATGCGATTACAAACCCTAAACTGCCTTCCAGTTCTATCTTTTGTAAGGTAATATGAAATGGATTATTTCCCTATTGTGATTAATTTCAGATGATAAAATCATGTTAGAAATGGATACAAATCATATAAAAGAGAATTTCTAAGTTTATTGCAAGGGTTATAAGAATACGTCGAAATCTATTGTTTTCGACTATATCTGGAATATGTTGTATATCTAAATAAGAAGTTTGCCTATTTGAATCTCTTTGCTTAAGAGTGATTGTGTTATCTGAATGTGTTCTACATATATATCAAATACTATCTTGGATTCCATTTGGTATTATTAGTGTTTTCTTGATATATCAGTAAAGAGGGTGAAGTCCTAAATGAAGGGAAAGTTGGAAATTTTGCAAATAGGCATGATGGAGTTCAATTGATGATATTCTTTAATCATCATAAATTCATTTATTCAAGGTTATTGTTGATGCATGATAGTTCAGTGAATGGCATGGTAATAATAGTTTAGTTCATTATAGGGTTTCATATACATGTTTGCTTATATATGAACTGTTGAGAGCAATCTTTATTAAGTGAATGTTTATGACAGATTAAATCCTTATGTGAGTCATGTGATACGTAAATGAGGCAAATGAAACCCTAAGGATAGTGTATTGAGTGAATCATGTGTTGCACTATCACTATTTGCCAGTATGAGATGTGGTGATGCGCAACAGTTGAGTTTGTGGTAAGTATTACAAATGATCAATGAAATGAACTATTTTCAAAGTGAAATTAGGAAATGTTGACGTGATGATTAAAGTATGAATCTAAAGAGGGAATTAGACTTGTAGATGCCCTAAACACTACTACATTGTAAGGAAGAAATGTGCTTCCTGACTGGAGGTCTCACATAGATCGAAGTAAGCTGGAGATCATCTTTTGGTGTGTGGGGGTATAGGTCTCTGAGGGCAGACTACTTAAATGATTGGTATCCAACACCAACTGGGGTTTCTGGTGGTACCTGAGATATGAGTTGTGGTGATCAGTATACATATTTGGTAGGTCCACTGGTGCAGAACAAGTCTGAGGGATTTGACTCATTGTCGAAGTACCTAGGTTGAGAGGTGGAGTTTGAGATATCCAACCGCTCCCATTAGCCGCCAAGAGGCATACGTGCCAAGGTCCGCCACAGAAGGAGTCTTACTCGAGACATTGGCTTTGGAACCTAGGCATGCCTCTAAGCCTTATATAGTGAGATTATAGTTTGCTGTAAATCTTCCACATGTTGTGGTGCACCTAATGTGAGTTTAGGGCATAATAAAATAAATGTGATATCAATCAAATGTGTGCATCTATTGATTTATTCCTTGGAATTTTATGGAGTATCTTGCTATTTGTATGTTTCTAAATTACTAGTTATCTTTGTGATTGACCAAGAATGTCCAGAGATCAATTTACTCTTTATAGTCATTTGAATAACCTACAATATGCATGTCTGTGAGTGTTTGGTTCCTCTATAGTTCATTTCTATTCTACTTTATATCCACTTGCTCAATAATATATCTTTGATTGTTAAAGTGCTTTTTACTTTTTATATGAAGTACTCATTCACTGAGCAATTAGACTCACCCCTCTACTCACAAATTTTTAGGGAAACCATGTGGATCTGAAGAATACCAATGCTAGAGTTTATTTGCCACATGAGTCAAGTAACAAATTAGTTAAGTTTAGCCACTCCTTGTCACTCTAGGTCCTTGTAAAATAGTGAGAGAGTTGTAAATGATTTTGTGTAACTATGATCCCTTAATAATAGAGAATGTATCTGATTATCATGTCTTATGTACACAGAATTGTGAGAAACAAAATGAATGTTTAGATATGTATCTTTATTGTTGACATCATATTGGAGTAATTAAGTTTTAATTTCCCTTCTAAAGTTGGTTATGTAATTGAATCTGAGCAAACAAAGAGTTTTGAAATGAAGGAAAATAAGTTAAAAGTGATCTTTTATCATGTTTAATTCTCATCTAATGCCCTAATCTCACGATTAGTGATAATCATGGGATGTGGGTGTAATAGCTTGGTATCAGAGCTTAGGTTGAGTTTCCAGGGACCATTAGGATAGAAAGTTAGAGTCATACACGTGGCAATTAAGAGGTGATGTGTTAATACCTCTGAAAGGCCTCAGTGTTTGGATATCCTGGCCCAATATCTTAATGCTTAGGTTGACCAGTATTGAGCTACTCTGTCTATTCTTCGCTGGATATCCTATCTAGGTATGTAGAGGAAGGATGGGCTAGAGGGAAACCCTAGAAATTTTAAGGTTAGAAGACTAGAAAGTAAAAGGATAAGAGCATAAAGATAGAATGTGATAAAACTTCTATTTTATATTGTTTTGATTTGAGATCGATAGAAATGCTCTTATATAATTGAATTCAGATTATTAGTTTGTAGAATATATATGGTTCTTTTAGATTGTTGTATATCATGAAGTTGCTTCAAATATTATTTATACATTTGTATCAAGTAGACCAGAAGCTATGTTTAAATGAGTTTGCCCTAAGTGAATATTCTTTCCACACATTCAATATGAATATGAGTTGGTTAATCATAAGTAGCTCTTAGCTTCAAGACTGCAGGTTCGGCCTGCTCTGATTGGCAGTATGTGTTGCAGGGATCTAATGACTCTTATTTATTAATTCAATGAGAGAAATTAAACTATAGAGAGGTAAACTCAGAATGTAATAGAAACACACACACACTAAGATGTTAAGATATAAGGGAAATATTGGGATAACTAAGAATAATTTGGAATTGATACTTACGATCCAACTTTGAGTCTAAAATAAGAAACCATAGATTAGGAATGAAGGAAGAGGGAATATAGATACAAAACATATATTAGTATGTAACATACAAAATGAAGAAGAAAGGATGGATAAAGAGAATTGAACCATATAACTAATTGAGGCACTTTACCCAATATGAAATCAAGGAAAGATAATAGAAAACTACACGGAAAGCCATGATAATAAGAATCAATTAGAATGAATGAATCATATAATTGAGTAAAATGCATTTATGTACTCTATAATAAAGGGAAAATAGGATAAAAGAGTTAACTATACATTAAGTACATAGAAGTGAAGTTCATAAGAATGAACATGTAAATTATAAGACTAGGATTAGAAACTAAGATGAAACAATAAGGAAGTGATGGAAATGATGAGTTTGATTTAGAAAGGAGGGTTACATGATATAATGAAGAGCATTGAATGTGTGCTTCCATTGTAAAGTTTAATGCATTTATCCTTACTAACTTTTGATTCTAAGCCTCTATATAGCATCAACTTATTTTACATCAAGGGCATTCAATAGGTTCCTAGTGATGAAATGGAACTAGTTCTCAAAAGAAGAAAAAAAGGTGCAGCTAAACAAATGAACAAGTCATATAAAGGTAAATTGTATTCAAAACATAAAATCTTGATTGAAAAAGAAACTATGGTTGACCCTTGCATGAGCCATTAGATTCAAAATGAAGGACATGTACTGTATTATGCATAAGATGAAACTAGTAGGGAGAATATTGATTTCAAATTTCAAATAGATAAAAAATAGAAGGATGATAAGAAAGTATACATGGCATGGAATATGGAATCATACAAAAGAGTGAGAAACATGATCATAAGTGATAAGTAAAGGTAAAAACAAATGACCTAGGGAAGAGTACCATATAGGCATGCGATGATAGAAAATAAATAAGGGGCTGAAAGATGAGGGAGTAATGCAGATGATAAAAGAAAGAGATTGAGAAATGTGAAAGATGCTAAATAAATCCAGTCTCCTTGATGATGAGTAATTAAACCTAGATATGAGAAATGTGTTACGTGAATACTTAAAGATTGGAATTCTAAATCTTAGAATCACCTTATCTTTTGTATCCCCCCTAATGAGAGTACTGCGGAGATGAAGGGGTAAGAGAATGGATTCCAAATGATACATAACCACCATGGTAGAATACATCTATTGAATATAATGATAGTACAATATGGAATGATGATGAAACTTTAACGAGATAAATTAGGAAACTAATCTATCAGAAAGACCAAATAAGAGAAACGAAATTCAAGTTATAAGATAACGAAAACCTTAGTAAACTTCTGGAGAGCTAAAGTTTGCATATTAAAATAAGGAAGCAAATTCATGTCACAACAAGATCATATTATTGATAAGGATAAAACCCTGGAATGTTTAGGGTTGTAGTAATTCAGGGGATGTCAATAGTGATTTGACCTTGAGCACTAACATCTCTATAAAAGAAAATCCAGAGATCATCAATATGATAACAAAATATCAGCAATAGTATTCCCAGGTTTAATGTTGCAAATGGGAAAGACAAATAAAAAATATGGAAATGGGTAAGAATGGAGGATAAGAAATAGATTGAAAATGTAAGAAGTGTGATTTGAACAAAAGATAAGTGTTACGTGGGAAAAGTGTAATCTAAAATAAATTTTACAATGATAGCAAGAATGATGAATAATCTATTTGTACCTTGAATGTTTCAATGTTAGGAATGTTTAGTCTATATGATCAAAATGAGAAGGATATGTAAGAAGAAGGTAGTAGTAATGAATAAGAAGAGAAATCAGAGAAAACAAATAGTTATCAGTAATACATGAATTTTGTGTTTTTGAAGTATAAATTTGTTGAAGGTATATCAATGGATGTAAATTTGTTTTATATCTAATTTTAGTTGTACATGTGTGAGCAATATATTAATTGAAAGGGGTGTGATGGTTTTATTTATTCATGTCAGTTGAGCTCAATATTGTATAATTGTTGTTAAATCTAGTCTTACAGCTTATGACTAGTTTACTATCTAAGTAGCACAATAGTAAACTTCAAAACAACAAGTGTAGACTCTTAAGTAACTCAGATGTGATAAGGCACAATACTATAGATTGAATCATATAAAACGAGATATTTGGATTAGATTGCCAATACCAAGACAATATCTCAAGAGAATGTGATAGAATTGAAAATGGTTGTTTCTCTTTCTCTTTCATGTTATTGATTGTGACATAGAAAATCATTTTATTTTCATTAAAAAGCCTTATTAATCTATTGTGATTAGAAGAGAAACAAAGGACTCAATGTTGAAAACAATATTCAAATATGAAATATAAGAGAATAGTGACATATAAAATTTTAGAAGTTTCAACAAAACCATGAATGTACTTTGTCTGTGTATTTATGTTTTGGGGACAAACCATATTTAAGGGGGGGGGGAGAATTATTATGACCATATCAGAGCTTAATTGGTAAAATAGGGTTTACCTAGATGATTGCATACTTAGTTAGGTTGATCATTAATTAAACTTGATTGAAGATGGTTGCTCAATTATGATGTGTTAAATCTAATGAGAACTCTAATCTTGCCTTCATTTTGAATAACTAGGGTTTGAGAAGTATAAACCTTAGTTAGTTGAAATTATGGGTTTTTCCCAACACGCCCAAGTTGGGGTGAAACAGGTGAAGTGAGTAAAGTACATTGAAATTGGGAATTGGAGTCTTGGTTAGAATGGTCCTGGTGTATAGCATGGGCATGTAGGGTTGCTAGTGGCATGAGCATTCTTGTCCACATTGCCATTTTGATAAAATTGAAGTGTTGGCCAATTTTTGTACTCAAATCCAATGAAACCAATGCACCACGGCTGTGGTTGTCACCACAACCACACCAGGTCCATCTTAGCACGACCGTGGAAGCTTGCACAACTGTTCTAGGGCATTTTCTCTATAACTAACTTTTGTGTAGACTACAGGATAACAGTGCACTATTTGATTTTTATTTATTTATTGATAGCTCTGAAAGATCTGAAACTTTTATAGAGATCTAAAATTATACGTCAGATACCATGATACATTTTCATAATTTTTGGAAGAGTTTTGACCTCTTAAATAAATGATTTACAATAATATTTTAATGACAAAAAATTCTTCTGAAATAAGAGAAAGTATAGTGAGGAGACAATGTGTAAATTATCCAAGCACCTCAATTGCTCTGTATGATAAATATAGCACCCAAGAAGCTCTCATATTTCATGATCCACTCCAGAGAAACAAAATTATAGAGATACCTTTTATGGTGAATTTTCTCTCACATGTCAATATTCTGGCCCTCTTCTAATTTGATTTTAAATGATATCAAATATCTCCTTTTTCTCATTCTTTCTCCACAAAACTCCATTCCTAGGATTTCTGATTTGAAAGGAAGAAGAAACTGGTGATTTGCTATAGTTTTGATATGGATTCAAGAATTTTAGAGATGGGCAGCATTTTAAGATGTTTTCACATCTTAGGGTGAGTGGGTACTGCTTTCAAATAGTAAATTGTACGAAATTGGATTAAATCCACATAAATATAAGATTCCTTTATAGGCGACTACAAACCCTAACTATTTTTCAATTCTAGCTTTTGCAAGATAATATGAAATGGATTATTTCTCTATTGTGATGAATTTCAGATGATAAAATCATGTTAGAAATGGACACAAATCATCTAAAAGAGAACTCCTAAGGTTATTACAGAGGTTATAAGAATACAACACAATATTGGGTTTTCAACTATATCTGGAATCTATAGTATGTGACTAAACAAAGAAGTTTGCCTATTTGAATCTCTTTATTTATGAGTGATTGTTTTATCTGAATGTGTAGTACATATATGTCGGATAATATCTTGGATTCCATTTGTTGTTATGAATGTTGGCTTGATATACCAGTAAAGAGGGTGAAATCCTAAATGAAGGGAAAGTTGGATGTTTGCAAATAGACATCATGAAATTAAATTGATGATATTCTTTTATAATTATAAATTTATTTATTCAAGGTTATTTTTATGCATGATATTTCAATGAATGGTGTGGTAATCCTAGTTTAGTTCATTATATGGTTTCATATAATTGTTTGGTTATATGTAAACTACTGAGAGCAAACTTTATTCAGTGAATGTTTATGATACATTACACTAGTACAGAAATGACATGTAATGTCACTTTTGGAGGTGTCGATTACCCATAAAAATTGATGCCAAAGCACAAAATTGTTAGTTAGTTAATCCAACTATCACCATATGTGAAGTCTTGCCAATTTAGAAAAGACACGGATGCCACTTTTATTTTAACATCAGTTTCTTTTCATAGAAATTGACATATAAAATTACCCACGAAATACAATTTTCTTGGGAAAAAGATTTGCCTCAAAAAATTTTAGTCCGACGTCAGTTTTTCTTATTACCGATGACACATACTTTACACCATTTTCCAATAGAAAAATTTATCCCCACATTAGTCGTTGACTCTAACAATTAATCAATGACTGAACCCCTTTGGTGAGACAATTTCTTTTTGAGAGGATGGGTCTATAGTGTCATTTTTATAGATGAAATCGACGACTAGGTGTTTACGCGCCTTGTCCCCACAAAAATATCCCCCCCCCCCCAATTTGCTCCTTCGTCATTGGTTTTTATTGAATAATTGATGACTATGGTCCTAACACTAGATCAAACCTGACAACTATTTTAGAATTGTATCGTCAGTGTAATTTTAAACCGATGACTATGGCCCTAAACCGAGTTCTATTTTTTGTTTGGTTTAGAAGTTAGTCATCGATTCTACACAACTTATCGAAGACTATAACTCTATCCCGAGGGATTTTTTTGTTTAGATTTGTACTTAGTCGTCAGTTTTGTAGACATAATGGACGACTATTGCCCTTCACCAATGTCTATTTTTTGGTTTAGGAGTTAGTCATCGGTTTTTCTCTAGCAACAGATGATGAAATCCTTAGTTGTCAGTTTTGGTATAACCGACGACTATGTCCCACTTAAGACCCATGAAATTTCTTTCGCTTCCCACATTCTCTATTTTATTCTTTGCCCGACCTATCACTGGTGATTCTAGTTTCTTCCGCTATTCGGTCGTTGTTTGCACACCACCACCACCACTGCTGGAGCTATAGGATCTTGTCGCCACTACTGCTGGAGCTCGCTGCCGCTGCTGGTGCTGGAGCTTGCCACCGCCGCTGTTGTAGCTAGCCACCATCGTCACCATCACCCTGATTTCATGTTTGGTCATCATCGACTCTTTGGGGTCGTCTAAGAAGGTATGTGCCTTGCATTCCTAAGCTATATATGTTTTGGACACACATCTCAATGCATAATATTGATCAAAGTCTTAATCTTGCATCCACTTGACATCAACCCTCAACCTAATCTCTAAAACCTATAGATTTATGCACTTCATGCCACAAATCTCGACCCATGCCCAAAAAGTTGTAATATTGCATCCATTTCATTTCTTTGATTTATATGACATCATAATGTAGGGATATGACTTGTTTTGGATTGTAAATGACAAAAGTTTCTCTATTTTCTATCTTTTCTTCTTAAAATTGCATCAATTTCTCTATTTTTCTTCTTTGAGAAATTTGTATAATCCATATTAACCACAAACCTATATGCATAGGTATAGATATACATGTCTTCAGAATTCAATACGGATCTGGAATAATCACAAGAAAACTAATATATGAGGAAAAAATAGTTATATATAAGAAGGTTGTTCTTATAAATATACACATGAATGATTTTTATTAACACAAATTTAGATTATAAATCATGGGATTGAACAAGTGATGAAATACCCTATTGTAGTTCATCTACATCATACTTGTGTTTGGGAACATAATCAAGAATGAATTGAATTAAATGATGTTCCATAAAAACTTGCATATGAATGATGAAACTATGATCATAAGTATAGGAATGATAACAAATATACATTTCTGACATTGGCCTAGAAACTCATATGAGATTTACTCATTAGGAGTAAATCTTGGATAGTCCCTGATTTGGGAGTGTTCTTGAATACTTAATCTCACTTAGGATTTAAGTGTATAGTGTATATTTAGTTTTCAAGATGTTTCATCAGTAGTTCCTTGTTTGTTCTCTAAGTACATATGTTTGTACTTGGAGAAGTGCGGGGAAATGCTGCTGAAATTTTATTGAAATTTGAATACATACATTATACATTACTTGTGAGATTAGGTGTTCAAGAATGGCATAGGTGGTACACACATTCATTATTGAACCCTAAACCCTAATCTTTTAACCCTTAACCCTAATCTTTTAACCCTAAACCCTAATCTTTAAACCCTTATCCCTAAATCTAAAACAGTAAACCCTAATCTCTTTGTAAATCCTTAACTTAATCTATAAACCCTAAACCCTAATACTTGTTTTCTCTCTGATCATAGAATGGATAGATCATGGATGTCCATTCCAAATTGCTGCACCCCATGGTTTATTGCTGGTCTTGATCAATTTATAAGATTTGCAGAGGAACATTGGAAATAACCTAGAGATAGGTTCTATTATCCATGTAGGCATTGTGGTAACAACTTGAAAGTCAGCACTAGTGATGGAATCAAAAGTCATGTCATGTGCAAAGGGATCATACAAGGCTATACAGAATGGTACTAGCATGGAGAGATTTCAAACCTGAGATTAGTAGATGTCGATAGTAGTACTTGTGTTGAAGAAGAAATTGCTTCTGATGACATAGATGTGAACGAACCGATTGCGATAGACATCATTGATGTTATGTTGGATAGTTGTGGGGTAGAGCACACAGATCCACCTTCCTTGTTTTGGAACATTTTGCATGATGATGAGAGACTGTTATGCACATGTTGTACTAAGTTTATGAAGTTGAGCACTGTGTTGAGATTGTATAATCTGAATGCTAACAATAGATGTAGAGACAAAAGCTTCACATCATTGTTATCTTTGTTGAAAGAAATTCTTCCTGAAAGAAACGAGCTTCCAATATAAACGTATGAGTTAAAGAAAATATTATGCCCAATGGGAATGAAGGATAAGAAGATGCATGCCCAAATGATTGTGTATTATTTCAAAAGGACTATGTCAATTTGAAAGATTGTCCAAAATGTGGGGCGCCAAGGTATAAAATGATGACTTTGGGGAAGTCCAAATGTCGCCTCTCCTGCCAAGGTTATGTGGCATAACTACAATACTACGGTTTCAATGCTCGATTGCCAATCCGATAGATGTGAAGAATTTAAGGTGGCCTGCCGAGGTTAAGAAAAATAATGATGGGATCCTACGATATGCGTCTGATTCCCCACAGTGGAAGAAGATTGATTTATTGTATCATGAATTTGGTGAAGAAGCCATGAATATAAGACTTGGGCTTTGTACTGATGGGATGAATCCATACACGACATTGAGCATTCAACATAGCACTTGGCTTGTCATGCTTGTTATATACAATATTCCTCCCTAATTGTGTATGAAAAATAAGTATGTTATGTTGTTATTTTTTATATAGGGACCTAAAAAACCTAGAAATGATATCAGTTATTATCTTAAACCTATGATTGATGACTTAAAGAAACTCTGGGGTGAAGGTGTGATGACCTATGATGCTTCATGTAGACAGACACTTCGGTTACATGATATGTTGTTTTGCACTATTAATGACTTTCGAGCTTATGGGAATTTGTCTGGATACAATGTAAAAAGATCCAAAGCATGCCCTATATGTGAAGAGAACATTGATTCAATATGACCAAAACATGGTGGCAAAACTGTATATCTTGGTCATTGAAGGTTTCTTCCAAAATTTCATCCTTATTGATGGTTGCGCAAAGTGTTCAATGGATCAAATGAGGAACAGAGTGTCCCTAAACCTATACCATGGGAGGTTGTTTATGAAATAGTAAAAGACTTTTTCAATAAATTCCGTAAGAGATCACAATGTACCATTCCCACACGAAGTGAAAAATCTGGCAATTAGGCATTGTATTGATTTCATGCATGTTGAGAAAAATGTTTGTCATAGCATCATTGGTTCTCTGTTGAAAATACCAAGTAAGACTAAAGATGGCATCAAATCTAGAATGGACAAGTGAGAACTAGGAATAAGGAAAGAATTAATAGAAGTTAATAGAAGTAGTTAGTAGTGATCAGAGAACATATTTACCTCATGCTTGTTACACATTGTCTAGAAAGGAGAAGAAAACTTTTTGTGAGTGCTTTCTTAATTGTCACACTCTAATGCAACAAATATTGCCCGTGGAAATTCAATCTTACTGTCGAAGTATGTAATATTTGCAATCAACAAACTTTGTTTCTTCTTCAATAGTCTACGCAACAAAGTTATTGATCCTAAGAATCTCGATAAGTTGCAAAAGTAAGTGGTTTTTACCCTATGTCATCTTCATTTGTATTTTCCTCCTTCATTCTTTGATGTCATGGTACTTCTTGTTATCCATTTGACTAGTGAAGTGAAAATGTTGGGACCAATTTTCTTGCATTGAATGTATCCTTTTGAATGGTACATGAGCATTTTTAAAGGTGCTGTTCGAAACCGTAATCGGCTTGAAGGGACTATTATTGAGGGTTATGTGGCGAGGGAGGTTATGGATTTTTACAATGACTTTCAAACTGGTAATGAAGCTCCTATAAATGACAAGAATATTGAGGATTATTTTGGCAAAGGCACTTTAGGAGCACAAATGAAAATAATCAGTCGTGAGCTGTGGGAACAAGATCACTTGTATATTTTACACAACATAGACAAAGTGAGTGTTTATATCACTGAACATACCAATTTCATTAAGAAACAATATCCTCGAGCATAACAAGACATTTATTAAGTGGTTTGAAGATAAAGTCTTACATCAAGTATCTCAAACACCAAATAATATTGGTGAAAATATCAAATGCCTCACCTTTAAAACAAAAATGAATGTTATGTCTATAAAGGTTTGACATAAATGGGTTCTCATATTACATAAAGTGTCAACATGATAAGAGCGTTGTCCAAAACATTGGGGTCACCCTTCAAGCTGTTGGTATGTATGCCCTGAGAGCCAATCATGGGATGATTGGTGGGATACATTAAGATTGATTTGATGAACATCAAAGGCAAGATTCCAATTCTTTCTGGTTCAGTCATATGAGATAATGATAGAACATATTGAATGTCTAGAGAATGACGGTACTCAATGACGTATGCTTTCAAGTTAAGGACCTGAATGATGAGATCATACGGATGCTAAGAGTTTGTACATTCTTGTTATGTCCCTAGTCGGATGTCATCGTGGAAGGTAGATAGACAACAATGACTCACACAACTAGATTGTGGTGTTGTTTTATGACAGAATCTCATTAGTCATGATATGGAGATATCAAACCAAACACATAGGTACTTGTTAGAGAACAAGTTTACCAGACAGACCCACCATGACTTCGACACATGGAACTATGACATGGTAGTCACAGTCAGTTCTCGCAGTGATGGTGGTGAGTGTGATTCTTTGACCTGAAATCACTACACTCAACACATGTCATTGGGTACACTTTGACATCATCAAACGCAGTCCTGAAACATGGGTTATTATAAAGGTGATGATTGGGTGGCTTTGACACATGGGGCTTTAGAGGGGTGAGTTATAGATATGGGATTTGTCCCTCCTGAGGGAGTTTGATATCCATGACCACTTGATGAGTAGGATTGAGATAGGCGTGCGCACGCATGTGTGAATCTGTATGTGATATTGTTGTCATACATATCTCCTCCAATCTACTCTGAGATCAAGAAAGTGAATGAACGTTGACAGGATGACTGTTCCATGCCTTGAGTTCATTCGGGATATCAGTGACAAAGGAATTATACATTCGTTGTAACACCATTCACGGATTGTAGGATTGAAAGTTGTTCTCTAACTTTCTATTTCACTTGGGTAGCAATGATGTGGGACTAGGCACCGCTCCTTGCTTGTGAAGTCATAAGTGTTATGGACTTTCACTGCCAACATGAAATGGACCTACAGGGTCACACATAGGATTTAACCTGGAAGAGAAGTTTATCCACAAACCATGTTTAGATTGATTACTTAAGGAGTTCAGTAGTTCAATTAAACACTCAATCGATTGATAGCTCAATATCATAGTGTTCAAGGTGTTGGACCGATTGATTGGAGTATCAGATTGATTGAAACTGCGATTGACTGATTTGCACAAGTCTGTTGCCCCAACCGATTGGCTCATGTGATGAACCGATCGGCTTAGGTTGTTGAACCGATCGGCTCATGGGTTGAACCGATTGACTCAAGACAGGCTGAACTGACCAGTTCAAGAGTTGAACCAATCAAATCAACTAGATCAACCGAGATCATTTGGAAAGTCAGAAGACTATTTTGCAAATATGATTTGTTTCACTTGTACAAATTCGATTTAGACAAGGATTAATATTTGATTAATCATAGACAAATTTGAAAGTCAATTTGAGTTGGACCAGGACCACGGACCGATCGATTCGTGTGATGAACCGATCGGCTAAGGTGTCCCAAACGATCGGTTCAGGTTGAAACGATCGGTTGATGTCACCAAACGATCGTTTCAGGGTTGAAACGATCGGTTCAGCTGGCGCAAGTTGGTTGTTTTGTGGAAAATCGTGAACCCTTCTACTCCTACTTTAATCTCGCATTGCCCAAGATAGAGAACCCTATCCCATGACCCTCCTATATATAGGGGTATTGGGGGCTTCTCTGGTGAACAACTTAGAGACGAGTTTCTCTACAAAGTTGTTGTTCTCTCTGGTTTTGGTAACCGAGAGAGAGCCCGAGCAAGTGCTACCCAATAAGGGAGGGACAACAAGGGAAAGACAACTGCATAAAGGCAACTGGTTGAAGGAGAGTGTGTTGGTGACTAGTACGCCAACACGAGGGTACGACTCCTTATGATTCCTTGTAGGAAAAGGAGATCGGAGTTCCAGGTGGTCCGTGTGGACTACTTCAGAGGCGGGAGACTTCTGTCGCTCAGAGGATAGCTGTCAATCCCGACAGTCCTGGTGAGACCAGGAGGTTCCAGTCCCAGTGCGACCAGGAGCTACACAGACACCGTCCAAGACCGGAGGTGAAGACCGTGCTAGTCGTGAGGCAACGTTGTCGAGCAAGCCTCGAGATAAGGTATGCCTCTACAAACCATCCTTCCTATTGTATAGACGTTGACACGATTCCTTTTTCTTTGTTTGGGAGAAGAAATTTTTTGTTTCTGCTACCTTCTTTGTCTCCCCTAAAACCCAACAATGGTATTAGAGCCACGTCAACTGCTCTATACTTTAGGATTATTGATATGATCAATTTTGGTTTATCACCTTTATTTATTGCATATGATGCGAATAAAATTGGCTTTATGTGTGTCCAATCCTAAATCCACAAATCCCAATATACATATATGATATGTAATATGAATGCACTCGATACGTGTCGCCCTTAAACGAGTTTTGTGGTGGATGTATAGCGTGGTTATGGCCAATAAACCCTATGTGTGTGTGTTTGGTTGTATGTGGTTGCTTGCATCTCAGTCTGCGCACCGATTCCCTATCTCCTATTCTTGATGTAACTCGAGATAACTCGAGATTTCTTTCCTACCTTTGCTCCCCTCAAATGTAACTCGGGGTTTCCCAATTCAAATGTAAAATAGGATAGATCTTTTATTTCCTGTTATGTCAAAGAATGGAGGACATCTGACGACGACTGAGATGATCAGTTCAAGGCGTGAACCGATCGGTTGGCGATCCAGATGACCAGTTCGAGGAGCGAGACGATTAGGTGGCGGCCATGAAGAGATGCACGATGACCAGGCGAACCGATCAATTGGTGGCACCTAGATGACCAGCCTGATGGCGAGCCGATCAATCATGGAGACGAGTTGATCAAACCCACAACGACAAAGCACAAAGTTCATCTTGTACATGTTACATGTGATGTAGACCTAGATGACCGTGATTCCTCTTGGCTCGAGGAATCACATTAGGATGGCCATAATCATCGCTTTTATCGTTTTGCATGTTTTCTGTGGGATATAGCATGTATATGATACGTACTATATATTTTGGTGATTGGATATGTATATGTACCTGTAAAACCAAATCCCTCATTAAATATTAAAGTTTTAGATGCCTTCCAAATGCGACACACATGAAAAGCTAGATCGGCCAAGTGTGGGCATGCCCTAGCATGGTGCATCGTCTATCTCGTGGAAGTGTAAAGGATGGATATGTGGGTCTGCCCTAGCAGGGTGCATATTCATCATGTTGGCTTTGGGTCAGACTTCACAAGGTGACCTAGATAGGATCTAGCACCTTGAGGCATGGAGGTGATCATGGAAAGGAGTTGCATATGATGCAATTAGCAAAAGTTTCCTACCTAGAAGATCTAAGTTGTGGGTGATAGCCCTAGCTGGTTCATGACTTAGAGGATTTTAGGATCTTGACCCACTAGAAGGTTGTACGCTGCAATCTTCCGAATTGATGGTGAGGGTTGTCAATTTGAACAAAAATAGTGGGAGCGATAATTAATTAAAGTCCTAATTATATCGTCAACCTTTCAAATCAATCAAATAAGTCAAAATTGAGTTTTGGACTAAATTGCATATTTTCCCTTTTGTAGTTCAAATGAAAACAAACAACAATCACTTTTCGTTGTGATCGGTCCTTGAAAAGGACAAGCTGAATGGGACTAACTTCCGCGACTGGTTTAGGACATTGAGAATTGTTCTCACTCAAGAGTGAAAGCTCTATGTCCTGGATACTCCAATTCTAGAGGAACCTGCTCCTACCACACCCAAGGCAGAAAGGGATGCTTATAAGAAGCATTTTGATGATGCCATTGATGCAAAGTGCTTGATGTTGTGCTCCATGAACCACGAGTTGTAGAGACAACATGAGAACATGGGTGTCATTGAGATGATTCAGCATCTCAAGAACATGTCTGAAGATCAAGCATGGCAAGAGAGATATGATGTCTCAAGGGTGCTATTCAAGTGTGTCATGATAGAAGGATATCTAGTTGGTCCTCACACACTCAAGATGATTGGGTATGTGAAGAACCTGACTAGACTGGGATTTCCCCTGAGCCAAGAGTTGGCTATTGATGTGATACTGCAATCGTTGCCAGAATCCTACTGTCAGTTTGTGATGAACTACAACATGAACAACTTTGACAAGCCGTTGACAGAGTTGTTGGGCATGTTGAGGATAGCTGAGACACATATGAAGAAGGACAAGCCTAAGTTTGTGATGATGATCAGTAGCAAGAAAGGCAAGTCCAAGCACAAGGGCAAGGGCAGAGCTAAGAAGGGTTATGATGCTAGCCATGAGCCCAAGGCATCTTCAGCTCTCAAGGCCAAGGGAGGCGTGACCAAGAGAGGCAATTTCCACCATTGTCAAAAGCCAGGACATTGGAAAAGGAATTGTCCACTCTATCTGGAAGAACTAAAGAAGAAGGAGGTGACAAACGTCTCCACCAGAAGGTGTCATGAAATAAACTTGTAACATTTTTTAGGTATATGATACCAAGATATAAAATGTAAATCACTCAATAAATGGGGCAAGTGTTGCCGCCATAGATAGGAGTACTTTAGTTTATTTTCAGCCTTGAAGGCATGTAATGGAGTTATGAACTGCTATTTGCCAATGGATATAAACACATTATTTTTGCATATTGTATGACAATGATTGCAATTAATAAAGTTGATGTTTCAATCTCAAAAGATATGATTTTTCTGGAAATGCCTTGTTTATCTTGTGGTACTTGGTATGCATAAGATAAAATGACACCTGAAAGTTATTGATAACTCAAACAATCAAATTAGCATAAATCATGAGAAATTCATTTCTAGTTTCCATATGATGGATAAATCTAGATCTTTTGGTTAGAGGACCAGTAAGAGACATGAATCTCTTGGATATGATTAATCAATCTTCACTAGTGGTAGTGGGAGAATGATTATCCTATTAGGTATAATACATGTGATGTATTTACATACCTATTAGAGTTAATGCTAATACTTCAAATGATGTTTAGAGAAATACCAATATGAATATCTTGAAATGTTCAAGAATATCATAGATGAAGTACGAATTTGGTAAAGTGTTAATTCTTGATGAGATCGATGAATGAAATACTTGAACCAAATGTTTGAGATCCTTATGAGTGATTATGATAGTGTATCATAGTGAACTCATGATTAAGGCATGGTGATGTCTAAAACAAGAAGGAGCCATACTCTAAGGAGTTAGAGGATGATTTTCAAATAACTAAATTATTCTTAAATAAAGAATACCCCACACTAATAAAGGACATTAAGAATCACAAAGAGTTGTGAGTTCTTATATCCTAGACAAATACACCTCAATTATCTATGTGATGAGTTGGTCATGAGATGAGTCAACTATCTAGATGAATATGAGGAACTAGATTTTGAGTTATGGTTTATGACCATTACATCCTATATGAGTTCCATGTGAATCATAAGGAATGACCTTGATGGTAGCACCCATTGGGATAAAATCCATAAGTGCGAATGAGTCTTAAGTGTTAAGACACATGGATAACATTTTGAAAAGGATGATGTTTGTTAATTGCAACTTAATGACTAAGATATTTGGCATATGGATACTAAAACCACATTCCTATGAGGAATAAAACAAGGATGTGTATGTGACACAACCTATAAGGTTTATGAATCCATTAATGCAAATGAAGTCTATAAGTTACAATGGACTAATCAATGTGATTGATTGAGTACAAGCAACTCAGAACTGTGATCTTTACTTTGATGTTATAGTCAAAGGGTTTGACTGATATGTCAAAGATAAAGAAGGGATCTGTGATTTAGTGGGAGTGTATTTTTTTTTGGAAAATGATAATATATTACTCCAAAAAGAAATAAAAGAGTTAGCTCCAAAAAGTACAGAGCCACAAGCATCACCCAACCCTATACACATGGGTTAAACTACAAAATCCCAATAATGCCTAATCTGTGGGGTTAGGTTAGCGTGTTGACGTGTATTTTACTACGCGCTAAAAATGCAAGTGTACACATCGAGTAGTACAGGCCTTTGTGAGGCCCGAGTCGAACACAGGGATACTCGGAATTGTTGGAGACTCTTACTAACTATTTGCGATCAGCTACGCCGAATAACAAATTGGGGTTTGTTGTCGAAATTAAAAGAAAATAAAAATAAAACAAAGCAAACAATCGATTAAATGTTAATTTAATCAATTCAAAAGGGTATCTTTAGGATTGCGGTTTCACCGCGGGTTTTCATTGTATTAGGTTTTATATAATGCCTCAATCTTCTCTCTCTATCCGGGTAATGGCCTGAAAACAAAATTGCCCACTGTCATGGTACAATTCACTACTTAGGTTTAGGTCGGTTCCACCGTCATAGTAACCTATCCCCTAAACTGAGTGCATTATGAACGATCTCTCAGTATCCACCATTAATTTTACACCACCTTGGTCAAGGGATTTATCGATTAACGTAGATTTTGTCTCTTTTCAACCGTTAATCCTTCTTTCAAAGTGATTAAGGGCATTAGGTTATTATTATGGTGATCAAGCATAATAATATATGGAGAAAACGAAACTATACCACGGATTTAAGAGAGAAAATATGAATTACTATTATAAAATTGTCATACAATGAATCCCCGGGCTACTCCCGGTCCTAAAGATGAAGGGGATTAGCCCCGCATGTTCATCTCAAACAAGTACAAGGTAGAGATAGGGGAAATCATGTGAAAAACGTGAAATGAAAGAGAAAACTCCTGAACGGAGAAGAACCGGTTGATCCTTTGCGTGGAACACGTGCTCTCCAGCCTTTCGGTGGTGAAATTCGTCTTCTGCGGCGTCTGGATCGATTGGTATGCGCTTCTCGCCTCCGTTCTCCTCTCCACTGCTCCTCGGTACTTGTGCAATGGATAATGAGGTGATCTCCTCATCTGGGCGGCCGTCATTAGATATATCTCGGTCATTAGGTCACTAATTAACCGTAGCCGTCCGATTGAGATCATTAGAAAGCAAACTCATATCCTACGGCGTCGATACCATCGATGTGAGTCGATGGTATCGACCCGCTGCAGTAGCAAACCCTTCCTTTGTCGCGCCCGACATCATCTCGATACCATCGACACGGGTCAATGGTATCGACGCTTCTGTAGGCGTCGGTTTTGTCGTTTTGCGTCGTTGTAGCCTCCGAGCGTCGATGGTATCGACTTGGTGTCGATACTATCAACCGATTTCTCGCCAGTAGCTGATGGTATCTCGATACCATCGACGTCACCGTCGATAGTATCGACTTTCTCCTGCTTCTCTCGGCTGGCAATCTGTGACAGTGTCGATGGTATCGACTTCCGTCGATGGTATCGACTTCCGTCGATGGTATCGACAGAAGCAGATACTCATTTTTCCTGAAATTTAAACACAAGATCACATAAATTCACACAAATAATAATATTTTGACAATTAATGCTCAAAACACTGAATTACAGGGGATTTGACATACGATAGTGGCAAAGACCAAAATGGATGAATTATGCAATATTAACCATAAAAATGACTAATTAAAGCATAAAACACATATCAAATAGGTCTATAAATGCGACCCAAAATCATCGCATCAAACTCCCCTAAGCTTGAACATTGCTCACCCTCGAGCAACTAATCCATAGAATAGAATTGCTAATGTCAACTGAAAAACAACATACCACACCCAACATCCCATATGACTCCCACCGGACGTTCACATACCGGCCTTCTCTAACCACGGAACGGTAATTACCCCGAAGGCGACAGTAATCATTCATAAGAGAAATTGACCTCAAAACTGATGAACACTATCACATAAGGCAGTTAACATAATAAAACTCGCCAGTTCAGACTTGGTGCATCTTGTGATCGCCTATACTACGTTGCTCGCCCTAACTACCATCTACATGGAAGCAGTTCTCCTGATATTCGTTAGTGAGGAGAAATTCATGGTGGCCTACCAATCCGAGCAATGGGTGGATGAAAATGGGTGGCTCATGGAAGAAGATGGAAGTATTGTACTGTTTCAACATGCATACTACAAAAATGTCCTACATGATGCAAATGCACATGAGAAATGCCCTAATTCCTAAAATTGGGTAGAATGATGCATGCACTAACCATTTGTCTCAAAATGAGATGGATATCTAGTTACGCTACATCATGTACTCAATTATCTCGAATTACAGGTGATATTATGTTCCTTTCTCCTTCTTATTCATGTTGCTTCTACATAACTCCTTTTTTTTTCTTTTATGCAGATTTCCTTTCAGATTTTTTTTCTTTTTTTTTCCAACCCTTTATATCCATGATTGATAATGAATATTTTATCGGGATTATTTTTCTTTCTAATTCAGAAATTCGCACTATTTAGAAGGTATGGAACAATTTAATTCACCATTGGAGAAAAATTGAGATACATGATATACATTATGCATGAAAAATTATGAATGCATCTACATGACATGCACCTAAGGGTAATGTGCATGTATCACTATTCTCATTTTTTTTTCTTTTTAATGCGAAACATATGGAAAAATAATTAATGCAAGTCCTATCTAGATGCTATGCAAACAAAAGGAGTTAAAACTGCACTTTACTTCCAATTCTTGGGTGGATTGTGAAACAATGAGATGGAAAGATCACAAGATTAGGTGACTGAACCTTAGAAAGATATTATGTGTCCCTCCTTACTGACCTGTGTAGTAGTCAAGAGGTTTCTCTCTCCTACTTCCAATTAAAGTCGCATTACCATTTGGTCAGATTAGGCTCAAACAAACATTTCCATCCACTTTCCTGAATCATTAGGAGTACAATTGCGAAATTGTGTTTTAAAGTTGACAAAACCAATTATTTTCGTAGGATATGTGCCCAAGGTTAAACAAGACAAGCTTTGCACATGTACATAAATTTTTAAATTCCCTTGATTTTTCCCATGCACAAATAATGAGATGACAAAAACTTTATGACATCCACGATTACACTAGATAGCATGTGGATCCTACAAAAACTAAAAATGCAAGAAAACAAATAACAAGAACAAAAGCAATAATGCTAAAAACTAAAAACAATAAAAGATAAAGTTGTTCCAACTACCCCCCTAAGCTTGAATTCGACTATGGCCTCATAGTCAAAAACAAACTTAAAGATTGGAACAGGGATACCGGATCACTCCTGTGGAGGCGGAGGCGGGTACTGCCAGGGTCGTGGGGTCCGGATTTGCTCTGGATGACACTTGGTGCAAGTGGAGGAAGAAATCGTTGAAGATGTGACTTCATTTGACCAATAACCCCGTCTTGAATAACTGACACCGACACTGCTGTGTTCTTGTCGATACCATCGACGGAAGTCGATGGTATCGACTCGCTGATTAGGGCAACTGCCTCGCGAGTCCGGCCGCCGCCTTTTTCACTTGAAAATGTTGATACCATCGACACACCCGTCGATGGTATCGACTCCACTGAGTCGATTTCTTCTGAAAATCTCCAGAGATCTCGATGGTATCGAATGGCATGTCGATACCATCGACTTTGACATTGCGATCTGCCTGTAGATAGGTCGATACCATCGACGAGGCCGTCGATAGTATCGACGCAGTCTGATTTCTACAGTCATCAACCTGTACCTTGGTCGATACCATCGACCAGTGCGTCGATAGTATCGACCCTGCCTCAGCCTGCACATCAAACAAAACGATCACGGTATCTTTTTTTACATGAAAAACTAAGTAAAAACAAATTAAACTACGAATGTAAATGAACTAACTACGGTACCAATGGTTGGGTTGCCTCCCAACAAGCACCCTTATTTAACATCTTAGGCTAGACGACTTGAAGCACATCAATTTGGATCTTTAGAGAAAGTGCCCAAGGGATCGTGTGGTAGCTTGAACTCCACTCGATCTTGACCAATTCCCAATGTGAGTGTACCTCTCCCAATTGCAGTTACTACATCGGCCGTTGCTTGAAACGGCCTACCTAGTAGCATCTCGCAACTCTCAAGTTGCGGCATATCCATGATTACAAAGTCTACTGGAAAAATGAATTTTTCCACCTTGACAAGTACATTCTCGCAAACTCCATGTGGCCTCACAATAGATCCATCTGCCAATTCTATGGTTGCCGCTGACTTCTTCAGGTCCTGTAACCCAAGCTTTTTAAATGTGGACAGCAGCATGAGATTTATGCTCGCTCCCGAATCACATTGAGCTCGTGGGAAGTGTTGATCACCTATTGAACATGGAATATAGAAACTCCCCGGATCTTTCTTCTTCTCTGGTAGACTCCCAAGGATGATTGAGATCACCATTTCATTCATCCTGCATACATCAGTATCTTTGATCCACCTCTTTTTGTTGATTATTTCTTTAATGAATCTCCCATAGGCGGGGATTTTCTCAATAATTTCTACCAACGGAATGTTGATATGTAGCTTTCTGAATATCTCTAAGAATTTTCTATAATGCCTGTGCTCCTTCTTCTGCTTTGATATGTCTAGACTTGACACAACTGCCGCATTAACACGCTTATGAGGTGGCACATATGAACTTTTTAGAGCCAGCTCCCCTAAGCTTGCTTCAATTACTCCCTCTGGCATAGGCTTTGCCGGAACATCATCAACATGTATCATTTGTTGTGGCTCTTCTCGCGCAGTAGATGTATCAGCACCGTGACAGGCAGCCTTAACTTGCTCTTCTTGCCTAGGTGAGGATGTAGCCATCATGGGCTCTTGGCGGGATTTCCTGAAAAGAGGGTTTCCGCCCGGCAGTCCATAATAGCTGTGAGGATACGGTATCGCCGGTGTTGCTCCCGTATCAAACCTCATTTTGCTTCGCTCTTTTGCTTCTGACACCTGGGATTCCTCCTCATTGCTTACCACAGACATGTACTTCACTTGATGGTGTGTTTGAGCCACATGTGCATTCTCGGCCGGTTTCTGCTGGTTGGCGTGCTTGATGGCCGCCACTTCACTTGAAATCTGTGCCACAGTTGTTTCCAATGCCCGCATCTGTGCTCCATGACTTTGTAGCATCTGCCCAAATTTGGTTAGAATATCACCTTGCGATTGTAATTGCTTACCAAACATAGCCATCATTTCCTGATTTTGCTGCACCATTTGACTAAGTAACTCGGTGCTCTTATCCTCAGCTCTCGGTTGTGGCTTTACCTCCAGATCTTGTTGGAAATTATTAGGATCCTTCCAGGAGAACTTTTTGTCTCTCCTCCATGTATAGTCATTGTTTCTGTATCCCTGTTGTTGCATGAATTTGACTTGGGCTTCCTCATCCTCAGATGCATCATCCTCCTTTGCTAGCAGTTTCTTTTCTAGAAGATCTAACTTCTCATTAAGATTCTTTATCGCTTTGGATTCACCTGCAACTCTGACCTGCTCCACAGCGCCTCTTTCACCCCATGACTGTTTCCTAGCCATGTTCTTTAATATCTCCCAGCATCTGGTGTCCGTATTGTTCGGAAACAATCCTGACCCAACTGAATCCAAGTTACTCCTATCGTGCTCGGAGAGAGAAAAATAGAAGATCTTCACCTGCGTCTCTTTATCCAGCCCATGATGTGGGCACCTCCTCAGCATGACCTGAAATCTCTCCCAGGTCTCAGAATATGTCTCGCCGGCCTGTTGGGTAAAGTTATGAATCTTCCGGATCATGTTGTTAGTTTTCTCAGGAGGGAAGAACCTCTCAAAGAAAACCTCCACCATATGGTCCCAGGACTCCATGAACTCATCATCTAAATTATGTAACCACTCTCGTGCCGCTCCCACCAATGAACTCGGGAAAAGCTTGAGATACAGTGAATCCTGTGGAAACCTATCAATTTTTACCATGTCACAGTTCTCCACAAACTGGCTGATGTGAGCGACAGGATCCTCATTCTTAAGCCCCTGAAAAGCATTTGACTTCACCAGATTTATCAAAGTCGGATCAAT
Source organism: Alisma plantago-aquatica (assembly GCA_963693085.1). NCBI lineage: Eukaryota > Viridiplantae > Streptophyta > Magnoliopsida > Alismatales > Alismataceae > Alisma > Alisma plantago-aquatica. The sequence continues at coordinate 860,173,564 of OY856409.1, read as the reverse complement.
CTTATACATCGGTATATTGATTGCCTGCTTCTTTATAGGCCCTTTGGAAGCAGATGAGGAAGAAGCTTTGATCTTGTCCCATATAGTCTGTGGCTCGGCCATCTCTTCCTGTTCAAATTCAGAATCTACCTCTTCTTGGTGCTCTTGCTCATGATTATCCTCGTCTTCAGGTCCCAAAAGCAAAACTTCGGGTGCATGATTCACGTAGTCTGTACTGCGCGTCTGCACCATGCAACGTACCTGAAATAGGAAAGTTTAAGTTCAGTACAGTGCTTTGACGAATATCAAAATTAACGAGCAATAAAAAGAAAATATTTGAAGTTGTTTCAAAAATAAAAAAAAATTGTGGCCTAGAGTGGCCGCTCGTAGCACTCAAAGTTCCAACAATTCGCCGTATCCCCGGCAACGACGCCAAAAACTTGACGTGTATTTTACTACGCGCTAAAAACGCAAGTGTACGCGTCGAGTAGTACATGCCATTGTGAGGCCCGAGTCGAACATAGGGATACTCAGAATTGTTGAAGACTCTTACTAACTATTTGCGATCAGCTAAGCCGAATGGGGTTTGTTGTCGAAATTAAAAGAAAATAAAAATAAAACAAAGCAAACAATCGATTAAATGTTAATTTAATCAATTCAAAAGGGTATCTTTAGGATTGCAGTTTCACCGTGGGTTTTCATTGTATTAGGTTTTATATAATGCCTCAATCTTCTCTCTCTATCCGGGTAATGGCCTGAAAACAGAATTGCCCACTGTCGTGGTACAATTCACTACTTAGGTTTAGGTCGGTTCCACTATCGTAGTAACATATCCCCTAAACTGAGTGCATTACGAACGATCTCTCAGTATCCACCATTAATTTTACACCACCTTGGTCAAGGGATTTATCGATTAACATAGATTTCGTCTCTTTTCAACCGTTAATCCTTCTTTCAAAGTGATTAAGGGAATTAGCTTATTATTATGGTGATCAAGCATAACAATATATGGAGAAAATGAAACTATACCACAGATTTAAGAGAGAAAATATGAATTACTATTATAAAACTGTCATACAATGAATCCCCGGGCTACTCCCGGTCCTAAAGATGAAGGGGATTAGCCCCGCATGTTCATCTCAAACAAGTACAAGGTAGAGATAGGGGAAATCATGTGAAAAACGTGAAATGAAAGAGAAAACCCATGAACAGAGAAGAACTGGTTGATCCTTTGCGTGGAACACGTGCTCTCCCGCCTTTTGGTGGTGAAATCTGTCTTCTGCGGCGTCCGGATTGACTGGTATGAGCTTCTGGCCTCCGTTCTCCTCTATACTGCTCCTCGATACTTGTGCAATGGCTAATGAGATGATCTCCTTGTCTGGGCGGCCGTCATTAGGTATATCTCGGTCATTAGGTCACTAATTAACCGTAGCCGTCCGATTGAGATCATTAGAAAGAAAACTCATATCCTACGGCATCGATACCATCGACGCGAGTCGATGGTATCGACCCGCTGCAGTAGCGAACCCTTCTTTTGTCGTGCCCGACATCATCTCGATACCATCGACACGGGTCGATGGTATCGACGCTTCTGTAGGCGTCGGTTTTGTCATTTTGCGTCGCTGTAGCCTCCGAGTGTCGATGGTATCGACTTGGTGTCGTTACTATCGACTGATTTCTCGCCAGCAGCTGATGGTATCTCGATACCATCGACGTCACCGTCGATAGTATCGACTTTCTCCTGCTTCTCTCGGCTGGCAATCTGTGACAGTGTCGATGGTATCGACTTCCGTCGATGGTATCGACAGAAGCAGATACTCATTTTTCCTGAAATTTAAACACAAGATCACATAAATTCACACAAATAATAATATTTTGACAATTAATGCTCAAAACACTGAATTACAGGGGATTTGACATACGATAGTGGCAAAGACCAAAATGGATGAATTATGCAATATTAACCATAAAAATGACTAATTAAAGCATAAAACACATATCAAACAGGTCTATAAATGCGACTCAAAATCATTGCATCACGTGTAAAGGAGGTTTGTCCCTTACAAGCCTAGCAATCTCCTTCTGTAAACTATCAAAAACGTGTAAGTAATCCATGCCAGGCTTCCCATGGATTATGTTGCTCCTCTCCTGCCAAACCTTGTGACAAAGTCCTGTAAGGAAAATGCCACCGAACCGGGCAGTCATCTTCTCCATAGTCCAAGTCACTACCTCCTACAGATGAATAGGAGGGGAGTGGCCCCATCCGTTCTTCAGGCATAATCATTCCCACATGTAATGGGAAACTTTACACTCAAAGAACAGGTGGGTATGGGATTCCTCTTCCTCTCTACAAAGCGGGCATAGAATCTCCGTATCCAGCCCCCAACGAGCCATTATGTCTCTTGTAGGTAATTTCCCCAACATCACTCTATAGGTTAGGGTGCTCCACTTGGGATTGAAGCACCTACCCCAAAGAAGTGCATGCCATGGGACAGAGTTGCCTATCGTCGTCTTCCAAGGGAACACATGGGGATCCACAAGGGTCCAGATCCCATCACTATCGCAATTATATAAGAGTCTAACCTCATCCCACCCCATGTTCATATGTTTCCACACGCGGGAGTCGTACAAAGCAGTGGTATTGGACCCCCCGAGTGACCCATTATATCACTCTCTCATCCATGTAGCCCAAACACCATGGGGCTTCCTAAGGAACCGATCAACCCTCTTGAGGTTGGACTGCATGTGGGTGTCAACCATGTCTTGAATCCCAAGACCGCCGAACTGAATTGGCTTGGCAATGGTATCCCAAGCAACACCATGGCCCTTGCCACCCCATACAAAAGGCATCGTCAGGTGTCTAATGCTCAACATCGTCAGAGTAGGTAGGGTGCACAGGTTGCACCAGAACTGCACCATACTCTGAATGACTGATCTGATTAGTACAAGGCGGCCTACAAAAGAAATCTGAAAGCCATCCCAACTATCAATTTTGCCCCTGATCTTGTCAATGCACATATTGTAATCTCTAGAGAACCCTCTCCCACCAGATAGAGGAACACCAAGGTATCTAGTGGGAAAACATCCTCTCCTGATCCCAAAAGCACATCTGAGCCTTCCCCTTCTCATATCACAGGATTTAGAGAGAAAAATCCTAGATTTCACATTGCTCATGTATAAACTTGTGAGCTTCCCAAACTTCACCATAACCTTCTTGAACTCCACAAGTCTTTTATCATGACCCGTGGAGAACAGGAGAATGTCGTCAGCAAAGATGAGGTGGGACAACACCTTTGAACCCTTGATTTTTAAAGGCTTGATCTTGTTATGATCCTCCACATTCTTAATCAGTGTCGTAAGGATCTCCATGACTAAGGTAAAGAGGAGGGGAGAGAGGGGGTCACCCTATCATAGTCCATTATTTTCTATGAACATACCCACATGGGCCCCATTTACAAGTATGGAGAAGGAGATGGTTTGAACACACTGTTGCATCAAGGTGACCCATCTATCACAGAACCCCATAGATCTCATGATCTTCCAAAGTGTGTCCCAGTTGATGAAATCATAAGCTTTGGTTATGTCGAGTTTAACACAAGCTTTCCTAGAACTGTTTTTGATTTTGAAGTCTGTGAGAAACTCCAAGGAAAGCAACGCACAATCAGAAATGCTTCTCCCTTTTATAAAAGTTGTTTGATTTTGTGAGATGATTTCAGGGAGGTACATCTTGAGCCTATTCGCTAAGATCTTAGCAAATATCTTGTAGAGCGTCAAGCAGTAGGCTATAGGTCTGAAATCTGTCATATTGTTGGAAGGTATATTTTTAGGGATGAGTTTGATGAAAGCATGATTGACCTCCCTCACCATTCCCCCCCCCCACCATAAACCATCTAACTACTCTGCATATATCATCTTTGATTACCGGCCAACTAGTCTGAAAGAATTCCCCGTTGAAGCCATCTAGGCCAGGGTCCTTATTAGCCCCTATGGAGAAAGCATCATGCCTTACCTCTTCATTAGTCACATGTTTACAAAGGTTGAAGTTCATAGCCTCATTTAGTCTCCTCACAGGGAGAGGCACATTACACTATTGCAAAGCAGGTTGCTCACACAAATTATGGAAGTATTGTACAACCTCTACACCCACTTGTTTCCTCCCTTCCACAGTAGTACCGTCCTCTTTAACTAGGGAAACAATATCATCTTTGAGCGCTCTCTTCTTCACAGTTGAATGGTAGATCTTTGTGTTCCGATCCCCATCTTTAAGCCATGCCATTCTACTTCTTTGCCAGTAGAAACACTCCTCAACTTTGTCATAATCATTCCTAGCTACAGACATTAGGTTGCTTGCTCATAATCATTCCTAGCAGATTGCTGCGTACATGCAAGGTTGCTTGCTCATAATCATTCCTAGCTACAGACAATAGGTTTTTAATATTGACTTTGTCCTTGTCCCATTCCCTTAGACATCGCTTGGTATTTTTCAGCTTCTTACAGACTACATATAGCGGATTCCCGTCTATGCATACATTCCATCCTTTGTCAACCACCTCCTTGAAGCCCGACCAAGAAGTCCACAGATTGAGGAATCTAAACATTTTGGGGACGGAATTCTCTACCTTCAGATTGAGCTGCATCCAAGCGTGGTCACTGAAGGGATGTGAACCAAGCTTGATGAACGAGTTGGGAAGGATATCCGCCCAAGCTTCATTAACGAGGCCTCTGTCCAGCTTGCAAGAAATGCGGCTGCGAATTCCTTACTTATTGGACCAAGTCACATGCCCACCGATCATATTCAGTTCCGTGAGTGCAACATCATCAATCACCTGGTTAAAGTTCTCCATAACAGACTTGGGCACCTATTTTCCTCCTTTTTTCTCCCCAGCCATTCTCACTATGTTAAAATCCCCGAAAACCAACCAGGGGATCTATTGTTGGGCCGCCTGTCTGATGCTCTCCCAGAGCAGGGATCTATCTCTTTCCAGATGTTCCACATACACCGCAGAGATAATGCAGGAGAATCCACCTTTGTTAAAGCAACTAACATTGAAGCATTGTTCTGTCTCAGCAATGGAAGCCACGCTCCAGCAGGCAGGATTCCATCCTATACAGATCCTACCCAAATCAACTTGGTCAAGGTTGGACAAGTATTCCCATCCAGCAGGGAATAAGGTGCCTACCCTATCCTTCACGTCCCTCCTTATTTTCGTCTCCAAACAGAAGCACAAATCAACACCTAAGTCATTCATGATAGCTTTGAACTTCTTTTGGCTACGAGGAAGTGAGGCACCCCTCACATTCCAAGTAAAGATGGACATGATTATCTGGTGAAGGACCCTCTCCCTCTGCCGGAACGGGTCTGGTTGCTGCTTCCTCCTCTTCCATTACCAGTGGCGCTACGTGTATGTCGCGGGCTGCGGTTGGTCCCTGGGTCGGCGGCGATCTCACCATCTCGACTGTCATTGTTGTTGAGCGTTGCAAATCTGTTGGCAAAACCAATATGCTCTCCGCCTCCCTGGTTGAGCGTGTTGGTATGTATGCCCTGAGAGCCAATCATGGGATGATTGGTGGGATACATTAAGATTGATTTGATAAACATCAAAGGCAAGCTTCCAATTCTTTCTGGTTCAGTCATATGAGATAGTGATAGAACAGATTGAATGTCTAAAAATGACAATACTCAATGACGTATGCTTTCAGGTTGAGGACTTGAATGATGAGATCATATGAATGCTAAGAGTTTGTACATTCTTGTTATGTCCCTAGTCGGATGTCATTGTGGAAGGTAGATAGACATCAATGACACACAAGACTAGATTGTGGTGTTTGTTGATGACAGAATCTCATTAGTCATGATATAGAGATATCAAACCAAAGACATAGGTATTTGTTAGAGAACAAGTGTACCGGACAGACCCACCGTGAGTTTGACACATGGAACCATGACATGGTAGTCACAGTCAGTACTCACAGTGATGGTGGTGAGTGTGATTCTTTGACCTAAAATCACTACACTCAACACATGTCATTGGGTACACTTTGACATCATCAAACGCAGTCCTGAAACATGGGTTGTTATAAAGGTGATGATTGGGTGGCTTTGACACATGGGGCTTTTGAGGGGTGAGTGATAGATATGGGATTTGTCCCTCCTGAGGGAGTTTGATATCCAAGGCCACTTGATGAGTAGGATTGAAATAGGCATGTGCACGCATGTGTGAATCAGTATGTGATATTGAAGTCATACATATCTCTTCCAATCTACTCTGAGATCAAGAAAGTGAATGAACGTTGACAGGATGACTGTTCCATGCCTCGAGTTCATCCGGGATATCAGTGACAAAGGAATTATACATTCACTATAACACCATTCATGGATTGTAGGATTGAAAGTTGTTCTCCAACTTTCTATTTCACTTGGGTAGCACTGATGTGTGACTAGGCACCGCTCTTTGCTTGCGAAGTCATAAGTGTTATGGACTTTCACTACCAACGTGAAAAGGACTTGCAGGGTCACACACATAGGATTTAACCTGGAAGAGGAGTTTTTTCCACAAACAATGTTTAGATTGATTTCTAAAGGAGTTTAGTAGTTCAATTAAACACTCAATCAATCGATAGCTCAGTATCATAATGTTCAATGTGTTGGACACATTGATTAGAGTATCAGATTGATTAAAACTGCTATTGACTATTTCTGCACAATCTGTACTCCCAACCGATCGGCTCATGTGATGAACCGATCGGCTGAGCTTGGTGAACCGGTCAGCTCAAGTGTTGAGTCGATCGGCTCATAGTCAGGGTGAAACAATTGCTTCAAGTGTTGAAACGATCGATTCAACTGGTGCAGCCGAGCAAGTTGGGAAAGTAGGATTGGTGAGAATTTTTCTTTTCGTTTCACTTGCCCAATTTGATTGGAACAAGGATTGGTATTTGATACCAATTAGAAACAAAAAGATGGAAAGTCAATCGGGAACTGACCAGGACCACGAACCGACAGGTTCAGAAATGAACCGATCGGTTGAGGTGTCAACCGACCGTCTCAGGTCCCCAACCGACTGTTTCAGTTGTGAAACGATCGGTTCAGGTTGCGAGTTGGTTGTTTTTGTGGAAAATCTCGAACCCTTCTACTCCTGCTTTTAGTCCCGCATTGCCCGGGATGGAGAACCCTATCCCATGACCCTCCTATATATATAGGGGTATTGGGGTTTCTCAAAGTACAACTCAGTGCAACAAGTTGCTCTGTAAAGTTGTCATTCTCACTAGTTTTGGTAACCGAGAGAGCCCGAGCAAGTGCTACCCGATAAGGGAGGCACAACAAGGGAAAGACAACTGCAGAAAGCAATTGGTGGCAGGAGAGTGTGTTGGCGACTAGTACGTTGATAGGAGGGTGCGACTCCTTCCAAATCCTTGTGGGACAAGGAAATTGGAGTTCCAGGTGGTCCGTGTGGACTACTTCAGAGGCGGGAGGTTTCTGCCACTAGGAGGACAACCTTCAATCCCTTCAGTCCCGGTGCGACCAGGAGCTGCACAGACACCGTCCAAGACTGGAGGTGAAGACCGTGCAAGGCGTGAGGTATTGTCGCCGAGCAAGCCTCGGGACAAGGTATGATTCCACAAACAATCCTTTTCCTATTGTATAGACGTTGACGCGTTTCCTTATTTTGGGTTTGGGGGAGAAATTTTTTTGTTTCCGCTGCCTTCTCTGCCTCCCCTAAAACCTAATAGTGGTATCAGAGCCACCTCAACTACTCTATACTTTAGGGATTATTGATATGATCGATTTTGGTTTGTCGCCTTTATTTATTGCATACGATGTGAATAAAATTGGCTTTATGCATGTCCAATCCTAAATCCACAATCCCAATTTACATATATGATATGTATTATGAATGCACTCGATACACGTCGCCCTTAAATGAGTTTTGTGGTGGATGTATAGCGTGGTTATGGCCAACAAACCCTATCTGTGTATGGTTGTATGTGGTTGCTTACATCTCGGTTTGCGCACCGATCTTACTTCTCCTATTCCTGATGTAACTTGAAATAATTCGAGATTTATTTCCTACCTTTGCTCCCCTCGAATGTAAATCGAGGTTTCTCTTTTACAATGTAAAATAGGATAGAATTTTATTCCCTGTTATGTCAAAGAACGGAGGACATCCTGACGACAGCTGAGATGATCAGTTCAAGGTGTGAACCGATCGGTTGACGTTCCAGACGATCGGTTCAAGGTGTGAGCCGATCGGTTGATGACCAGTTCGAGGAGCGAGACGAGCGGGTGGTGGCCATGATGAGATGCACGACGACCAGGCGAACCGATCAGTTGGAGGAGCCAACCGATCGGCTGGTGGCACCCGGACGACTGACCAGTTCGAACAGGTCGCTCATGTGATGAGTTGATCTACTCAGAAGACAAAGCACAGAGTTCATCTTGTACATGTTGCATATGATGTAGACCTAGAAGACTGTGTTTCCTCTTGGCTCGAGGAATCACATTAGGATGGCCATAATCATCGCTTTTATCATTTTGCATGTTTTCTGTGGGATATAGCATGTATATGATATGTACTATGTATTGTGGTGATTGGATATGTATATGTATATAAAAACCAAATCCCTCATTAAATATTAAGTCTTATATGCCTTCCATTAGCGGCACACATGAAAAACTCAATCGACCAAGCGTAGGTTACACCAAAGCGTGGTGCGCCGTCTATCTTGTGGAAGTGTGAAGGGTAGACATGTAGGTTCTTCCAAAGCAGGGTGCATGTTTACCGTGTCGGCTTTTGGGTTAGAATAAACTAGTGATTCTTAGAGCGTCTAAGCCCAAAGGCAAGGAATGTTCATGGCAAGGTGTTGCGCACGTTCATTCATCAAGAGTTGCATATGATGAAATTGGAAAGAGTTGCCTACCTGAGAGATCTAAGTTGTGGGTGACAGCCCTAGCTGGTCCATGACTTAGAGGATTTCAGGATCTTGCCCACTAGAAGGTTGTACGCTGCAATCTTCTGAATTGATGGTGAGGGCTGTCAATTTGAACTAAAATAGTGGGAGCGATAATTAATTAAAGGCCTAATTTTATCGTCAACTTTTCAAATCAATCAAACAAGTCAAAAGAGTTTTGGACTAAAATTGCATATATTTCCTTTTGTTAAAATAAATGGTTAATCAACAAATCACTTTATTTGCGATTGGTCTTTGAGACCAAAAAATTAAATGGGAATAATTCCACAACTGGTTAGGATGATGAGAAGTGTTCTCAAAGAGCGAAAGCTCTAAGTCCTAGTTATACTTAGACTGGATGAACTCAATCCCACCACATCAATGGATGAAAGTATGCTTATGGAAGCATACCGAGGATGACATTGATGAGGAGTGCTTGATGTTGTGTTCTCTGAACTGTGAGTTGCATAGACAACATGAGACATATGATGTCTCAAGGACACTATCCTAGTATGTCATGACAGAAGGAGATCCAGTAAGGTATTCACGCACTCAATATGATTGGGTAAGTGGAAAACCTGACAAGAAGGATTCCCTCTGAGCCAAGAGTTGGCTATTGGTATGATACTGCAAATGTTGTGAGAATCATATAATTCATGGCAAGCTACAACATGAACAACTTTGACAAGCATTGACAAAGTTGTTGGACATGTTGAGGATAGTAGAGGCAAAGATGAAGAAAGACAAACCATAATCTTTGATGTGATCAAAGAAAAGGTATTTCTTAAGGGCAAGGACAAGGGCAAAGCAAAGAAGTGTTCTGATGCTAGCCAGCAATCCAAGCCGTCTTCAACCTCAAGGCACATGGGGAAAGGGTGTATGAGGGTATTGCCCTCTATATCTGGAAGAACAAAAGAAGATGAAGGAGGGGATGGAGATCTCCACCTAAGGTATCATGAAATGAACCGCTTCTTTATCTGAGGTATATGATACCAAGATATTGATCTATCATATATGATATGCAAGATCCGTAAAGAAGTGATGGCCTTTGTGAAAGGACCAAGAAAGAAGTACCCATCATTGGAGCAAGTGTTTCTGCCATAGATAGGAGTATCTTTCAGTTTATTTCAGCCTAAAGGGCACGAAATAGAGTTGAGAACTGCTATTTCATATATTGCCAATATATTGAAACACTTTATTTTTGCATATTGTATGACAATGATGGCAATTAATAAAGTTGATGTTTCAATCTTAAAGATATGATCTTTGTGGCAATGTCTTGTTTATCTTGTGATACATGGTATGCATAAGATAAAATGATACCTAAAAGTTATAGATAACTCAAACAATCAAATTAGCATCAATCATGATAAATTCATTTCTAGTTTCCATGTGATGGATAAATGTAGACTCTTTTGGTTAAAGAACCAGTAAGAGACATGAATATCTTGGATATGATTAATCAATCTTCACTAATGGTAGTGGGAGAATGATTATCCTATTAGGTATAATAAATGTGATGTATTTACATACCTATTGGAACAAATGCTAATACTTCAAAAGGTGTTTAGAGAAATACCAATATGAATATCTTGAAGTGTTCAAGAATATCATAGATGAAGTGCAAATTTGGTAAAGTGTTAATTCTTGATGAGATCAATGAATGAAATACTTGGACCAAATGTTTGAGATCCTTATGAGTGATTATGATAGTGTATCATAGTGAACTCATGATTAAGGCATGGTGATGTATAAATCAAGAAGGAATCATACTCTAAGGAGTTAGAGAATGATTATCAAATAACTGAATTCTTCTTAATAAAAGAATACGCCACACTAATAAAAGAAATTAAGAATCACAAGGGTTGTGAATTCTTATATCCTTACACCTCAATTATCTATGGGATGAGTTGTTCATATGATGAGTCAACTATCTAGATGAATATGAAGAACCAAATTTTGAGTTATGGTTTATGAACATTACATCCTAAATGACTTCCATGTAAACCATAAGGTATGACCTTGATGGTAGCACTCATTGGGATGAAATCCATAAGTATGAATAAGTCTTAAGTGTTAAGACATATGGATAACATTTTGAGAAGGATGATGCTTGTTGATTGCAACTTAATGACTAAGACATTTGGCATATGGATACTAAAACCGCATTCCTATGAGGAATAAAACAAGGATGTGTACGTGACACAACCTATAAGGTTTATGAATCCACTAATGCAAATGAAGTCTATAAGTTACAATGGACTAATCAATGTGATTTATTGAGTATAAGAAACTCAGAATTGGATCTTTACTTTGATGATATAGTCAAAGGGTTTGACTGATATGTCAAAGATAAAGAAGGGATTTGTGATTTAGTGGGAGCATATTCACATTCCACATGTTGATGTGAAATGGAAATGTTCTAGAATGGAAATCCAAAATGGAAATTATCTTTAAGGAAGATAGAGACATTTCCTATGTGATAGGAATAGAGATCTATAGAGATAGTTCTAGAAAACCTCTTGACCTGAAAAGAGAAAGCATACATTGGCAATCTGTACTGAAGAGTTCAGTATGCACAAATTCAGTGGGAGAAGACTTGTCCATGTTACATGGAGTTAGTATCCCAAGGCCAAGTGTCCAATTCTTATGAATAATGGGAACACTAAGAATAGATATGGATCTATCATGTATGTAATCATCCCATTACCTTGCATGTATCGACATGGCAAGAACAAAATGCATTCATAATCTTATATGTATGACATGGCAATATGATGTGCTCATCCTAAAAACTCGTATGTGGGACATGACGAGTGGATGTCTGTCTACTTCCAGTAAGGGTTACTGGAAACCATAAGAACTTGATAAGTACTTGAGAAGTACTAGTTCTATGGAGATAAGGAAGAGTTCGATGTAAAGAGTTACATTGATGCGAACTTCTGAAAAGGATAGAAAATTAATCGCAAAATATATATAGGATATATAAAAGTGAAAGTATGTTGATAATTGGAAGTGTTCCAGTGAAACCATTTAAAAGGAAATGTCGAGTATCCGTGTGTTAGAGAACAACAATGGATACTATATGGATCTGGAAGTTCATGAGATGAACTTATAGATATTCCGGTCATTGATGACAAGTATGGAATCCTTGATCATGCAATGTGGCTAAAGGTTAGCAAAGGAATACTAGATCACATATTACGGCGACTCTATCTCATACGTGTTACGTACAGTGAAGAGATGTGAGACATGCAATTAATACTGACTTTGGCAAGGTGTTGCCATAACTCACTATGTTGGCACAAGAGCACAGTAACATGTGGGACATGTTTGAAGATCACTATGAATATGATTCAAGGGTGATTGGCTCGTAGTGCAAGTGGGAGTCTGTTGGTATGTATGCCCTGAGAGCCAATCATGGGATGATTGGTGGGATACATTAAGATTGATTTGATAAACATCAAAGGCAAGCTTCCAATTCTTTCTGGTTCAGTCATATGAGATAGTGATAGAACAGATTGAATGTCTAAAGAATGAAAATACTCAATGACGTATGCTTTCAGGTTGAGGACCTGAACGATGAGATCATACGGATGCTAAGAGTTTGTACATTCTTGTTATGTCCCTAGTCAGATGTCATTGTGGAAGGTATATAGACAGCAATGACACACAAGACTAGATTGTGGTCTTGGTTGATGACAGAATCTCATTAGTCATGATATAGAGATATCAAACCAAACACATAGGTACTTGTTAGAGAACAAGTGTACCGGACAGACCCATCGTGAGTTTGACACTTGGAACCATGACATGGTAGTCACAGTCAGTACTCACAGTGATGGTGGTGAGTGTGATTCTTTGACCTGAAATCACTACACTCAACACATGTCGTTGGGCACACTTTGACATCATCAAACGCAGTCCTGAAACATGGGTTGTTATAAAGGTGATGATTGGGTGGCTTTGACACATGGGGCTTTTGAGGGGTGAGTGATAGATATGGGATTTGTCCCTCCTGAGGGAGTTTGATATCCAAGGCCTTTTGATGAGTAGGATTGAAATAGGCGTGCGCACACATGTGTCAATCAGTATGTGATATTAATGTCATACATATCTCTTCCAATCTACTCTGAGATCAAGAAAGTGAATGAACGTTGACGGGATGATTGTTCCATGCCTCGAGTTCATTCGGGATATCAGTGACAAAGGAATTATACATTCACTGCAACACCATTCATGGATTGTAGGATTGAAAGTTGTTCTCCAACTTTCTATTTCACTTGGGTAGCACTGATGTGTGACTAGGCACCGCTCTTTGCTTGTGAAGTCATAAGTGTTGTGGATTTTCACTGCCAACGTGAAAAGGACCTGTAGGGTCACACACATAGGATTTAACCTGGAAGAGGAGTTTTGTCCACAAACAATGTTTAGATTGATTGTTAAAGGAGTTTAGTAGTTCAATTAAACACTCGATCAGTCAATAGCTCAGTATCATAATGTTCAAGGTGTTGGACACATTGTTTAGAGTATCAGATTGATTAAAACTGCTATTGACTATTTTTGCACAATCTGTACTCCCAACCGATCGGCTCATGTGATGAACCGATCGGCTGAGCTTGGTGAACCGGTCGGCTCAAGTGTTGAGTCGATCGGCTCAAGTGTTGAGTCGATCGGCTCATAGTCAGGGTGAAACGATTGCTTCAAGTGTTGAAATGATTGATTCAACTGGTGCAGCCGAGCAAGTTGGGAAAGTAGGATTGGTGAGAATTTTTCTTTTCATTTCACTTGCCCAATTTGATTGGAACAAGGATTGGTATTTGATACTAATTAGAAACAAAAAGATGGAAAGTCAATCAGGAACTGACCAGGACCACGAACCGACCGGTTTAGAAATGAAACAACCGGTTGATGGGTCCCAACCGATCGGTTGAGGTGTCAACCGACCGGCTCAGGTCCCCAACCGACTGTTTCAGTTGTGAAACGATCGGTTCAGGTTGCGAGTTGGTTGTTTTTGTAGAAAATCTCGAACCCTTCTACTCCTACTTTTAGCCCCGCATTGCTCGGGATGGAGAACCCTGTCCCATGACCCTCCTCTATATATAGGGGTATTGGGGGCTTCTCAAAGTACAACTCGGTGCAACTAGTTGCTCTGTAAAGTTTTCGTTCTCTCTGGTTTTGGTAACCGAGAGAGCCCGAGCAAGTGCTACCCGATAAGGGAGGCACAGCAAGGGAAAGACAACTGCAGAAAGCAATTGGTGGTAGGAGAATGTGTTGGTGACTAGTACGCTGATAGGAGGGTGTGACTCCTTCCAATTCCTTATGGGACAAGGAGATTGGAGTTCCAGGTGGTCCATGTGGACTACTTCAGAGGCGGTAGGTTTCTTCTGCTAGGAGGACAACCTTCAATCCCATCAGTCCCGGTGTGACCAGGAGCTGCACAGACACTGTCCAAGACCGGAGGTGAAGACCGCACAAGGCGCGAGGTATTGTCGCCGAGCAAGCCTCGGGACAAGGTATGATTCCACAAACCATCCATTTCCTATTGTATAGACGTTGACGCGTTTCCTTGTTTTGGGTTTGGGGGAGAAATTTTTTTTTCCACTGCCTTCTCTGCCTCCCCTAAAACCCAACAAGCGTGTCCTCATTTCTTGATGGTGCCAGTGCGGGTGGATGCTGGGAGCCCACTGTAGACTAGGTTGTAAAGTCCAGCTCCATCTGAATAGTCGTTCCATCTTCCACAGCAGCCGAATGGTCAGTGGTATTCACTGTAGTGGCCACTGTATCACTCATGAGAACGTCGTCCACCAGCACCACCACCGCTGGCACTCCCCATTTGAGTGAAGACCGTGATCCATCTGTCCTTGCATGCCCGCTCCCATACCTGCTGCTTTGGAGGCAGGTCTTCTGGACGGACGCCTCTATCTACTTTTTGATCTACCTGTCCTGAAGGGTAGGGTTGAGGTCACTGGTGGTCTAGGATCTGGGCAGTCCCCATCACTGTGTCTGAAGACAAGGCAAGGGCTGCAGTGATCGGGGAGGGCATCATAATGCACCTTAATTTCCCATGCTTTGCCGTCGGGAAGTTCTACCATCACCACCGGTGGGGGCTTCTTGTCTGCCGAGATATCAACACAGAAGCACGCACATCCAATCTTCACTCTCTAGGTCCTTCTTTTGAACACCTGAGGGGTTCCCACAGCATGTGCAATAATCTCCACATCTCTGGGCGACCAATGGGTGCCGATGTCAGGCAAGGACGCCCACACCGGGGCGGTTTTGAGGGTAGTGTGGCGAAGGTCCGCCTCCAGCGTCCATCTCCTCACCAGCATGAGCTGCTAGTCAAAGAACCACGGCCCTGCCTCAGTGGCTTTCTTCATGTCGCTACTGGTCGCAAATCTAACCAGAATTAGCCCACTGACCAGGATCAAGGCTTCCAGTTCACCCTGCGGTCTCCACGTTCGCACCATCCAACCATGTATCTGCTCGACTACCAGCTTCTTCTTACCCAAAACCTAGACCAGAATGGAGAACTGGTGGTAGTCGTCCATGTCTATGAGCACCGGTTTGGAGAAGCTTTTCCATGGTCTGTCATCTCCATCCTTATAGAAAGCTTGTCGCGGGTCCTCCGGCGCCAGTGCTGACTTGGTAGTGGCCTTCGCTTGGTCCTCGACCAGGGTGCTAATCCATGGTCGTTCCAAGGTGACGTCCACACCCGGGGAGGACCATGGCGCCACCTTGGGGTCGTCTTCCCATCGCGTCTCTCCAGAGGAAAGCATAACGGGTGTCGTGGCTGGCTGTGGAGGTGGGATTGGGGTTATGGAAGTGGAGGTGGGTGCGGCGGATGTATTTGGGGGTGGTAGGGGAAGGTCGGGGTCAGAAGTTGGCATCACATCATTACTTAGAGTAGATGGGGTGGTTGGGTATGGGTTTAAGGATGGAGTTGAGGTTGCAGGGGTTTCTGTGGATTTGGTGGGGGAACCTCCTCCACCCACCATGGAGCGGCGAGCGGAGAGCGGCACCAAGCCTCGGTCCTAAAGATGGAACGGAGTTTCTCACTTTAGAACTGGAGTTGACAGAATCGTGGGAGTGTATTCACATTCCACATGTTGATGTGAAATGGAAATGTTCTAGAATGGAAATCCAAAGTGGAAATTATCTTTAAGGAACATAGAGACGTTTCCTATGTGATAGGAATAGAGATCTATAGAGATAGTTCTCAAAAACCTCTTGACCTGAAAAGAGAGAGCATACATTGGCAATCTATACTGAAGAGTTTAGTATGCATAGATTCAGTGGGAGAAAACCTATCCATGTTACATGGAGTTAGTATCCCAAGGCCAAGTGTCCAATTCTTATGAAGAATGGGAACACTAAGGATAGATATGGATCTATCATGTATGCAATCATCCCATTATCTTGCATGTATGGGCATGGCAAGAACAAAATGCATTTATCATCTTGTATGTAGGACATGACAATATGGTATGCTCATCCTAATGACTCGTATGTGGGACATGATGAGCAGATGTTTGTCTAGTTCCAGTAAGGGTTACTGGAATACCATAAGTACTTGAGAAGTACTAGTTCTATGGAAATAAGGAAGGGTTCACTGTAAAGAGTCACAATGATGTGAACTTCCGAAAAGGACAGAAAATAAATCACATATATATATATATATATATATATATATATATATATATATATATATATGAGATATATAAAAGTGAATGTTTGTTGATAATTGCAAACGTTCCAATAAATCTGTTTAAAAGGAAATGTCAAGTATCCGTGTGTTAGAGAACAACAGAGGATACTATATCGATCTAGAAGTTCATGAGATGAACTTATAGTTATTCTGATCATTGATGACAAGTTGGAAGTGTTGGATCATGCAATGTGGCTAAAGGTTAGCAAAGGAATACTAGATCGCATATTATGACAACTCCATCTCATATGTATGACGTACAGTGAAGACATGTGAGACATGCAATTAATACTGACTTTGGCAAGGTGTTGCCCTAACTCACTATGTTAGCACTAGAGTACAGTAACATGTGGGACATGTTTGAAGATCACTATGAATATGATTCAAGGGTGATTGGCTCACAGTGCTAGTGGGAGTCTGTTGGTATGTATGCCCTGAGAGCCAATCATTGGATGATTGGTGGGATACATTAAGATTGATTTTATGAACATCAAAGGCAAGCTTCCAATTCTTTCTGGTTTAGTCATATGAGATAGTGATAGAACAGATTGAATGTCTAGAGAATGATAGTACTTAATGATGTATGCTTTCAGGTTAAGGACCTAAACGATGAGATCATACGGATGCTAAGATTTTGTACATTCTTGTTATGTCCCTAGTCGGATGTCATTGTGGAAGGTAGATAGACAAAAATGACACACAAGACTAGATTGTGGTGTTGGTTGATGACAGAATCTCATTAGTCATGATATGGAGATATCAAACCAAACACATAGGTACTTGTTAGAGAACAAGTTTACCGGACAGACCCACCGTGAGTTTGACACATCGAACCATGACATGGTAGTCACAGTCAGTTCTCATAGTGATGGTGGTGAGTGTGATTCTTTGATCTGAAATCACTACACTCAACACATGTCATTGGGTACACTTTGACATCATCAAACGCAGTCCTGAAACATAGGTTGTTATAAAGGTGATGATTGGGTGGCTTTGACACATGGGACTTTTGAGGGGTGAGTTATAGATATGGGATTTGTCCCTCCTGAGGGAATTTTATATCCATGGCCACTTGATGAGTAGGATTGAGATAGGCATGCGCACGCATGTTTGAATCAGTATGTGATATTGATGTCATACATATCTCCTCCAATCTACTCTGAGATCAAGAAAGTGAATGAACGTTGACAGGATGATTGGTCCATGCCTTGAGTTCATTTGGGATATCAGTGACAAAGGAATTATACATTCATTGTAACACCATTCACGGATTGTAGGATTGAAAGTTGTTCTCCAAATTTCTATTTCACTTGGGTAGCAATGATGTGTGACTAGGCACCGCTCTTTGCTTGTGAAGTCATAAGTGTTATGGACTTTCACTTCCAATGTGAAATGGACCTGCAAGGTCACACACATAGGATTTAACTTGGAAGAGGAGTTTATCCACAAACCATGTTTTGATTGATTACTAAAGGAGTTTAGTAGTTCAATTAAACACTCAATCAATTGATAGCTCAATATCATAGTGTTCAAGGTGTTGGACCGATTGCTTGGAGTATCGGATTGATTGAAACTACGATTGACTGATTTGCACAAGTCTGCTGCCCCAACCGATTGGCTCATGTGATGAACCGATCGGCTCTGGTTGTTGAACTGATCGGCTCAAGACAGGAAGAACTAACCGGTTCAAGAGTTGAACCGATCGGCTCAACTGGATCAACCAAGATCGTTTGGAAAGTCAGAAGACTATTTTACAAATACGATTTGTTTCACTTGTACAACATCGATTTGGACAAGGATTAATATTTGATTAATCGGAGACAAATTTGAAAGTCAATTTGAGTTGGACCAGGACCACGAACCGATCGGCTCATGTGATGAACCGATCGGCTCAGGTGTCCCAAACGATCAGTTCAGATTGAAATGATTGGTTGAGGTCACCAAATGATCGTTTCAGGGTTGAAACGATTGGTTCAGATGGTGCAAGTTGGTTGTTTTGTGGAAAATCTCAAACCCTTCTACTCCTACTTTAATCCCGCATTTCCCGAGATAGAGAACCATGTCCCATGACCCTCCTATATATAGGGGTATTGGGGGCTTCTCTGGTGAACAACTTAGAGACCAGTTGCTCTACAAAGTTGTCGTTCTCTCTGGTTTTGGTAACCGAGAGAGAGTCCGAGCAAGTGCTACCCGATAAGGCAGGCACATCAAGGGAAAGACAACTACAAAAAGGCAACTGGTTGGAGGAGAGTGTGTTGGTGACTAGTACGCCAACAGGAGGGTACGACTCCTTCCGATTCCTTATGGGACAAGGAGATCAGAGTTCTAGGTGGTCCGTGTGGACTACTTCAGAGGCGGGAGACTTCTGCCGCTCAGAGGATAGTTGTCAATCTCGACAGTCCCAGTGAGACCGGGAGGTGCCAGTCCCGGTGCGACCAGGAGCTGCACAGACACCATCCAAGATCGGAGGTGAAGACCGTGCTAGTCGCGAGGTAACGTCGCCGAGCAAGCCTCGGGACAAGGTATTCCTCTACAAACCATCCTTCCTATTGTATAGACGTTGACGTGATTCCTTTTTCTGGGTTTGGGAGAATAAATTTTTTGTTTCTGCTGCCTTCTCTGTCTCCCCTAAAACCCAACACAAGCATCTTCATTGTTTTTTTAGTGCAAAGGATAAGAGTCCACATGAAGCTAAAATGTCATATTATAGTGTCATTGAAGACATATGGGAGTATGACTACATAGATTTAAGAATTTTTCTATTTAAATGTATTTGGGTTGAAGAAACCAAAGGAGTTATAGTGGATGAATTGGGTTTCACATTAGTGAATTTTGAAAATATTGGTGAGAAGGGTGAACCATTCATATTGGCATCACATGGGAAGCAAGTGTTTTATATCGATGATCTTGTAAATGAAAAATGGTTGATTGTTCTTCATGGTAAAAGGCAGTTCATATGAAGATCCTATAGATGAAGAAGAGTACTATGATAAGTATGATGACTCTAGTCCATTCTTAGTTGGCTTGCCAACACCAATTATTGAAGCTAACGATGACTTATAAGTGAATGGAGATCACACCGAAGGAATGTTAATTGATAAAAGATCTCAATATTAAAAGGCATGTTTTTAATTTTTTAAATGTTTTATTTTTTTGAATGTTAGATCGATGTGAACTTTACAATCTTATATTAATTTCATTGTTAAATGTTAAATGTTTGGTTTTTTTTCATATGGTTGACAATGAGTATGATGATCATGTTGATGATCACCATGAGGGTGGGATGCCACATCACAATGGAAGTTTTACAATATATCTAGCTATATGTCCATTTATAAGTTATATCCTATATGTGTTTTTTTGTCAATTTTTAGGTTGAGGATGTACCCCTTGAAGACCTTGTGCCACTTGATGAGTAGCATAAAAAAATTAAAAGAACTAAGGGAATCACTATGATGAACAAGTTACTACAATAAAGGGGCAATGGACCAAAATTGGTTGTGGATTTTGATCATGCTGGAAATCCAGTTGGAAAGAACCACAACTCGTTTGTTTCATATCTTGGGGTTCTTACTCGTGGATATTGTAGTGTAAGTGAAGAATCTTATCATATAGTTGATAAAAGAAAGAAAGACTTCATATGGAAAGAACTATATGTGAGATATTATCATTTGCAATTATGTTTTTAAAGCTATTTACAATTCAATTTTTTAGAATACTCTATTAAATATATGAAATTTTGTAGAATATATGAGAATTGGATGAAATCCTACATTGTAAAAAGGTGATGCAACGTTGTGACAGGGTCCTAAGGAACTATAGGACAACTCTCAATCAACTATATATACGAGAGGGTGATAAGAGGAAGAAGTCAGCCACTGAGCAATGGGACTACCTAGACCCGACTCAGTGGGAGGTGTTTGTTGCCAAGAGAAAAATCGATGAATTTAAGGTATTAAGCATTACTCACAATTTAGTTAGTATACATTCTTATGAATTCATTATTTTACGATTGACCTTGATTGTTACTAACCAATTCAATGTGCTTACTAACAAGGCTATCAAAGATACTCAAAGAGAAAGGTGTATACTAAATGTACATGACCACACGATAGGTCCAAGTGGCTATGCAGCCTTTCGCCAAAAATTACATGCGTCTGTCAACAACCTACTACTCCTACTGCTGAGATTGATGAGTCCTCTACTACTCTCGCACTTCTGCTTCATCATGATGTGTGAATAGTTGGGAGAGGCAAAACAAAAAAGGAGATATAACCAACCCCGCAACTACTGAGACGGTTGCAAAAATGGTGAAATTCAACTCTCAAACCAATTAGTATTAATGATTGTTATGTTTACTTACCAATTTCTATTGGTGATGATTAGGAGGAGCTTCACGAGAAAAGGAAGCAAGGCTCATTCATCCCTCAGGGAACAAGGGATGAATTGATAGTTGCTCTTGGTAACCCAGAGCATCCTGGATGTGTTAGGGCTACAGGCACTGGTGTGGGATTAAGAGCATTATTTGGGCCATCACAGCGGAAACATGTCCAAAAAGAGAGATTTTTAAAAGATGAGGTAACCTATTCTTTTTTTTAGAATGTTATTGCAAAGGGAATTCAGGAATTGAAGAGTGTTTCCATTGTCCATGTATAGGTAGATTAGTTAATTGATAAGAGAGTCCATGAAGCAATGAGCAAGTGACAGACATCTCAGGCTACCACTCAGATAGCACCTATGTCATCCTTCTCTTCCCTTATGATAGAGATGGTTGGGAATAATCCTATAGACCCACCACCTAGCATGTTTGTTGTAAGTATTTTTATGACATAGTAGCTAGTCTTTTCAAGATGATATGTTTAGGTATATATATAACATACTCTAAGTAAATTTGTAGGGGTTGAGGATTTCTATATAAAATTACAAGAATACATCATTGCAAATGGTGAGCCTTACCCATGCCTTCCAGGGCACATGATTCATGGCACTCCAGTACCGGAAGGTGTGGTTCATGTGAGCTTAAGGCTTGTCTTCCCCACTTGGAGGCAACATCCATTGTCATATGCCCTCCCAGATGCTGACATGCTTGAGGAAGCACAAGGCAGAGTGGTCTTGTGGCCCGAAGTGAGAGTCATCTATACTGATCATGTAAGGTAAATTTAGATTACATGAATTTATATATATATATATATATATATATATATATATATATATATATATATATATATGACAATTGATATGAAATTATATATGCTGGACAAAGGGAAGAAACCCACTACAAATCATCCTCCTCCACCTCCACCTCTTCCTGAAGTGCCTAGTTGGCTTACAAAGGACCTATTCGACTTGATTGGTCCTCAATGCATGGGTATGGCAATATGGATAGGTGAACATCCCGAAAGTTCACCTATTATTGTTTCTATGGTGGAGGATGCTATTGGCCAATCATATGATAATAATGTATTTCTACAAGATATTTTAGAGTTGTTTCATTATGCTCGGCTGAATTCATCTATGATATAACTATGAATATGGTGAAATCTTATTTATGTATCTATATACCTCATTTTATATATAGTGATATATTTTCTTATATATTAATGCATACGTAATATATGTTTAGCGGCCAATGTCTGTTTAGATTTTTCAATGACCCATGTGGGATTTCTAGTTCCATCCTTGATCAGTCTTGTAAATGAAGACCCTACATCAGTTACCTTATACTACTCTATTGCTTTTAAATATTTTGGTGAAGAAAACAAGAGCATGATAATAGCTCCATATAATGTTCGGTAAGCTTACTTTGCTTTTAATTTTGACTTAAGAAAATTACGTTTCATTGTGGATTTTGAGTTATATATTTTTTACTTTCTTATCACTAGAGGTAAGCATTGGGAGTTACTGGTTGTTGTCCCCTATACAATGATTGTTTATTATCTATATCCTAAGGAGGGCTAATTAGACCATTTGGGACACAATTTGAAAAGACCACGATTCACATGTGAAAATTTAATATGTATATCCATTAACATCTATTATTACATGACTATTTACTAATGCAATTCAATTTGTTACATTAACATACAGGGTTTAAAAGATTTCAAAAAATCTAGAGGAAATGTGGATGAGAAAAGGAAAGCAATAGTTTGGAAGAATGTGGATGTTGTTTCCTAACTCGAATGCATATTTTATTTATGTGAACTAAGCTTATTTTTATTTTTTTAACATTTTATATGTTGAAATTTATAGTGTGTTGTAAAAAACAACAGATAGTCATGTGGATACTATGTGATGCGGTACGTGACATAAAAATATACAACATGTAATATATAGTCTTGATCATCATAAGTATATAGCTAGTCTCATTAGATAATATGAAAATATCAAACTTATGAATTATATATATATATATATATATATATATATATGTATATATATATATCACTCTCTTTGCAGGTGTTTAAAACTAAAGACTTCAATACATGGGAAAAGCTATTAGATGTACATATCCCTATACAATAGAACAATTAGATGACATAAGAGAACACTGGGAAAAAGTCTTTGAAAAGGAATTTTTTTTAATATGATTGGGGTGCTAATTAAAGAATGACATTTCTAAACTTTGATGTTATTATTTATGTATATATGTGCTGCTTATATATACATGTGTGAATGGCTTTTTTTGAATTGTCTTATTAAAAATTGATCTGTATACATGTGTGTGAACGTGAAGATGAAAGAATGAATTGTGTTTCCACATGTGTGTGAATGTGAAAATGGATGAATCAATGGAACTGCATGTTTGTACATCTTGTGATTTATATACTTATAAATATGCTTGTGTGAATGGAACTTTAGGTTTGTACATACAATATTCATCTAAAATCATAGGATGTTTATATAGTCTTCATATATAGATAGTCTTGATCATCATGTTATTGCAGGTTTGTGGTCTCTTATTAGGCTGAAATCATAAGATGTTGTAAACCTGTAGTTTGGAATTGAATTGCACGTTATGCATTATGCTGACGAACTAGAAAACATTCCTGCAACCTGATAAAAAAATGACACTTAGTCATCAATTATTTAAAATAGTCTCTATTGTCGGTCTCTATTGTCGATTATTTGTAAAAAACAATGACATCCCTAACTTGGGCCAATTTTTTTTTTTCGGGTATGGCGATAGGCGTTGGTTTTTCAAAACATAATCGACAACTATGTATCACTTTATTGTCAATTTTACTTTGAACTGACAACTATGGACCAAACATGAGATCACTTTTTTGTTTGAAATGGAGTTAGTCGTCAGTTTTTACTGAAAAACGATGACTATGACCGTAACCTGAGCCAATTTTTTGTTTGGGTATAAAGATAGTCATTAGTTTTCTATAAATAACTGATGAGTATGGCTCCTACCAGTGTTGGTTCTTTTTTTATTGCAATCTGGGCCGGCTCTGTGTCATCAGTTTTGGAACCGACACTATATGCCTCTACCTTTAGTGCCACCCACTTGGGTGTCTCTTGGAAACCAACATAAAATGTCCATTTTAATCGATGTTAATGGTAGTATCTGTACTAGTGTTAAATCCTTATGAAAGTCATGTGATATGTGAATAAGGCAAATGAAACCTTAAGGATAGGGTATTGAGTGAACAAAGTATTGTGATATCAACATTTGTTAGTATGAGATGTGGTGATGCTCAAAAATTGAGTTTGTGGTAAATATTACAGATGATCAATGAAATGAACTATTTTCATATCTAAATTAGGAAATGTTGATGTGATGATTGAACTATGAATCTAAATTGTGAATTAGATTTCTAGATGCCTTGAACACTGTAAAATCCTTCACAGGAGGCCTACACTGTGAGGATGAAATGTGCTTTTAGACTGGACATTTGATGTAGGTTGAGGTAAGCTAAAGCACATAATTGTGGGGTGCATGGGTCTAGGTCAGTGAGGACAAACTCCTTAAATGATTGGCATCCAACACCAACAAGGGTTTTGAGTGGTACCTGATATATGATTTCTAGTGATCAACAAACATCTTGGGTAGGTCCACTGGTGCAAAACAATCCTGAGGACTTTGAATCACTGCCTGCGTACCTAGGTTGAGAGGTAGAATCTGAAATATCCAATCACTCCCATTAGTAGCAGAGAGGAAGACGTGTTGAGGCCTATTGCAAACAACACTTACTCAAGATATAGGCTTAGGAACCCGTGCATGCTTCTAAGCCTTGTGATGTGAGATCGTAGAAGGATATTGTGGCAGAGCTCATATGGGTTCATGACATAATAAAAAATCAATCAATTGTGTGCATCTATTAATTTATTCCTTGGAAGTTTATAGAGTATCTTACTATTTGTATGTTTTTGAATTACCAATTTTCTTTGTGATTGATCAAGAATTTTCATAGATCGGATTAATCTTTGTAGTCATTTAGAGTAACCTACAATATGTATGTCTATGAGTGGTTGGTTCCTCTATAGTTCATTTCTGTTCTACTTTATATTCACTTGCTCAATAATATTTCTTTGACTATTAAAGTTCTTTATACTGTTTCTATGAAGTACTCATTCACTAAGCGAGTAGTCTCACCCCTCTACTCCCAAATTTTTAGTGAAACAATGTGGATCTGAAGAATATCAATGCCATAATGGATTTGCCACATGAGTCAAGTAACATATTATTAAGTTTATTCAGTCCCTATCACTCTAGGTCCTTGTAGAGTAGTGAGAGAGTTATAAATGATCATGTGTAACTATGATACCTTAATAATAGAGAATGTATCTGATTATCATATTGTATGTATATGGGAGTGAGAGAAACAAAATGAATGTTTATATATGTTTCTTTATTGTTGGCATCCAATTGGGGTAATAAAGTTTTAGTTTCCCTTATAAAGTCTTTTATGTAATTGAATGTGATCAAACATAGAGTTTTGAAATCAAAGAAAAAAAGTTAAAAGTCATCTTTGTATCATGTTTAATTCTCATCTTATGCCCCAATATCATGATTAGTGGTAATCTTGGGATGTTGGTGTAACATCGATCCTCTCATAGTAGCAAGGCTTCCCTTGGACATTCCCTGCCAATGCATAGGTTGGACTGGCTTGACCTCCATTGCCACCTCCACCTTGCAAAATGTCTCTTCTCCCTCAACTCCATCTACTAGTATTGATGTCTCGATAGCACCCAACCACCTAGTCTTTTAATCCTATAATCTTTCTTTTTCTTTCAGATCTCACCCACCTATCTTGACTCCCAGGTTCAGGATAGAACGACTAAGCCATTGTTGTGACGACACTTGCAGTAATAGATTTTAGGTCGTCGTCATCTTCCACCGCTATATCCAACTCCCCCTTCCACCATGGACTTGGCAACACCCTAGTATTCTCTTACTTCCCGATAACATAGCACCACTTTCGACCTTCAAGAGTCAGCTCCTCGCTTCCATAAGTCCAGAGGTCAAAAGAGAAAGCTAGGAAACCATGTTTTCTTACATTCTGTGAAGGAAGGGTAAATCTATGGAAGGGAGACTATTAGACAGAAGGGTTAGTTTTACTAAAAGGATGTATCAAGTTTTCGGGATACTAGTTATTTCCTTCCATA
The DNA here is from genome assembly GCA_963693085.1 of Alisma plantago-aquatica. Taxonomy (NCBI): domain Eukaryota; kingdom Viridiplantae; phylum Streptophyta; class Magnoliopsida; order Alismatales; family Alismataceae; genus Alisma; species Alisma plantago-aquatica. The sequence goes on along the minus strand of OY856409.1, from coordinate 860,147,319 downwards.
AGTCTTTCTTTTCCCCACCTATTTATGACAAATAATCACAGAAAGTATGTATGGTTTTCAAAAGGAAAACATTCAATAAACTCCCAATATAGGAACTCACATATCCATACTTAATTGATAACTTTACTTGATTGAAACACAAAAAGTAATAAAGGAAAGCATATACCTATATGGTTCATATTGGTTAACTGATCATAAATTTATACATAAACACTTTATGACTTGGGATTTAAATTATTCTTTCTCTCTCTTTGATATATTGCTCCAATCAATTATCCTTATTTCAAGGAAACTCACTAATACCCTTCCCAATTTATATTTAGTTTTTGGGATTTATTGAGATGTCTTTTATATATAAACTTGATCTTTTAAACATTTCACCATTATCTCATGAAACGTCCTTTTTCTTCCAAATTCTAGAATTCTTTTCTTTTCCTTATTATTTTTAGGCATACCCAAAGTTAGATCGAAATATTTTAGTTCTTGACTAGATAATTACTCTTTTAATTATCTATTTTTTAAGGAAACCCTTTTAATTATCTAAAACACCTTATATGTTACTTTCTTTTGAAAGTTTGCATATTATCTCATATTTTAGTTTTCTAATAATTCATAAAGCTATTACAATTTGTTTATGTACAAAAACTTTCATTTCTTCATCTTGTGCCCCAATGACCTATTTGCAAAGTAAATAGTCTCATCGGCCTCATGGGTTGCACCCATGCTACAAAGTGAATGACATTATTTTATGAATAATACAATTAAGGAATTCACTTATCAATTCAAGTCCTATATTAATATATTTCAAATTCACCAAATTTTAGGATATTACATTCACCCCTCCTTAAAATGAATTTTATCCCCAAATTCAAACCTAGTAAGTTTAAGGTGAATGATAACTCATCTTAATTTCAAAGCTTAGTGTTAGAAAACTTTCTTAGATTATCCTTAACATCATTTATTAATACACAAAATCCTCATATTATTACTAAGATTGGTACTTGAATTCAGTTCAGGGTATATCCACATGATTTCATTCCTTGCTCATTATATTTTCAATCGAATTTCATATTTCATTTGGTGATTATAATTCACCTAGGTTTCCATCCTATTATTCATTTATATTCACATATGGGTGAGGTAACACCTCTGACCCTATAGCATTTCTTTACACTCACCTTAGGGTATTCATTCTCATATGTCAAAATTAAGCATGACATGTGTCTACCCAATCTCTCTCACTCATAATAATTTGAAATAAACATTTGATTGCAGCCCAAAAACAAAGTTCATCCCATTCCAAGAGCAGTAGTGGTGTATCCACATTATCTCAAAATTTCACATTTTAGGTTGAACCACTCTCAACATATTGATCCAAACCATGATTACTTGTTAATTCCACAATATCCTTATATTTCTTGAAGTCAAGTGCCTTTCTAACCCTTGAGTTTGTGCACAACTCCTTTTAAGATTTCAGTATTTACATGACTTCTTGAATATTTTATATTTACTCATGTCTCATCAACCTTAGTCGTTTTCTCAAGGTCTCTAGCAGTACATGTACCCTTGGAGTGATCTCCTCCTTGCTTCATGGGCCTTATTCACTTAGGGAGTGCCTCTCACATTTACCCTTGGGCCTCATTAACTCATGAAGGTGGTCAATCTTCTGACCCATGGGCCTCAAGAAAACATGGATGGATAACTCTTGACCTCATGGTATATTGCATTTAGGGCATGATCTCCTCCTAATCTATCAATATTATGTACCTTTAATCATCCCTACTCACCTTAGGATTGACTTAGGGCTCTACCCTTCGTAGATTTTAATGAGATACCACAACTTCTTCTTTTTTCTTATGCAATTCTTAACCCAAATTTCCTTTGTCTCTTAGAGTACACATTATTCACTTTATGTCCGAGCATTGGGCTCAAGCCACCTTACCCATCTGGGGCTTGGTGCCATGTCAACCTTCCCTACCTGGGGCTTGACATCCTTGTGACCTTCCCTATCTGGGCTTGGTTATAGCCGTCTATACAACGGACTTGGGCTACCTTCACTATTTGGGTCTTGGTGCCATACCAATTTTCCCAATATGGGGCTTGACCACTTCATGAACGTCCCTATATGGGGCTTAGTCATCCACACTGTGAACTCAGGCCACCATCCCTATCTGGTCTTGGTGCCATACTGGTCTTCTTAATATGAGGCTTGACCACTTGTGTCCCTTAGAGATGCCATAATTGGGTTAAAAGAATGTATGTGCTTTAATATTTTATATCATTAATCCTTCATACTTTAGGTGGCATTCAAGGTTACCTCAATCCTTATATAGATTTCGTCAACTAACCTTTCTAGGGAAGGTCCTAACATATCATTCCTTCTTGGCGCACAGGAGGAGGTTAGTAGTCTCTCTAGCCACAACATGACCCCACGGGTTTAGGGTTTTGCCTCCCCCTTGGATCCTTTATCCATTCTTGGGTTGACCCACCTCAAGTCGGTACACCAACCCTAAAAGTTGAATTGATGGTTTCATACTTTCACTTTTATGTAACCAATGGTTTCTTATGTTTCTAAAACCCTTTACATGATTCCTTGCTCCATGTACCTGCATGCACGAGAGACTGGGTCACCTAAACTCAATTTTATTTCCTCTTTCCTCTTACCCTAATAATGGTTGTTATGCATAGGGTGTCTATCTCACCCACACCACTTTCATTACCCAGGGATAGCACCTCAGAGACCCCACAATGTTATCCAAACCACCCACACTAATCCTCAATAAGAGGTTAAATCTTGGAATCAAAACATTCAAATGTATGGAAAACAAAAGTAATTGTTTCCATTTAATTCCAGATTTGGCACAAGCAATTAAAGTAGTATTCATTTTTTCATATCATATATAAGCAAACCCTAGATGTAAGCATTGTTCAAGATAAAACTCTAATACAACATGAAGTAGAAAGTTATACCATTACATTCACATTAGCGACCTAGATCAAGATAAAGTAAATAACTACAAGCACACACCCTCTTAGAACTCCCTAGTATAGGTACAACATATACATATACCCTACAACAAGAAGAGAATTCTCCCCCTCATATGGTGAAGAAAAGATCATCGTGGATGAGAAACTCCTGGGTGAATTGAAGCTAAATTAGTACCTATAAAATTTAAACCACCACTTATCAACACACTGAGTGAGTTGAATAGGATCAAGACAAAACTAGAATTGAAAAAATCCTTTTTAAATTGATCTCAAAATAAGTGAATAATAGATCAAATGAAAGAAATAAAAGTATCATGCAGGAAATGGCATATATAAACTACATAGAATGAACATGAAATACAAAATAAACTAACATGTAAGTGGTGATAGATAATAAAATCTTATTCATAGCTTGTCATGGTTCATTGTTAAGTTTGCCCTAAAATTACTTGATTTGTACCCAATCAAGTAAAAGTTGTCACACCGGATTTTCATGTCAATGAATCACTGTCTACATATTAAGTTTAACTGGAAATCCTAAGATAAACAACAGACTTTGATCTGCCTCAGAGTTTCCAAACATTGGCTAGGTATGAGCATAAAGCCTCTCTACCTTACAGACCTCATCTGAGGTACATGAGATGGTTTAATGACATAAATGTCAAAGATAGGGCATCATGTATGAGATACTAAACAAAGTTATCCCTATTGATCCCTTTCACATCATGATCACAATTTCCATAACAATGTTTCAAATACAATTTATTTCATTTACTTAGAAATAAAGAATTTAGGTTAGTATCTCATCTTGAAATCTTTCCTAAATTCTGGTGATCTAGCCTTCAAGGTCTAGAATCACACTCCAACATTCCTTTTCATAATCCAAGGATGAATAGAAGGAATCTGATTTCATTTTACCAGTACAGACCTCAGGTGAAAATTACATTGTTCAGGGCTCCTATCTAGATGACTTAGTTTATGATGGATATTAATTGCATTTACTCACTTTAAGAAAAATATGAGGCAATTATGTGACATATATGTGATTTCACATTCTAACCCTAGAATATATGGATTAGGGTACTAGAGATACATTGTGTTTTAATTCAGATTACATATACCCTATATATTGGTTTCCATTATATAAATTCAAATGAACTAATCTCAATTCAATAATTCACATATTATGCACAATACTTCGTATTTAACTAATATGTGACATTTGCAATGTAAAAATAATAAGAATGTCCAAATTGAATTTAATAAATGCATATAACTCATGATAAAGAAAATTTAACATACTTTTGCTTCACAAGGATCAAGATAAGAATCATATCTAAGGTCAAGAAAATAAAACAATCCTATATAATGTTGGAGTTGCTCAACTTCCACCAATAGTACTTTAATGATTAGATTTTATGTTATAGTTAAACAAGAGTTTTTAATGAACTTACACCACTCACCTCAAGTGTGAAGCACCTAAAATTCATAGACCGGCTACTGCTAATTCATGAATCAAGTTCTCACATTAAGAAATCAGAATTTTTCTGCTTCTATTTGCTTAAGAACCTTGAAAATGAAGAAATGAAGAAAAAGAAGAGAGACAGATTGATTTGGGATTTTTTAATCCAAATCAGTGGAGTGAATAGTTCTATACATAGGAAAGAGTAAAAGTAATTAAACCTAGCAAATATTAATGATCTATATATAATTTACCAACCTTAAAAAGAGAAAACCTTGAAATCTAAAATTCTAGCTTCAGATCTCCAAGCCTTAGAATCCCCTCCCCTCTCAAGAATTCAAAAGATATGAAGTTTAGGATGTAAATGGGAGGTTATTGGGTGGTAATAGTGTCCTATATACTCTTTAAGGTGCTTGGAATAATTAATTAAAACATTTTTAGTCCCTTCTAATTTTTCCAAAAAATCTGGTCAGTTCGAGTTGTTCCTGGTAGAAGGTCAACAAACACAAGGTTCTTGTGTGACATAAAAATGACCCAAAAATTGTGCAAAATTTAATATGTTATCTAATATCAAGCATGTAAGCTACAATTAAAATTTCATCTCAATTGGATAAACCAATAAATTACTAAAAATTAAATATTATGCTGCTATATTTCAGCTTGTATAGCATGGTCGACTGAGTTTGACTTGGGGAAACTCATCCTACCATAGGTCCAAGAACTCTAAAAATTATAAATTTTTTGACTAACACTCCTATTTAGTTTTCCAATATATATCCAAAATTCAAGTTAATATGAGTTAAGCACAAAATATTAAAAACCATTTACTAGACTATTTACTTATTACTAAATTCATCATCACATTTTTTATTGATGATCTCATGCAACTAGGGTTTTCAATTTATAACCCTACTACCCTAATCATTAACAACATTAATCTAATACAAAAGGTTTAAGATTTCAATTAATATTCAAAGAAGTTAGGAGAAAATTTAATCAATAACTATAGATACTGAGGTAGATTGAACTAGGATTTAATGTAATTTAGGAATGGGTCCTTACAAATCTGCCCTCATTTTAGAGTTTCCTCTTGAAACTCTAAAAGTGGTTGGTATGGCATCTCTGCATCTCATGTTTGAGTTTTCATGTTGCTTCTTCAACTCCATGATATTTCCATAAGACCTTCACCAAAGGTATATCATGTCTATGCAACCTTTTGATTTTCCTATCCATAATCTGAATTGGAACTTCCTCAAAGGTCACTTAATCTGCTAACTATACAACATTTGGATAGACTTATCAATATTTGGATGATACCTTCTTAGCATAGATATATGGAATATACTGTGTAGCTTCTCTAATTTAGGTGGCAACTCAATTCTGTAAGCTACTTTTCCAACCCATCATAGAATAGGATATTGTCGTATATTTCTAGGAGCTAAATTGCCCCGCTTGCCAAATCTGAGAACACCTTTCCAAGGAGAAACCTTTAGATATACTAGATCCCCTACTTGAAACTCAAGAGGTCTAAGCCTGCGATCTGCATAACTTTTCTATCTATCCTGTGCAACTTTCAATTGTTGGCATATTATAGAGATCTTCTTAGAAGTTTGTTGTACTATATCAGGTCCCAACATCTATCTCCCACCAACCTAATGCCAAAATATTGGCAATCTACACTTTCGACCATATAGAGCTTCATAAGGTGTCATTCCAATACTAGATTTGTAAGCATCATTATATAAATAATCGATCAAGATGACATGCAAATCCCAAATTCCAGGGAACTGTACAATACACCCTAAGCATGTCTTCAAGGGTTTGTATTGTCCCTTCTGACTATCCATCAATCTAGGGATGAAAAGAAGTATTGAACTTCAATTGAGTTCCCATTTTTCAAATAGTCTATCACATAACCTAGAAGCAAACTATGGACCTCTATCTAATACAATAAAAAGTGGAACTCCATGTAGTCTGATCTTCTCATCAACATATATCTGAGCTAGTCATTCAATAGAAAAAAGCATCTTGATAGGAAGAAAATGAGTTGTCTTTGTCAATCAATCTATGAAAATCCATATGGAATCATGTCCCTTATAAGAATAGGGTAAGATACTACAATATCCATAGTAACATGATCCCATTTTCACTCTGGTTTAGGCAAAGGTTGCAAATACCCAACGAGTCTTTGATTTTCTATCTTTACTTTCTTACATACACCAAATCTTGCAACACATAAACTACATCTTTCATCATTCCAGACTACCAATAGAATTCCTTACGATTTTTATACATTTTGGAACAATCTGGATGCATCACATACATAAAATAATGTGCTTCCTCAAGCATAATATTTATCAACTCTGCCTGATCTGGGACACATAGCCTTCCCTAAAACATAAAGGGTCCTCATTAGTGAAATGGAAGCCTTCTCTCTTCCCTTCTCGCACTTATTTAATCTATTTCCCCAACACATATTTTATTTGGACTTGTTCCAGAGGACCACCAGAAGATGTCAAATCTATATGCACATTCATCTCTTTTAGAGACAAAAGAATGTCCCTTCTAATGCATGCCATGGAATTCATCTCTATAACATGCATAGAAGATGACAACTTTCTACTCAATGCATCTACCATCGCATTTGTTTTTCTAGGATGGTAATCAATTGTGCAATTGTGGTCTTTAATCAATTAAAGCCATATACACCACCTCATATTTATATATTTTGATGTGCAGATGTATCTTTAGGCTCTTATGATCAATATATACCTGACAAGGCTCTCCATATAGATAATGCTACTAGTTCATCAATGTTAAGACTACTGCAACAAATTCTAAGTCATGAGTAGGTTAATTTTCTTCATGTTTCCTCAACTATTTAGAAGCCTATGCGACTACCTTATCATCCTGCATAATAACACAACCTAAACCCTTCTTATAAGCATCCCAATATACAACAAAAAGTTTCCCTATCTCAAGAAGAGTTAGGACTGATGCAGATGTCAATAGCTTCTTTCATTGTCAAATGACTCAAAGGAATGGAAATAATGTTGAAGTCCTATGTAATCCTTATATAATATCCTACTAATACAAGAACACTCATCAATTCAATGGGTGTCTTGGGCTTCTCCCACTAGAGTATAGATTCCACCTTCTTTGGATCAACACAAATCCCTTCAATGAAAATCACATGTCCTAGAAATACCGCCTCAGATAACCAAAACTCACATTTATTAAACTTGGCATATAGCTTATTTTGTCTCAATAAGTGTAAAGCTAATTGTTAATTCTCTTCATGATGCGCCCTATTCATAGAATTTATCAAAATATCATCAACGAATACGACAATAAACTAATTAAGGTATTGATGAAATACTTTGTTCATCAAGTCCATAAAGTTGATGGTGAATTGGTTAGTCCAAACGACATAACCAAAAACATATAGTGGCCATATCTACTCCTAAAAGTTGTCTTAGGAACATCTTCAACCTTTACCCTGAGCTGATGATAACCTGGTCGCAAATCAATCTTAGAGAACACTGTTGCCATTCTCAATTGATCAAAAATATCATCAATCCTAGGCAAAGGATATTTATTCTTGATAGTGAATTTGTAGATTTGCCAATAATCGATACATAAACACATCATTTCATCCTTCTTCTTCAAAAATGATATTGGTGCTCCCCATGGTGATGTTCTAGGTCAAATAAAACCCTTATCTATCAATTCTTGTAATTCCTTCTTTAGCTTTCTTAGTTCAGCTAGAGCCATGCCATATGGTGCTTGTGCAATAGGTTGAGTACCCAGATTTAGATTGATCTCAAAATTAATCTCTCTAACTGGAGGTAATCCTGGCAGCTCATCTAGAAAAGCATCACTATACTCTTTTCATACGGGTACATCAGATAAGGTAGCATTCTCAACCCTAGTATCCATCACTTGTGCAAGATAACATATACATCCCTTCCTCATCATTTTCTCAACAACTATAGAAGATATCAAACATGTAGGTAATACTTTCTATTCCCCTTGAAACATCCAATAAAAATCTCCATCGAAGAAGATAGCTTCCTTGCTAAAGAAATCTAGCTTCATCCGTTATTGCTCTAAGGAATTCATTCCTAAATAATATCAAAGTTGTGTACTTCAAGTTGTCATAGGTCCACTTGTATCCATTGTCCATTAAATCTTAGAACACACCTTGGACAAACCTCTCTCACAACTGTAGGTTAACAATAGGTATCTCTAACAACAAATCATAAGGTATCTCCTCAACAGATAGTTGACCTCTAGCTATGACATCCCGAGTCATGTAAGAATTTGAAGCACCAGAGTCAATCGACACTATAACATGAATAAGAATGGATGTAACTAAACAAATCTAAACCATCACAAAATGTGGAGAAATTACTCCTCTTGCCTTGTTAAATCAAAAGCATGGGTTTTCTCCTGCTATCTACCTTGACCTCATCCTCTGCCCTAATGTATTGTGGCTCCCTGAGTGCTGGAACATGCATGTGATGAATACCCTCTTTCTGAGCTCTCTTGCACTATCAGTCTCTTAAATGTAGTCATTGATTGTTGCTGAATTCTCTATGATCTACATGAGCGGATAGATGTTATATAATCCATGATAATTTTTCTTGTTTTTGTTGATGCAGTCAGACGTGTGGAGCATTTCATCCAGCAAAGGTGGGAGTTTGAGTCCCGCAAGAGGGCAGGTGGTGAGAGTAGGCCAAGACTGAATGCATAGTCGAGGATGACTAGGATGCCTGCATATCCTTCTAGGAGGCCATATGTGTTAGCTAGGGCACCACCACATATTCCATATGGCAGGGGTACTACTACTTTTGTAGCTAGAGGACCAGCACCATAGAGGACATAGAGTATAGGAGTTGTGATAGGATCTCATAGGCCGATCTTTCACTCGACTCCACCATAGTGTACATATTGCAACAAGTTCCATAAATGTCCATGTTGGGGCCCTAATTTCAAAGGTTTTTTATATGTGGTCAAGAAGGACATTCTATCAGGGATTTTCCAACCCTTTCTTAAAATGCTTGATCTTATTCTCATTTGTGACGCATTGCTGAGGACAAAACCTAAGCAAATCAAAAAAAGAAACTCCTATTCGGGGTCACTGTCATCTGTCTATGCCTCAATGTCTCAAACTGTCAGATGTTGTCATGTATGTATGTGGCAGGATAATAGGAGGACTCAAACCTCTTTCTAAATTCAGCCCATGTCAGACTCTGTTCATCCATGTGTGTCTCTCCCATGCTCTAGCAATGACTTGCATTTTCTTTTAGAAGATAAGTAGCATGATTCACCTTCTCTACATCTGATACATGAGCTATTTTAAACACTTATCCAATTTCATATAGCCAAGAATTTTCTTATGCATGATCAGTATTTCCATAGAAGGCATAGGCACCCATCTTTCTCATCCTCTAATAAGACTTACTAATGTCTCACAATGGATCAAGAATGATTGAAGGTGATGGAGGGACTACTCTTATTGTTGTGTGAGTTATCACTGACACTAGTCTCTGTGCCATAGCATAGAGAGGATCAATGGTAGATAAGGTAGTCACTGAATGATGTTGATCCATTACTTCAATAGGAGGCTCTTCCTACCCTGGTTCATCCCTAGCACCACCTAATGGAGGTACCAACATAGAGACTCTCCACTTGTTCTTCACCACTACCATCCATGATATTATAGAAAGGAGAATATGCCATATATCATTAGATAATTTGGTGGACCAAATAAGACTTATAAACTCATTTAATGTCCATGTAGATAGGCACTAACAAAATCCTAGGCTCTGATACCACAATTTGTGGGCCCCCACCTCTGAGACCCGTAGTGTTATCCAAACTGTCCACACTAATAATCATATTAGCCCTCAAATCCTAGAATCAAAACATTTTATTATATGAAAAACACAAATAGATCTTGCACAAGAAATTAAAGTAGTATTCATTTTCATCAGATCATATATAAGCAAACCCTATATGTAAGCATTGTTCAAGATAAAACTCTAATACAACATGAAGCATAAAGTTATACTATAGCATTCACATAAGCATCCTAGATCACGATAAAGTACAACACTACAAGCACACACACCCTCCTAGAACTCCCTAGAATAGGGATGACCTATACATATAACCTACAACAAGAAGAGAATTATCCACCTCATATGGTGAAGACATGATCATTATGAATGAGAAACTCCTAGGTGAATTGAAGATAAACCAGTACCTATAAAATTTTAAACCATTATGCATTAGCATACAGAGTGAGTAGAATAGGTTGAAGACAAAACTAGCATTGAACGAATTCTTTCCAAACTAATAAAACACAAGTGAATCTCAGATAAATCAAACAATTAAAAATATTATGTAGGTAATGGAAAATATAAACTACATATAATGAACATGAAATAACAAATAAACTAACATGTAAATTGGAGATAGATAATAAAATCTTATTCTCATCTTGTCAAAGTTCATTATTATGTTTGGCCTAAAATTACTTGATCTATACCTGATCAAGTAAAAGTCAATACGCCAGGCTCTTGTGTCAATGAATCATTGTCCACATCTTAATATTTATTTGTAATCTTTATATAAACAACAAACTCTGGTCTACCTTAGAGTTTCCAAACACTATATAGGTAAGAGCATAAAGCCTCTTTACCTCACAGATCTTATCTCCGGTACATGAGCTAGGTTTAAAGGCATAAGTGTCAAAGATAGGGCATCATGTATGAGATACTAAAAAAAGCTATTGCTACTGATCCCTTTCACATCATTGTCAAAGTTTCCATATCAATGTTCCTCATACAATCCATTTCATTTACTTAGCATCAGAGAATTTAGCTTAGTATCTCATATGGAAATCTTTCCTAAATTTGGGTGATCTAGCCTTCAAGGTCTAGAATCACACTCCATCATTCCTTTTCATAATCTAAGGACTATTGGAAGGAATCCCATTACAATTCCCCACTACAAACCTATGGGGAAATTCACTATGTTCAAGGTCCTTTCTAGATGACTTAGGTTATACTGAATATTAATTACATTTACTCACTTTAAAGAAAATATGAGGTAATTAATATGACATATATGTGATTTCACATTCTAACCCTAGAATATGTGGATTAGGGTTTCAAAGATACATTGCATTTCAATTCATATTACAAATATACGATATATCTATTTTGATCACATAAATTCAAATGAACCAATCTCAACTCAAGAATTCACTTAATATGCATAATAGTGTCCTATTTAACCAATACGTGGAATTCGTAATGTATAAATAATAATAATGTGCAATATGAATTTAAGAAATACATATTTCTCATGACCAATAAAATTTAACATCCATTGTTTCATTTGCAAGGATCAAGACAAGAATCATATTCAAGATCAAGAAAAATCAGTCCTATACAATGTTGGAGTGGCTCAACTTCCACCGGTTGCACTTTAATGAGTAGATTTTATGTTATAGTTCAATAAGAGTTTTCAAATGAACCTACGCCAATCACCTCAAGTGAGAAAAACCCAAAATTCATAGACCAGCTACTGTTAATTTCTCGCTTCAAGAAATCAGAATTTTCATGCTCCTTTTTTCTTAAGAACCTAGAAGAAGAAGAAATGAAGAAAAATGATGAGAGAAGATATTTATTTGATATATTTTGATCCACATCCCTGGAGTAACGATTCTTTACACAAGATAAAGTAAAAGAAATTAAACCTATAAAAGATTTATGATCTATATAGAATTTACTAACCTTGGAAAGGTCTTGAAATTTGAAATTTTAACTTCAAATTCTCCAAACCCTAGAACCCCTCATCTCTCAAGCATTCTGAAGCTCTAAAGTGTAGGATGAAAATGGGAGGATCTTGGGTCATAATAGTGTCCTATATACTCATTAAGGTTCTTGTAATAATTAATTATAGACAGTTTTAGTCCTTTTTTATTATTTTAGAAAATCTAGTCGACTTAGTTGTTCCTGGTAGAAACTCGACCAACACAAGGTTCTTTTGTGACATCAAAATGTTCCAAAAATTACAAAATTAATATGCTATTTAAAATCAAGTATTTAATCTATAATTAATATTTTGGCTCAATTGGATAAGCCAATAAATGTTAAAAATCAAATATTACACAGCTATACTTCAACCTATGTAGCATAGTCGACCGAGTTTGTCTTCGGGAAACTCGACCGACCAACAGGTCCAAGAAACTTGAAAATTCTGAAAAGTTTCACAAACACTCCTACTTGAGTTATCCAATATATATACAAAATTCAAGCTAATACGAGTTACATACAAAATAATAAAAACCATTTACCAGACTGTTATACTTAACACTAAATTCATCATCACATTTTCTCTTGATGATTTCATGAAACCATGGTTTTCAATTTATAACTCTACTAACTAATAATTCACAATATTAATTTAAGAAATAAGTTTTAAAATTTTGATTAATATTCAACCTAATTAGGAGAAATTAATTCAATAACTATTAATGCTTAGAAAGATTGAACTAGGATTTAATATAATTTAGGAATGGGTCTTAGCAATTAGGGTTTAGGGTTAGAGACTACACCCTGCCTCTCAGGGTTTCTATGTCCCTTAACCAACTAGGGTTTTCCTATACCAACCCTATCTCACTCTAGGGTTTACTTTACAAGGGAAAAACCCATAAAATAATTTTCTATACGTTCTTATTACATGTACATTAATTGGTAAAGGGTTCCTGAATCCTACTTCTTCTAAGAAACACTAACTTGAGATGAGGATTAAAGTTCCTTTTGGGGTTTATTAAGCAAGAGAATGAGAAGTGGATGAAATTAGAGATGAGAAGACTTAGAGGAAACATTAATTATGGAAAACCCTAGGTTTTGGCCACATCGGTATCACATTGGCTAAGGGAGTCCTTGTATACCAACTTAATGGTGCAAAGGAAAATTTGCCAAGCCCCAAAACCATGATCCATTCTAGACACCATTACCATCAAGTCATGCCTTAATAAGTTCCATTTTATTTCTATGGATTACATGAAATTATAAACTAATAAATATTATTCAAAAAATATGGGGCTCTGATACCAAATGTAAGGACCTCACTTTCAACATCCCCCAATTAAGGAAAGACTCAAAAAGTTGAGAGCCATTACCTAAAATTCCCAAGGATCTAGATTTTACCAAATAACAAATAATAGAAAATAATTTCCATCAATTAAAATACATGGTTTATAAGATACTCCTCTAAGGAGTTATAAAAAAATTTATCATCAAAATTTACATATGAGAAGAAGTATCTATCTAATACCCCTTAACTTAGCTTTAATGCCTTCAAGTAATTTCATCTGGTTTATCCTGTCTTGGTACCTTCTTATCTTGCATTTACCTAAAATGGAGTGAAGCAAAAGCATGGATCAATATATTGCTATACAATGTACATGGGTACATGCAAAAATATGCAAGTAAGCTAACAACATATAATCAAAGAATTACCTGCAAATAAGAACTGACGGTTTCATTGCATATTCCAACCCATGCAAGATATGCTCTCTTGGATGTGACCGCTATCCCTCTAGGGATCGTGTGAATCATGCACCGATGCATGTCATCTTAGGGTTTAAAATATGATATCTTTCTTTATGTAATACTCATAGTGGCATTATAATTGAGTAGAGTGTAAATAAAACCAAGTTATTGAGTCAAACGTCAAGAAAACCTCAGAAAATATCAACAAACTATATTGTGGATAGTCATAACCATGACCTCATACCTTCTGTAGAACCATGCAGATATCATGCAGTATATAATTCAAGTATATTCAATCAATCCAATCAATGGATCTAAGCAATCAACATTTTAATCTACATGTAAATCCTAAAGTGCCACCTTCATATTATTCAAACTAAACCCTACCCAGGTTCTAATCTAGGGTTTAGGGTTGTCTCATGTTTGGTTAAGGAATAAGGATACAAACCCTAATTTGATTGGTTTTCAAACACTAGGCGAAGACCCTAATTACTAGATCCATCATATCCTTTCATAATGATCACTTAGATCAGATTAAGTTTATTAAGATAGAAAGTTATGATCATTAAACCCTAATCATTCACATGTATGTCTATCCACTTTTAGGAACTTTGATTATCATCATTATGATCATAATCATGTTAAAATACAATTATATCCCACATTATCAGTTTACATCTCAAGGAATAATATTTAACAAGATTAACAACCTATTCATCAAAAACTAGGGTTTAAATGCATTAATCACCACTTTAACACATATTAGCACTAATTTTGGAATTGCAATAAGAATTAATCATTGAATTCCTTTTATTCATATTCCTCTCATTTTTTGATCGGATTCATATATAATTTCATCTCGACTAGATTTAATGAGTAATTACTCGAATAAAGAAAGATTAATACATTTAGGCCAATCAGAGGCCGCCACGTCAACATCATACCATATTATCAACTTACCAGAATTTGACTCAGGATTAGCAGAAAAGACCTATTCATCCTCGGGTTTTGAATGTGCAACCACAAGAAAGGTAGTCATTTGACTCTATTCCTTCACTTTCCCCGTGCTAGGGAGTGCTCGACACCCAACACCACGATATCTCACACCAAGCCTGCTGAAGCTTCTCCCTTAACAGCTAGGGTCACCACTATTGTTCCCATACATCTTTGGGTCTTCCTCTCATTCAATAGAGTTAAGGTTGCCTCCGTCTTCCACCTCTATATCCAAATCCACCTCCCACCACGACCTTTTTAGCACCCTAGTCTTCTATTACTTTCCAGCAACATAGCACTTATTGCGGATTTTAAGAGTTGGATCCTCGATACCGCAAGTCTAGAGGCTGAAAGAAAAAGCTAGGAGATCATGTTTTCTTATAGTCTGTTAATGAAGGGTAAATCAATGGAAGAAGGACTATTAGACAAAAGGGTAAAACCCACATATATACATATGGTGCTCAAGGTAACATTTTGGTGGTCCTTCGGGAGGATGCGTGTCCTATCCTAAATAACAACAAGTTTATGATTCCATCTTTCCTTGATTGTACAACTTGACCAATATTTTTATTAGAGGGGTGTATCAAGTTTTTGGTATACTCGTTATTTCCTTCCAGTCTTTATTTTCTCCACCTCTTTATGACAAATACTCATCGAAAGTAGATATGGTTGTCAAAAGGAAAACATTAAATAAATTCCCAATATAGAAACTGACATATACACAACTTAATTTCCAACTTTACTTGATTGACACACAAGAAGCCATAAAGAAAAGTATATACTTATATTGCACATATTGCATAATTGATCATTAATCGGTAAAGAAACACTTAATGACTTGGGGTTTTAATTATTATTTCTCTCTATTTGTCAATTTTTTTTTCAAGGAAACTCACTAATACCCTTTCCAATTCATATTTAGCTTTGGGATCTATTGAGATGTCTTTTTTATTTAAAATTTTCTCTTTTAAACATTTCATTAAAATAAATACCTTTATCTCATGAAATATTCTTTTTCTCTCAAATTCTAGAATTCTCTTCTTTTCCTTATTATATGCAAGTATACCAAAAGTTAGATAGAAATATTCTTGTTTTATGCCTCAAACATTGTGGTGCCATTCTTAACTAGATAAAATACTCTTTTAATTATCTAAAACACCACATAATTTATTTTCTTTCGGAATATTGCATATTATCTTATATTATAGTTTTATAATAAGTCATAGGGCCAATTCTATTTATTTATGTTAAAAATCTTTTATTTCTTTGTCTTCTGCCCCAATGACCAATTTGCAAAGAAAATAGTTTCATGAGCCTCATGGGGTGCACCCATGCCACAAAATGAACGACTTTATTTTATGAATAATACAATTAAAGTATCCACTTGTCAATCCAAGACTTGAATTTATATATTTCAAATTCACCAAATTTGAGGATGTTATAGAAGACATCCCATGACCGAATGTCTACCCATTAGAGCACCTACCTTAGAACTTATCCACCCCTAGTCATCTAGCCAATTTCTCTTTAGTGCCACCCCTGAATCTCTACCATTAAAGGTCAAGAGAGTGTTGAGCAGGCCATGGAGGCTCTAGTTCCTGGTTAGGCTATTGGATGTATATATCTCGTTCCAACATTTGGTGATGAGAATTAGGATTATCTAGAGACCAATGACACTGATGTCTAATAGATCTAAAAAATGACTTCTGTTTCTATATTGTCCAATTTGCAAGTGAACATGATTACTACAATGTGATACCGGGAGGGCCATGGACCCTATATAGTTCTCATCTGACAGTCAAGACATGGAGGATTCAATCCAGGCAAAGGAAAACACACCTGTGGTGTGTCTGCAGATTTTAAATAGCCACTAGTTCAAAATCAGTCCTCTTACCTCTTGAGGTAGCGAGTTCAGAGTTCACTACTAGGTAATGAAAATGAAATCAATGGAATTTTGGGTTACGATGCTTATTTTGGTACATTGGATAACTACTTGAACCCAAATTCTCAGTCAATGTTGGCTAAAGAGCTTTGAGACTTCCCACCTAAGGAGATAATGTGAATCAATAATGAAAATGATGTGAAGATCAATGAAGCTTTTAGACATAGGTCAAAGGTACAACTACTATTGTCAATAGACACCAAGTTAAGGGCCCGATCAATAAGGATTCATTTTTTGAATTGTGAAGAGAGGTGTCTCCTTTCATATATGTAAAATTGATTCCACATATTTGTGATTTGTGGATCACATGGTTCATTTCATATCATGCTCTTTCTGACTCAACTTGTTCATTTCTTATTTCTATATAATCTACTCCCGTTCCACATATTTGAGATTTTTGGATCATATGATTCATTTCATATCATGCTCTTTCTGACTCAACTTGAGTCAGATTCAAATTTGTGGATGGTGGGTGTTTTCGTCTTTCACACAGTTTCTTGTTTCACATGGACTCTACCTTCTTGTGAATCTCAATCTTCTTTCTTCTATGCATTCTCTCTCTCTCTTCTTGCCTCCTCATGCTTAATCCTATTTCTCTCTGTGTTCCTCATTCTTAGTCGAGTTAGATGACACCTAACATGATAGGATTTAGGCTCCCCAAAACCCTAACGACCACACGGTTCCATGCTTCCCCTATTTCCCATTGTGGTTGTGATTTTTGGCCACCTCGGGGAGACACACACACGCATAGACACACACATGCATGCACACACACACATTATATATATATATATATATATATGTATGTATGTATGTATGTATATATATGTATGTATATATATGTATATATATGTATATATATGTATATATACATATATATGTATGTATATATAACATATATATGTATGTATGTATATATAGCCTTTCTATATCCACATTCCACATTCAACACTCAACAAGCGTTTCTAAGCCTTCATTGGTGGTCATCACCCCATACATGCTCTTCTCCAACATCCACCATCGTTGGCTTCTATTGGACAATGACACACAAACCTTAGAGTGTTCTTTTGAGCTGCCACATTGGACCTTGTAAAAGTTTTCTTAGACATTGATTTCATCTCAGTCAATATATACTCATTTTTCATAATTCCAATTTTGTACTCCTAGTATCATTTCTAGATTGATTCATCCACACACCCATCATTTTCCCCCATGGTTTCTCACACATTGGTTCCATTTTGATGTATCACGTCTTTTGAGACCATAATTTCCAATGCGTCACTTGAGTTGGAGAGTTCCTGGACACAGATCAACATTGATGTGTGATGCGAGTGTATTCTAGTCTTTTAGTTTTAATTCTTATTCGAGAATTTTAGTAAATAGTTTCATCTTTGACAAATCATAAATAATGTTCTCTATATAAAAAATATGTAAAAATATTTTCTAAAATAAAAAAAAATAAGTTCTAACCAATTGTATAGGTTTTATAATCAAAGTCCAATGTATTAAGAAGTAAAAATTTTAGGGTTTATAATATGCACCTTAATTAATGAACTATATACCTAATGTGATATTAGATGAAAGTGCATAATCTAGATCTAGAGTTTGGACCATGGCCTGTAACACATATCGCTGATGTATGTTTCTTATCATAATAATTCATATTAAATAATTATGTATATTGTCTCTCACCTAGACTTAATTATGGCATATTGTTGTATATTCCTCTTAGCTATACCAATCTGGACCCAACTGCGTCCAATTTACTAAAATTTATCTTATATACTGTTAAGAATGAAAATTGAATCTCTTTTATTTATCTCGTTCATACTTTTCAGTTTGCAACTCTTATTGCATTATTTCATATTATTATTTCATTTCATAATGGAAACCCTAAATTGATTAATTTCTTGGGCTAAACTTGTCTCTCTATTACATGCATGTTTGATTGTTAAGACTATTATTCCCTATCAGTAGCAGTACATTATGTGTTCTGACCCTATTGTACAACTTTTTTGATAGATGGGCTTTTGGTGCTCTCACCTCGGCCCCATGTGCTCTCACCTGATATCTATACCATTACATAAAGGATTGTGGGTTCTCTCACCTCCTTCCTAGATATATGAGGTGGAAGTGTTTTGTCTCTATTTTTAGATGGGTGTAGTCTAATAGTTAATCTGCATGTAAAAGATTTATTTATTTGTTGTTCACTAATATGAGATTTTAAAGGCAAGAATTGATAGTTGTAAACTTCTTGTTTTCTTCATGTAATATTTTTGTCTCACTATATGAAGCTTTTGTTATCCAATTGGATGATTCTTTCTGTCTTGTTTGGTAAGCCTTATTATGTTATTCATTGTCTTTTTTCACTAATATTGTTCAATTACTATAATATTCATATACCGGGTTTTATGTTTACAACATCCACTTTGTCTTTTCTTGTGGGGTATGCTTCCAACACCTAGGTGGGGAGTAAGGAGGAGTGGACCATAGTTAAATAGGAATTATCTAGTTGTAGTTGATCTATCTCTATAGATCTTGATTCCTAAAATATAGGATGATTTGCCTAAATCCTTCATAGAGAAGGTAATTCCCATAAGATCTTTACCGTATGTAATGTAGGGATTTTGTTCCCCATAAATAGTATGTTATCTACATACAATATGAGGAATACAACTATGCTCCCACGAACCTTCATGTAAACACATGGTTTATCTTCATTTTTACTAAATACAATCTCTTTGACCATTTCATCAAATCCAATATTCCATCTCTGAGATGCTTTCTTCAATCCATAGATTGACCTTTGAGCTAGATCTAGCAGGACAAACATTCAGCCTAAAAGATTTGGTTATATAGTGAGTCAATAAGGTGCAAAGTTAGTAATAAATGATGAGCCAACAACCTACGTAGAAGCTATTGAAGGACCAGAATCTAAGAAGTGGCTTGAGGCCATGACATCTGAGATGGACTCAATGTACTCCAACAAGGTATGGACCTTGGTGGATCCATATGAAGGGGTAAAACCCACAAGGTACAAATGGGTCTTGATGAGAAAGATCAACATGGATGGTAATGCACAAATCTATAAGGGAAGATTGGTTGTGAAAGGTTTCAGACAAGTTCAAGGTGCCGACTATGAAAAAAATTTCACCAGTTGCCATGGTTAAATCCATTAGGATCATTCTTTTGATTACAGCTTATTATGACTATGAGATTTTGCAGATGGATGTCAAAACCACTTTCCTAAATGAGAATCTTCTTTAGGATATGTACATGGCACAACATGAAGGATTTATACCAAAGGTATCCAATAAAGTTACAAGAGGAACTTGAGATTCCACATCATCTTGTGAGTCATGTTGATCCTTATTTACCTGTGGAGGTTCAATGTTTTCTTCTTGGTCTCAAACTTCTTTGAGTTCTACTTTTCTCCCACTATTTTCTTTGTAAATAAATTCTTTCTCTAAGAATGCAACATTCCTTGTGAGAAATACTTTATTGTCAAATGGAGTGTAAACGTAGTATCCTTTGATTTCTTAGGGATATCCAACAAAATAATATTTCTTCAATTTGGTCCAAGCTTTTCAAAAAACATTTTCCTTACAAACGTTGCACATCCCAAAATCTTCATAAAAGGCACATCGGGACATTTCCCATGCCATATCTCATATGGTGTCTTTTGAACCGATTTAGATGGTACATGGTTAAGTGTAAAAGTGGAGGTTTCTAAATCATATCCCCATAATGAAATCTGAAGATAAAAAAACTCATCATTGATCATACCATATCTAGTAATGTGCTTATTCCTTCTTTCTAATACACCATTATCTTGTGGTGTTCTAGGTGGAGTACATTGTTATACGATACCACAGGCTCGTATAAGGTCCTCAAAATCTTGGCTTAAGTATTCTCAACCTCGATCAGAATGAAGTTCTTTAATACTTCTGCACTTCATTCATGAAATCCTTGAACTTCTCAAGGTATTATGACTTGTCTTTCATCAAGTACACATAGCCAAACCTACTAAGTTAATCTGTGAAAGTTATAAAATATTGGAAACCGCCTCTAGTATTTGTTCTAAAAGGCCCACACATATCAATATATATAGGTCTTAATAAATCATTTCCTCTCTAATTGTGACTAGTGAAATGAGTCTTTATCCTCTTTCCCAATAAACAAGATTCACATGTCTCTATCGATTCTAAACTAAAAGAGTCTAGATAACTATCTGACTACATTCTTGATATGCGTTTCTCATTGATGTGCCCTAGACGACAATGCCAAATGTATGTTTTGTTTGAGTTATCTAGCTTTAGCCTTGTATTTATGTTATAAAAATTTGTCTCTATATCTAGAAAATAAAGACAATAAGAGTTTGGGGCACTACCATAAAAGATCTCATCTTTAGAAACAGAACATTGGCCACTTTAATGTGAAATTCAAATGCATTCTTGTCCATACAAGATACAGAATTGATGTTTCTATTAATGGCAGGTACATAATATTAGTTCTCTAACTCGATTACAAGCCCACTGTGTAGAGATAAATAATAGGTTCCAACTATAGTGGTATCAACTCTTGCTCCATTTTTGACACAAAGGTCAACCTCATCCTTTCGTAAAGGTTTACTTCATTTTAGATCCTATATTTTTTAACAATGTGAGATCCACATCCTACATCTAGTACCCAAGATGAAGAAGTAGACATATTTATCACAATAACATATATACCTAAAGTATCTATATCCCCTACTTCTTCTTTTGAATTTCTCTAGATAAAGAGGGCAATTTCTCTTCCAATATCCGACCTTGTGACAGTGGGGACAATTGCCTTCTTTGTTTCCCCCTCCTTTAGCTTTAAGTGCCAAAGACGTGGGTTTTTTGGATAGCTTTAGAACTTTTATTAGATATTCCTTTGCCCTTGCACTTCCATTTTCCTCTACCGATCATAATCACGGATTCAGGTTTGTTCTTCTTCATATGTGCTTAAGCTGTTCTCAACATGCCAAGTAATTCTGATAATGGCTTGTCAAAATCATTCATGTTGTAGTTCATGACAAACTAGTTGTATGACTCCAACAGTGATTGTAGAATCACATTTATGTCCAACTCTTGGCATAAGGGAAATCCTAATCTAACAAGGTTCTCCACATACCCAATCAAGTTGAGCAAATGGGGACCTACTGGATCTCCTTCTGTCATATTGCACTTGATCTCTGCCATTGAGACATCATATCTCTCTTATCTTGCTTGATCATGGTACACGTTCTTAAGATGTGTTACCATCTCAATAACATCCATGTTCTTATGTTGTCTCTGCAACTCATAGTTCATTGATCATAACATCAGACACTTGACATCTATGGCATCATCGATATGCATCTTGTAGACATATCTTTTTTCCGTAGGTGCAGTGGGAGAGGTTTGATCTGGCTCTAGTGTCTTTAGGTTGCAGAGCTTTCTCTCTTATGTGATAATGAATCTCAACGTCCTAAACCAATTGTGGAAGTTATTCCCATTGAGCTTTTCCTTCTCAAGAAGTGAAGGCAATAAAAACATGTTGTTTTTTGCCATTAGTTTCTACAAAAGAAATTTGCATTTTTGTCAAAACACTTTTCATTTGATTAAAAGGAAAAATTTATGACATTAATTAGGCCTTCAATTAATTATCACTCCCTCTATTTTTTCAAATTGATAGCCCTCACTATCGACTCACAATATTCTAATGTATAACATTCTAGTGATTCAAGATCCATATTTCATCAAAGTTATGTGTCAGCTAGGTCAAATCTCCCATAACTTGACTATTTATGTAAGCAACACTTTCTAGTTGCATCATATGCAACTCTTGATACATGGCATGCACAGCTATTTATCATAATCTGACTTTATGCTTCTAGGTGATTAATCCCATTAGGATCACGTAGCTAAGCCTGAACCAAAAGTGAACATTATATAACATGAATCTTGGGGAGGTAGACCCACATATCTACCATCACACTTCCACAAGATAGATATCTCACCACACTAGGGCGTTCTCACGCTTAGTCGATCAAACTTTTCGTGTATTTCGAAAATTAAGGAAAACATTTAAGACTCAATATTTAATTGATGGATTTGTATTTATAAATACACACACACACACACACACACACACATATATATATATATACATATATATATATATATATACCCAATCACCACATACTATAATATATATCATATACATACTATATCCACAACAAAATGCAATCATAGAATACGAGGAACGTTTATGGACATACTATTACAATTCATTGGAGCCACAAAAAGTGGCTACCACCTAAGGTCCACATCATATGTAGCAAAATGTTATTTTAGAAAAATGTGTTGCAAACAGATCGTTCGGTCAAATAGATTCTTCATTCGAATGGTTGTCTTACTGGTCGGTCGATTGACCTTCATAGATTGGTCGACTGACTCCTGCCTCAAGTGGTGTCTGAGCTCATCATATCGTCTGATGGGGCATCCATTCAATAGGTTGGATCCTCCTATATGTGTCCTCTTTGGTCCTCTGGACGATCCACTCGAATCCCAGTCGATCAATTCATCTTGTGAAGAACACCTTCTTTTCACGAAATATCAATTAAAAGTGACCTATTCCTATTAACTTATTACATTATAAAAGCGAAATTTTGAGTTACATTCTAGGGGGCATAGGAAGGAAAGCATTAATTTACATGTGGAGAAAAGATAGAGGTTTGATATTCAAACTGAATTACAAAAAATAAAATAGTACAACCAAACACACATATCCACAAAGTATTTTGGCCATAACCATGCATACATCCACCATCAAAACAAATTTGACGGTGACATGCATCGATTGTATATATATCATGTCATATGTATAGGAGTGTATGTCATTTTATTTGTATTTGCACATTAATCATTTTAAGTATTCACATCATATGTAATAAATAAAAAACAAAACAAAATTTGAAAAATCCAAATACACTGCAAATTGAGGTGGCTTTCTTACCACTATCGAGAAATTGGGCAGTAGATAAGGTAGTGAAATCAATTTTTTTGCCCCTATCCCAAACTAGAAGATCACGTCAACAATGATGTATTTAGAAAAGAGGGTTTGCAAGGTATAAATCTTGTATTAGAGATAGTCCAATGGAAATCCTCATAGAATGATGCTTCTAGATGTAACAACACCTGGATGACAGTTGGGGCGGTCTCCTAGTGTGACATCACAGATAACAACTAGTGTTGTCCTCCTAGAGTGTTGGTGATGACCTCCATGCCTCTATCATACTCCACGTGGACCACTAAAACTCCTTGCCACGCTTGCTAGAGCCAATAGGAAGGAGTTTGTCCCTTCGATGTCAATGTCATAGTGTTGACTTGTTCTCCCTTACTTTCTCTTAAGACTTGCTTAGGCTCTCAAGTTACCACAACTTTTAGAGGACAACATTTATCAGCATTAGTTGTATATTATAAAAGGCTTGACTATCTCTCTATTTATAGGAGGGTCAGAGTTTCCATATCAATTGGGAATCGAAGAGACAGATTTTCACAATCTAATTATTACTACGAATCTCCAATCGATTGATTGGACTTTTCCAATCAACCGATTAGAGATTCATAATAATAATTAAATTGTAAAAAATTGCCTCTTTGATTAAAAATTGATCTAGAAACCCCGACCCTCCTATAAATAGAGGACATTCAAGGCTTTTGGAAAATACAACTAACACTGACAAAGATTGTTCTCTCATAATTTGCAATCATTTGACTGGAATACTTTCCTATTCGCAAAAGCATTGCCTTTCAATTTGATGATTAGCACACATCATTATGTCATCATCATTGCTTGACCAGGATATTTGGATATTTCCATTTTCTCGATTAGTTTGTTTTGAAAATCAGATTGGCAATATGTATACTTTTCTAATTGGACATTCCAATTGGTCGATGAACCATTTCCATCAGCAATGTATGTATACCACATTCATTCGACTGGACTCTATAGTCGATTGACTGGTATAGACTCTAGTTGGTCGACTCATTTACCAATGTTGTTTAATTTTATCACCTAAACACTTTACTAATCAAGTTAAACCTTATTCATGATTAAACTTCCTATTCCAGGTGCATCCTGTGTGTGTGACCCTAGAGGTCTCAAATTATGTTGGCAGCGAATGCCCATGATTGATTTATGACATCACTAGTAATGAGCAGTATCTAGTAAGACATCATTGCTACTCAAGTACTTGTAAAGTTGAAGAATAACTTCAACTATATATGTGATCAGTGTTGCTATGATTGTATAATTCCTTAGTATCTAATATCTAGATTGAACCTGAGTCATGGAATCATCATCCTCTTAATCATTCAATCCATGTTCCTTTCACTAGATCAGACTATAGAGATGCATATGAGATCAATATGATATATTGTCTCACATGAGTATGTCCATACATTTTCTCAGTCTCACTTATCAAGTGGCAATGATAGAAACTCCATTAGGAGGGACAAGTCCTATATACATCACTCACAATCAATCATCATGTATCACAATATAAGCATCACCTTTATGGCAACCCTTATTCAAGGTCACATTGAATGTACATGTGATGAGTGTAGTGACTTCAGATTTAAGAATCACAACCATCATTTTCACATTGAGATGTGATTATGACAATTGTCCATGTATCTCTTCTTAGAGTGGGTCTGTCTGGTACAAGTACCTATGTGTTTTGTTTGATATCAAACATTATGACTAACGAGAGTCTATCATCAACCAATACACACTCTAGTCTTGGAGATTTTTTTTTCTATTGGCTTCCACAATAATATCTAACTAGGGACATAATGAAGAATGTAAATACTCTTACCATACATATAATCTTTTTGTTTAGGTCCTCAACCTGAAGACATATTTCATTGAGAAATATCATTCTTCAGATATCTATCATGTTATATCATCATCTCCTAATTGAAGAAATATATAGACGGGATTGCTTTTATTTTTAATGAAATGAATTATAAGGTATACCATTACAATCATCATATGATTGGATATCTAGGCATTCATACCAAAAATGGGATCATATAACCATGGACTTCCTGGTGGTCTTCCTAAGACAACCAAGGGTCATGATTCCATTTAGGTGATTGTTGATTAGTTGATGAAGTCAACCCACTATTCACCATTCAAGACCACCAACTATACAACTAAGATGTTCACACAAATCTATGTTATTAAGATAGTTTGTCTGTATGGAACACCAATTATCATAGGCTCCGATAGAGGTCATCGATTTACAAGAAGGTTTTGGGAGTGTCTACATTCATTTTTGGATGATCTTCTAAGAACATGTGTACTTAAGTTTCTTGGAAGTTGGGATATCCACCTGAGCTTGATTGAGTTTTGCTACATCAACAATTATCAAATGAGCATAGACAGGGCACCGGATAAGGCTTTATATGGTAGGAGATGTAGGTCACCTCTTTGTTGGTATATGAAGTAGGTGAGTACCAGTTGTTGAGTTGGAGGTGGCTCAACAGAATATAGAGAAGATCAAGGTGATCCAACAACAGTTGAAAGCAACACATGATAGGTAGAAGTCATATGCTGACAACCACCATAGACTGTTAGAGTTACCAGTTGAGGTTTCCCCTCAAAAGGGTGTGCTTAGGTTTGGAAACAAGGGTAAGTTGGCTCCTAGGTTTGTGGGACCATACCCTATTATATAATGAGTTGGCAAGGTGGCATACAAGTTGGAGTTGCCACCAGAGTTGCACAAGTTATACAACATGTTTTGTGTTTTGATGTTAAAGAAGTGTCATCTTGATGTAGAGTAGATGATATAGGTCGTAGAGGTTGAGTTAGAGGAGCATGTTACCTATGTTGAGGGTCTAGTGTTGATCATAGATAGGTGTGTGTGTAGAAGCTTAGGAAGAAATATATAGATTTAGTGAAGGTGTTTAAGCATAATCATGGGGTGGAGGAAGAAGTGTGGGATTTAGAGGATGAGATGCATAGGAAGAGGCCATCCTTGTTTGCTTAGGATTTTGTGGGGCAAAATCCTTGTTAGGGGTTTATGGTTGTAAGACCCCAAACCTTACTTAATTTGTAAACATAATTTCTTGGCCTAATTGGATGCTTACTTTCAAAATTAAACTTTTGATTATGATTTAATATCTTTTGATAAAGTTGTGTTTAGAATTTATTTAAATCCACACTTTGTTTGCTCTAGTTATATAATTTCCTATAATTTTTGGGAATTTATATAAATTGCCCATTTTTTGGGGGTGTAAATATAATTTTAATATTCTATTGAATATCTTTATAATGTTCTTAAGAATCTTACAATTTTACATCTCTTTTGGATGCTTTTGAACCTTTCTATATTGGGGTTTATATGCGCTTTATGAGGTGGTCGTGTAGTGTATTCATCAGTGCCCAATGAGATTCTTGGTGTCCGCTTGAATTTTTGCTGACCACTTGGATTCTTGGTGGCTGCTTGGATTTTCATTGATGAGTTGGATTTTTGGTGATTCCTTGGATTCTTGTTGCCTGCTTGGATTTTTGGTGACCACCTGGATTCTCAATGCCCAATTGGATTTTCAGAAACCACATGGATTCTCTATTTTCGGTTGGATTCTCAGTGCCCGCTTGGATTTTGAATGTTGGTGGCCTCTTGG
The DNA here is from genome assembly GCA_963693085.1 of Alisma plantago-aquatica. Lineage (NCBI taxonomy): Eukaryota > Viridiplantae > Streptophyta > Magnoliopsida > Alismatales > Alismataceae > Alisma > Alisma plantago-aquatica. Next base: position 860,119,659 of record OY856409.1, on the reverse strand, counting down.
ATTCTCAGTGCCTGCTTGTATTCCAATTTTTGGTGTTGATTGGATTTTTATTTTTGGTGCCCGCTTGGATTTCTAAACAACACCAAACCTCCATCCACCTATACATACCCCCTCTCTTTCTCTAATATCATCGGTGATCTTGGGGCTGCTTTTGGATGTCAATGAGAACTCATCAAGGTCAGTGGTTACATGCTTGTAGTGGATGCATGTATGAGAATTGAGGCTCCTTGGACTGATCTAGATTCATTGATCATATTCCTTGGTTCTTTCGTGTTAGATTCTTACTCTTTTACTTGTTTTCCTTACTGTTCTTCCACCTCCTTCCTCTTGTGGTCGAGTTTCATGGATTTTCTTAGTGTTTTATTACTGGAACCCTACGCATGTGGGTTGAGAACTCTATTTTTCTTCTTCATTGCTATATTTCCACCCTATTTGTGGAAAGAGGAGAAGCTCTTGGAGTTTTAGTGGATTGAATTTGACATTTGAGTGCTAATCTCATGAGTTTCTCCTTGGATTTCAGATTTCTTCCCTCTAGGCAGTCGAGTTATATGATTTTGATGCATTTCTTGCCTACCTTCTGCATGCATGTTATTCATCTTACTTTAGAGCTCGTAATATGAGAAAAGATGGCCTTTTGTGTAATGTTTGACATGAAACCGATAATAATATGAGTTCTTAATAATTCCTTTGACCTTTTGAACGTCTTTCTTCTGTAAATGAGCTTTTTTCAACATGCAATGTTTGAAATTCAAAATAGATGTCTAATGACTTCTACAAATGTCATATAGGTATATTTTTGGTATACCATGCTTAGAAATCCGACCCACACATTATACTTTTATATATAGTGGTTAACCTATGGTGATTATAAAGCTTTTATATACTATTATGTTGTTGATATGACAATTGGACAAAGCATAAAAAGCAACTCATCCGTGTTGAAATTCGTACATATTAATACCTAATTCTTATAAATACATAAGTTTTATGACTGAAGGATATTTATACTGAAATTTTGAGTGATATCGACGTGTTAGACTTGATCCAAACTTTCAGAGGGTAATGATGTTCCTATAGGAAGTTATTACTATTATTTTATGAATGGTTTTTTAGGCTTCTTTGTTCCTTAGTTGGAGTTTAAGTCCTTTCTATAGATAATGATGGGTCAGTATACCATGATGGAGTAATAAAAAACATGTTCATACATTTTATATCTTTTGAAGTTGCAATATATAATTTATTTTACAAAGATTATTTAGGATCTTGTATGTAACTTGAGTGATGAGTAAAAAAATATTTAAACCGGCCTAAGTAATCATGTGTAACCCTTATCATGTAGTGTCCTGAGTCCATAGAACTATTCTAGTGTCAAAATTTGTTGGCTAGTGAAAGGAGTAATCCAAAAGGAGCTTGGAGTTGTATATTGTTGAGTATATGTAAGTGTAGGGAGGGTATATCCATGCCATCTTGACACCAAAGTTTGGAGAGAGGTCAAGGTTGTATCTCGAATGTGGAAGTAATTGGGAGAGACTACGGGCGTATCTTGGATATGAGGGTTTATACCCTTGTTTTTGGTATCAAGTTTTGTGTACCCATTGTTGACTAGGTTGTATTAGTAGTTGGGCTGATGCACCACTGTAGTTGTTACTCGTACTAACTGAGGGGAAGATATCTTAGGATTTTGGACATCCTAGATCTTATATGGGGCTGATTTCCAGTTCATAGTGGTTAGCTAGTACTTAGAGTGGAACTCCTTAGACTACCTACAACTTAATGAAATATGTAATTCAGTAGTATAACATTATTGTTAGGGTTACTTGGGAATCATACTAGAAGATGATCCATGCCTTATTTCTTTTAATATGTGGATCATTTATAATGCGGTAAGAGAATCAATTATACTTATGAATGTACCTAAGCCTAATTTTTATGCACATTATATATATTTTTTAATTCTTTAATACAATCTACTTAAACTTCTTAAAATTCATAACCCTAGTAAGAAAAAGATTTTTTCTTGGAGATATATCTCTCGTTGGGACATGGGTCTCACCTCATGGGTTATCACATCCTTTTAGGTGATCCACATCACTGTCAGATGCAGAGTGGCGAGGAGACATAGTTTGAAGACCAGTAGTGGTAGGAGGTTGGTGTGGTTAATATAGAGTCCTAGAGACATCCTTGTACTCTTAGGTTTGGGTGGGGAGTTTTGTATATCATGTATATTGACTCATGATTTTTCTAGTATGCCTTAAGAAATGTAAATGATGTAATTATGTAGACATCATATTTTTATATAGTTTTTGCTGAGACCATGGAACTTATGTAAGGATACATGCTATGGATACATGATGCAGTTGGACCCTTGTACATATGTCTCTTATGGAATGTTGGAATTTTATTCAATTTTAATTTCATAACTTTTTTGTAATATGATTAATAAGCATTTGATTGACATTTTAGTTTTGAGTAATCTCATTTAGCATGGTTTGTTGCCACATCTTTGCACAATTTGTGTTTCTATTGAATACATAGAATAAAGACTAGATCAATGTCTATATTAACAAAGACACTATAGTCAACTATACACATTGTAACCTAAGTCTATACTAACCTAATACATATCAAACTGATCTAATTACTAACAAAATATACATGAACCTAGGTAAGTAGTATAAAATAAATAATGAAGGCTAAAAATGTGAAGGAAAATATATGGGAAATACTCAAGTAATGTAAGCTATTATTATAAGTTATACTTATCAAGTACTTGACCTTAACTGAGTGGTTTTCTCATTGAAGTATGTGGCAAATGTATTACCTAAATCAAGAAACAGAGTGAAGAGAAATAGGAATGCTAAGAAATAAAAATGAGAAGTATGAGATAAGTGAAATAGGATCCAATATTATTGTGAGAAGTCTATAAGTATATTGAGGATACGCCCTATTATACTAATACAATTTTTGCAATACAAGTATGGGTGCTTACAAATTCTGTATGTGAATAATCACTTGGTAAGTATATTAGTAAAGTTACCTAAATATTTACACCATAATATATTATGACATAAAAATACAAAGACATATGATGAATTGAAATGTAAACATAGAGTCATACTATGTGGTAGTGAAGAACTTTTACCATATGATAACTAATAAATGATTTCCAAAGTTTATACTGGCATTGGTATGATCCCTTAAGTGGACAAGAATCATTTATTTTATTTTTGTTTCATGCCGAGAAGAGAAACACTATATTTTTTATTGTTGATATTATTTAACTTGGGTATCATTTTTGTTGCACATGGTTTTTTGGAAAGATGTTGTCACATGATACCCTATTAAAGCCATCAATAATTGACATCATTCTTGCTTCAATCTGGAATGACTCATTAGAACCCTATATTGATACATAGTCACTCTCCCTCTCTCTATTAGGCTATAGGAAGAATCGTTTGTTCAACTTCATGGAGCCTCAGAACAATATGTCAAAAAAGACCAAGAATCCCCATCTTAAAGAAGTATGAGGCCCTCTCTCTTGAGCATTATGAGGGATCTTCCATTCCTATTATTGTTGATCCTTCCACTCAACTGGCTCAACTTCAATCCATACTAGGGACTGTCATGCAAGGCCTCATCAATAAGAACATTGGTGCAGGGAAACCCATTGTAGATGACTTCATTAAGCTAAAGGCTTCATGGTTCTTGGGAGAATGCAAGAAAGATATAGTAAAGAAATCCAAGAATTGGATCTTGCTCCCCCCCCTCAAGAAATACCAAAAAGCATCATCTTCCCTAAACATTTGTGGGTGAAGTGTGAAACCTTTGTCCTGAAAGGGTAGGCTAAAGTGTGGTGGCAAAATCTAACTCATACCCAACACGAGGAAACTACCTCAATGACTTCGAAGGGTTTCTGAAAGCTTTTTATCAACAATATATCCCATAGTCAAACCTAATTAGGAATGAGATGGAGTTCAACTCTATACGTCAAGATGGTGACTAAGTGACTGAGTATGTGTGTTGCTTAACCCTTCCGCCAAGATATGAAACTGGTGTCAATGATCAAAGGAAGATACAAGTGTTCATAATATGACTTAGATAACATGTAAGTGATATCTTGTCCTTGAAATTTCCACTAACAATAGAGTAATTGGTATCCAGGGCTCATTTCACCTATATGCATTGCTAGGATACATGATTTTATACACCCCATGGAACAATGCCAACCTTGGTCATGGATGCCATCTCACAGCTCTAGACACAACTACAATCTTCATCACAACAACAACAACTACCACAAAGGACCTTCTCAATCCACTCCCCATCACACTTAGGGAACACATCAACTTTGTCGCAACTACAAAAAGAAGCACCAAGGGGACTACTTCCATCCAAACCTTTGTGCTACAACTTACTTCAAGTAGGGACACCATTAGATGGAATGACTCAAACCTTAGAGGTTTCATAATTTTAAATCTTATAACCCTCGAAATAACTTGTGAAAGAAGAACAATTGCTAGAACAAAAAAACCAAGCTAACGAAGCAGTGTTCTAGGAGACTAATTACTATGGCAACTGAGGATGCTGACAACAACAAGGATGCCATTGAAGGCATAGTTATTACCATTTTTCAACTTGTGAAGACCCTTTTTGGAACTGGATCCACCAATTTTATATATATGAAGCCTTAGTAAAAATGTTGCAATTAGAAAAAATTTATATGGACTCTATCTTGGATGTCAATACACATAGTGGTTGTGTAAAGGGTACTTGTCATAGTATCCATCCTATATATATATATCTCTTTGTGGAGAAGATTTTCCTATCAACCTCCTTTGTCTTGACATGGTCGACTTTGTTATCATTCTGGGAAATGTTTGGTTGTCCATTCACCATGTCCATATCTTGTGTGGAAAGAAGCAAGTTGTCCTCACACACATCCTAATGAGGAACAAATATTGATCTTTGGATGCATAAAGTACTATAAGATCCTAGTCTCAATAATGAAGGCCCAAAAACTAACGGATTTTGGATGTAGAGAGTTCCTAGTTACAACGGCGACAGAGAATAAATCCTTGAAAATTGAAGACATAGACATAGTGGAGGAATATCCCAAAGTCTTCCCTAATGAACTCTGTGATATTCCTCTAGAGAGAGTAGAGGTCAATATCAAACTTCTTCTAGGGAGAATCCCATATCAAACTCCCCTTATGACATGTCCACAATAGAACTAATGCAGTTGAAAAAGGAGTTACAAGAGCTCCTAGACCTAAGAGCTCGAGATGTTCAACAGGGGATTCAATGGAGACATGTTATAACAAGGGTTCCTAAGTGTGGTATACCCCTCCATGAGGTTAGACTTGGGGGTAGATCTAGTTCCCTCAAACAAGTAATTCCCCTAGTCCTTAGGTACAATTTATAAGGGGAATAAACAAAACAAATTCTAAGATAGTCGATTTACCAATTAAATACATGCTCTGACACCAACTTCTAAGGATTGGGTCGTAGAGGGGATTCATCTTTTACTTATTATGAAAAATAGATACAGAAACCCCAACCAAAAAGCCACAGTATAAATTTTTATAGGATAAAGGTTGTGTGCCAAATTTTCATAAGTATGGAAAAGATCAATGCTTTTCAATGTAGCAGTGGAAAGGAAAACTAACTATTACAAAATTTCATCAAAGTTCAGCATCAGGTGCACAAGGGAAAATACACTAAAAGAAAGGAATCTAATGTAGGTATATTGTTGCAATTGGAAACCATGGCATCTCAAAATCCTCTTTTTTCAAATAGGTCTAAGTAGCACCTTGAAATGATCTGGTTCCTCAGGTTGCTCCAGTTTTGGATGGGTTGAAGGCAACACCCAAAAGAAGGAAAATCAAAGACAAAGGGAAATCAACATAAAATTGACTATGTACAAATAATAAACAATTTGGCATTATTTTAGGAAGACACAGAAATCTTGAGAAGTTCCATATAAAAGGAATCAATATCTAAGATGGTAAAAGAGATTTTTTTAATAGAAATAAAAAATCAAGTAGATGAGGCATGTAGTTGTAAAAGAAATGAACTACATATAAATATTTTTTCCTTAATCAAATTCACATCAATAATATATCAATCATAATTAGTGTATGTTGACTATAATACAGACTAGAATATACTAAAAAGTTGGGCTAGAACCCATATATTCCAAACCATGGGTAGAAGGAATAAAATCTCAGTGCCAAATAAATATAGAATTTGTAGGAGGAATCAAATATCAATGCATGACATGGGAATAAAACCCGGTTTGCAATATATTTTGTGTAAGGGGAGAAAAACCCAGTGCCTTAAAACATAATATCTGGAAGGGGAGTAAAATCTAGTGCTTAAATATATGATATCACTACTTCTAGTTATATCTAGTTGATTCACACATGCAAATAGGGAAGAAAAGTAAGGTATAGTTATTTCTAAATAAGGGGATGATAACATAGAAATATTATCAAGTGGGTTAGAGGACCCATATAAATAGCAAGATTACATGAAATGATCATTAGTTATCACTACATATGATTTCAATAACGATTCACAGACATAATCTTAAAATTCTCTAAAGACTTCCATAGTGATCAAGGATTAATCAAAACTCAAAATATGCCACATATGGTAAATAGGGTATCTATCATAGTAATTTTCAATTAAATCTAGTGGAAGCACATACCCATTTAAATTGAGTGGATGCACATACCTTGGTTGAAATCTAGAAAGTTTGAATCATCAATAAGATCAGACAAGGTCACACCAAACCTAAATTCATTATATATATATATATATATATATATATATATATATATATATATATATATATATATATATATATGTGTGTGTGTGTGTGTGTGTGTGTGTGTGTGTGTGTGTGTGTGTGTTTGTTTGCGCACGCATGTTTTTGTGTGTGTATTAGGATATTTGTATTTGATTTAATTATCAAAAACCCTAATTTAGATTTTCCTAAAATATCAAATTCAAACCATGAAAACCACACCAAACGATTCCCCTCATTTTCCTAATTTGGATAACATACTCATTTTTTATGTTCCTACATTTAGTTATGCATTTTACAAAGCCATATCATTTATTAATTTATTAAATTCAAAATAATTATAAATTATGTTAATGCCCCTCCATGAGATTCAGAACCATGTGGGTGTGATAGGCTAAACAGTCAAAAGCACATGCAAAAGTATGCCACAACTCTTGAAGTCCAATAGGGTGAAAAGTCATCTCCCCTCTGATGATAAAAAAAACACAACAGAGAACTAGGGGTAGAGAGACCATTACATTAAGAAGATTCATCCCCTTCCCCACTCCTACACCATGGTTGTAGAATAGTACCAGGATGAGTAGACAATTGCACCTCAAAGCCTTCTCATGCCCCGGTGTCAACCCGATTGGTTACATGAGACCATGATAGAGCCAAAGAGCCTGTACTTGGGCCCCATGGCCATCAGAGGCAACAAAGTGGAAATTCCATTAAAGTCAGAAGATGATGAAGGAAAAAAACACTAAAGAGGAAAATAACTATGTATGTGAGAAAGCAAAGAGATACATATGAAGGGAATGTTTGACCGAAGATTTTGGTGCTAAAATGAGGAAACAAAATGGCCACAAAATCACCAAAAATCATCATTGGGATTGACACAAAGAGAAACCCATATTTGTGCCTTGTCGACAAATAGAACGACCACATTACATGAGAAAACAAGATCATCAAGAGGAAAAGGGAGGTTCAAGGAAGCTTATTGTTCCTAATTGGGTTTTGGTAAATCCAAGTGGTCACAAGAAGAAAAGGAAGATATATAGGAGCAAATCTAGAAGTGGAAAACTTGAGGAGACATTGGGGACAATAGACTACAGAAAGTCCAGTAAAAGACAACAAGGAAGGATCCCTTGGTATGTATAGAGTTGGGGATCAAGTTTTGGGGCCTAGAAGCTTTTCCTCAAAAACCATGGTGGCGAGCATATACGATTAGCTTAGCGAAAACCAGAACACTTCCAACACACGACCACCAAAAGGGATCAATGAAATGGAATAAAAAAAGCAAGGTGATGGAGAAGGAATCTATAACATCCTAAGATTTGAGGCCTCATATATAATGATCTTAAAGGGATAGTTGGACTACCCATATCACTAAGGTGCACCTCCTTTTCAGGGAGCCCATAACTAAAGAACTCCAAGTTAAGTGTGCTCAGTTTGGAGTAGTACTAGGATAGATAACCAATCGGGAAGTTTATCTTGGCTTGCATGTGAGTGATGACAAAGCATGCAGCTAAGTCTAGTGGTGGTATGTGGGGCCAGTTATCATTCTTAAAACTCTTCTAGAGCTTTGGGAAGTGGGCCCGAGAGTTACAAATGGTATCATAGCCAATTCCCCTCTAGTAGGTGGGCCCCACATGGGCATATGACACGCCATTCTTAAGTCGTGCGGTCCATGCAAGTTGGGAAGCACTATCCATTGAGATGAGATGGAGCCACCCTTGCGCTGGTAGTCGTGGATGGGATTTGGGTGTCCATGGGCCATTTTGGGTCTGTACTTAAATGGGGAAGAGATTATAAGGTTGTATATTGAGCCTTGACGAGGACTTTAAGAGTCTAAGTGCGGGAGATTGTAACGTCCCAGGATTTAAGGTCTTAGATATAATGATCTTAAATGGAATGGTTGGACTACCTATATCACCAAGGTGTATCTCTTTTTCAGGAAGCCCATCACTAAAGAACTCCAAGTTAGAGTGCTTGACTTGGAGTAGTAATAGAACGGGTGACCAGTTGGGGAGTTTATCATGACTTGTGCGTGAGTGAGGAAAAAGTGTGCAGTTAAGCATGAGTGAGGAAAAAGTGCACAGTTAAGGATATGGGTGGTCTGTGGGGCCAGTCAAATTCTACTAGAGCCTTGGGTAGTGGGCCAAGGTGTTAAAAGATCATCAAAAAAGATGTAGTTGAGAGAGAGAATGACGCGGTGTAAATTTACATATTTGAGAAATGTGCACAAACAAAAAGAAACCTGAATGGGGGTAAAAGATAGATCTCACACCATTTGATCAATTTATGGTGGCTTGCATGTGAGTGAGGACAAAGCACACAGTTAAGACTAGTGGTGGTTTGTGGGGACAATCTTCATTCCTATAACTCTGCTAGAGCCTTGGGCAGTGGGTCGGGTGTTACAGAATCATAAAAATAGATATAGTTGAGAGAGAATGAAACGGTGTAAATTCACATATTTGAGAATCAATATGCATAAAAAAACCCAAATGGGGGTAGAATATAGATCGCACACCATCTGATCAAGGTCGTACGGTTGAAGTTGATTCTACTTAAGATAAAATTGAGAAAATAAACATGATAGATATATGCTCGAAACTTGGGGAGTCTCGTAGTGAATTGTATTTTTTCTACCTAAATTGCATGGTTATTTGTAGTTATATGGGTGGGTTCCTAATTGATGGGTGAGATATTTGAATTTGGAGTTTATTTAACTTTCAACAATTTTATATATTCAAATCATTATTTGAAGATAAATTAAATATTTAATATATAATTCTTTCCTTTTACTTATCTTACACCCAACATCTATTTCTGATTTCATCTCTCCTCTGCCTACTCATAGAAATACTTCTAGTGACCCAATGATTAACTTAATTATATTAGAAAACAAAATTGTATTTATTAGTCGTTACGTAGTGTATTAGTTCAATTAGTTATATTACAGTCTTGAACACACCCCTTATTCACCAAAAGTCCATGATCTTTTATTCTTTGGCTCTTAATATATTCTAAGTCATAAAAAAGGATACACACTAAGAGATCATCAAATAAAGGGAGAAATTATGATATTTACCTAAGATTGAGTATGTTACATAAGTTTTCTACTAGATTGATCTGACTATAGAAGTCAATTTGTCATACTTTTCTGTGTCACTGATGCTTACTAATAGTCTCACAACAACCTCACCCAGGTCTTAATTGGAAGTAAGTTATGAAATCTTCAATTTTAAGATAATATGTGAGATTCAACACTAATATGTACTAAAAAATAAGAACCACCCCTTCGACAATGCCAATAACCACTAAGAAATTATTTGATGAGAGTACACATTCAGAGAAGAACACCACAAATACTATTAAGTTCCTTTCAAAGATTATAAGGAATTGTTGTTCTCTCCGTCCAACACCTCATAATAGAATCCCTGACCTTCTCTTTTTCTCTCCCCTCTTTGTCTATCTTTTTGTCTCCTTATGTTGGCACTACTTGATACACTATATCCTCAACCTATAGTCCTATTTATAGTACCATCATAGTACTTGATTAGATAAGATAAGGCCAAATATGATAAGGCATGAGAAGAGGATGCAGTAAAACTACCGGAGAGGATAATGAGAAAATAAGACTGAAGTCGATAAGACATGAAGAAAGGATGAGGCCAAACAATAACTTTAACTCAAAGAATATCTTCAATTGGACTTTTCCAATATTTCGAGATAATATTTATCATCCTAGAAATAGGTTAAGGTATGTTGTCCCAAAAACTAGTACATGAGACAAAAGTTGCATATATTTATTTATCCCCTTTTTGAAATTTGTTTTCTTAACATGAAAGAACCCAATGGATTAGTTGGTTCTCCCACTTAATCTTAATGCCATTTCAATTGTGTGCTATAATCTGTGTCATTATATTTAGCTTCTACCATATGTGCTTGATAGGTATGTGGGAGAAATTATGTCAATCTTAAGTTTAAATAGTACATAAGACACATCATGATTCTCAAGATCTACCACTGCTCACAAGCTTATAATTAGTTAAAAAGTAGGGCTAAACTAGATCCATTCATTTTCAGATGAATGAAAATGAATTAGCAACTAAATGAAAGGAGTTGGGATTGGGAAGAGATGAAAGAAAACATAGGTGTCCTTTGTGTGTTAGCATCATGAGATAGATTTGCCCAATAATCATTATTTCGGACCCTAGTTATAATGTTACGCCAGGTATAAACATGTGTTATTCACGTCTACTTTATTAAAATAAAGAAAAAATTATCTTATAATTTAAAATAATTAATAAAGTTCTCTCAGACCTTTTCATATTGTGTAGAGTAGGAATACAATTTATAAACGACCAATCTGTAATTTTAAAAAATAAATATAAATATTTCACAAATATTCCTCCACGCTCTTGAAAATGCATCCAACTCACATGCTAATTTTTTTTATACTTATCCCTCTCCAAGCCCCTCTGCAGACTTTCTATAGATGAATTTTTGATGTAGTATATAGTTGAATAAGTAAAAATAAAAGCATAGTTTACACATACAAAGGAACAATTTATGATTCTAAAAGTAAGTGCGCTTAGCTCCTTCTATGGTATGAGTCTTCTTATATAGTATATAATTTTGAAGGGAAAGATAAAATTGTAGTCTATACACAAAGACTAGATTGTAATTTCAAAGTTAATAAAATAATTTTCCCTTATTTCATTCATGGGTTTTTTATATAGTATAGTTGACTCTTCTTATATAGTATACAACTATAAAAACAAACACAAAATATAATTTACACACAGAGATGGTTTATAATTCTAAAAAATAATGAAAAATTTAGACTTAGCTTTCTCCGTGGGCTTTCTTATATAAGTATAGATGAGTCTTCTTACATAGGAAGTGTAGTTTATACATACATGACTGGTTTATGATTTCAAACAACAATGAAGAAATTACACTTAGCTCTCTGCGGGTTTTATTATATCTAATATTTATTTTCTGGTAGACGTGGCTCTAAGCAAACCATTCAAACAAATCCAAAAGTACATCAATCATTTCTAGTATTAGATATTTCGACCTTTGATTGAGATCGATGGAAACGTAAAACTACTTTCTATGAAACAAGATTGTAAGAAAATTCCGTTATGCCTTGCGATTGTGTATAAATATAAAAATGTCTCACACTTTTTTATAATATATGAAAGGTCCGATAATTTCATAATGGATAAAGATTGGCACCTGGAGAAAGGGTTAGGAGGGTGTGAGAACTGAGAAGAGGAAATGCGTGTGGAGTTATTGCCGATATCCACGGTATAGATGAGTTTGGAACAGTGACGGCGGAACAGAGAATTTGATCCATAATCGTTCAGGAAAGTCACACGGCATCCTAGTCGTTCCATAGGCGCAGTAAGTAATCCGAATTAGGAAAGGAATGGATGAATCTGACAAGGACAAATACTAATTAAGAACACGTTTCTCAAACCTTGTTCTTCCCGTTTGAGGCTTATATATATAGGACACTGGATGACATCATATCTTATCCTTACGTATCATCTTATTCAAGTCTGTCGTGTTCCATGATCTATACTCCTCTTGAATCTACGATTCTTTCGCAATCTCCAATTCCGTGAAAACATACCGTCCTGTAATGGAATTGCAACCGCAATGGGTGAAAAGAATAGTGAGGGAGAAGAAAGGGTTCCACGTTTGCTTCATTGCCGACAAGATATTGACGTCCAGCGACCTCAATGTGCAGCAGAACCGGTTTCTCATCCCAAAAGAGTTCGTGTTCACCAACGTTTGCCCCGCACTTGTAGTCCAGAATGAAATACGAAATGCTGGCTTGCTGGAAGAGCAGCAACCTTACCCTAACCTTGAGAGATGCAACCACGATGTTGGAGAGGGCGCCTCGTCCAGTACTTCTTCCCAAGTTTCCTTGATGCCTGTAGGATCGTCCATGTCTGATCGATGCTGCGGTGATACAAGCAGTAAAAGTCCAATACGTCTGCCCCTCTTTCCTTCAGAGGGGTCCTCGTCCAGTAGCGCAGGAGTTCCTTTGATGCCGGTGGCGCCATCTCTGACTGATGCAGCAGCTTCAATGACGGCGTGCATGGCATCGGAAGGATGCATGGTACCAGCTATCCTGCCCGGAGTCCCTTTGATGCTGTACACAAAGGGCGGGTGGTCGTTTGGGCCGGTGACCCTGAAGCGGTGGGAGAGCAGCGGCGCCACAATCATCAATGGCCACAACTGGGAGATCTTCAATAAGTTCAGCGGGTTGAAGCCAGGCCAAAGGGTACAGGTGTGGTCTTTCCGCACACCGGTTGTTAAGGAAACCAACATATCGCTTAACTTCATCATTGGAGAAATAGACTCTGATCACAATGATCAGTCCTGCAGCTATGATCCTGCCGCGTAGTTGCATGCTTTTTAGAATATGATGGCTGAAGGCCCGATCACGGATCAGTTGTTGGCTTAAACTGTTTTCCCCCTTTTTTTCTTCGTGTTGTATTTTAAGTTAGGGTTTACTTAGTTGGATGTAGTCCAATGATCCTAACTATGAATTTTCTGTGTAGAAGTACATTGCAAATTCACAGTTTGTCGTCCAATCACTACAATCTGTACTGGAGTTGATCTGTGAGTCGACTGTACGCTTAAACATTCTTTGTTTCTGTTCACAGTTCACAGTTCACAGTTCACAGAACAATTTGTTCATTGTTCAAATCAGTTATTAGGATTGTATTTTATTTAATTTTTGAAGTGTATGATATTAGTTAGGTATGTGCTTTATTAGTTTCTTTACCACGCACAAAATCCTGAAATTTAGCAATAAACCAAAGTGCTAGCAGATGTAAACTATAATGAAGTTGTGGTGTTGCCATACCCATTAGCGGAGGTACCTCGCCCAAACTTTTACGAAAATAAAATTGTATATAAAACTTGCCATTATACTATGCGGGCCGTGAACACGATTTTATTTAAATGGGCTGTTCAATTCTGTTTCGATTTCAAATTAGAAGACGGTTGAACATAGTCAGTCGGGTGGTTTCGGAGTTAATAGCCAGCCTCTGTTCGATTGTTAATGTGATCTAGTAACCTAGCTGTCGTTAATTCTTTTAGTTTTCATCTGACGGTCATGCAGTTTCTTTCCATCTGTACTCAATGTTTTTTCAATTCGATATACTAGATGTTTTATTTTATTAGCTAGTTTTTTTTGTTGTTGTATTTTTCATCATTCATGTTGGTTAATTGGATTTTACTAGACATTCCTTTTCTTCGGCTCCGCTGGACATCCCTCGTCTTTTCACTTTCACTCTCAGTTTTCTCGATATTCCTCCTAACATTAGTCTATTTGTTTATAAGATTGATTCTTATTTATTTTAGAACCTATATTGTTGATGAAGCCAACTTGGGAATTAGAGTGGGGGTGTCAAAAAACTAGTCTTGATTCGGTTTGACATGTGGGTTGCCTAGAACTGAAATTTAGAAATGGACCCAATTTTGTATTGTCTAACCCAGAACGGAACATCAATTATGTAGTCTTTTATTTATATTTTAATATCATTGATTTGCACCCATGTTAGAACATATATTGTGTGAATTTGTTGATCCTGAGTTGAATCAGACTGACAAAATCAAAATTGAAAATTGGGCTTCGGTTGGTTATTAACCTCCACATATGGGACCAACGTAGATTGACAAAATTAAAACCCAGAATCGGTTTTATCTGAGTTAAACTGAGCTACTCTAGGTCTTAAGTATGAATGACAACGACGAAGTAAAGTGCCTTGTGAAAAAGTGGGAAGTTTACAGTTGTACAATGTCTACCTGGTCTTCTTCATTGCTCAGCCATTGTTCGTAGGGTCAAAATCACATGGTGTCCATAATTCTTCACTAATTTTCAAGCATGCATGTCTATATGTCACTTCTTTTATACTTATGTTTCACTCTTTTCTTTACACAACACTTGATTAGTTGATTGGTTTAAGTTGTTTCCATTTTGACCGTTTGATATTCTATTGTATAGGAGTTAGTCAAAGATTGAGATATGCTTGATCAAAAATAATATCCTATCTATGTAAAAGAAAGTGGACTTAATACTGAAGTGGGTGGTGACATTCGACAATTTCTCAACCTTAGTCCCAAATTTCGATTGTGGATCTTGATGTATTATTTCTTTAGGTAATGACAAAATGTAGTAACTATGGTTGAAAATGAGAAATTCCTAAGATATTGATATCATTCTTACATTTGTCTAGAGAGAAATATATGTTTATCTTTATAATTATATGTCTATTATGTTTGAAAGGTAGGGTGTTCAAAGGACATGATTATCCAATTTTTATCTCAAAATTTCGTTTCTTTTATGGTTGAACTTAATATATAATAAAGTAAGTAGTGCTTCAACATGTTCACGGTTGTCTCACAATTATCTTTTTGTATGAACTTGTTCTTCTGGAATTTGTATGTATTTCATGTCCGTTATCTTTGAGAACTTGAGAAAAACTAAGCACGTTTCGTGGAATATGATAAGACTCAGTTAGTAACTCCTTATATGTCTCCATATAGTTATCTAAGATCTCCTAGTCATGGTGATAAATTTCCTTTTAGGGGACATATAGGGTGGTTTAATCATTTTATTTCATGAATCACTACAGGATATGCAAGGAAAATGATTAATTGCACATACTTATCCCATTCCACATGAAGGATTGCATAACTACTTTGGAAGAGACTGCATTATCACAAGTGGATGAACAAACTATGATGTATAGTCATTCTTTGTGTTAGTACCTATCAGGGTTGTACATCGGTCCAAATCTGGATCAGACCGAGGCTCGGTTAACTAAAAATTCATGAACCAAGAACCGAATTGAGACTCAGTTAACTAAAAATTCATCAACCAAGGACCAGATCGATAAGAACCGGTCCGGTCAGACTAAAAAAATCAAGGACCGCACCGGATAACATATGTTCATATACTCTTGATTATAATATTAGAACTGTCATATAAAACACAAAAGAGTGAATAATTCATTTGAGTTTGGTAACATAAATCAAGTTACAAAATTAAATTCATACAACTCGAGAGAGTAAATTGTTATAAGACTATTGGGGACCTTATTAATATATTACTTACACATAATAACATATTCAAGAATAATTATCATAAATTTGTAATATACAAAAAACGATTACTTATAATTGTTCTAAAATTGAATTGTATTATAGATAATACATAATAAACCAATTTATTAACAATTCAACTTAATGTGCATCATCATTTACATTTTTCGTATCCACAATATAATGTAATATTTAAACTTATCACTACTCAGTGCTTGTATAAGTGCAATGGTTAAAGCTATTGACATTTATTGATATCATGATGTCAGTGTGTAGACCACAATACTAATATACCTATTGGTAAATGTTAGTCATTATTGATGTATTGTACATCCTCACAACCCTTTCTAAATATTACATTTAATTAATATATATAAAATGTTACTTTATAGTAACCATCCATATCAATTTATATCAATTTTGGACCAGACTAGACTGAGGATCAAATTTAGAAAAATTTGCAGACCGAGGACCGGACTGAAAGTCAAGTTGGTCCAAGACCGAACAGGACCAAATAACTGGTCCGGTCCGGTCCGGTCTGGTCTGTTGGACTGAACTGATATATGTACATATTTATGTTGTTTACCCACTACCAAACTAATAGAGGGAAAACTCATGCCTATCAAACTAGTAGAAATATATTGGAAAATCACATGGCTAAAATATTAGAAAGATGTGTTATTAAAGAGATATATTTTGGTTAATGTTATGTTTTAGTGGTAGAGCATCTTATATATATATTTATGTTTTTCTTGCCCCTACATGTATGTAAACTTTTGTACTGATGTTCATGACTTAGTGATATTTAGTTTCAGAATTGGACTTGGGAAAACTAGAGTGGAAAAGGGTCTAGGTGGATTGTCACGTAGATCATGTGGTAGTGTACATGTATAGCATTATCTTTCACTCCCAATATGAAATGTACTGTTGTTAATAACATAATTTATAATATACATGTTGTGAGCATTGTTTTGTGTCATGATAGAATTGTTCAACTATGACATAGATTCAGTTGACTACTTTGATATTTATATTAATCTAATACAATTTTCCCTACTTGCCTAATAAAGTGTAGGGTTTTCACTAGAACCACTTACAATTGTGAGGTTTTCATTTGGGACAGACAAATAGATATATGGTGGAAAATTTTGTACACATCACAAGTATCATCTTATTACTAAAAAAATAATGGCAATGTGGAGATGATTCTCCAACTTCTCATGCTAAAGGAACCCTAATTAGCAACTTGAAATTTCATGTTTAGCTTTGATTGCATTCCTTTCAAGGCTGATTAAAAACATATCTTACTTCTGGTATTGTCCTTATGAGAAATGTCAATTTGTTTTTTTTATAAAGGCACCATCCTCTACTAGCCTAATATCAACTTTACCCATAGTTTGTTGATCAAAATATTCTTTACACGTTGATTTTAACTACAATTTTCTTACAATTTACACTTTGCAGACTCATAAGTTGGGATGCCTTTTTTGATATAAATGTTTCGTTTGGTTTTCTTTCTTCTTCTTCCTTATTACATAGAACATATTCATTTATTTTCTTTTTCACATATTTGTAGGTTGGGTTTTTTAAATTGTTTGATTCATCTATTATACTAGTAAGAACTTTTTATATTCTTAATTTTGTTACTCTATTTTTCCTATATATGTAGATTTCAAATTATTTTCTCAATCTCAAGTAGAGGATAAACATGTTTACTTATATAGTATAGGTTTCTTTATTGCTACATCTCATTTTTATGTGTCAAAAATTAATGTGTGGATTAGTTAGTCAGAACGTTTCAATCTTTCACATAAAATCATGATGTATATACGTGTAACACTGCATATTTTCATATCACATGAGCGTAAGTAAAAAAAATCCTCTATTATGGGATTAAAAGAGAAAGATTTCTCCCCCCCCCTCTCCCATACCCATGGTGGAGGCCAAATGCCCGGGAGGGTGATAAATCAAGGTGGCAACTGGGATTCGAACTCGGGTCCCTTCATGAGGAGACACCATGCTTGACCACTTGAGCCACTCCTTGTCGACAAAAATTCCTCTATTATGGAGTGTCACAAACATGATATTCATTTCAATTATAGCATTTAAGAACCATTAAATAAATTCTCATCAATTTCTCATAAAAGAAACTTGGTTACATCAAACCTAAGAAGAAAAGCATGACACGTGATGTAAAAGACTAAACTTCTATTGTAATATTTGGGATCGTGTATATAGAGCCCCACCAAGCAAACCTCTTAAAAGTTGTAGATGTGTCCTTTATCTTGACTGATCTTCCTAAGTATTAGTACCAACAGACATCTTGTCTCCAACCATGTACAAATAGGGAAAACTACCATTAAAGTAAGAGACATCAAATTTCTAATATGATAAAAATAAATTTACTATTATTGAAATTCAAACTAAGATCTGAAATCTATAAACTTATACTAAATCAAGATATATTTATTTATGAATTTTATCTATTTTTCTACCACCACTATATAAATGATTCCTCCTCTATGAAACTAAAATGTTCTCTATGGTGAAACACACCCTTTGTTGACACAATGTTCCCTCTATTGACACTGAAGTGTCCTCTATAGTGCAACAAGTCCTTTGTTAGCACATGTGCCCTCTAGGACACCTACAGTGTCTCGCACAATGCGTTCTTTGAAATGTCTTGAGACTCTCTGGTGAGGACTTATACTACAATGTATGTAGTTAATGTTTTGATGTCCCTTTTGATCTCTCCTCTTAATTTTCTTAACTATGAATCTTAATTTGTTATCTTTGAATCTATTTTTAATCTCTTATCTCTATAACTTAATCTATAATACATGAATCTATATCTCTAATCTTTAATTCTAAACTGAGCTTAAATCTAAAATGTATCTCAATTACTAAATAACTGGGATTGGAACTAAAACTCCTGTTAGATATGTGGATATAATTTTTTACTACTCTCTAATAAGTGATCTTACTCTGAAGTCTGAAATCTAGATTCTTACTGTCTAGATAATCTTAATTTGAAGCTCATATTTAATACAATAACTTGGTTACATTTTGTTATCAGATATGTGACATCTGAGTCTAAAGTCTTGCGAGAATAAACTAAACCGAGCAAAGAAATACTGAGTAGCTAAGAGTTAGTCAAGTATCCAATATCTAAAATATGATTTTATGATAAGTTAATTCAATCTCTATAAAATATCATTACATAAAGAAATATTGGATATGTAATATACATGAAATGTTGAATATTTGAAAGTAACTTAATCTCTTAGTTACTTTGTAAGAAGGTGAAATCTGGATCATAATGATAATGAAATTCAATGGACATGGTCCACTTACCTTCTTTGAGGAGATCATTAACATATTTTGGATTCCGTTCTTGACAACATATTCCTGGACATTAACAAAATTTTATAAGTCCATGTGTATGTTTCCTCTTTCTATTTCTAAATCTCAAACCCCCATCACTCTAACCTCCTAAACTAAATTACTATTCTTTTTTAGACTAAACACAACTCTGAACTAAAACCAAAATAAAATTTTGGAGTTGAAAATATACCAAATATCACATTAAATAATCACAATAAACTTCATACTCAAATAAGTCATAACAATCATATAATGTACTGATATGTGAACATGTTGGTCCATGACCAAGGGAGAACTTTCAAATATAATTGTAAGTCTCTATTTACTAGAATATCATTGAAATCAGATATAAATATCCCAAAGCTCTATCTCATAATGATTAAGCATATATGTAATGTAGTATATCATCAATATCAATAAAACACATCATAAAATATCCTCTTAGGTCTAAAAATCAAATTCTAATTTAAGAAGGTATGAAACCTCACCAAACTTTGGAAATAATAAGAACACAATACAATAGAATTTAGATATAAATATCATGTCATTTCATTGTCAATCAATGGGTAAAAAACTCCATAATACCTTATTAAGGTTTATTTCGAAAACTTAGGTAAGACATCAAATCATATAGATCAGGCTCTAGAATCACATTGAACATATCAAAATACACCTTAGCTAAAATATTCATTAATTTTGAAAGTCATTTGCTATTTTTAATACAAGAAACATTAAAATAATATAAATTTAAATACACAACATATAATAAATAAAAAACGTTGAAATCATATTCTAAAAATATTTTTAGTACATAGTACTCTCAAAGACCTTTACATTGATACTTTTAAACAGAGCTCTATATCTCAAGATATAATTTATTGAATAATACCTTTTTTGTGATGAATATACATCGCCAATCTGGGATCCAACGACCCTAATCTGTCAACATATCAACTTCATTTTCTTTATGTGAACTATGCTCCTCTATTCTAGGCTGGAAATAGAGCAAGCCATGCCCAAGTTCAGTGGTAATGCTCCTAGCACCTTTTTGGAAATAGAGCAAGCCATGCCCAAGTTCAGTGGTAATGCCCAATTCTAGGTTCCATAAATTATGGCATGACAATACTACCCACCTTTTTGGGATTTTTTTGTCAAAATTTGGCTAAACTATATGTTACATCTACATCCCACGATAACCTATAATCATAAGACTAGGGCATAAGTTAAGAATTTAACATAATACAAAGGTTACTCCTAACTTCTTATTTGATCTTCTTTATTTCATCACATTCACTCACATAAAATAACTATACAAGGGGATTTAACTTGATTACTCTAATATGATTTCATCAATAAAGATATATATCTAAACACTCATTATGTTTCTCACACTTCCATGTACATATGACATTATAATTAGATATATTCTCTATTATTAAGGAATCAAAGTTACACATCATCATTTACAACTTTCTCAACTCTATAGAAGGACCTAGAGTGACAGAGACTGACTGAACATAATTAATCTAATACTTACCTTCCCTGGTAGATCTACTCATTCTTAAAATCAACATTGTTTTCCTAAAAAATTGTGAGTAGAGGGGTGAGCCTACTCGCTTTGTGACTGAATACTTCAAAGAAACAATACAAAGCACTTTAATAGTAAAAAATATACTATTGCGCAGCTAAATTTAAAGAAGAATAGTAATGAGCTATAAAGGAAATAATCATTCACAAACATATATATGCAAGGGTACTCTAGGTATATATGAAGAGTAAATCAATATTTAAACATACTTGATTAAGCACAAATTAAGGGAACTAGCAATGCATACACATACAAAGAACAAAGGTATAACTACACAAACACGATTAATATCTCATTCATCTTATTATTCATCACTATCAATACAAATATCTAATCATTTTCCTCATTATTCTCTTTTTGATCTTTCGTTACCTCTAACTTGACTTGACTACTAAACTAACTGTAGGGAATGGCATCAGAATAGGAAGTGAAAAAAATTAACTGCCATATTCCCTTTGAATCAATGAATTGCGTCAACAACTATGTAATGCGAAGGATAGTTTAACAAGGTCATACCAGGTCCTGTAGCAAGTCCAATGACAATACTCATTGTGGTTGTGTTCCCTTGCCTAAAGTCACACTCAAACAATGTCTGTGTCGGCCTCCTAGTAGATCACCACAGACAGTAGGTTGATGATGTCCTCCTAGCGGGAATAGTATCAACGCCTCTAGAGTAGTCTACATTGACCATTGGAAACTCTTATCATTCTAGAAAAATGGACAAGAAGGAAATGTCCCCTCACGTTAGCGTGCTAGTCACCAACTTGCTCTCCTATAATTGTTCTCCCTTGCTATTTAGTGCGTAGATCTTGCTCGGGTTCTCTTAGTTACCACAACCTGAGAAGACAAACAATCAGTAGAGGAAATTGAGTTGTATTTGAAAAGCCCCTAGTACCCCTCTCTTTATAGGAGGGTCAGGGTGAGGGTTCCCAGTCTGAGTGGGAGAAGAAGGGACCAAAATTTCATGAATTTTTACAACTTGTGAGTGGGGAAATGTCCGGTTCATGGGCGAACCAAAAGGTTGGCATGAGAGTCGATCTATTCACCTATTCAACCGATTGTGTCATCATGTTTACCAATAGAAATGTATTGGCAATTCTAATCTGATTAATTCACAACATGACGTCAACATTAATCCTTGATTCAATTGAATTGAACCACAAATTGGGTATCTTGCTTCATGAAATGGTTGTTTGGAAAACTTGAGCTGATCAGTTCACTAAGTGAAGTCATTTCACACCCTGATTCATCCAAATTTCAGCCAATACAATTCCCAATAAACTTAACACTACTACAGTAATTTCAACACTTGAACCGATCAGTTGGGAGTCTAGTTATTTATTTTTTGCTTAAATTGAGTACCTAAACATTTTAGTAATCAATTTAATTATCATTCATGATTAAACTCCTATTCCAAGTGAATTCCTATGTGTGTGACCCTATAGGTTCCATATTACGTTGGTGGTAAATTCCCATAACTCATTTAAGACATCACAAGCAAAGAGCGGTTCCTAGTCACACATCATTGCTATCCAAGTAAATGGAAAGTTGGAGAACAAATTCATCCTACAATCTGTGATAGGTGTTCCAGTGATTGTATAACTCCTTTATTTCTGATATCTATATTGAACTCGAGGCATGGAATCATCATCCTTTCAATGTTCAATCCATGTTTCTTCAATTAGAGTAGATTGTCTAAGATATATGTGGCACCTCAGTATCATATATTGATTCATATGTGCATGCACATGTTTTTTTCAATATCGCTTACCAAGTGTCCAGGATATCAAACTCTTGTAGGAGGGACAAATCCCATCTAATTCACTCACAGTCACACCCATGTGTCACAATGTATCTGATCAGCTTTTTGGAAGATGTAAAAACACACTGAACGACATGTGATGAGTGTAGTGATTTTAGGTCTAAGAACCACTATCACCACCTTTACTATGAGAGATTACTATGACCAACAAGTATGGTTTCCATGTATCACTCTCAAGGTGGGTCTGTCTGATACACTATTCTCTAACAAGTATCTATGTGGTTGGTTTGTTATCGTATATCATGACTAATGAGGTTCTATCATCAACCAACACACATTCTAGTCTTATGTGTTATTGCTATCTATCTACCTTCCACAATAACATCTGACTAGGGATATATCAATAATGTACATACTCTTAACATTTTTATGATCTCATTGTCAAAGTCACGTACTTGAAGTCATACTTCATTGAGTAATGTCATTCTTTAGACATTCATTATGTTTTCTCATTATCTCACAATTGAGTGAAACAGAATGAATCGAAAGCTTGAATTTATAATTATGAATCAAATCCTTTATATAATATGCCATTGCAATCATCATATGATTGCCTCTCTAGGCATACAAACCCTCACTAAATACTACTATGTTGTCCAACTAAACATAACTGACTGATCTGACTACTAAACTCTTTATCTGAAATCAACTAAACTCAATTAACTTTTCTTTTAATTTGCCCCTAAACTCTCTTAGATTGTACCATCCAAGCCAAAGCCACTACTATGTCACTCACTATACAAGTCTTAAGGTAAACCCAGTGACCTTAAGACTGCTACTACTTCCTTGGTTTGCATTGAGGGATCTTCATAAGGGCTATCGACGGCTAAACAACTGGCCGTATAATTGTGGCCCCTTTTCCTAGGTACTTAGGAGGGGTGCATCTAGGCTAAAGTGCCCCTGCCTCACATAATGTGGTTCCTCAAGAGCTAACATGGTGTATGGAGTAACTTCCAGAAGGAATAGGTCCACAAGGGATATATACTCCAACTAGTGGGGACCACTTGATCTCTAGTTATTGTTGGATAGTCCTACTACTGAAATAGTACCACCAAGATCTACGATTATTTTTTAGTAATCTGCTACTAAAATAGTAACACTGATATCTAATTTTATGGTGTTGGATACTCAATTTTAGTCTACTTCTGTCTATATCTGATATTCCATAGCCCACTTCACCCATCACACTACAGATCTGCAAGGAAGGCTCTACGGCATTCAGGGCATCTACTACTATTGTGCTTTTTTGTTTATATCATCACATATCATACAAAGAAACACTGAAATGAAAATACTTGATTAACTGAATTCCCTATCACTAGGGTTTCATTTTCTTCATTCACATATCGCATAACTCACATTAGCATTTACTACATCATAATATTTTAATTGATAAAAGACTGCTTCTAACAACTCACATACAACAAGTCATGCATATGAAAGCCTAGTATGAATTGAAATATGGTTTCCCACACCATTCATTGGAAGATCATGCAACAAGAATAAAGTTGAATAAATGGATTTATAATGATAAAAGGATCACATTAGTTGAATTTCTTGAAGTCTATTCGCAAACTTTCAACTTTCCATTCATCTAGGGTTTCACCCTCTTTACTTAGATACTAAGCAAACACTTACAACATCAAATGAAATTCTAGATAGCATCTGATACATCTTTACTACACATTCATATACTATCAATCATAAACAATGAGATTCAAATGCGCCAAGTTTTTTATTCAATTATACAACAATATCAGAAATAACCAAAAATTCTAAATTTTGGTTTATTCTCATAAAATATGTAATAACTTTAGGAATTATATCTTAGATGATTTGTATCCATTTTTATATGATTTTATAGTATGAAATTCATCACAATAGGAAAATAAACCCTTTTAATATCATCTTGTAATAGCTAGAATTGAAAAGCATGTTTAGGGTTTATAGTCACATACAAAGGAATTGAAGATTAATGTGGATTTAATCCAATTTTGTGAAACCTATTGTTTATAGGAAGTATCCACTCACCTAAGGCGTGAAAATACCTTAAAAATGTTCCCCAAGAAATGATATTACAAAATCCATATTAAACTCCTAGAAATTCACTATTTTCTTCTTCCTATTAACTCAGAAATCCTAGAAATGGAGAATTACAGAGATAGAGTGAGAAAAGGGAGAGATATGATATCATTTGGAATCAAATTAGAGGAGGGGCGGAATCTTGACATGTGAGAGAAGAATCACCAAGAAAATCATGTATAGATGATAAACTTACTTGATTTCATCAACTCTAGGAAGATAAAACCCTAGATCACCATTTTCACCACTCTATTCATTCAGACCCTAACTCTCCATATCTCTCTAGGATTTCATTTCTCTAGAATGAATCATGCAATATGGGAGCTCCTAGTGTATTAGGCTAGTGATATAGAGAAATTGAGTTGTTTGGGTCAATTGCAAATTTACCCTACTTATACTTTCTTTTATTTAAGTAAATTTTCTGTCATAAAAATGTTATTGTAAATCATTTACTAAATAGGTTACAGATCCTCCTAAATTTATGAAAATTAGCATGCTCAATAAAACATAATTTCAGAGCTCCTTTAAAAAATTCAGATCGTTCTGAGCTACCAATAATAACTAATAATCAAACACTACACTACTAAACACCATTTTGTAGCATGGTCGATCAAAGTATAGTTCAACCGAAAACCACACTCGAAGAAGATCTAAATATTCTGATTTTTTTTGCACTAACACGGATTATTGAGATATACATATCATATCCAAATTTCATGTAAATCCAAATTACATAGAAAATATGAAAAATCATTTACCATACTTCTATACATATCAACATTTGTGTGTGTGTGTGTGTCTATATATATATATATATATATATATATATATATATATATATATATATATATATATATATATATATATATATATATATATATATATATATATATATATATATATATATATATATACTATCAACACCCTAATTTTAGGGATTAGGATATACTCTTCTCAAACCCTAATCCGTCAAAGTAAAATTGTGATTAGAGTTCCTTATTAGGTATGAAACATCACAATTGATCTACCATCAGTAATCAAGTTTAAGTGATGATCAATCTAATTATGCATGTAATTATCGAGGTAAACCTTGGTTTACTAATTAAGCATAGAGGCGGTCATAACAATTCCCCCCCCCCAAAAAAGGTTGCATCCTCAAAACATAAATATACAGACAAGTACATTCAAGGTTTCTTTTAAACTTTTTGAAATCTTATACGTTACTACATTTTGGTATTTCATATGTGATTAATGTTTTCAACATTGAGTCCTTTATTTCTTTTCCAACTAGATGTGGTCATAACAATTCTTCCCCCTTCAAAAGGTTTCATCCTTGAAATATAAATATGTAGACAAGTACATTCAAGGTCTGTTTTAAAATTCTAAAATCGTATACATTACTACATTCTTGTATTTCTTATGTGATTAATGTTTCAAACATTGACTCCTTTATTTCTATTCCAACTACAACTACAACAAATTTTAAATAAGGCCTCTTAATGACAACCAAAGATCTTTCTATGTCACAACCATTCACTAGGAAATAGAAAGAGAAATCAACCATTTTCAATCATTTCATACTCTCCTTAGGGTTTACTTCAACAATGGTAATCTGATCCAACTATCTTCAATTCATAAGGTTCAATCTATACTATTATGATGTATCACATATGAGTTACTAAAGAGAGTTCACTTTGATGTTTTGAATTTTACTATTGTGCTTCTCAAATAGCAAAGCACTCATAAGTTGTAAGACTAGATTTAATAATAATTGTATAATACTAAGTCAGATTACTAGTATGAACTACTAAAACCTTAACACCTTTTTCAATTTAAAATATTGATTGTAGATTTTCAACTAAAATTATATGTGTAAGAAATGTACTCCCTTGATATACGTTCAACAAATTATACATCTGAAAATAAATTCACGTATTACTCAAAGCCATTTGTTTTATTTGATTTATTTCTTATCCAATAGCACTTAGTTCTTCTTCCTTATCTTTCTCATTTTGATCATATAGATTAAACATCTTTAACCATTAGAATATTCGAGGTAAGAATGTATTGTTCATCATTCTTGTAATCACTGTAAGAATTTATTTCAGATCACACTTTGCTCATGTTGCACTTCTCCTTTTGTTCAAATGATACTTCTTACATCTCAAATCTATTTCTTGTCCTCCATTCTTATTCATTTCCATATTTTTATCTATCTTTATCATCTACAACCCATACACCTTGTGTTACTAGCATTGCTAAGTTACTTCTCATATTGCTAATGCAAAAATCTTATTGTATGAAATTATCAGTTCTCAAAGTCAAATCACTAGTGACATCCCTTGAAGTCATTTTAACCTTAAATATTCTATGATTTGATCCTTAACAATAACATGATGTTATTGTGATACGATTTTACTCCCTTATTTTGATATGCAAAATTTAGGTCTCTTGAGTTTTACTGAAGTCTTCCTTATCTTTAACACTTTAATTTCCTTTTCTCTTACTTGGCATTTATGATAGGTTACTTTCTTTATTAACCCTACTAGGATTTCGTCATCATATTATGTGCCATTAATACATTCAATAGATTTGTCTAATATGAAGGGTCATTCATCATATATAATATTTTCTTATCACTTCATTCCCACATTGATCTCACTAAGAAAGATATAAAATAGATGATGATTTTGATATTTAGAATTCTGATCTTCAAGTATTCACTTAACACATTTCTCGTATCCATGTTTAATTAGTCATCATCAAAGAGACTAGACTATTTAGCATTTTCTCACATCTCACCATCTCTCTTTTATAATCTATATTACTCTGTCATGTTTCAAACCCTTCTTTAATTTCCATCATCCTCTTATTGTATACTACACTTCCACCTATCATCATTAACTTCTACTTATCTCTTATGATCATGTTTCTCATGCATGTGTATGATTATTTATTCCATGCAACATATATTTCTTGTTATTCTTTTACTAATGTGAAGTTGAAATTCTAAATCAAATATTCTCCCTACTCGTTTCATCTTATGTTAGTACATTACATGTCCTATTTTCTCAAATCAAATGACTCATGCAGGGTTCAAATATAGTTTCTGTTTCAATCAAGATTTTCTATTCTGGATATAATTTAACTTTATATGACTAGAAACCTATTGAAAATTAGTTCCATTTCATCACTAGGAACCTATTGAATACACTTGATGAAACTAGGTTGTTACTCTATAGATACTTTAAATTAAAATACAATAAGGATGAATGCATCAGAGTTCATAATATAATGACAAATTCCATACTTTCTATTATATCATAAAATTCTCTTTCTGTAACAAACTAATCATCTCCAACATTTCTCTTTGTTTCAACAGAGTTTCTTATCTTGATCTTATAATTTACATGTTCATCTAATTATATTCATTTTTATCTCTTCTCAAAATTCTCCACTTCTATGTACTTATTGTATACTTAACACTTTTCTCCTATTTTCCTTTTGAGTTGGAGTACATAAATGCATTTTACTCCATTATATGATCCATTTCTCATAAGTGATTCTTATTATCTTGTCTTCCTGTGCAGTTTTCTCTTAACTTTAGTGTATTTTATATTTAGAGATTGCATGTAATACTGATCATTAAGCTTTATTGCCAATCTTATATCATTTTCTTTTGATTTCTTTCCCTTCTTTCTCTATATTTGACATACTTTGATATCATTAGGCTTTTCACAATCGATCCATCTCTTATGTATGTATTAGAATGTTCATTGACTCCTTTCTTCTTTACTTTCCTTTGTTTCAAATTGTAGAAAGTGCATCAATTAATTATATGATTCAAGTATCTTTATCCATTCTTTCTTCTTCATCTTGTATGCTATATGCTAATATCTATCTTGATTAGTATTCCTACTTCCTTTATTCTCAAATTAGGATTTCCTATCTAATGTTCAAAACTTGAACATAATTACTAGTTCCAATTAATTCCTAGTTCTCCCTTTCTTTCCCTTATATTTCAACATCTTAGTGTATGTTCATTCCCACTACAATCTGAATTTAATTTATCTAGAGTCTACTCTTACTATATTGTTAATATAAGTCATTAGATCCCTATAACACATCCTACCAGTCAGACCAGGCCGAACATGTAGTCTTGAAGCTAAGAGTTACCCAAGACTAACAAACTCTTATTTATCTCAAACATCTGGAAAGAATTTCCACTTAGGGAAACTCATTTAAAGACCATTTATGGTCTACCTAATACAAAGAATGTGAACAATCACTAAATCACTTCATAGTGTACAATAATTTTAAAGAACCATTAATATATATAGAAAAATAGAATATTTGAATTCAAATATATAAGAGATTTTCTATTCTCCTTCAATAAGACAACAATATAAAAAAAATTGTATCTCATTCTATCTTTATGCTCTTATTCCGTCCTTCCATTTTGGTCTTCTAACACTAATTTTTCTATAGTTTCTCTCTAGCTTGTCCTCCCTATACATACATAGCCAGGGCATCCAGAGAAGTATAAATAGATTAGCTTGATACTAGTCAACCTAAGTATCCAAATATTGGGCCAAGATATCCAAACACTCATACCTCCTAGAGCTATAGACACATCACCTCCTAACTACCACACTTAACTCTGACTTTCTATCCTAATGGTCTCTGATGACTCAGCCTAAGCTATGATACCAAGCCAGTACATATACATCCCACGATAACCTCTTATCATTAGATTAGGGCATAAGTTGAGGATTTAACATAATAAAAAGATCACTCCTGACTTTTTCTTTGATTTTCTTTGTTTCATCACATTCAATCACATAAACTAAGTATAAAAGGGGATTAAAAACTTGATTACTCTAGTTTAATTTCAATAGTAAATATACATAATCTAAGCATTCATTTTGTTTCTCACACTTCCATGTATGTATGGCATGATAATCAGATATATTCTCTATTATTAAGGAAGCAAAGTTACACATTATCATTTACAACTCTCTCAACTCTATACAAGGACCTAGAGTGTTTGTGACTTACTGGACTTAACTAATTTGATACTTAGCTTTTGTGGAAGATTTATTGTGGCATTGACACTCGTCAAATCCACATAGTTTTTCTAAAATGTGTGAGTAGAGGGGTGAACCTACTCACTCAGTGAATGAATACTTCAATGAAACAGTACAAAGAACTTTAGCAGTCAAAGATATATTATTGAGGAACTGGATTTAAAGAAGAACAAAATGATCTATAAAGAAACTAATCAACACAAACATATATGTGGAAGGATACTCTAGGTATCTACAAAGATCAAATCAATATATGAACATACTTGATTAAGCAAAAAGGGAGATAGGAATGCACAAAAACATAAAGAATAAAGGTATACCTGCATAGACACAATTAATCTCCCATTCATCTTATTATGCATCACTAGAAATACAAATATTTAAATATTTTCCTTAGTATTTTCTTTCTGATCTTTCATTACCTCAGAATTTACTTGACTACTGAATGAACTACTACTATGTTGGCCAACTAAACATAAATGACTGATCTGACTACTGAACTCTTTATCTAAACTTAATGAACTCAATTATTTTTTTTACTTTGCCCCTGAACTGTCTTAGATTGTACCATACAAGTAACAACAGCTACTATGTGACTCATCATGCAAGTCTTAAGGTAAACTCACGGACCTTAAGATTGCTACAACTTCCTTGATTGGCATCGAGGGATCCTTCTAAGGGTTGTCGACAGTTAAATAGTTGGTTGCATAATTGTGGCCCCTTGTCTTGGGTACTCAAGAAGGGTGCCTCTAGGATAAAGAGCCCCTATTTCATGCAATGTAGTTGCTCGAGAGATAGCACATAGTACGGAGTAACTACCAGAAGGAGTAGGTCAAAGGGTTATATTGTAACGACCTTGCTTGCCTGTAACCCCCAATCAAGGGAGACCAAGAGGTCAGAGGCGTTATCCCAAAATACATGATCAATGGTTTGACAATTTAATCAAAAATAATTATCAAATTCTACTAATACTAAATTGAGAAGCTGGAATAAAATAAAAAAATTTCATACCTTGTAAAATTAGGATCTAAGACTTCTATCCACAGATGAAATCTATCTATCTAATCCTCCTTTGTATTACTTAACTTTATTTTCACGGATTCCATTTTAATTTTTGTCCTTTTCAGATAATACCTAAAATGCTGACAAACAAAATGTCAGTCAGTATATTGCTATACTAGTGTGTGGGAACAAACACAACATCACAAATAGGCTCTAACAACCTAAATATAGAAAATAGTTGATTAATAATCCAAATTACATTTTCTATGTAACTTCTCAACCGCTTTTACCCTAAACCCTGGATTACCCTCTCTTAGGGTTTTGTCCTTTCAAGAGACATAAGGCCACCTTCTCCATCCTAAGCTTGGTGCCTGGGGTCACCATGATGGGTGCCCAATGGTCTTCCCTCTGGGCTTGACCAACTCAGACCTTCCCTCCGGGTCTTGGTCTTGCATCATACATTAGGGTGATATGTAGGTTTGAGAAGCACACTCATACTTACTTGTTATACACATAGTCACTTTATGACATTACAAAATTGAACAACCAAACAGTTTAGGATCATAGAAATCGAGAATATTCATGAAAATGCCATGAATCATAAAGTGATTATTCATAATTTAACCACATACCTGATTTACAGATTTCACAAGCAATAAGCAATTCCAACCAAGAAAGCAATCCAAGCAAGCAATTCAACAATCACATAATCCTGAAAAGCATATGTAACCTATATACTACATACTTATCAAGAATCTACTTTATTGACTTGGATTTACTTTCTAGGGTTTCTAATATGTGTTAGGGTATCATCAGGGTTTATCTACAACTTTTCTCCATTATAAACACAAAACCCTAACAACAACATATCTAGAGGCAAAACCCTAATTATTCAACTTAATCACATTAGAGCCTTTTTATCATCTACTAGGCTTGAGATTAACCTAACATCAGTTTTATACAAAGGATCTCGACTTATATCTCATTAAAACCCCATTAACACCTAGATTAGGGTTTCTAAAACTATTAATGCTCATTAACATATCAAAACCCTAAATTAAGCTATTAAGCATATGGATCATCTCTTTAGACATCAAAATGTCTTTCTTATTAACAATAGGTTAATATTTTCATTAAACATTCATATTAATCCCCTCAATTCATTAATCATCAAATTAGGATTGATCTTAGTCATAAACACATTAAGGATGGAAACTTTAACCACTTTTTGAATTATGATTAGATTCAGCCTCTAAGACTAATTTTATTGTATTCTATTGGTTTTTCCAATCAACTTTCATATATTACATTGTTTCATCCGAGCTACTACTAAATAGATAGGATTTTTGCAAAATAATCTTACCTTAGCCCATCAATGGCTACCATGTGTCCCTTTGATTCCATTTTTTGGCGAATTTCTTTCTTAGCTCGCGGATCCTTGGGTGGATCCGCCCACCTGGATACTCGATCTGGGTCTCCTCCTCATCGTTCTTGAAGGGATGGGGTTCTAGTCCCATGTTTCCTCTATAAAATAGAGTGTTAGCGGGCTCCTTATTTCTACCCACTGCTAGTCGTCGATCGTTGCCTCCCAGCTTTCGAATCAACGGGCGAGTGCCCATGAGTTCCATCCCCTTCACCCAAACACAGTTGGATGCTCACCACCATCCTTGGTGGTCGGGGATGGTGACCCCCAACAATGGCCTCCAGCCTACAAGAAGGTCTGACGTGGATGCCTGGATGGAGCCCGGTCGACTCCCCCTGCCAGTGTTATTAGCCACATGACCAAAGTGAAGTAGTTGAGGCACAAATCACAGTAGTAGGTCCAACACCTCTGTGATGAGAGGGGAGAAGGACACATATGTTTAGGCTATCCAAACTCAATATATGGCTCCAGGCCGTCTCTAAGGCCTACTACTGCTACTACTATAGTTTCTTGCCCGAGTTGCATTACTGCTACAGACATTGTTCCATGGTATATCTGCCCTGACTTTTTTAGTGTGGCATCATAGCAACAAGGACATATCATTTCTATATCGAGGGAAGAGGGACCTATTACTGAATCTATGCACATCTAATTGTGAGTCCTCCTTCTTCTCATCGGTGTAACCCCATATATAAATTTGTATGTAGCAACCAGGGTTCGTGAGTCCATGTAGTTTAGTTTTCTGTAATTGGTAATGTATACATAAGCAAGGCAAGGATAAATATAATTCCTTCCTGTTAAATCATCTTGATAAAAGTACTTGGTTCGAGTAAGGGAGGTGTATACAAGGGAAATACTTCTTCTAGATTATTCTTTGTCTTTTCCCCCAACATTATAGCTCCTTAAATTAATTATCTTTCCTTCAAGGAAACCCATGATGTTTTTTTTTCAATTTATATTTAGTAATTATGATTTATTGGGATATCCTTCCCATTTTGAAGTTTCTCCTTTTAAACATTAATTAAAACAATACCATTAACTCATTGTATATTCATTTTATTATTATTCGATTTCTTTTACCATTAGAAACCATGTGGACTTGAATCTCATTCATGATGATTCCATTATCCATAATTTCACATATTTCTCATAATTTCATCATTATCTCAAATTTCCTTCTTCATATTGCATTATTTGATTTCTCCTTTTTCCTTTAATCATATTGGACTCATTAATATCTTATGATCCATGAAAACACATACAAAAAGGAAATATTGCAAAGAAAATTCATTCAATACATATAATTCATACAATTCCCATAATCATACATTTATTGGAGAAATTGCATTTCCAACCATATGAACCCAAAAATTGGGGTTGTAACATCCTTCCCCTCTTATAGGAATTTTTCCCTCAAAATTCCACCAAACATACAAACAAATAGGATAAGACTTTTCCATGTTCATCATTGGCTCCAATGTGGCTCCATCATCTCCATGGCGCTTCCAAAGAACCCTTATCAACTTATATTCTTACATCTGAGTTCTCCCTCACCTTGGTACCTCATACCCTCATAGGTGACTCAGGATATTTCAGCCTCCCTAGAAGCTCAATAGGTTCATGGCTCAACACATTGTTCGGGTACATCACATAGTGCTCTAGATCGGACTCATGGAACACATCCTACATTATGTTATCCTGAGGGGTAAGACTAAACATAAGCACCTCCACCAATCCATCTCAAATGGACCTATGTATCGGGGACTCATCTTTAGCTTTAGCTCAGATGGGTTGGGTTTTCTTAGCACATACTCTCCTGCAGTGAACTGCATGTCAGTATGCTTTGCATCAGCTCACGAATCATGTCGCCCCTGGCTTTCTTAGCCATCGTACGATCCAAGTGACTTCATCTGCACACACTTTGGTCTCTCTGACCTTTACAAGGTCCTTTCACCGACACCATCCTAATGAAGTGGTGACTGACACAGCCTCCCTTACAGATCTTCTTACATCTCGATACTAGCTATGGTGGCTATCATCACAAACTCTCATAGAACAAGAAAAGCCCCCATGTATCACCCTGAATGAGCACACACGCTCTCATCAGACCCTCTAGTCTAGATCATACTCTCTTGACTATCTATCTATTAGGGGTGATATGTTGTACTCAACTTCAATCTAGCATCAAGTTCTTCTTGTACCTACTTCCACAAAATGGAAGAGAACTTGAGGTCATACTCGTGATATCGAACTCAGATCACAGTGTAGGTGAACTATCTCTCTCTCTCTCATATATAGTTCAACCAGATCTGTCACACTGGTAGATCTCTCTTCCTTGGGCAAGGGATTAGGTCAACTTGGTAAGGCGATCTACCATAATTCATATTGCATCATGACCTCTCTTGGTCCAGGGGATACTCACCACAATGTCCATGGTGATCCATTCCCATTCCCTCTCAGGGACTCTTCGTTCTCTGTAGCAACTCGTTGGGTTATTGGTGTTCGGCCTTCACCCATTGGCATGCATGGCAACAAGCCACATGCAACTCTATTTACTTCTTTATCTCAGGTATTCAAAGCACTACTGCAAACTTTAATCATCTTAGTAGTACCATGATGTAGTGTTTGCTTAACATCACAAGCTCCTACATGTCATGATTCCTCAGGGTTGACTCCTCATAAATCCTAAAACACTCTAGTTGTCGATCCATCACCTTCCCTTCTGGAGAGGTGTATCTAAGGTTCTTACAGCCGCCCTTCTATCTCATCAAACTCTAGGGTGGCTAACCAAGCAACCACTACTCAACCAACGGGTTTGGTTGTATCAGAGGGTTAGCCCTATATGTCTAATGAACTTAGGGTTCACCTAAAAACCTCTTCTAGCCCCTCTATTGGCTAAATAGATAGTTGCGTCTCAACTAAGAGCATCCATTACCACCTTACATCCTTATGTGCTAGGTAACGGTGAAGACATAAACCCTCATATATTCCACTCATCATCCTCATCTCAGATTTAGGTCTAACTGATTCAGGAAAACTTTGA
Organism: Alisma plantago-aquatica; assembly: GCA_963693085.1. Lineage (NCBI taxonomy): Eukaryota > Viridiplantae > Streptophyta > Magnoliopsida > Alismatales > Alismataceae > Alisma > Alisma plantago-aquatica. The sequence continues at coordinate 860,084,303 of OY856409.1, read as the reverse complement.
TCTCATCATCTTGGTTATCAAACTCAAACTTATATAACTTATAAATTACATACTTCTCTTGATAGAAACATCCTCATATGATGACTACCTTAGTTCTCTTCATGTTTGCCAACCATCTATCAAAAGTACTCTACAAAAGGCATGATACTTTCTCTATCCTCAAACAACATAGTAATGTTTCAACTCACATCATATTTATCCTTAGTGTATGGCATGCATTTTTCCCTATCTCTCACACCCATAACGAGAGGAAATAAGCATTTGGTTGCAGTCCAAATACAGAGTTCATCCCATTCTAAGAGTAGAGATGGTGCATCACACATCGCCAGTACACTTTTCAATCTAAGTTGAAACGTGCATCACATGTCTCCACATCCTGAATATCTCTATTTTAGGTTTATATCCATGAAAAGTCTATTCCCAACCACTCTTGGGTCTTTACATAATCCTTAGTCATCCCCTCAAGGTCTGTAGGGTGCTGATACTTTTGGGGTCATCCCTCTTCTCTTATGCATCCAGGGAGTGCCCACCTCATTTTCCCTTTGTATCCCATGAACTCATGAAGGTGATCAATCTCTTAACCCATTGTCCTCGAACAAAGATAGTTGTTACCTCTTGACCCTTTGGTCTTGTGCATCTAGGAAATAGACAACTCCTACTCCCATCGGTCTTATCCCTATCTGACCTTGGTATCGAGTTAGGATTCTATCATGGTACATCTCAACTTGAATCCTTACCCAAAACTCCATCATCTCTCTGGGCACTCATGGTCAAACTTACATATTTTCATAGGGATCATGACTACCTACCTATCTCGGTCTGGATCCCTACATGTTACCTCTATGGCAACATATCCTCATGCCCCTTAGAGATGGTCACACATGGGTCTATAGGTTCTTGCTCATACAATGAGCTCTCCACTTAGCTCATCAAACTCCTATGAGAGACCTCTTTGGATTACCTCAAATCTAAACAAAGCGGGTACTCACACCACAGAAGGGTTCTTCACGGGATGGGAGAAAACTATCACTTGATAGCAACAAAGGTCACCAATAGGTGTGAGGGGTTCGTCAAACATATACCTTAGTCTAAGGGGGTTTCCTTTTCCTCTAAACATGAGGGGGGTTCCATACTCAAATCCTTAAGAACTCAAACATCATTGTGAGCATTAGGTGTACTAGGTACTACTACTTCCCCTCTTTGGTCTAGGAACCCCAGGTTCACCTCCTATGCATCAACTATCTAAATACATGCTCAACTTTTTGATCACGAACCAAACATGTACAAGGTATAGCATGCACTTCTTACTATTCTTCCACATGAACCATACCTCAGAGTCCTACACAAAGAGAACCAACTAGGTGTGAGGCCTCACAACTTGTTACCATACCTCCTCCATCTAAGGAACTCTCCTTTAAGGTAAGGTAGGCACCTACAACTCCTGTACATCAACTCAAGAAGCCTCTTCCCCTTTCTAGGATTTGGTTCCTCTAAAGGCATCCAAGGTACAACAAGCCTCTAAGGATCATGCATGAGGCAACCACAACTATCTACTCAGGGTCGTCTAAAACATGTCATAACATACCTAACTTTTCATGATTCCTCATGTCTCAGAGTCAAGAGTCAAGGTCTCTAACCTTCTTCATCGAGTCTTGCCCTCTCTCTCTCTAGAGAAAACCCTACAATTGGTCCTACAAATTGAGGTTTCCTCATAGAAGATGGGTTAAGATCTTAAGGGTACATGTCTACACCTACATGGCTGAAACGCATGATCCACTACCTAGGTCCAGCCCAGATCATCCAGAGCTCGACATGCTCATCTCATAAACTATCTGACATACTCTTCTAGCCTAAGCCTCAACCTACTGCCAGCATTATTATTGTCCACCTCTACGTAGGTGCATTCCTCCTCTCTGCTCTTACATGCCCATAAGGGTTTCTATATGGTCACCACTATCCTCTACGAAGAGGGAGCTACTCCTCACCTTCAACAGGCATGACCACCCAAGGTTGGGTTTCCAAAAACACTAGGTCAAACCTATCTCATGCTTCTCATAGGTACTTAAAACCTATATGCATGGCAACCCACATACATACCTACATGGTCAACTGTGATATCCAACTCATTCCTATCATTTCTTCCTCAAACTCCACTTAGGGTTAGGGTGAGCATCGTCCCCAGAGGATGTGTTAGGTCTCTACCTCTTCCTGGAAGCCTCTGCCTCCAAAGATAACTCTCCTCTCATCCTCCTCACAAGAAGGTTTAACCTTAGTGCTCTCCTGAGGGCATGACAACACATGCCATGCAACCTAAGCATGTAACAAATCCTTAGTTTACGCTTAAACTATTAAATTTATGTCCATGACATCTTGTTTTCATGCTTTTCATTGATTTGGTGGAGGATTCCTTAATCCTTATCATACTTACCTTGACTTTGAGAGGGGTGGGGAAGAGAGAGAAAAACCATAAACCTTAGACCTTACTTGAATTAGGGTTGAGAAGGGAAGAAGATAGATGAGAAAGTCCTAAAGGTATCTTACTTCGAGTTAGAATCTCATACTTTGGCCAGGCAGTCACACCGCATTCGGGAGTCCTTGTGACTGACTAGCGGGGCGGTGGAAAATATTGCCAGCCCCCAGACCGTGATCCTTTTCTAGACACCTCCGTCATTAGAAAATCCTCTAATAACTCCCTCGATTCTATAGAGTTTGTAAAATTTAATAATTATTAAGGATTAAATGAGAAACCATTGGCTCTGATACCAAATGTAATGACCCTACTTCCTGGTAACCCCCAATCAAGGGAGACCAAGAAGTTAGAGGCATTATTCCTAAATACAAGATCAATGGTTTGACAATTGAATCAAAAATAATTATCAAATTCTACTAATACTAAACTGAGAAGTTGGAATAAAATAAAACTTTTTCATACCTTGTAAAATTAGGATCTAAGACTTATATCCACAGATGAAATTTATCTATCTAATCCTCCTTTGTATTACTTAACTTTATCTTCACCGATTCTATTTTACTATTTGTTCTTTTCAGATAATACCTAAAATGCCAAAAAATAAAACGTCGGTCAGTATATTGCTATATTGGTATGTGGGGACAAACACAACATCACAAATAGCCTATAACAACCTAAATATAGCAAATAGTTGATTAACAATCCAAATTACATTTTCAAAGTAACTTCTCAACCACTTTTACCCTAAACCATGGATTACCCTCTCTTAGGGTTTTGTCCTTACAAGGGACATAAGGCCACTTTCTCCATCCTAAGCTTGGTGCTTGGGGTCACCACGCTGGGTGCCCAATGGTCTTCCCTTTGGGGCTTGACCAACTCAGACCTTCCCTCTGAGGCTTGGTCTTGCATCATACATCAGGGTGGTATGTAGGTTCAAGAAGCACACTCATACTTACTTATATACACATAGTCACTTTATAAGATTATAGAATTGAACAACCAAATAGTTTAGGATCATAGCAATCGAAAATCTCTGTGAAAATGTCATGAATCATAAAGCGATTATTCATAATTTAACCACATACCTAATTTGTAGATTTCACAATCAATAAGCAATTCCAACCAAGAAAGCAATCCAAGCAAGCAATTCAACAATCACATAATCCTGAAAAGCATATGTAACCTATTTACTACATACTTATCAAGAATCTACTTTATTGACTTGGATTTACTTCCTAGGGTTTCTAATCCGAGTTAGGGTATTATCAGGTTTTATCTACAACTTTTCTCCATTATAACCACAAAACCCTAACAACAACATATCTAGAGGCAAAACCCTAATTATTCAACCTAATCACATTAGATCCTTTTTATCATCTACTTGCCTTGAGATTAACCTAACATCAGTTTTATACAAAGGATATTGTATTATATCTCATTAAAACCCATTAACACCTAGATTAGGGTTTCTAAGCCCATTAATGCTCACTAACATATCAAAACCCTAAATTAAGCTATTAAGTATATGGATCATCTCTTTAGATATAAAAACATCTTTCTTATTAACAACAAGTTAATATTATCATAAAACATCCATATTAATCCCCTCAATTCATTAATCATCAAATTAGGATTGATCTTAGTCATAAACACATTAAGGATGGCAACTGTAACCACTTTTCGAATTAAGATCAGATTCAGCCTCAAAGACTATTTGTATCATATTATATGGGTTTTTCTGATCAACTTTCATATATTACATTGTTTCATCCGAGCTACTACTAAGTAGATAGGATTTTTGCAAAATAATCTTACCTTAGCCAATCAATGGCTGCCACATGTCCCTTTTTTTCCATTTTTTGGCGAATTCTTTTCTTGGCTCGCGCACCCTCAAGTGGATTTGCCTACTCGACTACCCGATCTGGGTCTCCTCCTCATCATTCTCGTAGGGATGGGGTTCTATTCCCCTATTTCCTCTGTAAAATAGAGTGTCGGTGGGCTCCTTCTTTCTACCCACTGCTAGCTGCTGATCTCCGCCTCCCGACTTCGCATTGTAGCTTGCAAGTGCCCATGAGTTACATCCCCTTCACCTGAACGCAGCTGGTTTCTCGCCACCAGCCTTGATGGCTGGGGTTGGCGACCCCCAGCAATGGTTGTAGGCCTACAAGAAGGTCCACCACGGACACCTGGATGGAGCCTGGTCGACTCCACCTGCCAGTGTTGTTAGCCACATGACCAAAGCGAGGTAGTTGAGGCAAAAATCACAATAGTAGGTCCAACACCTCTGTGATGAGAGGGGAGAAGGAGGTAGATGTTTAGGCTATCCAAACTCAATACATGGCTCCAGGCCGGCTCTAAGGCCTACTGCTGCTAATACTAGAGTTTCTTGCCCAAGTTGCATTACTGCTACAGACATGGTTCCATGGTATATCTGCCCTGACTTTTCTAGTACGGCATCGTAGCAACAAGGATGGATGATTGCTATATCGAGTGAAGAGGGATCTACTATTGAATCTATGCACATCTAATCGTGAGTCCTCCTTCTTCTTATCGGTGTAACCCCATATATATATATCAGTATGTAGCAACTAGGGTTTGTGAGTCCATGTAGTTTAGTTTTCCGTAATTGGTAATGTATACATAAGCAAGGCAAGGATAAATATAATTCCTTCCTATTTTGGAAATCATCTTGATAAAAGTTATTAGTTCTAGTAAGGGAGGTGTATACAAGGGAAATACTTCTTCTAGATTATTCTTTATCTTTTCCCCAACATTATAGTTCCTTAAATTAATTATCTTTCCTTCAAGGAAACCCACAATGTTTTTTTTTCTATTTATATTTAGTAATTATGATTTTTCGGGATATCATTCTCGTACAGTAGTTGCTCCTTTTAAATATTAATTAAAACAATACCATTAACTCATCGTATATTCTTTTTATTATTATTGGATTTCTCTTACCATTAGAAACCATATGGACTTGAAATCTCATTCATGATGATTCCATTATCCATAATTTCACATATTTCTCATATTTTCATCATTATCTCAAATTTCCTTCTTCATAATGCATTATTTGATTTCTTCTTTTTCCTTTAATCATATTGGACTCATTAATATCTTATGATCCATGAAAACACATACAAAAAGAAGATATTGCAAAGGAAATTCATTCAATGCGTATAATTCATACAATTCCCATAATCATACATTTATTGGAGAAATTGCATTTCCAACCATATGAACCCAAAAATTGGGGTTGTAACATATATACCCCAACTGGTGGGTACCACTAGATCTCCAGTTATTGTTGGATACCACTACTATCGAAATAGTACCACCATAAGCTGTAGTTACATTTTAGTACCTATTACTGAAATAGTACCACTGATGTCCAATCAGTTGGTGTTGGATACTCAATTTTGAGATACTTCTTCCTATATCATATATTCCATAGCTCATTTCACACATCCCACTATAGACCTGCAAGGAGGGCTCTATAATATTCAGGGCATTTTCTAATGCTATACTTTTTTAATTATATCATCACATGTCATACTAAGAAACATTGAAATGAAAATACTTGATTAACTAAATTCCCTATCCTTAGGGTTTCATTTGCCTCATTCACGTATCACATAACCCGCATAAGGATTTACTTCATCATAAATTTTAACTGATAAAATACTGCTTCTACATACTCAAATACAACCAACCATGTATATAAAAGTCTGGTATGACTTGAGATAGGGTTTCCACACCATTCATTGAAATATAATGCATCAAGAATAAATTTGAATAAATAAATTTATAATGATAAAATGATGGCATCAGTTTAATTTCATGATTTCTATTCACAAACTTCCATCTTTCCATTAATCTAGGGATTCACCCTCTTTACAGAGGTATCAAGCAAACACTATTAACATCAAATGATATCCAAGATAGTATATGATATATATGTGCTACACATTTAGATAAAACAATCATTCATAAACAAGGATATTCAAATAGGCAAAGTTCTTTATTCAATTATACAACAATTTCAGACATAACTGAAAATCCTAAATTTCCATTTATTCGTACAAAATCTACAATAACTTTAGGAGTTATATCTTAGATGTTGTATCCATTTTATATGATTTTATCATCTGATATGCATCACAACAAGAAAATAATCCATTTCTATATTATCTTGCAATAGCTATAATTGAAAAGCATATTTAGGGATTATTGTCGCAAATGGAGGAATTAAAGAATAATGTGTATTTAATCCAATTTTGTGCAATCTACTATTTATAGGAAGTGTCCACTCACCTAAGCTGTCAAAAACACCTTAAAACGTATTTCAAGAATTGGAATTCTAGAATCCATATCAAACTCTAAGCAATTCACCATTTTCTTCTTCCTTTAACCTAAGAAACCCTAGAAATGAAGAATTATGGAGAAAGAGTGAGAAAAGGGAGATATTTGATATCATTTCAAGTCAAATAACCTAGAAAAGCTATATAGAGATGACAAATTTGATTTCATCAACTCTAGGAAGAGAAAACCCTAGATCACCATCTTCACCACCCTCTTCATCGAAACCCTAACTCTTCATCTATCTCTCTGGAATTTCGTTTCACTAGAATGAATTACAAAATATGATAACTCCTAGTGTGTTATGTTACTCATATACAACACTTGAGATGCTTGGGTCAATTGCAAATTGACCCTACTTATATTATGTTTTATTTCAACAAATTTTTCTTTCATAAAAATGTTACTATAATTTGTTTACTAAATAGGCTACAAATCCTCCAACAATTATGAAAAATTAGCATATTTTCTAAAACATAATTTCATAGCTTAAGTAAAAATTTCAAATCATTCTAAGATACAAATAAATAACTAAAAAATAAAACAATATATTGTTGAAGTGTAGTCTATAGCATGGTGGGTCAAAGTATAGTTTGACCGAGAACCACACCCAAAGAACAACCACATATTCTGGTATTTTTTACTAACAAGGAGGATTGAGTTATACATATCATAATTTGAAATAAATTCAAGTTACATATAAAATATGAAAAATCATTTACGGTACTGCTATACCTATCAAATTTGTATTTATATAGTATCAAAACCCTCATTTTTGTGATTAGGGTTTACACTTCTCAAACCCTAATCCTTCAAAGTAAAATCATGATTAGAATTTCTTATTAGGTTTGAAACATCACAATTTAGATTCCATCATTAATCAAGTTTAAGTGATGATCAATATAATTAAGCATTTAATCATCTAGGTAATCCTTGGTTTACTAATTAAGCTTAGACGCGGTCATAACACTATAGATGGCTACCCACCTTAGGGTTTCACATACCATACATACACTAAGTCTTGAATATTTTCATAAATTCTTGTAGGTACCTTCAAAGTGTGACCTTTTCATGGATAAGTATCTATGACCAACAACCTTAACAAACTATCATCTACAACCAACTTGGAAATTTGTAGGAAAATCTCAAACACAAAGACTATTCTTTCTTTACTCTTGATTCTTTATTTTTAAATACCTTTCTCTAGAGACATCTACTCTGGTACCTGGGTCCCATGACCTGTACATAGGGCTTGATTTATGTATCTGAATCGACCTGCACTAAGGGCCTGAGTCTCATGACCTGTACTAAGGGCCTAGGTCATCTCTCTTGGGTTGACCACCACTAGGGTATTGGTCTAACTCCATAATCTTCATCTCATCAAATATGATCTTATATGAATCTTATTACATTATGACCTTGTGGTTTTACTATGATCTTAAATATTAATACATGGATTTATCTTGTAAACATAATCATGATTTAATGTATTCGGATCTTATAATCTTATTGTGTATTTAATTCTTATACCTTAAACATTCTAAGAAATCTTGTTACATGTCTCTACTTAGGCACAATAAGGATATAGCCATGGAAGTACAAAAATTTAATTTGCATGTTTTATCTTGATATCTTGGAACATCAGATCACACAAATCATGAAAGTCTTAGTTAAGAAACATGTAAATATACTGAGCTTAATATGTGAATAATCATGGGCATATACCAATTACTTTGGTTTGTGAAATCCCTCATTAAATTCATTCAAACTCCCTTATCCTCTAATCATGTACTACACTTTTAGGTCAAATTGACCTTTCCAAGGGGTATGAATCTCTGAGTCCTTGTAATCTTCTTGGATAATAAGAGCCATTAACCATCTTGATATGGATTACCAACCCTAAAAATAATATGGTCAATGTTGTAATTTATCCTCCCTCTTAAGGTACTAAACTAGGGTTTTAAGATTGTGGATGACGAAGCATTAAATGTTTTTTCATGGATCTTCATTATTATCATGAGATTCTACTTGCATTTATTGAGTCACTTATGGTGAATCCTTCACAAAACCTTACGTCATAGTGCCTATTACATCAATGTTCCCATTTTACCATACTGTTCAGTTAGCTTGGGAAACCAAAAACTTATATTATTTTCTTATATTATTGTTTATAACTTTTTTCATCTAATCATTGTGCTCTGGGACAAGTGAACCCAAGGTACTAATAGTCAGTAATCTCTCTTGAAATTATTCTTATCCTCAAAAATACTGAACCAAACCTTAGTCGAGCAACTTCTCTAGGCTCTATCTTCTGAGAAAATCATATAAAACCCAATATTATAGTGATCCTATATCATGATCCTTACTATCACATATCTAATATCGACATATGCTTCATCTTCATGTATAACCTTGAAGACTTTTAGTCACCTCTAGAGATCATCATATCTTAACATTAAACTCATTTCATAACATCAATTCTATTATACTCAAGCATTTTCCTTAACAACCATTATATTCAACTTGTGACTGCAATTCCTCCTTGATATGAAGGTCTTAAGGACATCAAGGTTCTCTGATTATCATCAAGTATAGTAGGAAAAATACATGATATCCCTCCAATCATTATTCCACTATAAAGCCAAGACACTCATATATTTCAAAATATCTACCTTTGGTATGCATTCTAGGGTTCTAATAGGTGTGCAATTAGGTTTAGGTGACCATCTACCTCAAACTTTGTGTGTCAACCTTTTTTTGTCACCTCCTAATGCATCCCGACCGGTCATCATTTGAAGGTATCATGTCTTATCATATTTTTCTCACCTAAAGGTACATATGTCCCATACCATATGCATTAAAAAGGGAGAGACAAACATGATAAGTATATAATTATGCATATAACATCCCCTCTACAAAACTGCATAAGCTTGTGTCCCATACCACAAACACGTGGGAAAAAGAGAGGGCACGATATACCCAAATCTAAAATTAACATAAAAATTCCAAAGCAGCTAGATAGTAACCCTAAAACATATGTTAACTTCTATTTCCTAACTAAAACTCTAACCTGGATTCTACTATCTTGCAATCACTTGTTTTATAACCATAACTACTAACTATCTTTCTAAATCTGACTAGTCTCACTTGGCTTCTAAGGGGGGATCTATAAAAAGAATATGATAATTTTCCTGATGGCCATATACATTATTGCTTTGATACCATATTGTAACACCCCATATTTTCATATCACATGAGAGGAAGCAAAAATAAATTCTCAACTAGGTAGGTCACAAACATGATATTCATTACAATAATGATAAAAAAGAATCATGACAGACTGTGTTTGAAATAAATTATGATCATATTCTCATTAAAGAAACTTAAATACATCAAACATTATAAGAAAACCATGACATATGATGTATAAAACTACACTACTATCATAAGCCATGGGATCGTGTAGATTACGGCCCACCAACCAAACCTTTTAAAAGTTGTAGAGGTGTCTTCTATCTTGACCGGTCTTTCTGAACATTAGTACCTGTGAACATCTTGTCCCCAACCATGAACACATAGGGTAAACTACAGTTAGAGTAAGTGGCAGTGAATTTCTAATAAGATAAACATGAATTTACTTTAACTTAAAGCTAAAATAGGATCTAAAGTTGTAAACTTATAATGAATCAAGAAATTTTTTGTTTATGATTTTGTATGATTTGTGTCCTCTATTGTACAATGCACTCTATGTTGGTACAACATGCCCTCTATTGACATTAAAGTGTTCTCAATGATGCAACACACCCTCTATTGGCACAATGTGCCCTCTATGAAACATCTCAAGACCTATGGTGAGGGCTTATCCTATAGTGTATATAGTTAATGTTTTTATGTCATTTTCTATCTATTTTCTTAATTTATTATCTCTGAATATTAATTGATTATCTAATCTATTCTTAATATCTATTTTATGTATCTTAATCTATGATCTCTGAATTTGTATCTCTATTCTTTAATTATGAACTAAATTTAAATCTAAATATGCATCTCAATTACTAAATAACTGAGATTGGATCTAAAACTCCTATTAGGTATGTCGATCTAACTTCCGACTACTACTAATGAGTGATCAAAATCAGAATTTTGAAATCTAGATTCTTATTGTCTGCATAATCTCAATCTGAAGCTCTTATTTTATAGAATAACTTAGTTAAATTCTTTTATCAGATATATGACATCTGAGTGTAAAGTCTTACAAGAATAAACTAAATTGAGCATAAAATATTGAGTATCTAAAGTTTACTTAAAGTGTCCAATATCTTGAATGCGATGTTCTGATAAGTTAATTCAATATCTATAAAAATCGCATTGCATAAACCATCATTGGATATATAATAAATATTAAATATCGGAAAGTAACTTAATCTCTAAGTTACTTTGTAGGAAAGTGTAGGATGGGTCATAATAATAATAATATTGAATGTACATGGCCCACTTACCTTGTTTCAAGAGATTCTTAACGTAGTTTGGACTCCTTGCTTCACAACTTACCTAGACATCATCGAAATGCTATAAGTCCATGTTTATGCTCCCTCTTTCTATATCTAAGTCTCAAACCCCCATCATTTTAACCTTCTAAACTAAATTAAGATTCTTGTTTAGACAAAATGGAACTTTGATCTAAACCATAATAAGATCTTGGCATTGAACATATTGAAAATAACATTATATAATCATTATAAACTTCAAACACAAATAAGTCATAACAGTCAAATAATGTACTAATATGTGAACATATTGGTACATGACTAAGGGGAAACTTTCAAATATAATTTTATGTCTCTAGTTACTATAATTCAGTTGAAATTAGATATAAACATCCCAAAAATCTATTTAATATAAATTAAGCATATATTTAATGTAGTATGTCATTAATATCCATAAAACACATCATAAAATATCCCCTTAGGTATAAAATAAAATACTAATTTAAGAAGGTATGTAACCTCATCAAACTTTAGAAATAGTAAGAACATTGTACAATAGAATTTAGGTAAAGATCTCATATCATTTCATTTTCAATCAATGGGTGAAATATCCATAATACCCTTATTAGGTTTTTATGAAAACTTAAGTAAGACTTCATATCATATAGATCTGACTTTGGAATCATGTTGAACATATCAAAATACACCTTAGCTAAAATATTCAATAATTTTGAAAGTCAATTCTATTTTGAATAAAGAAAACATTAAAATCATATAGATTTAAATACAAAATATATAATAAATAAAAAATGTCAAAATCATCTTCTGAAAATATTTTTAGGAGATAGTAATCTTGATGACCTTTGAATTTATACTTAATTTGTCCTAAAAAAAGTTCTATATATCAGATACAATTCATCGAATACTACCTTTTCTTGATGAATATTCATTGCCAATCTGGGATCCCATGGCCCTGATCTATCAACGCATCCACCTCATTTTCTTTATTTAACATGCACTCCTCTATTCTAGACCAGAAATAGAGCAAGCCATGCCCAAGTGTGGCGTCCACATCCCAATTCCCTGGGCTACCCTCTTGTGGGAAAAGCCCCAAATGGCTTCGCCCCTCAGCTGTGGTCGTCGATGGCCGGTCTGCATGAAGATAGGCTTTGGTACCAGAGGTCTTTGACTCTAAATTGCCACCCACATAAACACCATGGCTGCCTAGTCCTCTCCTTCCTCGTTCTCCTTCTCCTTCTTTGTGCAACTTTGAGCCAAACCCTTAAAAATAATCTGATCACCCCAAGCTTCAAAGATAGAAGGCTTTTATAGAACCCTACCTTCTAAAACATGAATCGGGGTTAATCCCATGTTCTCTGGGCCATAGCTCCATAGTCTTTGACAGCTAGAGTCTCATCCACCCCCTTCACTTCTTTTTTATTTATAGTTTAACTTAGAAAAGTCCATTTTCTATAAGTAATTATGTGCCTCAGCTGACCTCTTCTAAATCCCAAATTTTGGAATTATTAGCAAAATGTCATTATTGTTTCCTAGGAAAGACAAAGTTAAAAATAATTGGATAATAACTCTAAATTTACTTTTCATGGAAAAATTTGGGTAATTGCTAAATTAATTACCTAGGTTACTAAATAATTAGAATTATCTAAAATTTCACCAATAATTTAACATTTCAATTATCCATATAAGAAAAATATTTTGAGTATTTATTATGACCCCTAAATACTCCATACTCAAATTTTATACCCGAAGGTCCCATATGTAAATTGTGAATGGCCCAAATGGGCGTGAATTGGGTTTTGGGGCACATGGCCCATTCTTTGGTCTTCTAATGGTTCATAAGCTTAATAATACAATCAATTACAAAAATTAACATTGGAAGCAAATTATTTTTGATCTATATCTTCCTTATGATGTAGTTGGTCGACATTACTTTTCTTGATATGGAGACTTAAGCTGGTCTAGCGCTAAAATCCATTGATTAGAGTCGTCATGTTCTCTTCCTTATTCTACCTTGGTTGTGACCTCATAACATTGAATTAAATATCAGATTTCCAGACTTCAAAGATATTGAAAAACTATCCAAATTACACAAAAGACCCTCCCAACACAATTTTTCACTTATATCCAAATATCATGAAATTGGATGGAATCTTATTGTAACCATAAATCAAACCTCTATTGATTTCATTAATAACTTAATCATGCACTATCTAGGTTCCAAAAATTAGGGTGTGATAGTATGAGAACATATCCTCTGCTTTTCTTTAATTATGTTTTATTTCCATTAGTTCTTTGATACATTTAAAATGTATTTGTAGAAAAAGAAATTAAGTTTTTTGATAATCCGTACATACTTCTATATGATGTGAAGAAGATATGGTTAAAAGCTCGACTCAATGAAATTGTAAACATTGTGGATCAAAAAGAGGTACCTTAACCGCTCAGTAGATCACTAGGATCTATCAATGCATTTGGATCAGTTAGTTTGTGCAATGAACACCTAGGTTAGGCCACTTTGATTTGGGTTGCCTAATGTACGTTGTTGGGAGTGTTTTGACCATTGAATGTGGTCGATGCTTGTCTAGGTCAAGTCCAAGCGGGTCGGGTCAGGGTGCTTTGACCACAATGGGTGGTTCATGTGACCCTCTTTGGGTTGATGGTGTCAATGAGAGGGTCGATGTGTGTTGGAGTTGGTCGAACCATGCAATTCTTGGGATTAAAGTGTTCAATTAGAGGTTGATGCAAGGCTATTTTTGGTCAATGTGAGCCATTTATTGGCTAAAATGTAATTTTATCATGAACCTAACTGCACATAGAGAATCACATTTATCCTCAAGTTACAATATTTTAGAGTTGGAGAGAATGTGATGGAGGCAAAAGAATGAGATCTTAGAGAAAAAAACTCTTGTATGTTGGTGATTTAGCAAGGTTCTTGAATATAAAATCTAGAAATCATCTTTTTAACCTTGTAGAGCTAGTATCTATGTAAGTTCTTTCCTTTCCTCAAATATTTTCTAGTAATTTCTCTCCTCTATGTCTAATTGGATGAATTTTTACATGCCCTTTGGTATAAAATTTGCTTCTCTACTCAGAATGTTTTCTTCCTCCTTTGGCTTAGTTGGAACTAGTGTATGCATGAATGGATGTTCTGGGGCTTTTTAGTGGAAGTTTATATGTAGGTTTTCATGATCAATCTTTCTAGCGATGTGTTATTCCCTGAGAGAGATATTTAGTTTTTTATTTGGTAATTTTTTTGATACAATTCTGGCATATAATCACCAAACTATACTAAGTGCATGTTATTTTAGCTAAACATGGAATTTTATGGGGGTTTGGGAAAAAACTTTTGAAAACTTGGGATTGTCTCCTCCATTATTGTAACCTATAGTTATGGAATTAAAAGTGTTGTCATATTTCTTCTATATAGCTGAAATATACGATCTTTGCATGTAATTTACGCAAAATTGTCATTTTTGGTGCTTTTCATAATTTTTGCTATATTATTCTTATATGATGATATTTTAAGAAACTTTTTGGGTTTTTCTTACTAATATAAGATTAAATGATAGATAATATATGTGGTTGTTGAGACCTAATTATGAAATGGCATATGTATGGCTAATATACTAGAATTTTGTCTATGGATGTTCATGTTGGAAATAAATTGGGGTTTGGTATCTAATGTGTTACATGTGTATATCATAGTATTACATTTATAGTTCTATATTCTTGTTCCATAACATATTAATAACTTGAATTAGTTAATAGTAAAACCCTAGTCATTTAGTTTCCTTGTGACTGTATATCTTTCCTACTATTTGGAAATTGGGAAAGACAAATAAGTATCCTTGTAGTAATCATGGGATTGTGAGAAGGTACTCATAATCATATAGTGATTAGTATATCTAGATTAGTGAGAAACCATATGAGTCTGGTACTATTAGTGCTCTGAATTCACCCTTCTATTTGAGTGTGGTTGAGGTCATATCTCTTGTTGTTATTTGTCAGTCATTGTCAATGATTGTAAAACATATGATGAGTTATTATATGGAAGTATTTCCAATTTGATATGATAAATTTTTATCGCACGTACCCATGACATACCTATTTTGTAATGTGGATCTTCGATAATCCCCTACTTTTGTATTAGCATTTTGTGATGAAAGATAGGGTCCTCACAAGACCAAATAATCCTAAGATCCTCTAAGGTCGGCTAGGAGACTAGTTAGTCACTAGACGTTGGTTTGATTAGTGCATTCCAAACTACTTATGCATAATAATAAAATATGTAATCAAGTCATTTATCTTTACTTGTGTAGTTTTCTTATCACTTCCACAATTGACTGGCAATACTTCTCTAATGTTCCATTTTTTCATGAATGGTGGTGAATATAGAATCGACAAAGAGCCACTTCAATGACCCTTTGATGTATCTTGTACATATTAATTATTTTTCCGTTATAGAATTGCTAAATTCACAGGATATAGTAGTAGTTGCATATGCTAATTACTCTAGATATGATTTGTCTCTCACTGAGACTTTGGCCTCACTCTCATGGTTTCCAACCTTTTTTAGGTCCTCACTGGGACTTTTTAGGTTTATTGATGAGGAGTCTCCATCTCTGTGACATTAGTGTCTAGAGTCATTCATGTACACTTGAGTCTAGGTTAGGATGATTTCATTCAATGATGTACGCACATCTCAATATTTAGTTTTATGTTGTGTATGTGATTCATGTGTTGTACATATAATAGGAATACTTTTGTGCATACATGTTATGACATAGGTAATGTATGGTAAATAATGTATAGTTACATTTTGTATATGAACATATGGACCTTTCTTTAAGCCTTTATATGTGCATTTGGATTGAAGTTTCATTTGAGCACATTCGTATGTGTCATTTAGAATGATGTAATTAAGATAGACGTGACTTTTTTATATTTGGGTTTTCTCATTGTGTCTTACTTGGCTCTAGGGTATGTTTATGCGCTAAGCATGTGGTTTAGTGTCACAATATGGCTATCTTATCACTATAATCCCTTCTATCATAATTATGTATTTCAATTTCAATATACCTTTCAATCTTAATAAAATTATAATATTATAAACATTAAGATCACAATTTTTTAATTGAAGTTACATCAAGGTAAATTAATTTTAAGTATAATTTAGATTTATATCATTTTCTATGAACATAAAAAACTATGAAGGGTTAAGCTTTCTTTTTTGTCTCGTAAGTCTCTAAAGTACAAATACAATTTCACATAAACCATGATAATGCATGTATTATGTTAACGATACTTTACTCACCATAATTATAAAGTATATAACTAATATGTGATTGATATCAAATATTAAGTAGGCATTAAAATTTATTATGAGTTAGAGAAATAATTAAAAGTTCTATGGAAGGTTGGAGAGATAGAGGGGGTGACCATTGTTGGCCTCCACCTCAAGGTGTTGTTCCAAATTCTTCCTAGTCGAGCTATTGAAATGTTAATGAGTGGAGAAATTTAGAAGACTAGAATCCACCTAGAAGGACAAAGATCATCTACTTTAGGAATGGGCTATTGAAATGCTAATGAGTGGATAAATTGACTAGAATAGTTAGATTGTTAGTCCTAAGACTCACTTACCTATCAAGGGTGCTCATCTAGCTGATATGTGGTCTATTAAGGTATCTATTGAAGTTATCAATAGAAGTCACAATTTATTCTTAATATAATCCCTAGACCATGCTTGTCTAGATGATGTCTTTGACGGTGGATCATGGTTTCTCAAGGAAAAGTCTATCGTCTTCATTAAGTAGAAGTCAGATGACGTCTTGTTGGTGTCCAAAATCAAAGATATGCCAATCTAGATGAGTATATTTTATCTATCCCTTGAGTTTTATTATAGATATTTTATTGAAAGAATCAATTCCTATTTTGGACCTATCTATTCTTTGATAGAGTTATAAGGGACACCATATAGTTAAGTATACATCAATCCACTCCATAATCACTGCTAGTTCTTCTTTCCCAACTATTACGGAGATAGGGAATGAAGGGAGAAATTATCAATATTTGAACTTTGAATATGAAATTGTTTGTGTGAATTTCTCTTCAAATGTGAACTATAGGGGCATGGCAACTATAAAAATAAAGCAATTAACAAGAAACTTTGGGTTCCCATAAAGAAAGTAAATTCCTTGAGAAATAGTGGTATAGTTACATGATTAGGGAGTAATACTCTAGTAAATTTGAATGGTCTTTAATGATAAATATGTTGGTTATTTGGGTGGATTCTTCTCAAGAGTCTGATAAGACTTAAAATCTATGTAGCTCAGATGAAGTTCAAAAGAGGATGATTAAGTAGTTATGAAACCTTTGGGCCCTATGTCATCTCTAGTCAAGATACTCAAGTGTTACTCAATAAGTTGATTTTAAACTATCAAAAATATAAAAAGAAAGACACATCAAAAGGAACAAAGAGGCAATTATTAATGTATAATCCTTCTAAACAACAAATTTATATAGCTAGGTATAAAAAAATATGGAATGAACAAGAATCTAGTTAATCACTGGCTAACAATGCTTATTTTGATGAATATGTCTCTATACATTACATTTTGCAATGTTAGAATAATTAAGGATTAAGACTCTATTATTCATGACTAGTTGTAAAGAACTAGTCTCAAATAATTATTTCAAATGAGACCGAATTTGAAAGATTTAAAATTTTCTTGATAGAAATGTTTAGCCTCATGTGTATTATAAAACATAATTCTCGTGTGATAGGAAGACTTGTTATCAATTGAAAGGTAAGATTGTGCTATCATCAAAATTAGATAAATTGGTGATCTTATTTATACTAAATTTCTATATGTCACTTCATCTCTATTCAATAATAGTTTTGATCACAACAAAGAATATCACATATCAAATTTTTAGAATGAAGTTGTGACACACTAAAACCATGCATGTGAAAAACAAGTGTACACTTTGAGTAATACAGACCTATGAGGCTTAAGTCTCGAACTCAGGGGAATGTTTACCAAAAACTACTGCTAACTGTAACCTAATCAGCTAGGACTAGAAAAGTGCTTGAATATTTGTTTTATAACTAAGAGCAAAGAATTAAATCCAAATTAACGAATGTGATCAAGAATTGATAAATTTCTTAGGATTACAGTTCCACCAAGGTATGCATTGCGTTCAAACTTCATTTCATCAATAATTATTAACCCTTAATCCTTCACTAAAGACATGTATCAAGTATTACCCACTTTCACAACATAATACACTACCTACACTAAGACAAATAGCACTCCCATAACATTTCGGGAATTAGATAGGTGCATTATTGATAACTCTAGGTTATTATTTTACAATCGTAACCCTTTTCCAAGGTGTGATATGAGCTGTGTAAATCTATAGATTTTCCAAACCCTAATTCCTCTCATGAAGCAAATAGTGGAGTAATATATTAGTTGTGGTGATAAAGCACAAGCAATTATATAAGAAATTATAGGTTCACGTCTAGACTAACGGCAATAGATTATTAATTCATAAAATTTAAATACAAGCTATATTGGGCTACTCTCGGGTCCTAAGGAATATGGGGATTAGCCCTGCATAATTTCTATTATCATACAAAGAGAGGAAGAGGGAGAAAATTATCTAGACATTAGATAAGTAATGAAAAACCCTCAGAGAAGAAATCCCGATGATCCCCTCTGGTAGACATCTTGATCCATAGTGTTCTCATTGCAAATATTTCCTCCAAAGGTGCTCAAAGTGTCCAGTCCATGGCTATCTCCATTGTCTCCTCCTCTCCAACTTCATTCTTCATTGCAATGAGATACAACATGATATCCTAGTTTGGATAAATTACCCTTATGTCATAAGTAGGGATTTGTCCGTCATTAATTCACAGTCGTAGATCTACTGTAATTTTCAATCTACACTGATAGTGTAAATTCGATACCATTAATGGGATATCGGTGGCACCAAGTTGTCAAATAACTCAAAAACCTCAAACTATGTCGATACTACTGATAAGTGTGTCAATAGCACTGAGTTTCTTTCTATGAGTTCTAAATTGATTTGGGTTCTAAAGTCAATATCATTGATTGTATGTTGGTGATATTGAAGAAATTAACTCCAGTTGTTGATGCTCTCTAGATGGTTAGTCTGTAACATCAACTCCATTCTCAGTAGAATCAACTCCATACTCAGTAGCATCGAGTGTTGTCTTGGTAACACTAAAATTTTTGAGATTCCATATTAGTTTTTGTGTTATGTGAGTACCATCAAAATAGGTGCCATTAGCGCCGAGCTATCATATAAATGCTCGATTTACGTGAAACAATGGAAAACCAACATAAGTCCAAACTAAAAGTGATTATTTAGCACGGTATGAAGAATAACTCAATATTTTATGAAATAGTGATTCACAACCTAATAATGATAACCAATGCATAATATATCATGAAATGAACAATTATGCACTAAATGCATGAAAAACCTAGGTTGTGAAGATTGACTAAAACTCAGTGCATCAAATCCTCTAAGCTTGATTGTTTCTCTCCCTCAAGAAACACTACCTTTGGGTCAATTTGAAAAAGTTATCAAGAGGATAAATCTTGTGAGCAAAATTTTTCAGATACCCCCACCTAGAAGTCCCAAACCGACCCTTACCAAACATTGAACAAATAATTATTGTGAAGTGGACAAAAATTTTCATTAAAGATGTCCATTGTTAGGTCAATGAAACACTATTAATAAAGAGAAGTTAACATCATAGTCAATAAGGCATATGTTTGATGCACCATGTAATTCCCTATCTACACTGCTCTTATCTACCTACCAAACTATGTTGGAAGTAGTTTCCCTTATAGAACTAGATGAGGTGATCAATTGTATATATGGACTACTGTAAAGAGCAATGGATGGAAATAAAGTAGGAGGTTGTGAACAAGAATCACAAGTAACATCCAAATTATTTATGTATAAATAAAATATGATGAACCTACAAAATGAAGGGAATGGAAAAGATATGAATCCTAATGCCTACTATTATGGTGGAATGATGAGTGCATGGAATGTCTCATCCTCATGATGAGTTTGGGTGAAAGAATGCATACATATAAACTGCTTTCATCTCCCCATGAAAAAAATTCAGATTGAGTTCAAGGCATCCTTTTCTCCCTTTTTATTTGATTTCTCTTCTTTTCTTTCCTGCCCTTCTTATTTTATCATGATATATGATTTCTATTTTTTTCTTCATATTTTTTTTCATTGGGAGAGATATGGATGCATATCCTTTCTCTTTAATTTTTGGAGAAAGCTACATAGATACATGTTGCATAATATACAAAGATTGATGCAAAAAGAGAATGCAATCTACATGAAACTTTTTATGAAACTACTTGATATGCACATATCTATATTTTTTAAATTAATTCACTCATAAAGAACTAACTATCATGTTACTTATTATGTTATGTAATGCGGTCAAGAGGAGAGAATTTAGGTTACTTGATCAACTTGTGGTGGTGGATGAAATGTCATGAAAGGTGGCTAAAATCAAATGATTAAGAGACAATGCCTTTCTTAACTAAGCTATATATCTCTCCTATCTATGTATAGGGTAACCTTAGAATTTCTTTCTAAAAATTGCATTTGAAGTCTCGTTGCTTGTTTGGTTGGTCTGGGCTCAAACCTCATCATCAAACGCAAGTATTAGATAACTTCAATTTTTCATTCATGTTAAGTCTCCTCAAGATGACTAACCCAAATACCTCCAAGGGTTGGTCTTGTCTTAGAATTTGCAAAATAAGCTCAAAAAGATTTGATCCTTTTGTTTTTTTAAGATTCAGTGCTAGAGCACAAAACACATTCTTTTTAACGATACATGACATCATGATAACTAAGTTCCATGATTATACTACATAGATTGTGGATCCTATTACTTGGAAATAATAAAAAAAAATTAAAACAAGATGAAGTCATTCCATCACCCCCAAGATGGAACTTGACTATTTCCTTACAGTCAAAACTCAAACTAAGAGTTGGAATGAGGGTGCTAGGTGCTCAGTAGGTGGTTTTGGTGGCTCAAACATTCATGGAGTAATTTGTGGATCTTGAGGGTAAAATGTGTTAGTGAATGTCAGTGGGTTGGCTGCCATATGTGGTGCCTATAAGTAAATCAAAAAGCTCCCTTGAATCCAATAATGGTCCTAGAGAGGTTGCTTATGATACTCTATGGCTTGCAGGTGTGTATGCTTGTTCTCCTAGTTGACCAGGAGAAGGAGCTCATTAGTGTAGATCACTTGTTGTTGCTAAAGAAGTTGCTCGTGGATGCCTTGAATCTGAGTCAAGATGGTTGATTGATGTTGTTGACCTTGATGAATGGATTACAACATCCCGTACATGCCCTTCATTGAGAAGGAGTCTCCAAGAGGTGGAAGTGGTGGAGCTGTGGAGATGGATGATGCATAACAGTGTAGAATGTGGTGCACTGTCATGGAGGTGTATAAGGCATAGCATCTTCTTCTTCTTCTTCTTCTTCTTCTTCTTCCTCATCCTTGATAACCTCTCCCTCCATTATATCCTATGTATGGTTAGAAATCCATTGAAGATATCTCTTCCCCGTAGGCGGAAGATGGGATCAGGAAGGACCATTTCCTTCATCCATCCATTGATGATGAAGCGGGCGTATCTCGAACCACGGTACTTGGTTACAAGGTGTGCCCACTTGAAGTCAAGTGTAAAAGATATCTTGAGTGTGTTGGTGTTGGAGAGGTCGAGTTGGAGGTGTCGAGTGAGTGCCATTAGCAGTCTCCCAAAGTGAATTGGGATTTTTTCTATTATATACCCATATTTAGGTAAGTACTACCTTCTACTCCTTTATCTAATAATCTTTTATTCTAAACCCCAATATTAATTGGTTTGCACTGTGATATTAATAATCTTCGATTATGAAAGTTTTGGCCAATAAGATAATTAATCAGGGCTTTAATACAAAAAATAGGAATAAAATGCTAGATTGGGGATTAGTGGTTCAAATTTATTAAGTTGAGGGATTTAAGTTCAAATTGATCTTCTAGAACTTTTCCAACGGATAGTCTTAGGCAACATAGAGCTACACACAAAATTTGGTCAATAAATGATTACATTAACATGTAGAGAATAGGCTCTCTTTCAAATTGTAGTTGAAGTTCTCCAATTGGAAAAATTGACTTCAAATTTAGATTCTTTGGCTCCCTATTAGTCTACCTTCCAAATTCACTTTATGTGTACTTTATTTACTCATCCAATTTGATTGTAAGGGAAAAAGATAATGATTTGTATGCCACTCTAGTCCAAGTCTAATTTGGAAATAAATGTGTCATGCTCCTTTAGCGGATGCATGAACCGCTCATGATCATTGGATGAGGATTGGGAAGTTAGCGCGTCGCCTTCAACCTTGCTCTTCATTTGGAAACAGGCCAACAATTTTGGATTGTTTATAATCGTGATTTTTCACTCTCCACTGATCATTTGTCAAAATATTTCTCTAATGGATTCCTTATTAAAATACACACCCTTTGATCCCCTACTCAAACCCTATTCCAGAATATTTGAGATTTTTCCAAATCTTGGATCCCACGTCTCTTGAGACTACATTATAGAAACTCTAACACCTCAACTCATATATATAGCACACCAGGGAGTTGCCTCTCATCACAAAAAAGCTTTCCTCTGAGTTAATTTTCTTGGAAATGATATCCTAGCCGATGCCAAACTCAACCTTCTTGTCAGCGCCTCCATCCAAGGCTGACAATGCTTCTCCTCACCATAGACAAATTAGCCCAGGTGTGAGGTTCATGACACCCTGCTCTACTTCTCGGTGGTGACCAAATTATTGGATTTCAATGGAGTTCATTTTCCCCATACTAGAGTCGACCCTTGCTTCTTGTAAGCTGTGACCATGGCTTGTGAGCGAAGGGGAGATGGTGAACTAAGGGGGAAGTCACAATTGTGCTCCATCACCCCCTTTGATGACTAGTTCATCTGCATGGATATTTCTATAAGTTACAATGTTCATTTTGATTTTGTCGTGTGTATAAATAAAGGACATTCAAATGATATCACTCGGTCACACAAATGTTTTGATAAAATAGTTCTAGGCTATTATGGTCATTCACATAATATTTTCACAGTTAATCAGTAAACGTCATATCTCTTTACTAGAAATTCCAAAAGTTGTAAGAGAATATGTTTTAGAATTGTGGCACTTCCTCTATCCTTTGCCATGGTTTTCATTGACTAATTCACAATTTTTAAAGATTAGATTTATAGGGTTTTGATCTCATTTATTATCTTATTAATAATTAAAGGAAACAATATAGTTAACCAAATTGAGATTTTGAGTCAGGATTATAATCAGTAACCCTGGACCCAATATTAGGTCAATAACAAGAGTAATCTAGGGTTTTATAAAAGAATTGAATTTCTAGGGTTTGACCATACATAAAATTTTGAACCCTAATTGATGCACAAAATACTAAATGTAGGTTTGATTTGACTTTAGACTTGGAAGGGTAGGATGTGATCTCTAAGTTAACACTCAAATCAAGGTATGTGCATCTTTTCTATTATGTAGGTATTTCTATTTTGACCAAGTATTATTTCCCATATGAGGCAGGTGTTGATATTTGCTTTACATCCTTACAAAATTCTTACTTTTCTTAGATATTATGGGTCCTATGACTCACATGACAATGGTTGATGTTTTCATCCTATTGTTTAATATTGACCAAACTTATACTTACCTTTCTCTATTTATGTACATTCTTAGACAAATTTTATTTCTTATAGTGATGCATGTGTGCAACCATATTTATATAGGGCATGCTTTCTCTGCACTGAGTGTCCTTTTCCACTCATCATTTTACATAGTGTCACACAATTTCTACCCAGGGTGCTCTATCTCCGCCCAATATGTTTAGGTTGAGATCCTATGGTGTCTCATCCATGCTTGAAATAACTTTACTCTATGACTGTTACAACACATATTATGTTTTGATATTGTTCATGGAAATTTTAAAAAGAAAGACTCCCTAATTGCTAACATTTATGTTGGACATGCCTCATATCTTGACTTGTTATTTCTTTAGGTACTTATTCATCTTAAGAATCCTTGTATTGGCATGCTTTATTGAACTTTCTTTGAGATAAAGTAATATGTGTATTTTTATTTACTGCACATACTCAATTTTTCAGATGTCCCTTTCTCTTGTTTTCCTCCTTCTGGGTTTTTCTTTAAACCCACCCAGAGGTATCACATATAAAAGTTTAGGAAGAGGGAGGCTTTACACAGAACCAATATTAAGGATGAGTTCCAAGATGAGCAGGTTGCTCACCACAATCCGATCTTGATAATTTAGGTCCATGCTAGGTATTACCATTACATGACCCTATGTTAAGTTTGGACAATTAAACTCTATAATAGCTAGATTTATTTTTCATTACCATAAAACTATGTTTCTGTATCCATGTATTTGAGAAAATATTATGCACCCCTTTCATTTAAAACTTATTATTCATTATCATGGGGTTTTATGCAAAATTTATTTTCTTAAATTAAGTAAGGAATGGTCCCCTTCTAGGCCCACTCCTTACAAGATGGTATTGGAGCATAATTGTGATCAACAATCTAACTATTTCAGAATTCATCCTTAGAACACTTTCCCTTATACACTATTCATGTATTTCAGGGAAACCAACATATTTAGAAAAAATGATGCAACTCCCGAGTCCAACACTTCAGATGGGTATACTACACTGGTGCACCCTCGCTTCGGCATGGATATGGATCCCCCTTCAAAGGACAACTTAAAATCCCAAGACAACCCTATGACTTAGGGTGTTGTTGACACCACTACTATAACTCCTACAAGTGGCCTCTCCCCAAAGAAGGAGTTAGCCCTGCTCTGACAATTCCTCACCACTGCTATGGCAGGAAAGATGAATGCCACCCTTGTCTCCAAAAACTTGAAGGAATACTCACTGTCTGACTTCATGAAGATGCAACCACCCTACTTTAAAGGG
Organism: Alisma plantago-aquatica; assembly: GCA_963693085.1. Lineage (NCBI taxonomy): Eukaryota > Viridiplantae > Streptophyta > Magnoliopsida > Alismatales > Alismataceae > Alisma > Alisma plantago-aquatica. The sequence goes on along the minus strand of OY856409.1, from coordinate 860,058,881 downwards.
GTAGGTGAATTAGAGATGGTCGATGAGGCAGACGACGAGATGTTGGCAATAGAGAGGATGTTTGATGGTATGGCATGTCCTCCTCATCATAACGTACATTTTCTTTGTATGTGTTGGATGGGCTAGCATAGGTCTGGTGGAATGGGATAGCCCGGACTCGTGACATATCTACTTTGACGTGGGAACAATTTTTGGCATTATTCTGTCAGAAGTACATCTACATTGCTGCCCTAATGAAGAAGGTAGCCAAATTTTATAGTTGATACAAGGATCCCTATATGACCCTACTTATGTGTAGAGGATCATGTTGCTTGAGCAATACACTATTGGGTTGAGTGAAGGTCATAGGGATGACCTATTCTTGTAAGGAATCAATTACCAGCTTGGGCGTACACTAGTTCCTCAGCTTCCTCGTACCTTCCAATAGATGGTTGATAAAGCCTTAGAAATTGAGTCGTATCTTGGTTTCTAAGCCCCATCACAAAGTCACCACAGAAAGAGCTATGACCATGAACAACGTTAGGATACATTGCTCTCATCATCACCTTCCAAGAAGATGTCCAATGGGGAACCATGGAGGACCTAGATATGGAAAGTAGGTCATCTACCATGAATGTGGTCAGGCAGGGCACATCAAACCCCAGTGTCCTCAGCTACAACAATGCCATGTACCGCCCAATAACCTACAAATCAGTAGCAGCCTTTTCCTATTCGCCTCAAAGATACAATAACAACAACAACAATAATCAAGGTCAACGTCATCTAGTGGAGCACCATATTGGACATTTCTTTGCTAGGGATGTTGCAGGTTTTGGTGATGATAATGAAGTAATTGCAAGTAATGTGCATCTTAATATATATCCTATAAAATCTATGTTTTACTTTGTATCATCAAATACATTTATATATTATAAACTTGATGAGATGTTAGACATAGAACCTATATGGAATACATTCTTGAAGTTCAGACCCCTACTGGTAGGATATGATCTTCTTATCTAAAAAATCCACCCTTGGAACTATGTATATATTGCCAGATGCTTACAACTGAGTTTGTCTTCTTAAACATGATGCTTTTTGATGTCAATCTGGGTAGGATTGGTTGAAAACGTTTAATGAAGCCTTGTTCTATGATGAGGAAAAGATTAGCTTCATTCACTTGTACAGTGAATGACTTTGTATAAAGGGAAGAAAGTGTGAGGATAGCCAATTCCTCATCTCTTTCATGAAAGTCAAAAAGGTTCTCCCATGGATGCCAAGCTTATTTTCCCTCCATTGTCCTTGAACCCTCACCATCTCAGGTAGAAGGTATTGAAGTGGTTCAAGATTTTCTTGATGTTTTCCCTGAGGAGCTACCGGGTATTCCCCCTTATCGTAAAGTTGAGTTCACCATCGATCTTGCATTGGGTACCACCCCTATCTCAAAACCCCTTATCAAATGGCACGCGCGGAGCTTGTAGAACTTAAGAAGCAATATTCAAGAACTTTTAGACATGGTATTTGTCTGCCTAGTGTCTCTCCTTGCAAAGCTCATGTTCTGTTCGTGAAGAAGAAAGGCAGATATCTAAGAATGTGCATGGATTATAGAATTTTGAACCAAGTGACAGTGAAAAACTATTATCCTATACCATGTACTTATTTGATTAGAAGCCAACCATGGTTGTCTGTAAGATGGATCATCAAAGTGGATACTACTAAATGTGGGTGAAAGATGAGGATACACCAAAGATGGCTTTTCGAACTCATTATGGGCACTATGAATTCTTAGTGATGTTGTTCAAGTTGACTAATGCCCATGTCGCCTTCACAAACCTAATGAATCGGGTCTTCTGCTCCTACCTTGACAACTACATGGTAGTGTTCATTGATGACGTTCTCATCTACTCTAAGGCAATGGACCAACATTGAGAGCATTTTACGATTGTTCTATACATGCTTCATGAGAATCAACTTTATTCTAAGTTCTTTAAATGTGGATTTTGAATGAAGGAAGTGATGTTCTTAGGCCATGTGATATGTATTAGTCACATCATTGTGGGTCCAGCTAAAATTGATGCTGACTAACTGGAAACCACCAAAGAATCCTTCTGAGATACAAAGTTTCTTGGGTCTTGTGGGTTATTATAGAGATTCATCAAGAAATTTTATGAATATGCACATCCTCTAACCAAGTTGATTCACAAATACACCAAGTTTATCTGGACTCCAGATTGTGAGAAGAGTTTTCTAGAATTATAGGATGTTTGACATCTTATCCGATTTTAGCCTTACTCATTGAAGGGATATGTTATCTACACTCGTGCATCTAGAGAAGTCTTAGCTTGTCTTTTTATGCAAGAAGGACAAGTTATATCTTATGCCTCCCATCAAACGAAGCTAAATGAAGAAAATTGGCCAACCCATGACCTTAAGCTCGTATCTATTGTTCATACCCTCAAGATCTAGATCATTACTTATATGGTGTAATGTTTGAGGTTTTCTCTGACCATAAGAGTCTCTACTATCTTATGACACAAAAAGACTTGAATCTGAGACAAATTCTTTGGATGGAGTATTTAAAGGATTATGATTTCATGATCATGTATCACGCTGGAAAAGAAAACTTGATCGCCAATGCCCTTAGTTGAAAGAAGGATATTGAATGCACATCTATAAGTTGTTTCATGTGGAGAAGTATGGAGCATGTTTCTAGATTGAGACTTGAGTCACAAGATGACATGGATGATATTGTACTAGATAATATGTGCATGCACATTGATAGTCTCTCAATTACTCCATCTTGGATCTCTTAGGTTATTGCAGCACAAGTAGCTAGTCTCAGCCTTAATGAACTGAAACCTTAATGGAAAAACCACAATCAGAATTCTTTTTGGGAGTTGATGGAGCTATTCATTTGGCCAATGATTTTGGATACCATATGTGGATGACCTGAGGAAGAATTTGTTACATGAAGCTCATGGATCAAAATATATGATTCACACTGGCACCACCAAGATCTATAATCACTTCTAAAGATGTTTTTGGTGGAGAAATATGTAGAAGGACATTTCTACCTATGTTGCCAAATATTTTCCTATCAACAAGTAAAGATTGAACATAAAAGACCTAGTGGTCTTTTGCAACCCCTGAAAATACCTAAGTGGAAGTGAGAAAATATTAACATGGACTTTGTGACTGGAACTCAAAAATCTAGAAATGGTTATGATGTTTTTTGGGTTGTGGTAGATTGAATTACCAAGTCTGCTCATTTCTTGCCTTTCAAGACCACATATAAGGTTTCAAACATGGCACTGATATATATGGATTGTATAGTTCATCGAAATGGTGTACGAAAGTCTATTGTGTCTATTAGAGACCCTAAGTTTACTTCCCAATTGTGGAGGCAGATTCATGCTTTTCATGTGTGTTTCTAATGGAAAGCATCATAGATTGATTTTAGGTATTTATATATATATAAATATATATATATATATTTATATATATAAATATATATTTATATATAAATATATATTTATATATATAAATATATATTTATATATATATATATATTTATATATAAACATATACATATCAAATCACCACATACTATAGTATGTATCATATACATGCTATATCCCACAAACATAAACATGCAATATAAAACATTAGCGATGGTTATGGCCATTCTACTGTAATTCCTTGCAGCCATAAGAAATTACTAAAACCCAAGTCTATATATCATGTATGAACTTGTTGTTGGTGTTGATCTATGCTTAAACTAATCCGAGTTTATCGGTTCAACCTTGAACTGGTTGCCTTGCCTCTTGGTCGGTCGGTTGGTCTACCGGAATGCTCGAATGGCCTCAAGTACAACATCTCATGGACACTTCTAGAAGATTGGTTGGGTCAACCATATGATTGGTTTGGCTCTCCTGCAAGGCATTCCTCCTCAGTCCTCCAAACGGTCAACTCATCTTTGAGATGGTTGATTCATCTGGTGTTGAGTGTCATCTTCGTTGTTATAAAAAAATAAACTATCCTATTTCTATTAAGCTTAGTACATGGTAAAAGAGAAATCTCAAGTTACATTCAAGGGGAGAAAAGGAAGGAAAAATAATTCTTTTACATTGGGAATAATAAGGTAGAGGCTCGGCATGCAAACTGAGATATTAATAGAACAAACAATCCAACCACACACATATATTATGTTTATTTGGCATAATTATGCTACACATCCACCATCAAAACCAATTTTAGGGCAATGCTTGTAAATTACATATATATATATATATATATATATATATATATATATATAGTTTGGGATTGTATGTGGTCTTTAATCAGATGTGAATATTATTTATTTTAAATATTCACATCATATGCAATAAATAAAAAGTAAAAACCAATATCCGATCATATCGATTAAATCCCAAAATACAGTAAATTGATGTGGATGTGATACCACTGTAGCGAAATATGGTGACATAGCAGGAAGTGAAATCAAAATTTTCATTGTCGTATTCCCCATGAATCAGTGGATCATGCCATTAACTATGTAATGGAAATGATGGTTTATAAGGTCATACCTGGTCCTAGAGCAAGTCTAGCGACTATTTCTCATAGCAATATGTGCCTTTTTTTATGTCGTACTTGGACGCCTTCAGTAGCAGCTCTTAGTTGATCACTATGGATAACAACTTGATGTTGTCCTACTAGCTGTAAAAGCTCCACGCTTTGTGATAGTCTACACAGACAACCAGGAACTCTTGTCATTCTAGTAGAACTGACAAGAAGGAATTATCCCTCCACATTGGTATGCTAGCACCAACTTGTTGTCCTATAATTGTTCTCCCTAGATATCCCTTCCTTTATTGGGTAGCACTTGCTCAGATTCTCTCGGTTACCACAACCAAAGAAAACAAATAATTGTTAGAGGCAATTCCATTGTGTATGAGAAGGCCCTAGTACTCCTTTGTTTATATGAGGGTTAGGGTTGGGTTCCCTACCTGAGTGGGAACGGAAGGGATTGGAATTTCATAAATTTTCACAACATGTGAGTAGCAAAACAGTCGGTTCATAGGTGAACTAATCGGTTGGCATGTGAGCCAATCAATTCAACCCTTGAAGTGATCGTTTCATCATGTTTCCCAATAACAATTGTATTGGCCATTATAATCTGATTTAATGCTCAACATAACATCAGTACAAATCCTTGAATCAATCAAATTGATCCACCAAGTGCTCAGTTCACAACCTGAGACGGTCGACTCATGTACCTAAGCCAATCGGTTCACTTCCCAAATCAGTTGGTTCATGGTCCATAATTGCCAAAATTAGTTCAATTGACCTAACACATTGAAACGATCATTTCAAAACTTGAACCAATCGGTTCACTGTTTACTCAACCAATGTTGTTTGAAATGAATACCTAACTCTTTAGAAATAAAGTTTAAACTATATGTATTCATAAATGAAATCCTATTCCAAGTGTATCCTATGTGTGTGACCCTATAGGTTCCAAGTTACATTGGTAATGAATGTCTATAACTGACTTATGACATCACAAGAAAAGAGTGGCGTCTAACAACACATCATTGTTACCCAAGTAAATGGAAAGTTGGAGAACAACTTCAACTTACAATTTGTGATTGGTGTTATAGTGATTGTATAATTCCTTTGTCACTAATATCCGATATTGAACTTGAGTCATAGAAATGTCATCCTCTCAATGTTCAATCCATATTCATTGAACTAGAGCAGACTGTCTTAGATATATGTGACCCCAATATCATATATTGACCCATTTGTGCATGTGTATGCTTTTCTCAATCTCTCTTATCAAGTGGCCAGGATATCAAACTCTGGTAGGAGGGACAAATCCCATCTACGTCACTCACAGTCATCCCCATGTGTTGTAGTGAATCTGATCATCACCTTTATGGACACCCTTATTCAAAGTCGCAATGGATGATGACAAAGTACATTGAATGACATGTGATGAGCGTAGTGATTTTAGGTCTTAGAATCACAATCACCGTCTTCCCTATGAGAAATGATTATGACCACCAATCATGGTTTTCATGTGTCACTCTCAAGGTGGGTCTGTTTGATACACTATTCTCCAACAAGTATCTATATGTTTGGTTTGATATCACATATTATGACTGATGAGATTCTATCATCAACCAACACACACTCTAGTCTTGCGTCATTATTGTCTATCAACCTTCCACAATAACATCTGACTAGGTACATAATCAAGAATGTACATACTATTGACATTTTTATGATCTCATTGTTTATCCTGAACACATCAGTCGTTGAGTAATGTCATTCTTTAGACATTTATTGTGTTTCATAATTATCTCATAACTGATTAAAACAAAATAGATCGGAAGAATGCCTTTATTAGTAATCAAATTGTTTATATGATATGCCACCTAAATCATCAAACTATTGGCTCTCTGGGCATACATAACAAGACTTCCGAGGAGTAGTTCATTGCCATAATCATCATGCATCTCCATGACCATAAAATATACTGGAAATATGACTTTGTCTACCTTTACCAGAACATCTTTGTAGATGCCTATCAGCCTCACCATTGAATTATCCACTAGCTCGATCGTCATGTTGCTCTTCTTAGATTACATGATTCCCAATTTCTTGAATGTATTATGTGGCATAATTAAGATTGATACTTCCCCTACAATCACATAGTGTGTCTCTAAACTTGACCTTGCCAATGTAGCACGGTATGTTGATACACCCTGGATCTTGTCTCTTTTGTGGAAACTTTCTCTATATCAAAGAACTGACTTCTTCCCTTGAAATCACTACATCAAAATCAGGTATCCACCTCTTCTTCTTAACCATATCCTTTAAGAAGTTACCATAGGATGTAATCTTCTCAACAAAATCCACACGGGGATGAAGCTTCCTTAACGTATCTAGAAATTTCTTGAATGCTTATCAACATTTTTATCCTTCAAGTTGATAGGAAAGGCACTAGAGTCACATTTTTGCACTGATGGGGTGGGATGTAGGACTCCTTGGCCTCTAACTACCCAATTCGTTCCTCTGATGGGGCTTCCTCCAATGGTGTGGTGTCTTGTGGCTTCTCTAAAGAAATAATATTGCCTCATTGTCAGCTGGTGTGTTGATCTTCTCTTGAGTTCCCTTCAACTCCTTCATTAACACATTGCAACTGCAAAGAAGTAATGCCTTGACTTGTTGGTTATCAAGGGGATATATGTGTTTCCTAGAAGTCCCTTTTGATCGGGCTTCTAGATGGATGTTGCTTCCGCTACTACTAAGACATTTGATTATCAATGTTGTGGATTTGTGCCCCTTGATTCTTTGCTCCCTTTTTTGGGTCCAGCAAGGCCTTGTTTTAACTTAGTAGTATGCCTAGCATGTTTTCTATCCTATCTATCTCACCAGGGGCCTTGTCCTTATGATATTGTTGTGAAATGTTGCCTTGATTCTGTTTGGGCTATTGTGCTTGTGAAGGGTCCTGCTTAAATTATTAGGATCTTTCCATGATAATATGGGAACCCTCCTCCAGGAATACTCATTACTTCCCATGTTTTTCTGTTATTGTATAAGCATGCACTCCTCCTCTTCACCTTCAGATGAGGTGTCAGAATTGTGCTCCAGCTTCCTTGTGAGCCTCTCAATATGAGCCTTAAGTTCTGTGATCTCTTTTAATTCCATAGCACTCTTGATTATTTCGGGTGCTTCTCTCTCCTTGCCTTAGGACTAATTCTTAGTCATGTTCTTTAGGATCTCATGACACCTTGTAGCCTTATTTTTCAAGAAGAAACATGCCCCAAAACTGTCAAGCAAAGTCCTTTTCCCCTTGTGACAACCATAGTAGAATTGATTTGCCTATCCATACATGTCAATCCCATGATTGCATATTTTGAAATCTCTCCCAAGCTTCTGAATATGACACTCATGAATGTTGCTTGGATCTTCCACACTAGTTCATTTCAATTCTAGGGTGGAAAATATCGCTCAAAGAATGCATCAATCATCTCATCTAAGATTTCTATTAATTCTGGCAGGAGCCTAAGAAATCATGTTTTTGCTTTATCAAATAAGGAATAGGAGAACAACTTCAAATATATAATTGTTTCTGGAATCATGTCTAGCTTTAGAATGTCACAACTTTCTACAAAGATGCTTATATGCATCATCGGGTCCTCCATGCCATGGTCATGGAATGATTGCAATTTAATTAGCACCACCAGTCTATGATTTAGCTTATAGCTTCCCACATTAAATGCTTTATGTTTGATTGGCCCTAGTTGTGTTGTAACTGAAGATTCTTTTATGTTATCCAAATTATCTATTCCTTAGTCTCTTTCTCAACATGTTATTCACAATTCCCATCCATATCTACTTCATCTGCCTACACTACCTTTGGTGGTGGGGTTTGGATGGGCTTCTCAACTGAAGGCCCAAACTCTCTCACCATATGAAAAATATCTTCCTAACTTGTACTCAGTAGAGTAGATTCTCCGTAATCTATGGTTCAAGTGTGAACCATATGCTAGTACCTGAAATTGAGAAATGATGTGTGAGATACCAAGTACTAATGAATTGATAAAAGAAAAAAAATCAATTATAGTTTTGTTCAATAAAAGATGAAATATAATTAAAGAAAAGAAAAAGGAAATGGCCTAGAGTGGTCCAACGCAACACTCTAGTGTTGGTGTTGTCATTTCCTCAACAACGGTGCCAAAAACTTGACACACCAAAACTTTTCTTGTGAATTGCAAGTGTACGCATCGAGTAATATAGGCCTATGAGGCCCGAGTGTTGAACTCAGAGAAATGTTTTTAAAAGATTACTATTGATTGTACCTAGTTAGCTAGGCCTAGTAGAAGTGGTTTAATAGTTGTTTTATAACTAATAGTAAAGAATTAAATCTAAATCAAATGAATGTGACCAAGAATTGATGGATTCCTTAGGATTAAAGTCTCAACAAGGTATGCATTGCATTCAAACTTCATTTCATCAGTAACTATTCATCCTTCACCCTTGACTAAAGACTTGTAGCAAGTAATACCCATGTTTGTAGTGTAACACACTACCTACACTAAGACAGACCCCACTCCTATATTGGTTTAGGAATTATCTAGGTGCATTGTCGATAACTCTAGGTTAATCATTCACAGACGTAAGCCCTCTCTTGAGGCGTGATATGAGCTGTGTAAATCCATAACATTTTCAACCTCTAGTCCCTCTCCCAAAGCAACTACTGGGCTAATAATATTGATTGTGGTGATCAAGCACAAACAATTCAATAAGAAAATATAGATATTTAAAATTAAAGGAAATATATTATTAATTCATAAAATTTGAATACAAAGCAATATTGGGATACTCTTGGGACCTAAGGAATATGGAGATTAGCCATCATGATTTCTATCATCATACAAAGAGAAGAAGATGGAGAAAATGAGATAGGCAATATAAAATAAATAAAAAAAACCCTCATAGAAGCAGTCTCAATGATCCCCTATGGTAGACACCTTAATCCACAATGTTTTGGCTGAAAATATGCCCCCCAAAGGTGCTCGAAGAGTCCATCATGTGGTTGTCTCCTTCATCTCCTTCTTTCCCACCTTCATGCTTTGGTAAAACAAGATAAATTTTATATCCTAAATTGGTCAAACTCCCCTTACGTGATAAGTGGGGTTTTGGTTGTCATTTAGTAGCAATCGTTGGATCTATCATGGTTTTTAATCTGCATTGATCATGTAAAGTCAGTACAACCGACAGGATGTCATTGGCACTGCATTGTCGGCTAACTCGAAACCCTTGAACTATGTCAATTCTATTGATGAGTGTGTCGATAACATCGAGTTGCTTTCTATGAAATCTGACCTAATTTGGGTGCTAAAGTCGGTACCATTGTCTGGGATGTTTGTAGAAACAAAGCAATTAATTTTGATTGCTGATACCCTCTAGATGATGACTTGGTATCACTGACTCCTTTGTTCAGTAGCATCAACTCCATTCTCGGTAGCATCAAGTGTTGTCTCAGTAGCACTAAAATTTCCTGTTAGATTTTCGTGTCAGGTCTCTACCACTATCACAGGTATCGGTAGCATCGAGTTGTCATATAAATGCTCCATTTATCTGAAACAATGAAAAACATAAGTCTGAATTAGAAGTAATACTTTAACATGATTCCGAAGAAAATCAATATTTGACGCAATAGCGATTCACATGCTAATAATGATAATCAATGCATAAAAATATCTCAAAATAAATATTTATGCACTAAATTTATGGAAAAATAGCGTGTGAAGAGCAACTAAAACTCATTGTGTCAAGTTGTATAAAGCCTTGATTCTTTTTATGAACCTTAGCTCCTTATGGGAGATTTCAATGTTGTTATGAAGGATGTTTAACGTATTGGAAAAAAGCCCCCTCCCACTTAATGCATGTAGGAGTTTGATGTATATATTTTAAAGTATAACTTATATGAATGGGCCATGCATGGTCCTTTGTATACATGTGACAACAATCAATGCAAAGGAGACCTCACTACGTCAAAAGTTTGATGAATCAATTGTAACTTTGAGTTCATGTGTAGATTCTCTCATTTTCAAGTTTGCATTTACTCTAATATAAGTAGTGTTGATAGAATTATGCATATTTTTAATACCGAAGACAAACCTATCAAAGCACCCTTCAGACTCATACATATAGACTTCTACACAATATAGTGTTAGAATAGTTAACAATTAAGCCTCTATTTGCCATGAGTATTTATGGAGAGTTAGTCCCAAACAACTATTTTATACGAGACTAAATTTAAAAAGATTTAATTATTGTTGATAGAAGTTTATTTGCCTCGTCTTTACTTCGAAACATAATTATCACGTGATAGGAAGGCTTCTTATCCATTGGAAGGAAAGATTATAGTATCATGAAAGTTAGATAAATTTATCATCATTGTTACACTAAATTTCTATATGGTACTTCATATCTATTTCTCACTAATGGATATGATCACAACAAAGATTCTCACATATTTAATTTTTGGAATGAAGTTGATTCAAGTCATGGTACCTTTTATTAACCTTGGCTCCTTATGAGATAATTGAATGTTTTATGAAGGATGTTGACTGTATTGGAAAAGAGCCTCCTCCCACTTAATGCATGTACAAATTTGATGTATTCATTTTAAAGTATAACTTATATTAATGATCCCCGTTGTATACATATGACAACCATCAAGGTGATTGAGACCTCACTACCTTAAAAATTTATTAAACATTTTGTAATTTTGGGATCATGTATGAATTGTCTTATTTTCAAGTTTGCATTCACTATAAATATAACTAGCGATCGCATGATCAAGCATGTTTTTAATACCAAAGACAAACTTGTAAAAACACCCTTCAGATTCATACGCATAGACTTCTTGGAAAAATAATGTTAGAATAATTAACAATTAATCCCCTATTGTTTAAGAGTATTTATAGAGATTAGTCTCAAATACCTACTTTAAGTGAGACTGAATATAAAAATATTTTAAATTATTTGATAGAAATTTAGTGGCGTCGTGTGTTTATAACATAATTTTCATGTGATAGGAAGACTTCTTATTCACTAGAAGGGAAGATTTCATTATCATCAAAATAAGATAAATTGATCATCTTATTTACACTAATTTTCTACATGGTACTACGTCTTTATTTCTCAGTAATGGTTACGATCACAACATATAATTTTACATATCAAATTTTGGAACGAAGTTGAGTCAAGCAATCATAATTTTTATGACCTTGGCTCCTTGTGGGAGATTTGAATGTTGTTATGAAGTTCGTTGAACGTATTGGAAATGAACCTCCTCCCACGTAATACATGTAGGAGTTTGAATTCATTTTAAAGTATGAATTATATAAATGGGCCATGAATGGTCCTTTGTATACATGCGACAACCTTCAAGGTGATTGAGACATTTTGTAATTTTGATATCATGTATATGTTCTCTCATTTCCAAATTTACATTCACTCTAATATATTGAGTGACCATAGAATTCAACATATTTCTAAAACCAAGACAAACCTATCAAAACTCCCGTTCAGATTCATACTATAGACTTCTAGGATAAAAGCTAATTGAGTTATAAAATATTCTTAGGATATAAAACTCTAATGGACACCTTAAGTATCATGTCTATGAAAAGTTAAGAGATGATAAAGCTTGCTCGTACCTTAAAATAATGAATATGTGGGGAACATGTCTGAGGCTACTATGATTTTTGAACGAAGTGCTACTTAAGACTATGAGAACGTTATGATAATCATAATGGCTACTTAAGACTATGAGAACGTTATGATAATCTTATTAATTATGGTATTTCAAATAAGTCTGTTTAAATAAAGGTTGAGATTTATCTAGTATATTCTACGAATGATATCATATACGACAAAAATCTTACGTTGAGTGGCTTATAGAAGGAGGTTCAAAATCCAAATTAACTTATTCATTTATCAACTTATATAGAAAAGAATCATATTACAGGATGTCTCATTGAAGATGATTTCCTAAGTTTGGGCTAATATCAGTTCTTTTCAGTATAGTGATCACAAAATTATTATTATCATCTTGATGTCAATTCTTACAAAATACAATTCAACATTCAACATTCAACTTCATTATTACCTATACTCCCCATTTTCATATGGTATTCGAGAAGGATTGGACGGAAGAATTTGTATTAAATCCCATGTTTAGATGTGTAAGAAGTTAACAATGTTCAACATGATTTATGTGAGTGTAAATAAAAAGTGTATTGGGAATTTTTCTTACAACATGAACATCAAAGAGCTTGAATCATGTCTTGTCCAAGATAAAGTTGACAAAGAAGCATAATATTGTCGAGGTTGATTTAAATTCAAATTAGAAATAAAAAATCACTACTTATTTTTATGAGGAGTCTCTAATGAGTAAGGAAATCTCATATTTTGTGGCTCAATTTATGAGATAAAAACATAAATTCTCATACTTCCTTTGAAATCTAAGACATTGAATAATTATACCAGAAGTTTATAAAATTGAAAATACCATGTGTAATAAATGGGTCTATCATTAGATAGAGTAGTGTTTGTTATTACAAGAATTTATTTGGTAAGGAAAGTTACTTTCCATGTAAAGGTATGTTAATTGAACTCTCCCTAAATTGAATGAGGAGGATCATTTTCTATGTTTTGCAGGAAAGCAACATATGAAGAATGGATGATGTTTTTATACACTCAAAAATGATAATGCCTAGTTGTTGATGGAGTCAATAATCACTTCTTAAAAAGATCTTGGTTTATTACATGATATTATGTGAGGATATCAATTCATATCTTTTTCTCCATTGGTCATCACTTGAAATATGTAAATAGAACCAACATCACTCTTATCCTTGAATCTAGTCAGATACTTTTGTGAAGGATTGAAGGCTCATTTCAATATGAAATGACATTTATAAAATTAACACTAAGATCATTCTAAGACACGTCAATTCATTCTATAATCTACGATTATTCAATCTGAGTATGCTTTCTTAAAGGGAATATTTACCTCATACATAACTCTTCTTGTTAGTCGGATTGTCAACAATATGACGACCCATTTTGTTCCAATATGTCTGTCAAGATGGAGTTGATGAATCATGTAATTTTTTAGAGTGGAAATATCTCAAGGTTGTTTCAAAAAATATGAAATTCCACTCGTTTTATATTCATTGGGTTGAAATGTGTTCTCTTCATTTTCCTTCTAAATCCTCTTTATAGAATCCCTATAGAATTTACCCTACTCTGAGAGCTATTAGGCAAGGTGATCCACTTACTCATTACTTATTTTTTATTGTAATGGAAGGGTTGTATTTTATTATGAATATAGAAGTCATTGATAGTAATATTATTCCTTTTAAGGATTTACATAGCTTCGTAAATTGCTTTTGCTATTCACAAATGATGTTGTTGTATTTACTTAAGCAGATGCTAACTCCATCTCAAAGATCAGTTTCCATTTTAAAAGATATGGTATTATGAAAAAGATGAATATTTTTTCAAGTTGTTATAACCTGGTTTTTCCCATGTTTCATATAATTGAAATGCTATTATTTCAATAAAAAGGACATTTTGAAATTTTGTGTGCTTTGTTGTAGAAATATGGTTTGCTTTGCAAATTTCCCCTTTGTTGTTTTCAATAAATCCCAACTTATAAGGTGTATTGCCAAAAGTAGTGGATAAATAATAATCTAGATAGGAGATTATGTGGAATTCTCTAGAAAAGTGGTATTGAAAGTCGCCAACGGTTTGGTGTCATTTTCACATGGTTTCTAATGTGAAAGTAATCAAAAGATCGATACATGGAAAAGGTAGAAAGAGAAAATAGTTAATTTGATGCCTAAAATAAATCAAATAAAGTTGTTGTTTAAGGGGCAAGAAAAAAGTATTTACTTTGTGTATTTTGCCACCAAATATTTCCACACCGAAATCTAATTGTTTAAAAAGGTTCCTTAAATAATTTGGAACCAATAGGATATAATAGAGAGAGAAAGAATAATATAGACCCCTAACCATGAATGAGTTTCTTAGGAGACTACTAATCTTTTTCCAATATGTGACGCATAGTCTATACACCATCCTTGATGGCTTTTTAGTTTACCAAAAGCATTACTTTTTGGGAAGGAAGTAGGTAGATTCGGAAACACATTGTCATAAATGGGATGGCAATGTATATAAGACTAAGGTATGTGAATGGATCGTGACATTTAAAATAAATAATATACTTCCTATATCATCGAACTGCCTCCTATATCACTCCCAAGAAGGAAATGATGGCCAATAACTCTTTTTCTCTCTTGTGGTCCGCTGTACTCGTTCCTCGAAAGCCCTAGAAATTCTTGTATGTTGACTATAAAAGGAAGGGGTGTGGGGATACCACCGAGTCGTTCTACGGACACACCTCCTAGAGCCATGTAGGGCAAATTCCATCGTGTCAAGCCTTCCTCACACCAGTACGAGATGATCGACCCTATTGACGGGGATGAACCTAGCGCGGGCATGAAGGTATCGTGTGGACTTAAGCAGACCTGGAGATGGCCATCGACGGTCGACGGACAGCACCGCTACACCAGGGACACATGACGCCTCCTGGTGTACTTCGACCTCTGAGAAATCGCCTCGGGTTTTAGGAGATCTGCGTCTAGTTCCGTAGGTTCGAGTATCAACTTGAGGCCTAAGGAGGTGGTCGAGGTTATGCCAAGGTTAGGGCGTCCAACGGCAGAGCCAACGTAGACTCGATTTCCGAGTAGGCCTGCGGGCTTGTGTCTAGGCGTGGTCTGAAGCCCTGCGGGCGGTGTTGATGGACTCTGTGGAGGGATCCCCACAAGCGCTAGAGTAGGCGACGCAACGACGCTCAGCGGGAGATGCGATGGCGTTCAGCAGGAGATGCCCCCGGCTGCGACGCAAGCGGGCGACGGACGTGCGCTGCTGCGTCGACGTGCGAGGGAAGTGACGGCTAATAGTCAAAAGACCAGAGATCCCATGGGCTCTACGTCACTGGAAAGGGCAACATGGTAATTCTCTCCCCTTTGACTTAGCCGGCCCGTTTATTAATAGAAATAAGATAAGGGTGACGTGTTGATCCATGAATGGTCTGTTTGTATTTAACTTGCAAATAACGTAGTAAATAGACCGTAACACGGAATATAGTGAAAGTATATATAAAATTGATTAAAAAATGTGAGGAATGCAGATAAAATATAATGGAAACTTAAATCTATCTCAAATTTAAAAAAATCTAAATTTATCAACTTTAACATGTTTAGTCTATAAGAACCCTAAGTTCTAAGTTTTAATGATCCTAATGAGTTCAAGTGATGTTGATAATAAAATATTGATCTTTTATGAATAAAAGAGCAATGTGGAACTAGTGTGAACTTAACAACCCATGATTTGATGAATTAGGATTTCCTTGAGATTAAAAGTGCAAGTAATGACCAGATTATGGTTTGTTGACCGAAAGGTCATGAAAAGTGGAAAATAGGATTTAGGAAGCCAAAACCCTAATCAAATCCTAACTTGAGACCCAAGTCAGTCTTAGTGATGATTTGGATGAAATAATAATATATGGATGTATTTCTTGAACTTTCAGGATAACTTTTCTTGGTTAATTGATTAATTGCTCTTGCTTGGACATCTAGAACACCTGACCAAGGAATTTGATTTTGCCTATGACTAATCCCTCTCGTTTCCCATAATTTCTGAGGTTTTATTGATTGCTTGAAATTAAATGCTTGGATGAATTTTATTTCCTACAATTTATAGAGTGACTATGGATATCACAAAGTATGTTTATAACTTGCTCAAACCCGACACACCAACTCTGAATGTTTGAACGGAAGGAAATGAAAAGTCATGGCTATGACCAAAGACCAGGCCCCAGATTGGGTAGGTCATACCAGTCCCTAGATTGGGAAGGTCATATAAGGTCAGACCAGGCCCCAGATTGGGAAGGTCCCATGAGATCAGACCCGGCCCTAGATTGGAAAGGTCATCTGAGGTCAGGTCCCAGATTGGGAAGACCAACATCGCATATGGGCTTCAGATTGAGAAGATGGGCTTTTTGTCCACTACAGGGACATGACCCTGAAAGGGTATACTAGAGGTTGAGTAAAAATGGTTGAGAATATATTAAGAAAATGTAAATTGTGTTTCTGTAACAATAATTATTGTGATTACATTGTTACGCTAGATGTAACATATTATTTGCCCCACATACCAGTATAACTCGTTATACTGACCGATGTTTTATTTCTCAACGTTTTAGGACAATCTATTGTTCTACAACTATGATGAAATTAGATATCTAGAAAAAAGACACAAGATGAAGAAATAGTAATATGAACATGGGGGTTATGGTTAGATTTCATTTTATGCTGAGACTTAAGATATTCTAGCAAACTTGTAACATATTCTTTTTATTAGTAAAATGTAATAATTATTTCTAATTAATTACTAAACATGTGATCATGTATTAGTAATAATGGCCATTATCCTCTCGGTCCGCCTGAATAGGGGATAACAGGGGGAGGGGGGTTACACAAGAGTTGTGCCTTTTTCAAGGATCTCATTTCTAGGATCATGGAGATTCATGTTTAAATATATTGGGCTTCCTCCACTTAGAGAATATATATATATATATATATATATATATATATATATATATATATATATATTGTATCATGTTATTGATAATTAAACTTGGGATAGGGGTTTGGATTGTTAAACAACTCTCCTTTGTTTGGAGACCAGATCTCATCATTTCCACTATTTTGTATTTTTTTCAATATTAGGTGGTTTCCTTACCTCTTCTTCCTAGCATATAGGATGTGATTGATCAATTAAGAAGAAATATCCTTTGTGAAGGAAAATAATTCAATTAATAATATTCATTTAATTTCTTGGGAGAAGATATGCTTTCCCAATGATAAATGAGGTTTAGGTAATAAAATACAAGGTATGTTGTTAAAGCTTTTTTAGTTCATAAAATCTGGAACATTGCAATAAAGTGGTAGGTTTTGGGTCAGGGGAATCCATGATAGGTTTATTGAGTGGTGTGAAACATGTACTTTACAAGATAATTCCTTGTGTATTTGGAAACAACTTGTTCACTTTAGGGATTATGTTATTACTTATGGCATATTTGTTCCTAGATATTGTGTCATTCCCTTAAAGAGAGAATTGTGTATCTCATTTGGAAAGTTTTTGGATGATGTTCGGCCCCCTATTGATATTATGAATCCTAGAAAAGGAATTTTGCTAAATGCAATCGTCTAACTACGGATGATGTTTGGATCATTAGTTTTTATAGACATGTGTATTGAATTATATAGTTTGTGAAGATTCACTTTGTTCCTAATGTATATAATAAAGATGTTCTTTTGTACAAGGACTATTTCCCAATAAGATTAAAAAATTATAGGAATGTATATGATCCAAAGAAAGTAAATTTCATTCATCAAATTTCATATGGAAGTCTAAAGCACCTATAATGTGTATGTTCACTAGTTGGAGATTTTTCATTGATAAGCTACTAATCCATAATCATTTGAGCAACAAAGTCTTTAATTTTGTTTGTGTTGTCTATGTAGAAAAGAAAGTGAAACTAAAAATCATATTTTTGTAAATGGGATTACATCATTAATATTTGGTCAATCGTGTTCCCAAATTTGTATATTCCACATGTATGTCCTTCTCTTCATGAGCTGATCAACTTCAAGAAGAACCTAAACTAGCTCAGTTCATTGGTTATTCAACCTGAGATTTGGAGGGAGCAGATCAAAAGGATTTTTGAAGTTAGTCATAAATATAGATTTCAGTGAAGGATAACATATATAGTTTATCTTTATCTATATTGTATAGATTTCCTCCCTCCCATTTCTTTGGACTTTTTTTTTTATTCTCTTCCTATTTTTTTTTTATTTTTCCACTTTTAAATAGTTAATCACTTATATGAAAAAGAGGAACTTTATGTTTAGTTACCATAAAATTTAAAAAAATCTATTTGAAATTATTGTACTTGATGTTTCAAAAGTAAGATAATTATTTATATTGAACTTTTAGATTACATATTATTTCCTTGCTTGTTTGATGTCTAAAAACAATCACTTGTCATTTTTTATGAAAAAGGAGGGGATGATGTTATATCACAACAACAAAAGTTCCTATTAGTGGCATTTAATATATTGGCATTTATTAAAAATACCATAGTATATTAACTTTTGCTATCTTTTTAATACAAACACCCTGTACATAGTTAGTATGGAATGAATTTTATAATAGAGGCATCTACAAATTGTTGTTGTGTCACTTTATAATTGCCTATATTTGTTTCCTTTCTTCATTCTTTATTTTCCTATTTCAGCTATGTGCCTCAATATTTCCTCATGATTCCCCATTTACTACTTCTCCCCAGAAAACACATTTAATCCTCTACACCAACCCCTTCCTCCCACATACCTAATGAAAATGTAGTCAGTCCCCTTCTTCCGCCCCTTCCTTCCTCATCATGATATTCTCACCAATTTGACTCTCTTCCTAGTTCCTCCCCATCCATAATTTTCTTTCGCATGTCTATAACAAGCCTTTAGATTCCCCAAGATATTTCTTGATACTCCCACTCCATCACGCACCATATTCTATGGCAATGATAATGTGGATCAATTAGACATCTATCATGGCAACAATGGTGGTAGAGGTGCATCAATTCTGATTAGATTCTTTATCATTCATTGGATAGTAGACTCACTATGCATTCATGTTGAATCATGTGATGAGAAAACTACAAAAGTGGGATACATTAGGGATGATATAGTTGTATGGTTTTTCTCTATCCTTATCTTTTCATGGGTTATAGATGTAGATGTGTTTCTATTGAACCATTTTATCATTGAGTTTTAGGTTTGTTCTGTTAGATAGAAACCTACATGTTCATTTCAATATTGATAACCAACCACTCAATAATGCATCATGTAGTAACAAGGATAAGATCTCAAAATTGGGCCAACCATATAAAAATTGTTTGAGAGCACATGATACCTTATAAAAAATGACACATTGAAATAGTCTACTAACAATTTGATACAAAATCCAGGGAATATTCAAGTTAGTATAATTTGATGTAAACTAAAAAGACATGCACCATTTTCCTATTTTGGATCTATTGTATTTAATCATATAGAGGAGAAGAAATTAATATCATCGAGTTGTACCAGTTGAACTTTTAAATGATAACTATTTATTATTTTTTTAGTTTTCATACACTATATTGTACGAAAAATAGGTCAATAGAGAGACATGATAGTTATCAATTGATAACATGTATTTCTTACAATAAATTTAAAGTTTTGAATCCACTTGAATAAATAACAAAAGTGATATCATGAAAATGCAAGTCTTGTTCATGTTTTATTCCACTACACTTCCATACACATGTATATTGTGTGATCAAGGTTTTCATCAGGTCTATCCATATTTCATCTCAGCTCCTTAACATATTTTGGAGCTTCAAGACTACTTTGTTACTCTTCTCCATTTGAATTGATGACTAATCATATTTATACAATGTTGATGACTAATCATATTTATACAATGGTTGTAAACTCAATATAACCAGGGCACAGATGTATAATAATAGGGTATGTAGACTGTGAACAATACTTAGATTTAGTATTTAATGTCGTTTCAACATCTAGGACATTAGAAATTAATGATTTAATGTCGGTACTTGTTAGTACATATACATTAGTGCTACTTCAACGTAATATTAAATAGTAAGTAGTAATATAGTAATGTCAAGAACAATATACAAATTATAGTAAAATGCAAAATACTTTAGATATTGAAGAGTGATATCAAGTAACAACAAACTATTAGGCAACATAGGTAAAAGAGAATTTTGTAATATAGTATTATATCTTTGTGTAATAGTCTACAAATGGTGATGCATAGTTTTATGGTCCCTAGGCTTCTTGTGTTACGTTCCACACCATCCATATCAATATTAGATTGAATAACCTTTTTTAACTCGAGAAGCTTGTTATTCAACCCACCTTTCCCTAGAAGGGGAATTTTGATACATGCTTATGTTAGTATTTAAAAACTGAAACTTGGTAGAACATCTACCACTATAGAGAGGGATAGGGAGAGGGTGACCACGGGGTCAAGGGGAGGATATCCATGAATGAGGTATTCTGCAGATGTTTTGAGGTTGATGTCTTATCAGTGAATCAACAAGGTTGATCTATATTTGATCAACTTTCTTCAGGTTTACAACTCTAGCATACAACATATAGTCCCTAATCTTTTAGACCCAAGGGAGGAATTATGTGTAGTGATTAGTTTCATCTTCTACTACTTCAATCGCTATATGGTTGTCAGTTTACACATTGATTCTCTTCAACTGCATCTCCTTCATCAGTTCCATTGCCAAATCAAGTGCTCGTTGTTCGGCTTCGGCCACTAAGATTACCTTGATCCTTCTTTCTACACCATCTTTTGACTCCTCCTCCAATTAATGGTTGTTATTACAATATCCACATGATCACCTTTAACTGTTGCATCAGTCATCTTGACAATCCACTCTCTATATAAGTTAGTCCATCCATTATTGTACTCCATGATATGGTCCTATATCCATTTTCTTAGGTTCCAATAAGTATCGATCTTGTGACTAAGAATCTTCACTCTATCTAGTTGTTCTTCAGTGCTAACGGTATGCTTTTCAAAGCCATATTTATTCCTCACAATCCAGATAGTCTTCCAGCATATTGAAAATCTTAGTCTATAGTTCTAATTCTTCTGCGTGTTCCCTATCATCCAGTCAGATAGTGAGCTACTAATGCATACCAATGTATTTTTAAAGTCATTACCGTGTCACCACAGGTCCATGGCGAAAGGGCAGTCTCTTAGTGCATGTAAGGTAGATTCATCTCCCACATAACATTTGGGACACTAACTTTCTTTAGTAAATTTTCATTTTTTTTCTTCTTTGGTTCATCATGATAGCTTTGTGAGATACCACCCACATGAACATAATGATCTTGCTAGGAGCCTCCAGCTTCCAAACCTTCTTATGGTATCTCCTCATCCATGTGAATGGCTTCATACACTGAGCTAGCATTGCATTCACCATTATCTTCTAATTTTTAACTCCATATATCATCAAGGCCTTATTTATCTCCAGTGGGCAAGTTTGTTATCCATGTTATAAAATCTTGAGGCAAGTAGCACTAAATAAATTGTAGGTTCCATTTTTTATTAAGATCAATGAGGCTAGATACCTTCAAGTCCTAAATATCTTCCTCCGCTATCTTGATGTAAATGTCAATAAGCTTCCCCTGGTGAGGAATCCATTCATCATACCAGACTGAGGTTTGTTCTATATTTTGAATAAGAATTTTATTGTTTTCATCGATAAAGGGTCTTCTAGCATAGAGAAATCTCCATAAAGGTATAGCATGCCTATCCTTCTGTCTGTTGAAGCTTTATATTTTTGTTTTAGTCCTTCTTTCCCCAGGGATTCTTGACCTTTCGTTAGATCCTAGACATTTTTGCACGCCACAACTTTGTTCCAGGTAACCATAGACTTGATTCCAAGTATGGCCTTCTCCATAATTGTTGTGACTTTGTTCTAGGAGACCAGAGATATTGGTTTCCTCTTGTGTCCCCACCTAGATGAACTTCCTCATTATTCAATCCATGTTTTTTTTGTACACTAATAGATATTATTGTTGTTTGCATGGAGGCAGCCCACCCATTCACCCTTTATTCCATCTTTTCAACAATGTGTGCATGGGTAGCAGCCTTCTTCATTCTTTAATGTGGAATAGCTACTTCTAGGTAAGTCCTCAAGTCTCCAATTTTAGCTATTCCACTTCCATTGCAGATGCTATTTCCAGTGTGTTGGTTGACGATAGAAGAGAAGAAAATTCAGGTTTTTTCCATAGAGATGCCTTGGCTAGATTCTCCCTCAAAGGATTTGAAGCAATCGTTGATTAGGGAGATTTTTGTTCCAGGGAAGCTTTTGTTGGATCCTAGATGGGTGACTTAGATGCTCTAGAGGGGGGGTGAATAGAGCTGAAAGCACTTAAACAAAATTCATCAAACCTTCAAAATATATGACAAGATAAGGTTGCTAAATAGGTAATTTGAGTGCAACTAAATCATGCATAGCAAGGATAAGAGAGATTGAACATGCACCAAATAGACAAGCTATTTAGAGTGGTTCCACACTTCAAACTAGAAGTGTGTCAGTCCACTTGCCTAGAGAGGTCAACCTCTAGGACTTCAACCAATTGCACTCTTATATTCAATTATAAGACTTACAATACATGACCCACAAAGAACTTACCTATCCAATACAAAGAGTCTTCAACCTTACCAAGGACTTACCCACTTTGCAAGAGTCTTCGGCCTTCTCCAAGGACTTACCCACTCTTGCACAAGTCTTCGGCCTTGCAGGAATTACCCACTCTTCTTGGATCTTCTGCCTTTGACTTCACCTTCACTCGGAGAAGCTTTCCACCAAGGACTTACCCACTTGAGCTTGAGTCTTCTGCCTTCTCCAAGGGCTTACCCACTCTAGCTCCAAGTCTTCGGCCTTGATCTTCACCAAGGGACTCCTTCCCTTGTTCTTCTTCACCTCTCTTGAACAAGAGAGAGAACCTTCATCTTCAAGATAGGAATGATAGAAGGGAGGTGGTGGAAGTGAGAGCCTCACAAGATATACAAATAATACTAGCTCTCTTACAAATCTCCTACTCACTCTAATGGATGTAGCAAGTGATTAAGCTTAGAGAGAGGGAGGAGGCTGTAGGAAGCACTCAACTATAGAATAGGAACCTCACAAAGAGTTTGCAATGAATGCTCAACCTTGGAATGAAGCCCAAGGGGTCCTATTTATAGTTGGGGATGCCTCTTAGACTTTAGGAACACTTAGGAACGAAAAATAGCCGTTTTACAAGTTGCAACGGATCTATTTTGGGTCCCAACAAAGTCTCCAACGGTTGGATTTGCTTTTTCTGCATTCCAGTTCAGTCTGATCGGCCGAGTTTCAATAAAGGCAACTCGGCCGATCCACTAAACGACAAGTCTGAAAGATAGACTGTCGGCCGAGTTCCCTTGGAGAAACTTGGCCGATCGGTCGACTTTCAACTTGGACCGATCAGTGGATCGGCCGAGTTTCCCACCATAGGAACTCGACCGACCAGGGATCGGCTGAGTTGGTAACTCGGCCGATTGCCCAGAAAATTCCAGAATATATGGATCGGCCGAGTTTGGAATTCGGCCGACCAAATCCCTGTTATGGGTATTTTGGAATTTTCGTAAAACTGTACAAATGATGGATTTTTGTGTCCCAATAATTTTTCTAAGCTTAATTACAAGTCATACAATCATTACAAGTGATTACAAAGCAATTCTAAGGTCATTTACATAGAGATCCCAAATTGCACACTTGTAGCTATTTTGACTTGTCTTTTCTCCAATTTGATATGCGCAAGTTAGGGCATTTGGAGTGTGTCTAAACCTAATCTGAAATCACTCAATGTAGAAGCATTAGACACCAATATGTGGAATGGTTAGTCATCATCAAAACAAGGGTTTAGTCAATTTAGACGTGAGTCAATATTGACCTAATTGACCTTGAGTCAACATTCTCCCCCTTTTTGAAGATGACAAACCATTCCATAAATGTATTGAAAGCTTGTACGTAAAATCATACCTTCGGAGAAACCTAGGGGTTTCAATAGGATTGAGCTCATATGCTCCCCCTCAATTGATGCGCATGGAGTTCTCATACTCCCCCTCAATTGATGTTATTTCTCCCGCATGGTTAGCTTTCATAACATTTATAGAAACTATGTCTTCTACTCATATATGTTCTACACATATATGTCTTCTCCCATTTACCTTCTCCCCTTTACATGGACACGCTTCTTTGCTTCATGTAAGACATGCCTTCTCCCTGTTGTCAAAAGAAGACATATCTTTCTCCCCCTTTGTCATTTCAAAAAGGTGGGGGTATGAAGAAACTAAGAAACACCACTTGTTAAGAAAAAGAAGATAACAAAAGTTATATAAGGAGAGTAGAAGAGCACAGATAGGGGCTTGTCCAAGCATAGAAAGAAAAGCAAGTTAAAGCATATACTTGAACAACCCAAAACATGCAAGATAGGGTGCTGCAGAAAAACCATAAATCGCAATTTTGACCCTCAAGATGATGGAATTTGATCAAAAACCATCAGGGCTCATGGCAAAGCGATGAGCCTTGCTCAGAAGGTAGTTTCTGCATAAAAAACACTATACTTGCAACAAAAACTGAAACTGGAGCAAAAGCTGCATAAAAATCCACAAAAACTCCAATTTCTACATATCATGTAGATCTATGTACCCTGCATCACAATGTTATGCAAGCAACTCAAGATAGTGGATATGCAATTTAAGGAACAATCTTGAGCCTGTATGAGATAAGATACAAGCATAACATATAGATGATCAAAGATGGCACTTTGTAAACAAGGTTAGAACTACATGTATATGAACTACTAGTAGATGGTATCACAAGTTAGGACTACTAGTAGGATCTAGATCATAGCAAGAGATACCAAAAGGTACACAAGATAAAGCAAGCTATGAGTAGATGTAGAGATATATCCAAACAAAGAGATATGCAATTTTAGAAGCATGAAAGGATATAACTCACTAGATATGCATCCTTACCATAAGATGATTATCCCTATGAACCTCAAGGTTGTATCAACACAAGATATACACCTATATAGATGTAGCAAGTTAGAGCACAACGGAAGCAATTTTTAGACACAACCAAGAGATCCAAAGAGATCATCATCAAAACCTACAAAACAACTCAAAGCAAGTAATTGCAAGATATATATATATACCAATTTAGAGCAATTAGATAGATAGAGTAGTAAGCAAGATAGGCATTTCGAACATGACAATATGCATATATAAAGGTACCAAATGAGAGTGCCAAAGAATAAGGCTATTGGTTGAGAAAATCTAGTTGAGAGGGAAATTCTCACTCAATAAGCCAAATTTATATTCTGTGCACAGTGTTATCGGTCGAGTTCTTTGTATTGGCAACTCGGCCGATCGCAGCTGTTGGCAACACCCATTGGTGCCTATCGGTCGAGTTTTAGACAGGACAAAACTCGGCCGACAAAACTACTGTAGAAAAAGCACATATTTTTCATAAAACATATCTAGAGGCATTCTAATTATACAAACCATATCCAAACATGTCTAAGCAAGTTAGTAATGCACTATAGAAGCATTAGAAATAGTTTTTGAGCAAGAGTGTGAAGAGAATCACAAAATGTCACTTTTGACTCAAAAACCATATGTATAGTGCACACTAACTTGACAAAAACAAGTTAGAAATGGTTATAAGCAATAAAACCTTTACCTTTGTGCTTACCAATGCTTTTTCAATTGTTGTCACCCTCTACACATCTCACCTTTCTTCTTTCATGTGGATTGAGAAGTCAATTTGCAATTCAATATCTCAAATCAATCCATTTGTAAATACCTACAAGAAGAAAGATGAAATGGTCCCCAATCATGTTTTTGGGTCCGGAGGGGTTAGTTTAGCAACCCAAATCCTATTGCTCTTGGGTGCTTTCCTAAAAGGACAACAAGTAGAATAATGACCAATTTCATTGCAATAGTTGCATGTGCCCATAGTCTTGGAACTAGAGGATTTTCCATGGAATATTTGAGGTCCTTTATCTTTGTTTTTCCCTTGACTACTATCATACCCTAAACCATGTCTACCCATTTGTTTAGTAGTATGGTCTAGGATTTGATTAAGATTCTTTTTACCAACTAAGAATCTTTGCAAAGAAGATCTTAAACTATCATTATCATGCTTAAGAGAAGCAATAGTAGAAGACAATTGATTAATGTTATCTCTAGCATGTAGAAGATCATTTTCTAAGCAAAGAGTTTTAGTTAAATAAGAATCTCTATCAATATGAAGAGCAGCAACATCATTCTCTCTATTAGTAGAACTATAACAAGATTCATGCCCATTGATTTTAGAAAGCAAGGAGGCATTTTCTAGTTCTAATTCATGCAAAACAAAATCTTTGTTTTTGTTTTCAGATTTAAGAACAACAATGTCATGCATGAGAGAATCAACAATTAAAGTATGTTCTTCATTAGAATTAGGCATGAGAGGTTGAGCTTCTAGAAATTTAATCTTATCAAGTAAACTAGCATTTTCAAGTTTAAGAGAGTCTACTTGGCTAAGACAATCATTTTTATCAATAAGCAAGCAAGAATTAGCATATTCAAGATCATCTAGTTCTATATGCAAATTATCAACAATTTTAGCAAGCTTTTTCTTTTTCTTTTTAGAAGACTTATAAGAGGCACAAATATCATGAATAATAGCAATTAAAGATTCTTTATCTAAAGAGTCTAGATTTACCTCACTTGAGTCTTCACTTGTAGTAGCTATAAGAGCATAATGGCATTCTCCTTTATCAATAGAGCTTGAGCTGCCACTTGACTCTTCACTTGATTCTTCACTTGAGCTTGAGTTGGAGGAGCCGCTTGAGCTTGAGTGTCATTTCTCCTTCTTGTGAGAATGGGTCTTTTTACCTTGTGGGCAATCTTCCTTGTAGTGACCCTTCTTTCCACATGTGAAGCACCGGGTGGAGGAGGACTTGCCTTTGTAGAGCTTACCCTTGGAGTACATGGCATCTTCCTTATCTAGAGAGGATGGAGAGACTTGTTCCATGATAGCTTCAATTTGAGCCTTCATTTCAGCCTTCTTCATTCTCTTTAGCTCTTTCTTCTCTTGTCTTTCAACTTCCTCTCTCTTGTCAAGTGTGGCTTCATGTGCTTGTAGATTTCCAATGAGCTCTTCAATGGGGATGTCCTTAAGTGACCTTGCTTCTTCAATGGAAGTCACCTTTGATTCCCACCTCTTGGGAAGAGTTCTAAGGATCTTTGAGCTGATCTCTCCACTAGACATAGGATGACCTAGAATAGCAAGACCATTCACAATGGTGTTGATCCTTGAGTACATGTTGGCTATACTTTCCTCCTTTCCCATCTTGAAGTTTTCAAGCAGCCCCTTGAGCATGTAGACTTTGCTTTCCTTCACTTGATCCGTCCCTTCATAAGTGATGCAAAGCTTTCTCCATACCTCATAGGCCGTCTCACAAGAGGAAATCCGGTTGAACTCGGTGGGGGTCATGGAGGCATATAGGATATGCATGGCTCTAGCATTCAAGGTTGCTTTCATCAAGGTGGCTTCATCCCATTCTTCAATGTTTGTCTTTGGTAGAATGTATGGGATGTTCACCATTTGCCACATCTCGAGACTTGATCCTTGGATGGAGAATTGAAGTCTTCTTCTCCAATAGAGGAAGTTGCTCCCATTGAAGATTGGAAGGCTGGTCGAGAGTCTCCCTCCTAGGTAGTCACCCATCTTCTCCTACTTGTAGAAGTATGCTTGGAGAAGACCCGCTCTGATACCACTTGTTGGATCCTAGATGGGTGACTTAGATGCTCTAGAGGGGGGGTGAATAGAGCTGAAAGCACTTAAACAAAATTCATCAAACCTTCAAAATATATGACAAGATAAGGTTGCTAAATAGGTAATTTGAGTGCAACTAAATCATGCATTGCAAGGATAAGAGAGATTGAACATGCACCAAATAGACAAGCTATTTAGAGTGGTTCCACACTTCAAACTAGAAGTGTGTCAGTCCACTTGCCTAGAGAGGTCAACCTCTAGGACTTCAACCAATTGCACTCTTATA
Organism: Alisma plantago-aquatica; assembly: GCA_963693085.1. NCBI lineage: Eukaryota > Viridiplantae > Streptophyta > Magnoliopsida > Alismatales > Alismataceae > Alisma > Alisma plantago-aquatica. The sequence continues at coordinate 860,030,514 of OY856409.1, read as the reverse complement.
TTCAATTATAAGACTTACAATACATGACCCACAAAGGACTTACCTATCCAATACAAAGAGTCTTCAACCTTACCAAGGACTTACCCACTTTGCAAGAGTCTTCGGCCTTCTCCAAGGACTTACCCACTCTTGCACAAGTCTTCGGCCTTGCAGGAATTACCCACTCTTCTTGGATCTTCTGCCTTTGACTTCACCTTCACTCGGAGAAGCTTTCCACCAAGGACTTACCCACTTGAGCTTGAGTCTTCTGCCTTCTCCAAGGGCTTACCCACTCTAGCTCCAAGTCTTCGGCCTTGATCTTCACCAAGGGACTCCTTCCCTTGTTCTTCTTCACCTCTCTTGAACAAGAGAGAGAACCTTCATCTTCAAGATAGGAATGATAGAAGGGAGGTGGTGGAAGTGAGAGCCTCACAAGATATACAAATAATACTAGCTCTCTTACAAATCTCCTACTCACTCTAATGGATGTAGCAAGTGATTAAGCTTAGAGAGAGAGAGGAGGCTGTAGGAAGCACTCAACTATAGAATAGGAACCTCACAAAGAGTTTGCAATGAATGCTCAACCTTGGAATGAAGCCCAAGGGGTCCTATTTATAGTTGGGGATGCCTCTTAGACTTTGGGAACACTTAGGAACGAAAAATAGCCTTTTACAAGTTGCAACGGATCTATTTTGGGTCCCAACAAAGTCTCCAACGGTTGGATTTGCTTTTTCTGCATTCCAGTTCAGTCTGATCGGCCGAGTTTCAATAAAGGCAACTCGGCCGAACCACTAAACGACAAGTCTGAAAGATAGACTGTCGGCCGAGTTCCCTTGGAGAAACTCGGCCGATCGGTCGACTTTCAACTTGGACCGATCAGTGGATCGGCCGAGTTTCCCACCATAGGAACTCGACCGACCAGGGATCGGCTGAGTTGGTAACTCGGCCGATTGCCCAGAAAATTCCAGAATATATGGATCGGCCGAGTTTGGAATTCGGCCGACCAAATCCCTGTTATGGGTATTTTGGAATTTTCGTAAAACTGTACAAATGATGGATTTTTGTGTCCCAATAATTTTTCTAAGCTTAATTACAAGTCATACAATCATTACAAGTGATTACAAAGCAATTCTAAGGTCATTTACATAGAGATCCCAAATTGCACACTTGTAGCTATTTTGACTTGTCTTTTCTCCAATTTGATATGCGCAAGTTAGGGCATTTGGAGTGTGTCTAAACCTAATCTGAAATCACTCAATGTAGAAGCATTAGACACCAATATGTGGAATGGTTAGTCATCATCAAAACAAGGGTTTAGTCAATTTAGACGTGAGTCAATATTGACCTAATTGACCTTGAGTCAACATTCTCCCCCTTTTTGAAGATGACAAACCATTCCATAAATGTATTGAAAGCTTGTACGTAAAATCATACCTTCGGAGAAACCTAGGGGTTTCAATAGGATTGAGCTCATATGCTCCCCCTCAATTGATGCGCATGGAGTTCTCATACTCCCCCTCAATTGATGTTATTTCTCTCGCATGGTTAGCTTTCATAACATTTATAGAAACTATGTCTTCTACTCATATATGTTCTACACATATATGTCTTCTCCCATTTACCTTCTCCCCTTTACATGGACACGCTTCTTTGCTTCATGTAAGACATGCCTTCTCCCTGTTGTCAAAAGAAGACATATCTTTCTCCCCCTTTGTCATTTCAAAAAGGTGGGGGTATGAAGAAACTAAGAAACACCACTTGTTAAGAGAAAGAAGATAACAAAAGTTATATAAGGAGAGTAGAAGAGCACAGATAGGGGCTTGTCCAAGCATAGAAAGAAAAGCAAGTTAAAGCATATACTTGAACAACCCAAAACATGCAAGATAGGGTGCTGCAGAAAAACCATAAATCGCAATTTTGACCCTCAAGATGATGGAATTTGATCAAAAACCATCAGGGCTCATGGCAAAGCGATGAGCCTTGCTCAGAAGGTAGTTTCTGCATAAAAAACACTATACTTGCAGCAAAAACTGAAACTGGAGCAAAAGCTGCATAAAAATCCACAAAAACTCCAATTTCTACATATCATGTAGATCTATGTACCCTGCATCACAATGTTATGCAAGCAACTCAAGATAGTAGATATGCAATTTAAGGAACAATCTTGAGCCTGTATGAGATAAGATACAAGCATAACATATAGATGATCAAAGATGGCACTTTGTAAACAAGGTTAGAACTACATGTATATGAACTACTAGTAGATGGTATCACAAGTTAGGACTACTAGTAGGATCTAGATCATAGCAAGAGATACCAAAAGGTACACAAGATAAAGCAAGCTATGAGTAGATGTAGAGATATATCCAAACAAAGAGATATGCAATTTTAGAAGCATGAAAGGATATAACTCACTAGATATGCATCCTTACCATAAGATGATTATCCCTATGAACCTCAAGGTTGTATCAACACAAGATATACACCTATATAGATGTAGCAAGTTAGAGCACAACGGAAGCAATTTTTAGACACAACCAAGAGATCCAAAGAGATCATCATCAAAACCTGCAAAACAACTCAAAGCAAGTAATTGCAAGATATATATATACCAATTTAGAGCAATTAGATAGATAGAGTTGTAAGCAAGATAGGCATTTAGAACATGGCAATATGCATATATAAAGGTACCAAATGAGAGTGCCAAAGAATAAGGCTATTGGTTGAGAAAATCTAGTTGAGAGGGAAATTCTCACTCAATAAGCCAAATTTATATTCTGTGCACAGTGTTATCGGTCGAGTTCTGTGTATTGGCAACTCGGCCGATCGCAGCTGTTGGCAACACCCATTGGTGCCTATCGGTCGAGTTTTAGACAGGACAAAACTCGGCCGACAAAACTACTGTAGAAAAAGCACATATTTTTCATAAAACATATCTAGAGGCATTCTAATTATACAAACCATATCCAAACATGTCTAAGCAAGTTAGTAATGCACTATAGAAGCATTAGAAATAGTTTTTGAGCAAGAGTGTGAAGAGAATCACAAAATGTCACTTTTGACTCAAAAACCATATGTATAGTGCACACTAACTTGACAAAAACAAGTTAGAAATGGTTATAAGCAATAAAACCTTTACCTTTGTGCTTACCAATGCTTTTTCACTTGTTGTCACCCTCTACACATCTCACCTTTCTTCTTTCATGTGGATTGAGAAGTCAATTTGCAATTCAATAGCTCAAATCAATCCATTTGTAAATACCTACAAGAAGAAAGATGAAATGGTCCCCAATCATGTTTTTAGGTCCGGAGGGGCTAGTTTAGCAACCCAAATCCTATTGCTCTTGGGTGCTTTCCTAAAAGGACAACAAGTAGAATAATGACCAATTTCATTGCAATAGTTTCATGTGCCCATAGTCTTGGAACTAGAGGATTTTCCATGGAATATTTGAGGTCCTTTATCTTTGTTTTTCCCTTGACTACTATCATACCCTAAACCATGTCTACCAATTTGTTTAGTAGTATGGTCTAGGATTTGATTAAGATTCTTTTTACCAACTAAGAATCTTTGCAAAGAAGATCTTAAACTATCATTATCATGCTTAAGAGAAGCAATAGTATAAGACAATTGATTAATGTTATCTCTAGCATGTAGAAGATCATTTTCTAAGCAAAGAGTTTTAGTTAAATAAGAATCTCTATCAATATGAAGAGCAGCAACATCATTCTCTCTATTAGTAGAACTATAACAAGATTCATGCCCATTGATTTTAGAAAGCAAGGAGGCATTTTCTAGTTCTAATTCATGCAAAACAAAATCTTTGTTTTTGTTTTCAGATTTAAGAACAACAATGTCATGCATGAGAGAATCAACAATTAAAGTATGTTCTTCATTAGAATTAGGCATGAGAGGTTGAGCTTCTAGAAATTTAATCTTATCAAGTAAACTAGCATTTTCAAGTTTAAGAGAGTCTACTTGGCTAAGACAATCATTTTTATCAATAAGCAAGCAAGAATTAGCATATTCAAGATCATCTAGTTCTATATGCAAATTATCAACAATTTTAGCAAGCTTTTTCTTTTTCTTTTTAGAAGACTTATAAGAGGCACAAATATCATGAATAATAGCAATTAAAGATTCTTTATCTAAAGAGTCTAGATTTACCTCACTTGAGTCTTCACTTGTAGTAGCTATAAGAGCATAATGGCATTCTCCTTTATCAATAGAGCTTGAGCTGCCACTTGACTCTTCACTTAATTCTTCACTTGAGCTTGAGTTGGAGGAGCCGCTTGAGCTTGAGTGCCATTTCTCCTTCTTCTTGTGAGAATGGGTCTTTTTACCTTGTGGGCAATCTTCCTTGTAGTGACCCTTCTTTCCACATGTGAAGCACCGGGTGGAGGAGGACTTGCCTTTGTAGAGCTTACCCTTGGAGTACATGGCATCTTCCTTATCTAGAGAGGATGGAGAGACTTGTTCCATGATAGCTTCAATTTGAGCCTTCATTTCAGCCTTCTTCATTCTCTTTAGCTCTTTCTTCTCTTGTCTTTCAACTTCCTCCCTCTTGTCAAGTGTGGCTTCATGTGCTTGTAGATTTCCAATGAGCTCTTCAATGGGGATGTCCTTAAGTGACCTTGCTTCTTCAATGGAAGTCACCTTTGATTCCCACCTCTTGGGAAGAGTTCTAAGGATCTTTGAGTTGATCTCTCCACTAGACATAGGATGACCTAGAATAGCAAGACCATTCACAATGGTGTTGATCCTTGAGTACATGTTGGCTATACTTTCCTCCTTTCCCATCTTGAAGTTTTCAAGCAGCCCCTTGAGCATGTAGACTTTGCTTTCCTTCACTTGATCCGTCCCTTCATAAGTGATGCAAAGCTTTCTCCATACCTCATAGGCCGTCTCACAAGAGGAAATCCGGTTGAACTCGGTGGGGGTCATGGAGGCATATAGGATATACATGGCTCTAGCATTCAAGGTTGCTTTCATCAAGGTGGCTTCATCCCATTCTTCAATGTTTGTCTTTGGTAGAATGTATGGGCTGTTCACCATTTGCCACATCTCGAGACTTGATCCTTGGATGAAGAATTGAAGTCTTCTTCTCCAATATAGGAAGTTGCTCCCATTGAAGATTGGAAGGCTGGTCGAGAGTCTCCCTCCTAGGTAGTCACCCATCTTCTCCTACTTGTAGAAGTATGCTTGGAGAAGACCCGCTCTGATACCACTTGTTGGATCCTAGATGGGTGACTTAGATGCTCAAGAGGGGGGGTGAATAGAGCTGAAAGCACTTAAACAAAATTCATCAAACCTTCAAAATATATGACAAGATAAGGTTGCTAAATAGGTAATTTGAGTGCAACTAAATCATGCATAGCAAGGATAAGAGAGATTGAACATGCACCAAATAGACAAGCTATTTAGAGTGGTTCCACACTTCAAACTAGAAGTGTGTCAGTCCACTTGCCTAGAGAGGTCAACCTCTAGGACTTCAACCAATTGCACTCTTATATTCAATTATAAGACTTACAATACATGACCCACAAAGGACTTACCTATCCAATACAAAGAGTCTTCAACCTTACCAAGGACTTACCCACTTTGCAAGAGTCTTCGGCCTTCTCCAAGGACTTACCCACTCTTGCACAAGTCTTCGGCCTTGCAGGAATTACCCACTCTTCTTGGATCTTCTGCCTTTGACTTCACCTTCACTCGGAGAAGCTTTCCACCAAGGACTTACCCACTTGAGCTTGAGTCTTCTGCCTTCTCCAAGGGCTTACCCACTCTAGCTCCAAGTCTTCGGCCTTGATCTTCACCAAGGGACTCCTTCCCTTGTTCTTCTTCACCTCTCTTGAACAAGAGAGAGAACCTTCATCTTCAAGATAGGAATGATAGAAGGGAGGTGGTGGAAGTGAGAGCCTCACAAGATATACAAATAATACTAGCTCTCTTACAAATCTCCTACTCACTCTAATGGATGTAGCAAGTGATTAAGCTTAGAGAGAGAGAGGAGGCTGTAGGAAGCACTCAACTATAGAATAGGAACCTCACAAAGAGTTTGCAATGAATGCTCAACCTTGGAATGAAGCCCAAGGGGTCCTATTTATAGTTGGGGATGCCTCTTAGACTTTGGGAACACTTAGGAACGAAAAATAGCCGTTTTACAAGTTGCAACGGATCTATTTTGGGTCCCAACAAAGTCTCCAACGGTTGGATTTGCTTTTTCTGCATTCCAGTTCAGTCTGATCGGCCGAGTTTCAATAAAGGCAACTCGGCCGAACCACTAAACGACAAGTCTGAAAGATAGACTGTCGGCCGAGTTCCCTTGGAGAAACTCGGCCGATCGGTCGACTTTCAACTTGGACCGATCAGTGGATCGGCCGAGTTTCCCACCATAGGAACTCGACCGACCAGGGATCGGCTGAGTTGGTAACTCGGCCGATTGCCCAGAAAATTCCAGAATATATGGATCGGCCGAGTTTGGAATTCGGCCGACCAAATCCCTGTTATGGGTATTTTGGAATTTTCGTAAAACTGTACAAATGATGGATTTTTGTGTCCCAATAATTTTTCTAAGCTTAATTACAAGTCATACAATCATTACAAGTGATTACAAAGCAATTCTAAGGTCATTTACATAGAGATCCCAAATTGCACACTTGTAGCTATTTTGACTTGTCTTTTCTCCAATTTGATATGCGCAAGTTAGGGCATTTGGAGTGTGTCTAAACCTAATCTGAAATCACTCAATGTAGAAGCATTAGACACCAATATGTGGAATGGTTAGTCATCATCAAAACAAGGGTTTAGTCAATTTAGACGTGAGTCAATATTGACCTAATTGACCTTGAGTCAACATTCTCCCCCTTTTTGAAGATGACAAACCATTCCATAAATGTATTGAAAGCTTGTACGTAAAATCATACCTTCGGAGAAACCTAGGGGTTTCAATAGGATTGAGCTCATATGCTCCCCCTCAATTGATGCGCATGGAGTTCTCATACTCCCCCTCAATTGATGTTATTTCTCCCGCATGGTTAGCTTTCATAACATTTATAGAAACTATGTCTTCTACTCATATATGTTCTACACATATATGTCTTCTCCCATTTACCTTCTCCCCTTTACATGGACACGCTTCTTTGCTTCATGTAAGACATGCCTTCTCCCTGTTGTCAAAAGAAGACATATCTTTCTCCCCCTTTGTCATTTCAAAAAGGTGGGGGTATGAAGAAACTAAGAAACACCACTTGTTAAGATAAAGAAGATAACAAAAGTTATATAAGGAGAGTAGAAGAGCACAGATAGGGGCTTGTCCAAGCATAGAAAGAAAAGCAAGTTAAAGCATATACTTGAACAACCCAAAACATGCAAGATAGGGTGCTGCAGAAAAACCATAAATCGCAATTTTGACCCTCAAGATGATGGAATTTGATCAAAAACCATCAGGGCTCATGGCAAAGCGATGAGCCTTGCTCAGAAGGTAGTTTCTGCATAAAAAACACTATACTTGCAGCAAAAACTGAAACTGGAGCAAAAGCTGCATAAAAATCCACAAAAACTCCAATTTCTACATATCATGTAGATCTATGTACCCTGCATCACAATGTTATGCAAGCAACTCAAGATAGTAGATATGCAATTTAAGGAACAATCTTGAGCCTGTATGAGATAAGATACAAGCATAACATATAGATGATCAAAGATGGCACTTTGTAAACAAGGTTAGAACTACATGTATATGAACTACTAGTAGATGGTATCACAAGTTAGGACTACTAGTAGGATCTAGATCATAGCAAGAGATACCAAAAGGTACACAAGATAAAGCAAGCTATGAGTAGATGTAGAGATATATCCAAACAAAGAGATATGCAATTTTAGAAGCATGAAAGGATATAACTCACTAGATATGCATCCTTACCATAAGATGATTATCCCTATGAACCTCAAGGTTGTATCAACACAAGATATACACCTATATAGATGTAGCAAGTTAGAGCACAACGGAAGCAATTTTTAGACACAACCAAGAGATCCAAAGAGATCATCATCAAAACCTGCAAAACAACTCAAAGCAAGTAATTGCAAGATATATATATACCAATTTAGAGCAATTAGATAGATAGAGTTGTAAGCAAGATAGGCATTTAGAACATGGCAATATGCATATATAAAGGTACCAAATGAGAGTGCCAAAGAATAAGGCTATTGGTTGAGAAAATCTAGTTGAGAGGGAAATTCTCACTCAATAAGCCAAATTTATATTCTGTGCACAGTGTTATCGGTCGAGTTCTGTGTATTGGCAACTCGGCCGATCGCAGCTGTTGGCAACACCCATTGGTGCCTATCGGTCGAGTTTTAGACAGGACAAAACTCGGCCGACAAAACTACTGTAGAAAAAGCACATATTTTTCATAAAACATATCTAGAGGCATGCTAAATATACAAACCATATCCAAACATGTCTAAGCAAGTTAGTAATGCACTATAGAAGCATTAGAAATAGTTTTTGAGCAAGAGTGTGAAGAGAATCACAAAATGTCACTTTTGACTCAAAAACCATACGTATAGTGCACACTAACTTGACAAAAACAAGTTAGAAATGGTTATAAGCAATAAAACCTTTACCTTTGTGCTTACCAATGCTTTTTCACTTGTTGTCACCCTCTACACATCTCACCTTTCTTCTTTCATGTGGATTGAGAAGTCAATTTGCAATTCAATAGCTCAAATCAATCCATTTGTAAATACCTACAAGAAGAAAGATGAAATGGTCCCCAATCATGTTTTTAGGTCCGGAGGGGTTAGTTTAGCAACCCAAATCCTATTGCTCTTGGGTGCTTTCCTAAAAGGACAACAAGTAGAATAATGACCAATTTCATTGCAATAGTTGCATGTGCCCATAGTCTTGGAACTAGAGGATTTTCCATGGAATATTTGAGGTCCTTTATCTTTGTTTTTCCCTTGACTACTATCATACCCTAAACCATGTCTACCAATTTGTTTAGTAGTATGGTCTAGGATTTGATTAAGATTCTTTTTACCAACTAAGAATCTTTGCAAAGAAGATCTTAAACTATCATTATCATGCTTAAGAGAAGCAATAGTAGAAGACAATTGATTAATGTTATCTCTAGCATGTAGAAGATCATTTTCTAAGCAAAGAGTTTTAGTTAAATAAGAATCTCTATCAATATGAAGAGCAGCAACATCATTCTCTCTATTAGTAGAACTATAACAAGATTCATGCCCATTGATTTTAGAAAGCAAGGAGGCATTTTCTAGTTCTAATTCATGCAAAACAAAATCTTTGTTTTTGTTTTCAGATTTAAGAACAACAATGTCATGCATGAGAGAATCAACAATTAAAGTATGTTCTTCATTAGAATTAGGCATGAGAGGTTGAGCTTCTAGAAATTTAATCTTATCAAGTAAACTAGCATTTTCAAGTTTAAGAGAGTCTACTTGGCTAAGACAATCATTTTTATCAATAAGCAAGCAAGAATTAGCATATTCAAGATCATCTAGTTCTATATGCAAATTATCAACAATTTTAGCAAGCTTTTTCTTTTTCTTTTTAGAAGACTTATAAGAGGCACAAATATCATGAATAATAGCAATTTAAGATTCTTTATCTAAAGAGTCTAGATTTACCTCACTTGAGTCTTCACTTGTAGTAGCTATAAGAGCATAATGGCATTCTCCTTTATCAATAGAGCTTGAGCTGCCACTTGACTCTTCACTTAATTCTTCACTTGAGCTTGAGTTGGAGGAGCCGCTTGAGCTTGAGTGCCATTTCTCCTTCTTCTTGTGAGAATGGGTCTTTTTACCTTGTGGGCAATCTTCCTTGTAGTGACCCTTCTTTCCACATGTGAAGCACCGGGTGGAGGAGGACTTGCCTTTGTAGAGCTTACCCTTGGAGTACATGGCATCTTCCTTATCTAGAGAGGATGGATAGACTTGTTCCATGATAGCTTCAATTTGAGCCTTCATTTCAGCCTTCTTCATTCTCTTTAGCTCTTTCTTCTCTTGTCTTTCAACTTCCTCCCTCTTGTCAAGTGTGGCTTCATGTGCTTGTAGATTTCCAATGAGCTCTTCAATGGGGATGTCCTTAAGTGACCTTGCTTCTTCAATGGAAGTCACCTTTGATTCCCACCTCTTGGGAAGAGTTCTAAGGATCTTTGAGTTGATCTCTCCACTAGACATAGGATGACCTAGAATAGCAAGACCATTCACAATGGTGTTGATCCTTGAGTACATGTTGGCTATACTTTCCTCCTTTCCCATCTTGAAGTTTTCAAGCAGCCCCTTGAGCATGTAGACTTTGCTTTCCTTCACTTGATCTGTCCCTTCATAAGTGATGCAAAGCTTTCTCCATACCTCATAGGCCGTCTCACAAGAGGAAATCCGGTTGAACTCGGTGGGGGTCATGGAGGCATATAGGATATGCATGGCTCTAGCATTCAAGGTTGCTTTCATCAAGGTGGCTTCATCCCATTCTTCAATGTTTGTCTTTGGTAGAATGTATGGGCTGTTCACCATTTGCCACATCTCGAGACTTGATCCTTGGATGAAGAATTGAAGTCTTTTTCTCCAATAGAGGAAGTTGCTCCCATTGAAGATTGGAAGGCTGGTCGAGAGTCTCCCTCCTAGGTAGTCACCCATCTTCTCCTACTTGTAGAAGTATGCTTGGAGAAGACCCGCTCTGATACCACTTGTTGGATCCTAGATGGGTGACTTAGATGCTCTAGAGGGGGGGTGAATAGAGCTGAAAGCACTTAAACAAAATTCATCAAACCTTCAAAATATATGACAAGATAAGGTTGCTAAATAGGTAATTTGAGTGCAACTAAATCATGCATAGCAAGGATAAGAGAGATTGAACATGCACCAAATAGACAAGCTATTTAGAGTGGTTCCACACTTCAAACTAGAAGTGTGTCAGTCCACTTGCCTAGAGAGGTCAACCTCTAGGACTTCAACCAATTGCACTCTTATATTCAATTATAAGACTTACAATACATGACCCACAAAGGACTTACCTATCCAATACAAAGAGTCTTCAACCTTACCAAGGACTTACCCACTTTGCAAGAGTCTTCGGCCTTCTCCAAGGACTTACCCACTCTTGCACAAGTCTTCGGCCTTGCAGGAATTACCCACTCTTCTTGGATCTTCTGCCTTTGACTTCACCTTCACTCGGAGAAGCTTTCCACCAAGGACTTACCCACTTGAGCTTGAGCCTTCTGCCTTCTCCAAGGGCTTACCCACTCTAGCTCCAAGTCTTCGGCCTTGATCTTCACCAAGGGACTCCTTCCCTTGTTCTTCTTCACCTCTCTTGAACAAGAGAGAGAACCTTCATCTTCAAGATAGGAATGATAGAAGGGAGGTGGTGGAAGTGAGAGCCTCACAAGATATACAAATAATACTAGCTCTCTTACAAATCTCCTACTCACTCTAATGGATGTAGCAAGTGATTAAGCTTAGAGAGAGAGAGGAGGCTGTAGGAAGCACTCAACTATAGAATAGGAACCTCACAAAGAGTTTGCAATGAATGCTCAACCTTGGAATGAAGCCCAAGGGGTCCTATTTATAGTTGGGGATGCCTCTTAGACTTTGGGAACACTTAGGAACGAAAAATAGCCGTTTTACAAGTTGCAACGGATCTATTTTGGGTCCCAACAAAGTCTCCAACGGTTGGATTTGCTTTTTCTGCATTCCAGTTCAGTCTGATTGACCGAGTTTCAATAAAGGCAACTCGGCCGAACCACTAAACGACAAGTCTGAAAGATAGACTGTCGGCCGAGTTCCCTTGGAGAAACTCGGCCGATCGGTCGACTTTCAACTTGGACCGATCAGTGGATCGGCCGAGTTTCCCACCATAGGAACTCGACCGACCAGGGATCGGCTGAGTTGGTAACTCGGCCGATTGCCCAGAAAATTCCAGAATATATGGATCGGCCGAGTTTGGAATTCGGCCGACCAAATCCCTGTTATGGGTATTTTGGAATTTTCGTAAAACTGTACAAATGATGGATTTTTGTGTCCCAATAATTTTTCTAAGCTTAATTACAAGTCATACAATCATTACAAGTGATTACAAAGCAATTCTAAGGTCATTTACATAGAGATCCCAAATTGCACACTTGTAGCTATTTTGACTTGTCTTTTCTCCAATTTGATATGCGCAAGTTAGGGCATTTGGAGTGTGTCTAAACCTAATCTGAAATCACTCAATGTAGAAGCATTAGACACCAATATGTGGAATGGTTAGTCATCATCAAAACAAGGGTTTAGTCAATTTAGACGTGAGTCAATATTGACCTAATTGACCTTGAGTCAACATTCTCCCCCTTTTTGAAGATGACAAACCATTCCATAAATGTATTGAAAGCTTGTACGTAAAATCATACCTTCGGAGAAACCTAGGGGTTTCAATAGGATTGAGCTCATATGCTCCCCCTCAATTGATGCGCATGGAGTTCTCATACTCCCCCTCAATTGATGTTATTTCTCCCGCATGGTTAGCTTTCATAACATTTATAGAAACTATGTCTTCTACTCATATATGTTCTACACATATATGTCTTCTCCCATTTACCTTCTCCCCTTTACATGGACACGCTTCTTTGCTTCATGTAAGACATGCCTTCTCCCTGTTGTCAAAAGAAGACATATCTTTCTCCCCCTTTGTCATTTCAAAAAGGTGGGGGTATGAAGAAACTAAGAAACACCACTTGTTAAGAGAAAGAAGATAACAAAAGTTATATAAGGAGAGTAGAAGAGTACAGATAGGGGCTTGTCCAAGCATAGAAAGAAAAGCAAGTTAAAGCATATACTTGAACAACCCAAAACATGCAAGATAGGGTGCTGCAGAAAAACCATAAATCGCAATTTTGACCCTCAAGATGATGGAATTTGATCAAAAACCATCAGGGCTCATGGCAAAGCGATGAGCCTTGCTCAGAAGGTAGTTTCTGCATAAAAAACACTATACTTGCAGCAAAAACTGAAACTGGAGCAAAAGCTGCATAAAAATCCACAAAAACTCCAATTTCTACATATCATGTAGATCTATGTACCCTGCATCACAATGTTATGCAAGCAACTCAAGATAGTAGATATGCAATTTAAGGAACAATCTTGAGCCTGTATGAGATAAGATACAAGCATAACATATAGATGATCAAAGATGGCACTTTGTAAACAAGGTTAGAACTACATGTATATGAACTACTAGTAGATAGTATCACAAGTTAGGACTACTAGTAGGATCTAGATCATAGCAAGAGATACCAAAAGGTACACAAGATAAAGCAAGCTATGAGTCGATGTAGAGATATATCCAAACAAAGAGATATGCAATTTTAGAAGCATGAAAGGATATAACTCACTAGATATGCATCCTTACCATAAGATGATTATCCCTATGAACCTCAAGGTTGTATCAACACAAGATATACACCTATATAGATGTAGCAAGTTAGAGCACAACGGAAGCAATTTTTAGACACAACCAAGAGATCCAAAGAGATCATCATCAAAACCTGCAAAACAACTCAAAGCAAGTAATTGCAAGATATATATATACCAATTTAGAGCAATTAGATAGATAGAGTTGTAAGCAAGATAGGCATTTAGAACATGGCAATATGCATATATAAAGGTACCAAATGAGAGTGCCAAAGAATAAGGCTATTGGTTGAGAAAATCTAGTTGAGAGGGAAATTCTCACTCAATAAGCCAAATTTATATTCTGTGCACAGTGTTATCGGTCGAGTTCTGTGTATTGGCAACTCGGCCGACACCCATTGGTGCCTATCGGTCGAGTTTTAAACATGACAAAACTCGGCCGACAAAACTACTGTAGAAAAAGCACATATTTTTCATAAAACATATCTAGAGGCATGCTAAATATACAAACCATATCCAAACATGTCTAAGCAAATTAGTAATGCACTATAGAAGCATTAGAAATAGTTTTTGAGCAAGAGTGTGAAGAGAATCACAAAATGTCACTTTTGACTCAAAAACCATATGTATAGTGCACACTAACTTGACAAAAACAAGTTAGAAATGGTTATAAGCAATAAAACCTTTACCTTTGTGCTTACCAATGCTTTTTCACTTGTTGTCACCCTCTACACATCTCACCTTTCTTCTTTCATGTGGATTGAGAAGTCAATTTGCAATTCAATAGCTCAAATCAATCCATTTGTAAATACCTACAAGAAGAAAGATGAAATGGTCCCTAATCATGTTTTTAGGTCCGGAGGGGTTAGTTTAGCAACCCAAATCCTATTGCTCTTGGGTGCTTTCCTAAAGGGACAACAAGTAGAATAATGACCAATTTCATTGCAATAGTTGCATGTGCCCATAGTCTTGGAACTAGAGGATTTTCCATGGAATATTTGAGGTCCTTTATCTTTGTTTTTCCCTTGACTACTATCATACCCTAAACCATGTCTACCAATTTGTTTAGTAGTATGGTCTAGGATTTGATTAAGATTCTTTTTACCAACTAAGAATCTTTGCAAAGAAGATCTTAAACTATCATTATCATGCTTAAGAGAAGCAATAGTAGAAGACAATTGATTAATGTTATCTCTAGCATGTAGAAGATCATTTTCTAAGCAAAGGGTTTTAGTTAAATAAGAATCTCTATCAATATGAAGAGCAGCAACATCATTCTCTCTATTAGTAGAACTATAACAAGATTCATGCCCATTGATTTTAGAAAGCAAGGAGGCATTTTCTAGTTCTAATTCATGCAAAACAAAATCTTTGTTTTTGTTTTCAGATTTAAGAACAACAATGTCATGCATGAGAGAATCAACAATTAAAGTATGTTCTTCATTAGAATTAGGCATGAGAGGTTGAGCTTCTAGAAATTTAATCTTATCAAGTAAACTAGCATTTTCAAGTTTAAGAGAGTCTACTTGGCTAAGACAATCATTTTTATCAATAAGCAAGCAAGAATTAGCATATTCAAGATCATCTAGTTCTATATGCAAATTATCAACAATTTTAGCAAGCTTTTTCTTTTTCTTTTTAGAAGACTTATAAGAGGCACAAATATCATGAATAATAGCAATTAAAGATTCTTTATATAAAGAGTCTAGATTTACCTCACTTGAGTCTTCACTTGTAGTAGCTATAAGAGCATAATAGCATTCTCCTTTATCAATAGAGCTTGAGCTGCCACTTGACTCTTCACTTGATTCTTCACTTGAGCTTGAGTTGGAGGAGCCGCTTGAGCTTGAGTGCCATTTCTCCTTCTTCTTGTGAGAATGGGTCTTTTTACCTTGTGGGCAATCTTCCTTGTAGTGACCCTTCTTTCCACATGTGAAGCACCGGGTGGAGGAGGACTTGCCTTTGTAGAGCTTACCCTTGGAGTACATGGCATCTTCCTTATCTAGAGAGGATGGAGAGACTTGTTCCATGATAGCTTCAATTTGAGCCTTCATTTTAGCCTTCTTCATTCTCTTTAGCTCTTTCTTCTCTTGTCTTTCAACTTCCTCCCTCTTGTCAAGTGTGGCTTCATGTGCTTGTAGATTTCCAATGAGCTCTTCAATGGGGATGTCCTTAAGTGACCTTGCTTCTTCAATGGAAGTCACCTTTGATTCCCACCTCTTGGGAAGAGTTCTAAGGATCTTTGAGTTGATCTCTCCACTAGACATAGGATGACCTAGAATAGCAAGACCATTCACAATGGTGTTGATCCTTGAGTACATGTTGGCTATACTTTCCTCCTTTCCCATCTTGAAGTTTTCAAGCAGCCCCTTGAGCATGTAGACTTTGCTTTCCTTCACTTGATCCGTCCCTTCATAAGTGATGCAAAGCTTTCTCCATACCTCATAGGCCGTCTCACAAGAGGAAATCCGGTTGAACTCGGTGGGGGTCATGGAGGCATATAGGATATGCATGGCTCTAGCATTCAAGGTTGCTTTCATCAAGGTGGCTTCATCCCATTCTTCAATGTTTGTCTTTGGTAGAATGTATGGGCTGTTCACCATTTGCCACATCTCGAGACTTGATCCTTGGATGAAGAATTGAAGTCTTCTTCTCCAATAGAGGAAGTTGCTCCCATTGAAGATTGGAAGGCTGGTCGAGAGTCTCCCTCCTAGGTAGTCACCCATCTTCTCCTACTTGTAGAAGTATGCTTGGAGAAGACCCGCTCTGATACCACTTGTTGGATCCTAGATGGGTGACTTAGATGCTCTAGAGGGGGGGTGAATAGAGCTGAAAGCACTTAAACAAAATTCATCAAACCTTCAAAATATATGACAAGATAAGGTTGCTAAATAGGTAATTTGAGTGCAACTAAATCATGCATAGCAAGGATAAGAGAGATTGAACATGCACCAAATAGACAAGCTATTTAGAGTGGTTCCACACTTCAAACTAGAAGTGTGTCAGTCCACTTGCCTAGAGAGGTCAACCTCTAGGACTTCAACTAATTGCACTCTTATATTCAATTATAAGACTTACAATACATGACCCACAAAGGACTTACCTATCCAATACAAAGAGTCTTCAACCTTACCAAGGACTTACCCACTTTGCAAGAGTCTTCGGCCTTCTCCAAGGACTTACCCACTCTTGCACAAGTCTTCGGCCTTGCAGGAATTACCCACTCTTCTTGGATCTTCTGCCTTTGACTTCACCTTCACTCGGAGAAGCTTTCCACCAAGGACTTACCCACTTGAGCTTGAGTCTTCTGCCTTCTCCAAGGGCTTACCCACTCTAGCTCCAAGTCTTCGGCCTTGATCTTCACCAAGGGACTCCTTCCCTTGTTCTTCTTCACCTCTCTTGAACAAGAGAGAGAACCTTCATCTTCAAGATAGGAATGATAGAAGGGAGGTGGTGGACGTGAGAGCCTCACAAGATATACAAATAATACTAGCTCTCTTACAAATCTCCTACTCACTCTAATGGATGTAGCAAGTGATTAAGCTTAGAGAGAGAGAGGAGGCTGTAGGAAGCACTCAACTATAGAATAGGAACCTCACAAAGAGTTTGCAATGAATGCTCAACCTTGGAATGAAGCCCAAGGGGTCCTATTTATAGTTGGGGATGCCTCTTAGACTTTGGGAACACTTAGGAACGAAAAATAGCCGTTTTACAAGTTGCAACGGATCTATTTTGGGTCCCAACAAAGTCTCCAACGGTTGGATTTGCTTTTTCTGCATTCCAGTTCAGTCTGATCGGCCGAGTTTCAATAAAGGCAACTCGGCCGAACCACTAAACGACAAGTCTGAAAGATAGACTGTCGGCCGAGTTCCCTTGGAGAAACTCGGCCGATCGGTCGACTTTCAACTTGGACCGATCAGTGGATCGGCCGAGTTTCCCACCATAGGAACTCGACCGACCAGGGATCGGCTGAGTTGGTAACTCGGCCGATTGCCCAGAAAATTCCAGAATATATGGATCGGCCGAGTTTGGAATTCGGCCGACCAAATCCCTGTTATGGGTATTTTGGAATTTTCGTAAAACTGTACAAATGATGGATTTTTGTGTCCCAATAATTTTTCTAAGCTTAATTACAAGTCATACAATCATTACAAGTGATTACAAAGCAATTCTAAGGTCATTTACATAGAGATCCCAAATTGCACACTTGTAGCTATTTTGACTTGTCTTTTCTCCAATTTGATATGCGCAAGTTAGGGCATTTGGAGTGTGTCTAAACCTAATCTGAAATCACTCAATGTAGAAGCATTAGACACCAATATGTGGAATGGTTAGTCATCATCAAAACAAGGGTTTAGTCAATTTAGACGTGAGTCAATATTGACCTAATTGACCTTGAGTCAACATTCTCCCCCTTTTTGAAGATGACAAACCATTCCATAAATGTATTGAAAGCTTGTACATAAAATCATACCTTCGGAGAAACCTAGGGGTTTCAATAGGATTGAGCTCATATGCTCCCCCTCAATTGATGCGCATGGAGTTCTCCTACTCCCCCTCAATTGATGTTATTTCTCCCGCATGGTTAGCTTTCATAACATTTATAGAAACTATGTCTTCTACTCATATATGTTCTACACATATATGTCTTCTCCCATTTACCTTCTCCCCTTTACATGGACACGCTTCTTTGCTTCATGTAAGACATGCCTTCTCCCTGTTGTCAAAAGAAGACATATCTTTCTCCCCCTTTGTCATTTCAAAAAGGTGGGGGTATGAAGAAACTAAGAAACACCACTTGTTAAGAGAAAGAAGATAACAAAAGTTATATAAGGAGAGTAGAAGAGCACAGATAGGGGCTTGTCCAAGCATAGAAAGAAAAGCAAGTTAAAGCATATACTTGAACAACCCAAAACATGCAAGATAGGGTGCTGCAGAAAAACCATAAATCGCAATTTTGACCCTCAAGATGATGGAATTTGATCAAAAACCATCAGGGCTCATAGCAAAGCGATGAGCCTTGCTCAGAAGGTAGTTTCTGCATAAAAAACACTATACTTGCAGCAAAAACTGAAACTGGAGCAAAAGCTGCATAAAAATCCACAAAAACTCCAATTTCTACATATCATGTAGATCTATGTACCCTGCATCACAATGTTATGCAAGCAACTCAAGATAGTAGATATGCAATTTAAGGAACAATCTTGAGCCTGTATGAGATAAGATACAAGCATAACATATAGATGATCAAAGATGGCACTTTGTAAACAAGGTTAGAACTACATGTATATGAACTACTAGTAGATGGTATCACAAGTTAGGACTACTAGTAGGATCTAGATCATAGCAAGAGATACCAAAAGGTACACAAGATAAAGCAAGCTATGAGTAGATGTAGAGATATATCCAAACAAAGAGATATACAATTTTAGAAGCATGAAAGGATATAACTCACTAGATATGCATCCTTACCATAAGATGATTATCCCTATGAACCTCAAGGTTGTATCAACACAAGATATACACCTATATAGATGTAGCAAGTTAGAGCACAACGGAAGCAATTTTTAGACACAACCAAGAGATCCAAAGAGATCATCATCAAAACCTGCAAAACAACTCAAAGCAAGTAATTGCAAGATATATATATATCAATTTAGAGCAATTAGATAGATAGAGTTGTAAGCAAGATAGGCATTTAGAACATGGCAATATGCATATATAAAGGTACCAAATGAGAGTGCCAAAGAATAAGGCTATTGGTTGAGAAAATCTAGTTTAGAGGGAAATTCTCACTCAATAAGCCAAATTTATATTTTGTGCACAGTGTTATCGGTCGAGTTCTGTGTATTGGCAACTCGGCCGATCGCAGCTGTTGGCAACACCCATTGGTGCCTATCGGTCGAGTTTTAGACAGGACAAAACTCGGCCGACAAAACTACTGTAGAAAAAGCACATATTTTTCATAAAACATATCTAGAGGCATGCTAAATATACAAACCATATCCAAACATGTCTAAGCAAGTTAGTAATGCACTATAGAAGCATTAGAAATAGTTTTTGAGCAAGAGTGTGAAGAGAATCACAAAATGTCACTTTTGACTCAAAAACCATATGTATAGTGCACACTAACTTGACAAAAACAAGTTAGAAATGGTTATAAGCAATAAAACCTTTACCTTTGTGCTTACCAATGCTTTTTCACTTGTTGTCACCCTCTACACATCTCACCTTTCTTCTTTCATGTGGATTGAGAAGTCAATTTGCAATTCAATAGCTCAAATCAATCCATTTGTAAATACCTACAAGAAGAAAGATGAAATGGTCCCCAATCATGTTTTTGGGTCCGGAGGGGTTAGTTTAGCAACCCAAATCCTATTGCTCTTGGGTGCTTTCCTAAAAGGACAACAAGTAGAATAATGACCAATTTCATTGCAATAGTTGCATGTGCCCATAGTCTTGGAACTAGAGGATTTTCCATGGAATATTTGAGGTCCTTTATCTTTGTTTTTCCCTTGACTACTATCATACCCTAAACCATGTCTACCAATTTGTTTAGTAGTATGGTCTAGGATTTGATTAAGATTCTTTTTACCAACTAAGAATCTTTGCAAAGAAGATCTTAAACTATCATTATCATGCTTAAGAGAAGCAATAGTAGAAGACAATTGATTAATGTTATCTCTAGCATGTAGAAGATCATTTTCTAAGCAAAGAGTTTTAGTTAAATAAGAATCTCTATCAATATGAAGAGCAGCAACATCATTCTCTCTATTAGTAGAACTATAACAAGATTCATGCCCATTGATTTTAGAAAGCAAGGAGGCATTTTCTAGTTCTAATTCATGCAAAACAAAATCTTTGTTTTTGTTTTCAGATTTAAGAACAACAATGTCATGCATGAGAGAATCAACAATTAAAGTATGTTCTTCATTATAATTAGGCATGAGAGGTTGAGCTTCTAAAAATTTAATCTTATCAAGTAAACTAGCATTTTCAAGTTTAAGAGAGTCTACTTGGCTAAGACAATCATTTTTATCAATAAGCAAGCAAGAATTAGCATATTCAAGATCATCTAGTTCTATATGCAAATTATCAACAATTTTAGCAAGCTTTTTCTTTTTCTTTTTAGAAGACTTATAAGAGGCACAAATATCATGAATAATAGAAATTAAAGATTCTTTATCTAAAGAGTCTAGATTTACCTCACTTGAGTCTTCACTTGTAGTAGCTATAAGAGCATAATGGCATTCTCCTTTATCAATAGAGCTTGAGCTGCCACTTGACTCTTCACTTGATTCTTCACTTGAGCTTGAGTTGGAGGAGCCGCTTGAGCTTGAGTGCCATTTCTCCTTCTTCTTGTGAGAATGGGTCTTTTTACCTTGTGGGCAATCTTCCTTGTAGTGACCCTTCTTTCCACATGTGAAGCACCGGGTGGAGGAGGACTTGCCTTTGTAGAGCTTACCCTTGGAGTACATGGCATCTTCCTTATCTAGAGAGGATGGAGAGACTTGTTCCATGATAGCTTCAATTTGAGCCTTCATTTCAGCCTTCTTCATTCTCTTTATCTCTTTCTTCTCTTGTCTTTCAACTTCCTCCCTCTTGTCAAGTGTGGCTTCATGTGCTTGTAGATTTCCAATGAGCTCTTCAATGGGGATGTCCTTAAGTGACCTTGCTTCTTCAATGGAAGTCACCTTTGATTCCCACCTCTTGGGAAGAGTTCTAAGGATCTTTGAGTTGATCTCTCCACTAGACATAGGATGACCTAGAATAGCAAGACCATTCACAATGGTGTTGATCCTTGAGTACATGTTGGCTATACTTTCCTCCTTTCCCATCTTGAAGTTTTCAAGTAGCCCCTTGAGCATGTAGACTTTGCTTTCCTTCACTTGATCCGTCCCTTCATAAGTGATGCAAAGCTTTCTCCATACCTCATAGGCCGTCTCACAAGAGGAAATCCGGTTGAACTCGGTGGGGGTCATGGAGGCATATAGGATATGCATGGCTCTAGCATTCAAGGTTGCTTTCATCAAGGTGGCTTCATCCCATTCTTCAATGTTTGTCTTTGGTAGAATGTATGGGCTGTTCACCATTTGCCACATCTCGAGACTTGATCCTTGGATGAAGAATTGAAGTCTTCTTCTCCAATAGAGGAAGTTGCTCCCATTGAAGATTGGAAGGCTGGTCGAGAGTCTCCCTCCTAGGTAGTCACCCATCTTCTCCTACTTGTAGAAGTATGCTTGGAGAAGACCCGCTCTGATACCACTTGTTGGATCCTAGATGGGTGACTTAGATGCTCTAGAGGGGGGGTGAATATAACTGAAAGCACTTAAACAAAATTCATCAAACCTTCAAAATATATGACAAGATAAGGTTGCTAAATAGGTAATTTGAGTGCAACTAAATCATGCATAGCAAGGATAAGAGAGATTGAACATGCACCAAATAGACAAGCTATTTAGAGTGGTTCCACACTTCAAACTAGAAGTGTGTCAGTCCACTTGCCTAGAGAGGTCAACCTCTAGGACTTCAACCAATTGCACTCTTATATTCAATTATAAGACTTACAATACATGACCCACAAAGGACTTACCTATCCAATACAAAGAGTCTTCAACCTTACCAAGGACTTACCCACTTTGCAAGAGTCTTCGGCCTTCTCCAAGGACTTACCCACTCTTGCACAAGTCTTCGGCCTTGCAGGAATTACCCACTCTTCTTGGATCTTCTGCCTTTGACTTCACCTTCACTCGGAGAAGCTTTCCACCAAGGACTTACCCACTTGAGCTTGAGTCTTCTGCCTTCTCCAAGGGCTTACCCACTCTAGCTCCAAGTCTTCGGCCTTGATCTTCACCAAGGGACTCCTTCCCTTGTTCTTCTTCACCTCTCTTGAACAAGAGAGAGAACCTTCATCTTCAAGATAGGAATGATAGAAGGGAGGTGGTGGAAGTGAGAGCCTCACAAGATATACAAATAATACTAGCTCTCTTACAAATCTCCTACTCACTCTAATGGATGTAGCAAGTGATTAAGCTTAGAGAGAGAGAGGAGGCTGTAGGAAGCACTCAACTATAGAATAGGAACCTCACAAAGAGTTTGCAATGAATGCTCAACCTTGGAATGAAGCCCAAGGGGTCCTATTTATAGTTGGGGATGCCTCTTAGACTTTGGGAACACTTAGGAACGAAAAATAGCCGTTTTACAAGTTGCAACGGATCTATTTTGGGTCCCAACAAAGTCTCCAACGGTTGGATTTGCTTTTTCTGCATTCCAGTTCAGTCTGATCGGCCGAGTTTCAATAAAGGCAACTCGGCCGAACCACTAAACGACAAGTCTGAAAGATAGACTGTCGGCCGAGTTCCCTTGGAGAAACTCGGCCGATCGGTCGACTTTCAACTTGGACCGATCAGTGGATCGGCCGAGTTTCCCACCATAGGAACTCGACCGACCAGGGATCGGCTGAGTTGGTAACTCGGCCGATTGCCCAGAAAATTCCAGAATATATGGATCGGCCGAGTTTGGAATTCGGCCGACCAAATCCCTGTTATGGGTATTTTGGAATTTTCGTAAAACTGTACAAATGATGGATTTTTGTGTCCCAATAATTTTTCTAAGCTTAATTACAAGTCATACAATCATTACAAGTGATTACAAAGCAATTCTAAGGTCATTTACATAGAGATCTCAAATTGCACACTTGTAGCTATTTTGACTTGTCTTTTCTCCAATTTGATATGCGCAAGTTAGGGCATTTGGAGTGTGTCTAAACCTAATCTGAAATCACTCAATGTAGAAGCATTAGACACCAATATGTGGAATGGTTAGTCATCATCAAAACAAGGGTTTAGTCAATTTAGATGTGAGTCAATATTGACCTAATTGACCTTGAGTCAACATTCTCCCCCTTTTTGAAGATGACAAACCATTCCATAAATGTATTGAAAGCTTGTACATAAAATCATACCTTCGGAGAAACCTAGGGGTTTCAATAGGATTGAGCTCATATGCTCCCCCTCAATTGATGCGCATGGAGTTCTCATACTCCCCCTCAATTGATGTTATTTCTCCCGCATGGTTAGCTTTCATAACATTTATAGAAACTATGTCTTCTACTCATATATGTTCTACACATATATGTCTTCTCCCATTTACCTTCTCCCCTTTACATGGACACGCTTCTTTGCTTCATGTAAGACATGCCTTCTCCCTGTTGTCAAAAGAAGACATATCTTTCTCCCCCTTTGTCATTTCAAAAAGGTGGGGGTATGAAGAAACTAAGAAACACCACTTGTTAAGAGAAAGAAGATAACAAAAGTTATATAAGGAGAGTAGAAGAGCACAGATAGGGGCTTGTCCAAGCATAGAAAGAAAAGCAAGTTAAAGCATATACTTGAACAACCCAAAACATGCAAGATAGGGTGCTGCAGAAAAACCATAAATCGCAATTTTGACCCTCAAGATGATGGAATTTGATCAAAAACCATCAGGGCTCATAGCAAAGCGATGAGCCTTGCTCAGAAGGTAGTTTCTGCATAAAAAACACTATACTTGCAGCAAAAACTGAAACTGGAGCAAAAGCTGCATAAAAATCCACAAAAACTCCAATTTCTACATATCATGTAGATCTATGTACCCTGCATCACAATGTTATGCAAGCAACTCAAGATAGTAGATA
Source organism: Alisma plantago-aquatica (assembly GCA_963693085.1). Classification (NCBI taxonomy): domain Eukaryota; kingdom Viridiplantae; phylum Streptophyta; class Magnoliopsida; order Alismatales; family Alismataceae; genus Alisma; species Alisma plantago-aquatica. Next base: position 860,006,446 of record OY856409.1, on the reverse strand, counting down.
TGCAATTTAAGGAACAATCTTGAGCCTGTATGAGATAAGATACAAGCATAACATATAGATGATCAAAGATGGCACTTTGTAAACAAGGTTAGAACTACATGTATATGAACTACTAGTAGATGGTATCACAAGTTAGGACTACTAGTAGGATCTAGATCATAGCAAGAGATACCAAAAGGTACACAAGATAAAGCAAGCTATGAGTAGATGTAGAGATATATCCAAACAAAGAGATATGCAATTTTAGAAGCATGAAAGGATATAACTCACTAGATATGCATCCTTACCATAAGATGATTATCCCTATGAACCTCAAGGTTGTATCAACACAAGATATACACCTATATAGATGTAGCAAGTTAGAGCACAACGGAAGCAATTTTTAGACACAACCAAGAGATCCAAAGAGATCATCATCAAAACCTGCAAAACAACTCAAAGCAAGTAATTGCAAGATATATATATATCAATTTAGAGCAATTAGATAGATAGAGTTGTAAGCAAGATAGGCATTTAGAACATGGCAATATGCATATATAAAGGTACCAAATGAGAGTGCCAAAGAATAAGGCTATTGGTTGAGAAAATCTAGTTGAGAGGGAAATTCTCACTCAATAAGCCAAATTTATATTATGTGCACAGTGTTATCGGTCGAGTTCTTTGTATTGGCAACTCGGCCGATCGCAGCTGTTGGCAACACCCATTGGTGCCTATCGGTCGAGTTTTAGACAGGACAAAACTCGGCCGACAAAACTACTGTAGAAAAAGCACATATTTTTCATAAAACATATCTAGAGGCATGCTAAATATACAAACCATATCCAAACATGTCTAAGCAAGTTAGTAATGCACTATAGAAGCATTAGAAATAGTTTTTGAGCAAGAGTGTGAAGAGAATCACAAAATGTCACTTTTGACTCAAAAACCATATGTATAGTGCACACTAACTTGACAAAAACAAGTTAGAAATGGTTATAAGCAATAAAACCTTTACCTTTGTGCTTACCAATGCTTTTTCACTTGTTGTCACCCTCTACACATCTCACCTTTCTTCTTTCATGTGGATTGAGAAGTCAATTTGCAATTCAATAGCTCAAATCAATCCATTTGTAAATACCTACAAGAAGAAAGATGAAATGGTCCCCAATCATGTTTTTGGGTCCGGAGGGGTTAGTTTAGCAACCCAAATCCTATTGCTCTTGGGTGCTTTCCTAAAAGGACAACAAGTAGAATAATGACCAATTTCATTGCAATAGTTGCATGTGCCCATAGTCTTGGAACTAGAGGATTTTCCATGGAATATTTGAGGTCCTTTATCTTTGTTTTTCCCTTGACTACTATCATACCCTAAACCATGTCTACCAATTTGTTTAGTAGTATGGTCTAGGATTTGATTAAGATTTTTTTACCAACTAAGAATCTTTGCAAAGAAGATCTTAAACTATCATTATCATGCTTAAGAGAAGCAATAGTAGAAGACAATTGATTAATGTTATCTCTAGCATGTAGAAGATCATTTTCTAAGCAAAGAGTTTTAGTTAAATAAGAATCTCTATCAATATGAAGAGCAGCAACATCATTCTCTCTATTAGTAGAACTATAACAAGATTCATGCCCATTGATTTTAGAAAGCAAGGAGGCATTTTCTAGTTCTAATTCATGCAAAACAAAATCTTTGTTTTTGTTTTCAGATTTAAGAACAACAATGTCATGCATGAGAGAATCAACAATTAAAGTATGTTCTTCATTATAATTAGGCATGAGAGGTTGAGCTTCTAAAAATTTAATCTTATCAAGTAAACTAGCATTTTCAAGTTTAAGAGAGTCTACTTGGCTAAGACAATCATTTTTATCAATAAGCAAGCAAGAATTAGCATATTCAAGATCATCTAGTTCTATATGCAAATTATCAACAATTTTAGCAAGCTTTTTCTTTTTCTTTTTAGAAGACTTATAAGAGGCACAAATATCATGAATAATAGAAATTAAAGATTCTTTATCTAAAGAGTCTAGATTTACCTCACTTGAGTCTTCACTTGTAGTAGCTATAAGAGCATAATGGCATTCTCCTTTATCAATAGAGCTCGAGCTGCCACTTGACTCTTCACTTGATTCTTCACTTGAGCTTGAGTTGGAGGAGCCGCTTGAGCTTGAGTGCCATTTCTCCTTCTTCTTGTGAGAATGGGTCTTTTTACCTTGTGGGCAATCTTCCTTGTAGTGACCCTTCTTTCCACATGTGAAGCACCGGGTGGAGGAGGACTTGCCTTTGTAGAGCTTACCCTTGGAGTACATGGCATCTTCCTTATCTAGAGAGGATGGAGAGACTTGTTCCATGATAGCTTCAATTTGAGCCTTCATTTCAGCCTTCTTCATTCTCTTTATCTCTTTCTTCTCTTGTCTTTCAACTTCCTCCCTCTTGTCAAGTGTGGCTTCATGTGCTTGTAGATTTCCAATGAGCTCTTCAATGGGGATGTCCTTAAGTGACCTTGCTTCTTCAATGGAAGTCACCTTTGATTCCCACCTCTTGGGAAGAGTTCTAAGGATCTTTGAGTTGATCTCTCCACTAGACATAGGATGACCTAGAATAGCAAGACCATTCACAATGGTGTTGATCCTTGAGTACATGTTGGCTATACTTTCCTCCTTTCCCATCTTGAAGTTTTCAAGTAGCCCCTTGAGCATGTAGACTTTGCTTTCCTTCACTTGATCCGTCCCTTCATAAGTGATGCAAAGCTTTCTCCATACCTCATAGGCCGTCTCACAAGAGGAAATCCGGTTGAACTCGGTGGGGGTCATGGAGGCATATAGGATATGCATGGCTCTAGCATTCAAGGTTGCTTTCATCAAGGTGGCTTCATCCCATTCTTCAATGTTTGTCTTTGGTAGAATGTATGGGCTGTTCACCATTTGCCACATCTCGAGACTTGATCCTTGGATGAAGAATTGAAGTCTTCTTCTCCAATAGAGGAAGTTGCTCCCATTGAAGATTGGAAGGCTGGTCGAGAGTCTCCCTCCTAGGTAGTCACCCATCTTCTCCTACTTGTAGAAGTATGCTTGGAGAAGACCCGCTCTGATACCACTTGTTGGATCCTAGATGGGTGACTTAGATGCTCTAGAGGGGGGGTGAATATAACTGAAAGCACTTAAACAAAATTCATCAAACCTTCAAAATATATGACAAGATAAGGTTGCTAAATAGGTAATTTGAGTGCAACTAAATCATGCATAGCAAGGATAAGAGAGATTGAACATGCACCAAATAGACAAGCTATTTAGAGTGGTTCCACACTTCAAACTAGAAGTGTGTCAGTCCACTTGCCTAGAGAGGTCAACCTCTAGGACTTCAACCAATTGCACTCTTATATTCAATTATAAGACTTACAATACATGACCCACAAAGGACTTACCTATCCAATACAAAGAGTCTTCAACCTTACCAAGGACTTACCCACTTTGCAAGAGTCTTCGGCCTTCTCCAAGGACTTACCCACTCTTGCACAAGTCTTCGGCCTTGCAGGAATTACCCACTCTTCTTGGATCTTCTGCCTTTGACTTCACCTTCACTCGGAGAAGCTTTCCACCAAGGACTTACCCACTTGAGCTTGAGTCTTCTGCCTTCTCCAAGGGCTTACCCACTCTAGCTCCAAGTCTTCGGCCTTGATCTTCACCAAGGGACTCCTTCCCTTGTTCTTCTTCACCTCTCTTGAACAAGAGAGAGAACCTTCATCTTCAAGATAGGAATGATAGAAGGGAGGTGGTGGAAGTGAGAGCCTCACAAGATATACAAATAATACTAGCTCTCTTACAAATCTCCTACTCACTCTAATGGATGTAGCAAGTGATTAAGCTTAGAGAGAGAGAGGAGGCTGTAGGAAGCACTCAACTATAGAATAGGAACCTCACAAAGAGTTTGCAATGAATGCTCAACCTTGGAATGAAGCCCAAGGGGTCCTATTTATAGTTGGGGATGCCTCTTAGACTTTGGGAACACTTAGGAACGAAAAATAGCCGTTTTACAAGTTGCAACGGATCTATTTTGGGTCCCAACAAAGTCTCCAACGGTTGGATTTGCTTTTTCTGCATTCCAGTTCAGTCTGATCGGCCGAGTTTCAATAAAGGCAACTCGGCCGAACCACTAAACGACAAGTCTGAAAGATAGACTGTCGGCCGAGTTCCCTTGGAGAAACTCGGCCGATCGGTCGACTTTCAACTTGGACCGATCAGTGGATCGGCCGAGTTTCCCACCATAGGAACTCGACCGACCAGGGATCGGCTGAGTTGGTAACTCGGCCGATTGCCCAGAAAATTCCAGAATATATGGATCGGCCGAGTTTGGAATTCGGCCGACCAAATCCCTGTTATGGGTATTTTGGAATTTTCGTAAAACTGTACAAATGATGGATTTTTGTGTCCCAATAATTTTTCTAAGCTTAATTACAAGTCATACAATCATTACAAGTGATTACAAAGCAATTCTAAGGTCATTTACATAGAGATCTCAAATTGCACACTTGTAGCTATTTTGACTTGTCTTTTCTCCAATTTGATATGCGCAAGTTAGGGCATTTGGAGTGTGTCTAAACCTAATCTGAAATCACTCAATGTAGAAGCATTAGACACCAATATGTGGAATGGTTAGTCATCATCAAAACAAGGGTTTAGTCAATTTAGACGTGAGTCAATATTGACCTAATTGACCTTGAGTCAACATTCTCCCCCTTTTTGAAGATGACAAACCATTCCATAAATGTATTGAAAGCTTGTACATAAAATCATACCTTCGGAGAAACCTAGGGGTTTCAATAGGATTGAGCTCATATGCTCCCCCTCAATTGATGCGCATGGAGTTCTCATACTCCCCCTCAATTGATGTTATTTCTCCCGCATGGTTAGCTTTCATAACATTTATAGAAACTATGTCTTCTACTCATATATGTTCTACACATATATGTCTTCTCCCATTTACCTTCTCCCCTTTACATGGACACGCTTCTTTGCTTCATGTAAGACATGCCTTCTCCCTGTTGTCAAAAGAAGACATATCTTTCTCCCCCTTTGTCATTTCAAAAAGGTGGGGGTATGAAGAAACTAAGAAACACCACTTGTTAAGAGAAAGAAGATAACAAAAGTTATATAAGGAGAGTAGAAGAGCACAGATAGGGGCTTGTCCAAGCATAGAAAGAAAAGCAAGTTAAAGCATATACTTGAACAACCCAAAACATGCAAGATAGGGTGCTGCAGAAAAACCATAAATCGCAATTTTGACCCTCAAGATGATGGAATTTGATCAAAAACCATCAGGGCTCATAGCAAAGCGATGAGCCTTGCTCAGAAGGTAGTTTCTGCATAAAAAACACTATACTTGCAGCAAAAACTGAAACTGGAGCAAAAGCTGCATAAAAATCCACAAAAACTCCAATTTCTACATATCATGTAGATCTATGTACCCTGCATCACAATGTTATGCAAGCAACTCAAGATAGTAGATATGCAATTTAAGGAACAATCTTGAGCCTGTATGAGATAAGATACAAGCATAACATATAGATGATCAAAGATGGCACTTTGTAAACAAGGTTAGAACTACATGTATATGAACTACTAGTAGATGGTATCACAAGTTAGGACTACTAGTAGGATCTAGATCATAGCAAGAGATACCAAAAGGTACACAAGATAAAGCAAGCTATGAGTAGATGTAGAGATATATCCAAACAAAGAGATATGCAATTTTAGAAGCATGAAAGGATATAACTCACTAGATATGCATCCTTACCATAAGATGATTATCCCTATGAACCTCAAGGTTGTATCAACACAAGATATACACCTATATAGATGTAGCAAGTTAGAGCACAACGGAAGCAATTTTTAGACACAACCAAGAGATCCAAAGAGATCATCATCAAAACCTGCAAAACAACTCAAAGCAAGTAATTGCAAGATATATATATATCAATTTAGAGCAATTAGATAGATAGAGTTGTAAGCAAGATAGGCATTTAGAACATGGCAATATGCATATATAAAGGTACCAAATGAGAGTGCCAAAGAATAAGGCTATTGGTTGAGAAAATCTAGTTGAGAGGGAAATTCTCACTCAATAAGCCAAATTTATATTATGTGCACAGTGTTATCGGTCGAGTTCTTTGTATTGGCAACTCGGCCGATCGCAGCTGTTGGCAACACCCATTGGTGCCTATCGGTCGAGTTTTAGACAGGACAAAACTCGGCCGACAAAACTACTGTAGAAAAAGCACATATTTTTCATAAAACATATCTAGAGGCATGCTAAATATACAAACCATATCCAAACATGTCTAAGCAAGTTAGTAATGCACTATAGAAGCATTAGAAATAGTTTTTGAGCAAGAGTGTGAAGAGAATCACAAAATGTCACTTTTGACTCAAAAACCATATGTATAGTGCACACTAACTTGACAAAAACAAGTTAGAAATGGTTATAAGCAATAAAACCTTTACCTTTGTGCTTACCAATGCTTTTTCACTTGTTGTCACCCTCTACACATCTCACCTTTCTTCTTTCATGTGGATTGAGAAGTCAATTTGCAATTCAATAGCTCAAATCAATCCATTTGTAAATACCTACAAGAAGAAAGATGAAATGGTCCCCAATCATGTTTTTGGGTCTGGAGGGGTTAGTTTAGCAACCCAAATCCTATTGCTCTTGGGTGCTTTCCTAAAAGGACAACAAGTAGAATAATGACCAATTTCATTGCAATAGTTGCATGTGCCCATAGTCTTGGAACTAGAGGATTTTCCATGGAATATTTGAGGTCCTTTATCTTTGTTTTTCCCTTGACTACTATCATACCCTAAACCATGTCTACCAATTTGTTTAGTAGTATGGTCTAGGATTTGATTAAGATTCTTTTTACCAACTAAGAATCTTTGCAAAGAAGATCTTAAACTATCATTATCATGCTTAAGAGAAGCAATAGTAGAAGACAATTGATTAATGTTATCTCTAGCATGTAGAAGATCATTTTCTAAGCAAAGAGTTTTAGTTAAATAAGAATCTCTATCAATATGAAGAGCAGCAACATCATTCTCTCTATTAGTAGAACTATAACAAGATTCATGCCCATTGATTTTAGAAAGCAAGGAGGCATTTTCTAGTTCTAATTCATGCAAAACAAAATCTTTGTTTTTGTTTTCAGATTTAAGAACAACAATGTCATGCATGAGAGAATCAACAATTAAAGTATGTTCTTCATTATAATTAGGCATGAGAGGTTGAGCTTCTAAAAATTTAATCTTATCAAGTAAACTAGCATTTTCAAGTTTAAGAGAGTCTACTTGGCTAAGACAATCATTTTTATCAATAAGCAAGCAAGAATTAGCATATTCAAGATCATCTAGTTCTATATGCAAATTATCAACAATTTTAGCAAGCTTTTTCTTTTTCTTTTTAGAAGACTTATAAGAGGCACAAATATCATGAATAATAGAAATTAAAGATTCTTTATCTAAAGAGTCTAGATTTACCTCACTTGAGTCTTCACTTGTAGTAGCTATAAGAGCATAATGGCATTCTCCTTTATCAATAGAGCTTGAGCTGCCACTTGACTCTTCACTTGATTCTTCACTTGAGCTTGAGTTGGAGGAGCCGCTTGAGCTTGAGTGCCATTTCTCCTTCTTCTTGTGAGAATGGGTCTTTTTACCTTGTGGGCAATCTTCCTTGTAGTGACCCTTCTTTCCACATGTGAAGCACCGGGTGGAGGAGGACTTGCCTTTGTAGAGCTTACCCTTGGAGTACATGGCATCTTCCTTATCTAGAGAGGATGGAGAGACTTGTTCCATGATAGCTTCAATTTGAGCCTTCATTTCAGCCTTCTTCATTCTCTTTATCTCTTTCTTCTCTTGTCTTTCAACTTCCTCCCTCTTGTCAAGTGTGGCTTCATGTGCTTGTAGATTTCCAATGAGCTCTTCAATGGGGATGTCCTTAAGTGACCTTGCTTCTTCAATGGAAGTCACCTTTGATTCCCACCTCTTGGGAAGAGTTCTAAGGATCTTTGAGTTGATCTCTCCACTAGACATAGGATGACCTAGAATAGCAAGACCATTCACAATGGTGTTGATCCTTGAGTACATGTTGGCTATACTTTCCTCCTTTCCCATCTTGAAGTTTTCAAGTAGCCCCTTGAGCATGTAGACTTTGCTTTCCTTCACTTGATCCGTCCCTTCATAAGTGATGCAAAGCTTTCTCCATACCTCATAGGCCGTCTCACAAGAGGAAATCCGGTTGAACTCGGTGGGGGTCATGGAGGCATATAGGATATGCATGGCTCTAGCATTCAAGGTTGCTTTCATCAAGGTGGCTTCATCCCATTCTTCAATGTTTGTCTTTGGTAGAATGTATGGGCTGTTCACCATTTGCCACATCTCGAGACTTGATCCTTGGATGAAGAATTGAAGTCTTCTTCTCCAATAGAGGAAGTTGCTCCCATTGAAGATTGGAAGGCTGGTCGAGAGTCTCCCTCCTAGGTAGTCACCCATCTTCTCCTACTTGTAGAAGTATGCTTGGAGAAGACCCGCTCTGATACCACTTGTTGGATCCTAGATGGGTGACTTAGATGCTCTAGAGGGGGGGTGAATATAACTGAAAGCACTTAAACAAAATTCATCAAACCTTCAAAATATATGACAAGATAAGGTTGCTAAATAGGTAATTTGAGTGCAACTAAATCATGCATAGCAAGGATAAGAGAGATTGAACATGCACCAAATAGACAAGCTATTTAGAGTGGTTCCACACTTCAAACTAGAAGTGTGTCAGTCCACTTGCCTAGAGAGGTCAACCTCTAGGACTTCAACCAATTGCACTCTTATATTCAATTATAAGACTTACAATACATGACCCACAAAGGACTTACCTATCCAATACAAAGAGTCTTCAACCTTACCAAGGACTTACCCACTTTGCAAGAGTCTTCGGCCTTCTCCAAGGACTTACCCACTCTTGCACAAGTCTTCGGCCTTGCAGGAATTACCCACTCTTCTTGGATCTTCTGCCTTTGACTTCACCTTCACTCGGAGAAGCTTTCCACCAAGGACTTACCCACTTGAGCTTGAGTCTTCTGCCTTCTCCAAGGGCTTACCCACTCTAGCTCCAAGTCTTCGGCCTTGATCTTCACCAAGGGACTCCTTCCCTTGTTCTTCTTCACCTCTCTTGAACAAGAGAGAGAACCTTCATCTTCAAGATAGGAATGATAGAAGGGAGGTGGTGGAAGTGAGAGCCTCACAAGATATACAAATAATACTAGCTCTCTTACAAATCTCCTACTCACTCTAATGGATGTAGCAAGTGATTAAGCTTAGAGAGAGAGAGGAGGCTGTAGGAAGCACTCAACTATAGAATAGGAACCTCACAAAGAGTTTGCAATGAATGCTCAACCTTGGAATGAAGCCCAAGGGGTCCTATTTATAGTTGGGATGCCTCTTAGACTTTGGGAACACTTAGGAACGAAAAATAGCCATTTTACAAGTTGCAACGGATCTATTTTGGGTCCCAACAAAGTCTCCAACGGTTGGATTTGCTTTTTCTGCATTCCAGTTCAGTCTGATCGGCCGAGTTTCAATAAAGGCAACTCGGCCGAACCACTAAACGACAAGTCTGAAAGATAGACTGTCGGTCGAGTTCCCTTGGAGAAACTCGGCCGATCGGTCGACTTTCAACTTGGACCGATCAGTGGATCGGCCGAGTTTCCCACCATAGGAACTCGACCGACCAGGGATCGGCTGAGTTGGTAACTCGGCCGATTGCCCAGAAAATTCCAGAATATATGGATCGGCCGAGTTTGGAATTCGGCCGACCAAATCCCTGTTATGGGTATTTTGGAATTTTCGTAAAACTGTACAAATGATGGATTTTTGTGTCCCAATAATTTTTCTAAGCTTAATTACAAGTCATACAATCATTACAAGTGATTACAAAGCAATTCTAAGGTCATTTACATAGAGATCCCAAATTGCACACTTGTAGCTATTTTGACTTGTCTTTTCTCCAATTTAATATGTGCAAGTTAGGGCATTTGGAGTGTGTCTAAACCTAATCTGAAATCACTCAATGTAGAAGCATTAGACACCAATATGTGGAATGGTTAGTCATCATCAAAACAAGGGTTTAGTCAATTTAGACGTGAGTCAATATTGACCTAATTGACCTTGAGTCAACATTCTCCCCCTTTTTGAAGATGACAAACCATTCCATAAATGTATTGAAAGCTTGTACATAAAATCATACCTTCAGAGAAACCTAGGGGTTTCAATAGATTTGAGCTCATATGCTCCCCCTCAATTGATTCGCATGGAGTTCTCATACTCCCCCTCAATTGATGTTATTTCTCCCGCATGGTTAGCTTTCATAACATTTATAGAAACTATGTCTTCTACTCATATATGTTCTACACATATATGTCTTCTCCCATTTACCTTCTCCCCTTTACATGGACACGCTTCTTTGCTTCATGTAAGACATGCCTTCTCCCTGTTGTCAAAAGAAGACATATCTTTCTCCCCCTTTGTCATTTCAAAAAGGTGGGGGTATGAAGAAACTAAGAAACACCACTTGTTAAGAGAAAGAAGATAACAAAAGTTATATAAGGAGAGTAGAAGAGCACAGATAGGGGCTTGTCCAAGCATAGAAAGAAAAGCAAGTTAAAGCATATACTTGAACAACCCAAAACATGCAAGATAGGGTGCTGCAGAAAAACCATAAATCGCAATTTTGACCCTCAAGATGATGGAATTTGATCAAAAACCATCAGGGCTCATGGCAAAGCGATGAGCTTTGCTCAGAAGGTAGTTTCTGCATAAAAACACTATACTTGCAGCAAAAACTGAAACTGGAGCAAAAGCTGCATAAAAATCCACAAAAACTCCAATTTCTACATATCATGTAGATCTATGTACCCTGCATCACAATGTTATGCAAGCAACTCAAGATAGTAGATATGCAATTTAAGGAACAATCTTGAGCCTGTATGAGATAAGATACAAGCATAACATATAGATGATCAAAGATGGCACTTTGTAAACAAGGTTAGAACTACATGTATATGAACTACTAGTAGATGGTATCACAAGTTAGGACTACTAGTAGGATCTAGATCATAGCAAGAGATACCAAAAGGTACACAAGATAAAGCAAGCTATGAGTAGATGTAGAGATATATCCAAACAAAGAGATATGCAATTTTAGAAGCATGAAAGGATATAACTCACTAGATATGCATCCTTACCATAAGATGATTATCCCTATGAACCTCAAGGTTGTATCAACACAAGATATACACCTATATAGATGTAGCAAGTTAGAGCACAACGGAAGCAATTTTTAGACACAACCAAGAGATCCAAAGAGATCATCATCAAAACCTGCAAAACAACTCAAAGCAAGTAATTGCAAGATATATATATATACCAATTTAGAGCAATTAGATAGATAGAGTTGTAAGCAAGATAGGCATTTAGAACATGGCAATATGCATATATAAAGGTACCAAATGAGAGTGCCAAAGAATAAGGCTATTGGTTGAGAAAATCTAGTTGAGAGGGAAATTCTCACTCAATAAGCCAAATTTATATTCTGTGCACAGTGTTATCGGTCGAGTTCTGTGTATTGGCAACTCGGCCGATCGCAGCTGTTGGCAACACCCATTGGTGCCTATCGGTCGAGTTTTAGACAGGACAAAACTCGGCCGACAAAACTACTGTAGAAAAAGCACATATTTTTCATAAAACATATCTAGAGGCATGCTAAATATACAAACCATATCCAAACATGTCTAAGCAAGTTAGTAATGCACTATAGAAGCATTAGAAATAGTTTTTGAGCAAGAGTGTGAAGAGAATCACAAAATGTCACTTTTGACTCAAAAACCATATGTATAGTGCACACTAACTTGACAAAAACAAGTTAGAAATGGTTATAAGCAATAAAACCTTTACCTTTGTGCTTACCAATGCTTTTTCACTTGTTGTCACCCTCTACACATCTCACCTTTCTTCTTTCATGTGGATTGAGAAGTCAATTTGCAATTCAATAGCTCAAATCAATCCATTTGTAAATACCTACAAGAAGAAAGATGAAATGGTCCCCAATCATGTTTTTGGGTCCGGAGGGGTTAGTTTAGCAACCCAAATCCTATTGCTCTTGGGTGCTTTCCTAAAAGGACAACAAGTAGAATAATGACCAATTTCATTGCAATAGTTGCATGTGCCCATAGTCTTGGAACTAGAGGATTTTCCATGGAATATTTGAGGTCCTTTATCTTTGTTTTTCCCTTGACTACTATCATACCCTAAACCATGTCTACCAATTTGTTTAGTAGTATGGTCTAGGATTTGATTAAGATTCTTTTTACCAACTAAGAATCTTTGCAAAGAAGATCTTAAACTATCATTATCATGCTTAAGAGAAGCAATAGTAGAAGACAATTGATTAATGTTATCTCTAGCATGTAGAAGATCATTTTCTAAGCAAAGAGTTTTAGTTAAATAAGAATCTCTATCAATATGAAGAGCAGCAACATCATTCTCTCTATTAGTAGAACTATAACAAGATTCATGCCCATTGATTTTAGAAAGCAAGGAGGCATTTTCTAGTTCTAATTCATGCAAAACAAAATCTTTGTTTTTGTTTTCATATTTAAGAACAACAATGTCATGCATGAGAGAATCAACAATTAAAGTATGTTCTTCATTAGAATTAGGCATGAGAGGTTGAGCTTCTAGAAATTTAATCTTATCAAGTAAACTAGCATTTTCAAGTTTAAGAGAGTCTACTTGGCTAAGACAATCATTTTTATCAATAAGCAAGCAAGAATTAGCATATTCAAGATCATCTAGTTCTATATGCAAATTATCAACAATTTTAGCAAGCTTTTTCTTTTTCTTTTTAGAAGACTTATAAGATGCACAAATATCATGAATAATAGCAATTAAAGATTCTTTATCTAAAGAGTCTAGATTTACCTCACTTGAGTCTTCACTTGTAGTAGCTATAAGAGCATAATGGCATTCTCCTTTATCAATAGAGCTTGAGCTGCCACTTGACTCTTCACTTGATTCTTCACTTGAGCTTGAGTTGGAGGAGCCGCTTGAGCTTGAGTGCCATTTCTCCTTCTTCTTGTGAGAATGGGTCTTTTTACCTTGTGGGCAATCTTCCTTGTAGTGACCCTTCTTTCCACATGTGAAGCACCGGGTGGAGGAGGACTTGCCTTTGTAGAGCTTACCCTTGGAGTACATGGCATCTTCCTTATCTAGAGAGGATGGAGAGACTTGTTCCATGATAGCTTCAATTTGAGCCTTCATTTCACCCTTCTTCATTCTCTTTAGCTCTTTCTTCTCTTGTCTTTCAACTTCCTCCCTCTTGTCAAGTGTGGCTTCATGTGCTTGTAGATTTCCAATGAGCTCTTCAATGGGGATGTCCTTAAGTGACCTTGCTTCTTCAATGGAAGTCACCTTTGATTCCCACCTCTTGGGAAGAGTTCTAAGGATCTTTGAGTTGATCTCTCCACTAGACATAGGATGACCTAGAATAGCAAGACCATTCACAATGGTGTTGATCCTTGAGTACATGTTGGTTATACTTTCCTCCTTTCCCATCTTGAAGTTTTCAAGCAGCCCCTTGAGCATGTAGACTTTGCTTTCCTTCACTTGATCCGTCCCTTCATAAGTGATGCAAAGCTTTCTCCATACCTCATAGGCCGTCTCACAAGAGGAAATCCGGTTGAACTCGGTGGGGGTCATGGAGGCATATAGGATATGCATGGCTCTAGCATTCAAGGTTGCTTTCATCAAGGTGGCTTCATCCCATTCTTCAATGTTTGTCTTTGGTAGAATGTATGGGCTGTTCACCATTTGCCACATCTCGAGACTTGATCCTTGGATGAAGAATTGAAGTCTTCTTCTCCAATAGAGGAAGTTGCTCCCATTGAAGATTGGAAGGCTGGTCGAGAGTCTCCCTCCTAGGTAGTCACCCATCTTCTCCTACTTGTAGAAGTATGCTTGGAGAAGACCCGCTCTGATACCACTTGTTGGATCCTAGATGGGTGACTTAGATGCTCTAGAGGGGGGGTGAATAGAGCTGAAAGCACTTAAACAAAATTCATCAAACCTTCAAAATATATGACAAGATAAGGTTGCTAAATAGGTAATTTGAGTGCAACTAAATCATGCATAGCAAGGATAAGAGAGATTGAACATGCACCAAATAGACAAGCTATTTAGAGTGGTTCCACACTTCAAACTAGAAGTGTGTCAGTCCACTTGCCTAGAGAGGTCAACCTCTAGGACTTCAACCAATTGCACTCTTATATTCAATTATAAGACTTACAATACATGACCCACAAAGGACTTACCTATCCAATACAAAGAGTCTTCAACCTTACCAAGGACTTACCCACTTTGCAAGAGTCTTCGGCCTTCTCCAAGGACTTACCCACTCTTGCACAAGTCTTCGGCCTTGCAGGAATTACCCACTCTTCTTGGATCTTCTGCCTTTGACTTCACCTTCACTCGGAGAAGCTTTCCACCAAGGACTTACCCACTTGAGCTTGAGTCTTCTGCCTTCTCCAAGGGCTTACCCACTCTAGCTCCAAGTCTTCGGCCTTGATCTTCACCAAGGGACTCCTTCCCTTGTTCTTCTTCACCTCTCTTGAACAAGAGAGAGAACCTTCATCTTCAAGATAGGAATGATAGAAGGGAGGTGGTGGAAGTGAGAGCCTCACAAGATATACAAATAATACTAGCTCTCTTACAAATCTCCTACTCACTCTAATGGATGTAGCAAGTGATTAAGCTTAGAGAGAGAGAGGAGGCTGTAGGAAGCACTCAACTATAGAATAGGAAGCTCACAAAGAGTTTGCAATGAATGCTCAACCTTGGAATGAAGCCCAAGGGGTCCTATTTATAGTTGGGGATGCCTCTTAGACTTTGGGAACACTTAGGAACGAAAAATAGCCGTTTTACAAGTTGCAACGGATCTATTTTGGGTCCCAACAAAGTCTCCAACGGTTGGATTTGCTTTTTCTGCATTCCAGTTCAGTCTGATCGGCCGAGTTTCAATAAAGGCAACTCGGCCGAACCACTAAACGACAAGTCTGAAAGATAGACTGTCGGCCGAGTTCCCTTGGAGAAACTCGGCCGATCGGTCGACTTTCAACTTGGACCGATCAGTGGATCGGCCGAGTTTCCCACCATAGGAACTCGACCGACCAGGGATCGGCTGAGTTGGTAACTCGGCCGATTGCCCAGAAAATTCCAGAATATATGGATCGGCCGAGTTTGGAATTCGGCCGACCAAATCCCTGTTATGGGTATTTTGGAATTTTCATAAAACTGTACAAATGATGGATTTTTGTGTCCCAATAATTTTTCTAAGCTTAATTACAAGTCATACAATCATTACAAGTGATTACAAAGCAATTCTAAGGTCATTTACATAGAGATCCCAAATTGCACACTTGTAGCTATTTTGACTTGTCTTTTCTCCAATTTGATATGCGCAAGTTAGGGCATTTGGAGTGTGTCTAAACCTAATCTGAAATCACTCAATGTAGAAGCATTAGACACCAATATGTGGAATGGTTAGTCATCATCAAAACAAGGGTTTAGTCAATTTAGACGTGAGTCAATATTGACCTAATTGACCTTGAGTCAACAGCTTTTGCAAAGATGACAATGTCATCATCAAAGCAAATGTGAGACACTTCATGTCCTCTTTGGGAGAGTTTGATAGGTTTCCATTTGTGCGTCTTGACATACTTCTCAATCAGTTGCAAGAGATGCTCCATACACATAACAAATAAGTATGGGAATAAGGAATCTCCTTGCCTCAGACCTATTGTCATCCTAAAGTTGGGAAGCATCTCTCCATTCTAGATTATGTTCATTGATCTGCAAGAGAGGGAGTTCAAATCATACTTCTTTATACTCTCTGGCTACTTGGCTTTAATGAGTGTATCTCTAATAACATCCCATGACATTCGATCGTAGTCCTTTGAGAGGTCCACTTTTACTTGCCATAGCTGGAGTGGTCCTCTTCTTGCACATGTTATGAATTATTTCCTGAACCAAAACTATATTATTTGAGATCTTCCTGCCCAGGACAAAATTGATTTGTATTGATGATATCCATTGCGGAATAAAATTCTTCACTCATTCTACTACTACCTTGGAAGCTAACTTCAACCATACATTATTCATAGATATTGGCCTAAGTTGGTTGAAACTCATTGGCTTCTTGAATTTTAGTATTAGCACAATGCTCGAATAACCTAAGGTCTTAGGGGATAGCTCCTCCATTAATCATGTATCTTATGGATTTGAGTATTGAATTTCTCACAAGTAATATATTTCATCTAGACTTGTTGCCTTATAGGGTTCGAGTTTTCTCAAGATTTTCTAGAGCTTGTATTCTATAGGGGAAGCATCTAAGCATCTGACTTGGTTTGGTGTTAGATCCTTGAAGGCACCTAGCATGTTGTCCATGTCTTGCTGAGATGGCTTAGAAGTAGAGTTGAAAAGTTTTTTGAAGTGATCGTTAACCATGTTCTTGAGAGTGTTACTGTCAGTGATCCAATTTTGCTCGTATCATATAGGGTATTGATAAGGTTCATTCTCCTCCTGCTATTAACATAATCATGATAGAACTTACTATTATTATCACCTTGTGTCATCCAATTAATGTGACTTCTTTATTTCCAGTCATATTCTTTTTTTTGTAGTATGGCGTTATGTTCTTTTTCCATAGTTGAATAGTTATGGTCCATCTCAGAGTTTTATCAACCTTTTAGATCATTTTGAGTTTTATTGATGGTCAAGAAGTTTGGCTGTAGTTTTTCATAGTTATTTCAAAACCTTGAAATCCCCTGTGGTGATTGGTTTATAAATTCTATCCAATGCTTCTGAAAAGGGGGCTTGTGTATTCCAGGTTTCCTTTGGGATATTGTTGAATTTCGGGTAAGATTGCCATGATATTTCCATTCTAAAGATTCTCTTATGTTTAGGAGTAGTCATTTTGAGTAGGTCCACAGGGTTGTGGTTGAATCCCACTCTAGAAAGGTTCTCGTGGACCATATCATTATTCTCTTGTATCCATTATGTGTTTGCGACTTCTTTGTCGAACATTTAATGTAGTAACTCTTTCTTATAGGTGAACATATGACCAGAGCTGCCTATGTCAGTCAGTCCTGTAAGAAGTAGTGCACTTATTGAACCTAGTGGCCTCATTGAAGTTGAAAGAATTACTACCTGTCTTTTCATCAAGAGATAACATACAATTGAAATTGCCTACTACTATCTAATGTTTAGCGATGCTCATGCTTAGACTATGAAGATGGTCCCAAAGGGTTGGTCTTCCTCCTGGACTTAGGCTGGAATATACAAAGGTATAGAGGTTACCTCCATTGACACAATATAGAAAGTGGTACTTGTGGCTTTAAATGATTTGGATGCCACAATCCTTCTTGTTCCACAGGACCCATATGCCACCTGAGAAGCCACAAGCTTCAACTTTGTCGGGAATGGAAAGCCTAGATCTTTGATAGCTTTTTCATCTTGGTCACCTGATATCTGGGTTCAATCACTATGACAATTTTTTCCTTTTATATGTGTATAATCTATTTAAGGTTGTGTATGGCTTTTACCTTACAACACCCCTAATATTCTATATGGTTGTATTAATCACATAAAGGATTTGGGAAGTTAAAGGTTACTGACACGAGATGCCAGAGTTGCCTCCCTGATCTTCACCTTCTCTCTTGGTTTTACTTCTTATGTTGTAAGGGTGGCTTGCTTTAACTATAGCAGCTCCTTGTTTACCCATCTTCTCATTTACTTTACAGCTCGCATTTATTGTTTTTGTTGTAGCTTCTGAGTTGCCTTGGTGTTCTTCTAAAATTTAAATATAAAATAAAATACAATAAATTATTAGCACTACAAATCTTGCAAAATAAAAATCCTACAAAGTGATATTTGTAATATGCAAACTAGAAAATTTAATATAAATAATTAGGTATAAAAAAAATTACTAGTCAATAGACACATGTATATCTTCAATATAAACAATTACAATAATGATTCAAGAATAGTAATAAAAACAATTCAATAAGCTTGCACATGTCATGATGATATATTAAAGTAGAAATTTTTTGAAATTTGTCATGTGTTGAAGTTCATATATATGTCCTTCCATATATTTTTATACATGGAAATAGTTCATGATTGATCAAAGTGGTGTAATTTTCAAAATAACAAGCACCATGAACCCATTACATCTATTTCCTTCAGTAAAGTTTCACATGCCTTGAAATGTGCAAAGAAATTGTAAGAATAGACAGGTAGTTGCAATAGTGTTGGAAACACAACAAAGTACTAGTAAGCGTTTAGTGTCTTCAATCTATTAATCTATCCATTGGGATAATATGGATTTCTTTATCAATTCCCAAAATTTTATAGTCGTGGGTGATGAAGGCAACCTACTGTAAATGTTTCATTTCTATCATTTTTTGTCTTGAGAAGCATCATATTAATGATTCTGGTATTTAGCAAACTACGTAATGTTTTTTATTTATGTATTGAATAGTAAGAATGACTAGAGAGAAGGCAGTGAACAACACAATTCTTGCCTATGTAGATAAATAAAAGCAACCATGTTGATACCTTTAGCTCATCACATTCTTAGATATTCCTCTAACTTCTATATGCAACTGAGGGATCATTCAAGGATCTAATAGGAAGGGAGATCACCTTATAAATCTCTGGTAGAAGTAAAAAGTATATATTGGTTTCTATGACCATGTTCACAATCATGAGAATGTATGTCCTAATTATCAGGTAGGCTTATGATTTACATCTCATTTGATTACAAGCACGATCAATCATATGTTATGAATATCATGTTAATGTGAATCTTAATTTGTGTTTTTCTTGTGCCTCAGAGACAGGGGTGGTTGTTATATTTAACCCATATGGTCTAACCACTAAAGTGAAGTCAATTGAGGCGTATCACGAGTCCCTTTTGAAGGCATGCAGACAATGTGGGGTTTACTCTAAATAGTTTTGTTGTCAAGGATCTCAAATGTGGGCATGTTGCTCCAAACTCCAAGGATGACCCATTCAAAGAAGATACCAACTTCACCACTCATGTTATCATCATGAACCACCATGTACATATTGAAAACAAATATGAACCACTCCTAGATCATTATAACTTCCAAGTTTGTTGAGATCCTCAACCAATATTGAAGCATTTTGGTAATGAGCTTGAGAAGAAGACCAACTTTTGGAAGAATGGTGGTGTATGATTTGTGAAGATGATTCCCACCAAGTCAATTGCATCATACAAATCTAACAAAATTCATGTCACATTTATATCTTTCCATTATATCATGGAAGAGATGGTCAATGGATGTAGAATCTATTGTACTTATTAGCAAAATGGTGTATGAAGGAGTGTCTCATGTGTGTTGTCTTTAACAAGATGGAAAAAGTAAAATGTCATACTCCATGTAATTTTCATTTGAATATATATAAAATATAGTGATATTTACAACCTATACTTTTGAAAAGGTGATTTCAAAATGCAATTGACATTTAGAGATCTAGATGAACTAAAAACTGAATCTTAGAAGTCATAAAAATACCATCATACACAGTAAGTATGCCATCATAGTGCCATTTAATACACCATTATACCCAAGAAAAAAGTTTTATACCAAATCCCAATGCACAATAGTGACATTTTTATAAAATCTAATTGATGTAGTAGTGGTGTTTGTATAAAAAGAATTGATGTTGTACTAGAATTTATTAAAAAGCCATTAGAACTGGATGTTTTGTGGCATTGAAAATGTATGTCACTATCTCTCTAGTAGCATTAGTACTAGAGGCATTATTAAGTATCAACAAATCCAATTAAATACTTTTAATGTCATTTATATTTTTATTAACATTTGTTAAATGGCACTAATTGGTGTGTTTCTTATAGTTATATCTCTCCTTAGTGTGAATAAACTACATGATCCACATGGTTTTGAAGAGTTCTTAAAAGTGGCATTATTTAAGTATTCCTCTAGTTTTTAATATCTAGAATATTTATTTAAAAAGCCAACAAATAATTCATTACTCACATACCAAATAGTATAAACACAAGATATTATAAAAATGAGACATATCGATCTTTACAATGCATAAAAAAAGTCACCTCAAGATTATTATTAATAAACATCCATGATCTATACGTTCTCTAGTTAGTCACAATCAATGTGGCTTTTGTCACAGGTAGTAGTATTTATGATATTATTCTCTTTCTAATTCTAATAGGAAGAAAGGTACACATTGTATGTATCAAACTAAATCTTGTAACTTTGTTTTGGAGTTATTATTTAAACTTTTCTAGATTTAATGATGACATGTATGGTAGAATAAATTTTCTTCAAACCTCTAACAAATTCCACTGTGTGTAAAACCCACCAATGCTATAAAATCGAGAAATGGGGAAAAGAATCTTCCTTATAAGCACATTATGTCATTATCTTGTCATGCAATACTGTTCCCAAATGATCATAATGTTAGTGATTGAAATATTAATCCTTTACAAGCAACAAGGATTCAAAATTAATAGTTTATTTATCATATGGCTTAATCGCATCTATTGAAGGAAATAAGGTAATGGTTATAACTTCTATAGTTAATTCAAGAAACTTTACAGGTGGCCACGTGTAGAGGTTAATATTGCTAATATTTTTATTGTCTATAATAGTGAATTAAAGAAGAACGTTAGATGAGATCATTCTAAAAACACAAGGTACTCTAAAACAAAAATTCCTCAGCATCCCTCTTTATAATAGGAAAATTAGCAAGGGAACACTATACCTTGCATGACATTTTAAAAATAGATGCAATGAGTGGTATTCCAAAAAACTATGTGGATGAAAGGTTGGAGTTAATTTAAGTTGCATTCTTGTACACATGCCTAACTAATCTTCCACATTTTTCTGGGGAGGTAGTAGCTCGGTGTAGAAGGAACGGGCTCCACAGAGTAGGAACCCAGGTTCAAATCTCCGATTGTGTACCTCAGTGCTCCTTGGAGTTTAAACTCTCACCTAATGTGTGTGTAGTTGAGGGGGTGGGGGTTTACACCATCAAGGGGTGTCACTTAATTATGACATTTCTTCCTGGGTGGTTCACACATATCCAAAAAGAACTTCCACATTTCCCCTACATTTTTTTCGTTGTGGGTGATCTTGAACAAACATTCAGATATTTCTTAAGATTTGGATTGAAGGGAAATACATTATTCAACTAATTAGCTGAAATAAAATCAGAAACCTCAATAAAGTGGGAGACTTAGGTCAAAATGAATTGAGACCCCAACTAATTTGATATCTTTTTTTTATTTACTTGGGAATCACCCCCGAGGAGGAGGCACTTCGGTGACCCCACCCCGGAAATGTAAACCCAAGGAACATGTGCAGTGAGTGATCCGGTCACCCCCTCCCGCGCCCAATTAAATTCAATTACTTTTCACAGAGCGCCTCCAGCGTGATTCGAACCCGGGTCCTTCATTGGGACTTACCGAGCCGCAACCAGCCGAGCTACTCTAGCCGGACTGAAATATATCCATATTGAAGAATGTTTCATGAATCAAGTGGTCATCATAGCAACTTGAAAAAATCTTATGCATGAAGAGTATCTCACACTAGCTCAATGTCTTGGTGCTTATGTCATATTTTTAAGTTGAGTTATATTCTAATACACCATTTTGAATATATAGTTTGAATTGCTTCAAGTATCATATTATGACTTGAATTAAGGCCTCCTCAACTGAAGTAGGATTTATTCACACAACAAATTCACAAGAGATATGAATCCCTAGGTTTTACCAAAATAAATAGACTACAATCTCACCCCAAGCGGATGGATGTTATTATAGTATAGTTAAGGATTGAACCCAAAGGAAAACATTTTGAATAATTGATCGATCAATCTAACTAAACTAGGAAAAGTTTTAGCACACGGATTGTTCATTAATAATTAAACTAGAAACAAGAATAAAGGGGTTGGATTAAATCTAGAAAAAATGATGGATGAAAACTGTCACAAAACTGTTTGTTACCCAAATCCTAACTCCAAATGACTATAAAGATAGGACCTAGGTGTCTGTCCCTATCATGGTATTATCAAAGTACAAATGCAGAAGCAGAGAGCTTAGCATACATGAGCAAATAACAAGATAGAAGCTCCAATCATATATCAACATTTAACAAATATATTAAGAAACATTGTTTATTATAAGCTTTCCATTACATGTTTAAGAGTACAATTTTACCAGTTTGCTCATGGATACTAGGGATCTACAACAAGTACACATGACATAGCTCACCAATCCCATCAACTTCTAGCCATTTCTGAATCTATAAAAATACGTGAAACAAGGCGGGTCAAGCACGCGAGGTGTTGAGTACAGGGATAAAAGATAAATATACATAAGCTTTGCATAATTTGAAAAGATTTGTAGATATAGATGAACAAGAATAAATAAGTCAAGTGCTTAGAAAATTGAGAGCCCATATTTTATGTCATTTTACTACAATTGTACCATTAATAACATGTATCATAAGGCCTTTGATCAACTTCCCATTGGAAGGATCCGTAAGGGTGCTCAAGATTAGCTAACCCTTTTATACGTGAGGGACCTCAATAACCAGAGTCATTGAGCAAAAACCTATTTCAACATTTTTATAACGGAGTTATATATTATGTGTGCAAGTTATAAAACAATGAGACGAGACAAGCATCGAGTACAATAGTGGCGTACTACATGGCAATATTTGAGCAAGTAAACAAGGATACATCCATATCAGTTTGCAAGCAAGAAATTAATAGTCATATAACTATTTAAAGCCCAAACCTGATTAAGAGATTAATAACTTAACCTTGACCATCTAGATCACTAGCAACCACCTAGTTAAGAATAAGATTACATACATGTATTAGATTCTGATCATTAACCCTAATTAGCTTCATTTTAGGGTTTTGCCCAAATTAAGTTCCAACTTGCTTATTCATACATTAGATGAACTTTTATTGACTTAGAGGTCATCATGAAGGTGGGGATCAAGTCTCATTTAATTTTTATGTTTCATTCATTTTATATGATCATGTCAAGATTTAGGTCATTATGCACATTATAGGGTCAAAGACTCATAATAGGGCAACCAAGATCCAGTATCATCAAGGAATAGGAGACAAGTAAAGGATGGTTCATATCAGTATTATTAGGACATAGGAATCACATTCAAATATAGGTGTGGTTCCCTAAGTCCATGCATTATAGGTTTCCACATTATCACATGCATTCCCAAAAACCAACACATAAGACCTAGGTCATTGACGTGAGATTTTATCGCACTAACAAACTCACTCGAGGTTGAAATCCTCGAGCTTTTACCAAAACCAATGTGCAATAATACCACCCGCAAGCGGATGAGTCTTATCGCAGTGTAGTTAAGGATCGAACCCAAAGGACAACATTTTTAAGAATCTTTGTCAGTCTAGTCTAGTTCGAGTTAAGGCTAATATTTAAAACGATAGGTTGATTTGAGGTTACTTAAACTAATTGCAAGAAAGTAAAAGCTGAATTAAAGTTAGGTTTAGATCAATGATATGGAATCGCTGGGATGGCATCGGGTTTCACCACCGCTACGCATGCAAACACATTCTAACACAAACCATCCAGGTAAGATATAACAACCCAAATAGAGTTGTTGCAAAACCCCCCGTTAAGGTGTTAGGTTCGCGTAAGCATCACCTTAGGCATCATATGTCTCGTCACCAACCAGATCACTTACTTACGGCTCTGAAGAAATCTCATCCTATTTTTAGTTTGGGAGTCAACCGCATTAATCGATAAGCAAGTAGGTGATAGATCTACAAACTAACATCGACGATAAACAAAGATGATACAAAATCCAACTAAGGCTGTGGTCCTCCCTGAAGGATGTTTAGACCACAGAAGCATCACCGTAGGCTAGATGTCTTGTCCCCTCATGTATCATACACTTACGACCTCAAAGAATCTTATCAGAAGTTCTTATCAAAGAGTCGAACTTTGTAAACCGCCATTCTATCCCACATATAGAAGATTTCACAATATAGGAGAGAACAAGATGAAAGAAAATAGATAATCAACTACGAACGTATCAATTAACAATGAAATGGAAAGTTATATACATTTACATAGAGAGTTTAACAAAAGAACATGATTGCATGGGCAGCGGGGCTAGTCCCCGCACCCCAGCAAAAAGATACTACTCGCTCATGATGCGAGAAATAAGAAGAATAAGAAAGAGAGAGAAATCTGCCATGAACTTGGTGCAGAAGGTAGTCGCAGCTCGGTGAAGAAGATACAGCCTTCTACGTCGTGTCGGAGTAGATCTGGACACGAACGGGAGTTGCCAAGACAGACCGGACAGTCTCCCTCGCTCTGTCTTCCTTCTCTCCTCAGCCTCCTTGGTTGTAACACGGGCAGTAGGTGGAATGAAATTGGCATTGATGGCACTGGATCTGGATCGGACCTGTGTATAGGCAGTCTGTCGGCGTCCCAGAACCGATGTCCAAGTGAAGACCCTTGGGGTCCTATTTATAGGCACTGAACTGTCCCCAAACGGTCTTGGATTAAAAGACACAAAACGATCTGGAGATATTTTTGCCCAAGCGGTTTCACTTTATTTAGCCCAAACGGTTTGTAGTACATTCTTCAAATGGTCTGTAGACTATTTGCTATCAAATGGTCTTGAGCAAAGTTGGGCAAATGGTCTTGGACAGAGGCAAATGGTTTGTAAGACGTTTGCTATCAATCGGTTTGGAAACCGCTACTAAGCAAACGGTCGTTGCTTCGGTCAACGCTCTAGCTACTCAAACGATATTGGCTCTCACAGTTTGAGGTTCAGAAGGGGGCCAACCGGTCTTCACAGACCATTTGCTCGTCAAACGGTTTTGGCCAGACTCTCCTCTGAACGTTAGGTCTTGGATTTGCGAATCCAAGCAGTCCTTGAGGTACCCTCCTCCATTCGGTCTTGGCAGAACCGAGCAGACCGTTTGCTCAGTCACGATCCCAGATCGATTAGTTCCTTTCCACCGGAGACAAAGGCCTAAGGGTGAACGGTAGGTCTAGGTGGTCCTGGCATTGGCGGAGGCATGGTGGCTGGAAGGTGGATTGAAAAGAAAGTTGCTCGATGGAGGTGGTAGTGCTGCTGTGGTTGTCAGCCTATTCGGAGGTAGAAGACGACGCACCACGGTCGTGGTAATGTTGTTGTCCCACGGCTGTGCCGCCTCGCACCGGTGTGGTGGGTGAGTAATCGGGCTCTGATGGCATTGTGCCACGGCCGTGGTGAGGCTACTGCCCCACGGTCGTTCTGCCTTGCACGAGCATGGCGGGTGAGAGGGAGTCGATGCAGGTGGGGTGCCACGGTCATGGCGAGTGAGAGCTCAGGCGTTGGGGATGATCCACCACGGCCGTGGCCACACCACACAGTCGTGGTGATGATAGTAGCCCACGGTCGTTTTGAACCACCATGGCCGTGGTTGAGACTCATCTTCGAGGTCTTGAATTCATGCACTGCTTGATCCCTCGCGGCTAGATTATGCCTTCAATTGATATCTGCTGCTCAGACGGTCTTGAGACCGAATGGGCTCAAACGGTCTTGAGACCGAATGGACTCAAATGGTCTTGAGATTGAATGGGATCAAACGGTTTGGTTAGATCGATTGGTCAGAACCAAGGGTGAGGGAAGTTAGATCCCAACTGATTGTTCAGCTTTATCAAGACATGCATCAAATCAACCATAATTTCAGTTAAAATCATGATAATTGGATCAATTAAGTAATGTTGCATATTATGATGTGTTTTGATATTTAATGAGTGAAATTAAATGTGTTGAGTTGAATTTGTCCAAAAATGATAATTGAATTTCATGATGAATATGCATTCATCAAAATACCCCGAACTTAAATGTTGCTCATCCTCGAGTAACACAAAATCTGAAACAGTCACCAAATGAATACTTTCAATTCATGTGATTACTTCATCTTCACATCATGAATATTTTCTTTCTGCTCAATATGACTCAGTATCTCAACCTCCTGAGACCACTAAACATATCTTACCATATCTTCGTTCCTGAGTTTGCTTTCTAATATCACTTCCTCCTCACTTTTTCCGACAACAAGCATGTCAAAGAGTTTTGTAAGAATCCAGAGACACCTGCAGAACAACAAGTATGCATTTGATCTAACACTGGTGTTTTTCATGATAGGGTAGGCATTCATTGCGCCATTAGGTATAAAATGGAGTGAATGGTGGTATGGAAGGAAGAAATAAATCTCTCCTCTATTCAACTCGAGATTTTTATTTGCTTTGCAATTTCATTTATTGCATTTTTTGTGCGAATCTCTCCTCTATTCGACTCGAGATTGAATTTCTTTATGTGTGCACTTTGGCATCTTTTTGTTTGCAAATCTCTCCTCTATTTGACTCGAGATTGCATTTTTGGTGATACGCCCCTATTTATTTGTGAGGGGTATGGAAGAAGCAGATATAGAGGGAAGTGGTGTGCCACCCCGAACTTAGGGTTTGGCACGAATTTGGCTATTTTTGTTTCTTTTTTATGAATGGAGGGGTACGAAGATGATAGAAGAAGTGTAGAAGAAAGTTCAGATCATAAAGCAACTTGATTTACAATTCAGTGCACCGGGTTGTTCTCTTTATCAAACTCTGCTCAAATAATGACTTGATGAGGATCCGGTGGGGATTCCATGCTATTGTTCCACAAATCAGTTAGGAAGCCTGACGTGTTTGATCCCTATCAGTTTGATAGACACTTATCATTTTTTGCAAAAGTATCATGATGTTAGGAATCATAAGCTTCACAAGATGATTTCAAACAAAAGGCTTGTTTAAAAAAGTGGTCCTTTTGAGGATTTACTTTGAATAAGGAGGATATAATGATTCAAAATGCATAGAAGGTTAGTTAGTGACTTTTAATGAAACCAGGAAGTGTCAAAAATTCATCAAGTATTTGTTCAATTTCTTTGAAAAACATTAAAGAATTTGAAATTTTTGAATTTTTTTATCAAGAATGTGATAGTGAAAACTTAAGTATGAAAATGATGGGTGTAGGTGGAAAGTAAGATACATACCACCCACTATGAAAAGGATGGGTGTAGGTGGAAAGTAAGATACATACCACCCACCCTCCACCCCAAACTTAGAAATTTGCTCGTCCCGAGCAAACCCTAAATCCAAGATGGAGGGGGAAATTCGTGACATATTAACCACCATATGTGGTTGCGTTCCAATCAGCGTGCATCCTCTTATCTGAATATCTCGAAGGTAAAGAGCAATTAGATCTTAAAATAGCATCTTGCGATGCTAATTTTATTTAATGAAAAATTAACTAGAAGGAAGAAACATTCTAATTTGAAAAGGGAAGTAAAACAAATTTATTGATCAGGTTGCCTCCCGACTGGCGCCTTTGTTTTATGTCGATGGCCTGACTGAATCCTTCAGCTTCACGGTGGATCCTTTAGATTGGTGAGTTCTAGCATTGCTTTAGTGCTTATGTCAGTTGAGGTGAAATATCTCTTTAAGCGGTGACCATTTGTTACAAATTCACCTGACTTTTCACTCCATAATGAGAAGGCACCATGTGGGGAGATGCTCTTGACGATGTATGGTCCAGACCAGCATGAGCGGAGTTTTTCTGGGAATAACTTCAACCTTGAGTTGAATAGCAAAACTTGGTCTCCCACTTGTATGTCTTTTCTTTTTATATGTCCATCGTGCCAAAGTTTTGTGCGTTCCTTGTAGATTCATGCATTCTCATAGGTTGTCATCCTGAGTTCATCCAGTTCTTAGAGTTGTAGAATTCTGGCTTGGCCTACTTTTTTCATATCAAAGTTCAGTTGTTTAATTGCCCTCCATGCCTTTTGTTCCAGTTTGACTGGAAGGTGGCAAGCCTTTCCATATATTAATCGAAAAGGTGTAGTCCCGAGGGGAGTTTTATAAGCAGTTCGATAGGCCCATAATGCGTCGTTGATTTTCACTGACCAATCTTTCCGATTGCGGCCTACTATCTTTTCTAAGATACTCTTGAGTTGACGATTAGAAACCTCCACATGTCCACTTGTCTGTGGGTGGTAAGGTGAGGCTACCTTGTGAGTAACACCATACTTTCTTAGCAACGCTTCAAAACTTCTTTCAAGAAAGTGGGAACCTCTGTCGGATATCACTGAGTGTGGGACACCAAATGGGGAAAAATAATATCCTTGAATAATTTGATGACTGGTTTGGAATCACTAGTGACGGTTGGTATGGCTTCAACCCATTTTGAGACGTAGTCTACCGCCACTAGGTTGTAAGAAAATCCATGAGAAGATGGGAATGGACCCATGTAGTCCACCCCCCCAAACATCGAATATCTCTATTTCTTGCCATAGATTCAACGACATCTCATCTCTCTTTGTTATATTGCCTGATATTTGACATTTGTCACATGATAGGACAAAGTCGTAGGAATCTTTGGATATGGTTGGCCAGAAGAATCCACACTGCAAAACTTTCAAGGCAGTCTTTTTAGAGCTCAGATGTCCTCTCACTGGTCCTGAGTGACATTGTTCCAAAATAACTTGAGCTTCTTCTTCGGCGATACATCGTCTATACAGACCATCAGCACATAGTTTGAAAATGTACGGCTCATCCCAGTAGTACTGTTTCACATCATGCATAAATTTCTTTAGTGCATGTCTGGTGCATTGAGGATGAATAACCCCAACAGTGAGGTAGTTCACAAAATCCAAGTACCACAGTATAACTTCTGAGACCTTCATTAGTTGATCATCTGGAAGGGAATCATTAATCGGAATCTTCTCGATATCCTGAGTGTGGATGCGACTGAGGTGATCTGCTACAACATTCTCTATACCCTTTTTATCTCTGATCTCTAGATCAAATTCTTGCAGGAGGAGAATCCATCTTATTAACCTGGGTTTTGCATCTTTCTTGCCATAAGGTAACGAATGGCAGTGTGGTCTATGTAGACAATGACCTTCAAACCAATTAGGTAGGATCTGAACTTGTCAAAGGCATACACGACTGCTAAAAGTTCTTTCTCAGTAGTTTCATAATTCCTCTGGGCTTCATCGAGAGTTTTTGATGCATAATAGATCACATAGTGTTTCTTCTCTATATATTGCCCTAAAACAGCGCCCACAGCATAGTCACTGGCATCACACATAATTTCAAAAGAATGGTCCCAATCGGGAGCTCTAATGATGGGGGTGGTTGTAAGAGCCTGCTTCAGTGTGTTGAAGCTTTTGACACATTCTTCGTTGAAATTGAAATTAATATCCTTTAGTAATAGATTTGTCATTGGCTTCGTTATCTTGGAAAAGTCCTTTATGAATCTTCTATAAAATCCTGCATGACCTAAGAAAGCACAGACTTCTTTTACATTTGTTGGGATAGCCAGTTTAGAAATCACTTCAATCTTGGCTTTATCTACTTCAATTCCTCTATTGCTGACCCTATAACCCAGGACAATGCCTTCCCTTACCATAAAATGGCACTTTTCCCAATTAAGCACAAGATGTGCTTCTTCACAATGTTTGAGGACCAGGGAGAGGTGCTTTAGACATGAATTTAATGAATCTCCATATACAGAAAAATCATCCATGAAAACCTCCATAATTGTTTCAGTAAGACCAGTGAATATGGCAGCCATGCAATGTTGGAAAGTTGTGGGTGCATTACAGAAACCAAATGGCATTCTTTTAAATGCATATGTTCCAAATGGGCAGGTAAAGGTTATTTTCTCTTGGTCATCTTTATGTATGGGTATTTGATAGAATCCAGAGTAACCGTCAAGATAACAGAAATATTCTTGGTGAGCCAACCTTTCTAGGACTTGATCAAGGAAAGGCATTGGAAAATGATCTTTTCAAGTTGCCTTGTTTAATTTTCTATAATCTATGCACATCCTCCACCCTGTGACTATTCGAGTGGGGATGAGTTCATTATTTTCATTCTGTATAACATTTGTTCCACCTTTCTTCGGGACTACATGCACTGGACTCACCCATGGCGAATCTGAGATCGGATAGATTATTCTAGTTGTGAGCAGTTTGATGACCTCGCGACGGACTACTTCCTTCATATTTGGATTCAATTTCCGTTGATGCTCAATAGTAGGCTTGTGATCTTCCATCATAGGGATCTTATGCATGCACAATGCTTGAATGACCCCAGTGAGGTCACTCATTTTATAGCCGATGGCTTTCTTTCTTTCCCTTAATTCCTTCAGGAGTTTATTTTCTTGTTCAGCTGTTAGATCGGAATTTATAATAACTGGGCAAACTTTGAGATCATATAAAAATAAATACTTCAGTCCTTCGGGTAGGGGCTTCATTTCGGGAGCCTCTAGTTTTTCACATATTTCTTCTGTAGTATCCATAGCTTTGAGTTCTTCACTAGTGGCTTCAACATCTTCTTTATCAGAGTCGAGGAATTCGATGTAATCTTTTACTTGGTCGTCAATTGGTTCATCAACTGATGAGTTTATTAGAGAAACTTCTATAGGATCGTCTGATTCATGATGCTTTTGAGTCATAAGTGACATTTGCTCAATGCAGTCAATCAGATAGACTTCTTCTTGCATACTTGGTATTCTCATACTTTCAAAAACTTTAAATTCGAGAGTTTCTTTGCCTAATCTGAGTAGTAAGGTACCGACTTCAACATCAATCAGGGATATTGCAGTGGTGAGGAATGGACGACTAAAGATGAGAGGATATATGGCGTCTTCTTTTATGTCCATAATGACAAAGTCGCATGGAACATATGTGTCCTTGCCTACCTTGACTGGGACATCTCCGAGGATTCCTAATGGTCATTTTATCGAATTGTCTGCAAGTTGTATAGTCATGCCAGTAGGAAGGAATTCTGAAAATCCTAGCCTCTTGCAAAGGCTAAGCGGCATGATCGAAATACTAGCACCAAGATCATCTAGCCCCTTCTTACATGAGGAATCGCCAATATGACATGAAATTCCAAAGGATCTCGGGTCTTTTTGTTTCTTGGGCATCTTGCTCAAAATGATGTCAGATGTAGTTATCGCCAGTTTTACTGTCTCATACTCTTCAGTTATATATTTCCTTGTGAGAAGTGACTTTAAGTACTTTGTCCATGCCGGTATCTCAGCTAGAGCATCCAAAAAGGGTATATCCACATGAAGTTTCTTCATAGCTTCTTTAAACTTGTGGTATCAAGCTTTGTTTGCCTTAGATGAGCTGGAAAAGGTATACGAGGTTTGTACATAGGGATATCAGGTTCTGGAGTCTCAGTTTCTTCATCTTCTTAAGCAGACTTCTCAAAGTTTCCTTTTTCTGACTTATCATCTTTTGATTGAGTCTCTTGTGTTGTTGAGTCTTTGGCGATTACAGGTTCATCCTCATCTGTAATAACCACAGGTGTCTTTTCAGGGGGATCCGAATAGTCTTTCCCTGACCTTGTGGTGACTACCTTCAATTGTTCAGGATGCTTAGGATTATTCTCGGGTTGGCCAGCAAAGACTCCAGCAGGTGGTTTTATGCTAGCTGTGAGTTGAGCTAGTTGAGATTCAATAGCCTTCTACTGAGCTTGTTGGTTAGCTATCATGGTTTGCTGAGTTTGCAACATTTTTTCAATGGTTGATAGCTTGTCATCAGGGGAAACTGGACCTGCTTGCTGTCCTTGATGTTGATTAAGATTCTGGTACTGAGAGTTATTTTGGTAATTATTGTAGTTCCTATTCTGAAAGTTCCCCTTGAAATTTCCTTGATTCCCAAAATTCTGTTGTTGTTGATTATATTGAAATCCTGGAGGGCCTCTTGATTGATTATTTGAACCAAATTGATAAGAGTTTACTTCTCCAGAGGGGTTTCCATATTGAAACTCGGGATGATTCCTATTCTGATTCGGATTGTAATAACTTTGACCAGGAATGGTATTGATAGCATTAAGATTTTCCATCTGACCATTATCTCCTTGGCCACATACATTGCTCAGAACAACATCATAGAGAACATTGCATGATAAAGTGGAATGATCGGTACTCTTACATGCTTCACAGAATAGGGAAGCGGACTTGACCTGTTCCGGTTGTCGAGTGGGTGAACGTCCACTTCCAATAGCAGCAAGAGATGATTCAATATGGTCTTGCTTGGCAACTAGGAGTTTCAAGGTTTTAGCGATAGACTTGTACTCGGGAGTAGCTTCGGCCATAGCTACTTTCAAAACTCCTTCACCTACAGATCTACCCCAATTGGCTTGATTTTCTTCTCCCAGGGTGACGACTCTCCATGCGTTGTCATAACTTTGACGCATGAAATTTCCTCCATATGAGGAATCGAGGAATCTCTTAATGTCATCATCTACACCCCTATAGAAAATCTCAATGAGTTGGTGTAACATACTAGAACTAGAACCCTACCCTGGTAGTTTTACCTTTTTGTCTTAGCCAAACAAGAATAAGCTAATATATGTAATAACTCATTTAGATGGTAATAAGAAAATTAAAGAACTTAGTTGGATAAATACCTCCTCATATAATATTAATATAGGGTTGAAGTATAATTTGTCACTAAGTAATAGAAATCATAAAATATTTCGTCTTAGAACTTTCTAGCACTTTCTAAAATAGGAGAAATAAGAGAAAATCCGAATTTTATATAAAGGAGAAGATAAATGCAAAATTAAAGGTAATATGGGAATTAATGGGTAAAGAAGATAATTAGAAGAAAATGTGCCAAAATTTATTATTGGAAACCCATCAGAATAATTTGACACTAAAATTCGTTTTCTTGACCAAAAAAAAATAACTTAAGGACCAAGTATCGTTTAATTTGGAAGATAATTGTATATATTAATGTCCTTATCTAAAGAAAATAGGAATTAGGCAAATAAAGTGAAATAAAATATTTAATGCCCTCAAATTGGAAAACTAACTCCAAATTCGTAATCTAAATATAAAAATAAGCCTTAGGGCAAGTTTGCAATTAATTTGGATAACGTTTGGTTAATAGATAATTATAGGAGAGAGAAAATGCCTAAAAGGTGTAATTAATAAATAAATGTAATTCATGACACCAAAAGTTAGAAATAAAGGCAAATTCGTATCTAACACATTAATTATGACTTGTGTGTCAAGTTTCATAAATTATGGATAATCCTAAAGCCATAAATGAAGAAAGAAAGAAAAAGTGATATTTGATTTATTTAAACCATTAAAGGTTTCCAAAAGGCAAAACTAATTGGATATTCGGAATCTACATGTTTAATTTAACATATGTGCAAATTTTGGTTTAATTTGGATTATTCTAGAACCCCTAAATCAGGAAAGAGAATATACATAAATTAATTGAATTTCACTTTGATTGATTTTCCGATTTTCCTATCTTTGGGCTGTCACGCGGCCTATTTAATCTCGGATTTCACCGTGGCCCTTGGATAAGGATCCAACGGATGAGGAGTTGTCTCCTACCTCCGTTAGGACTCCTTCTCGCGGCTACAGTAACGCGATTTTTCCTCCCCGCTTTCCTCTTCCGTTTTTCCTTCTCGCTGTTTTCTGTTTTCCTTTTTACCATCGGCGTTGCCTTCCGGTTCTGTTGATCCCCACTTTGTGTGGGACTCTCTCCCCCAATCGTTGGGTTGGCTAGAATCTTCCTCTCCTTCCCCTATTTCCTGGTTCTCACAGATTTCTCGTTGAACCTGATCTCAGTCCCTATATTAAGGGATGACCCCACGAACCTTGAACCCCCAGTGACCTTCTGCAATCGCCAATTTGGTCTCGATCACCCTGCAACTCGCTTCCCCTACTCCATCTGCCTTTTCCGGCGGCTTTGACCTCAACCGTGGGTTCTGGTGTGCGGAGGCGCTCATTCTTGGGGTGGTTCAGATCGTGGAAGCATAGGAAAGCTTTACAGCTCCTCTGTTCATGCGATTAGAAGGTAATGGTGTTTCGCCCCTTTTCCTCCTGTTCTGATCGTTTTGTAAATCCTCTGTTTATGGAGGTCCTCTTGCTGGTTTCCCTTGTTTCCTCTCTTCGGTTTTGATCACCGGATCTATCTTCTATGTTGGTACGACCTCTCGTGGGTCCTTTTTCTCTACCCAGGTTTGCCCGGTTTCACTGGTTCTGGCGGGAGAGCTTTCTTTGTCTGTAGTCATTTGTTTTCGTCGTGGTTGGGTTCTCTAAAATTGTTGGAGTCCCTGGAACTTAATTTGTGTTGGACTTTTTGCCCAATTTGCACTCTCTAGCGATCTGGAGTTGTGGATCGACCTGCTGTTCTCAAGCTGTCGGGGTGGTCCTCGCGAGGGAAACAAACCCCAGGGTTGATTTCCCTTTTTGCCCTTGTTCCTTCCTTTTCTGCTTTGTATTACAGTCGGGGGTATTTTCATCTTTTCGCACACTCCTCTTCCTTTTAGTTTGCGCCCGATTCCGCTGACTTGGCTTAAGTGGTCCACTGACGTGGGCGGCCCTGATTGGCCTGTTCAAGTCCACGTGGATTTTCTCTGCTCTGTATCTGCGATCGGATTATTCGAAATTATCTGATTGGTCTATAGTTAAAAATTCATAACTAATTAGTGGATGATCAGAAAAATATAAATAAATATTCTTTGGAATCAGAAAAATGCAGGCTTTCTTATGGTATGGGTTTTGTCGACCGAATCTGATGTTTTAAAAGGGTGATTTTATGGATCTAATTAATAAGATAAAAACTTGAATAATTCATAACTAATAATCTATAAGCCAGAAAAATATAATAAAATATGTTTTAGACTCGTAATAACATAACCTAAAATATGGAATAGTTTTCATAACCTAATTTACATAATAATAAAAAGGTAGTTTTTAGGGTTTGGTCTTTATGTATGAATTTGACATAAACTTGATATATGTGTTTAATAGGCCTTTGGTGACCTAGACTTGGATCTAGGAGTACGTTGCGGTTTGGAACTTGATTTTGAGGTATGTTGTATCCCCTATTCCTCTATAATGAGCAATTCACCTATTTTATCTTTCTTTTGACTTTTGCCTACACAAAATGTCTTATCTCTTGTCATCATGGTTCGTGTGAACTATCTTACTTGCTATGTACTTGGATATTCTCTTGATGCCTCTTTTGCATGTTGGTCTCTTATATTGTTGTGTGCCACATTGAAGTGGATATTATATGTTGGTGTTGTCCATTGTGTGATGGCAACCTTTATTTCATATTCTGACTATACTTTTCTACTTGCCTCTACATTATACATGCAATGTGATTCAGTAGGACTAGAGTAGTGTAATTACATTGGTTTTGGGGCAGTAATCCGCTATTGTTTGTTTGGAGGGTGGAAGTATACCATTCCTCTGTAATTGAGTATGGCAGTAATCCATACTCAACTTATTATATATTGGGAGATTGGCAGTATTCCTTTCTCTATCAGGTTCAAGTTTGTGCTTGGCCGCCAATTGTTATTTATATTGTTCTAGGGCTATGTTTATCTCACATGCATGCAGGTTGGTGATGTTGTGGGGTGTGTGCCCTACTAATTTCTTATGTGCCAGTATTGCACAATCTTATTTGTTTTGTTTATGGCAAGTATCTTCTTTTATCATAATATGATGTTTATTTTCTTCTATGCACGTGTGGGTAGTCCTTACCTCTTGAATGGGAAGCATTATACATTTGTTGTCCTTTAAATCCTCATATTGCTCAAAGTTTCCTTTAACATACACATACCAGCATTTTGCTGATTGTTTCCTTTTCTTCTCTTTTGTGGGGTATGCTTCCAACCCCAGGTTAGATCGAAGAAAGTAGCTTCAACAACAACCTTGTAGCTGATCTTTGGGAGGCTTGAAGAGGTGGTTAGATAACCCTCGGCTTAGTCCTTGGCGTTATGTTTAGTTTTCCTTTAGAACATCTTTTGTGGTGAAGTGTTGTATAAAGCTTTGTAATTGTTAGATAATAATTCTTTTTCCGCTGCTACTCATTGTGTAATGATACATACATGTTGAATGAATTGATCTCAATCCCTTTTGTGAAAAAATTTACGTGGTGTTTGGTTTTAAGGGATGTGATCTTTTATTTCTAGTAGAGGAGTGGTTTCACTTCTTTACAGCATGGTATCAGAGCCACTAGCAGTCGGTTATCTAACTATTTCAACTCGTCTCCCTTAGGGTGTTTACCTTTATCTATCTTAGGTTGCTTATACCTAGTACCTTGCCTTGTGCATGCAAAACCCTAATGGCGGGAGATAACTCATCAGCTGACAACCAGTACGGTTATGAGACACCTCAAAACACTAGGTTTGGACAGGAGACCTCAGGAGGAGCTATGACTCCGGAGCAAGAGTTGGCCATGTTTCGACAACTCTTTGCGTCTTCCATGGTGGGAAAAATGAAAGACCCGCATGTACCTGAGAAACCTAAGGAGTTCTCGATCATGGAGTTCATGAAGATACAACCACCTTCCTTCAAGGGTGAAGGTGAGATAGAGATGGTTGATAAAGCAGATGATTGGGTTTTAGCCTTGGAGAGGACTTTTGATGGTATGGCCTGTCCTCCACACCAAAAGGTTAGGTTTGCTTCATATGTTTTGGATGGACCTGCAAGAGTTTGGTGG
This sequence comes from Alisma plantago-aquatica, assembly GCA_963693085.1. Lineage (NCBI taxonomy): Eukaryota > Viridiplantae > Streptophyta > Magnoliopsida > Alismatales > Alismataceae > Alisma > Alisma plantago-aquatica. The sequence continues at coordinate 859,969,714 of OY856409.1, read as the reverse complement.
AATGGAATTGCAAGGACTAGAGATATCTCAGCTATGTCTTGGGCAGAGTTTTTGACACTCTTCTGTGGGAAGTACATCTGCACTGCTGCTTTGAAAAAGAAAGAAGCAGAGTTCTACAGTTTGAAGCAAGGCTCCTTATCTGTTTCTGCTTACGTGCAAAGGTTTCTGCTGTTGGAGCATTATGCAGTAGGTTTGGGTGAGGAACGAAGGGCTGACCTCTTCCTACAAGGACTCAACTACAATGTGGGACGTGCTCTTATTCCACAACTGCCCTTGACCTTTCAGTAGATGGTTGATAAAGCTTTGGCTGTGGAGTCTTACCCAGGTTTTCAGCATAGGGAGTTCGACAAGAAAAGGAAGTCCTCAGGTGATGATCAGAGAAGAGACAGTTGTGCAAAGTGCAATAGACCCCATCCTCCAGGGAAGTGCCCTCATGTTAGAAACCAAGGTGCACCAGTGGTATGTCACTTTTGCAATGAACCTGGACACATCCGACCTGATTGCCCTAAGCGTCGTACTGGTCAAGCTCCAGTACAGCAACAGCAAGCACCTCCTCAGAATCATGGCAACAATAATGGTAACAATAATAGGGGAAGACCTGTGGAAAGAAGAGTTGGAAGAGTTTTTGCTTTGGATGGTGAAGAAGTTAATGATGCTGAGCAAGAGCAAGTTAACCCATAGTTCCTTAGATTAGTCTTTACAAGTTATGTTTCCTTTTGCATGTTGCTTATGTAATGGATGTAAGAAGTATGGTTGAAACTTTTATAATTGAAGTTAAGTTTGATTTTATGAGATGAACCCTTTTAAGGGGTGGTGAATAAGTTTCCTATGGATGTTCTGATTTTGAGGACGAAATCCCTTTAAGGGGTGGTGTGCTGTAACATACTAGAACTAGAACCCTACCCTGGTAGTTTTACCTTTTTGTCTTAGCCAAACAAGAATAAGCTAATATATGTAATAACTCATTTAGATGGTAATAAGAAAATTAAAGAACTTAGTTGGATAAATACCTCCTCATATAATCTTAATATAGGGTTGAAGTATAATTTGTCACTAAGTAATAGAAATCATAAAATATTTCGTCTTAGAACTTTCTAGCACTTTCTAAAATAGGAGAAATAAGAGAAAATCCGAATTTTATATAAAGGAGAAGATAAATGCAAAATTAAAGGTAATATGGGAATTAATGGGTAAAGAAGATAATTAGAAGAAAATGTGCCAAAATTTATTATTGGAAACCCATCAGAATAATTTGACACTAAAATTCATTTTCTTGACCAAAAAAAATAACTTAAGGACCAAGTATCGTTTAATTTGGAAGATAATTGTATATATTAATGTCCTTATCTAAAGAAAATAGGAATTAGGCAAATAAAGTGAAATAAAATATTTAATGCCCTCAAATTGGAAAACTAACTCCAAATTCGTAATCTAAATATAAAAATAAGCCTTTGGGCAAGTTTGCAACTAATTTGGATAATGTTTGGTTAATAGATAATTATAGGAGAGAGAAAATGCCTAAAAGGTGTAATTAATAAATAAATGTTATTCATGACACCAAAAGTTGGAAATAAAGGCAAATTCGTATCTAACACATTAATTATGACGTGTGTGTCAAGTTTCATAAATTTTGGATAATCCTAAAGCCATAAATGAAGAAAGAAAGAAAAAATGATATTTGATTTATTTAAACCATTAAAGGTTTCCAAAAGGCAAAACTAATTGGATATTCGGAATCTACATGTTTAATTTAACATATGTGCAAATTTTGGTTTAATTTGGATTATTCTAGAACCCCTAAATCAGGAAAGAGAATATACATAAATTAATTGAATTTCACTTTGATTGATTTTCCGATTTTCCTATCTTTGGGTTGTCACGCGGCCTATTTAATCTCGGATTTCACCGTGGCCCTTGGATAAGGATCCAACGGATGAGGAGATGTCTCCTACCTCCATTAGGACTCCTTCTCGCAGCTACAGTAACGCGATTTTTCCTCCCCGCTTTCCTCTTCCGTTTTTCCTTCTCGCTATTTTCTGTTTTCCTTTTTACCATCGGCGTTGCCTTCCGGTTCTGTTGATCCCCACTTTGTGTGGGACTCTCTCCCCCAATCGTTGGGTCGGCTAGAATCTTCCTCTCCTTCCCCTATTTCCTGGTTCTCACAGATTTCTCGTTGAACATGATCTTAGTCCCTATATTAAGGGATGACCCCACGAACCTTGAACCCCCAGTGACCTTCTGCAATCGCCAATTTGGTCTCGATCACCCTGCAACTCGCTTCCCCTACTCCATCTGCCTTTTTCGGCGGCTTTGACCTCGAACGTGGGTTCTGGTGTGCGGAGGCGCTCATTCTTGGGGTGGTTCAGATTGTGGAAGCATAGGAAAGCTTTACGGCTCCTCTGTTCATGCGATTAGAAGGTAATGGTGTTTCGCCCCTTTTCCTCCTGTTCTGATCGTTTTGTAAATCCTCTGTTTATGGAGGTCCTCTTGTTGGTTTCCCTTGTTTCCTCTCTTCGGTTTTGATCACCGGATCTATCTTCGATGTTGGTACAACCTCTCGTGGGTCCTTTTTCTCTACCCAGGTTTGCCCGGTTTCACTGGTTCTGGCGGGAGAGCTTTCTTTGTCTGTAGTCATCTGTTTTCGTCGTGGTTGGGTTCTCTAAAATTGTTGGAGCCCCTGGAACTTAATTTGTGTTTGACTTTTTGCCCAATTCGCACTCTCTAGCGATCTGGAGTTGTGGATCGACCTGCTGTTCTCAAGCTGTCGGGGTGGTCCTCGCGAGGGAAACAAACCCCAGGGTTGATTTCCCTTTTTGCCCTCGTTCCTTCCTTTTCTGCTTTGTATTACAGTCGGGGGTATTTTCATCTTTTTGCGCACTCCTCTTCCTTTTAGTTTGCGCCCGATTCCGCTGACTTGGCTTAAGTGGTCCACTGACATGGGCGGCCCTGATTGGCCTGTTCAAGTCCACGTGGATTTTCTCTGCTCTGTATCTGCGATCGGATTATTCGAAATTATCTGATTGGTCTATAGTTAAAAATTCATAACTAATTAGTGGATGATCAGAAAAATATAAATAAATATTCTTTGGAATCAGAAAAATGCAGGCTTTCTTATGGTATGGGTTTTGTCGACCGAATCTGATTTTTTAAAAGGGTGATTTTATGGATCTAATTAAATAAGATAAAAACTTGAATAATTCATAACTAATAATCTATAAGCCAGAAAAATATAATAAAATATGTTTTAGACTCGTAATAACATAACCTAAAATATGGAATAGTTTTCATAACCTAATTCACATAATAATAAAAAGGTAGTTTTTAGGGTTTGGTCTTTATGTATGAATTTGACATAAACTTGATATATGTGTTTAATAGGCCTTTGGTGACCTAGACTTGGATCTGGGAGTACCTTGCGGTTTGGAACTTGATTTTGAGGTATGTTGTATCCCCTATTCCTCTATAATGAGCAATTCACCTATTTTATCTTTCTTTTGACTTTTGCCTACATAAAATGTCTTATCTCTTGTCATCATGGTTCGTGTGAACTATCTTACTTGCTATGTACTTAGATATTCTCTTGATGCCTCTTTTGCATGTTGGTATCTTATATTGTTGTGTGCCACATTGAAGTGGATATTATATGTTGGTGTTGTCCATTGTGTGATGGCAACCTTTATTTCATATTCTGACTATACTTTTCTACTTGCCTCTACATTATACATGCAATGTGATTTAGTAGCACTAGAGTAGTGTAATTACATTGGTTTTGGGGCAGTAATCCCCTATTGTTTGTTTGGAGGGTGGCAGTATACCATTCCTCTGTAATCGAGTATGGCAGTAATCCATACTCAACTTATTATATATTGGGAGATTGGCAGTATTCCTTTCTCTATCAGGTTCAAGTTTGTGCTTGGCCGCCAATTGTTATTTATATTGTTCTAGGGCTATGTTTATCTCACATGCATGTAGGTTGGTGATGTTGTGGGGTGTGTGCCCTACTAATTTCTTATGTGCCAGTATTGCACAATCTTATTTGTTTTGTTTATGGCAAGTATCTTCTTTTATCATAATATGATGTTTATTTTCTTCTATGCCCGTGTGGGTAGTCCTTACCTCTTGAATGGGAAGCATTATACATTTGTTGTCCTTTAAATCCTCATATTGCTCAAAGTTTCCTTTAACATACACATACCAGCATTTTGTTGATTGTTTCCTTTTCTTCTCTTTTGTGGGGTATGCTTCCAACCCCAGGTTAGATCAAAGAAAGTAGCTTCAAAAACAACCTTGTAGCTGATCTTTGGGAGGCTTGAAGAGGTGGTTAGATGACCCTCGGCTTAGTCCTTGGCGTTATGTTTAGTTTTCCTTTAGAACACCTTTTGTGGTGAAGTGTTGTATAAAGCTTTGTAATTGTTAGATAATAATTCTTTTTCCGCTGCTACTCATTGTGTAATGATACATACATGTTGAATGAATTGATCTCAATCCCTTTTGTGAAAAATTTTATGTGGTGTTTGGTTTTAAGGGATGTGATCTTTTCTTTCTAGTAGAGGAGTGGTTTCACTTCTTTACAGTTGGTTCTTGGGAATTCCGTGGTGTGGACACTTGCATAGAAGCTCTTTGTATCTATCCCAAGCTTCAGCAAGGGTTTCTCCAGGAACTTGAGTGAAATTTGTTATCCGCCCTCTAATTTCATAGGTAAGGGATGGAGGGTAGAACTTCTCTAGAAACACATTTTGGAGTTGTTCCCAGGTGGTGATGGGTATCTCACTTTGCAGTGAATTATACCAACTTATGGCTCTATCAGCAAGGGAGTACTTGAAGAGACGGAGTCGAATGGCATCATCTGTGACTCCATTTTGTTTCGTCATGGCACATAGATCAATAAATCTCAGAAGATGTTCTTGGGTATCTTCTCCTTGTTTGCCATAGAAAGGGTCATTATGAAGCAGGGTGATCCAATGCGTTCTTATCTCGAAATTAGGAGTGTTGATGGGAGGAGGTTGCACTGGATGATGAACATTTGCAGCTTTCGGGATTGAAAACTCTCTAAGATCCTTTTGTAGTTCAGTTGCTTGCGCTACTGCTTGTGCCGCTAGGATTTCCTACTGAACCGCAGCCCTGGCTTCTTGCATGAGCCTCTCTCTTTGTTCATTGATGGCTTGAGCCACTCTTCGGGCTATTTTCTCTTCCTAAGCCATCCTTGCTTTATTTTCTCTGATCTGACGATGAAAAGTTATGTCTATCTCGGGATCAAAGCTCGTTGTTAGTCTGGGGCTGTCTGAACGGTGCATGCACTACGCCTTGGATTGTACCTAAAATTAGAAAGATTTCGAAAGTGAGAACCACAGAGTAGAGTCAAATTCAAGTAGATGATCGATTGTTTTTAAAAAGGAAAAACAAATTTCTAAATTAGTCTTAAAAGAACTAGATTTGACTAACTAATTCTGTTATCCCCGGCAACTGCGCCAGAATTCGGTTCCGTTGTCGGGTCAAATGATCTTGAGACCGAATGGGCTCAAACAGTTTGGTTTGATCGATTGGAAAGAACCAAGGGTGAGGGAAGGTAGATCCCAACTGATTGTTCAGTTTTATCTAGACCTGCATCAAATCAACCATAATTTCAGTTAAAATCATGTTAATTGGATCAATTAAGTAATGTTGCATAATATGATGCGTTTTGATATTTAATGAGCGAAATTAAATGTGTTGAGTTGAATTTGTCCAAAAATGATAATTGAATTTCATGATGAATATGCATTCATCAGTCATAAGTCCCAACATATGGGTCAGATGGAACATCCATACCAAGGGGATCATAAGGGGTAGATCATCTCTAATTTGAGAGGGTTGGACATGAGATAAATATCCACATCAAGAAATCAAGCACACAAGCATAAATCAAGTCACATATGTCACATAAGAGGGAAATTAGGGGTGAAGTAGGGCCACACACATCATATAATCAAAAAGAAGGTGTCCTTCACCATTTAGGTCAGAGAACATCATAATGTTACAGATTTCATACATCCACTAGGGTTGAAAGCAGTAAATAGGTTAAGGAAACATCATCACAAGGAGTCCCATTCTTACATTAGGTTTATGAAACAACCATAGCCACATGGGATTAGGGGCTGACTATAGAGTGATATAGAAGTGCATAAATTACTAATTTCAAGGTATGGGAGTCTTATATGTCATAAGGGTATTAGGTTAGCAACTTTAGGGCAAAAATACATCATCAAAGTCCAAAAGCATGTCATTTTATGCAATTAGGGACATTTAAGAAAATTCAGGTGATTAGGACCCTCCATTAGTTCAAAAGTACATAAAATTTATATATATAATCATTAGATACGTATAGGAGCATTAAAGGTCCCATGTTTATCACAATCAAGCACTAAATGGAGTCATCATGATCAAAATCGCATATTTTAGCAAATCAGTGGAATAGGAAGAGTATAAAAATCCTACAAAGTGATATTTGTAATATGCAAACTAGAAAATTTAATATAAATTATTAGATATAAAAAAAATACTAGTCAATAGACACATGTTTATCTTCAATATAAACAATTACAATAATGATTCAAGAATAGTAATAAAAAAAATTCACTAAGCTTGCACATGTCATGTTGATGTAATAAAGTAGAAAATTTTTGAAATTTTTCATGTGTTGAAGTTCATATATATGTCCTTCCATATATGTTTATACATGGAAATAGTTCATGATTGATCAAAGTGGTGTAATTTTCAAAATAACAAGCACCATGAACCCATTACATTTATTTCCTTCAGTAAAGTTTCACATGCCTTGAAATGTGCAAAGAAATTGTAAGAATAGAGAGGTAGTTGCAATAGTGTTGGAAACACAACAAAGTACTAGTAAGCGTTTAGTGGCTTTAGTCTATTAATCTATCCATTTTGATAATATGGATTTCTTTATCAATCCCCAAAATTTTATAGCCGTGGGTGACTATGGCAACCTACTGTAAATGTTTCATTTCTTTCATTTTTTGTCTTGAGAAGCATCATATTAATGATTTTGGTATTTAACAAACTATGTAATGTTTTTTATGTATGTATTGAATAGTAAGAATGACTAGAGAGAAGGTAGTGAACAACACAATTCTTGCCTATGTAGATAAATAAAAGCAACCATGTTGATACCTTTATCTCATCACATTCTTGGATATTCCTCTAACTTCTATATGCAATTGAGGGATCATTCGGGGAGCTAATGGGAAGGGAGAGAACCTTATAAATCTCTAGTAGAAGGACAAGTATATATTGGTTTCTACGACCATGTTTATAATCATGAGAAAAGTATCTCCAAATTATCAGGTAGGCTTATGATTTACATCTCATTTGATTACAAGCACGATCAGTCATATGTTATGAATATCATGTTAATGTGAATCTTAATTCGTGTTTTTCTTGTGCCTCAGAGACAGGGGTGGTTGTTATATTTAACCCATATGGTCTAACCACTAAAGTGAAGTCAATTGAGGCGTATCACGAGTCCCTTTTGAAGGCATGCAGACAATGTGGGGTTTACTCTAAATAGTTTTGTTGTCAAGGATCTCAAATGTGGGCATGTTGCTCCAAACTCCAAGGATGACCCATTCAAAGAAGATACCAACTTTACCACTCATGTTATCATCATGAACCACCATGTACATATTGAAAACAAATATGCACCACTCCTAGATCATTATATAACTTCCAAGTTTGTTGAGATCCTCAACCAAGATTGAAGCATTTTGGTAATGAGCTTGAGAAGAAGCCCAACTTTTGGAAGAATGGTGGTGTATGATTTGTGAAGATGATTCCCCACCCAAGTCAACATTGAATTTCATCATACAAATCTAATAAAATTTATGTCACATTTATATCTTTCCATTATATCAAGGAAGAGATGGTCAATGGATGTGGTATCTATTGTACTTATTAGCAAAATGTTGTATGAAGGAGTGTCTCATGTGTGTTGTCTTTAACAAGATGGAAAAGGTAAAATGTCATACTCATGTAATTTGCATTTGAATATATATAAAATATAGTGATATTTACAACCTATACTTTTGAAAAGGTGATTTCAAAATGCAATTGACATTTAGAGATCTGGATGAACTAAAAACTGAATCTTAGAAGTCATAAAAATGCCATCATACACAGTAAGTATGCCATCATAATGCCATTTTAATACACCAATATACCCAACAAAAAAGTTTTATACCAAATCCCAATGCACAATAGTGACATTTTTATAAAATCTAAATGATGTAGTAGTGGTGTTTGTATAAAAAGAATTGATGTTGTACTGGCATTTATTAAAAAGCCATTAGAACTGGATGTTTAGTGGCATTGAAAATGTATGTCACTATCTCTCTAGTAGCATTAGTACTATAGGCATTTTTAAGTATTAACAAATCCAACTAAATACTTTTAATGCCATTTATATTTTTATCAGCATTTGTTAAATGGCACTAATTGGTGTGTTTCTTATAGTTATATCTCTCCTTAGTGTGAATAAACTCCATGATCCACATGGTTTTGAAGAATTCTTAAAAGTGGCATTATTGAAGTATTCCTCTAGTTTTTAATATCTAGAATATTTATTTAAGAAAATGAGACATATCGATCTTTGCAATGCATAAAAAAAGTCACCTCAAGATTATTATTAATAAACATCCATGATCTATACCTTCTCTAGTTAGTCACAATCAATGTGGCTTTTGTCACAGGTAGCAGTATTTATGATATTATTCTCTTTCTAATTCCAATAGGAAGAAAGGTACACATTGTATGTATCAAACTAAAGCTTGTAACTTTGTTTTGGAGTTATTATTTAAACTTTTCTAGATTTAATGATGACATGTATGGTAGAATAAATTTTCTTCAAACCTCCAACAAATTCCACTGTGTGTAAAACCCACTAATGCTATAAAATCAAGAGATGGGGCAAAGAATCTTCCTAATAAGCACATTATGTCATTATCTTGTCATATAATAGTTTTCCCAAATGATCATAATGTTAGTGATTGAAATATTAATCATTTACAAGCATCAAGGATTCAAAATTAATAGTTTATTTATCATATGGCTTAATCGCATCTATTGAAGGAAATAAGGTAATGGTTATAACTTATATAGTTAATGCAAGAAACTTTACAGGAGGCCATGTGTAGAGGTTAATATTGCTAATATTTTTATTGTCTATAATAGTGAATTAAAGAAGAACGTTAGATGAGATCATTCTAAAAACACAAGGTACTCTAAAACAAAATTTCCTCAACATCCCTCTTTATAATAGGAAAATTAGCAAGGGAACACTATACCTTGCATGACATTTTAAAAATAGATGCAATGAGTGGTATCCCAAAAAACTATGTGGATGAAAGGTTGGAGTTAATTTAAGCTGCATTCTTGTACACATGCCTAACTAATCTTCCGCATTTTTCTAGCGAGGTAGTAGCTCAGTGTAGAAGGAATGGGCTCCACAGAGTAGGGACCTAGGTTTAAATCTCTGATTGTGTACCTTAATGCTCGTTAGAGTTTAAACTCTCACCTAATGTGTGTGTAGTTGAGGGGGTGGGGGTTTACACCATCAAGGGGGTCTCACTTAATTATGACATGTCTTCCTGGGTGGTTCACACATATCCAAAAAGAACTTCCACATTTCCCCTACATTTTTTTCATTGTAGGTGATATTGAACAAACATTCATATATTTCTTATGGTTTGGATTGAAGGGAAATACATTATTCAACTAATTATATGAAATAAAATCAGAAACCTCAATAAAGTGGGAGACTTAGGTCAAAATGAATTGAGACACCAACTAACTTGATATCTTTGCAATGCATGAAATATATCCATATTGAAGAATGTTTCATGAATCAAGTGGTCATCATAGCAACTTGAAAAAATCTTATGCATGAAGAGTATCTCACACTAGCTCAATGTCTTAGTGCTTATGTCATATTCTTAAGTTTAGTTATATTCTAATACACCATTTTGAATATATAGTTTGAATTGCTTCAAGTGTCATATTATGACTTGAATTAAGGCCTCCTCGACTGAAGTAGGATTTATTCACACAAAAAATTCACAAGAGATATGAATCCCTAGGTTTTACCAAAATAAATAGACTACAATCTCACCCCAAGCGGATGGATGTTATTGTAGTATAGTTAATCATTGAACCCAAAGGAAAACATTTTGAAGAATTGATCGATCAATCTAACTAAACTAGGAAAAGTTTTAGCACACGGATTGTTCATTAATGATTAAATTAGAAACAAGAATAAAGTGGTTGGATTAAATCTAGAAAAAAATGATGGATGAAAACTGTCATGGAACTGTTTGTTACCCAAATCCTAACTCCAAATGACTATAAAGATAGTACCTAGGTGTCCATCCCTATCATGGTATTATCAAAGTGCAAATGTGGAAGCAGAGAGCTTAGCATACATGAGCAAATAACAAGATAGAAGCACCAATCATATCTCAACATTTAACAAATATATTAAGAAACATTATTTATTACAAGCTTTCCATTACATGTTCAAGAATACAATTTTACCAGTTTGTTCATGGATACTAGGGATCTACAACAAGTACACATGACATAGCTCACCAATCCCATCAACTTCTAGTCATCTCTGAACCTATAAAAATACGTGAAATAAGGTGGGTCAAGCACACGAGGTGTTGAGTACAAGGCTAAAAGATAAATATACATAAGCTTTGCATAATTTGAAAAGATTTGTAGATGTAGACGAACAAGAATAAATAAGTCAAGTACTTAGAAAATTGAGAGCCCATATTTTATGTCATTTTACTCCAATTGTACCATTAATAACATGTATCATAAGGCCTTTGATCAACTTCCCATTGGAAGGATCCGTAAGGGTGCTCAAGATTAGTTAACCCTTTTATACGTGAGGGACCTCAATAACCAAAGTCATTGAGCAAAAACCTATTTCAACATTCGTATAATGGAGTTCTATATTATGTGTGCAAGTTATAAAACAATGAGACGAAACAAGCATCGAGTACAATAGTGGCGTACTACATGGCAATATTTGAGCAAGTAAACAAGGATACAACCATATCAGTTTGCAAGTAAGAAATTAATAGTCATATAACTATTTAAAGCCCAAACCTGATTAAGAGATTCATAACTTAACCATGACCATCTAGATCACTAGCAACCACCTGGTTAAGAATAATATTACATACACATATTAGATTCTGATCATTAACCCTAATTAGCTTCATTTAGGGTTTTGCCCAAATTAAGTTCCAACTTGCTTATTCGTACATTAGATGAACTTTTACTAACCTAGAGGTCATCATGAAGGTGGGGATCAAGTCTCATTTGATTCTGATGTTTCATTCATTTTATATGATCATGTCAAGATTTAGGTCATTATGCACATTATAGGGTCAAAGACTCATAATAGGGCAACCAAGATCCAGTATCATCAAGGAATAGGAGACAAGTAAAGGATGGTTCAGATCAGTATTATTAGGACATAGGAATCACATTCAAATATAGGTGTGTGTCCCTAAGTCCATGCATTATAGGTTTCCACATTATCACATGAATTCCCAAAAACCAACACATAAGACCTAGGTCATAAGGTCCCAACATATGGGTCAGATGGAACATCCATACCAAGGGGATCATAAGGGGTAGATCATCTCTGATTTGAGAGGGTTGGACATGAGATAAATATCCACATCAAGAAATCAAGCACACGAGCATAAATCAAGTCACATATGTCACATGAGGGAAATTAGGGGTGAAGTGAAAACTACTAGAGGGGGGGTGAATAGAGTTTTATAGAGATTTTAACAATTAATTAAACCAAACAACCAAAGTAAAGATTAAGAAGAGGAACACAGGTGTTTAGAGTGGTTCCACCTTAGCAAATACTAAGGAGTCAATCCACTACCCGGTTGCTTACCCAACCGGTATTTTGAAAGTACTAAATTTTATTACCTCACAAGGATATTACATAAAATTTACAATACTTTCCAAACACCCTTTGGACAGCCTTCGCCTTGAAGTAGTCTTGCCAACCTCGAAGCAACCTTCCTTGAAGTAACTTCAAGCTCCCCCTTGAAGTAGCCTTCCTCCCGAAGTAGCTTCCCGTCAAGACAGCCTTCTGAAGTAGTCCAAAGTTCCTCCTCTTCACCACGAAGAGCTTCACCCTCTCCAATCCGCAGCCTCCTACCTGGAGTAGCAAGGAGAGAACAAGTAATACAAGGAACAAGAAAGAAATAAGAGAAAATACAACTTATCCTTGAAGCTCAAGGCTTGATTTGCCTAGATCAAGCGTTTGGATTTTCCTAGCCAAGAGGATGGACTTGTGATTGTTAGGGTTAGGAAAATCTAGCCTATAGGACGAGCTTGAGCTAAGAGGAAAGTAGCCAATTGATCACAATGCTCAATTTACAACAGATTGCACAAAGGAGCTTAAGTGTTTTCTCAAGTATAGCAAGTGTAGCAAGTGGATTTTAGTGTCCTAAGGCTTGTCCTATTTATAGGAATGGTCAAAGGAAGCTTAAGGACGTTCTAGACAACTTCTAGGGGGTTCTAAGTGCTTAACTAGCCGTTAAGGGTAAACTAGTTGCTTTTGCAACGGCTAGTTACTTTTTCTGCAAAGTCTGTCAGAGATCGTCTCGGTCGAGGAATGGTCGACCGAGACACCTCTCGGTCGAAAGCTTGTCGACCGACAGGTTCTCTGATTTGCCACTTCTTTATAACTACTTGTCAATTGTTTAACGGCTAATTCCAGAGATAGTCTCGGTCGAATAGAGGTCGACCGAGATACATCTCGGTCGAGGGTATGTCGACCGACAGGCTTCTCTTGGACTAAGTAGTTTACAGATGTGTCTAACGGCTACTTGGATCTTTCTCGGTCGAGAGTGTGGTCGACCGAGAGTGTCTCGGTCGAGGAGTTGGTCGACCGAGATAGTTCCTGTTTTAAGGTTTCAAGTTAGGCATTATTATATGTATGAGTGTGCATAGGTGATCCTATTGAATGGATGACTAAGGTGTTTAGCTAGGGATAATCCAATGCTTGATTTACATGCGATTCTAAGTACTTGTACATTATATTTCTGTACAAGTTTTTACAATGATTACATTTGCATGAAAATATAAATATTTCTTTGTTGGATTTCCCTTGTAGTGTTGTCATCCTACACACTCAAGTAGCTCGTTAGATAAATAAGAATGAAATGTTTGTCATAATCAAAACAAAGGGATTTTATAGATGTCCATTTAGCCAACAATCTCCCCCTTTTTGAAGATGACAAACATTTCCAAAATATAAATAAAGGAAATATAAAACATATAAATGTCATACCTTTAGATTGCCATTTGTAACTTTTCCTTTTGTGTATAAAATGTGTGCTTATTATTCCCGATGAATTATGGAACATGAATTCCAGTTCATTCGGGAATATAGCAACTTTCAATGTAAAGCCAAGAGTATATTTATGAAACTCATTGATTGAGTTTGTCATAGATACTAAGTTATAGTTATATATATCTCTCCCCCTTTGTCATTTCAAAAAGATAACCGTTTTAAAAAAAACTCCCCCTTAATTAGATATCCCATCAAATCTTAATAAAAAATGTGCATTGAAAAGCCAAAATGATACAATTAAATAAGTATTCGTTTTAAGAACCGCAGATATCAAAGAAAACATCTTCCAAAGGGGTAATAAGTAATTGCTTCCTAATGCTGTTGAATTGATCTAATGGAAGTGGTTTTGTAAAAATATCAGCCAATTGATTTTCCGTATCAACATGATGAAGGGAAACATGATTCTTTGAGATGTGATCCCGTAAGAAGTGATGACGGATTTCAATGTGTTTTGCCCGGCTGTGTAAAATAGGATTATGTGCTAAGTTTATGGCGCTCGTGTTATCACAAAAAATAGGTGTAGATGAAAGATTAAAACCATAATCGCTTAAAACCTGTTGCATATAAAGTACTTGAGCACAACAAGACCCGGCTGCCATATATTCAGCTTCAGTTGTAGATAGGGCAACCGTATTTTGTTTCTTACTAAACCAAGATACTAAGGCTCTTCCTAATAAGAAACATCCTCCACTAGTACTTTTGCGATCAAGTCGACAACCACCATAATCCGCATCAGTATATGCTTTAAAATCCAGGAGTTGTCCTTTTAGATACCATAAACCAAAACAAGTAGTGCCGGCTAGATATCGAAGAATTCGTTTAACCGCAAGAAAATGAGATTGCATAGGTTGGGATTGAAATCGAGCACAAAGACCAACGGAAAACATAATGTCCGGTCGAGAAGCGGTTAGATATAGCAAACTACCAATCATGGCTCTATATAAAGAATCATCAATAGGCTCCCCATTTTCATCCTTATCAATTTTGATAGAAGTAGCCATAGGAGTAGTGGCATGTTTGCATTGATCCATCCCAAAACGTTTTAAAAGTTCTTTAGTATATTTTTCTTGGCTTATGAAAATTCCGGCAGGTGTTTGCTTAATTTGAAAACCAAGAAAGAATGTTAGTTCACCCATAAGGCTCATTTCAAATTCTTTTTGCATAATGTCACTGAATTGTGTGCATAATGAATCATTTGAAGCTCCAAAAATAATGTCATCAACATATATTTGCACAACGAGGAAATCAGATGCATATGTTTTGAAAAATAAAGTAGAGTATGAATTTCCAATAGAGAAACCATTATCAAAAAGATATGTCTTGAGCCGTTCATACCAATTCCTAGGTGCTTGTTTTAGACCATAAAGTGCCTTTTTAAGTTTATAAACATGGTCAGCTTTTTCTGGTATTTCAAATCCAGGTGGTTGAGTAACATAAACTTCTTCTTGTATGATGCCATTTAGAAATGCACTTTTGACATCCATTTGGTATAGCTTAATGTTTTTATGGGCAGCAATAGCTAGTAACATCCTAATAGCTTCAAGTCGAGCTACGGGTGCATATGTTTCATCAAAATCTATTCCTTCTTGTTGATTATATCCTTGTGCTACTAACCGAGCTTTATTCCTTATGACTTCTCCTGCCTCATTGAGCTTATTCCTAAAAACCCATTTAGTTCCTATGATGGTTTTATCTTGTGGTTTAGGAACTAAATCCCATACATCGTTTTTAGTGAATTGATTTAATTCCTCTTGCATGGCTATTATCCAGTAATCATCCTTAAGAGCTTCGGATATTTTCTTAGGTTCAATGATAGAGACAAAAGCCATGTTTGCAACATCTTGGAAAGAAGACCGAGTTTTGACTTTATCATTTGGATCTCCAATAATTAGTTCTTGGGGATGATCCTTGATAAGCCTAGGTGTAGGTTGTGTTTCAACTTGAGGATCGGATGTGGAAATTTTCTCACTATCATTGGGAATGGCTATAGTTTCGAATTGATTAGTGAGATCAATGATATCTAAATTTGTAGATTTTGATTCTTCATGAAAAGAAACATGAATAGATTCCTCAACTTTTCTAGAGATAGTGTTATATACTCTAAAGGCTTTGCTAGAAGTGGAATATCCCAAGAAGAATGCTTTGTGTGATTTAGAATCAAACTTGTCTCTATCATCTTTGGTATTTAAAATGTAGCATGTGGAGCCAAAAGTATGAAAGTAGTCAACTCTAGGTTTCTTAGAGTGTAATATTTCATATGGAGTTTTCTTCAAGTGAGAGTGAACAGTTACTCTATTAAGCACATAACAAGCAGTATTTACAGCTTCAGCCCAAAAGGTTTTAGGTGTGTTGTGTTCAAGCATCATGGTCCTAGCCATTTCCTGTAGGGATCGATTTTTCCGTTCTACAATACCATTTTGTTGTGGGGTACGTGGAGCAGAAAAATTATGAGTATACCCTTGAGATGTACAGAAGGTCTCAAATGTATGATTTTCAAATTCGCCACCATGATCACTTCTAATGGTACATATTTTATGTTGTAAAAGATTTTCAATCTTAGAACAAAATTGCATAAAGACATGAATAGTATCATCTTTAGTTGCAATAAAATGTACCCATGTAAATCTACTATAATCATCAACAATAACAAAACAATATCTTTTACCACCAATAGATTGTGTTCTCATTGGTCCAAATAAATCCATATGAATTAATTCTAAGGATCTACTGGTGCTAAGTACATGTTTTGATTTAAAAGATGTTTTGGTTTGCTTTCCCATTGTACAAGGTTCACAATTTGCAACTTGATCAAAAGACAAAGCAGGTAATCCACGAACAAGATCATATTTCACTAACTTTTTAATAGCATGTGAACTAGCATGACCAAGCTTTTTATGCCATAGTTGTAAGGTGTTTTCATTTGCAAGCAAGCATTTACCTACTACTGATTTCATAGAGTTTGGTTTAAGGATATAAAGATTTCCAACTCTATTTCCTTCATAAACAACATTTGTAGTATTTTCTATCAATAACTTGCAGCAGGTTTTGTTAAATAACACATCATAACCACTATCACATAGTTGACTTACACTTATTAAATTATGGTGCAATCCATCAACTAGTAGAACATTTTTGATTTCAAGATTTGTTCCAACATTACCTATTCCAACGATTTTGCCCTTACCATTGTCTCCAAAAGTGACTGTTCCACTTTTCTTTTCTTCAAAAGTTGAAAATGCATCCTTGTTTCCGGTCATATGTTTGGAGCAGCCACTGTCAACGACCCATTCCTACATTAGAATGTAGATTTTGGTACCCATGTGATGGTCCGATAAGGTTAGAAACTTTTAATTTGCTTATGTGTATAAAAGTTCTGATACAGAAGACCAGTCGGTCGACAATTGTTCGACCGATATCATTCTCGGTCGACAATTTGTCAATCGAGCAGGTTGCTGTATTACAATCAAAAACACAGAAAATTTCTCAGTTGACCAATTTTCGACCGAAATAAGTACTGGAAAAATTTTCGATTTGTTAAAGACATCCAGTCGGTCGACAATACTTCGACCGACCCAGAGCTCGGTCGACAGTACTTCGACCGACGAAGTTTCTGTTTCAGTACAGCAATGCAGAAAAAATAATACCAATAAGCATAGCATCGTTTGTTGAGATAGGACAATATAAATAGCAAAAATTAAGTATTTTGTCATATCTCAACTACATTCCATTCCTCTAAGTTTGGGGTCTTGGGGTCCAAACTAAGTTGGACTTCTTAGTCTTGTAGGGGCATGAAAAACAGTAATGTCCAAGACGTAAACAGAAATGACAAGTAATAGAATCAACTTCATTTCTCTTTCTAGCCATTGTGTTTTTGGGTACAAACATAGTTTGGGTCTTTTTGGGTTGGTTTTTCTTTGGAACATATCCCAAACCTTTTCTTCCATTGAAGGCAGTACCACTTCTTAATATGTTATCAAGAATATCTTTTCTTCTTAACTCATAAAGTTCTCTTTGCAACTGAGCAATGTCATTCATCTTCTTATGTATATCTTTTCTTACCTGGTCTAAATCAGAAAACAATGAATCCTTTTCTTTTACAATATTGTCATAGTCCGAATGATTGCACAAGATAGGTTGAGTTTGAAAAGCTTGTAGTTTGGCTAACAAATCAGTCTTTTCTTTTGATAGAAGATTAACATTGGTTTCCAAAGTAAGTAGCTTTCTAGTGCAATCATCTAAAGATGTTTTTAAAGATACATTTTCAAGATCAATGCTATTCTTTTCAGAAGAAAGTTCATCTATTTTGGCAATGAGCTCATTATTTGATTTTATAGTCTTCTTTAGTTTCTTCTTGGCATCAACATACTTATCATGAGTTTCTTGTAAGCTAGCAAATAACTCTTCTTTAGGAAGATCAACTAGGCTTACCTCTTGAGAGTCTTCATCTTCTCTTTCCATTAGACATTCCACTTTATCTTCTCCGCTTTCACTTTCACTTGTTTCATCCCATGCCGCTTTATAAGCTTTTTCTTTCTTCTTGTGTGAGCTTTTCTTTCCCTTCTTAGCTTTGGGACATTCATTTTTGAAATGTCCTTTCTTTCCACATTCGAAGCACCTAGGAGTAGAAGAACTAGAAATTTTATTAGATTTAAACCTTTTGTATTTCTTACCGTTGACTATCAATGCTTCTTCTCCTTCTTCTTCACTGGATTCCTCACTTTCTTGTGTGAGAGCTTTTGATGCTTTGAGAGCCACGTCTTTCTTTGGCCCACGTTGACGTTCATGTTCTCTTCTCTCTTCCTCTTCTAGGTCTGCCTCATGAGCTTCTAAGTTTCCGATGAGCTGCTCCATTTTGAGGCGAGTGAGGTCGTTTGCTTCTGCAATAGCCGTCACCTTTGGTTTGTACTTTGAAGGAAGAGATTGAAGTATTTTTGATACCTGATCTTCCTCAAGAACAGGTTTCCCTAAAGCACTCAAACCATTAACAATAGTAGAAAATTTTGAATACATTTCACTAATAGTTTCGTTTGGATCCATGCGAAAATGTTCAAACTTGGTTTTAAGCAAACTAACTTTAGAATTCTTAACTTGAACAGTACCCTCATATGTTATAGATAATCTATGCCAAATGTCATATGCGGTATCACAGTTTGATACTCTATTAAATTCACCTACTGAAATGGAACAATATAAAATGCTTACTGCCTTTGCATTCATTTGAGCCATCTTTACCATATTAGCATCCCATACTGCGAAATCGTCTTGTGGGAGTGTGTATGGTGTAGATACCATTCTCCAAAGATCCCAGTTGATTCCTTGGAAGTAGAATTGCATTCTCCTCTTCCAATATTGGTAGTTTGTTCCATCGAACGCCGGTGGCCTAGCAACGAGTGTTCCTTCAATGTTGAGGTTGTTGAGCACTCCATCCCCCATTTCTTCAAGACCGTGTTAAGGTTCCTTGAAGCCCTGCTCTGATACCAATTGAAAACTACTAGAGGGGGGGGTGAATAGAGTTTTATAGAGATTTTAACAATTAATTAAACCAAACAACCAAAGTAAAGATTAAGAAGAGGAACACAGGTATTTAGAGTGGTTCCACCTTAGCAAATACTAAGGAGTCAATCCACTACCGGTTGCTTACCCAACCGGGATTTTGAAAGTACTAAATTTTATTACCTCACAAGGATATTACATAAAATTTACAATACTTTCCAAACACCCTTTGGACAGCCTTCGCCTTGAAGTAGTCTTGCCAACCTCGAAGCAACCTTCCTTGAAGTAACTTCAAGCTCCCCCTTGAAGTAGCCTTCCTCCCGAAGTAGCTTCCCGTCAAGACAGCCTTCTGAAGTAGTCCAAAGTTCCTCCTCTTCACCACGAAGAGCTTCGCCCTCTCCAATCCGCAGCCTCCTACCTGGAGTAGCAAGGAGAGAACAAGTAATACAAGGAACAAGAAAGAAATAAGAGAAAATACAACTTATCCTTGAAGCTCAAGGCTTGATTTGCCTAGATCAAGCGTTTGGATTTTCCTAGCCAAGAGGATGGACTTGTGATTGTTAGGGTTAGGAAAATCTAGCCTATAGGACGAGCTTGAGCTAAGAGGAAAGTAGCCAATTGATCACAATGCTCAATTTACAACAGATTGCACAAAGGAGCTTAAGTGTTTTCTCAAGTATAGCAAGTGTAGCAAGTGGATTTTAGTGTCCTAAGGCTTGTCCTATTTATAGGAATGGTCAAAGGAAGCTTAAGGACGTTCTAGACAACTTCTAGGGGGTTCTAAGTGCTTAACTAGCCGTTAAGGGTAAACTAGTTGCTTTTGCAACGGCTAGTTACTTTTTCTGCAAAGTATGTCAGAGATCGTCTCGGTCGAGGAATGGTCGACCGAGACACCTCTCGGTCGAAAGCTTGTCGACCGACAGGTTCTCTGATTTGCCACTTCTTTATAACTACTTGTCAATTGTTTAACGGCTAATTCCAGAGATAGTCTCGGTCGAATAGAGATCGACCGAGATACATCTCGGTCGAGGGTATGTCGACCGACAGGCTTCTCTTGGACTAAGTAGTTTACAGATGTGTCTAACGGCTACTTGGATCTTTCTCGGTCGAGAGTGTGGTCGACCGAGAGTGTCTCGGTCGAGGAGTTGGTCGACCGAGATAGTTCCTATTTTAAGGTTTCAAGTTAGGCATTATTATATGTGTGAGTGTGCATAGGTGATCCTATTGAATGGATGACTAAGGTGTTTAGCTAGGGATAATCCAATGCTTGATTTACATGCGATTCTAAGTACTTGTACATTATATTTCTGTACAAGTTTTTACAATGATTACATTTGCATGAAAATATAAATATTTCTTTGTTGGATTTCCCTTGTAGTGTTGTCATCCTGCACACTCAAGTAGCTCGTTAGATAAATAAGAATGAAATGTTTGTCATAATCAAAACAAAGGGATTTTATAGATGTCCATTTAGCCAACATGAAGTAGGGCCACACACATCATATAATAAAAAAGAAGGTGTCCTTCACCATTTAGGTCAGAGAACATCATAATGTTACAGATTTCATACATCCACTAGGGTTGAAAGTAGTAAATAGGTTAAGGAAACATCATCACAAGGAGTCGCATTCTTACATTAGGTGTTATGAAACAACCATAGCCACATGGGATTAGGGGTTGACTATAGAGTGATATAGAAGTGCATAAATTACTAATTTCAAGGTATGGGAGTCTTATATGTCATAAGGGTATTAGGTTAGCAACTTTAGGGCAAAAATACATCATCAAAGTCCAAAAGCATGTCACTTTATGCAATTAGGGACATTCAAGAAATTCGAGTGATTAGGACCCTCCATTAGTTTAAAAGTACATAAAAGTTATATATATATAATCATTAGATACGTATAGGAGCATCAAAGGCCCCATGTTTATCACAATCAAGCACTAAATGGAGTCATCATGACCAAAATCGCATATTTTAGCAAATAAATGGAATAGGAAGAGTATTTAGGGTCTTCAGAGATGTCCATGTTGTAGGCCTATTCGAGATGATCAATTTCGTATATTATTTGCCCTATTTGGCAAAAGGAGGAGGGAGATATGATTTTTCCAATATTTGCATTCACAACTATATAGGAAAAGGGGGGAGGGTGTTACCTATATTATCTATACTACTACAAAAAGAGCGAGTTTGATGCTATGCTCTCTTTGATTCACTCTCTTCTCTCATTTTTTCAAGAAATTTTGCTTGTACAAATATTTATTCTCACTCTCCTATCAACTTTTATTATCTTTAATTCTGTATTTCTCTCTCCATCCCACAGAAACGGTTCCTTGATTCTCTCCTTTCAAACAACCAATACAAATATCTTTTACCGTAGAGACCTTTTCAGATTTCCAACAAATTTTATATGTCACATGCACGTGTACTTGTGCGTGCACTTGTTTCATGACAAAAGTCGGTCGTTGATTGTTGATTCTTGATCCCGCGGCTCTAACTTCACGCCCGAAGCAATGGACCTGGCGTGTGTAACGGTCAGCTACTTCTCCTGGCCGCTCGGGTGGGAGACTTGACCGCGTCTGAGCGGTCGGCCATTTCTCGAGTCATTGAGCTCAAGGTCCAGCCGTTGCTCACCATCCAGCGGCCCCCCGGTCGGCTCTCACCTGCGCCTTGGATCTCATCCATTCGCGGCTCGATCCACAGTGCCTGTCTTTTCGTCCTTGTTGCCCCCTCGCAGCGTGAGAGCCGAACCTGCGGCGGAAGCCCAGAATACGAGCTCGCCGGAGAAAAATGACGAGGGGGAAGGAATGGTTTCCAAGCCCTAGGAATGAGCCATGCCTTCTCAGGAGGACATGGCGGATTCACACCGGTCATTAGATCTTCCCAAAGGGGCTAGTAGAAGAATAGCCCAACATAGGGTTTTATGGCGGCGCCATCCAACACGGGTAGAAACTGGGTAGACCTGTCAAATTGGGTCAAAATCCGTGGGCGCCCATGGGTCGACCCGTTTAAGTTGGGTTTGGGTGGCGAAATTTGTCACCCGTTAGAAATCACCCAAACCCATACCACCCGTTTATTTAGTGGGTTTCACGGGTGATCCGCGGGCATCCGCGGGTGCCCATTAATCTAAATAATATATTAATATAAATATATTATCTATATGACCCTTAAGACATGCAACACCTGTACATTTATCAATCAACTAAATTGACGACGTGTAATGTAAACAATATAAAGAATTAAAGTCTAACTTTCTTTATTGATATCCTTTGTTAATTGTTTACACTAGTGGAAACAAAATCGTTAGCTTCTATATTATTTTTATGCTAATGAATATATAGTATAATGCATGTTTTATATTCAATTATAACAATTATATTCTCTTTCTGTTCACTTTATGTATTGGACAATCATAAGAACATGAAACATCAAGAACTTTTAGCATAAGATGACAGAATATAGTGTTGTTATGGTAATATGTTATGCTATTTGTAACATCTATATCATTTAGTTTTTTTTATTGTACATTGCATAAATAGTTGTTTTTCATTTTGTCTCTTACATTTTATTTCAAAACATCATAATATATATTACATTGTGTTGGACACAAAAAGTAGTGGAAGCTTGCCCTCATTTTGTTATGTTTACACTGAAAGTTATTAATGAATCATTCTACTCTTTGTCGTAGTGTAGAAACAAGCAATATCTTTTCACTGTGCACATATTATATGGGCACCCGCAGGCGACCTGCAACCCGCTGGGTCGGGTTTGGGTGTGCTACTTCCCCACCCGTTTAACATTGTGTCTTTTTAACCCGTACCCGCGAGACCCAAACCCGCATCGACCCAACCCACCCACCCGTTTGACAGGTCTAAACTGGGGTGGTGTTCTGGGTGCATATTCGAGAGGAAAACAAGGGAGAAAAGCAAGAGGGTGCCGAGATGAGGGGGTTGAGTTTTTATTCGGGCAAAAAGAAAAAAGAGGGGGCAGCGCTACTTGCGTCGACAAAGGGTGCGGAGCTAGTGACAACTCCAATCCCGTTGGATCAAGATCCAACGTCTCATGATAGATCGGTGTTGAGTTGCGAGGTGCATGGGCCACATGTACTCGCGCCCCATATTGGGCCCAAGGGGGTCGGCCCAACAACAGAGAAAAAGTACAAAAGAAGGAGCTAAAACACAAGTTAATTCACCAAACTTCAAGACTTCATAACTTGGGCCACAAATGTCCGATTGGGGTATTTTTGCATCGTTGGAATTAAAATTGAGAGCTCTACGACATTATATATACTAAGAATCTAAAAGATCATAGTGATGGAGTCTAATTTATATTGCATGATGATGACATGTTAATGGATGATACTTAGCTCAAAAGTGCAAATTAAAGTCACACATTGTTAAATTGATCGTTGTAGTGGCTAAATTGGAAAATCGTAACTATACAATATGAAATTACTATCAAATTGAGTAATATGCCACTTGACAAGAGAGAAAAGGAAAAAGATAGGAGAGGGAAAAGTTAGGTTGTCACACAAAAACTAGGGTGATTGGGTTTCACCACCATTGTTTACACTTGTCCTCTCAGTGCACCAAAAACAAGCATAACATTGAGAACACGTATATCCCCCTATCGGAATTAGGATTAGATATAGACAAATATCACTCTAGACTCCCTGTCGAGTTTCCTAGAGATCGTACACCCATTGCCTCAGAAAACACCCATTTGACTTTCTCATCAAAGATTTAACAAGAACAAATTGACATCCTAGATCATGGGTTCAAAGTTCTCTACAACCAAAATCCCTATAAACATGTATACCTTCTGATCGGACAAGTATACAAGCATAAAATGATTGATTCAAAGTGCAACAAGCTTCATACAGATTCAGATACAATAAAAGCACAAAAGTGGGTAGTGGGGCTACTCCCCACATCCTAGCATAAAAACCACTCGCTCCTCATAACGAGATCATAACAAACAACGGAAAGGAAAGAGATGCCCTCTGGGGGAGAGATGCAGGCTTGGTATGTGCTACAACATCCTTCATGCCTGGATATGGGGCTGATCCAAAGCATCGGTAGGATACACCCAAGACTATCATCGGGTGAACATTCTTCTTCATCATCGTTCTTTCTTACATATTATTTGTAGATGAAGAACCAATAGGTGGAAGGATGTGGCAGAATCATGGTCAATCTTCCTCTTTTTAGATCATGAGGTCGAGACTAAATGGAGTAGTGGTTGTTGGTTGATATGTTCATCAATCGAAGGAAACCACTGAAGGGGATCATCTTCTTGGAACATGGTGTGGATTTTGGCAGTCTGGAGACTGTAGAAGAGATGCCTCCCAGTGGAGGCTAGAGGCTTGTATTTATAAGTGGCTAATTAGGGTCTGGAACTTCCTCTAGTGATGATAGTGACAAGAGGAAGACAAAGGGTTGTATGACCCTCAGTATTTCCATCAGTGAGGGCACATGGGAACTTCATCGATGGACAAGCACTAGAATTTTGGGAAGAAGCACCCCCCAGAAAACCAAAAGAGAAGATTGCATGACAAGATAAAGGAAAGTTTTCCAAGTAGAAAAATTACCAGCTCCTTCTTTGGACTTATCAACGATCTGGTGCAAGACAATCATCATTTTATGGGAGCGGGATTTTCATTGATGAAGTAGAGCACCCATTGGTAGGCAGTATTGCATCTTTATGGGATCACAAGAGCAATATCTCCATTGAAGGGTTGTCCATCAATGGACAAAAGCAGAGATTCCATCAGTCAGCGATTCCAGGTCGATCGTTGGTAGATGTTTTGTCAGTTTCCATGTGTAAGAGTACATGAAATTGAAAACATAACACATATGGCTAAGAGACCCAACTTCATGAGATCACATAGCACATCTATCACACCCCCTTTGAATCACGGTATTGATGACACGCAAGTTTGGAAGGCAATGTTGGATGGAAATTTCTCTACCTGCACAACCTATCATATCCTCATATAATTAAGGGACCAAAAGGTAGAAGGAGAATGGATTTTTCTATGGAAAACTAGGTAGCGGACGAAATTAAACATTTCATGTGGCTGCTTTCTCACGATGCACTCCTAACCAACAACAAGTGAGTCCATCGGCATATGGCTACATACCCAATCTGTGGATGTTGTCAAGAGCAGGAGGAGATGAGCCTCCATGCCGTCTGGGATTGCAGATATGTCAAACCAGTATGGGAAGGCTTGTTACAATACCGGCTCAGACCAAAAAATTTTGACATGAATCTGAGCAACTGAATACGTCGAGGCATCAAGGAAAAAGATGATCAACATAGTCAGTTCATGATTGCATGTTGGTACATATGGAACTGTAGGAACTACCATATCTTTGAACAAAATCTGAAACCTACTGAGCATCTCATTAGGTACATAAAGAAGGAAACTGACATCTCAAAGAAGGCATGGCAGGCGAATGAGGAGGTGAATGATGGATAAACTACACAATTACAAGAGGAGAGGTAGAGTCCACCAACCACCGGTAGGCTGACAATGAATGTAGATGCCGCTTTGATCCAAAGGAAGTGTGTTGCAACAATGATTATTAGAGATGCTATCGGTAGCTGGATAGTAGGTCATGGTTGGTCCTCATCGGCAGAACCAACTTTTCATATGGAACTATTCACCATCTATCTTGCCTTATAGAAGGCTAAGGAGTTAAATATAGAAGCTATGGAGATTGGAATAGATTGTAAGAAGGATGTACTGATGTAGAATGAAGACCCATCTACAAATCCAAAGCATGCCTGAATCATATATATGAGTCAGCGATACCTAGAAGAAAATGGAAACTTCTATCTAAAGCATTTTCATAGAACTTACAACAGATCTACGGATGGTCTTATAAAATACCATCTAGGGAATAAGAGAGGACCCTTTCAGTATATTAGGCCTCCATAACAAATCAAAGAGTGGTTATATAGTGATACTTGTAACAGTAGTAGTACTACCACATTTAATTCACATGTTAGTCATTGTATTACTTCTATGTTTTCTTTGCCTGCAAGAGGAGAGTTGGATGAATAGATGATCTTCTGACTTTCTCAGAGAAAACATGCATGGATGCAAATAAGAATTTGAATCTAATCAGGCTATAAATGGCTTTGCCTACTCTAGAAATGATTTTAAAAAATTAACAAAATGTAATGTTTGTATGCAATGATATGATCTTAAAACAAACATTTCCATACACTAAGTGTCTTAAAAAAATTCCTTCACAGAACGTGGGCAACAAATGGACTGTCAACCCTTTCTAGATGGTGACGCCTATCAATCTGAATACAAAATTATTAGATGTATATGATGAACCATAATATTCCTATTCATTATGTTTTGAAGGAGTTCAAGAAGAGAAATGGTTTCATCATCAAAAACCCCAAAGTTATCAAAGGCAAAAGGAAGAAAATGATGATTATTTTCCTTACAAGCGGGTTTATGCTTATGAACCTTTTGTCTTGCAGCGACAATGGCTATCTGGCCTACTTCAAAGTTGTTCAAATGGATGTCTGTCAGTGGGGGAAACACCAGTGAGGTCCATGTGTGTGTGTTTGCCATCTTTTTAATCAAATAGTAAAAATTTAAAATAGAAAGGTGTGGATGGAATAAGATATGTGTCGCCCACCCTCCAACCTGAACTTAGATATTTTATCATCCCTGAGGGAACATTAAATTCAAAATAATGGGGAAGAAATATGTGGGTATCAACTAGGAGATATTGGCATCTCAAAGAAGGTTTGAGTGAAAAGAATTTTGACAAGTGTTGGGACATTGAACATAGGAGCTTCATAGTTCACCTAGAGATTGGGTGATCATGGATGCTCATAGTGGCTTTCTGGATTATTAAAAGGATATTTCTTTTCACTTTGCAAACCATGTAGTAAGATCCACAATTCTTCCTCCATCAGTAGAAGAAGTGTTGATGTGTGTGAATCAAGAAAGAAAAGCCACATAATACCAGTGGTACCTATTTGGTGTCTTTTGAATTAGCTCATCCACAAAAATAGGTGGTGGATCACCTTAATAAAGATGAAGGTAGTAGGTTATGAATCCATCATCTGTAATGCCAACTATGGTGGATCGGGTGGGGATCTAGCTCGGGCTTCTTCGCATCACCTAATTTTTCATGTAGAAGATATGATTCTAGAATGCGAGGAATCAACCCATCAGTAAATTTAGCTAGGCAAAAGTCTTTATGTGCTTGTGTGTCCTGCTTGAATATCATCCAATCATTATTGGGGTGAATGTGGGAATTATGATCCTTAACTACGTTGGGATGTTGCTATGGTTTCTCCATGTAGCATGTACCCAACTCATCAATAATCCTAGAAGGAACTATATTGAAAAAATAAGTATTATAGTCACTTAGGCATGTAAACTTCCTATAGTGGTGGAAGGTCCTCATTTGGTTCTGCCTGATATGTGAGTGGAGTGTACAACATTTATTGAAATGGCCCCTCTTCATCTAAAACATACAAATTTGATCTTGAGGTTGGTTCTTCATAGTCCATATTATAGTCAACTAAGGTTGGTTATCATTGAAAATGTCTAGATCAAGGTCTACAATAAGGGAGGGTAGTGGAGTTTTAGGTTCTACAGCCATGCAATGTCCATGTTCTTACTGAGACTTTTTGTTTTGATGTACTAAATCCTCAAGCATAGAGAAGGATGCAGTACAAGTATACATGTTGCATTCTGGCTGCAATTCCTCAGTCTATGTAGTTTTTAACGAATCCAACATTTTTATACTATGATGGTATCATCTTATCATCATAAAAAATTATTGTCTTCAGCTACTCATCTTCCCTTGGCACATTCTGGTTGACCTTCCAACTCCTTAGTGATAGAGCCTACAACACATGCTAGGCTATCAACTAGTCTTTTGCTATGAGCTTCTTCAGTAAGCATTTTCTCAAGGATGGCTACTCTATCACTCATAGTGGGTGAAGGCTAATCTTCATAGTACTTCTCTTCATTATCAGCTCCGCAATATTATTGAACATAGTCTGTGACAAAGAGAAATTGATTGTCATAGCATGGTGGATGATAATATCCTTCATAATATTGTTGATTGCAGTCCACTTTATTTCCATATTGAAAAGGTGTGGTGCTATATGTGAAGGCCTTCTCACGAAGCACCAATTTGAATATTGGGATAGATCAAGGTAGGTTGTCATGTCATGATTGAAGTGACTGCATATTTGGCACATGTTCAAATTGGTGACCCGGCCACTCCATATCATTTGAATGCCTGAAAGATAGACAATTAGTTTTTTAGACTGAAAGAGAATCAAATTCTAGAATATTTTCAATATGATCAAATAAAAAAGAAAAATACTAACTAGTTATAAAAAAAAAAATATCAATAGTTTTTTTGTCTTGGATAAATGCACCAAATTTTATGTGGGATTTATTTGCACAGAAAATTCACTAGAGATATGAATCCCTAGCTTTTACCAAAAAAAAAAAACACAAAAATCCCACCCGCAAGAGGAAAGACCTTATCATGGTATGGATAAGGATTGAACCCAAAGTACAACATGTTTAAGAACTTATTGATCAATTGAATATGCTAGGAAGAGTATTTAAAACTAGGATTGCATTTTGATGGATAAACCAAATAAATAAATGATCTTAATCGAATCTAATATTGTCGATGGATGGAAACACTAAGTGAGTGAGTTTCACCGTCAGTGGTTATAGAGTTTCACCATCAGTGGTTACACACATTCTCCCACTACACCAAAAACAAGCAAGGAATATAACACTGAGGCCATAAATCCCCCTTTAGGAATTAGGATTAGACCTAGAAAACAATCACTCTAGGCTCGCCATCGTGTTATCTAGACTTCCTATACCCATCTCCTCGATAAACACCTATCTAAAGATATCAACAAAGGTTTTACAATAACCAATCAGCATCGTAGATCTTGGGTTCAAAGTTCTCTACATTGAAGATCATAATAAGCATGTAAACATGTTGATCAGACAAGCATACAAGTATAAAACAACTAATTCAAAATGCAACATGGTTCATATAGACTTAGGTGTGATGAAAGAACAAAAGCGGGCAGTGTGGCTACTCGCCACACCCTACCATAAGAAATTACTTGACCTCATAGCAAGATCATAAAAACAAGGTAAATGAAGGAGAGAATACATGGTATATGTGGGTAGAAGAGATGTAGTCTTGGTGTGTGCAACGACATCCTTCATGCCCAAAAATGGGCATAATCCAATGCAGTAGTAGCACCCAAGACTATCATCGTGTGGCCATTCTTCATTTTCCTTATTCCTTAGATTTGATCTGTGAATGAAGAACCAATAGATGGAAGGATGGTGGTATAGCATCTGTCATTCTTCCTCTTTCGAGGTCAGAAGGCCGAGCCTAAAATGCATATTGGTTTTTAATTGATATGGTCATCGACTGATGCAAACTACTAATGGGGATTGTCTTCTTGGAGAAGATTGTGGATTTTTGCATCTTGGTGGTCGGAGAAGAGATTCCCTCTAATGGAGGCTAGAGGCTTGTATTTATATGTGGTCAGCTAGGGTTTACAACTCCATCTACTAACACAGGTTGTGAGAGGAAGACAAAGGGTCACATGAACCTTAATATACCGATCAGTAGGGGTGTGTAGGAACTTCACCAGTGGACAAGCATTGGAATTCCATCAATGGTCAGGTGCAGGATCATGATCGCTAAATGGGAGCATGATTCTCATCAATGGAGAAGAACACTCATCGGTAGGCAATTTTGTGTCTTTGTAGGAGCGCGAGAGAGGTATTTTCATATGGGGGTTGGCCTTTGGTGGGAAAAATCAAAGATTCCATCGGCGTGTGATGCTAGGTCTATCATCAATAGGTGTTTCATTGGTGGGCATGCACAGGAGTCTAGTCAGTTGACATGGGCAAGGTGACCATCAATATACATTCCTTGAGTCAGTCATCGATAGAGCATAAAGCTCATCGATTGACAAGTAAAGGATTTTCACAAGAGGGAAAATGCATGTATTTCTCATCGTCCATCATGTGGGATTTCTATCGGTGGTTAACTGATGGAAAGTAAAAGTGAGTGGAGCAACAAGATGCCAGGAAGAAGCAAACCTGCCCCAAGGGGGTTATTGGAGTGTGGTCAAGATCCTGCACCAATGAAGTTTAGACCGTATGTCAACCGATGAAGGGATGGATCAATGACAATCTTGTATGTTTATAAAAAAAATATCTTGTTCCCTCTAGTATATTAGGGGGACAACTTTATCCTACGATAGTGTGTATAAAATGAAGCTCAGCCTACCATTAAATCAAGGAATTAGACAAAGACCATAAAAATTAAAATGAATTTAAAGAAACATAACTGGAAGAAAACTCTAATGTAAATTTGGGAATATGAATGAAAATATAAACTAAAATGCAACTAAAACTAGGATAATTTTACATTCGTAATCAAGCCAAATTTCAATCTAATATAGTGGTCAATGATATATTCTTGAATTTGGATTGCCTCTAAATGCTAGTCTTAATAATGTTTCTCTAGAAGAGAAATTGAATGTTTTGTATTCTAGAATGAACGAATATATTATTAAAATCCTTAACCAGATATATTGTACTATGGAAGGAAGTGATTTTATCTATTTTAGAGGGAAACCCAATATCAAACACTGAGATATTTTCCCACGTATTAAAAACAAAAACCTATTGTCCTATATAATTAGGTATATATGGGAATTCAAAGTCTCAAATGGGGTATCAAATAAATGTATGAATATTTGCCATAGTAAATTACACACTTTCAATTATTTAAGGAGAAGATACTTACAAATATTGTCCATGTTTTTAATATTTTAAGGTGATTATGAAGACATTAATAATGTTATCATGAAGTGTTGCTATGCCAATGAGATACAATCAACTAGAAATAAAAACTTTCATACTGCTAGTATTGTTTCTTATTATAATAAAAAACTAGTTTCCAAAGATAAAAAAATTCACCTCCTTTACTATAAAAAAGATTTGGTTGATAATTTTGAAGCCCTACAACTAATGAAATCCTACTTTTATCTTCACCATTAATATTTTCATATTCATTTGCTTGTGTTATAGTATCTAGCCAATTTTCCTCCTTTTTTATCTTTTGATCTTCTAGAATCCCCTTTGTACATATAGTTAGCAAACATTTTGAGGCATATAATTTGTATAAAAATATTTTTATACCCAACATCCACTGGAAATAAGAAAGGTGACTATCTTAGATACTCAATAAGATTATTGTGAGCTTGTACTTGTATTTTCATTATCTTTCCATATGTGCTTAAGTTTCTTACAAACAAAACACATATGTTTTCTTTTGGCTCCAAAATACTTTTCATCCTCTTATTTGAAGAATCCCTTTATTTCCTTTTCCATTATAGATGACCAGCTAAAAACTCTGATTACTCTTGCCTATATATCTCCTCTTGACCATACACAGTAATGAGTTCCCTGGATGTCCATGTTTCCTTGTTTTGATGTAGGATGTAATGTCTTGGTCATTTTAATTACCATGGGCACAATAAATACCTTAAACAATAAAACATCCATTCATAATATCAATTTTAGTAAGTTGTATATACATTCTTTTTTATTTTAAGGTATGATATAAAAGGTATGATTAAATATTCTAGTCAATTTATTATACATGCTTAGACCATGAGGACATCCACCCCTCTAATAGCATGTATAATGTAATCCCTTTCATGATGTTCTAATCTCATGTCTTGGTTGAATCTCATGCTTTTATGAACCTTAACCTTGTCAGCCCTATTATGAGTCTATTGACCCTAAATTGTGCATATGCGACAGTTATAATCGTAAGAATTAAATGAGATATCAAAATAAACTAAAACTTGGATTGCACATTCATTATGAACCCTAATCAATAAAATATCATCAACTATGAGCCAACTTGGAACCTAAATTGACAAAAACCCTAAAAACGGGGCTAACTAGTGTTAATGATGAGAATCTAATACATGCATGTAATCTAGTTCTTAATTCGGTTTTTCTTGTGATAAATATAGTCAAGGATAGGTAATTAATCTCTAAATCGGTTATGGGCTCTAATTAATTATATGATTATGATTTTCTTGTTTGAACCTTGATATGTGTGTACGTTAGTTTACTTTCTTGAATATTGCCATGCAATATTGTAGTACTATACTTGATGATTTCACTCGTTGAATTTATAACTTACATATATAATTAGATCTCCATTACACAAGCCTTGTGCACTTGCAAGCATGCTTGGAGTAAGGAACCAAGGCTAGGCATCCTACATGAGTTATCAATTTAGGAACAGACCATATCGATCAATAGGGTTAGCTAATGGAACTGAGCCTTAAACACCCTCATGGACCCCTTCCATTGGGAAGTAGGACAAAGGCCTTATGATAAATGATATTGCTAGTATAATTGGAGTAAAATGACTAAAATATGGGTTTTCTCATTTTTCTAAGTACTTAACTCTTTTTTTTCTTATTTGTTTACTTCTAAAAATCTTTTCAATTTTGCAAACCGTAGATGTATTTATCTTTCTTCAATGTACTCAACACCTTGTGTGTTGACTTGCTGGTTTATCGTATGTTTTAGGTTCATAGATAGCTTGGGAGAAGTGTTCTTGTGAGAAATTTTTCAATTTGTACTTGTTGTACGATCCTAGATTAGTGTACATCATCAGAGTTGTATAATGTACTCTAAAAGTATAGATAACATTATGTAATAAACAATGTTGCTATATATACATTTATGGAATGTTGAGATATTGTTGATGGTTTCATATCGTTATTTGTTCATGTATGTTAAACAATTTACACTTCTTCATGTTGTCTTTGGTATTCATTTAGTTCATTGGGTTTGTATTTGAGCTCCATGACAACTTCCATGCTAGCTAAGTGTCCATTAATTAGACATCATTCCAATCAACATCCTTCCCATATTGAGAACTTAATGGATTAATTGTAAGTAAAAGACCTCTAATCATGAGAAATCTAGAGTCTTTTTCTTCTAATTCATCAAGTGACCATTGATCATATCATTTATCAAATCATGTATTGACATTTTTCATGAATCTAGTCAGAATTCTTGTGATCAACTGGGTATGTTAAGTATAGCAATGAATCATCTTTTTTATATCTTGACATACATAGGACGTTACTCGTAGATCTAAGATGTTTTACTGTGTTCTCTCACTATAGGGTGACCTTTATAACCTTTCGGACAAATTTGTGACTAAGGTTACACCCATAGTTCATATTGAATTGGTTCTAATTTCAATGTTTATTCACATATTTATAATTAAATCATCAATCATTTTCATTTGACGCTTGTCATGATTTCATTTGTTGGGAAAATGGATCAATGATGAGTGCTCTATACATGGAGCTTCAACACTTCTCAAAAGTACCAAAAGTAACACAAACACTAAGATCATAAAATCACAAAAATGAACAACTACCTTGCCTAACAATGCTATAAAAAGATTGAGAGTGAATAACACAATGAGTGTCATAGGTGGGAGGATGGGACATATGGTTAGGTAAACCAATAACCTCGTACAAAATCTCAAATTGTCCCACATATGTGGATCTAATATTTCCATTTACCTTGTACCTCACAACATATAGGACTGCCTAATCTTTAGGATCATATAGTTAGCTATCACGAAACTAACATCCAATCTCTTCATGTCATCATATATCTTATGTGGGTATTAAATAACTTTCATCCTTCTCTTGATTAATTGTGTATTGTCTATCATCATCTATACATCATCATTCTTCATCATCACACAATCTCTAATGTGATCCCAATGTAGCAGAGAATGGAAATGTTGGTTGTCGAGTACTTCAAATAATGACTTGTTAGATATTTTTATAGAAAAACTCAACCAACAAAAGGTACTTGTCCCAGGAGCCTCCTTAGTCTATCACACAATCATGTAAAATTTCTTATTGAATACATATTATCTATTCTGTTTGACTATCCATCCATATGTGGGTGGTCAGATATGTTTTAAAATAAAAATTGGAACCCATCATGTCTCGTATCTGCCTCCACAACATGATGTGCAGTTTGGGTCATGGTAGGAAACTAAGATGCTTCAAACTACATGTAATTGAATTATCCAATCGACATCAATCTATTCCATTTTAGCTATCTTATACATGCTTTTCAAGAATAAAAGTGATCTGACTTGGTCAAGGTAATCAATGACAATCCAAGCCACATTTTAATCACTATTTGAGCTAGGAAACCTAGTAACAATGTCCATCATGATCTTATCTCACTTCCACTTTAGGATCTGAAGAAGATTTACTTATTACCAAGTCACTAGTGCTTGGTAATGATCTATCAGTGGTTCAAACACTTCACAATGAACATGGATATGTCTTTCTTCATATTCCTCCACTAAAAACCCCATTGCAAGTCCTTATACATCTTCCACATGTCTAGATGAATTATGTACCTAGAACCATGGGATTTGGTCAGAACTCACTGTCTCAAGTTATCAATATCATGTTTTTGTAGTGTTATAACAATATTATAGCATCCACTCAACTAGGATTGTGGTTTTTGGGTTAGTGACGTCATCACCACAAGCTCACGACTAGAAAATTAGTGGAAACAATATTTATATTCATTGAAGAGTCATGTTCAGACTAGCTATGTGATACCTTAAATTTCCCATAAAAACATCATTTGATATTTTCAACCTATAACTAAAAAATATGCTCCAAACTCTTCTAAACAAAACAACATATACTAGCAAAAACAAGATCCTTCTTTCAGCATAGGGTGTCACAAACTACATTCTCTCGACCAATATGGTACA
The DNA here is from genome assembly GCA_963693085.1 of Alisma plantago-aquatica. Lineage (NCBI taxonomy): Eukaryota > Viridiplantae > Streptophyta > Magnoliopsida > Alismatales > Alismataceae > Alisma > Alisma plantago-aquatica. The sequence goes on along the minus strand of OY856409.1, from coordinate 859,934,868 downwards.
TGATGGTAGACTCATAGTCCTTTAAGTATTCCATCAATTGTGTCTATCAAGCTTCAAATCATTTTCATCAATATGTTCCATATAGTCTTATCATTTGAGAAAACTTCAAACTAAACATTGTACAAATAGTGCTATAGCATGTATTGTAGCATTCAACTTTAAGTAATGTGTTTTCCAATGTTCCTAATTTGGCTTCAGCTAGTGTGATGTGTAGGTGATTACCTTCCCTTATTGCATCAGTACACAATCCAAACCTTTCTTAGAAGCATCCACAAATAAGTCTTAGAGTATGTCTTCATTTGATAAGGAAAGAATGAGAGTAGAGGTCAACTATATATATAGATATAGTAAAATTGATGCACAATTAGGAGTGGGAATGAACTTGCCTTCTTTGTGTGTCATCATTATTGAAGGGAGAGACAACTTGAAAGAAATTTTGAATGAATATTCTTTAGTATCCAACAAGTTTAAGGATGATATCATTTATAAGGATTTTCTAGGGCCTATCAAAATGTCACATCCTTGACCTTAGTTGGACCAACACCAATGCTAGCAACAACGTTCACATTGCACATGAAAATGAATCCCTTGAACCAAAAATCACACTTCAATATCTTTGCATTTAGTTTGTGTTCTCCCAATGAATCCATCACACTAAGTAAATTCTCATGATGTTGCACCACCAACTTGGAATAGATGAGAATTGAATCAATGAAGACCAACATGAAGCAATCAATGGAAGGATGGAAGACTCAATTGATCAAGTACATGAAGGAGGTAGGGGTGTTTGTCATGCCAAAAGGTGTGACTAGAAACCTATATTCCTATAATTAATGAAATATTCATCCTTAATGCACATATCGAACTATTCATTATGTAGATCTATCTTAAGAAGATATTGCTTGAGTTCAGCTAATCAAATAGATTGTTAGTACATGACAAAGTATAATGGTTCTTGACCATCACCTCATTTAAAATTTATTAATCAAAGAAAATCCATACAAAACCATCTTTGTTCTCCATGGACATGGCAAGGGTTCCCTAGGAAGAGACCCTAGGGAAAATGAACTGCTTATCTTAAAGCTCTTAAATTTACTTCTTGAGATGAACTAGCTATGTAGGTGCCATTAAGTACAATGACTTTAAGATAGGAGTCACTTTAAGGAATAAGTAGGTAAACAACCCCATTTGTCAAGTGTGAGGGAATCCTAATAGTTTGTCAAGAAAGATGTCTATGAAGTCTCATGCCACGTCTATGTCATCCATATTGGATAGTGAGATGTCAAAAAATGCATATTCTAGGTAGGCTCTACATCCATAAGAGAAGAGTTTCTCACCCTTAGTTTTTGATGTGTTGAAATATTGATCATATTACTTTCTTCCTTTGATGCAGGAATGCTCACCATCATGGTGCAACAAGATAACCTCTTTTCCTTGAAAAATAATGCTATGTTGAACTTCATCTACCAATTTATCCCCATAATTACATTGAAATTAGTGATGTATTGGAGGATGAATTCAGACTCAAACATTTTTCTAAATATACAAAGATAGGTAGAGGGGATGATAAGATGAAAATAGAAGATCTTGCTACTAGGGGTAAGTGCACCCAGAATGTGATCTATATACACAAATTATAGTTATATAACTGATACAAGCTTGGAATATATGAAGATATTAGATGATTTTGAAATAAGGGTGATGTAATGGATTTTTTTTCAAGTTCACACTACCTTAAATCACTTTATTAACTTCAATGGTGTCCTCAATGTTGATGGCATAGATTCTCTTCTGCACCTCTCAACTAGGGTTCATCGTCATGATTATCATTTTTGTTCTACTAGAGATGGACATGGTGCTGCTCCAACGTTGTGGCTAGAAGACAAGCTAGGGTTGATCCTCTATAGAACTTTGGACACTTTTTTTGAATGTGCTTACCATGGCTGCACTAGTAATAATCAAGCTTACCATCATGTGCTTCAAGATTCCTTATCGATCACTTACCAAGGGGTTGAACTTGATGACATGATTAGTGCCTAGCACACATCTAGTAATCACTAGAATCCTTTCTCTTGTTATTATTTTAGTCATGGATCAGATCCTAGAAGTTGGGATACACATTCACAACTAACACATTGTCCACCATGTGCCTAAATTTGAGGGGGACATGAGGAACTAAGGTGCATATGGCATTCTAATTAAGGCCCTTCTAGAAGAGGGTGGCTTGATAGTCTTCCTCTAGGCTGATGGAATAAAACTCCAACAACACAAATATCAAAATATAATTACACACTAACAGGAACATGCTACTACTGTTGGCTAAATGGACATAAGTAAATCTCTTTGTTTTGATAATGACAAACATTTCATTCTTGTTGATCTAACGTGCTACTTGAGTGTTTCAGGGATGAGGTGGATGACAAAGCACTAGGGAATCTATATGCTTGAATGCTTGTAAATTTCATAAAATGTAATCAATTGTAAACTTGTACAAATATATAATGTACAAGTACTTAAACATCATGTAAATCAAGTGTTAGATCTTCCCTAACTAATCACTACACCTAGATAGGTCATCCCCTTCAATAGTGACACATATGCACACTCACATACACACTTAGTACTTTAGTTGAAACATTAAAACAGGGTCAATCTCGGTCGACAAACTCCTCGACCGAGACACTCTCGGTCGACAAGCTTCTCGACCGAGAAAGACCCAGGTAGCCGTTAGACACAGCTGACAAGGTAGTTGGGAGTTAGAGATGAACGTTGCAAATACTTGATCCAGAGAGCCTGTCGGTCGACAAAACTTTGACCGAGTAGGTATCTCGGTCGACAATTTCTCGACCGAGATGGACTCTGACAGCAACTGCATAATTAATTAACTAGTTGTTGCTAATGCAACTAACTTATACCTAACGGCTAGTTAAGCACTTGGAAACCCCTAGAAAGTGTCTAGAACATCCTTAAGCACTTGTAGGTCATTCCTATAAATAGGACATGCCTTAAAACACCTAAACTTACTTATTCTACACTTGAGCAATCCTTGAGCATATACTTGCATTAGCAACCTGTTTTGAGAAAATTGAGCAATACTTGCAATTGGCTACTCTTCACCTTGCTCTAAATTCGTGTCCTATAGGCTAGTATCTCCTATCCAAAGCAATCACACTTCCATATACATTGGTTAGGAGATCTACATGCTTGATATAGGCAAATCAAGCCTTGTGCTTAAAAAGGATAAGTTGTAATTTCCATTTTCCTTTCTTGTTCACTTTCATTGTTTGTACTCTCCTTGCTACTCCTAGGTTGGAGGCTGCGGATTGGAGAGGGTCGTGATCTTCTTGGTGAAGAAGGAGGCTTTGAACTACTTCAAGAAGGCTGGTGCAACGGGAGGTTACTTCTAAGAGGAAGGCTACTTCAAGGGGGAGCTTGGAGTTACTTCAAGAAGGCTACCTCAAGTTGGTGCATCTACTTCAAAGTGAAGGCTGTTCAAAGGGGTGTAAGAAAGTATTGTATTTTGTGTAATTCCTTGTGAAGGTAATAAAATTAATACTTTCAAAATCCCGGTTGGGTAAGCAACCGGGTAGTGGACTGACTGCCTTAGTATTTGCTAAGGTAGGAACCACTCTAAATCCCTTGTCTCCTTCTTACTTTTTCATTTGTGGTTGTTTGAGTTAAATAATTGTTAAAATTACCTTAAAACCCTATTCACCCCCCCCTCTAGTGGTTTTTCAATTGGTATCAGAGCAGGCTTCAAGGAACCCTAACCAAGTCTTGAAGAATGGGTGATGGGTTGCTCAACAACCTCAACCTTGAAGGGACACTTGTGGCTAGACCTCCGGCATTCGATGGAACTAATTACACCTACTGGAAAAGAAGAATGCAATTTTATTTCCAAGGGATTAGTTGGGATCTATGTAGGATGGTGTCAACCCCCTATGAGCTTCCTCAAGTAGAATATGCAGCTTGGGACACCAATACGGTAAAATCGGCTCAAATGAATGCAAAGGCTGTAAGTATTCTCTATTGTTCAATTTCAGTAGGAGAATTTAATAGGATATCAAATTGTGAAACAACCTATGAAATTTGGCATAGACTTTCCATAACTTTTGAAGGGACTGTTCAAGTCAAGAACTCTAAAATTGGAATGCTTAAACAAAAGTTTGAACATTTCCGTATGGATCCGAATGAATCCATTAGTGATATGTATGCAAAATTCTCTTCTATTGTAAATGGTTTGAATGCTTTAGGAAAAGTTATTAGTGAGGAAGATCAGGTATCAAAGATCCTCAGATCACTTCCTCCCAAATACAAGCCCAAGGTGACAGCCATTGAAGAAGCAAATGACATCACCCGACTGAGGATGGAACAACTCATTGGCAACCTAGAAGCTCATGAAGCAACCTTAGAAGAAGAAGAAAGAAGAGAATGTGAACTACAACAAGGGAAAAAGAAGGGTGTGGCTCTAAAAGCTTCAAAAAACATTACACCGGAAAGTGATGAGTCAAGTGAAGAAGAAGAAGAAGCCTTGATTGTCAGTGGTAAGAAATATAAAAGATTTAGATCTAAAAAAATTTCTAGTTCTTCCTCATCTCCTCCTAGGTGTTTTGAGTGTGGAAAGAAAGGACATCTAAAAAATGAATGCCCTAAAGCAAAGAAAGGAAAGAAAAGCTCACACAAAAAGAAGGGAGAAAAAGCTTATAAAGTTGCATGGGACGAGTCAAGTGAGAGTGAAGGTGGAGAAGAAAAGGTGGAATGTCTAATGGCAAGAGAAGATGATGAAGACTCTCAAGAGGTAAGCCTTCTTGACCTTCCTAAAGAAGAGTTAATTACTAGTCTGCAAGAAACTCATGATAAGTATGTTGAATGCAAAAAGAAACTAAAGAAGATTACCAAAACAAATGATGAGTTATATTCTAGATTAAACGATCTTTCTTCTGAAAAGAACAACATTGATCTTGAGAATCTGTCTTTAAAAACATCTTTAAATGACTGCAATAGAAAGTTACTTACTCTAGAAACAAATGTTGATCTTCTTTCTCAAGAAAAGACTGATTTGTTAGCTAAACTAAATGATTTTCAGACCCAACCAATTTTATGTAACCATCTAGACTATGACAATATTGTAAAAGAAAGAGACTCCCTATTATCTGATTTAGATCAAGCAAGAAAAGATTTACACAAGAAGATGGATGACATTTCTAAGCTACAAAGAAACCTAAATGACTTAAGAGGAAAAGACATCCTTAATAACATTCTGAAAATTTCCTCTAGTTTCAATGGAAGAAGAGGTTTGAGATATGCTCCAAAGAAATATCAACCCAAAAGAACTAAAGCATCCAAGACTCAAACTATGTTTGTACCTAAGAACACAATTCCTAGAAAGAGAAATGAAGTTTATTCTATTACTTGTCATTTTTGTCTACGTCTTGGACATTATTTATTTTCATGCCCTTATAAGACCAAGGACTCTGACTTAGTTTGGGTCCCAAAAACCCAAATTTAATAGATTTGAATGTTGAGATATGATCCAATGCTCATTTTTGCAAATTATATTGACTTATCTCAACTTAATAATAAGTTTCATGCATTATGGAAATTTTTCTGAACTGATGTACTGAAACAGAAACTCATTCGGTCGAAGTATTTTCGACCGACATTATAATCGGTCGAACTTTTTTCGACCAACCGGATGCCTGTAACAAATTAAAATCTACAGCAACAATCTGAGTGAAACAGAAACTTTTTCGATCGACGATTGATCAATCAAGAGAGGTGTCGGTCGAACTTTTGTCGACCGACTGAAGCTCTGAGTCAGATTTTTTATTCAGTCTGTAAATTAAACGCTTCTAACCATACCGGACCATCACATGGGTACCAAAACCTACATTTTAATGCAGGATTGGGTGGTCGACAGTGGATGTTCCAAACACATGACAGGAAACAAGGATGTGTTTCAAACTTTTGAAGAAAAGAAGAGTGGAACAGTCACCTTTGGAGATAATGGTAAAGGTAAAATCATTGGAATAGGTAACATCGGTACAAACCTCGAAATAAAGAATGTTTTACTCGTTGATGGTTTGCACCATAATTTAATAAGTGTTAGTCAATTATGTGATAGTGGATATGATGTTCTATTTAACAAAAATTGCTGCAAATTATTAATAGAAAACACTACAAATGTTGTTTATGAAGGAAAACGAGTTGGAAATCTTTATCTTCTTAGACCTAACTCTATGAAATCTGTAGTAGGAAAATGCTTACTTGCAAGTGAAAATGCTTTCCAACTATGGCATAAAAATTAGGACATGCTAGCTCACATGTTATCAAAAAGTTAGTTAAATATGATCTTGTTCGTGGTTTGCCTACTTTATCTTTTGATCAAATTGAAAATTGTGAACCATGTACCTTGGGTAAGCAAACAAAAACCTCTTTTAAACCCAAACATGTACTTAGCACCTGTAGATCCTTAGAATTGATTCATATGGATTTATTTGGACATATGAGGACACAATCTATTGGTGGCAAAAGATATTGTTTTGTTATTGTTGATGATTATAGTAGATATACATGGGTACATTTTCTTGCAACCAAAGATGACATTATTCATGTCTTTATAAAGTTTTGTTCCAAGGTTGAAAATCTATTACAAAACAAAATATGTACCATTAGAAGTGATCATGGTGGAGAATTTGAGAATCATTTATTTGAAGAATTTTGCACATCTCAAGGATACACTCACAACTTTTCTGCTCCACGCACTCCACAACAAAATGGTATAGTTGAAAGGAAAAATCGATCACTACAAGAAATGGATAGGACTATGATGCTCGAACATGATACACCTAAATCTTTTTGGGCTGAAGTTGTAAACACCGCATGCTATGTGTTAAATAGAGTAACTGTTCACTCCTATTTGAAGAAAACACCATACGAAATAATACATACTAAGAAACCTAGAGTTGACTATTTTCATACTTTTGGATCCACATGCTATATCTTAAACACTAAAGACGATAGAGATAAGTTTGATTCTAAATCACATAAAGCATTCTTCTTGGGATATTCTACCTCTAGCAAAGCATTTAGAGTCTACAACACTATTTCTAGAAAAGTTGAGGAATCTATTCATATTTCTTTTCATGAAAAGCTAAAATAAGAAAATCCTGAAATAGTTGATCTCACTCATCAAATCGAAAACTTATCCATACCCAATGATAGTGAGAAAAATACTACAAGCAATGACAACGCTGAAACACAACCTATACCTATACTCATTAAGGATCATCCTCAAGAATTAATTATTGGGAATCCCAATGATAAAGTCAAAACTCGTTCGTCTTTTAAGGATGTTGCAAACATGGCCTTTGTTTCTATTATTGAACCTAAGAAGGTATCTGAAGCTCTTAAAGATGACTATTGGATAATAGCAATGCAAGAAGAATTAAATCAATTCACTAAAAATGATGTATGGGATTTGGTTCCTAAACCACAAGATAAAACCATCATTGGAACCAAATGGGTTTTTAGGAATAAGCTAAATGAGGCAGGGGAAGTAATACGAAATAAAGCTCGGTTAGTAGCACAAGGATATAATCAACAAGAAGGAATAGACTTTGATGAAACATATGCACCAGTAGCAAGACTTGAAGCTATTAGAATGTTACTAGCTATTGCTGCACATAAAAACATCAAACTCTACCAAATGGATGTAAAAAGTGCATTTCTAAATGGAATCATTCAAGAAGAAGTATATGTTGCCCAACCACCTGGTTTTGAAATACCGGAAAAAGGTGACCATGTTTATAAACTTAAGAAAGCACTTTATGGTTTAAAACAAGCACCTAGGAACTGGTATGAAAGGCTCAAGACATACCTTTTTTATAATGGTTTTTCTATTGGAAATTCAGATTCTACTTTATTCTTCAAAACATATACATCTGATTTCTTAGTTGTTCAAATATATGTTGATGATATTATTTTTGGAGCTTCAAATGAATCATTGTGCTCACAATTCAGTGACATTATGCAAAAAGAATTTGAAATGAGTCTCATGGGTGAACTAACTTTCTTTCTTGGTTTCCAAATTAAACAAACGCCTGCCGGGATTTTTATAAGCCAAGAAAAGTATACTAAAGAACTCTTAAAACGTTTTGGGATGGATCAGTGCAAACATGCTACTACTCCTATGGCTACCTCTATTAAAATTGATAAGGATGAAAATGGGGAACCTATTGATGATTCCTTATATAGAACCATGATTGGTAGTTTGCTTTACTTAACCGCTTCTAGACCGGACATCATATTTTCCGTTGGTCTTTGTGCTCGATTTCAATCACAACCCATGCACTCTCATTTTCAAGCAGTTAAACGGATTCTCTGATACTTAGCCGGCACCACATGTTTTGGCTTATGGTATCTAAAAGGACAATCCTTGGATTTTAAAGCTTATACTGATGCTGATTATGCTGGTTGTCGACTTGACCGCAAGAGCACTAGTGGTGGTTGTTTCTTGTTAGGAAGAGCTTTAGTATCTTGGTTTAGTAAGAAACAAAACACGGTTGCCCTCTCTACAACCGAAGCTGAATATATGGCAGCCGGATCTTGTTGTGCTCAAGTGCTTTATATGCAACAAGTGTTAAACGATTACGGTTTTACTCTTTCATCTACGCCTATCTTTTGTGACAACACAAGCGCTATAAACCTAGCACACAATCCTATTTTACATAGCCGAGCTAAACATATTGAAATCTGTCATCACTTTTTAAGGGATCATATCTCTAAGAATCATGTTTCTCTTCATCATGTTGATACAGAAGATCAATTGGTTGATATTTTTACGAAACTGCTTCCACTAGATCAATTCAACAAAATAAGGAAGCAACTGCTTATCGCTCCTTTAGAAGATGTTTTCTTTGATATTTGTGCTTCTTAAAAATGGACATCATTTTTTTTGGCTTTGCATCATTTTTTTTATTTGATGGGACATCTAATTAAGGGGGAGTTTTCTTGTTTTTAACGGATATCTTTTTGAAATGACAAAGGGGGAGAAATAACAATAACTCTTAAAACTTAGTAATTGTGGAAAACTCAATAAATGAGTTTCATAAACTCTTGGCTTTACATTGAAAGTTGATATATTCCCTAAAGAATTGGATTTCATGTTCTATAATTCATGGGGAATAATAAGCATACATTTTATAAACAAGAGAAGAAATTCACAAAGGTAATATTCAGGTATGAAACTCACATGTTTTATATTTCCTTAATTTATATTTTGGAAATGTTTGTCATCTTCAAAAAGGGGGAGATTGTTGGCTAAATGGACATAAGTAAATCTCTTTGTTTTGATAATGACAAACATTTCATTCTTGTTGATCTAACGTGCTACTTGAGTGTTGCAGGGATGAGGTAGATGAAAAAGCACTAGGGAATCTATATGCTTGAATGCTTGTAAATTTCATAAAATGTAATCAATTGTAAACTTGTACAAATATATAATGTACAAGTACTTAAACATCATGTAAATCAAGTGTTAGATCTTCCCTAACTAATCACTACACCTAGATAGTCATCCCCTTCAATAGTGACACATATGCACACTCACATACACACTTAGTACTTTAATTGAAACATTAAAATAGGGTCAATCTCGGTCGACAAACTCCTCGACCGAGACACTCTCAGTCGACAAGCTTCTCGACCGAGAAAGACTCAGGTAGCCGTTAGACACAGCTGACAAGGTAGTTGGGAGTTAGAGATGAACGTTGCAAATACTTGATCTAGAGAGCCTGTCGATCGACAAAACTTTGACCGAGTAGGTATCTCGGTCGACAATTTCTCGATCGAGATGGACTCTGACAGCAACTGCATAATTAATTAACTAGCCATTGCTAATGCAACTAACTTATACCTAACGGCTAGTTAAGCACTTGGAAACCCCTAGAAAGTGTCTAGAACATCCTTAAGCACTTGTAGGTCATTCCTATAAATAGGACATGCCTTAGGACACCTAAACTTACTTATTCTACACTTGAGCAATCCTTGAGCATATACTTGCATTAGCAACCTGTTTTGAGAAAATTGAGCAATACTTGCAATTGGCTACTCTTCACCTTGCTCTAAATTCGTGTCCTATAGGCTAGTATCTCCTATCCACAGCAATCACACTTCCATATACATTGGTTAGGAGATCTACATGCTTGATATAGGCAAATCAAGCCTTGTGCTTAAAAAGGATAAGTTGTAATTTTGATTTTCCTTTCTTGTTCACTTTCATTGTTTGTACTCTCCTTGCTACTCCTAGGTTGGAGGCTGTGGATTGGAGAGGGTCGTGATCTTCTTGGTGAAGAAGGAGACTTTGAACTACTTCAAGAAGGCTGGTGCAACGGGAGGTTACTTCTAAGAGGAAGGCTACTTCAAGGGGGAGCTTGGAGTTACTTCAAGAAGGCTACCTCAAGTTGGTGCATCTACTTCAAAGTGAAGGCTGTTCAAAGGGGTGTAAGAAAGTATTGTATTTTGTGTAATTCCTTGTGAAGGTAATAAAATTAATACTTTCAAAATCCTGGTTGGGTAAGCAACCGGGTAGTGGACTGACTGCCTTAGTATTTGCTAAGGTAGGAACCACTCTAAATCCCTTGTCTCCTTCTTACTTTTTTATTTGTGGTTGTTTGAGTTAAATAATTTTTAAAATTACCTTAAAACCCTATTCACCCCCCCCTCTAGTGGTTTTTCAACTACATGGTATAGAACTTAGCCTCCTTCTTTTGTCTTATTGCATGAGACACATGATTCTCACACAACAACTTGAGGAACTTCTTCCAAAGAACTATCAAGACATCTTGAGTTCACATGATGAAATTCTACCACACATGAGTTGGGCCATCCAACATGTAGGTGGTCGAGCAAACTTTTGTACCGAGGATGGCGCACCATGCCTTCAAAGTTTTCCTTAAGGGACATATACCAGTAATCCTTTTTGTCCCCCATGTTCATCTCACTCTCATCCTTGAAGTAGGAAGTTGAAGTTTGATTAATCCCAACAAGGAAAACCTCTTTGGTATGTTAGCTACATGAACAATATTGAGCTTCCATCGTGGAACGGGTAAGGAGCTACCACAATAGGTTTATTTATTACTCAAGATAAATGGTTTCAGAAGGGCCCACTATAGTGTTTAGGGGGACATTAAATAAGGGGATGGTTCTCAGGAGTGTCATGAAAAGTCACAACCAACATACATAGATCCAAGGGAAACAATCTCACATTGAGTGGTATGTGGCATGAAGAAATCCACCATGCCTCCTGGAATTTAGGAAATCAGGTCGTTTGTTCTCTCAAAAATGTCACTCCTCCTGAATAAGGATATAACTACATAATACATATACAAGATATTCAAAGATAGTCAATTTACATGTTTCTATGGCTCTAATGTCATACTTGTAATGAGTGGGACCCGAGTGGGGGTATACTCATCACTTATTGAGGAATGCTCAGCATGTGCACACACAAAATATATAGCTTAAAACTAGAAGAAGACATTGAAGCTATTTTATAGAAGGAAGACAATGAGGTAGAAGGTAGTATGGAAATCATTATGCTTTGGGGTGGTTTGATCATTAAATAAGTTTCCAAGACTTCCAGTGAAACATATCACATCAACTTTGTTGGAAAATAGGGTACATGCTTCTTTGAAGAACCTCCTATGGCCAATAGTTATATGAGAGTTAGGGTATCTAATTGGGATTAAACATAAAATAGCAAAAGTAGGGGAAATTGTAGGCATGGTGATATGAAACTCCCCACATGTGAAAATTCACTAAAAACTCTTGTGTCACATGGACCAACTTCTCACATGCATAGAGGAGGGCATGTATAACTGGGACAATGGATGAATATTCATGGTCAATTGACATAGGGGAGATGTTTCTCAGGGTTTGAGGGTGATCAGGGAAACAACTTATATATATATATATATATATATATATATATATATATATATATATATATATATATATATATATATGTGTGTGTGTGTGTGTGTGTGTGTGTGTGTGTGTGTGTGTGTGTGTGTGTGTGTGTGTGTGTGTGTGTGTGTGTGGGCATTCATTAAATGCCAGTACGGGTAGCTACTCGCTCCTAATTTGGTTACCTTTTTGGAGGTTTCTTACTTTTGATAGGTAGAGGGTTACTTTACCTTAAAAATTGTTACTTTTCATGCATAGATAGTTACATTTGTATCAGCTATAACAAATATATAATTACATATTTATTCCAGAATTTTTACTGTGTATTTTACATAATTTTACTTTTTGAATTGAATAGTTACTTTTTGGTCAATATAGTTATTTTTTATCAAGTGAGTTACTTTTTAGACTAAATATTTACTTTTTGGGATGCACGGGTAGTGAATTCCATGATACTCACTCAGGTATTAATGATTAGACCATGTATATATACACACACATATATATATATATGTATATATATATATATATATGTATGTATATGGTAGTGATCTAGTGAGAAACATCTATGGTGAGAGCATGAGATGCTCTTAAATAACTATAAGTTATAGTGTGTTTATAAAATACAACTATATGGACTGAATACACATCAATTTATTTACCTTGACACAAACATTTTCCTTAATCAGACATTTTTTTACTAGTCCATATGTTCAATATACATTTGTTACATTTATTGGTCAACCTGAAACTCAACATAAAGCATCCAAAATTACTATATTGTTGTACATGCTATTCAAATCCAATGATGATAAAATTTTATGGAAAGGTAAATATTAAGGTACAATATTGATTTATATAGCTACATTATGAAAAATTGATCACTATAGCGAGTTATTAAAATGCCTCTCATTCTCTCATCAAGATCTATTTCTCATTGGACCATTGTGCATGTGTATATATACATATATAGGGCACATATTCAATACTCGCATCGGTAGCTACCGCCCCTTCTTTTGGTTACTTTTTTGGGGTTTCTTACTTTATACATATAGAGGGTTACTTTACCTTGCAAACTGTTAATTTTCATGCATTAATAGTTACATTTGTAATATCTATCACAAATAAATAATTACATATATATGTGCTACATATTGTGTCTGGTTTTACTTTTTTAGTCATATAGTTACTCTTTTGTCCAAAGAGTTACTTTTCTGACCATATAGTTACTTTTCGGGATGCACGGGTAGCAAAAATCTAGGCTACCCACCGGGAAACGAATGAATAGTCATATATATATATATATATATATATATATATATATATATATATATATAGTCATGCTAAAATACACTCGAGTGTATTCGGAGCAGAATACACTCAAGTAATTTTTCATGATGTGATACTTTTTTCAAAAATCTAATCTGTTGATCTTCTTAAACATCTTGTGAATAGATCATATATAAAATTTGAGCATATTTGGAAATTTCTAGGTCATGTTATAAAGACCACAAAAATTACACATTTCAAATTAGTTTGTGTGTTGATTTTTTTGCTCTCAGATGAGAGACAAACACTCATCCAAATAGGCTCAAAATTTGTATGTAGCCTAATTATAGTATGACAATGAAGATCAATGGTTTACATTTTATAAAAAAATAGCCTTGATATGCAAACACACTTGAGTTTATCATGTGATCAGTACACTTGAGTGTATTCTAGCCTGACTCTCTCACTTTCTCTCTTTATATATATATATATATATATATATATATATATATATATATATATATAATTTGAGTGTGTAAGAGTTTATGATTTTAGTAAGTTAGATGGAGAAGAGTGGAATATTAGATTTCCATATTTTCACTAGAGGAATAGTTTTAATTTATTAAAGGGTTTATTAGAGGTGAAAAGAATAAGGAAATTGGAGGATAGAATCATGATGATCAACCAAGTTGAAACAGAATTATCCGGAGTTACTATTTAGATAGTTATTTTGAAACTACTATTTAGAGTCTATCTCTTAGGGGCCAATTGATGTTAAGTTGAATACCACCATATGGTATCAGAATAGACCCCCAAAACAAATGTGAGGACCACACCCTACCAAAAATAATAAGTACCAACACATAAGAAAAAGGTGGTTGCACATGAGGAGGAATGTGAGAATAGTTTCTCACCATAGAGTAGTAGAGTACCTCTCAAGGTAGAAGATGCCAATAATAATCTATGATCAAAATTTGATGACTTTGATTAGCGAAACATCCAATCAAAGAAAAAAATTTAAGATGAATCAATTCCACAACTGGAAATTTAGGTCTGATTTCTATATTCCTTTCAAATTAAATAGGTTAGATATATGTTAGGTATTTTCTTATAAATTTTTTTATTAATTCCAATTGCTTTCAATATTTTATAAAATTTACGTTAAATTAAAATATGCAACTTTTACGTAACATTGCATTTATTTTGAAAGTTTTCACTTTAGTATATTTAATTTATTAACAAATCACAATGTATTTTACACCAAAATTTTATGTATTAATTATATCTTGAAAAAATTGATCTATTTATTTTATTACATAATTATCATTATTTATCACATATTTCTACTATTAGTCCATTAGGTTTAAATTTACTTACTTGAGATGTGTAATATATTAAATTTATGCACATGTTTCATTACATTAGATTTATGGTTAAAATTTTAACCTATGGTATCACGAGAATCCATTTATGTCAAACCCTTCATAAGACATAACATTTAATTTTGGTTTAAAGGCGAGGCATTTGATGGTTTAGGTGAGATGATCTGGTATTTGAGATAGTTGATGTAAGACTTTATCTTGAAACCACTTAATAAATGTCTTGTTATTCTCTCTAGCAAGCCACATGGAATTGGATCGAGGATATTGTCTCTTGATGAAATTGGTATGTTCCTCGATATAAACACTCACTTTGTCGATGTTGTGTAAAATATACAAGTGACCTTGCTCCAACTGCTCACGGTTGATTACTTTCACCTGTGATCCTAAAATTCCTTTGCCAAAATGCTCCTCAATATTCTTGTCATTCACATGAGCATTATTAACACTCAGAAAGTCATTGCAAAAATCCATAACCTCTCTCTCCACATAACCCTCAATAATACTCCCTTCAGGCCGATAACGGTTTCGAACATCACCTTTAAAAATGTTCATGTATCGTTCAAAGGGATACATCCAATGCAAGAAAACTGGTCCCAACATTTTCACTTCTCTAGTCAAGTGGACAACAAGATGTACCATGATATCAAAGAACGGAGGAGGAAAATACATCTCAAGCTGACATAGGGTAACAACCACTTCTCTTTACAATTTATCGAGAGTATCAAGGCCAATAACTTTGCTGCACATACTGTTGAAAAAGAAATAAAGTTTGGTGATTGCAAACCATACATGCTTCGGCAATATAGATTGAATTGCCATGGACAATATATGTTGCATTAGAGTGTGACAATCATGAGATTTAAGACCTATCAACTTCAGATCTTTCATTGATACCAATGTACAGATGTTGGATGAGTAACCTTGTGACACCTTAACATTTACCAAGCATTCAATTCTTCTCCTTTCTAGACAACATGTAACAAGCAGGAGGTAAGTATGTTCTCCGATCGCTACTAACTACTTATGTTAATTCTATCCTTATTCCCATTTCACGTAGGTCCATTCTGAATTTTACCCCATCTTTAGTCTTACCTGGTATATTCAACAGAGTACTGATGACACTATCACATATATTTTTCTCAACGTGCACGACATCGATACAATGTCTGACTGTCAAAGAACTCCAATAAGGAAGATCCCAAAATATTGACTTCTTCTTGAATAAAGACTTGTCACTCCATGTGGCCATCATACATTGTGATCTCTTACCAAATTCATTAGCGATGTCTTTTACTCTTTTATAAACATCCTCCCCTGATATAGGTTTAGGTGTACTATGTTCCTCATTCCGTCCATTGAATGCTTTGTGCATCCTACGATACAGATGAAATTTTGGAAGAAACCTTCGATGACCAAGATATACAGTCTTGCCTCTGTGTTTTAGTCGTATTGAATCAGTGTTCTCTTCACATGTAGGACACGGTTTAGATCCTTTGACACTATATCCAGACAAATTCTCATACACTGGAAAGTCATTCACAGTGCAAAACAACATAGTGTGCAAACGAAGCGTCTCTCTTCATGAAGCATCATAGATCATCACACCTTCACCCCAGAGCTTCTTTAAGTCATCAATCATAGGTTCAAGATAAACGTCGATATCATTTCTAGGTTGTTTAGGGCCTGATATCAAAGACGACATCATAACGTACTTATTTTTCATACACAACCAGGGAGGAAGATTGTAAATAACAAGAATAACTGGCCAAGTGCTATGTTGGCTGCTCAATGTACCATACGGATTCATCCCATTTGTACAAAGCCCAAGTCTTAGATTCATGTCTTCTTCACCGAATTCAGGGTACAATAAATCAATTTTCTTCTACTGTGGGGAATTAGACGCATGTCGTAGGATCCCATCATTATTTTTCTTAACATCTGCATGCCACTTGAAATTCTTTGCATCTATAGGATTGGCAAACAAGCATTGAAACCGTGGTATTATAGGTAGATACCATATCACCTTGATAGGAGAACCAGTTTTGGACTCCCCCGAAGTCATCAATTTATACCTTGATGCACCACATTTTGGACAATCTTTCAAATCCACATAGTCCTTTTGAAATAATACACAATCATTCGGGCATGCGTGTATCTTCTTGGCCTCCATTCCCATTGGGCACAATAATTTCTTTAACCGGTATCTTGGGATTGGCAGCTTGTTTCCTTCAGGAAGAATTTCTTTCAAGAAAGACAACAATGACGTGAAGCTTTTGTCGCTCCATTGATTGTTAGCTTTCAGTTTATACAATCTCAACCCAGCGTTAAGCTTCATAAACTTACAACCTGTGTATAATGGTATCTCAACATCATGTACAATGTTTCTAAACATGGGAGGTGGATCGATGTGCTCTACCCCACAACTATCTAGCATCGCATCAACGATGTCTACTGGAATTGGTTTGTTCACATCTACGTCATCGAAGGCAATTTCTTCTTCCACACAAGCACTGCTATCAACACCTACTGATTTTAGGTTTCAAATCTCTCCATGTCAGTGTCAATCTGTATAGCCTTGTACAATCCCGTTGCACATGACATGACTTTTGATTTCGTCACCAGTGCTAACTTTCAAGTTGTTACCGCAATGCCTACATGGACAGTAGAACCTATCTCCAGGTTGTTTCCTATGTTCCTCGGCAAATCTAATAAACTAGTCAAGACCAGAAATAAACTTGGGGGTGCAACGATTTGGAATGGACATCCATGATCTATCCATTCTATGATCAAAGAGAAAATAAGTATATATTAGAACAAGATTAGGGTCTAGGGTTAAAATATTAGGGTTTATGGTTAAAAATTTAGGGTTTAAGGTCTTATATATAATTAATGTTTAAAACATACTAAATGAGATTAGGTGTTCAAGAACAGTCCCAAACCGGGGACTATCCAAGATTTACTCCTAATGAGTAAATCTTGGACGGGTTTCTAGGCCAAAAAATACATGTGTTGTCATTCTTATATATAATAAATGTGTACCACCTATCCCATTCTTGAACACCTAATCTCACTAGTAAGTGTATAATGTGTATTGCATTTTAAAGAAAATTTCGGCAGCATTTCCCTGTTGTTCTCCAAGTACATATGTACTTAGAGAACAAACGGAGAAATGCTACCAAAATTTTCTTGAAAACCCAATACACATTATACACTTACCTCCTAAGAGAGATTAGGTGTTCAAGAACAGTCCCAAACCGGGGACTATCCAAGATTTACTCCTAATGAGTAAATCTTGGACGGGTTTCTAGGCCAACAAATACATGTGTTGTCATTCTATAACATTGATTTCAACATTTTGAGTGTCCATGCATGTTCATCATCAAGATAAAGATTACACATAAATTAGTATGACCTAGGGATGGAGAGATTCATAATTGATTTCAAAATTTCAAACTAGCTCATGCATTATCATCAATCTACATCATACAACAGGGATTCATGTAGATGTTAGGGCGACACATCACTACAAAATCAGAGATTTAACATTAGGGTTTTAATATCTTAGATAGATTGATCACAAGATTTCAACAATATAGTTAATCCAAGATTATGGTGAAATGTGTATTAGGGTTTTAATATCTTAATTCAACATGCATCAAAATTTACAGAATTAGGTCAGAATTGCAAATAATAATAACTCACACATAGTTCCTTCCATACTAAGTCTTTCTTCCCCTTAGGAACTTTATGCCAAGATTCTACATTAGGATTACAATGGCTACGAGTAAGAACCCTAAGATATGAAATAAACGAGTTGCAGTTCACTCCAACTGGATTTCCTGCATGATCAAAATCCACAACCAGTTTGGGTCCATTGCCCCTTTGTTGTAGTAACTTGTTCATCATAGTGATGCCCCTCACCTTTTCAATTTTTTTTGTTGCTCATCAAGTGCCCCAAGTTATTTAGGGGGTACATCATCAACCTAAAATTTGACAAAAAAACACACTTACATGATATAATTTATAAATGGACATATGGATAGAAATATATGATATATTTTAAAAACTTACATTATGAGGCACCGCATTGATGTCCTCACCCTCACTGTAGTCATCATCACGGTCATCACACTCATGCTCAGCCATCTAAAAGTGTCATTAAAAAAGCAAACATTTAACATTTAACATAACTAGAAGATAAAATAAAACATTGTAAAGTTCACATTCAGAAAAATAAAACATATAAAAAAATGAAAACATACCTCTAATACTGCAATCTTTTATCAATTAACATTCCTTTAGTGTGATCTCTGCGCACATACAAGTCATCATTAGCTTCAATATTTGGTGGTGTTGGCGACCCAAATAAGAATGGACTCGAGTCATCATACTTATCATAGTACTCTTCTTCATCTATATGATCTTCAATGAACTGTCTTTTACCATAAAGAATAACCAACCATTTATCATTTGTAGGATCATCGATATAAAATACTTGTTTCTCCTGTGATGCCAATATGAATGGTTCACCCTTCTCGCCAATCTTTTCAAAGTTCAGTAATGTGAAACCCAATTCATCCACTATAACTCCTTTGGTATTATCAACCTAATTACATTTAAAGAGTCGAATTCTGAAATCTACGTAGTCAAACTCTCATATGTATTCAATGACACCGTAATATGACATTTTAGCTTCATGCAGACTCTTATCCTTTGCACTTGCAAAAAACAATGAAGACGCTTGAAGGGTGACCCCACTGTTTTGGACGACACTCTTATCATCTTGACGCTTTGTGTAATATGAGAATCCATTTATGTCAAATCCTTCATAAGACAGAACATTCAATTTAGGTTTGAAGGCGAGGCATTTGATATTTTCAGCAAGATTATTTGGTGTTTGAGATAGTTGATGTAAGACTTTATCTTCAAACCACTTAATAAATGTCTTGTTATGTTATCTAGAAAGCCACATTGAATTGGCTTGAGAATATTGTTTCTTGATGAAATTGGTAAGTTCCTCGGTATAAACACTCACTTCACCGATGTTGTGTAAAATATACAAATGAGCTTGTTCTAACTACTCAAGGTTGATTACTTTCATCCGTGATCCCAAAATTCCTTTGCCAGAATACTCCTCAATATTCTTGTCGTTAATAGGAGAATCATTACCAATCAGAAAGTCATTGTAAAAATCCATAACCTCTCTCGCCACATAACCCTCAATAATTCACCCTTCAAGCCGATAACGGTTTCGAACATCACCTTTAAAAATTCTCATGTATCATTCAAAGGGATACATCCAATGTAAGAAAACTGGTCCCAACATTTTCACTTCCCTAGTCAAGTGGACAACAAGATGTACCATGATATCAAAGAACAGAGGAGGAAAATACATCTCAAGCTGACATAGGGTAACAACCACTTATCTTTGCAACTTATCGAGAGTATCAGGATCAATAACTTTGCTGCACAGACTGTTGAAAAAGAAACAAAGTCTGGTTATTGCAAACCTTACATACTTCGGCAATATAAACTGAATTGCCACAGGCAATATTTGTTGCATTAGAGTGTGACAATCATGAGATTTACTACCTATCAACTTCAGATATTTTATTGATACCAATCTATGGATGTTGGATGAGTAACGTTGTGGCACCTTAACATTTACCAAGCAATCACAAAAGGCATTCTTCTCCTTTCTAGACAACGTGTAACAAGCAGGAGGTAAGTATGTTTTTTGATCGCTACTAACTACTTCTGTTAATGTTTTCCTTATTCCCATTTCACGTAGGTCCATTCTGGATCTTATCCCATCTTTAGTATTACCGGGTATATTCAACAGAGTACCAATGACACTATCACATATATTTTTCTCAATGTGCATGACATCAATATAATGCTTGACTACCAAATAACTCCAATAAGGAAGATCCCAAAATATTGACTTCTTCTTGAATAAAGATTTGTCACTCTGTGTGGCCATGGTACATTGTGATCTCTTACCAAATTCATTGACAAAGTCTTTTACTCTTTCATAAAAAACTCCCCTGGTATAGGTTTAGGTGCACTCTATTCCTCATTTCGTCCATTAAACGCTTTGTGCAACCTACGGTACATATGGAATTTTGGAAGAAACCTTCGATGACCAAGATATACAGTCTTGCCGCCATGTTTTAGTCATATTGAATCAGTGTTATCTTCACATATAGGACACACTTTAGATCCTTTGACACTATATCCAGACAAATTTCCATATGCTGGAAAGTCATTAACAATGCAAAATAACATAGCGTGCAAATGAAATGTCTCTTTTTGTGAAGCATCATAGGTCATCACACCTTCACCCCAGAGTTTCTTTAAGTCATCAATCAGAGGTTCAAGATAAACGTCGATATCATTTCTAGGTTGTTTAGGGCTCAATATCAACAACGACAACATAATGTACTTATTTTTCATACACAACCAGGGAGGAAGATTGTATATAACAAACATAACTGGCCAAGTCACTACTACAGAAATAGCGTTTAGTGTCGCTTTTCTGGGCATCGGTTAATTAGGCAAACCGACGCCTAATATTATAGGCATCGGTTATTTAGACAAACCGACATCTATATTCGAAGACCAGCCAGACACGGGTACCGCTTTGTATTCAGCGTCGGCTGAGTATAACCAACTGACGCCTAAAATCGCCCGCGAAATCCAATTTCGAGTGAAAAAAATTTGGGTCACATACAACGTCGGTTTTTTAACTATTCACCGACGCCTATGTATAATGAAATTTTACGCGAAAAGTTCCACTTTCGGTGTCGGTTATCCTTGGATAACCGACGCTGATAATGGTTCCCGCCAATTAATTTAGGGTAAAGATTGTCTAATTGGACGTCGGTTTTTTATTAGCAACCGACGCTGAAGATAATAGGCATCGGTTGTCGTAGATAACCGACGCCATTGAGCAACTTAATAGACCCAATCACCCGGCTCTCCCCCCTTTCTTCCTATTTCATCGTGAATTCTGCTGTTGTGCTCCACGCCCCCCGCCGCTGCTGTGCTCCACGCCCCCCGCTGTTGCTGCTGTTGTGCTCACCCGTCGCCGCCGCATCCTCTGCTGCTACCGCCGCCGCATCCTCTGCTGCTGCTGTGCTCCACGCCCCCGGTCGTTTGTTGCTTCTGTGCTCCACACCGGTGGTCCTCTGTGCGCTCCACGTCGCGTCCTCTGCCGGTCCGCCACTGCTGCCGCCGCTCTTCTCCACACTAGCTCCAGGTAGCGCTACCTATTTGCTTCCTTCTCCCTAGCTATTTACCAACATACAGCAAGCACGGCCATGGCTGTGTTGGCCTACCACGGCTCTGCTGGCTCCAGGTAGCGCTACCTCTTTGCTTCCTTCTCCCTAGCTATTTACCAACATGCAGCAAGCACGACCATGGTTGTGTTGGCCTACCACGGCCGTGCTTGTTGTTGGTAAGGATATGAACAAATTTTTATGTAATGTTTTATGTAAATCCTAGGATATGAACAGATTTTTTTCTTGCATATATTTGTGCTTCTAATCCTAATGTTTGACTTAATTCAGTAAATTTTGATGCATGTTGAAATAAGATTTAAATTTGTCAATTCTAGCATCCTAATTTGATTTGATTAAACCTAACATTGATGAAACCCTAACATCAATTGTGATGAAACCCTAACATGTACATATCTATTATTGTGTTTGTTGGCCTAGAAACTCGTCCAAGATTTACTCATTAGGAGTAAATCTTGGATAGTCCCCGGTTTGGGACTGTTCTTGAACACCTAATCTCACTTAGGATGTAAGTGTATAATGTGTATTGGGTTTTCAAGAAAATTTCGGCAGCATTTCCTCGTTTGTTCTCTAAGTACATATGTACTTAGAGAACAGCGGGGAAATGCTGCCGAAATTTTCTTGAAAACCCAATACACATTATACACTTACTAGTGAGATTAGGTGTTCAAGGATGGGATAGATGGTACACATTTATTATATATAAGAATGACATCACATGTGTTTGTTGGCCTAGAAACCCGTCCAAGATTTACTCATTAGGAGTAAATCTTGGATAGTCCCCGGTTTGGGACTGTTCTTGAACACCTAATCTCACTTAGGATGTAAGTGTATAATGTGTATTGGGTTTTCGAGAAAATTTCAGTAGCATTTCCCCATTTGTTCTCTAAGTACATATGTACTTAGAGAACAGCGGGGAAATGCTGCCGAAATTTTCTTGAAAACCCAATACACATTATACACTTACTAGTGAGATTAGGTGTTCAAGGATGGGATATGTGGTACACATTTATTATATATAAGAATGACATCACATGTGTTTGTTGGCCTAGAAAGTGAACAATCATTGTTCTTTATATTACTTGTACATTGGTATAAATTAGAATGAACAATCACTAAATTATATATTGTTTGTATGGAGTTCGGCTTCATTGTAGATAATAGGAGTAAATCTTGGATAGGATGTAAGTGTATACCCTAATCTTATCCTAATATATACTTGTTTTCTCTTTGATCATAGAATGGATAGATCATGGATGTCCATTCGCAATCGTTGCACCCCAGAGTTTATATCTGGTCTTGATCAGTTTATTAGATTTGCCGAGGAACATAGGAAAAAACCTACAGATAGGTTCTACTGTCCATGTAGGCATTGCGGTAACAATTTGAAAGTCAACACTGGTGAGGAAATCAAAAGTCATGTCATGTGCAACGGGATTGTACAAGGCTATACAGAATGGCACTGGCATGGAGAGATTTCAAACTCGAAACCAGTAGATGTCGATAGCAGTGCTTGGGTGGAAGAAGAAATTGCCTCCAATGACGTAGATGTGAACGAACCAGTTCTAGTAGACATCGTTGATGCGATGCTGGATAGTTGTAGGGTAGAGCACACCGATCCACCTCCTATCTTTAGAAACATTGTGCATGATATTGAGATACCGTTATACACAGGCTGTGCTAAGTTTACGAAGCTTAGCGCTGTGTTGAGATTGTATAAGGTGAAAGCTAACAATAGATGGAGCGACAAAAGCATCACTGAATTGTTGACTTTGTTGAAAGAAATGCTTCCTGAAGGAAACGAGCTGCCAATCTCAACATACCGGGTAAAGAAAATGTTGTGCCCAATGGGAATGGAGGCCAAGAAGATACACGCATGCCCGAATGACTATTTATTATTTCAAAAGGACTATGTAGATTTGAAAGATTGTCCAAAATGTGGTGCGTCACGGTATAAATTGACGACTTCGGGGGAGTCCAAAACTGGTTCTCCTGCCAAGGTGTTGTGGTATCTACCTATAATATCACGGTTTCAACGCTTGTTTGCAAATCCGAAAGATGCGAAGAATTTGAGGTGGCATGCAGATGTTAAGAAAAATAATGATGGGATCCTACGACATGCGTCTGATTCCCCACAGTGGAAGAAGATTGATCTATTGTACCCCAAATTTGGTGAAGAAGATAGGAATCTAAGACTTGGGCTTTATACATATGGGATGAATCCGTATGGGACATTGAGCAGCCAACATAGCACTTGGCCAGTCATGCTTGTTATATACAATCTTCCTCCCTGACTGTGTATGAAAAATAAATACGTTATGCTGTTGTTGTTGATATCGGGCCCTAAAGAACCCGGAAATGATATCGATGTTTATCTTGATCCTCTGATTGATGACTTAAAGAAACTTTGGGCTGAAGGTGTGATGACCTATGATGCTTCAGGAAGAGAGACATTTCGTTTGCACGCTATGTTGTTTTGCACTATTAATGACTTTCCAGCATATGGGAATTTGTCTGGATATAGTGTCAAAGGAGCTAAAGTGTGTCCTATATGTGAAGAAAACACTGATTCAATAAGACTAAAACATGGCGGCAAGACTGTATATCTTGGTCATCGAAGGTTTCTTTCAAAATTCCATCCGTATCGTAGGAAGCACAAAGCATTCAATGGATGGAATGATGAACGGAGTGCACCTAAACCTATACCAGGCGATGTTTTTTATGAAAGAGTAAAAGACATTGTCAATGAATTTTGTAAGAAATCACAATGTAGTATGGCCACACGGAGTGACAATTCTTCATTCAAGAAGAAGTCAATATTTTGGGATCTTCCTTATTGGAGTTCTTTGACAGTCAGGCATTGTATCGATGTAATGCACGTTGAGAAAAATGTCTGTGATAGCATCATTGGTACTCTGTTAAATATACCAGGTAGGACTAAAGATGGGATAAAATCCAGACTGGACCTACATGAAATGGGAATAAGGTCAGAATTAACAGAATTACGTGAAATGGGTAATAAAAGAACATACTTACCTCCCGCTTGTTACACGTTGTCTAGAAAGGAGAAGATAGCTTTTTGCGAATGCTTGGTAAATGTTAAGGTGCCACATGGTTACTCATCCAACATCCGTAGATTGGTATCAATGAAAGATCTGAAGTTGATAGGTCTTAAATCTCATGATTGTCGCACTCTAATGCAACAAATATTGCCCGTGGCAATTCGATCTATATTGCCGAAGCATGTAAGGTTTGCAATCACCAGACTTTGTTTCTTTTTCAACAGTCTATGCAGCAAAGTTATTGACCCTGATACTCTCTATAATTTGCAAAGAGAAGTGGTTGTTACCCTATGTCAGCTTGAGATGTATTTCCCTCCTTCGTTCTTTGATATCATGGTACATCTTGTTGTCCATTTGAATAGGGAAGTTAAAATGTTGGGACCAGTTTTCTTGCATTGGATGTATCCCTTTGAACGATACATGAGCGTTTTTAAAAGTGATGTTCGAAACCGTTATCGGCCTGAAGGGAGTATTATTGAAGGTTATGTGGCGAGAGAGTTTATGGATTTTTGCAATGACTTTCTGAGTGGTAATAACACTCCTGTTAATGACAAGAATATTGAGGAGGGCAAAGGAATTTTGGGATCACGGGTGAAAGTAATCAGCCGTGAGTAGTTGGAACAAGCTCACTTGTATATTTTACACAACATGGACGAAGTGAGTGTTTATATCGAGGAACATACCAATTTCATCAAGAGACAACATCCTCGAGCAAGTTCAATGTAGCTTGCTAGAGAGCATAATAAGACTTTTACTAAGTGGTTTGAAGATAAAGTCTTACATCAACTATCTCAAACACCAAATGATATTACAGAAACTATCAAATGCCTTGCCTTTAAACCAAAACTGAATGTTATGTCTTATGAAGGGTTTGACATTAATGGGTTCACATATTACACAAAGCGCCAAGATGATAAGAGTGTCGTCCAAAACAGTGGGGTCACTCTTCAAGCGTCGACTATGTATTTTGCAAGTGCAAAGAATAAGAGTCCACGTGAAGCTAAAATGTCATATTACGGTTTCATTGAAGACATATGGGAGTTTGACTACATAGATTTCAGAATTCCGCTCTTTAAATGTAATTGGGTTGATAACACCAAAGGAGTTATAGTGGATGAATTGGGTTTCACTTTGGTGAACTTTGAAAAGATTGGCGAGAAGGGTGAACCATTCATATTGGCATCACAGGCGAAACAAATATTCTATATCGATGATCCTGCAAATGATAAATAGTCAGTTGTTCTTCATGGTAAAAGACAGTTCATTGAAGATCCTATAGATGAAGAAGAGTACTATGATAAGTATGATGACTCCAGTCCATTCTCAGTTAGGTTGCCAACTCTACAAAATATTGAAGCTAATGATGACTTATATGTGCGCAGAGATCCCAATGAAGGATTGTTAATTGATAAAAGATCACAATTTTAGAGACATGTATGTTTATATTTTTTTACAAATGCTAGTTAATACAAATGCTAAATGTTTGCCTTTTTCTGGTTAATACAAATGCTAAATGTTTGCCTTTTTCTAGTTAATACAAATGCTAAATGTTTGCCTTTTTCTGGTTAATACAAATGCTAAATGTTTGCCTTTTTAATGACATTTTCAGATGGCTGACCATGATGAGCATGATGTCCATGATGAGCATGAAGTCCATGATGAGCATGCTGTCCATGACGAGCATGGCGAGGATACCAATGTAAGTTCTAAAAACATATCCTGTATTTCTATAAAATTCATTATCTTCTAGTTATGTCATATATCCCATATTTCTATATTGCGCTAATTCAGTGGGTTTATTTTTGTCAAATTTTAGGTTGATGATGCATATGTACCCACTGAAGCACTGGAGCAACTTGATGCGCAGCACCAAACACTTAACAAGAAAAGGGGCATCACTCTGTTGAAGAAGTTAACAGCGTTGAGTGGTAGTGGATCCAAATTGGTTGTGGAGTTTGATAATGGAGGAAATGTAATTGGAGTGAACCGCAATAATTTTGTAAACTATCTTGGGTGTGTCACTTGAAGCCATTGTGGTGTTAAGTATGATAATTGGCATAAAGTTCCTCAGGGGAAGAAAGACTTGATATGGAAGGATTTATGCGTGAGTTATTATTATTTGCAATTCAATTTTGTAGATTACAAATTATATTATTTGCAATTCTATTTTTGGATACTAGTTAATAAGAATTCTATTTTACAGAATCTGTTTGCATTGGATAAGAAGTTGCATCGTAAAAGTGTGACGCAACACGCTGGAAAGATGCTTAGGAACTATAGGACAAATCTGAACAGAGAATACATAAAAGATGGTGACAAGAAGAAGAAGTCAGCCCTTGAGCAGTGGAACTTCTTGGACAAAGAAGATTGGGACAATTTTGTTGCTTTAAGAAAATCTGAAGAATTCAAAGTATTAGGCGTCACTCCCAATTTAATTAATATATGTTGTATTCACCTATTCAAGATTAACATTTAATGCTACTAACCAAATCATTAATGTGCATACTAACTAGGCCCTCAGTGATGCGCAAAAAGCAAGGCGATCACTAAATGTGCATGACCACACTATGGGTCCAAAGGGCTATGCAAGCGTTCGCCAAAGACTACAGGCAGAGTCTGCGGCTACTCAAGAGTCTGCTCCTACTCAGGAGTGTGCCACACCCATGCCTCACCATGATATCTGGATAGCTGGGAGGCAAAACAAGAAGGGTGAAATAAAGAAGCCTGTAACTGCTGAGGCGGCTGCGAAAATGGTAAAATACAACTCTTAGAGCAATCGTTTGAATATTGATTATTTTTGGTGTTAACTTACCAATTTCTGTTGATGGTGATTAGCGGGAGCTGCACGAGCAGAGGAAACAAGGCACGTCCATCCCTCAGGGAATAAGGGATGAATTGACAGTTGCTCTGGGTAACCCGAAGCATCCTGGACGTGTTAGGGGTACAAGCGCTGGTGTGGGTATCAAAGCATTCTTTGGGCCATCCCAGCTCAAACCCAGAGCAGGACTTTCACAAGAAGAGGTAACATATTCTTTTTTTAGAATGTTACTGCAAAAGGGAATTCAATAATAAGAAGCTAATATTTCTTTTATTCATGTATAGGAGAATAAGAGAGTCGAGGATATAGTTGCTAAGAAGGTCAATGATATAGTTGCTGAGAAGGTCAAGGAAGAAATAGTACGGTGGCAGGCATCTCAGGCTTCCAATCAGCCTATGGCGACCCACTCTTCTCCTGATGCACAGACTGCGAGTAATCCTGGAGACCCATCGCCTAGCACGTCTGCTGTAAGTATTGTTTATGACATTGTAGATAGTCTTTTCAAGATGATATGTTCGAAAGGTGATATGTATATATGTATAACATTCTTTACGTAAATTTGTAGGCATTGAAGCCATGCCGCTTAAGAATGCAAGACTATGTTGTTGCAGAGGTGAATGCTTACCAGTCCCTTCCTGTGGCAACGTTTCATGGGACTCCAATGCCGCAGGGCTACGTTCGTGTGAGCCCGATATGTGTATTACCTGATTGGAGGGAAGCTGCATTGCCATATGCCCACCCAGATATTGATACACTTGGTGAGGCAGAAGGCGGGGTGATATTGTGGCCCAAAGCAGATGTCGTCTACACTAATAAAATTGTAAGATAAATTTACATTACTTTAGATTGTTAATGTATATATATGAGGTCAACTGATCTGAAATTATATATACAGGTTAAAAAGAAGACACCCGGAGCACCTAGGCCTCCACCTCCACTTCCTGCATTACCAAGTTGGGTTCCAATTGACCTAAAATACCCGTTAGGTCCTACTTGTAGGGGAATGGCATGTTGGCTAGGGGCACATAATATACATTGCCCTATAATTGTTTCTTTAGAAGCAGATTATGCAGGTCAATCATACGATAGCTCTTTATTTATATAAGATATTATTTAGTTGTTTATGTATGATTGGCTGAATACATCAATGATAGAGACATGGATAAGGTGAGATCTTGTTTATACATCCATATACCTTGTGTAAGATCTGGTGATATGGTTTCTTATATATTAATGCATACGTAATACATGTTTTGCAGCTACTTAGTCGAAGATCAATGCAAACAATTTGCATTTGATCATGTGGGATTTTTGATTCCATCATTGATTAGTATGGTAGCTAAAGACCCTGATAGTGTTCAACAATACTGTAGAGATGCTTTTATTATTTTCGGTCAGCAAAAGAAGACGATAATAATAGCTCCATTCAATGTCAAGTAAGTTTACTTTATTTATAATTTGGACTTAAGAAAATTCCATTTTTATTGTGCATTTTGAGTTATTAATTTTTAACTTTTTTACCTCTAGCAGTAGACATTGGGAGTTACTAGTTATTGTCCATGGGACGTTCACTGTTTATTATCTAGATCCTGCGAGAAGTACATTGAACACTAAAATTGGACACATATTGAGAATGCCATTATTCTGGTGAGAAATATTTCATTTTTATATCCGTTAACATCTGTTATTACATTACTGTTTAATTATGCAATTTACTGTGTTACATTAACATGTAGGGGTTTAGATGCATTCAAAAATGTTGGAGGAAATGTCCCAAGGAGGAAGAACCAGCCAATAATTTGGGAGAACGTAAAAGTAAGTTCCCGACTCCAATGTATATATTATTTATGTGAACTGTGCTTAGTTGTATTTTTTAATATTTTGTATGTTTTAATTTATAGTGCGCTACACAAGACAATGGCTGGGCATGCGCATACTATGTGATGCGATTTATGCAGATGATTATCCGACATACCGCATTGGATATTAATACCATACATGAGGTATTATATATAGTCTCATTAGTTAGTATGAAATATATCAATCTTATTTTTATATTATTACTTATATATATACATCATTCTCTTTGCAGGTGTTTAAAACTGATCACACTATAGGTAAACGCTTAAAAAATGTACATGCTCCATATACGATAGAAGTATTAAATGAAATAAGAGAAGAATGGGCAAAAGCCATACAAGCAGTGGCGATTGTAAGATATAATTGGGATGCTGATAGCGATGATGAATGATATTTTGTAAATGAATATTTCTGAATGTTTATACAAGTCTGAATGTTTCTACATGTGTGAATGTGAGAATTGAATTGATGTCTGAATGTATATACTTGTGTGAAAAAATATTTGTTGATTTTGCAGGTTTGTGGCGTGTTTGTAGGCTGATATCAATGGATGTCATAAACCTGCAGTTCAGGAAACTAAACTGCAGGTTCTCATCCTGCTGACCAGCCACAGCAAGCCTGCAAACTGATAAGAAAAAAAAATTAAAGTATAGGCGTCGGTTATTTATAGAACACCGACGCCTAAGGCCTACAACGTCGGTTATTAGATACAAACCGACGCCTAATGTGACAAACAACCCGACCGTGCAGGAAAGCACGGACGTGGTGGAAAAGGCGTCGCTTATTAGTATAAAACTGACGCCTATAGTACTAAACACGGCCGTACAGCGAAGCACGGCCGTGTCGTCTGGGAGTATGGCGTCGGTTGTTCAGTTGTTAACCGACACAGAAAGTGTCCTAGGTGGTGCTTTTTTTTGTGGCGCGAACCCTATAGACGTCGGCCAACTATATATAACCGACGCCTATAGTTCATATAGGCATCGGTTATAAAACCGACGCTGAAGAGTTTGACCTTTAGCGGCGCCCACATAGGCGTCGCTTGAAAACCGACGCCAAAGTGGGTTAAACAACCGATGCCAAAGGCTGTTTCTGTAGTAGTGAGTACTATGTTGGCTGCTCAATGTCTCATACAGATTCATCCCATCTGTACAAAGCCCAAGTTTTAGATTCCTGACTTCTTCACCAAATTTAGGGTACAATCAATCAATCTTCTTCCATTATGGGGAATTAGACGCATGTCGTAGGATCCCATCATTATTTTTCTTAACATCTGCATGCCACCTCAAATTCTTTGCATCTATCGGATTGGAAAACAAGCATTGAAGTCATAATATTATAGGTAGATACCACATCACCTTGGCAGGAGAATTAGTTTTGGACTCCCTCGAAGTCATCATTTTATTCCTTGACGCACCAGATTTTGGACAATCTTTCAAATCCACATAGTCCTTTGAAATAATATACAATCATTCGGGCATGCATGTATCTTCTTGGCCTCCATTCCCATTGGGCACAACAATTTCTTTAACTGGTATGTTGAGATAGGCAGCTCGTTTCCTTCAGGAAGAATTTCTTTCAACAAAGACAACAATGACGTGAAGCTTTTGTCGCTCCATCTATTGTTAGCTTTCAGCTTATACAATCTCAACACAGTGCTAAGCTTCGTAAACTTAGTACAACCTGTGTTTAATGGTATCTCAGCATCATGCACAATGTTTCTAAATATGGGAGGTGGATCGGTGTGCTCTACCCCACAACTATCCAGCATCACATCAACGATGTCTATTGGAACAAGTTTGTTCACATCTACATCATTAGAGGCAATTTCTTCTTCCACACAAGCACTTCTATCGACATCCACTGATTTCAATCTTGAAATCTTTCCATGTCAATGCCATTCTGTATAGCCTTGTACAATCTTGTTGCACATGACATGACTTTTGATTTCGTCACCAGTGCTGACTTTCAAGTTGTTACCGCAATGCCTACATGGATAGTAGAACCTATCTCTGGGTTGTTTCTTGTGTTCCTTAGCAAATCTAATAAACTGATCAAGACCAGAAATAAACTTTGGGGTGAAACGATTTGGAATGAACATCCATGATTAATCCATTCTATGATCAAAGAGAAAACAAGTATATATTAGGGTTTAGGGTTAAAAGATTAGGGGTTAGGGTTAAGATTAGGGTTTATGGTTAAAAGTTTAGGGTTGAGGGTGTTATATATAATAAATGTGTACCACCTATCCCATTCTTGATCACCTAATCTCACTAGTAAGTGTATAATATGTATTTAACTTTCAATAAATTTTGACAGTATTTCCCCGCAGTTCTCCAAGTACACTGATGTACATGGGCAAATGCTCACTGACATATGTACTTAGAGAACAAACATAGAAGTGCTGATGAAACATCATGAAAACCGAATACACATTATACACTTACATCCTAAGTGCGATTAAGTGTTCAAGAACAGTCCCAACCCGGGGACTATCCAATATCTACTCCTAATGAGTAAATCTTGGACGGGTTTCTAGGCCAACAAAATACATGTATATATATTTTCATTCATATACCTACAATCATAGTATCATTGTTCACATCCTAGGTTTTGTGTAACATCATTTAATTCAATTCATTATTCCATTTGAATAAGTTCATCCATTCATCATTAACCCGAATCAATCATTAATAATCAACTACACAATTTTGAAGAACAATTATATATTGAAATAAGTTAAATCAATCACTAACAAGAGAGAAAGAAAGCAATAACAATTTATAAAATTCATTCATTCATCATTAATCCTAGTTAATCGTTATTAATCAACTACACAATTTTAGAGAAAAATTATATATTGAACTAAGTTCATTCATTCACCGCTTAACCCTTATTAATCAATATTAATCAACCCTAGTTAATCAATAACAATCTTACAGAAAACTCACTACACTGGTGGAGCAGGCTGTGGTGGTGGCATCTAGAGGTGGAGGTGGTCGTAGTTGTGGCTGTGGAGGTAGTCACAGCTATGGACGGAGGTGGAGGTGGAGATGATTGAAGCTACGGCGAAGCAGGTGGCGAGCGGTGGTAGGATGGCATGCTGTGGTTGTGGTCGTTGGCGGAGATGACTGAGCAAGCAAGCGGCATCGACGACTGAACTGGAGCGGCGGCGGCGAGCTCCTCAGTGGCGGTTCCTCTCCATAACTGTGATGACGAGCTCCTCTCCACAGCAGCAACAGTGGAGGCAGTGACCGGAAATACAGAATCACAAGACCTAGCTTGAGCGGCAACAGAGAATCAGAATGAAACAGAGAAGGGGAAGAGTCTAACTCGTACGGGTGCTATTCAGTTAATTATCAGCGTCGATTATTGTGTCAAACTGACACTTAACACCATCTACAACTTCAAACAAATACCAGGACAGGGGTGTTCATCGTTGGTTTCAACGTATAATAACCGACGTCTATCCACATACGCCGATAATTTTTTTTTGTTCTTGAGTTACAATCATAGTTGTCAGTTTCTACCCTAACACTGACGCCGATTAGGTAAATTGGGGGGATTTTTTTTACAGGGACAACACATGAATAAACATCCTCGTCGGTTCCTGTGCTACAACCGACGCCAAATAAGGTATGAATTTTTACCTCACGAGGGATATTTAGGCGTCATCTGTGTTCTAAACAACCGACAACATATGGGGGAAAATTCACGGGACTTGGCACGAAACATGAATCATCGGTGTTTATGCAACCAATGTCAAATTGAAAATTTTGGAGGCAAATTTTTTCCCTGAAAAATTATATTTCATGGGTGATTTTGGATGTCAGCTTTTATTTTGACCAACCGACGTTAAAGAAAAAGTGATACCCGCGTGTTTTGTAAAGCGGCCGACCTTCACATATAGGTGTCGATTGTCGTGTTAAACCGACATCATATTTTATTTGTGTCAGTGTTTTATTCTTAACTGACGCCGGAAAATGTGACGTTATACGTCATTTCTGTACTAGTGAGTACAATCTACATAAGAGTGATGCAAAGAAGCAAGATAATTTGTATTAATTAGATAAGATGCATGCATAGGTTGGCACCTTGATGAAATAGGTATCCTGAAGAATCTATTAATGAGATATTCCTTCCACTTTATTGTGTGCAATTTTCATTCTCGTTGTTAGTTTAATTAATCAACCAACATTTTCTCAGGTCTAGCTGATATGTTTTGGTTAGTAGTAGTTTCTAGTAGTCCCAATTCCTTAAGATCGACAATCGTGCCTCTTTGAGTCCTTTTACTATTTTAACACATACACTTACTTTTAGCACACACACTTAAGTCATGTTAGAAATATAGAGGAAGTAAAAAAAAGTTCATTTGATGAGCAGATCTTGTCAATAATAGTGTATTAGGAAGGAAGAGCACGCTAGATATACCTTGTTGTGAAGCAAGTCCATTGACTTTCTTGATGTGGTGATATGCGTCACTCATGACGATGCACAAAATATCATTGATGACATCATGCCAACATATTCGCTCAGTGTTTGTGTCTCTATTTAGTCCACATGTATGATGGGGAACTCCTTGTTGCAATGCTTTAACCGGTAGAGAAGGAACATGCTTTCACTTAGGAATATTCTAGCATCAATAACTATCTCCTTCTTGCTCTCCCTCAAAATAATGACAACTAGGGTTCACATGTCAAAGAGTGTAACCAAAACTTTATATGTCATGCCCCTTTAAATACGGGAAGGCATAAAATAAGGTTTTTAAAAAAAATTGAGAAAAAAAGTCCAAAGGATGCATTTAAGCAAGTTGCTCATGGAAAATTGGTCAATTGACTTGCCAGTCTAGTTCATCAATTGGTTAGCGTCATAATGATATGGAATCGATATGCCGGCTTACTGATCTTGTTCAGTCAATTGACTAGACTTGTAGTCAATCAATTGGGCTGATATTGTCCATTTGATTGACTAGACTTTTAGACAATCAATAGGTATGATCTAATCCAGTCGATCATCTATACTTTCCAATCTAGTGATTGGGCTTCCATATACGATATCATAGTTATAGTCAATTACAAAACCTTGTACTAACCAATTTATCTTATGTCCATGATTATATCTCTCTTCCTTGTGCACCCTATGCATGTGACCATATTGGCTCTACCTTATGTTGTAGTGATGTTTGTAATCATATTATGATTTCACAAGCAATGAGTGGTATTTTGCAAACATGACCACCCAAGTAATTGGATAATTTGGAGAACAACTTCAAACTCATTTTGTGACTAGTGTTACTATGATCATATAATCATTTTGTTTATGAAATCTGGATTGAATATGAGGCATTGGATCAATATCCTCTTAATGTTCAATCTTTCTTTCTTGATCAACACTAGACGATATGAGATACATATGACCTCAATATCAAATATTGACTCAGATGAGCATGACCATGCATTTCATAGTCTCACTTATCAAGTGGTCGAGATATCACTCCAATAGGAGGGAAAAATTCCATGTACACCACTCATAATAATTTACATGTGTCACAGTGAACCCAAGCACTGCTTGTATGGTTACCCTTATTCAAGATTGTATTGAGTAGTAATAAAGTACACTGGTACACTTGAGATATGGTTCTGATCATTGGAGTGATTTTAGGTCAAAGGACCACAATCACAACTGTCACATTGAGATATGGTTTTGATTGTCGATTCCGTCTTCCATGTATCATACTCAAGATGGGTTTGATTGGTACACTTGTTCATTAACAAGTACCTACATGTTTGACTTAATATAAAATATCACGACCAATGACATGTAGTCATTAGTTGATATACATACTAGCCATATGTATTATTTTCATCCTAATTCCAAAGTGATATCTTACTAGGGACTTAGACATGAATGAATATTCTTATCATATACATGATCTCATGTCTAGGTCCTTGACATGGAATCACCTATCATTGAGAATACATTCTTAGTACTTTATTAACTTTAATAATTATCTCATACTGAGGTAAAGATAAAAAATAAAAATGTGTTATCAACCAAAACAAGTACAATGTATCCCATTAAAATCATTATATGATTGGAAGGGAATACAACCACCAGAAGAAACACAAATAGAAATATATTTCCATTAATGTATATGGACTTGTTGTCAAACACTCTTCAATTTCTTTCTTTACAAATGTGATGAATTGGTGTTCATTAAGTGAAACCAAATAAGCACTTCAATAATTTATGAGAATAAGAAGCCATAAAATGATCTAATGTCAGAATGAGGCATAGATGCATTCTTAGAAAAATTCCCCATATTTGAAAAGCTGGCATGAAAGTGATGAAGACATACACCAACCTGTCCATGTCACCCATATAAATCTAACATATGCAAGGGTCACTAAACCCTTTCTATAGAACGTAATGAACGAGAAGGAGCTTGTCCATACCATGTAACTAAACAAAAATAACAACACATTTGGGGGCATGTGTTGGTGTAAAAAAGCTTTACCAAATATGAACATGAGGTCCTATGACCATAACGAATTTATAGCCCTGTGACCTTAAAATCATGACAACATAATATTAAAATGTTGAGGGAACAAATGAAAATAGTCATAGTATTAGTATCCTACTGCAGACCCGACCTACTTCAAAAATTAGCGTGACTCAACCTACTAAAGGAATTAAAGTGACCATTATAAGAAGGTTAGAAGCCTTTAAGGCAATTATTCCAATACCTCATTAGGACAAAGACGTTTGGTCAAATGTATTAGAGATTTTGCCAATTGAACCATATAATTTCCATGATATGATGTTTTTATATAATGTTTACCCATGACTTGGAATTTGTGCCATCATGTAAATCAGAGATGTGAGCATTGATTTGAGTGTTGGCCTTGACATGATGTTTAGCACTTAGATGGTCAAATCAACTAGAAATATTTCTCATGCAAATGTCAGAAACGATTCTAAGCATGAAGTTAGCAATTTGGGTTTTAATTTTGATATCCCATCCACCTTCCTTCTCGAGCTCACAAATCAACTCTTAAGAGAAGGGGTGCATTTTCCTCTTGTTTGAGGTGAACTCCTTTAGGGATATAATTTTTTCAGCAAATTTTTCTTGAAACTCATATTCTCAACAATATGAATCCAAACAAACATCTGTAGCTTTAAGTCAAGGCAAAAGTATTTATGTGAGAAATATTAAAGATGGTATCATGAACCCTGATTGTAGAGATTAGATTTGGACGGAACAATTGATGAAAGAAGACTTGTTGATTACATTTTCGGACCCAAACATGTGTTCAAAAAAATTCAAAATATTCTAATATTGATGATGTTTTGACTAATACCCGAAATAGAGGGAAGCACTGTGAGCGAAATGCAAACTCATTTGTACTACTACAAACCACATGCATACGAGAGTTTAAGAACAACTTAGAATTCATTATGTTAATCTCTCGAATTTAATTGCTAAAATTCAAGAATGCATCAATGGGGAACTTTTCATCCTCATCCGAGTTTTTTTTAATATCTTTTAATCCTTGTTTTGACGAAGGCTGCTCCCTCTGCGACGGCGTGACACAAGGCCGCGGCCAGACTGTGAGTACTCGACAGAGTCCTGTCTCTCCTTCCAATCTTTTCAGAAACGTTCCAGGGGAGGACAACGCCACCGGCCACCTCTTCACCGCCTCTTCGGCGGAAGCGGGCCAAGCGGCACTCTTCTCTGCTCCACAGCCGCGGATAAACCACCACCTTCAGCGTTAATATCCCTGCCTTATCTCCTCCAAGCTCATAGCTAATGGACTCTACCTTCGCATCTCGCCATTACTTCTCATCTAAGCTGGGGCTCCGGCCTCTGCCCTTGGCCCCTCCGCCCGCCACGCAGCAGCGCCTGCTCTTCATTGGGCCCCCCATTTCAACTCCCCGTGGTCGACGAAGATGCCTGGTGATTTACCCCAGGGTGGCGGCGGCTGCGGCGTCGGGTGTCCCACGGAGAGGTGGAGGAAGTCGGAGGGCCTACCAGCAGTCGCAGTCGCCTGCCCCTCTATCCGGAGTTCCTGTGAAGGAGATTGCGTCAGTTGTTGTACCTGCTGGGGCTTTTCTGGCCTTTACCTTCGGTATTTATTCCAACACAGCCTTGTGGTTTTGCTTCCTAAATGGCCATATAGTAATGGCATTGCTGGTACTTGTTGAGATGTGATGTAAATCGTTGGAGATTCCTAGCCATCTTCGTCAATTGAAAGTATTCTAATGCCCCTAGAACTGAGAGTAGATGGCTTCGTTCCAATTTGTCCTTCTGTATTTCAGTCTTAAAAAGCACAAATACTAGCATGGATTTTTAGTCCTCAACACGTTACGCTTCTAGTTATGACTCCAAGTGGTACTCACATCAGGAAGAGCAAACGTGGGCAGCCTAAACAATGGCTTTCCTCAAACAGACAGTCTTGGCTGGCCAATTGCTATTAGTTTGTTGCGTCCTCTGCATTGACTTGAATGCCTTACTTGCATTTGTAAGACACTGTTTCAATTAAATAAGGTTTAGTAGCTAAAGCGTTAAGATAGGTTTGCAGTCTGTGGTTATAGTCATATAACCTGGTTTAAGAAAAAGCATTCTGGGCTCTCACTGAATGCATGAACCAATTGAAGATCACACGGAAGGCAATCATCATCATCATCATCTAAGCCTCAGTCCCAACTATGTTGGGGTTGGCTACATGGATCCTTTGTTTCCATTCAGCTCTATCATGGGCCATATTCTGGTTGAGATAGTAGAGATTCAAAATCTCTCTTTATAAGCTCATCCCATGTTAATTTAGGTCTTCCTCTTCTTCTATTTATTGTGCTTGACTCAATAGCATTGCTTCGTATAGGCGCACTGAGCCGACCCTCACACAACTTGTCCTCAATGCTTGCCACCCCCACTTTATTCCTGATATAATCATTTCTCAAGCGATCTTTTCTTGTCTTCCCACACATCCATCTCAGCATACGCATTTCAGCCAAGTTCATCTTGTTGAGACCTTGTTTCTTCACCGCCTAACATTCACTCCCATAGAGCATGGCTGGCCGTATAGCTGTTCTATAAAACTTACTTTTTAACCTGAGAGAGATCTTCCTATCACATAATACTCCAGTTGCACTCCTCCATTTCAACCATCCTGCAGTGATCCTGTGACAAACGTCATTTTGGACATCCCCATCTTTTTGAATAATAGAACCCAAGTAACGAAATTTATCACATTTTGGTATATCTACTC
This sequence comes from Alisma plantago-aquatica, assembly GCA_963693085.1. Lineage (NCBI taxonomy): Eukaryota > Viridiplantae > Streptophyta > Magnoliopsida > Alismatales > Alismataceae > Alisma > Alisma plantago-aquatica. The sequence goes on along the minus strand of OY856409.1, from coordinate 859,895,943 downwards.
CGTCCAACTTGGCTCCATCATTCACACTGCGGGATTGGCTGAAATTGCAATGCATATACTCATTTTTGCTCCTGCTAATCATCAATCCATTTGATTCTAATGCCTCTCTCCACCGTTCAACTTTATCATTTAATCCATCTTTAGTTTCGTCAATCAAAACAATATCATCAGCAAATAACATACACCGGGGAATATCATCTTGAACATTCTTTGTCAGCTCATCCATAACAAGAACGAACAAATATGGGCTGAGTGTGGATCCTTGGTGTACCCCAACTGTGATAGGAAAAGTTGGCGTCTCTCCTCCAGGAGTCTTCACACTTGCAGTAGAGCTATCATACATGTCTTTGATCAAGTCAATGTATTGGATTGACACACCCTTTTTCTTCAAAACCATCCACTACACTTCTTTGGGTACTCGATATAAGCCTTTTCCAAATCAATAAACACCATATGGAGATCTCTTTTGCTTTCTCTATACTTCTCCATAAGCCTCCTTATCAGAAAAATAGCATCTGTTATTGATCTTCCAGGCATGAAACCAAATTGGTTGTTTGATATCTGCGTTATAGATCTTAGCCTCTGCTCAATAATCCTCTCCCAAAGCTTCATTGTGTGGCTCATCAACTTGATACCTCTATAGTTTGTATAGCTCTAAGCATCACCTTCGTTCTTGTAGATGGGGACTATCGTACTATTTCTCCACTCATCCGACATCTTCTTGGTCTTCATGATCTTGTTAAAGAGCTTTGTTAACCACATAACTCCATCCCTCATACTCTTCCATACCTCAATGGGAATACCGTCTGGTCCGCATGCCTTTTTCATTTTCATATTCTTCAAAGCATTCTTGACCTCAAATGGTGAAACTCGTCGTGTGTAAATGATATCTCTTGTATTTATGTCACACGAGTCTCTAACATTATTTGCAGTATCTCCACTGAAAAGCTTATGGAAGTAATTTCTCCACTGGTTCTTGATATCATCGTCCTTCAACAACACCCTGCCATCTTCATTCTTGATGCATTTCACTTGACTCAAGTCTCTTCCTTTCCTTTCTCTTATGCGAGCCATTTTATATATATCCTTTTCCCCTTCTCTTGTGTCCAACTTCTTATAAATATCATCAAAGTATCTAGACCTTGCCTCCTGAACAACCTTTTTAGCTTCTTTCTTTGCTTGCTTGTATCTTTGGAACGTTGCATCATCTCTTTGGAACATTGCATCATTTTCATAATTTCACAAGTCTGGTCTCACGTCCAAAGAATTCAGGTAATATGTATGAATTACAGTTGTTTACTTTTAACACAAAAAGTGGGGTGAGTCGTATTGTATAAGACAACACAAGCATTGGGTTTGATTGTTTCATTGCAATAATGTCTTATTGCACTTCTAATTTGCTAATTCCTGATAAATACCTTGGACCAACATGCATTAGGCGTATCTAGTTGTCTCCCATCTCTGTTATTACTATCGGCTACTGGCAGTTGGCATGTGTTAGGGAAGTATTTGATATGGGAAGTGGATCTATTCAGAATACCTAGTTGACACAGATACATGTTGAAAAAAGCACAATCTAATTTTAGCCAATAGCTAAGCATTCGACGCCCCAAGATGCGATGAGTATGTGACTAGGCGATAGGTGTCCATTATTCATATGGAATGTGAAGTACTAGAAGATGTATCTCACGGGATAAACATGGTGGATATGATGGAGGGTCCTCCACTCAGATTGAAAGATAAGTTTTAAAGACTACACATCCAATTATGTTGTAAGACACTGAATGTTGGACTGGGAAGTAACAATGTGCTTACAAGACGAATGTGACAAAAACAAGAACACAAAGATGGATCTGTAGGAAGATGAGAAAAGATTACTTTAGAAAAATCACCGTATAGGAAATAAAATTGGAGTCATACGTATTGAGGACAAGCTACTAAGGCTGCGTTTGTTTTGGCGTCCAAGCGCCGGCACAACAAGCTAACCTGATCTGATATTTTAACCGATGTTTGTTACACAGACTAAAAGATAAATAAGATGCCACACGGTCAAGTTAACCGAAAAATCTCCCGGTAACCTGCCGTTCAAAATCCTTGCGACAGGGAACAAGTTTATTTGCCGCAGATGTCTATTTTCCACAAAACCCATGTAATCGACTGCTCAATACATACAACGTTATTTTTGTGAGGGTATAATAGACTTTGTCCAAATAATCGAAATATTAATTACGCGTGTACCAAGCAACAAACATCTTGCCATCAAATTTATTTGTCGTTACTCCAAACCAATAGTCATCTTACACAAAGTTAACATACCGAGCTGGTTAACTTACCCATGGCAAGTAAACCTATCACAACCGTATGCCACACAGCCTAAAGCATTCACGGTTTGGAGATGCACAATCATAGAACGGGAAATGCACCAGTTCAGAGTAATTTCGATGACTAAGACAGAGTTATAAGGGAAAAAAATTGATTTATCATAACTCAGGGAGAGCTATCAGGAGAGACCTGGATTCATTACATCTTAGTGAGAATTTGACCCAGAATAATGCTCGAGGAAAAGAAGGATCCATGTAGCCGACACCTATAACTGGGACAAAGGCATAGATGACGGTGATGTGTCACATCATTGGATTCATGGTTATCTGCCTACTGCCTCCTACCTGCTGTCACTTCATGAAAGAATTGTGACACTCTAGACCTATTAGTTAAGGACACAATGAAGTGTTGCTAACTATGAAAAACTTCAAGAAATAGACCAATCTTCTTCTTTTCAGATTGTGTAGCAAAAGAAGTATGCTTGATTGTTCTAAATCATAACCTTCACAACAAGGACCCCTGCTCAGGCTGCTCCAAGGCAATTGACATCATCGTGATTGGTAAGAAAAGGTATGAGAATAGGCATGTCTAAAGCGGATGTCTTGCCCTTTCCCATCTTCAGCGGGCTAACTCAGTTACTAGCACAACCTGCCTTTTTCCACACAACCAGCAGTGCCACCAAAAACACTCACACACCAAATCATCCCCCTCTCCTACACACACAACCACCACCAACCGAAACACACACACCGAATCAACCCCTCCTCCCCTCCCATACACGCTACCACCACCACCACCGAAAACACTCACACCGAATGACCCCCTCTCCCACACACACAACCACCACTGCCGAAAACTCACACCAAACCAATTCCCCCCTCCCCGATTTAGTGCAGCAACATGTGCTGTTATGTCTTTAAAGTTATTCTATCTTATACTTTTAAGCATCACCATGTTTGTAACGTAATGGTTACTTATAATTAAGCACCTTATTAAAGATGCAGTACAGGGCCGTGGTTTTCATGATTGTAACCTAATTAATTACTTATAATAAGTACCGCATAGCTAAGAAAGTAATAGTTAATTTAGGCGCACAGGCTATTAATGTTTGAAAATGGTCATAACTGTTACTACTAGTCATCTTATTTAGGCTTTCAAATATATATAATCATCAAAAATTCCGAACAAGCATAACAGATACATGACCATGATGGCATGATCTCATATAATGCCGATGCATAAATGCTTATGCTGCCACTGTGCATGTTGGGCAGCATATAATTAATGTTGTAGAAGGCAGCACTGCAATGAGGCCACATGGATTGCATTTCAGAAAAGTTGGTAACACTCACAGGAAATGTAGCGTGTGCATTTGCAAGAGTTATTATAATGTGTATCTATGTGGGCCATGATATGTGGAATATCACAAGGAAATTACTCTTCAATTCTATGGGCACATTTGCTTTGCCGTGTTCCACTGTATTTGATTGCAATCCTAAATCCTTTAGCAGAAAATCGAAGTTTGGTTTATCGGAGCTGTAAAATGAGAGGAACCAGCATTTGTGAAGTATAGAGTGTGCAGGATTAAGATCCCCATCTCAAAAGCGCGGGATGCCGTCGCTCCAGTAAACTTGCGTGACTGACTTTGTTAAGTACTGCTTGCAGCTGTGTCATCTGCACATGACGGCTGGTCCCAGACTCCCCACATGGCTGAAGCAGAGACAACGTCTGGCTGAACCAAACATATTGCTCTTTACTTTTGTATTTCTCAAAGTCAACAATTACTGAAACCGGGATTGAATAAATTCGGATTCCTCCTAATCCCATCAGATCCTACCAAGCAAACATGCCCTATATTTGTAGATGTGAATTATGATACTTAATATAATTACAGAAACATGACTCTGCTTAATTCTTGAAACTTTTTATATTTCTGATTATATAAGTATCTAATCTTTGGCATGCTTTATATGTTTATTTATATGCTAGTATTATGGAAGGTTGTTGAGAAACTTGTTGCACCAAAGCCAAAAGGTCCTGCTCCAGTTCAGGGTAACGTTTCCTTCCCTGGAATGAAGTGGTTGATTGCTCCTGGTACAAATTTGCCATCTGGAAGTAGCTTCAAGATCGACAGGGAGTCGCGGAAAAAGCTAAATGAATTTGCCAAAGAGCTTAGATTATTTCGCATCGTTGACATGTCAGGTAGACTTAGCAATATTAGTATCATGACCTTTTCTTCTTCTCTAAATAAGACCGCACAGTTGATGGATATTCGTTTTTACAATAGCTCAAGCATGTTAACTGTGAACGAAGTGTTTCTGTAACAAAACCACTAAGGCGTGGATCCTAGTTCTAAATAATTGTTTATGTGTGTGTGGTGAGGGGTGGGGGTTTGGGGGGGGGGGGATGGATGGGGAGAGGGGAGTTATTTTAGCTACCAACAGTTTAAGTATTACAAAGTCTAGTTATTTATCGAGAGCCATATAAAGCCTAGCTACTTTTCTGTAGGTCGTAATTTTGGCGATGAGGGCCTTTTCTTTCTTGCCGAAAGCTTAGGATACAATCAGGTTTGTAGTCTTTTATTTTGTTTCTGATTGCTGATTTTTTGTTTACAAATGTTTTATTGTTGATTTATGACTAAACTCAGCATTCAACATTCTTTGTTTTCTTGTATATGTACTTATAGGTAAATTTATTAGGTACCCTTTAGATATGGCATGTTTTACTGAAAAAATGAAGATTGATTGAAACTTTATACCTTATTCTATTTGCATTCAATAATGTTTCTTTTGGTATTGTGCGACAGAGTGCCGAGGAAGTGGATTTTTCAGGAAATGGCATCACTTCAGTTGGGTTGAAAGCCTTTGATGGTGTTCTTCAAGTAAACACAGTTTTGAAAACCTTGAATCTTTCTGGAAATGCTATTGGTGATGAAGGAGCTAAGGTTATCTTAACTTCCTGATCATTTGTTTTCTTAATTTTATGATGAAAGTCAGTCTTCGCTGCTGAGCTTTCTTAGGTCTTCATTGGGTCAATCAATTTGTTTAAATATGCCGGGTAATTTTTTCAAAGATTTACAGATTTTGAGGGTGGTTATATTTTACCTAGAGGGAACTTTGAAACTTGTATTATTGTAACATACAATACTTTACTTGGTGAAGAAATAAAGAAACAAAGAAAAAGAAGAAATAAGTGCAAAAATAGGGAAATCCCTCCTTGCAAAACCTAAGCCCCCACTAAATTTCCAAATTTCTAACTAGAGAACAGAGTTCTATTATGAACAACTGTCACCTAAAGCTGAGCTAGGTGCACCCTTCCAATTAGGGAGAATTTTTCTTCACATTTGAGTCACACATAAGTAGTGAAGATCTTGTCACATACAATTTGCATCACAACCTCACAACACGGTTGCCATCTTCTATATGTTTACATCAGGCCTTTGTGATCTGATACAATTAGTTAAGTTGCCTCTTTCAGTTTTAAAACCTTCTTAAACTTCCCTAGCGATAAATCAATGTTTCCTACGAATCTGTTCCCAGAGATCATCATTCATATTAACATGTTGATGCTTTAAGTTTCAATAAGAACAACCTACTTATTTCAACAGGTTCCCGCTGAGGCAAACAACATGAGAAAATGTGATCCACAGGTTTGATGTATTACTTGGCAACCAAGATTCCCAACAACCAAGAAGCTACAGAAACCAAGTGGAAGCACACACCGTTACACATATGTGCATCTACCTGTTTCAGAATGTTGTAATGTTTATTGCCTTCTAACTTCTAACTTCTAAGTTCTAAATTCAGTCATAGTGGCAAATGAGAGATTTTAGATGTCCTAGCTAGTTCACACTAGTACCTTATGCATATAGTTGCATACAACCCGTTTACACCCTTATATTATATTTTTATACAACAAAGTCCAAAACTATAGAGATCTTTTTTGGGTCAGAGATGGCTATATCCCATTTCTACAGTCTGAAAAGGTGAGCTAATGGCAAGTACATAAATGGCCTTAAGATTCATTTCTATGCAGATGTTGCAGTTATCTGCAATAGCAAAAATCTATCCTTGATTCTTGCTGAGAAACCATCTAAACATACTGCCATGTGTTAGAATTGATTTGATTGAATATGTTATGGCAAATCCATTATGTTGGGTTTGAAAATGCAATTCTAGGATGCTCAAGTACAATGCACGGCATATTAAGTGGAACCACATCACTATATACCCAGTCCTTGTAGACTTTATGGTAAGAGGTGACGAGGCACTGCTGCCTATGAGTCACATGACAACAATTATATTAAAATACATGGTTGGATGACGTGAATTTCACATCCCAATTGCTTGGATTGATGAGGCAAACACAAGGATTTAATAACTGACTTCATAAACAACAAACCTCGACTTCTCAAGACACATTGTTTCTCGTTAGAAGAGGTTGGAGCATCATCAATCCAAAAGGAGGTTCTTCAGCTGATAGAGGTATAGAGCCGCGTGATTGGTCATGTTATTCACAATTATCATCATTTGGTTATTGGGGGTTTTCCCACCTTCATATATATATTTGGATTTGCACTAAACCAATTGAAATGACCCAACTTGAGATTGAGCAAAGCGAGGTCCAAATCTTCAAAAATGAAGCATTGAGTTGGTTTTGACTTAGAAGATGATGCGTCTCGATCTAGATGGTGTTGAGCAGATGCACTTGAATCAACATAAATTTTCATCAAGATTGTGGAATTTCAGTCAAAGTTTCAATTTAGGTGGGGATCAATTATAGAAATGATGTTACCAAAGACTTGGTCTTGCACATAATATTGAATACCACTGAAAGCTAGCAAATTTTTTTGGATATTGTCGATGTCGACAATCAGTGAAGTCGAATCTGGTAAACTTCCATATTCAAAAACTTCAATGGTATTTCGATCAACATCGATGGTGTAGTCCGACCCAACAGAAAAGTAGGAAAAGTTGATGACTTACCTAGATGTTGACCAACTCTGAGGATGCTGTTGCTGTTATGGTGGAATAACACTGCTACTACTTCTATCTTGGAAAAACCTGTTGGAACTTAAAATAAGTATCTTTTTGTTTCAAGCTAAAACTACTATACCTAGCCTAACTAGATCTACCGTTTTCTTTACAAGATTTGGTGTAATTCTAAGTTATCTAATACCATTTCATCCCTCCTATTTCACCCCGTTTGCCCAAATATGATTTACTTAATATATTCACGTATTGGAGATTTTAACATGTGATACTGCTATGATTATGTAATGTACTATACCAACTACCGAGGTTGTATATATCTGCAAAAAATTGATAAAATGCTATTGTTCATAGTGATTCTTTTAGTAAAATGCTGAAAATGTGGCAATTTAATTTGGCAAAAATTTAGCATCAAGTGGAAACACTGATATATGATGATTTTTCTTGTAATTTTGAAGTATTTTGTTTCACATTTTAAACTTGTAACTGATATATGTTATGAAAAACTTTGATGATAATGAATTTAGAATATATATGTTTAGACACGTATTTAAGAAATTAGTTATATAAGAAGTTATATATATATTAATTATAGCTAAATGTGATGATTTACCATATCATCACAATCTCACCATTTTTTTGCTTAATTTACGTCGGACTTTTATTTGGAAGTTTACTGAAAATTTCCACAAACTTCCACTTCCACACCGATCAACCTCGACGTCCAATACCTTGGTCATGCATTTTGTACGATTCTAACATAAATTTTGCAATTTGACAAAAAAATGAAATGTTAACAATTTCACAAATTTGCGCAATTTGAGTATGCATTTGATTTCATGAAATTTCAACAATTTTGACGATTTTCTCACATTTATTTCAAGAAATAAAATATGGTGGCTGTTGTGTTTGTTATTAGCTGACTAGATAGGAGACACAACTTTGAGAGATCCTATTGCTCATATCTAAGCATGTTAGCTGCAACCCTTCGTATTTCTACTACCACCTTTCACTTTTACTCCCTTGCTTTGATTGCTACAACAGTTGACCTGAAAATAGGCAATCTACTAGTTGTAGATCTTCCCAAAATCTGGGATATACAGCTTAACCCTTCAGATTACCAATCTACACATATTGCTATATTTCATAAATTTATGGTAAATTACAACTAGGTATCACATTTTTTTTTCATTGGATGAATTGGTCATACTTGATGTCGAGATGATGCAATGGCCAGGAGAAGTGCGATGTCAAGGAAATGAATAATATGACAAACATCATTTTTGATACCAGGGAGAAGGTTTCCAGGTAATCCTCTCCATAGGCTTGTGTGTACCCTTTTGCTACAAGCCAAGCTTTTAGCCATATTAACAAATAACAATCCCATCTGGATCAACTTTTATAGAGAAGACACATCTAGAACCAACCATTGCTTTGTTTGAGGGGGCTAGACAAGGTTCTATGTGTTACTTTTGGAGAGAGAGAAAGCAGACATCATCTTCCATAGCTTGTCGCTAATCTGGGTGACTTCGTGTAATAGATAAAGTACGAGGTCGTGGGACATTTCATAGATTGAAGATATAGGCAACATAAGAAGGTGATAAGCATTGTTAGGAAACAAACTTAGAGATAAAATGTGTGATTAGAATAGGTTTGTATTATTGAGATAATAGATACAAGCATAGATGCCAAGCAGGATGTGTAAGGCCGACGTCGGAATGTTTGAGCTTGGAAACAGACTTTTATAGAGAACACACATCGAGTTTGCTTTCCATATCAACAAGCTTCACATTTAAACAAAGTTTCAGAAACAATAGGAATCAAAAGTTTGAACTTGGAAGCTGATGGATGTCCCAGTCTGTAGTGCCACTGAAGTCCTAAAACTACCGAGGAGAGAAGAGCAGCATATTGCGAGCATCACGGTAGTTTAAGCCGTATGGTCCCTCATGGCCCGAACCAATCTTTATCCTCTTGCGGATCCTCAAAGACACATCCATCAGGGTCAAAGGTATAGAACACTTAAGTTGCTTGACAATTTTGCTAACTGAAAGAAGATTAAAAGGGAAGCGAGGGACATATGAAGCTGATTTGACCAAGAAGTTATTTGTAGTTCAAATATTACCAACCCCATGAATTGAGGCTTGATGCCAACAACAACAATCACATGCAGAATAGAAGCAGTCAATTTCGAAAAAAGTTTCAAATTGCCAGAAATATGGGTAGAAGCACCAGAGTCGATCACCCATTTATTTTTACCATAAGGAGTCGAGAATGCTAATAAAGTAGAATCACCATCCGAGCATGGAGTCGATGTCGGAGTTTGGAGTCGTTCTTGGGAAAAACTTTCAAATTCAGCTCGGACCCAATCCACATAAGTAGTGGAGGGTTGGGCCGGTTTCTTCCTCGGTGTAGTCAGTAGAAGCCTGATTGGCCCATTGGTTGGAGTAGCCATGTTTCACCCACCATCGATCCTCATTGTGATTGTCACGACCACAAAAATTGCAATGACGAGGTCTAGTAGGAGGAGCGTTGCTTGGTCTAGCGGAAGGCGTTCCGCTCCAGTAGGGGGTTGACCACGTCCAACTATTGACGAGCCAAAACAACCACATCCTCTACCACAACCACGACCTCTGCCACGGCCAGAGTCGCCAGATTGGATTGCAAGAGCGGACGTCTCAGCTGAACCAACAGGAGAAGAAGAGACACACGATAGGCGCTAGACTTTTTTGAGGATATCGTGTAGTTTAAGTAGTGAATCACTAGACAAAATCTGATCCATGACGACTGCAAAAGAGGTAGGTAATGTAGCAAGGGACTGTACCAACCGAAGTTTATTCCGCTGTCTTTAAACTTTAGTGATATCAGAGGCCAGGGGATGGTAAACTTCAAATTCATCCCACAAAGCACATCAATGATTATAATAATCCTCAACAGAGGTATTATTAGAGAATTCCTTTTTAGCCATATTTTTAAAGATTTTAAACACCTTTTTAGGGTTTATGGTGTGAGTCAACTTGTGCTAACTGACCCCACATGGCCTTTGCCATTTTAAGTCGTAACAGAGATTGACTTATTTTTGGTTTTGCATTATTGACCATCCAGGTCATCACCCACGAGTCATAGGACAGTTTAGTTTTCTCATCATGGTTCTTGACATGAATAACATGTGCTTTGGTGATAAGGTGAGAGTACCAACCTTGGGCCTTGACGTACAACTCAAAAGAAACAAACTACATATGGTAGTTAGGACCATCCATTTTTACCGTGGTCACAAAGAGAGTTCTTAAGGTATCATTAGAAGCAATGATGACAAAAGTTCTTGGACCAGTCCACACAAGTAATTAGTTCAGAAGTGCATGACGCATCACGCAAGACACCAACAAAAGTTTTTAGAAACCTAAAGACTGGGCACTAAAAAGGTTAATTATCAAACCAACATCACATCGTTAGATTAGACAAACATGTGATCAAGATTGAAAAATGCGTGAGGCATAATGAGGCGTTTTTGTCTCAGTGAGGCGAGGCGTAAGCCTCAAAATATGCATGAGGCGGTAACAAAAATGAATTTATACATGTAATTACATATATATATATATATGTGTGTGTGTGTGTTATGTATATGCATGCGTATAACAGAAATAGGTATATACAAACATAACCAAATAAAATAGAAATTAATTATGAAACATAATAGTGATAATATAGACTAAGGACCCACCACAATACCAAAATAAATATGTAAAAAAATAACGAGATATCAATTCTTTATACTATTAGAATAAAAGATGTCAATGTCAGAAAAACTAAAGGAGATAGAATTTCGAATTAGTAGGAACAAGAAACCAAAGTTAGTTAACAATGATACGAAATTCAACAACCTAGTGAATAAGAAGGAAGCAAATAACGATAAATTTGACAAAGAATATTGAAAAAGGTAACTTAGAGATTGATGATTAAATGTTCATTAATAAAAAATAACAATTAACTATAAGAACTAAAAGATTTAAAAAAAATGTTTGTAATAATCTTAAAAGTACACAATTTGATGGTTAACATAAGACTTTATCATCTAGAATTGAGGTGTGCGCCTCAGTTAAGCCTCAGAGCCTCAGTGCTTTGAGGCGGGCCTCAGACAATGTGAGGCGTAAGCCTCAGTCTAGGACACCGAGGCGTAAGCCTCGAGGCGCATTTGGGATAGCCTCACCAAGAGGCGTAAGCCTTGAGAGCCTCAAGGCGGGTTTTTTATTACCATGCATGTGATGAATGTTGATGGGAGGGAACAAGTCCTTCCTTGTCCTGAAGCGAAGGCGAGAGAAGGTGATTGAAGTCAGAAGAAACTTTGTGATTTGAAGCAATTGACTTTAATACAGATGCACGTCGTATAGATGTAGAGGCAGAAGTGGGGATTGTGTATTGTAGATGGTGCGGAGTGTGCTGTAGGCTGGTGGAGCGGGTGGGTGTAGTAGTTGCAGGATTAAAGGTGTAACAGTAGTGGGTGGATGGGGTCGATTGGGGTGGATGGAGGCCGATGGGGTCGATTGGTGGCCGATGGGTCTATTGGGGGGGTCGCTGGGGGGGGGGGGTCAATGGGAGGGTCAATGGGGGCGGCGGGTTAAGAAGCACGAACACGGACACAAACACAAACACAAACACAAATATGGACACAGACATGGACACGGGACACAGTGATTTTAAAAAATATAGGACACGGACACGACGTTGAACACGACAATATATATACATATATACATATATACTTACATACATTTGGATAAATATATACAGTTAAACACATGTATATGTATATAATTTATTCGTAAAACACAACCCCCATAATTCTCAAGAAAAAGCACAAACAAAAATCACCATGATGCCCGCTTTATATTCACATTTGTATTCAAACTAACTATATGCTGATAAATACAAAAGTTAGCATACAAAAGAAATATTATATTATTATAATATCCAAGAATGATGGACTACAAGAAAATCATTAGAAATTAATTACACATAACGATTTAACGGTTATAATAATAATGGAGGTCTGGAGTATAGGAAAGAAGAGGGAAAGTAGTAGTGATAGAGAGGGAGATCCGGAGATGTGTATGGGTGGTGCTGATGGCAGTGAAACAAGAGGAGGATAACACGTTCAGTAGTAATGTATGAGTGGAGGGTAGAAGGAAGAGATGAAAGTGAAACATGACTGCATGTTAGTAGGAGGAAAAGTAGGGGGTAGGGTTTTGACGAGTAGGAAGAAGAGGTGGGTGGAGGAGTGGACACATAAAAGAATCAACAAAGTAGGAAGAAGAGGAGAAAAGGAAATAGAGAAGAAAATCAATAGGAAGAAGAGGGAAGGAGTTCCTAGAAGGGAAGGAAGTTGCTTCTAATTGCTGCTCTAGGTGCTGGCAGCTCCTGCTGCAAATGGCTATTGCAAACGGCTGTTGCTTATTGCGTGGTTGTTGCTGCAAAAGCTGTTTGTAGCAGCCCCGTCTCCTTATTGTGGCTGCTTGCAGCAACTTTAGGACCTAGCTGCTACTTGCAGCAAGTTCTGCAAGACGCTGTTGCATCCTTTCTCTATGTGAACAATAATAATTAGAGGCGGAGGGTTGTTGGTGACCTCTCGAAGGAAGGGATCAGGGTTTTGGTGAGGAGTTGGGGCTTGGTCAAGGAGTCTATGGGATTGGGTTTTATTTTCTCTTTCCTTAATTACGGGTCTTACGTGGGTTGGGTTGGCTGTGTCTAGGAAGTGTCTTGGACGTGTCCACGCTGTGTCCAACTTGCAAATATAAAAAATATGAATTTGGACACGCTAGAGGAGTGTCCGTCACGTGTCCACGCATGTCCATGGCGTGTCCGGGTTGGACACAGACACGACAGCCTTCGGGAAGTGTCTGTGCTTCCTAGGCGGCGGATTGCAGAGAGTGAAGGGTGGAGAAAGGAGGAAGATGGCGGGCGGAAAATTGCTTTGGGACTGCTCGACGGTGGTTGGCTGGTGGATGGCAGGGGGAAGAAGTGGCGGTTGGTTGGGGGGTTCATGGATGAAAAAGGAGAGGCTGTTGGGAAAAGGTGGCGGTGGTTGGAGGAGGCAGGAGATGGAGGGAGAATTATGGAGGAGGAGATGGATGGAGATGGAGGAGGGAGATTGTGGTGGCATGATCTTGTGGCGGCGGATGGAGGAGGTAGGAGATGGATGGAGAAGGATGGTGGCTAGGGTGGATGGGAGAGAGAAGCGAATTAGGGCAGATCAAAAGGCTACTCTGATACCATGTGATTAGAATAGGTTTGTATTATTGAGATAACATATACAAGCACAAACACTCTCCTTATATCGGATAGGAGGATTCAGTAAACCCAGAGTTCACCAGTATGGGACAAAAGACAAGACACTAAAGAGAGTACAAAATAAACAAATAAAATAAATATATTAACATGATGTAAAGTAAATGACCTACTTTCCTTACGTAAAGCAATGGGCCTATTATCTAGATCATGTGATATCTCATCACCCTTAGAGCTGGCAAAGATTGGAGGAAGGTTGAGTTGTGTCACACCATCTTATACATGTGTCAAATTATACTAAGGACTTGCATGGTCATGGTCATGATGAGTAGTGACCAGGATCGGAGGAACAATTGACTTACTGGGCATAAAAGTAGACTGACAATCACATGAAAAGGAAAAGAGTCTTAAATTTCTTGAGCATCCTGAGAAACATCTATAAGTTTTTCCAACGTACGGAGTATCTTCAAAAAAGGTAACATCAATGGACACGAGGAAACAAAGTATAGAAGGGTTATAACAACGATTACCTTTCTGTGTCTTGGAATACCTAAGAAAGACACATTTGGTCGCTTGAGGACTAAGCTTGTCACGACCGAACCAAGCTCATGAACAAAACTCACACACCCAAAAATCTTTGAAGGAACAATCTAAATGGGCAGTTAGAATACAAAATCGGAACTAGGATTTCATTGTTAAAAACAAAGGAATACAATTGTCTAAATAAGTGGTGGTGAGTATTGCACCTCCCAACACTCTTTAGGAACATGCATATGTTGGAGAAGAGTTCTAGCGGTCTAAATTATATGCCTATTTTTTCTTTCAGCAATTCCATTTTACTAAGGTGTGTGCGAACAAGATGACTGATGGATAATCCCTTTGCTGAATAGATACAAAGTAAGCTTGTGATTAAAATGTTAGCATTGTCAATACCAAAAATGCAAAATTTTGTGCAATCTGCGTCTCAATTTCTAAACAAATTTTTGAACAATTGACAATCTTTCAGAATTGTCTTGATTAAATATAACCAAGTTGTTCTAGAATATTCATCAATAAAGGTCACTAAAATAACAATATCCAAGTTTTGGCAAGATACAACTGGGACACCACACATTAGAATGAACTACATGAAAAGCAAAATCGACACTCATATGATATTGTGACAGGGAAGTAGATCTATGATGTTTTCCTAACTGACAAGCCTTACATTCAAGTTTAGACAAACTAGAAAATTTGGGATGCAAATACGTAATTTCTCAAGAGATAAATGAGAGAGATGATTATGAATATGTACGGGTGAAGCAACCATACAAGCCTTAGGAGTCCTGCTAAGATAGTACATACTAACTTCCTCACACCAACCACCAATCATTGCCTGTGTCCGGAGATCTTGTATCTAACACCGATCAGGGTAAAATGTAATGGATGCTCGAAGTGAGCGAGTTAATTGAGTAATGGACAACAAATTGATGGAACAAACATGACTGATGGTAGTGTGATATTTGGAGGAGGTGAGATAAACACAGTGCCTTAAATGACAACTGAAGAACCATTATTAATGGTGACTTGAGATGTATTGCCCTTAGTGGTGGATAGGTTTGAGATAAAATTGGAACTTAGTTATCAAAGTGCTCCAGGCGCTAGACAGGGCGTCTCAAACTAAGCGCCTAGCCTTTTAAGTTCCTAAAGTGGACGCCTAAAGGCCAACATTAAGCCACTTAAAGGCTAAATTAGCATGAATGAGATCTGGATTTGGTCGAATTAGATCATTATGAGTAATTTATGGTTGTTAGGTCTGATTTAAGTAGGGCTGGCAAAACCAGACCCGACCCCATGGACCCCACCCAAGCCTCTTAAGTTCCTAAAGGGGGCGCCTACGACCTTTTAGGCCCAAATTAAGCCACTTA
Source organism: Alisma plantago-aquatica (assembly GCA_963693085.1). Lineage (NCBI taxonomy): Eukaryota > Viridiplantae > Streptophyta > Magnoliopsida > Alismatales > Alismataceae > Alisma > Alisma plantago-aquatica. The sequence goes on along the minus strand of OY856409.1, from coordinate 859,880,444 downwards.
AAGGCTAAATTAGCATGAATGAGGTCTGGATTTGGTCAAAGTAGATCACCATAAGTCATTTTATGGTTGAAATAGGTCCGAATTAGTAGGGCTGGCAAAATCATAACCGACCGACCCCATGGATTGGACGTGAACCCTAATTGTTTAAGTAGGTTAGGGTCTAAAGTTTTCGGCCTAACCCAAAATTTGGCCCGAACACGAAGACCCCAAATTATTTTGGGGTCGGGTTTGGGTTTGGGTTTAGACTTTAGACCCGAATCAACCCGATTGACTCAAAATTCACAATCATATGCTCAAACAAAATTAAAATTATTAAAGTTTTTCCCACATGATGGCCTATGAAATTACTAATACATTCCTTAATATATTTATTTGGGACAATTTGACAGAAATTCTGTATTAGTGTATTAGTTTCAGATTACATTCTTTCATAATATAAATATATTAATTATATGTTTTATTATGTTATTTTTTATATTTTTGTTTAAAACTCTAGAGGTATCAAGCTGATGAGTCACACGATGAAGCTTTGGGAGAGGATTATTGAGCAGAGGTTAAGATCTATAACGCAGGTATCAAACAACCAATTTGGTTTCATGCCTGGAAGATCAACAACAGAGGCTATTTTTCTGATAAGGAGGCTTATGGAGAAGTATAGACAAAGCAAAAGAGATCTTCATATGGTGTTTATCGATCTAGAGAAGGCTTATGATCGAGTACCCAGAGAAGTGTTATGGATGGTTTTGAAGAAAAAGGGTGTGCCTATCCAATACATTGACTTGATCAAAGACATGTATGATAGCTCTACTGCAAGTGTCAAGACTCCTGGAGGAGAGACACCAACTTTTCCTATTACAGTTGGGGTACACCAAGGATCCACACTCAGCCCATATCTATTCGTTCTGGTTATGGATGAGTTAACAAAGAATGTTCAGGATGATATTCCTTGGTGTATGTTATTTGCTGATGATATTGTTTTGATTGACGAAACAAAAGATGGATTGAATGATAAAGTTGAATGTTGGAGAAAGGCATTGGAATCAAATGGATTGATGATTAGCAGGAGCAAAACTGAGTATATGCATTGCAATTTCAGCCAATCTCGCAGTGTGAATGATGGAGCCAAGTTGGACGGAGTAGATATACCAAAATCTGACAAATTTCGTTACTTAGGTTCTATTATTCAAATAGACGGGGATGTCCAAAATGATGTTTGTCACCGGATCACTGCAGGATGGTTGAAATGGAGGAGTGCAACTGGAGTTTTATGCGATCAGAAGATCCCTCTCAGGTTAAAAAGTAAGTTTTATAGAACAGCTATACGACCAGCCATGCTCTATGGGAGTGAATGTTGGGCGGTGAAGAAACAAGGTCTCAACAAGATGAACGTGGCTGAAATGCGTATGCTGAGATGGATGTGTGGGAAGACAAGAAAAGATCGTTTGAGAAATGACTATATCAGGAATAAAGTGGGGGTGGCGAGCATTGAGGACAAGTTGCGTGAGGACCGACTCAGATGGTACGGACATGTGCAACGCAGACCTACTAGTGCGCCTATACGAAGCAATGCTATTGAGCCAAACACTATAAATAGAAGAAGAGGAAGGCCTAAATTAACATGGGATGAGATTATAAAGAGAGATTTTGAATCCCTACATCTCAATCAGAATATGACCCATGATAGAGTTGAATGGAAACGAAGGATCCATGTAGCCGACCCCAACATAGTTGGGATTGAGGCTTAGATGATGATGATGATGATGATGATATTTTGTTTAAAACTCTTGTACAAACTATATTAATTTTCAATGCCTTTTAAATTAGATTTTTGGTTTGTTTACATTGAAATCTACATTGAAATCTAGCGATTATACTATTATTTTAATGAATTAGATAAAATTTAGCTTTGTTTTTAAAATTGTTCTCTTGGTTTGTGGATTTAGGAGTCAGACCCGATACACTCAAAAATATTTACAGACTGGGCTAGGGTCAAGGGTTTCGACATCAAAATCCATCTTTTGCAAGTGTTCTTCCAGAATGACCCCCGGGTCAACCGGAACCTGATAGCCATCCCTATTTTATGCCAAATCCGGTGAAATTTTTGCTCCTAGTTGCAAAAACATATCTGGTTTGGGGGAAGTACGTCTGATTTGGCTTAAGTGGGTCTCATTTAAGTCAATATAGTGTATATTAGGGGAAGTAAGGTCTAAATTAGGTCATGTTATGCAAAATTAGGTTTGATTTAAGCCAAAATCAAATCAAATTTGGGCAAAACAGGTCTGATTTGGGGGAAAATACATCTAGTTTTTCATTTAGGTCAGCTAGGATAAATTAGGAGAATTAGGGTATGTCTAGGTCATATTATGCAAAATTAGGTTTGATTAGGCCTAATCAGGTCAAGTTTGAGCAGATTACATCTTATTTGGGGGAAATAGATTTGCTTTGGGGAAATTCGGTCTGATCAGGCCAATTTAGGTTTCATTTAGGTAAAAGATAGGGTAATTTTTGGACAGTTAAGGTCTGAGAAGTTTATATTATGCAAAATTAGGTTAGCTGTAGGTCAAATTAGGTCAGATTAGGTCAATTTTGATCAAGATATGTCAAATCAGGGTCAATCAAGTATAGTTTAGGTCATGTTAGGCGTGATTTAGGTCGAGTTCTAAGTGTTACAACTTAGATTTGACCATTTAAAATATACATAGTAATGTATCCATTTGAATATAACTAAATATATATCTAAGTTTTACTATATGTATGAAATAAAGCAAAAATCCTAGAAATGCCTAGGCTCCTGCCTAGGTGCCCCTTGAGAAAAAGGGACCGCCTAGCCGCCTAGATAACCATGGAATGGAAATACCCGTAATGTGATTTTTGCATCTGAGCTAAGAGCCTAAGAAGACAAATCTGTATGGGTTGATTAAGAAAGACATGTTGTAGAAGAACTTGATGCTCCTGACAAGAGCATATAAGGTGACAGAGAAAGATGCATGCATGAATGCGCAAAATTACAGAAGCTGACTTTAATCCTAATCACCCATCTTGATTTGATGAGTGGTTTGGTTAGAAGATTCTTCAGTAGAGATAAGATTTGCGGAGGACTTAGGAAGGTAGCAATGGAGCTCGTAGCATGTCTTTTCATAGTGGCCCTTCTTGCCACAATGGGTACACTCAGGTCGGCCTCTTCCTCCATATGATGAACAACTACTTGCCTTGCCACCACGACCTCATCCCCGTGTACATGGCATGTTGGTGGTGTTCTGGGAGACAAGGGATGCCCGATATATTGCCATGGTAGTCGGAGAATCTTGCTCGTGTAAGGCGCGTGAGACACTCGATATGACTGTACCAAAGAGGGAAGTTTCTGAAAGTGTTTGGCTTCTAACTCCTTTGTATTCCTTGCAAATACTGGCAATGAACTTGATGACTGCCATCTAATCTTGCAGCTTTTGAACTTGACTAGATCAGTGGATATTGGGATAAGGCTATTCAATTTCTCTGTGATGCAAATAACCTCCCCAAAATATAGTTGCAAGCTCTTTTCCTCCTTGTGGATACTGTACATCTCCACGGTCATGTCATTCATCCTCGTGATGTTGTTGGAGTACATAAGTTCAAGATGATCCCATATCGCCTTGTAACTTGTTAGATGTCAGTGATATCTTCGACCTGGGGTCCATGGAATTCCATAAAGTAGTGAGAAGGCAAGCATCATGCTGCTGCCATTGGGAAAAAGAATCGTCGGTCGGTTGGAGGTCCCTCAGTGAGGTGCTTGCCCTTGCCTTGATCGTTGAACCAAATGCTGACCTTACAACTCCATTGACTGTAGTTGCGTCCACTTAGTTTGGTGGAAGTGATGACAAAGTTCTAAACTAGAAGAGATGGTTGAGGCTTTTTTTCCTTCTTCTACCTCTGAAAAAGACTGTTGATAGTACTGGAAGTCTGAAACGACATGCGAGGTATCATACATGATGCCTTGGCCTTCAGTGAAGTTGGATCCGACTTCACGTCTTGAGACACGACGTGTTGATGTGATGTTACGTCGTGTTGTTGATGAAGACACATCGTGTGTGACTGTTAACACGCCGCGTAGCCGTTGCTTGTGAGAAAAGGGGATAAAGGAGAGAAACCATTGTGGTGATGACGTGAGGGTGTCGGAGATGAGATGAGCCCTCTGGGATGGATCTGGATATGTTGAGAACACAATTTCCCGATGACGCGAAGTCGCTTCTTCTTGTATTGGATGGTTCCCTCCACTACGTGATAAAACAGAGCGTGATGAAGACGTTGAAAGTGGAGAGCCTGGTTATCGAGGATAGTGTTCCCAGGAGAGGATGAGATTCTCCCTGAGGCTTGACGAGGACTGCTGGCTCGAACTCTGTTGCTTTCCTCCTCTCGAATTAGATCTAATGCTCTAATATCATGTAAACAACATATAAATGGAATATGTTGTTTTTTGTATTATGAACCGGACTAGCCTTTATATAGCAAAAAGGGTGGCTTCCAACAACCCAGATACATGGTGTGGGACTAAACCAGGAATACAAATTGTGAAAAATAAGATTGGATTGAATGCAATGGGATGAATACAAGACTAGACGCCCTCTCCTTTATATAGGAGAGGGGAGATGCCCTAAGACTTAGGACACAAGTAATCTAAACGGGTTGAAATACAAAAGCCCAATAACTAATTAACCTATTAACTAAATAGGCTAATATAGACTCTCTAACACTCCCCCTCAAGCTGGAGCATGGGTGAAACACACGTCCAAAGCTTGGAGGTTACAAGACTCGATAAAACGATAAAAGGAATGATAAATGAAAAATAAAAGATAAATATCACTCTCCATACAAAAATTGATACTCCCCCTGAACCATGTGGTGACAATGCCTCTCTTCTTTGAAATTGTATTCTGCAGGCTGGAGATCCTCGAGCTTTGATGAAGGCCTTTTGGAGTGCATCTGGAATGAAGAACATCTGAAATGGGACTTGAATACTGCAGTAGTAATTCGTCACTTGGAGCAGACGATCCTCAACACCATCACTACGTCACCTTCATTGGATTACGTACTTAACGCGGCACGAACGCGGATGCCCAATGTCAATGTAGTAGTAGCGGAATCTTCAAATTGTCTGAGAAGACGTGCATAACGTGGCACAAACACGAACAGACAATATGCTGGTGATACGATGCAGGCACCATATCTCTGTCGCATGAACCTTGGGGGCTTGACATGAAAGGAGATATCATCCATCAAGGAAAGTCCGAAGAAGATCAACAACATGTGATGTCGAAATAGCAGATGCGGCTTGGAGAAGACGTGATGAAGCAGCTCGGTGAAGATAAACTGGATGTATCAACCTTGCAGAAGTAGATTGACAGGCTTGCTGAGCTTCTGAAAATCTGAAGAAGCACCCTCTGTCTCATGTAAATGCAGCTGAAGTACACCATCAACACCTGACGTACATAACGCGGTACGAACGCGGATAGCTCGGTGTTGACGCTGAATGAAGATCCTTGAATACTGTCTGGAAGTAGAGAACGGATGTGCTGAACAATGCGAAGCTCCATGAAGATAATAGCCTGGAACATATATAGACTGAATACATATACCATCTTCTTCTTCTCATACTCTCTCTCATACATACTCTTGCATGCTCTCTCTTCTCATCTCTTCCTCTCCTCTCTATCCCCCCCCCTCACCAAATACGACGAAAGTGAGTGTTTGGTGTGAACAAATGGATATATGACCCCCCCTGCACTGTGGAAAGGGATACATACATGATATGGGTGGGTGGGAAAGGAATTGGTGGATTTGAGAGGATTTTGTGTATATAGAGATGTGTAATATGTGGAGAATGAAACCGATAACCGGAGAGAATATGCTAAATGGGTCAATGTAAGATCCGGGTAAAAAAAATACGGATCTAGAAAAATCCGATTAGGCTAAAACTTGGATCCGATTAGCAAAGATATGACCGATTAAGGATCCGAATAAACATAATGAATATGGGGGGAATTAATAACTGGGAGTAGACATAGATGGGAGGTGATGGTGGAGTGATGAAAATAGCCGGGAAGGTGATGAAGAACAACAACTTGAGGGATGTAGTAAAAAAAATGGCCGGATTATGTCACTCAGTTGATGTAGCACTTGGTCGTAACGAAGGAGATGACAAAGGGTCTCCTGCACGGCTCCAGAGATATTGCATGCTAAGAGGATGCATGCGGAGCCAAGAGCGGAGCCTCTCCACGAGCGACGATGAAGGCTGATGCCGAGGACGTCAGGAGATGGCCTGTGCAGAACTCGGTACTATCGAGTTGATGTCGGTAGTACTGAGATCTTTCTGGATGACGGATACCAGGTTGGCGGCGGCTGATTGCTGCTTGATGGCGATGATGGCTGATGCTTCTGCGGCTGGCGGCGCTTATGATGTTGTTGCTAGATGGTGATAGTGGCGTCGATAGGCGGCGAAGGCGCGGAGATGGCTGCTTGGAGGCCGGCGGTTATGGCTATTAGCCGGTGGCAGAATTGTTGCTGGACGGATGTCGATCGGAGGCGCTGGGAATATAGCGGCACTGCTGCTATTCGTGGAATATGGGCAGCAGAGGTGGAAGGTGGCATATACCATGTGAAATAATATTGTATTGAATGGCAGTGGATATGTGATGGCCGGAAAGGAGATCATCGGCGGTAAGGTTTGAATTTGGAAAACATAGATCACAGGTCGGGAATTAGCGCCGACGTACAGATCTATGTGAAAGTGGAAGGAGGAGAGCCATAGAGGTCGGAATGGCCTAGCGGGCAGCCGACCTAAGCCACGACAATGGCAGCGGCAGCGGACGCTCGCAGGCGGGGGTTTTCCTCCTCGGTTGCTCTCTATAAAAGACGAGCGACGGTGGCTAGGGCTGCGTACGCGCCAGAAAGGAGGGGGAGGAGGGGCGGCGACTAGGTTTCCCTTAGGAGCGAACACACTCTATTCATGCAGGAATTACTGTTCACTCTGCCGTACTATTCACGCAGGAGTTACTGTTCACGCCGCTGTTTTTGTTCATCGCTCTGATACCATGTGAAAAATAAGATTGGATTGAATGCAATGGGATGAATACAAGACTGGACACCTCTCCTTTATATAGGAGAGGGGAGACGCCCTAAGACTTGGACACATCTAAACGGGCTGAAATACAAAAGCCCAAAAACTAATTAACTTATTAACTAAATAGGCTAATATAGACTCTCTAACACAAATTATATAAATGGGTATAATTATCTAACATACATCATATACACTTTAGTTACATTTACAGATATAGCTGACGCAAAAACATAAAATGTATATTTAATTATATATGTACATACACATGCAAGGATGGATGTATGTATTTGCATATATAGAGGCATGATCGAATATAAGTCTTGCTATGACAAGAGCAAGAGAGTCATTTGAATGTTTGCAAAATTGTAGTTTGTTTAGACATCTGACCATATGGGTGGAAACAACATTGCTGCATTCACATTTACATAGACAATTACTACGATAAATATAATACATCATTTGCTAGTTCATCTATGCAATATACACATTTTTCATCCTATAGTACTTCAAATGGAGCACCATTTTGTTCTCCCATTACTACGACAATTTACATCGCTAGTGCGTGTGTAGTTCTTTAGATGACTCTCATGCTCTCACCATCTCAGGGGTTTTGCTGAATCATTGCATTGTATATATATGTAGATATGCATTTTTTTTCTTCTTAAAATGTTAGTAAGCCTATATTTGTTTCTCCAATCTAGTCAATCCTAAATTCATCTAAGTCACACCAACATGACCAAATCAGGCCTTATGGGCCCTAATTTGACATAACTCGACCTAAATGAGAACTAACTTGCCCTAATTGACCTATTCAGACTCTGGCCTAGCATGGCCTAAATTATACCTAAACCTTCCTAATTTAACCTAAGTCACACCTATTTTGTTAGAATCAGACCTAATTGAATCTCTATCAGACATGATCCAACCCTAAATTGCTTAACTTGATCCAACCAGACCTATTTCAAACCTAACGAAAATTTGGTTCTAAAATGACTACCCAAAACACCATGGGCATCCAATAGGACACTTAAGGACCTTGGTGTCTAAGTGGGATCCTCCATGGCCTAGGCGGGCACTTGATAACTATGGCCGGGATTAGCTGTTACCGCTCAGGATTGGCAGTGTGCTCGACTTGGCCTACATTGACTTGATCTAGAATAAGCCTGGGGCTGGAGGTGAGGTTGACTCATATCTTCATCTATCAGTCCCTACGGTGCCTAGGCCCTATGCCCTACCTAGTACTTAGCCCTCACAAGCTAGCAACGAGAAAAAGGATCAGGTTGGGTGTCCGCTCTAGTGAGCACAGTGAATACGGCTGAGATACTGATAAGGAAGGTCTGGAAGGACCTGGAAGAGGCTGCATGATTTTTTTTTTTGGGGGGGGGGGTTAGCATGGTGAGTAAGCGCCACCTAATGTTGATGCTCTTCCTTGCAGTGGGTGTCGAGTGGTTAGAGGTTGGTGATGTAAGATGGTTGGTGATGTAAGATTGGACAAGGACAACAAACACCCTGATAGTGGCTGTACATTGTGGCACCGTTATGGAAGACTAGAGGTGACACTGCATTGGAATCTTGTTCTGATGTGAACAGACTGGTGATGCTACTGCATGCTATTCTGATATTTTGAAGAACAGTGGAAGGATGATAATAAGAGAGTGACACGACATCAAATGGGTGGAAAATCAGACCAGAAATGAAGGAATTTTTGACCCTAATGCCAATTAATATACAATTGTTGAGAGGAGAAAATGCTACACAAGTCTTAAATTACGCTCGATCAGTCTAATATCTTGATACTTGGGAAGCATGGACATGGTTATGGTACACAGATGCAGATATGACTCGCAAATACCAAACATATAAGACACAGACACAGACACAGAGTAAAACTTTGTGAAAGTTGTGGAAAGCTATTGATGGATATGTAGAATAGAACTGAGCGCCATGAATGATGCTTATACATAATCTATATCTACTAGCATTCTTATTTGCCACTGTGTTAAAAAGATGAATTGTATCCACCCACCTACTTTTCCATTGAGTAGTAAGTTTTTCTTGATATATTAACTGATATTTTATGCTGCTTGCAGACACTCTCAGACATTTTGATTGGGAATACTGCTATCCAAAAACTCCAGCTGAATAGTACAGGAATCGGCGATGAGGTATGCTATGCTCTTATACATATTTGTCAGCGGAAGTTATCTTACTTCTTATCTTATTTATTTAACCTGCCTTTACAGGGTGCCAAAGCTATTGCTGAAATGTTGAAGAAAAATTCTTGCTTGCGTGTCCTAGAACTTAATAATAATATGATTGACTTCTCTGTAAGTTTCTACATTATTTTTCTCATGGCCCTCACTCATTATTAGCATGCGTTTTTAGTGCTTCATTTTGTATCCTACCAGGGTTTTGCAAGCCTGGCAACTGCACTGCTTGAGAACACTTCCATCCGGTCGATTCATCTGAAGTCAGTGGTTCTTACTTGATATTTTATTGTTCGTTATAGCTAGAATACTTGTAATTGACATTCCGCAGTGTGCTATTTCAATTACCTTAAAAAAATGTGTTATTACCATTATCTAAATTGTTTTCAGTCTTATCACAGTGGAAATTATGGTGGTGCTCTTGGAGCTAGCAGTTTAGCTAAAGGGATGGAAGGAAATAAATCTCTCAGGGTATGTTCCTCTCTTAGATGTATTACATGTATTTTTTTTGAGTAAGGGATGAGGGCATCGTTTATCCTTGTTGTAATAAGCCATGCATGACATAAAGATACGCATTCTTTTTTGTCTAATGTGACGGCAATTCTGTCTGCTTAGGTGATAGAAGTCTATACGTTTAGAATGTAAATGTAGCTATATGAGATAAATACTGGTTCAGTCTGAAGCATTATGTTTCAGTCTGTTTATCCTCAGCTAGCAACCTTAATTAGAGGTTAATTTACTCCGCTCTCTTCTAGATCTATTTCTCACTAAAAGTTCTAGTAAATATATGAACTTCTGATCGCATGTACTTAGGCCCTGTTTCGGTTTGCAGGATTAGTGATAGGATGGGATCATAATCCCATTAGTATATTATATGTAGTACTATGTTTGTTTGTGTGAAAAGTTATAATAGGATTGGACTCTGACTGCATAAGAATCCTGGCTCATTGGGACTTCGAAGTTCCGGGTGACCCCCGGGTACTTGCGTAGTATAAGATCTCTCAAAGACCCAACCCCGTCCCCGAAGTCCGACCCTTTGTTCCGCTCTGGTTTCGCCCCCTGCACCCGCCGATTGTCTGCCTCGCCGTCGTTGGCTTTTGCTCGTCGTGCAGGTTGGTTTCCACCTAATCATATCATCGGCCTCCGCTCATATTTTGTTGGTCTGATCGTATCGTCAGCCTCCGCTCATCTAAGCCCGTGCTCGTTCTTCATTTTCTGCTCGTTCTTTCAGTTTCGTTCTCTACATCCGCTTCCGTCAATTTGTTCTCCGGTCACGTTCTTTTCTTTCTTCACTTCCTTCAATTTCTTCTCCTGCTGGTCACGTTCTTTTCTTTCTTTCACTTCCGATCATTTCTTCTCCTGCACATCACCTTCTCCACAACCTTCTCCATTTTCTTTTCAATTTTTTTCTTTCTTACTCCTCCACCACCACGTCCTTCTTTTTCATATTCTTTTCTTTCTTCCGCCTCCATTACTATGTTCTTTCTCCCAGCCAAGTTTTGTTATTTCTTCCGTGTTTAAGTTCTGTTCGAAGCAAGCGTCAATTAGCCATCAATCGATGCTGTTCTTTTTGCACATGTACGAGAGATTTACTTTAATATTGGATCGACTTCGTAGTAAGAGTTTCTTTAATAAACGGAACAATAGCTGTGATATGCGTGTATTGATATTCATAATTGATGTACTTGAAAAAGGGTGAAATTGTAACTTTACTTTATGCAATACTTGATTTGATTATTAAATAAATACTTCACCAATATCCACTTCAAAATGTTCATCATAATGTACTACCAAATAAATACGAATGCTAAATTAAATTTTTGTCTATTCCCATCCTTAGTTGCATCCAAACATGGAATGGATAAACACACAATCCCATCCCATTCCTACCTGTCCATCCTTTCTCCTTTGATATCCCATGTTAATCCTTTCCAATGAACCAAACGGGGCCTTATGGGAAATCATTCTTGGGGTCCCTAACTATAAGGGAATTACATAGTAAACGAACATAAGGGAATTGCATGTGATTTGAAATAATGTTTGAAAATGGAATCCTATTTCTTCATCCATTCTTAGATTAAAATCTAGATTGAAATTGCAAACTTTGATTTTGTTGGGAATCAGAGATAAAAATGGCGATACCTCAGACTTCCTTCATGTATGCGAATTCAACAACTTTGATGAAATTTCCCCCCGTACTTGTGCATTTTGCAAAACTTTGAATTTCACAAATTTTCTTCTTCGAGAAGTGATGTAAGTTGACGTATGTGTTTGTTATTTGCTGATTGGAAAGGAGCTGCTGCTTCGGGGGTTTTCTAGCTTCAACCTAAGGCATATACGCCCTAACCCAACCTAAGTCTATTACCATGTTTCACTTCTACCCTGTTGGATCAATAACTACAACTATTTACCCGAAAATAGGTGATGTAAATGTTTTAGATTGACCCAAATTTGAGCTATCTATAACTATATGCTCTATCTTAAGTAGTATTACCAAGTAGTTATTTCACAAATTTATAGGAATGTTACAACTAGTATCACATTCTTTTTCCATTATGGATATGTAGATGTAACTTGCCACTGTAAAGAGTATATGGATATGACGAGGATGACCAACTGAAGGTCCTGGAGCAATATTTCGAAATTTTTGGGGTGATGCAATTTGTGGGTGATGATATAGCATATAAAGAGCATATAGAGACATATAACGAATGGTAATCAGATAATATGAACTAAACTGAATACGACAATCACATGAACCAACTTATGTTTGGACAAGTACCACTATACCACTCTAGTTTCAGTTATATAGTTGAAATACTTCATTTTTGACTGAATAAATTACCAAATGTGTAAGTTGTAATATCAGTTAAACTTGTAATAACTACATGATAATTGACAATTGTTGACTATTATAATAGTGATATATACGACTGCATAAATGTGTACTTATTGAAAAACCACTAGAGGGGGGGTGAATAGGGTTTTATGATATTTTAATAATAATTCAACCAAATTAAGCAACCACAAAAATATTGGACAAGGGGATAAGGATTTAGAGTGGTTCCAACCTTAGCAAATACTAAGGCAGTCAATCCACTACCCGGTTGCTTACCCAACCGGGATTTTGAAAGTATTAAATTTTATTACCTCGCAAGGTGTTACATAAAATTACAATACTTTCACCAAACCCTTCGGACAACCTTCACCTAGAAGTAGTCTCACCAACCTTGAAGCAACCTTCCTTGAAGTAACCTCAAGCTCCCTTTGAAGTAGCCTTCCTCTTGAAGTAGCTTCCCGTTGAGACAACCTTCTTGAAGTAGTCCAAAGTCCACCTTCTCCACCGAGAAGACCCTTCTCCACCTGAGAAGTCAAACCCTCTCCAATCCGCAACCTCCAACCCTAGGAGTAGCAAGGAGAGTACAAAAGATATAAAGGAACAAGAAGGAAAATAAAAATTACAATACCACTTGTAGCACAAGGCTTGATTTCCTATATCAAGCGTTTTGATCTCCTAACCAATGTATATGGAAGTGTAGGTGCTGTGGATAGGAGATGCTAGCCTATAGGACACAAATTTAGAGCAATGGAAATGTATAGCCAATGTAGGAATTGCTCAATTGCTCACAAGGATGAATTGTCAATTGCAAGTATGAATGCTCAAGTGTAGCACAAGTGTACTTTGGGTGTCCTATGGCTTGTCCTATTTATAGGAATGGCCTATGGATGCTTAAGGACGTTCTAGACACTTTCTAGGGGATTCTTAGTGCTTAACTAGCCGTTAGGTAACCATTAGTTGCTTTAGCAACGACTAGTTAATTAACTCTGAAAAGTGCAGACAGAACTCATCTCGGTCGACAAATTGTCGATCGAGAGTCCTTCTCGGTCGAGGATTTGTCGATCGAGGGACGTCCTGGAGCAAGTGTTTACAACGTTCATTTCCAACTTCCAACCACCTTGTCTGCTAGGTCTAACGACTACTTGGGTTAATCTCGGTCGAGGAATTTGTCGACCGAGAGTGTCTCGGTCGAGGAGTTTGTCGACCGAGAATAACCCTGTTTCAATGTTTTGAACTAGATACTAAGTGTGTGTATGAGTGTGCAGATGTGATACTATTGAAGAGGATGACCTATCTAAGTGTTGTGATTGGCTAAGGAAGATCTAACGCTTGATTTACATGATGTCTAAGTACTTGTACATTATATATTTGTACAAGTTTTACAATTGATTACATTCATGAAATTAAAGCAATTTAGCATATAGATCTTCCAAATATTTGTCATCCACTTTATTCCTGCAACACTCAAGTAGCACGTTAGATCCACAAGAATGAAATGTTTGTCATCATCCAAACAAAGGGATTATAATGACGTCCAATTTAGCCAACAATCTCCCCCTTTTTGAAGATGACAAACATTTCCTAAATATAAAATAAGGAAATATAAATCATATGAGTTTCATGCCTGGAGTTGACCTTTTGTAGCCATTCTCTTGTTTTGCAAGTGTGTACTGGCCCGAGATTTATGAAACTCATTTTTACTTTATGTTTTCAGTTTATATTATATATTATTTCTCCTCCTTTGTCATTTCAAAAAGATATCTAGGAAAATCATTTTGTATGACTTTTATTTCTCCCCCTTAATTTTATGCTATGCTCCCCCTAACTAAGATATTCAGTTTGAAAAATAGGGAATAATATAAATGTAAACCATTTATTGTCGAATTTAGCCACTATTTTTCAAACTGAATATCTTAGTTAGGGGGAGCATAGCATAAAATTAAGGGGGAGAAATAAAAGTCGTACAAAAATGATTTTCCTAGATATCTTTTTGAAATGACAAAGGGGGGGAAATCATATAAACCGAAAACATAAAGTAAAAATGAGTTTCATAAATCTCAAACCAGTACACACTTGCAACACGAGAGAATGGCTATAAAAGGTAAACTCCAGGTATGAAACTCATATGATTTATATTTCCTTTATATTTAGGAAATGTTTGTCATCTTCAAAAAGGGGAAGATTGTTGGCTAAATTGGACATCATTATAATCCCTTTGTTTTTGATGATGACAAACATTTCATTCTTGTGGATCTAACGTGCTACTTGAGTGTTGCAGGAACTAGGTGGATGACACAACTTTGGAAGATCTAAATGCTCACAATGTGTTAATTTCATGATTGTAATCAAATGTAAAAACTTGTACAAGATATATAATGTACAAGTACTTAGACATCATGTAAATCAAGCGTTAGATCTTCCCTAACAAATCACAACACTTAGATATGTCATCCCCTACAATAGTGTCATAACTGCACACTCATACACATACTCAGTACTTAGTTTAAAACATTGAACCAGGGTCATTCTCGGTCGACAAACTTCTCGACTGAGTCACTCTCGGTCGACAAACTCTTCGACCGAGAAAGACCCAAGTAGCCGTTAGACACAGCAGACAAAGTAGTTGGGAGTTGGATCAGAACGTTATATACACTTGACTCCAGACAGTCCCTCGGTCGACAAAACTTCGACCGACTGGGATCTCGGTCGACAATTCCTCGACCGAGAATGTCTCTGTCTGCACTTTTCAGAATTAATTAACTAGCCGTTGTTAGTACAACTAATGGATACCTAACGGCTAGTTGAGCACTTAGAACCCCCTAGAAAGTGTCTAGAACGTCCTTAAGCATCCATAGGCCATTCCTATAAATAGGACAAGCCATAGGACACCTAATATATACTTGTGCAACACTTGAGCATATACTTACAATTGGCTATTCATTCTTGTGAGCAATAGAGCAATTCCAACAATTGGCTATTCATTCCCATTGCTCAAATTTCGTGTCCTATAGGCTAGCATCTCTTACCCACAACACTTACACCTTCATATACATTGGTTAGGAGATCAAAACGCTTGATATAGGAAATCAAGCCTTGTGCTACAACGGTATTGTAATTTCTGTTTTTCCTTCTTGTTCCTTTATATCTTTTGTACTCTCCTTGCTACTCCTAGGGTTGGAGGCTGCGGATTGGAGAGGGTTTGACTTCTCAGGTGGAGAAGGTTCTTCTCGGTGGAGAAGGTGGACTTCGGACTACTTCAAAAAGGCTGCTGCAACGGGAAGCTACTTCAAGAGGAAGGCTACTTCAAGGGGGAGCTTGAAGTTACTTCAAGAAGGCTGCTTCAAGGTTGGTGCAACTACTTCTAGGTGAAGGCTGTTCGAAGGGTTTGGTGAAAGAATTGTAATTTTATGTAATATCCTTGCGAGGTAATAAAATTTAATTCTTTCAAAATCCCGGTTGGGTAAGCAACCGGGTAGTGGATTGACTGCCTTAGTATTTGCTAAGGTTGGAACCACTCTAAATCCTTGTCCCCTTGTCCAATATTTTTGTGGTTGCTTAGTTTTGGTTGAATTATTATTAAAATATCATAAAACCCTATTCACCCCCCCTCTAGTGGTTTGTCAACAATTTCCCCCTTTTTGAAGATGACAAACATTTCCTAAATATAAAGTAGGGAAATATAAATCATATGAGTTTCATACCTGGAGTTTACTTTTTATAGCCATTCTCTCATGTTGCAAGTGTGTACTGGCTTGAGATTTATGAAACTCATTTTTACTTTATGTTTTCGGTTTATATTATTTCTCCCCCTTTGTCATTTCAAAAAGATATCTAGGAAAATCATTTTTGTACGACTTTTATTTCTCCCCCTTAATTTTATGCTATGCTCCCCCTAACTAAGATATTCAGTTTGAAAAACATGGAACAATATAAATGTAAACCATTCATTGTCGAATTTAGCCACAATTTGTTTCTCAATCATTTGCAAAGGATGTATCCTTTAAGCTTAGAGTACATGAATGTATCTCTAAACAAATACACAGGATGTTAGGCCCCGATTTGTTTAGAGAATTCCATTAAGAACCATATGTATGTCATATTCATGAATATTGTAGATTTCTTTGTTTTTATAACCAAGACTACTTTTAAGGATACTAAGGTCATAACAAGCTTCAAATAATGTTTACAAAGTTTTGTAAGCTTCTTAATCTTATAATCAAGATAGTTTGTGTGAGCTCCCCCTTAATCTTATAGTCAAGATAATTTAAGGATTCTAAGGTCACAATCAATATTAGATCATAATAGGTTGACCTTTTATGAGAGTTATGCACTGAAATTATGTTTTCAATATGATAAACACATTTTGAATCAAGATACTAAGATTAAGTGCAATAGAATGATGTACAAATAAGCATTTTGTCAAGCTTATTTTGGGTCGACCTTGACTTCGACCATAGCGCCCCTTGGTCAAACTTGATTTCAATGAGTTATACCTATTATGAAGAAGTTTTATCAATTTAAAAACTTAATATAGGCATCACAATGAAGTCTTTGTCCTTGATTTTCCTAGACTGTATTCATTTTGAATGATGTCTCCTAAGCTTTGCTATAGGTACATTAATATCAATTCCCATTTCTTCTTGTACCCTCATTTCCAGATTAATCATAGGATTCTTTAGAGACATATATCCTTGAAAGCAAGATTAATATCTTAAAGTCAAGATTTTGTTTTTGATTTCTTAGAACAAACAAATAGATAAAACATTAACATTTTTGTTCTAAGAGACACTTTCAATGATAGCATCATCTATATTTGTAATGTGTTGAATCACAATGATCATCCATTTATGGTTTGTATATATAGATCAAAGATTATTTTAGACAAACCAAGTAAAAATGAAACACAATGATCATGGTATAATGATTTTGATAGAACAGTAGAAGCATATCCACAATATAGTGATCAAGATACGAGCATATAATTTCATGAAATATAATGATCATGGTCATTTAAACTAAATTTTAATACACATGGTTCCTATATGGATAGACGAGGGAATACTTGGGACAAACCATGTGAATTATGATAAAACAGTAATTTCCTTGATTTAAAACAACATGGTTCATAGTTTCAGTTTTAAGTCCAACCATGTAGAGGATAAACCAAAATAATCTTATTCAAAGTTCATAAATTTTCATCTTTAAGACAAACCATGAACATGCTTAATGAACTTTTTCAAGCAATGAATAAGGTATATTCAATATCAGTCTTCATATAGCATTTTTGCAATATATCTAAATATTTCATATTTATAATGTTATACCTTTATTCAACAATTTCATGATACAAAAGATCAATATGTTTAAAAAAATGATCTCCAAAATTCATTCGTGATTTGCATATTAAATCAATCATTAATAACAAATTGATAGCAAACTAGATTAATTAAAACAGGTTCAACAGAACTGGATTCGGTCGAACTGTTTGTCGACCGAATTTATCTCGGTCGACTATTTCTCGACCGATAATGTTGCTGTTTGTACAGGTTTTATCAGATTTATTGCAAACTTGAAAACAGTAACCTGCTCGGTCGACTATTTCTCGACCGATAATGTTCTCGGTCGAATAGTTTCTCGACTGAAAATGTGTCTGTACTGTTTCAGAATTGTTTTCAGTGAGTAAAACATAGGTTATTTATGTAATTTGAAAACTCAGTTTAGTTGAGATGAAACATTTAAATATCAAAGTAACATTTAGGTTAAATCTCAACTAATCATATACAATTTTCTAGGTTTTGAGAATCCAAACTAAAACAAGTTAGTTGAAGATGTATATTTAGAAATTTTAATTTCTTGGATTTACTTGGTGTCCTATTATGTTAAGTTGAGATAGACAGAGAGATATACAACTTAGAGTCCTTGGTCATATCTCAACTTAATTTTATTCATTTAGTTTGGGGGTTTTCGAACCCATACTAACTCAACATCCTTTTTCTTGTATGGACATGAGAAAGAATAATGTCCAAGACGTAAACAATAATGACAACATATGGAATCAACCTCATATCTCTTTCTATGATTTTTTTCGAGGTTGTTCTTGGGTACATATGTATATTTGCCTCTAGGTACATACATAGATTGACTCTTTAGTACCTGTGTCCTTCTCCAACTACGTTTTTGATAAGATTTTCCTTTAGGCTTATAACCTAGTCCTCTCCTTCCAATTTGACGATAAGGATCATTTAAGATTTTATCAAGGATATCATTGTTACTCAAACTACTAATTTCTTGTTGCAACTTAACAATCTCATCCATTCTCTTCTTGATATCTAACTTTGCTTGATCTAAATTAGATGATAAAGAGTCTCTTTCTTTCACTATAATATCATAATCTAGATGTGTACACAAAACAGGTTGTTTTTGAAGATCATTTAACTTTGCAAGTAATCCAACCTTTTCTTGAGATAGAAGATTGTAATTTGTTTCTAGAGTAAAAATCTTCACATTACAATCATTTAGAGATGATTTCAAAGTATGATTTTCAGAAATAACGCCATCCTTTTCAAATCCAAGATCATTTAATTTTGCATACAAATCTTCATTTTCAGATGTGAGAGCAAGAAGTTTAGCATTTAACTCATCATTTACTTTATTTGATTTCTTAAATTTCTTCTTGCACTCAATATATTTCTCATGTGTATCTTGAAGACTAGCAATTAGATCTTCTTTTGGTAGATCAAAAAGACTTACCTCTTCTTCTTCTTCTTCATTTGTTGTAGCAATAAGACATTCTACTTCTTCTTTTCCATCATCACTATCATCACTTTAATCATCCCATGCAGCTTTATATGCTCTTTCTTTCTTTTTGTGAGATGATTTCTTCCCTTCCTTGAGTTTTGGACAATCACCTTTCATGTGTCCCTTTTTGCCACATTCAAAGCACCTGGAAGAAGAAACACTAGGAGTTTTGTTAGTTTTAAAACTTTTATACTGCTTACCGTTTACAATGAGAGTTTCTTCTTCACTATCATCTTCACTTGTGTCATTACTAATCTTGGTTGATGCTTTGAATGCAATGTCCTTTTTCCCTTGTTGAAGTTCACGTTCTCGTCTTTCTTCCTCTTCTAAAGTTGCCTCATGTGCTTCTAGGTTGCCAATTAGTTGCTCCATCCTTAGTCGGGTGAGGTCATTTGCTTCTTCAATGGCAGTCACTTTGGGCTTATACTTGGGAGGAAGAGATCTAAGAATCTTTGACACCTGATCTTCCTCACTAATCACTTTACCTAAAGCATTTAAACCATTTACAATAGAAGATAATTTTGCATACATCTCACTAATAGATTCATTTTGATCCATACGAAATTGTTCAAATTTCTGTTTAAGCATTCGGATTTTAGAATTTTTAACTTGAACAGTTCCTTCATATGTTATAGACAATCTATGCCATATCTCATAAGCTGTTTCACAATTTGATATTCTATTAAACTCACCAACGAAAATTGAACAATAGAGTATACTTACAACTTTTGCATTCATTTGGGCAGATTTTACCGTATTAGCATCCCAATTTGCATACTCCATTTGAGGAAGTTCATATGGAGTTGATACCATTCTCCATAAGTCCCAACTAATTCCTTGGAAGTAAAATTACATCCTCCTCTTCCAGTAGGTGTAGTTAGTGCCATCAAAAGCTGGAGGTCTAGCCACAAGTGTTCCTTCCAAGTTGAGGTTGTTGAGCAACCCGTCACCCATTCTTCAAGACTTTGTTAGAGTTCCTTGAAGCCCTGCTCTGATACCAATTGAAAAACCACTAGAGGGGGGGGTGACTAGGGTTTTATGATATTTTAATAATAATTCAACCAAATTAAGCAACCACAAAAATATTGGACAAGGGGACAAGGATTTAGAGTGGTTCCAACCTTAGCAAATACTAAGGCAGTCAATCCACTACCCCGTTGCTTACCCAACCGGGATTTTGAAAGTATTAAATTTTATTACCTCGCAAGGTGTTACATAAAATTACAATACTTTCACCAAACCCTTCGGACAACCTTCACCTAGAAGTAGTCTCACCAACCTTGAAGCAACCTTCCTTGAAGTAACCTCAAGCTCCCTTTGAAGTAGCCTTCCTCTTGAAGTAGCTTCCCGTTGAGACAACCTTCTTGAAGTAGTCCAAAGTTCACCTTCTCCACCGAGAAGACCCTTCTCCACCTGAGAAGTCAAACCCTCTCCAATCCGCAACCTCCAACCCTAGGAGTAGCAAGGAGAGTACAAAAGATATAAAGGAACAAGAGGGAAAATAGAAATTACAATACCACTTGTAGCACAAGGCTTGATTTCCTATATCAAGCGTTTTGATCTCCTAACCAATGTATATGGAAGTGTAGGTGCTGTGGATAGGAGATGCTAGCCTATAGGACACAAATTTAGAGCAATGGAAATGTATAGCCAATGTAGGAATTGCTCAATTGCTCACAAGGATGAATTGTCAATTGCAAGTATGAATGCTCAAGTGTAGCACAAGTGTACTTTGGGTGTCCTATGGCTTGTCCTATTTATAGGAATGGCCTATGGATGCTTAAGGACGTTCTAGACACTTTCTAGGGGATTCTTAGTGCTTAACTAGCCGTTAGGTAACCATTAGTTGCTTTAGCAACGACTAGTTAATTAACTCTGAAAAGTGCAGACAGAACTCATCTCGGTCGACAAATTGTCGATCGAGAGTCCTTCTCGGTCGAGGATTTGTCGACCGAGGGACGTCCTGGAGCAAATGTTTACAACGTTCATTTCCAACTTCCAATCACCTTGTCTGCTAGGTCTAACGGCTACTTGGGTTAATCTCGGTCGAGGAATTTGTCGACCGAGAGTGTCTTGGTCGAGGAGTTTGTCGACCGAGAATAACCCTGTTTCAATGTTTTGAACTAGATACTAAGTGTGTGTATGAGTGTGCAGATGTGACACTATTAAAGAGGATGACCTATCTAAGTGTTGTGATTGGCTAAGGAAGATCTAACGCTTGATTTACATGATGTCTAAGTACTTGTACATTATATATTTGTACAAGTTTTACAATTGATTACATTCATGAAATTAAAGCAATTTAGCATATAGATCTTCCAAATATTTGTCATCCACTTTATTCCTGCAACACTCAAGTAGCACGTTAGATCCACAAGAATGAAATGTTTGTCATCATCAAAACAAAGGGATTATAATGACGTCCAATTTAGCCAACACTTATCTCTTTATATGATATTATTGCATAAATGTGTACTTATCTTTATAAAATATCTGGTGAAATTCGTGACTTAATTCCTTCTTCTGGGTGTCGAAATTGTGTGCCAACAGGAACATATCTATAGAAATTTCTGTAAATTTCTGTTTCTCTATGGTCCATTTTACTGACACTCAAGCTGGGGTCTCAATAGCAGTAGTTTTATTCCGTGATGTATTCTAGTATACCTCTCAAGCTGAGGTTCATCCAACTGGAACTGGTAGTCCAAGTGACAACTATTGTTGTGGGCCTCATTCTGCTGCTTGCATTACACAAATGTGATCAAGTTTGGTGGTCAAAATGGTGATGCCAGAACTGGAGAATCTCAATGTTGGACTATGAGAAAGGAACACAATGGTGTCTAAAAGTGGTGCTATGAACTAAAAAAACTGACTTGCGTGTCCAAATACTAGAGGAAGTATATAAAAGGAGTGTTTTAAGTATCATCTCATTGTTTGCTTTACTGTCTTAGCAGCAATGGAGCATTAGCTATTTAGCTGTTATGAAACAAACTTCAAAACTTTGACGCATATAAAGAACAATTTAAACATGTTTTTTTCCAGATTTTATCATTCCCTTCTATGACTTGCCATTTTTGTTAAATATCTTTTTCCTCACTTTTGGTTCTTATTACTTTTTCTCAATGTTCATTTTTTTTTGATTATCGAGAGAACCGCCCCCGTAGAAGTGCCACTTTGTGACCCCCCCAGACAGCGTAAAACTCTCGGGCCCCGAGCGCCCCGCACACCCGGGAACCGGTTAAAGCGCACAGTTGGCCGGCCTGCACGACGGGTACCATTTCGGAGGCGTCTGCTGGGTATCGAACCCGGGTCCCTTCATGAGGGGACACCGTGCCGAACCACCTGAATCACTCCTCCCCGGCTAAGCCTGTCAAACTGGGTAGGCGGCAGGATGGGTCAGCAGTTAATTTGACTTTGTAGGTCAAATTACCTAGTCTTTGGCAGGTGACCGAACTTATGACTCATACCCAACCCCGTGAATGAGTGTCAATTCATGGATGCTGATTCACATTTATAATAATAAATCATCAAATTCTCTGTGACCATGATAATCTACTATTTGCATGTTCTGTTTGCAAACAAAGAATGCACACAATATCTTATTTAAGATATACATTTAATACAATTTATATCTAAGCATTCAGTTAACATGATGGATATAAGGATAATATATTTAGTTTGTAAAAATTTGGCCGGTCATAACGTGGGTGCACCCAACTTGTCCTTCCTCTAAGCTAAATGGGCTAGTTTGGGTTTGGATAGTCTAAATGTGCAACTAGATCCTCTAGCCACACCCAATATAAACAGTTCGACCAATGAGTATATCCCCCGCTTGACAAGACTATGGAACTTTGTCAGTACTGCAAACTCAGAGCAAGGTATTTGTGAATGTCTGTGTGAACTCTGCATTGCTATATGAGATTTTTGCATTTTCGTTCTGTGCTATGCATCATCCACTGTCTAACATCAGTGAAGAACAATTTGGAACCATGTTTGTCTTTGACTACAATGCTAATACCATAAATGAAAGGGTTATCTCTTCGTGACATGGGATAATCTTTTCTCCTTTGCATGTTTTTTATTTGGTACATGCCACTGTGCAACATTACAAAAGAGAATTAGTTTCTTAGACGAGTTTTAAAAAGCAGGAATTGCATTTGCATGGAAATGACATTGGTAATGAAGGTGTACGTGCACTGATGTCCGGATTATCTTCTCATAAAGGTTTGCTTTCTCTGATGTGCTCAACTTATGTCTAGAACCCTAATATACAAATGGATTTTATATATTGTAACCCCCTGACTACATTAATTCTTTATAGGTAAAATAACACTTCTTGATCTCGGAAACAATGACATTGGTTCTAAAGGCGCTTTCCATGTTGCTGAATATATGAAGAAAAGCAAGTCACTGCTTTGGCTTAACCTCTACATGAATGATATAAGCGATGAGGTATTTTCTTATACATGGTCAGAGTTTCTGAAAATCTTACTAGCTTTTGCGTTGGCTGACATTTTATCTAAGTGCGTAGAAATGGAAAATTTCCTAAAGGTTCCATACTAAAGCTGTAGTGATATCCTAAAGTCTATCTGGAAGAATTAACTTATAACTAATAATCAGGCAAGGATGACCTGTTGGTACCACTGAATGGCAGCCAATCAAGGAACTCATGTTCGTACCCTGGAAACCATCCACGATTTACATCCCACTATTGTTTTTAAAAAAAAAAGAAGAAGAAGAATCAAATGGTGACTCTATCAACGAAGTTTACCCTCAAAGAGGGGGTTGCATAGTTTTAAATAGGTGCACTGTGTACATTGGTTGCTTCCTTACTTCATATAAATTAAAGTTTCAATTAGACTAAAACAATTATGGAGAACACGAAATGAAGGAAAACAAGAAACATAGAAAAAGGAACAATGATTATATGCGCATCATAGTAAATGTCAGATCCGTGATGTTTCATGGTCTAGTGAATGAATTCAAAATAGAAATGAAATTGTACTTTTTTCATCTCAGTGGAATTATACTTGCAAATGGAAGAAGATATATGGTGCAAGATGAATATTGGAAAGGTATATAGTTAAATATTAACTTGATAATTATCATCAATTGATGGAGAGGGACACACAAGGAAAAGGGTAGGCTAGAGCAGAGAATATATTGAGGGATTAAAGTACGGATAATCATTTTTTAATCCAACTCTAACAAGCTTCAGGGTGGGCTGTTAATAGGTATCTACTACAAGTCTGCTAAAAAATATGGTAAGACTCATATAACATGACTGGCATCATAACAAACAGTCAATTTAACATGTTCATGTATTGAAATTTTTTGATTATCGAATTAAAAGCGAATGCTGCTTTCACAAATCCATTTGACCTCTCAGGAACATGTTAAGGTGGTTGAGGTATGCCTTTAAGAAATAGGGGAGCATGATCCTGGTGGTATTGTATAGGGAGGACATCCAATCTGATGTGGATGTGTTTCTGGGTGAGCATAAGAGGTAAGTTTTTCTCACTCTTGTTATAAAGATGCGTGAGAGGAGTGCCACATCTCTAATAGAGGAGGGAAAAAATTACTCATCATCTTTGTGCCAACATAGAATCTGAAGATCTTTGATGCCAATGTTGAGGGTGGCTTTGTGCACCCCGCGATGAGTGATGATATAAGGGTTAGTTTGGTGGTGGTGTGTCCAAAACTTATCCCCTCTGACTCACAATTATGGTGGCACTTCTAGTTCTAATCCTAATACTTGGAGGGCGAGTTAAATGGAATCCGTCATGCGATTACGTCCTAGAGGCAAAACTGGAGATGGAAGCCACTGAACATCTATCTAATCCTTGTTTGGGCAGTTATCAAGAATGATATCGGTATTTATGGACTCTTGCTTCAAAAATCATCAAAGCTAGGAGTAGTATTAACATGGAGTTGACCCCAATTTTTTTGAAATTTGAAATATTGTTTTTTTTTTGTGTGACCTCGAAGTAGGTGGCTGTACTTACCGATCATCATTGCAACAACCAACAATTTAGAGCCATCAATACTCACTGATAGGAGTCACTTCGTAGGAGTAGATGAAGGAGGGATATTAGTGTTATTGCTATATGAAGTGGTGTTCTGGATCGACTTTAAGTTAAAATACGAGAATATTTGTTCACAAAGCAATGAGGAGATATTTCAGAGGGCTAATCCAAAGACATGATCCTAGTACTACAACCATTATTGAAACCTTATCAAACGATTGAGAAGGTTTCAACTTTGAGAATAGAATGAGGTACAACTGTCATTGTGTCACCACGAAACACGATTCTTGTATATTGGTTTTTGCTTAACAAGGAAGAGATCCAGTCTGTGGGAGCCTATATTCAACATGTGACTTTAGTCTTTTTCTCTGATGTTTGATGAGGGAATATGATATTTTGTATCCGTTACATATGCTAGTTGCCTTCTATTGGTAGAAGTAAGTTGCTGTAGGTGTTGGAAGAGGTTGCAGCTGTGGTGAACAGTGAGAAACGGGTAGTAGCTGGAGATCTGAATATGGCAGTGAGAGAGGACAGGAAATGGGAGGAAATCCTCGTGGAGACGAGCCATGCAAGACTTTAAGACCTTAGAGTGGAGTTGTACTATTGATGGAAATACTTTGAGGGAGGCTCGTTCACTTATGTAAAAACTTTGAGGGAGGCTCGTTCATTGGTTAAAAACAGTTGAGTATCACCCTAAGTGTGGCAGACGGGACATGAGTTTTCATAACCAGGCATAATTAGATCAGGGACAGAAACCATCATAAGAGCACCTATCCCGCACACCATTCTTATTTCATTCATAGATGATGGCTAATATAGGTCCCTTTGGTTTTAATTAGGTGCTATGTGGGTGAAACACTGAGGCTTTGAACAAGTGATCAAGGATAATTGGAAGATGGAGGATTACGGGGACCTAGAGAAGAATTTTTGATGGAGAAATGGAAAGTGAAGTGGCTTAAGCATAGCTATAGATGTGGACATGCATATGGACATGTATATGGACAGAGTCATACTTAACACAAAAGTTTTGTAAAAATATAGGACAAACACAACTTTCGACACGGGCAAAAGATGTATACACATTTGTGTACATATAATATGCATACAACTAAAAAAATTCTAATATTGGCAATAAGCGCATACACATATCATATACCACCGTTATAATCGCTTATGTATTCAAACCTTGCAAATGAAGAGACAAGTCTTGCATTAAGTCTTAAAGTAAGAATTTAACAATAATGATGCAAATGGAGTAGAGAGAAGAGGGGATGAGAATTCATAGTGACCGAGGAAGAAAGACATGCATTTGTGGTGGTGGTCACCATGCATGAGGAGGCTGATGCATTAAGTAATCATGGATGAGTGGAGGGTACATTAAACAAAAGGGATGAGACAATTGAAATTCAATGGTAAAGGGGGAGGAAATCTATAGGGGTGAAATAGAGGGAAAGAGGGGAGGGGGACAATAGTTATAAAGGTAGAAGTGAAACATTTGTTGGTGGTAGTGGTGGTGAAGTAAGAGGAGCATAATCTTTTAAATAGTAGTCACATGGGTCTATTGGACATTGGGAAGTCCTAATACAAGAAGTGGACATAAGATGGAAGAGGGGGAGGAGAGAAGAGTAGGGGGGAGGAAACTCAACTTTCAACAAATCGGGTGCCCCCACTAATGCCTATGCAATCACCTATTGCACCACATATTGCTAATCGGTCCACCAAGTGATCCTGCACCACATGTACTCCCGCTTGGCCGATTAAGCGACCGATTAAACTCCGTTTATGAAAAGGCTACTGCTTGTGTCGTTACATTACATACATACATACATACATTGGTTATTATTGAGGAGGATCTGGTAGCTTATGTCAATTGGTTTCTTCATTCTTGATGGTGGCAACATAGTGAGACAAGTCAATCATGCTTTTCTTGTACTCATCCCGAAGAAGAAGATTACTGCCTTACCTGCTGATTTCAGACCCATTGCTTGCTGTTCGGTCCAATATAAAATTATTGCTAAAGTTTTGGCAGTTAGATTGAAGCTAGTCCTTCCCCACCTCATTTTTGAAAACCAAGGAGCCTTTGTTGCAGGTAGGAGTATTAGTGATTGTGCTTTGTTGGCTGGAGAGTTCCTAGCAGACTATAATGTTATGAGAGGGAGTAGGAAAGCCTGCCTGAAACTAGATGTATCCAAAGCATATGACAACGTCAGATGGGACAAGTTGTGGTGGATAATGAAGCAGATTGAATTTAATGACATGTGGATCAATTGGATGAGACACTGTGTGGAAACCACCAACTTCTCTATACTAGTGAATGACACTTCTGCATGTATGTTCAGGGGTGGTAATGGCCTTTGGCAGGGAGACCCTCTCTCCCCTCTTCTCTTCACGATTGTCATGGAATATTTCACACAAAAGATGAATATGACGGAGGAAAAGAAGGAGATTAAAGCTTACACAGTTCATGGTATGAAGGTGATGAGCCATCTAATTTTTGCTGATGACATTCTTGTTTTTGTGGAGGCAAAAACCAAAACTTTAGAGGAGCTTAAACATCTGCTAAAAGGTTTTGGGGAACAGACTGGTCTTTGTGTGAATGCTAGTAAAACTTATCTATTATTGTCAAAGAATTGTCACCAAACAGAAGGAAGACTCCAGGAGGCTATGGGAGTATCATTGGGCAGATTCCCTACCAAATATTTGGGTTTCCCTCTTGCAGTTGGTAATCTTCAAGTGAAGGATTTTTTTGAATGCATAGACATAGTTGATGAAATGATGAATAAATGGCCTTTGCAAAAGACATTGATGGCAAGAAGGGCGACACTTATTAAGGCTGCAGTTGAGAGGCTTCTTATATTCTGGGTGCAACAAGAAGAGATACCAGGAGCTGTTCTAGATAGAATAGAAATGAAGATGGCAAACTTTCTTTAGGCAAACAAATATCACCCAATGAGGTATGCACGTCTAGCTCTTCCTAAAGATGAAGGTGGCCTGAATCATGAAAACCCCAAGGGATATTGCTAGATGGGAAACTCTGAGAAGAATAATCATGTACGAAGATGCTAGCACGGTATTGGGGGAAATGGATGAGAGGAAGATATCCACGTGGACTGGATTTTCAGCCAAACACTAGAGAAGGATACTCACGCACAATCAATGTCATGAGGGACATGTGGTAGCAAGTTAAACATTTATTTTGCTTTAATGATTGTGGGGACTTAAAGCTCCAAAATACAAAGCTGGATTTATGGGAGGTGACAAGAACAAAGGCTGCAAAAGATAAACATTTGGAATAGGTATGGGCTGAAAAACAGGTACCCAGATGGAGTATGTGCGTCTATAAATTTCTGCATGGTGCGTTATCTACTCTGAATAAGATTCGCCAATGGAATCATGATGTTTCTGCTGTGTGCGGGCTGTGCAATGAGGAGGATGAGATCCATGATCATTTAATAGGTTGCTGCAAGTCACCAAAAAAATTTGGAAGGAAAGCTGCAGAGAACTCGGGCTACATTGGGAGTTGGAAGAAGACCCAAGGAGAATGATAATGCTAACCGGGATAGATGATAAAAAGAAACTCTTGTTTGCTGCAATTTGCTATCATGTTTGGAATGAAAGGAATGAAAGAAGACATGGAGGAGCTGCATAGAATCCTAGTAATATAGCTGCAAAAATTTGTAAGTGTAAAGAGAAATGTATACATACATACATACACACATACATACATATATAATAGGTATGTGTATGTGTGAAAAGTAAGTTACACATTAGCTAGAAGAGTGAGTTCTCATGTATTCATCGTATGACGTTGGGGTTATATGTAATCTGGCCTCTTATATTTTTAGGAAGAAGTCAGAATATATATTTACCTGATTCCGATGCATATATATGCACATTTTGCTATATATTCAAATTTATAGTCGCATACATTTAATACATATGACAAATTTCCACACATATCTACATTTGATATTTTCTCACGTATGTATGCATATATAATACACCTACAAACACATACACATACCCATTACACATATTTGTACATATATATATACATTTTGATTTATAAATATATATATATACAAAATCTACACATATTAACACATTTTTATATGCACATTTCAATATATCTACACATCACAGACAAATTCCACATACATACATATATAAACATGTCATACACGTGTATTAATATGTTTAAATTGAAATATATGATTGCATAATCTTCATTTTAACTTATTTTTATAAGCTCAATATAACACAAATTAGTTTAAAAATGTGAAAGCACAGTCCCACATACAAATATACTCCTTGCATTATTCTCTCTGCCCATTCACTACAAATGCTAATCTGAATAGTGAGGAAGTTGTTGGTGGAGGAGTAGGAAGAAGAGGTGGGAGTAGGGAGAAGACTGTACATGTATTGGATGAGCAACTAAGTAGGATGTGGGGGGGGGGAGAAAAAGACTAGAGGAGGAAGGGAAGAGGAGTTACCTAGAGGAGAAGCTATTGCATGTGTATGTTCTTGCCGATGGTAGCTCTTGCAATGGCTTTGCAACAACTATAGCACCTAGCAACTACTTGTTGTGGCTACCTCTTTAAGAGGTTGTTGCCAACTTCTCTTTGACGGTGGCAACAACTATAGGGGAGGGCTCGTTGACAACTAGGTTATCCTTGGTTGCCTCTCTAGTCCAGGTTTAGGGTTTTTGGTAAGGAGTTAGGGGAGGATTTATTTGGCTTTTATTTTTAACTGGTTGAGATAATCATGGCTGCAAAGTGTCCGCGTCATGTCCAAACTGCAAATGAAGATGGAGGTGGCTGGGCCAATCACATGTTTAGGGGGGTATGCACAACTGCTCATCAACGTTGTGCCCATGACTAATGTTTCTTGGAGTCCTTTTTACTCAAGGTCATAACTAGAATAGTTATAGTAGAGGACAATACATCCCTCTTGTGGATACCATCTAAGGAGTCACATAATCATGGGGCTTGACATTGTAAGGGCTTCAAAAAGATTCTTCCTCTTTTGTTGATTACTACGAGGCACTTAGCAATGAGAACTACTCCATCAAAATCCTCGATAAGTTGTTGAATAGCATGCTGTCTACAATTCTACTTGTGAATACTACACAATTTAGTATTCAATGATAAAAAGTAAGCATAAACCCTCTCCTTATATAGGATAGGAGAGGTCACTTATCATAGAGTTCACCAATATGGGATAAAATCAATATAACAAAAAGCACAAAGTGAATAACAAACTACTAAATATAGTAACATCCACCTGAAGCTAGAGCATAGATAGCATGCGTGCCCAACTTGTCCACCATAGAGATGAATCTTATCTTTGATAGCGATTTCGTAAAAGTTTTAGGAAGCTGATCCTCAATCCTGATGTATGGAGTGGATATGCGTCTAGGCAGAAAAGACTCCCTGACAAAGTGATAGTCTACTTCATTGTGCTTGGTTCGTTCATAGAATACGAGATTGCTTGCAATGAAGATAGAAGCTTTGTTATCACAATACATAGGTATGGGCTCACAGTCACATATTCGAAATTCTTTCAATAAGTCTTGAACCCAAATCAACATACAGGTAGTATGAGCCATGGCTTGATGCTCAACTTCAACACTAGATCTAGCCACAACTGTTTGGTTTTTACTTCTCCAAGTGACAAGATTACTGCCTACAAAGATGCAATAACCTAGGGTAGATTTAGGATCAACCATGTTGTTGGCATAGTCGGAATCCAAAAACCCAATAATCTTGCAGTGCTTATTTTTCTTGTGTAGCAAACCTTTTCCAAGGGAGCTTTTCAAGTATTTCAGAATGTGACAAACAACAACCCAATGGCATTGTCTAGGTTTGTTAAGATACCTACTTACCAACTAGTCTTCTATATTGTTTGCTATCAGGATATGAAGGAGAATTATCATCGTCCCAATTAGTGTTTGGATCAAGGGGTGTGCTCATTGGCTTGGCACCCAACCTGCTAGTTTCTTGTAGTAGATCAAGAATATACTTGCGTTGGGATAGACATACTCCAAAGGAGGAATGTGCTACTTCAGTTCTCGAAAAATAGTGCAATTTACCTAGATCTTTAGTGATAAAGTTTTTACCCAAATATTCCTTTTTTGCTTGAATACCTAATGGTCACTACCAGAATGGATGATACCATCCACATATACAATTAGGATTACTTGCCAAACATCAGTTGTTTTCACAAACACTGAATGATCATAATGAGAGCGATTAAAGTCAAACTTAGCAAAAAGCTGACTTAATTTATCAAACCATGCTCTTGGGCTTTGTTGTAGTCTATAAATGGCTTTCCTTAGCCGGCAAACTTTAGAACACTCCCCTTGAACAACAAATCTGAGAGGTTGCTCCATATACACCTCATGCAGATCGCCATACAAGAAAACGTTTTTGACATCTAATTGGAATAGGGCCAACATTTATTGACAACCACAAAAATAAGCTCACACAGAGTTAAGAAGGGCAATAGGAGAAAAATCCCAAAATATGCTATTCCTTAAGTCCGGGTATAGCCTTTAGCAGCAAGGCGAGCCTTAAGGCGTTCAAAAGTGCCATCAGGTTGATGTCTAACGGTAAAAATCCATGTACATCCTACATGAGAGATATGGGTAGGAACATATGTAGAACATTCTGTAGAACATGGGTCAACTTTGGTTAATCTGGACTTAAGATTTCGTACAAAGTAGGTACTTCTAAAAATTCAAGGAGGAACGGAAAATAGATGAACCTCGAGGTACAAAATACTATATTGGACTTGGTTGTTCAAAACAGAGGAGGGCGGTTTATCAAAAAGCAGACAATGGAAACATCATCAGTCTAAAAGATCTTAGGAACATGATAGTGAAAATCGTTAGAGCAACCTCTAGAAGATGACAATTCTTCCTTTCAGCAATACCATTCTGTTGAGGTGCGTATGAACGGGAGTTATGATGAATGCTGCCCATCTTTTTATAGAAAGTACTGACAGAATGTTGCATGAATCTAAGGGCATTGTCTGCCCTAAAGATTTTTATGGGCTTATTAAATTGGGTTTTAATTCAGTAAAGAAAGCAACAATGGTGTCAAGAATGTGTGCCCTGTCTGTAAGCAAAACAAGGTAGCCCGAGAGTAATCATCAATAAATGTCATAAAGTAACAAGATCTTGTCACACTCGTCACAGAACATGGTCCCCATATGTCAACGTACACAATATCAAACACAGATTTTGAGGAAATATTCGTTTTTCTAGGAAAGATACATCTAGTTTATTTTCCCAATTGACATGCTTCACGTTTAAACGAAGTTTTAGATATGGTTGAAACAGATGAAGATAGCAACACAACAACTTGTGCAACGTCAAGATAGTATAAGCCATATGGTCCCTCATGGCCTGACCAATCCTCGTGCTCTTTTGGAGTACCTGAAACACACCCATTAGGGTCAAAAGTAATAGAGCACTGAAGTTGTTTTACAATTTTACTAAGTGAAAGTAAATTAAGAGAAAATTACGGAACATATAAGGCCGATCTAATCAAAAAATTATTCGATGTGCGAATATTTCCAGCCCCGTGCATCGTGGATTGAGTTCCATTTGCTATAATAACAAGAGGAATAGTAGAGGTAGTCATCATATTAGAAAACATTGAAGAATTTCCAAAATTCTAAGTAGAAAGTACCAGAGTCAATGACCCATTTGTTTTTACCATAGGGAGTTGAGGAAGGTAGGAATGCAGAATCACCATCAGGTCATGCAATCGCAGTCTGAGCAGGGAGTCTTGGAGTAGTTTTTCAACTTTAGAGCGGATCCAATCAGTAGAAGCAGTGAAGGTTTGTGCATGCTCTTTCTCAGTGTAATCAACAGAGGCCTGATTAACCCATGTGGTATGTCCATGTTTGGCCCAACAATGATCTTCAATGTGGTTATTTTGACTGCAGAAGTTATAGTGTCTTGATGCAGGAGGACTATTGTCAGGTCAAATAAAGGCTAACCACGTTCCGATCCAGAAGGAGGCTGACCACGTCCAGATTCAAATGGCCCAAAGCGAGCACGTCCTCTACCACAACCACAACTTCTACCACGACTAGAGTTGCCTAAACGTATTGCGAGAGCCATTGCCTCAGGGAACCGACATGCGAAGAAGACACAAATGGGAGACGTTAGACTCTCTTTAGAACATCACAAAGTTTGGATAGAGGATCACTGAACAAGATTTGATCGAGGACTCCCGTAAAAGATGTAGGAAGTCCAATAAGGAATTGCACAAGTTGTAGTTCATGACGTTGTCTTTGGATTTTAGTAATGTTAGCCGACAAAGGATGGTAGACCTCAAACTTCTTCTAGAGTGCACAACATTGGTTACAATAATCCTTAGTAGATTTATCATTTAAGAATTCTTTTTAGCCATATTTTTAAAAATTTCAAAGACTTTTTAGGGTTTTGCTGATGAGAATAAACATGAGATAATTTATCCCACATGGCCTTAACAGTCAGAAGTCGAAGAAGTGATCGACTTATTTTGGGTTGTGCACTGTTTACCATCCAGGTGATTACTCTCGAGTCATCCTTGACCCATGAATCATAAGACTGCTTGGTTTACTCATCAACGTTCTCGACAGGAGTAGGCAGTGCAATGGTAATAAGATGAGAGTACTGATCTTGAGCCTTGACATACAACTCAAAAGATGCAAACCACACACGGTACTTAGAACCATCCAGTTCTGCTGTGGTCTCACATAGTGTCCTGAAGTTATCAACAAAGGCAATTAGGGAATCAAGTTCATGCTTAGGCCACACATCATTGAATTAGTGTGGTAGAACCGCAGATCTGAAAGAAGAGCGTGAAGCATCACCCTAAATAGCAACATCAAATGAGATAAACCCAACACATGGGCAAGAAAAGAAGATAGGGAGCCGACGTCACACTGTCAATTAGACAAATACATGTGACGAAGACAGAAGGGAGGAAACAAAGTCCCTCTCTAAGTCATAAAGGTGAATTGAGGTGGGGTGTTTTATACACGAGACATTGTGTGAGGGCGGATCATATAGGCTCACATGAGGATATGTAGTAGGGTGAGTGGTGGGGGTGTAAGGTAGGTGGGAAGAGTGGAGGATGGCGGATGGTGGATGGAAGGAAGGGGATTTAGACAGTAGTAGGAGGGCGCTTCCACGATAGGATGTATCGGGATAGCTGCAGGGATGGTGGCACGGTTCTGGATGGCGGGGAGATTTAGATGGCGGGTGGGTGCTGGATGGCGGTGGGGAAACAAGAAGGGGGATATCAACGAGAGACTGGGGGAGGTGGGCGACAACGATGGGAGGTTGGGGATGACAGCAAGAGGGTGGAGGGCAGTGGGGGCGGTGGTGGGGCATTGGGGAAAAAGGAGAGAGAGGGTTTTTTTTTGGGGGGGGGGCGAGGGGTAGAGGGGAGAGATGAGGAAGAGAGGAAGGGGCGACAACTAGGGTATAGGAGGGAGAGAGGGTTTAGGAGCAAGGTTATAAAGTGTGTGAGGCGTAACGAGGCGTTTTTGTCTCAGGGAGGCGAGGCGTAACCTTAAGGCGTTTGAGGCGTAAACCTCAAAATATGCACGAGGCGGTCTTAATAAATACAAGTCTACATGTATATACATATTTGTATATGTTTATATATGTGTGTAAACATAAACATGTATATACAAACAACACTAAAACGAAATAGAAATTATTTATAAAACTTAATAAGGATAAAAAGAGGTTAACGACTAGGGGTGAGCAAATCATGGTTCAGACCGCAAAATTGGACTGGATCGATCAGTTCGGTTTGGTCCGGTCCTGAACCGGTTTGAGTTCGGTCCGGTCTACGATATGGAAATTTTGGAAATTTGGTCCGCGGTCGGGTCCGATTTAAAACCGGTCAGACCGTGGACTAAACCATGGACCATTTTATATGTAAAATGCCTTTAAATATGAAGTTTTACTATGTCAAAGTACAGACAATTTACATATTAGAACACTAGTAGTGTGTATATTTGATATTAATGCTAACAATTGTTAGAAGTAATGTAAATTATCAAAGTTTTAATATTTAAAAAGTTACAAAATGCTAAAATGTTCTGATTGCGGGCCAAACGGTTTGGTCCTGGTCCGATCCAGCTTTGAAACAGTCCGGTCCTACTTCAAAATGATCCGGTCTACGGTCCATACTTTTGCACAAATATGCTCCTCGGTCTAGTCCGATTCTGGACCGATGCTCACCCCTATTAACGACCACCACAATAGTGAAGAATATACTTAGAAATAATAGGATATCAATGAATTATACTATTAGATCAAAATATATAACTAACAAAGAAAAAGTAAGGGAGATAGAATTTGTAGTTAGTAGGAGCAAGGACCCGAAATTAGTTAACAATAAGATGAAATTAGCCGACATAGTAAATAAGAAGGTAACAAACAAAGACAAATTTAGCAATGAAGATTGAAAGACGTCACTTCGAGAATGATATTTAAATATATCAATAACAAAATAATTATAATTGACTAAAACAACTCTTGATATTATTATCTAAATAAAATGTATGTTATAATCTTTTAGTGGAAATTCGATGGTTAACATAACCTGTTATCATCTACAATCGAGGCTTACGCCTTAGCTAAGCCTCAAGCCTTAGTGCTTTGAGGCGAGTCTCAGACATTGTGCGACGTAAGCGTCAGTCTAGGACATCGAGGCGTAAGCCTTGAGGCGCAAATGGGATAGCCTCACCTCGAGGCGGTTTTTTTAAAAACCATGTTTAGGAGAGGGAAGCATTAGGGTTAGGTAGGAGAGGGCTTAGGGAGGATCATGCCGCTTTGATACAATGTGAAGACTAAACACAATTTAGTATTCAATGATAAAAACAAGCGTAGACCCTCTCCTTATATAGGATAGGGGAGGTCAATTATTACTAGGTTCACCAATATGAGAAAAAAACAAGATAACAAAAAGCACAAAGTATATAACAAAATACTAAATATATTAACATTACCAAAGCTCATGTCGGTCAAATCTCAACACATTAAGTTGGAAATTGATATAATGGGCGACCTACAACATGGCATATGGGGAAATTTTGGTCTTAGAGACATAGTGAAACCTTATGGTCTAGTTGATTCGATGTTTTTGGAGGGAATTTGAACTTGTTGTTTTTCTACTAGCATGACTGACATTACAACTAGAGGTTCTCGACTTCTTTGATGACCACCAAATTTATGTGTCATGTGGCTGGTTTCCCAGTTCAAAAAGGCAAACATGGTAATCCAATATTGCCAAGTATCTTTGTTATGATGAAAGAGTCATATTGTAGGGCTATGAATAAGGAGGCCAATGATGATAGCATTTGGATGTTCTAAGCACTATAAGAAGGGGCCACTTTGTTATTTTTCTTTTAGCTGAAGATGTTATCCCTTACATCAACTCCTACTTGTTAAGGCACTTAAACCCTCAGCCTAGGCGCATTGACACCCTAAAGCATACTTTGGAGGCAGCATATATAGTATATTCATACCAGTTTTTTTTCTAATATATACATATGTTTTAATGTACTACATGTTTTTATCCCTTATACATATGTAATTAAAGGTTATTCACAAAGGGATATACATCTATTTTGTAGTTGATCCTCAAAATGAACCTTAGGTAAACCCCTAAAAGAGAAACAAATTTGAGGTACATGCCTATGCAAATATGAAATTTGATATTCATAGTATCATGCCCTAAAAAGTAATTAGGCTGTTAACATGGATAGAAAACCTTCTTTATAATACCATGACAATGAAAAGGAACATAATACCCAAATATGGGGTTGAGAACCTATAAAATAGACTCAAGACACGTAAAAGTCAAGCATTGGCCAAGACACACACCTTGACTGTTATGCAACAACCTAATGGAAGGAGTTTTAGATCATCTCGTTTTTGTTGTTTATAAGCTAGGAGGCCTCTCCTCTTCAAAAGTTCAACAGGATAATTTTGACTTTTCTAGTATGGGGCATTAGCAACAACCAAATTCAGGAAGTCAAAGATGCTTCGGGTTGTCAAGATTCCATGTGCTACTTGGCAAACCTATCGGTCCCTGCTGTAAAGGGGGTGAGTTCCTATTTGTTAAAGTAGGATAACAACCAATGGACCGATCATCGTCATTCCCAGGTAGGCTAACATTAGTAAAACATGTTTTGAGTTCCATGGCCACCTATACCCATTAGACAGTTTTTGTTCTAAAGAATGTTTGGAAATTATCTAAGTAATTATTTGTTCATTTCCTATGGTAGCATCGAGATAGTGAGATTAGACGTCGTTGGGTTAGATACGCTGATGTAATTCTTTGGGTTTCTATAGTTAAAAACCTTTTAATAAGCAACCTTGTGGAAGTCAATGTGGGAGGTACACAAAGGTGATTTTTCTTAGGTAGATCCGTAGTTTGAAATGTCCGATTTTGATGCAATTTCTAATGGTCCAAACTCCAAAATAGAAATTACAAAAATTTGTATAGAAATTTCCTATCGACACAAGATTTTGATAAGAAGAATCTCGACAAAACAATTAATGAATCACGTTATGAAATTTTACTAGGATAATCTACATACATAACTACACCTATTTATTATTGAGATATATTGTTGTACTTTTATATTTCTTGTTTCTTATTATTACTTATCCTGTAACATGGGCCTTTGTATAAGCAGGCCCATTAGAGTTTTCTGCATTGCTTCCCTGTACAACCTCCTCCTATTTATAGGAGTGAGTTTTCTCTTTTCCAAGATATAGAAAGACGACACACTTTTATATGGTATCAGACAAGGATACCTAGCCTTGATCTCCACTAGCCGCCGCCAGCTTCTCTCTCTCTCTTTCCCTCCATCAGTCGCTGCCGCCGCCGCTAGCATCCACTGCCGCTGCTGATCACGTCTAAGGGGATCTACTCCTCTTGCTAACCCTATCCTCTTCTCCAACACGAGGATCTAGGGACATGACTGACAGTCTTTCCAATGGTCTTATGCCTTGAAGTTTGCTATTTAGAAAACCGTTCAACAAATCTGTGTGGTCATCCTTGACCATCTATTATAGGGCTCTATCCATTTCTTTATTGATATAATTGGATCTATCCAAGATATCGTTCTTCTTCTTGGAGAACCATAGTGTTTGCCATCTATTTTGGGTCCTTTGGCATCTATTTTGGGTCCTTTTGTGACCTTTCTGCTGGTTTTGCATGACGTGGACACGCCATGTATTTTCGGCGAACTACCTATTACTGCTGCCAGATATCGTTCTGCACGACGTGGACACGCTGTGTCTCCTTCTGCGCACGCCGTGTGTTTTCGGCGAACTACTCACTGCTGCTGCCAGACGCCGTGTCTCTTGCTACATACACTGTGCCCATACTACTTGTTGCCGCTGCTATTTATTTCACACACCGTGTCGCCTTATCAACACGACGTGCCACTGCTTCTGGACATCTCTGTTAATTTTGCACACACCGTGTCTATTTCTTGACACGCCCTGTCTCCTGCCGCTGAAGACTTTTGTCAATTGTGCGGATCTATACTTTGGAGTCATGGCTTCATCTTCTTCTGAGACCATTGAGACACATGCTAGATGTGTAACTTCTGACAAGTTCAACTGATCCGACTATATTTTATGCACACGATCCTTTCAAATTTATGCTCACTCCTCGGGCAAGCTTGAGCATCTCACCAAACTTCCTCCTCCTAAAGATGATACGACTGACAAGAAGAAAGCCGAGTATAAGAAATGGGCAGAGTGTGACTCTCAAGTTCTCTCTTGGATTCTAAGTTGTTGTGAATCCCATGTATCCACCAATCTTCTTTTTACTGACACTGCCAAGGAAGCTTGGGATCATATTGCTCAGATCTACTCCAGTAAGGGAAATGCCTCCCAAGTTTTTGAACTCTATAAACGCCTGCATTCTTAAGACTTGACAAAGCTACATCGTTGACTTCACACTTTGATACATTTAAAGGTATATGGGGAGAGCTCAAACTCCACCATCCCCTATCTACTGATCTCACTAAACTAAAAAAACAAGATGAAGTCCAACTATGCCAGTTTTTGGCTTCCTTGCCTCCCAGCTATAAAGCTGTCCGTCAGCAAATCCTTGCATCTGAACCATTGCCCATGCTAGACGATGTTTATCTTCGGCTACCTCGCTCAGTGTCTTCTACTACCAAAGAAGAGCCTGCTGCTCTAGTTGTTGCTGGACGAGGACATGTTAACTCTACTCGTGGACGGGGCAACAGTCTCAACAATGGTGGAAGAGGACCTCCTCCTCAGTCTTCTGGAAGAGGGTCTTTTCCTCTTCAATCGGTACTGCAACTTCTGTAAACAGACTAATCATACCGAGGACAAATGCTGGAAGAAGCATGGCAAGCCAAAATGGGCAAACCAAGTCTCCACTATTGATGTTGATGAAGATTTACATATACCTATGTTGCTGCTACTTCTCAGATGGTAACACTAAGTTCGTATGACATCGACAAGCTAATCAAAGCCGCTTCTGCAGTTACTACCACACTCAGGCAAACATCGCTCAAGACGCAGGTGATCCTTCTTGTCTTCAAGCATCTTCTTCGACAAAAGAAGATTGGATTGTTGATTCAGGTGCTACGGCTCATATGACTGATAATAAAAATCTCTTCATTTATCTAAAAAAATCCACCTATCATTCCCACGTACGTCTCTGGCTGATGGATCTACTTCTCCGATCACTGGAATAGGGGATGTTGATAACACTCTTCTTAAATCTGTTCTGTTTGTGCCCAAATTTCCTTTGAACTTGATGTCTGTCAGTAAAATTACTAAGTCCTTAAATTGCAGTGTAACCTTCTTTCCTTACACTGTCTCCATGCAGGATCTTAGGACGAAGAAGATGATTGGTGGGGGATATGACAGTGGAGATGGTTTGTACTTCTACAAACCTCGTCAACTTCGCATGCTACTGCTCTTGTGGCCCCATCAACCTCTCTTTGTCAATGGCATATGAGGCTTGGTCATCCTTCCACCATTAAGTTGAAGCCTTTATTTCCTAGTTTATCGTCTGAAAACTTTAAATGCCAGTCTTGTCAACTTGGAAAACATCATCGATCTGTGTTTTCTCCTCTTTGTGATAACATGAGTCTAAGTTTATTTTATTTCATTCACTCTAATGTTTGGGGATCCTGTTGTATTGGTAATGGTACTGGTGTGCGATATTTTGTAACCTTTATTGATGATTGGTATCGTGTCACTTGGCTTTATCTTCTAAAAGATCGTTATGGAATTTTAGATGTTTTGTCCAAATGATTGAATGAAATAAAGACTCAATTTTCTACTACCCCTAAGTTTTTCGCACTGATAATGCTTCTGAATATGTGCAACATGGTTTTCAAAAACTTTGTATCTCTA
The DNA here is from genome assembly GCA_963693085.1 of Alisma plantago-aquatica. NCBI lineage: Eukaryota > Viridiplantae > Streptophyta > Magnoliopsida > Alismatales > Alismataceae > Alisma > Alisma plantago-aquatica. The sequence continues at coordinate 859,840,048 of OY856409.1, read as the reverse complement.
AAGAAATTATTCATCAAACCTCTTGCCCATACAATCCACAACAAAATGGTGTAGCTGAAAGGAAAAACACACATCTTCTAGATGTAGCTTGTACTCTTCTGATTGAAATGAATGTTCCTAAGTTTTATTGGGCTGATGCCATTCTTGTAGCCAACTACCTCATCAACCAGATGCCTTCTTCTATCTTAAAAAGTAAAATACCTTACCAACTTCGCTACCCTCATGAATCAATATTTGCCCTACCAACAAAGGTCTTTGGCTGCCTATGTTTTGTTCACAACCACCAATCTGGGTGTGATAAATTGTCTCCACGAGCTTTTCGATGTTGTTTCCTTGGCTATTCTTGTACACAAAAGGAGTATAAATGTTTTGATCCTGTTGCACGTCGATTGTATGTTAGTGCGAATGTCACCTTCTCTGAAGATACATCGTTCTTCTCTAATCCTAGTAAACACGTGTCTCTTCTTGATGTGCCACTTCCAAGTGTACCTTCCTTGAACGAGTCTTCTACCCTTGTTCTGAAACTGTATGAGCAACGAAACGAAAGGCCTCCACCCGCAGTATCCCCTGCATGACCCCTTCGACGACTGATGATCCACCACAAGATGATGGTAATTCTAATGCCTCTGTTCCGATTTCTGTTTTGGACATTCCTATTGCTTTACGAAAAGGACAACGATCTGGTGCCAAATATTGTATTTCTCAACATGTTTCTACAGACCATTTCAATTCTTCTATGGCTCAATTTACTGCTGCTTTATCTACTATTTGTATCCCAAAGAATGTTCAGGAGGCATTTCTACATCCTGGATGGACACATACCATGGATGAGGAGATGGACACACTTTGATCTCGTGGGACATGGGAACTTGTTGACCTTCCTACGAGTAGCTATCCTGTTGGCTGTCGTTGGTGTATACTGTTAAATATCTACCAGATGGGACAGTTGAACGTCTGAATGCTAGACTGGTTGCTAAAGGATACACACATGAAATACACCTTGATGTTAGTGGATATTCTGATGCTGATTATGCATGGTGTAAGTCTGACAAGAGATCTACTTATGGTTACTGTACCTTCGTAGGAGGTAATCTAGTTACATGGAGAAACAAGAAATAAAATGTTGTTGCCAGATCTAATGCAGACTCTGAGTATCGTGCAATGGCACATACTACTTGTGAACTGTTATGGATTACATCTATTCTTGTAGACTTTGGATTTCCTATTACTTATGCTATCTCGATGTATTGTGATAATCATACTGCTACATTCATTGCTAGTAACCTTGTTTTCCACGAGGACCAAGCATATTGAAGTTGACTTCCATTTTCTCTGAGATGCAATAATGAATAAGAAGTTTGCTACTCCTTTTCTGCCATCACATGAGCAAACTGGAGATATATTTACTAAGCCTCTCTCTGGAAAGAGAGTTGCGGAGCTATGCTGCAAGTTGGGCACGATTGACATCTATGCTCCAACTTGAGGTGGAGTATTGAGATATATTGCTGTACCTTTATATTTCCTGTTTCTTATAATTACTTATCCTGTAACATGGGCCTTGGTATCTTAGTTATCAAGGCGCCCGCCTAGGCACCCTAGGCGTTAGGCTAGGCGCCTCAAACTAGGCGCCCAACAAGGAAGAAGATATCGACGACTATCGCTCGATATATCGATATCGACGCAATCTGCCATCGGTTCACGCAAGTCTGTCGTTAGGCTCGCAAATATCGGTAAACCCACCGGTTTACCGGTAAAACCGGTCGATATCGGCAGTTTTCGAGGGCTGCAGTGCAAAATTTCCCACTTAAGGGCGGTATCAGCGGTATGCCACCCCGACATACCGAGATTTGCGAACTAGAGTCTGTTGCTGCCGTTGGAGTGAAGAAGCAAGGAGATTTTGGGCGATTTCTTTCCTTGGAGCTCAAATTAGCCCTAATCAAGGTATATTTTCTTAATTTCTTTCATTCTTCACCATTTCCAACCCCTCCCCTCTCTATTTCCTTCTATTTTTGCCATAATGCTCTCCAAAAATCTCTAAATACACCCAAATCTTAGATCCATTCCAAAAAATTTAAGATTATATGTTATTTTGGGCAGACACTTCCATACCCATTGTTAACATATATATCTTGTTTTATATCTTCTGTTATTAGTTTTGTTATTTCTACATTATATGTGGACCTCTGTAATTGTTCCATTATTATATATGCACAATGTGTGCTCCCTTGTATATATAATAATGGAACAATTACAGAGAGGTCCACATATAATGTAGAAATAACAAAACTAATAACAGAAGATATAAAACAAGATATATATGTTAACACCCATCTAAGAGACTCAGACTCCTCAGTCCCAACATGGGTATTCTGGATATCAAGTTGAACCACCACTAAGATTACAATTAGAAGTTGGTTTGGGATATCATAAAGCATACTCTGTCCGTAGCCCTTATGGATGCTTTTGGGTGAACACCGAAGCATACTATAAAGATGGAGGGCAAACATGGAGTGGTGCACATACTACAGTTTTTCCTATTGTCGGTGTTCCATTACAACCTCCTTTTCCTCAACCTCAAGCTCCTCGAGCATGGACACCTCCTCCCGCTTCTTCTTAGCCTCCCAGGAATTCAGCAAACAAGGAAAAATATCTCAAAGATTTAGAACATTTTCCAAAGATTGGGATGATGCAGTATGTCAATCCTGAAGTGTATGAGGAGCATGTTGTTTCATACAACAAGTCTTATAGAGCTTTGATGACATGAGAGCAATATGTGGAACAACAATATCCATATCAGCAGCGTATGTATAGTGAACCAGCGCGCCACTCAACATACAACTGATGTGAGTTAGTAACTTACTATGTTGTTATATGTTTGTTGTAAGTTGAATATTATTGCATAAGTGTGTAAACATGCGTTTATGGATTGTGCTACTAAAATTTCAGATCTTAATTCTTATATTTTGTCATCGAAATCTCCAAAAAACAGGACTGATTCCTTACCTCCCACATGATTGACCCCCCCTCTCCACATACCCAATATAGAATTTTATTGCATAAAACGTTGCATCTAGGTGTTGAGACCACGCCTGTAAAATTTCATGATTTAATTCGTTCATTTAGGCGTCGATAAGTCCAGGATTGCATCTGTCGATATTTCCGTCGGTATACCTGTAAATATCTATTTCCACACCGTCGATAAGGCGTCGGTATCGACATTTAATTCCTTGGCGCCCAGTCTATTAAATGCATTAAGTGGGCGTCTTAAGGCGTTTTAGGCCCAAATTATGCAATTTAAAGGCTAAACTAGCATGAATCGAGTCTAGATTTGGTCAAATTAGATCACCTTCAGTCATTGCATGGTTGATATAGGTCTGATTTAGAGTAAATCAGGTCAAATTTTGGCAAATTAGGTCTGGTCTGAGGAAAATCAGGTCTGATTTGGGGAAATGAGGATTGATTTGGGCCAAATTGGTATGTCCTCATAGCGTTGTTTGTTAAGTTTTTTCTATTTTTTCATATGTTTATTGTTCTTGCTTCTTTCTCTTTTCTTTTTTTATCCATTCTCCTGCATCTTATTCCTGAGTCCTGCTGCTATGTTTTTTCTGAGTTATTCATCCTATATTCCCTCCTACTACTATGCAAGCATGTGCATATTTTCTTTTTCAAATTTGTCCTATACATCCTGCTACGAAATCTACTACTACTATTTACATATCTAATTTTCTTTTTCTGATTTCTTCCTCCTAAATCTCCTCTCTTAGCCACTGTTGTTTGCATGTTTCCGTTTATTTTCACTGACCTATTCCTTCCTCTATATTTTATAATTCAGCACCTGCTACAGCTGTTTTTTATTTTGTTTTGTTGATTCTTCCTCTTTCAATCTCCTTTTACTGCCCTTGGTTTGTCTTATTCTGACTTCTTCCTACAGAACTTCTAACATTTGCATGCTCTTTTTATCCCATTTTCTCTCACCAATTCGTACTTGTCTTCCTCTTACTGTTATTTCATTTTCTTCATGTTAATTCTGCTGTCCCTGATTCTCCTATAGTTATCAATTCAAATTAGACTTACAATAACATTTAATGAATAAATAATACATTATCACATATAGTATCATGTGTATGAACATTTAAATATGTAACTGAAAAAAAAAGTAAAAACAAAAACGCCCAGAAAAGCCTAGGCGCCCGCCTAGGCGCATAGGCGGGCTAGGCGCCCCTTAGATAAAACCCACCGCCTAGACGCCTTGACAACCATGCTTGGTATAACCAAACCCATTAGGTTTTTTTATTTTGCTTCCCTGTATAGTCTCCCCCTATTTATAGGGGCGACTTTTTTCTTTTCCAACATATAGAAAGATGGCACACTTTTATATTCATGCAATAAAATAATATGTTCATATGTGAGGGGTGGGTTCCTACATGTGTGAGTGAAAAGAAACCGTACTGTTTTGATGGGGATTTTGTTGACTTCGATGACATAATAAAGTAATTATTTTATAGAACTTTTGAAGCACAATCTATCACAACTTGTTTTATAGAGCATATTTTCCCTTACCAACTCAGGAAGATCCACCATTAGTATCACTTGAAGATGCCATCTCTTGTTTTTTTTAAAACAAGTAACAATAATTACCCCCATCAATAATTATATCTGAATATACTTGATAATATATGCTATAGATCATCAAAGAGTGATAATATTATACTTTTTCTCAATTTAGGTCTAGAATTGTTCATGAATAAGTCAAAACTACTGAAATCAGTTGATACTAATAGTCTAATATATTGATTATATCAATTGAATACATTATACTATGTTGTTCCACAAATAATTGAAATTTGATGTGTATAATTGTCAACATCATACATAACGATTCTAATTTCCATTATAAGGTATGGAACTATACAAATTAGTTTAAATTTGAAATATTATATATTTATAATTTTTTTTTACAGGATTAATCTTGCATAAACGTATAATTTTAATATTTTAAGTGTTACATCATGTATATGAACATAACTCCTAAAAAATGTAAAAAAGCTCATTTTTGGAATATTTCTATACATTATCTTGAGAAGTATGATATATATCAAGTTAGGTTCATAGAATAATTGTAGATCTATGTGGTTTATAACATAGTTTCAAAATCTGCAATTTTAGGTTGTAGTGATTATACCTTGCAATATTAGGAGTAGATCTTTTAGATCTGGATTGAAGGGTTTAAAAGTGGTAGAGATAGATGTAGATGGAGAGGAGAGAGAGTAAATTTACCTTAGTTTCTAAGAATAAAACCTCTAAGAGAAAGAGAATCAAAACCCGAAACCCTACAAGATTAGCATGTATTGGCCAGTTGTTTCTCAAGACCGTTAACTCATTTTCGGCGTGTTTCACGAATTGAAGGCCCAAACTGGGCTTTTTCACCCATATTGCAGTGTTTTGGCAAAATATCAACTCCTTGGTGATTTTCGAATTTTTTTTCTCTTTCAAAATTTGAATTTTCTCTTGGCGAGAGATGATATAGGGTTTCATATAATGTAGCCAAGGTATTATTCGCAATTAGATCTAGGGTTCTGTAAAGTCAAAGAAAAACTACTGATATGATCATAATCACTAATCCGAGTCTAAGAGACATTAAACGGGATGAGTTTATTAATCCAATTCAAAATATTAAAGAAGATGGTATTTGGGGTAACAGTGGAAAAGGGATCAGATCTAGGCTTTGCAAATATTTATCATGAATTCCTCTTGTTTTCTTGATTAAAATTCCATATTTACATGTTATTTTTGGATGCATGTTTTTTTATTATGATGTTTGCAAGATTTGTGTATTAAACTTAATTATTTTTGGTCAAGCGTGAAACTTTATTGATAACCAAACTGTAGGGACAAAGCAAACACGTGCCCTCAAACATACTAAGTCAAACCAGAAAAGGAAAGTGACACTCGTTGGGAATGAAAAGCCAAAGAAACTACATGCCAATGCTCACTTAGGCTTCTCTTTCCTGATGGATTTGTGACTCCCTCTAGAATCATTGTACATCTCCCAAGGCTGTAGAACATGCTCACAACCCTCATCCGAATCTTCTTCAATCTCCTTGCTTTGTATCCTACTACTCGTTTGATAGTCACAAGGACTATTTGCTTTTTGTCACAATTTTCCTGATGGTTGACCATTTAGAATCGTACAGCCGAACCTGGTTCTCCCTCCTGATAGTAAATCTTCTCAACTGTATCTTCCTCTACACCTATAGCCTTTCCATCATAAGGTGGCCGCAACTCAGACCCTACACCATCATCTTTCAAAGGCGGAGGAGGGGATTTAGTAGTTGGAGTTGGAGCTTCCTGTCCTATCCGGTTCTCTTCAATATTCCTACGAACATTTGAACTTTGTTTTTCAACTCAAAGCTGTAGATCACACTGACCAATAACTTCTCTGTTCCTTTGAGGGCATGATGCTAATCTATGCCCAAACAACTTGCACCCTACACAGAGATTTGGCTTAGCCACGACCTCGAGCTTCAGGATGGTAGCATCACCATCAATGATAACTATTATAGCTTTGGGAAGTGGCACACACTAGCACCTCTATACACACCTTAGCATCACCCAAACAACCTACAGATACATCAGAGTCCTCAAAATCAAGGGGCTAGCCTACTGTACCTAACACCCTGGCAATGCTGTCAACAGTCCATGATATTCTTGGATTTTCAATCTTGAACCAGACAGGGAGAGCAGGGAACGAGAGAGGCAAGAGGAGGGGACTGAGACCATGGTTCTAAACATCCTCGATATCTGGCAATATATCCTCGATGTTAAATATGTCTACGCCTGTCGATGTCGAAACCTAGTAAACTTCCTCGACATCGATGTTGCCTACTTGTTGACATGTGTCAATGAATTCAGCCTACTTGGTGACAAAATTGACTTACCTAGCTCAAAGCCTCCCATCCTCTCGATGATCTCTATAGTTATTATTATTACACACATAGTGAAGGCATAAAAAACTTGTAGGAAACCATTCTTCACATTGAGATGACTATTTCCTTGGTTTCTAACTAAAGATCAATGATAAGTTTATTCCTCTACTAGATTTCCATAAGTTTTGCAAAATTTGTTGTAGACCTAATAAAATTTCACCTCTGTTACTTTTTCCCCTCTTGACAAATTGATGTATTTGAAAATAAGCTCATGTTTTCTAATTCTAGAATGTGATCCAATTGGGATTTCTGTAGATACAAAACACATTTATAGAACAAATCTAAGTTCTAAACATTTCACATAGGAGATTATAGATGGAGTATGTCTTTACTAAAATTTGATGTTTTATGCCAAATTTCCTCACAATCTCACTATCTTTTAGCTTATTTTGCATCGAAGTGTTAGTCCAAAACTTCCTCAAAGTTTCCTTACATGTTCCACAAACTTCCACTTCCTTGCCTGTCAAAGTTGACACTAAGGCGATGTCTTTTACATTTGCACGTGATTGTGTTTTTGTTTATATGTAAACATGTATGGATGGCTATATATAGACATATATTTGATTTTTAAGATAGACTTGATGAAATCTGTAAATTTTCATCATGAAATCACTATTTTGAGCTTATTTTTTGTCAAAAATGTGTCGAAGTTTGGTAAACATGTATGGATGGCTATATATAGACATATATTTGATTTTTAAGATAGACTTGATGAAATCTGTAAATTTTCATCATGAAATCACTATTTTGAGCTTATTTTTTGTCAAAAATGTGTCGAAGTTTGGTTGTAGAAATCCTCGAAGTTTCCTCGATGTTTCCACAAACTTCCACTTCCACACCTGTCGAAGTCAACTCGAAGTCGAAGTCCTGTTCCATGACTGAGACACCATTTTGAACGGTAACTAGTAGTCCATCCGCCATCCAAGGAGTAGATTTCCTTCATCATCAACAACTTGATGATGAATCCCTCCCCTTCTTCTGCTACTATCCCGACTTGCCGCTTGGATGCCACTATCTGAGGATCCATTCTACTAGAAGGTGTCGAAGTGGCTTCCTTCCAATGAACCAGATCGACATGTGATCTTTCCACGTCGACAACTCTGTTTTAGATCTCGCAATCTCAACAAAGTTGACTTTGTGCTTCACCACAAGTTTCACAAAAGGGATAGCGGCAATATCAATCCTAGTCTGGTCTAGGCGTGAATCCCTAATCCAGTTACCGCCCTGAGTGGATGTCGCTTCCGACTGGGTAGAGGAGTCTTTCGCTTGATCCTGGGTCGCTGGCGAGGTACTTGGTTCAAAGTTGGACTCTGCCTTATCTCCCTGCCCAGAAGATGGCACACCTGCCTTCTCCCGTAGATTTTGCTTTTGCTTGACGGTGGTGGCATCACGGATGGGACTCACTGCCTGCTCCTCTCCCTAGCTAGCCCTAGAATTGGTTGGAGATGCTGTTTGCAGCTCACACAAGGCCTCACCGATCTCCTCGCCCTTCTTCTACCACGACATCGTCCTCTACCTCACCCTTGACCCCGACCTTTCCTACCCATTATCGTCCTTTACGATTTTTATCCGATTAAACTACATTATCGACTTAGAAGAGGATTATTACTTTTATTCATGATAATCCTTGACAATTGATTGGCGGTTTGCACTGACATGCTTTTGATCAGGCGGTTGTGATTTGTCACCTCCACTAGTCAAAACCGAAGAGAGGAGAGCTCGTCGTGAACCTGGGTCGCTGAATCAATCTGTGGTCAGATTTTGACCACGACCCAAGGGCTGAGGACATATCCTCCCTGTCAAGCCTGCTTGTGCAAGCAAGGAGGAGGCTACGGCGGAGAGCTCGTCGACGTTGAGGGTTTTTGGAGGAGGTTGTTGGAGATCTCAAAAGGTGGTCAATTGGGATTTGGGTAAGATTTTGAAGTTGGGGTTGAGTTTTTTGTAGCAAGGGGAGGTAGGTTGCTAGGGTTTTTGGGATTAGGATTTTTGAAGTTGAGAAGGGACTTCCCAAAATAGGGGTTAAAGGAAAGATCCCTATCCCCCACACTCTTAGGGAGAGATTCCGTAAGGTTTCATCAAACAGAGAGGGAAAGAGATCACAAGAGGGGGTGTCAGGCTTGTTCTTTCCTTTTCCAGTCGTGAAGCAGGGGATGACCGTTGGGCCGTGGATCCGTGATTTGATGGTCATGATTCACGTGACACATTAAAAGGCCGGGTCTGGCTCCCCTTAAAGTTATGCGTGATAAATCAAATGATCAAAGCATTTAAATCATATCTAATCTATAATTACAATTGAAATAAAACATTCAAACTTCCCAAAATTCTCCAGGCCACTGCGAATGTCCAAATGCTTTGAAATTTTAGGTTTTCTTTCTTTCTTTCTCTTCATACTATAATAAGTTGGCATGGTTCAAAATTTCGGTCGAAATCTCAAAATTTCGGTTTCGACGAGAATCAGACATAGAAATGCAACGGTCCAGAATAATTAAGTAAAATTCCAAAATTTCGATAGAAATTTCGCAAAGGGGGGCAAAATTTTGGCAAAATATAACAATTTCGTTGAAAAAAGACCAGTTTGGGCATGCATTTCGCGAAACACAACCGAAATTGGTTTACAATTTCGAAAATCAACGGTCCAAAGCCTGTTGTACTTGGAAGGTTATTTTTTTTCATTTTCTTGCTCTTAAAGGCTTTGTTCTTCGGATCTAAGGTAAGTTTGCTTTCTCCTTCCCATCTACATCTATATCTTCCACTTTTACCCCAGTTTAATCAAAAGATTACTACCGAACTGCAAGTTACAAGTGATAGTCTACAACTTATACTTGATGATTTATGAAATTATGCTATAAATTACATATAACTACAATGATTTTGCAAATCTAACTTAATATATATATATATATATATATATATATATATATATATATATATATATAGAGTCAGGCTAGAATACACTCGAGTGTATTCGGAGCAGAATACACTCAAGTAGTTTTTCATGATGAAATGTTTTTTTCAAAAATCTAATCCGTTGATCTTCTTAAACATCTTGTGAATAGCTCATACGCAAAATTTGAGCACATTTGGACGTCTATAGGTCATGTTATAAAGACCACAAAAATTATGCATTTCAAATTAGTTTCACGCGTCGATTTTGTTGCCCTTGGATGATTGACTTACACTCATCCAAATGGGCTCAAAATTTGTATGTAGCCTAGTTATAGTATGACAGTGAAGATCAATGGTTTACATTTTGCAAAAAATAGTCTTGATATGCAAACACACTTGAGTGTATTCGTGCGATCTGTACACTCGAGTGTATTCTAGCCTGACTCCCTCTCTCTCTCTCTCTATATATATATATATATCCTATTCGTCATAACAATGGATAAAATAGTTTTCAAATGAGCTTTTTTTGAAGTTTTTGTAATGTTATATTCATATATATCATGTAACACTTAACAAATGTTCAATTTATAAATAAATATCTTATATTAAAGATGAATTTTGTAACAATAATTTACAACTATGTAATACTTTGAATATTAATTATCTATAATTTAAACTTTTAAAATGAAAATAAACTTAAACAATTTAGAATTGTTGTGTATAATGTTTGTTACATACATCAAATTTCAACTACTATTGGGAATAATATATAGTTAAATGTATTCAATTGATATATTCAATACATTAGACTATTAGTATCAACAAATTTTAGTAATTTGTTCCAATTTTATGAATAATTTTAGGCCTAGATTAAGAATACTTTTAGTATTTTTACTCTTTGATGATCCATAGTGTAAGCTAGAAAGTATCAATTGAAATCGATTATCAACGTGATGACCTATAAACTAATTCCTTCATTATATTAAAAAGTCATCGAAATCTCGTTCGAAACAGTTTTCGATCTTTTCACACATGTAGGACCCCTCACCAAGATCAATATATGATGTTATTGCATAAATAGGTGTATTTATGTATGTACATCATCCTGATAAAATTTGTGACTTAATTCCTTTATTTGGTCGTCGAAATCTTGTGTCGAAATAAGCGTAAAATCTCGAAATTTCCATCGAAATTTCTGTAAATTTCTGTTTCTGAGCCATCGGAAATGGCGTCGTAATCGAAATTTTAAACCATGGAAGTTTGCAACAAAATAATCTTGTCGGGTGCCCTTTTCTTGGCCATTAAGTTAACCTTTCATTAAATCAAGATAATGATCATCAACTCCACACAAGTGATCTCATTATGTTTAATGATCATCAACTCCACACAAGTGATCTCATTATGTTTAAAACTTAGTTATGACCTCACTATCAACTATTATAGAGAGTGAGATCACAAATGAGTGATATTTTATAACCTTGAATCATAAACTCTTGGATACTTGTCATAAGGGACAAAAAAAGCAAGAAGCAACCCCCTTTTTTGTTCAAAAGATTATATTTTATAATCTTTTTTTTTCTGAATTAAGAACTTTTACAAAAATGAGGGAAATTCGAAGTCCTCACAACTCCATAACACATGTATATATTTTTAAATTAGAAAATGTGATTGACTTTCTTTAAAATCTTGTAAATCTTTTTGTGTTTCTATATTAATTATACATATATACTCATATATATACATACATATCTCACACATAATTTGTTTTTCCGCCAAAGACATGTTTGTGTCGCACTTTTTTCTAAAATCGTCGTGTCTCATGTCCGTGTCCGTGTCCGTGTCCATGCTTCCTAGATGATGCACCATTTCGGTTGTAGTGCTTCTTGTGGGGAACTACATCGATAACAATGGCGACTAAGTTCTACTGCTCTGGATGCTCGCTGGAGTTCTAGATGTTTATTCATGATTGCTCCTACTAGTCTATCGATTATCAATTTTGGGGGGAGTCTACTCTACTATTATCGCTTCTGCCTTGGTGTTACCTTCATCTAGGGGGAGAAGACCTACTTGCTACGTGCTATCTACTTTAGGGGGAGTGCTTGAGTGCTTTCTTTATTGTATTACAAGGTTTGGAGGTAGATCAAATTTTTCTATGAAAGATTGTAATCTATTATGTATTATATTTTTCTTTTTAAGTGTTCTTGGCAAGCTGGACTTGCGTATCACACATGCCTAAGCTTGAGAGAGTGTTAAAGTTGTAAGTTATATAGTTTGTTATGTATATGGGCCTAAGTATGATTGGCCCATTAGGGTTTGAGTCCATGATTGTATTAGTCCCCTCTCTTATAGGTAAAGAGTATTATTTTGTCTAATAGAATTAACCTATTACCTCATTTTGCACAATATCATATTTTTTATTTAACTTAGATTTAAACTTCTTTTATAATTTTTTTATTGTGTATATATATTAGTTTATATGAAATAGTTAAATATGCATAACATGTGTATGCATTGAACAATGCCTAGACTAGTATATAGACATTCAATGTAATACTAGTATAGTTGTCCACTAGAAGCCTAATTCAGCCTAAATTAGTCAGTTAGCTGAAATTTGAATCAAAATTGACACAGATGTCCCAGAAGGCTCTAGGCTCCTAGAAATCTTTTCCTTGCGGCCGCTTGACACCATTGAATGATAATGTTCCAGTTGGGGTATCCCATAAGAGAAAGTCAGTTGCATGATCCATAACTTGAATTTTGCATGTTTGGTGCCTGAAACTTTGTTGGTGACTGGTTTGAGGCCGAGTGTTGCGATGTGAGTCTCTAACATTTGAGTGACATGGCTCATCAAATGTGCTGTTCCAGGAGAAGGTAATGCATCAATGTAGATTGATATCCAGATGAAAATATGACTACATTTCCTAGAGTCGTGGCCTTAAATCCATGATCTGGAACATGTATGCTAATAGCATTCAAATAGGGTTGGTATCTAGGATCAATCACTTTTGTACTCAGCAGTCTTAATTTTTATGTGGATTTACATTTTAAAATAATTGTAAGTTTATTTTCTGAATATGCATCGACTTCTATTGGTTGAATCCTTCTATATACTCACAGAATAATACACTAACCGCATGATTATTTACTAATAAGGTGAGTACAAGTTTTCTGGTGAATATCTGACATCAGTGTTGTCATATATCCATAATCATATGCTTGCCTTAACATAATGGAACTCAATTTGACTTAATTGGCAGGGAGCAGAAAAAATAGCTGATGCATTGAAGGAAAATCGGACAATAACTACTATTGATTTGGTAAGTATTAAGTAATCTGTAAGTTCAATTTCTTTGGTGCTTCACATAATCACATTAGTGCCATTTGTTCGACTTAAACACATCCATACAAATATGTTTAAATACCTACCTAAGCACGATATATATCTACCATTTTTGGGATATTAATCCGCACAGCTGCATATACTCCTGCAGCCCCGCACACATTTGTACAGTTATATGTATACCATTCGATATATTATATGTATACTTACATAAATTATATAGTTACATATACATAAAGTTTCACACATATTTGTACATTTATGTATACAAATAGTTTCATTCACATATATACACACACTATGCATATTTTACTATATATATGTGTACATGTTGATATTTGCACAATATCACACATAAACATATCTTACATATACAATAATGTGTTTACACACATAAACATATCATACATATACATTAATGTAGCGCATGCACACACATATTGTTATAAGCTTAATGTACGGTTTTATATATGTATTCAATTGAAAAATATCCAATGCCGCAATTACTCCCCTGCATATACCGTGTGGGACCCTCTCGGTTCGTACACTGCATACTGCTTTTCTGAACGTTGATATATCCACGTATGCATTCTGTTCTTGGTAGCTCTATAATTCTATTCATGGGCATGCAGTAAAATTTTCTCTATCCCTTTGAAAACAGTATTAACTACAAAGCTATCCACTCTTCACTAGTAAGGTAACAAAAGAACGATTTCCCACTCCACGTGAACAGTACAAATGTGTGTGTCAAATGATAAGGATTATTACTCCAATTACCAGTTTCAGCAAAGGAGCACCCATTGCTTATGATCACAAAGTCATAAATAGACATGAATATATGCAACAAAATTTCTGATGGAATAGATGCCATTCTTAACATAGCATATAGAGGAAACTATGATACAAATACGTATCTGTACTTTCCATGATAGCAGCAAGTGTTTGTAGCTCCTTCGCTAGTGGTTCGCTACTGTTTTTGAAACCATGCTGCTTTTCTTCTTTGCGCTTCAATGATTCAATCCTGAATGAGAAACTGTGCTGCAAAAATGAGATGCAATTTGATGTCAGTGAGATGTTGATAAACTCAACTACCAGGGATCTGGCAGCAGAATAGATAGAAAATTTATGACCTCGAATGGGAACCTGAGATGAAATTGTTCAAGTGTAATTTCAGATGAAATTGTTCAAGTGTAATTTCACAAAGCGTAAAATTTATTTACATGAAAACAACACTTCTTGACCTGCATATTACCAACACAGGTATGATACAACTACCATAAGAGTCTGACTGATATGCAATACAAGTAAGATTCAACACTCCTATTAGTTGGATAGTATAATGCATCTACGCTATCACACTTCCTCAAGCTGAGGCAAATTTATGTTCCAAGCTTGTCACATAGAAGTTAGCCCGATACTAATTCAAGGACTTCACAAACAAATTGAAGTGTGCTGGCGGTTTCTCCTTAATAAATGACAATCAAGTTCAATATCCTTTGTGGAAAATCAAATCAAGCTAGCTTATCACACGAGCTACACGGGACCTCACTGAGTGTAACTAGCATCTTAAAGCAGATGATGGACTAGAGAAAGTCATTGTAACATGTGCGATAGCTCTATATACTGACCCAACAAATGTCCTTTAAACTGTTGACTTCTAGTTGTTCCTCCATTCGACCAGATTACCACCAAGGAAGATGCAATACTAAAAAATGTTTAATCGATGTTGCACATAGTCCAATCCGCATCTAAGAATGCTTAGATTTTTCATCTTCCCTGGTGGTAGGCATGTGTGATCGGTCTATATACTGATCCAACAAATGTTCTTCAAACTATAGTTGATCCTCCATTAGACCAGATCACCACCAGGGAAGATGCAATACTAAACAAAAATCACAACAATTTTGTGCATAGTCAAATCCACATTGAAGAATCCTTAATTTTTGAATGACCATTATCCCTATAAACTGTACCTAAGGTTGATATGGGAAATAGGTGGTAGACTACTGAGCTTGGTTGACTGTGGTGATCTTAATGTTTCTTAACATTTTTTGTTAATTTAGTAATACAATTATTTATTAATATTCCATCTAGTATATTTGTGACATTCTTTAGTTTTTCTCTAAACTGTCAGTGTATTCCCAAATGTGTACATGCAATAATCTATGCCTGAACATTAGATATAAAGAATGCAAAATATTTCAAAGTTCAAGCAAAGTTGTATGTCATAGTGAATGGAGAATGGATAATAAAGAACATACCTATAAGTTTTGATTCTTATTACTTGAAAGATGAATCCAATACTTACTCAGTACCGGTTCTCATCTATCACACATGATATCTTTAACAATTGTTTTTAAGAGAATATATTGATTAAAGAATTCAACGGAGAAATTAACAAAGAAAATCGTTATACATGAAACTCATAAATGATCACAATGATGCTATATTGCGATATGTTTGGCTACCCTATAACTTGGATATTGTACCTTAAAGGTATCTACACAACACAAAACTTCCATAGGAGTTACACAATGAGTAAGCAACGCATGTTCCATTTGAATAACAAAATCTCATTTATCACTAAAATCATCTTCCAATAAATAACGAAATCTTGTCATCATCACCAAATCATCTTCATTGTCACTATCTTTCTTCTAGGTGTTCTTCCTCTTCTTGTCTATCTCATCCTTGTCCTCCTTGTCACAGTAATAAACATCAATTAAAATAAGGAAAAGGCTGCACTTGCAATTCTTCATGACTTTTTGGCTAGCCAAATGTTATCACCATATAAACCCAGGTCAATGGATTTTTACAATCTTCTGCATTATTTCAGTTTTCTTCTTCTCACAAATTCTGTAAGAACATTGTAAGAGCTTTACCAATCTCAAATCAATAGATCTATTTCTTTTGAGGGTTAATAAATGTGTAGATATGTATATTAAGGATGGCAACATGCATATATGGCGCAATTTACACCAAAGTCATAACCACTCCATGGTAAAAGCATAGTAACAAAAGTCTCAGGCTTTTACAAAAAATCGGCGATTTTTCATGATTTCATAGGCTCCCAAACTTTCACCACGATTGTTACGCAGGTTGCCGAATTTTCACGACTTTTTGCGATTTTTCTTGCTTTTCACGATTGATACAATTTTTCACAAATTTTCATGATATTTCACAAGATTTCACGATTTTTCTCTGTTAAGTCGCTTGCTCTTTTTTACAAAACCACGTACAAAGAATCCCAACCCCTACTCTTCCGACTATCCATGTTGCTTTGGCATCCTTTTCCTCTTCTTCTTTGACGTTGAGTCCGAATCCTCCTCCATTGATATTCTTCTCTTCAATCAGCAAACATGCAATCCTCTTAAATTTTATATATTTTTCTTATTGCCTCGTATATGTCATTACCATTACCATGTATCATGTATACTTAATGTTTCATTGATTCAATACTGTTGTTTCACATGTTTATGTCAAATTAGTATTACATTGTTATTTTTCAACTTTTCTTTAATTCTTTTCCTACTTTTTTCACTCAATATGATTGTATGCCTAGTGACCTTAACAATTGCATATATGTGATTGATATATATATATATATATATATATATATATATATATATATATACATACATACATATATATATACATATATATATATATATATACATATATATATATATATATATATATATATATATATATATATATATATATATATATATATATATATATATGGGGTAGCATCTAGTGAGAAACATCCTACGGTGAGAGTATGAGAGGCATTTGAATAACTAAAAGTTTATAGCTATTTTCTAAAATCCAACCATATAGATGGGAAAAGCATCAAATCATATATATATATATATATATATATATATATGGGGTAGCATCTAGTGAGAAACATCCTACGGTGAGAGTATGAGAGGCATTTGAATAACTAAAAGTTTATAGCTATTTTCTAAAATCCAACCATATAGATGGGAAAAGCATCAAATCATTTACCTTCCCACAAAAAATCATTGTAATGAGATATTTTTTGCATGCCCATATCTACAATATAAGCATTTTATATCCAACGGTCAGCCTGAAATTCAATATAAGCATTGAAATTTTTTCTCTTGTTGTGAATGCTATACAAATCGGATGATGATCAAATTTTGTAGGAAGGAACATATTTAGGTATATTTTTAATCTATAAGGTTGGATTATAAAAATCTGGTCTTTGTGAAGAGTTATTTAAATGCCTCTCATGCTCTCACCAAGATATGTTGCTCACTGGATCATTGTACTATTTGTATGTATGTATATGTATATATATGTATGGTTAAGAGAGGCATTCTCTCCCTCTCTCCCACGCCTGTGGTGGAGGCTGAACGCCCGAGAGGGTGGTAAACCAAGGCGGCAACTGGGATTTGAACCCGAGTCCCTTTGTTAGGGGACACCATGCTTGACTACTTGAGCCACTCCTTATATATATATATATATATAGATAGATAGATAGATAGAGAGAGAGAGAGAGAGTCAAGCTCGAATACACTCGAGTGTATTCACAACAGAATACACTCAAGTGTATTCTAGCCTGACTCTCTCTCTCTCTCTCTCTCTCTCTATATATATATATATATATATATATATATATAGAGTCAGGCTAGAATACACTCAAGTGTATTCGGAGCAGAATACACTCAAGTAGTTTTTCATGATGCAATATTTTTTTTTCAAAAATCTAATCCGTTGATCTTCTTAAACATGTTGTGAATAGCTCATACGAAAAATTTGAGCACATTTGGACATTTAAAGGTCATGTTATAAAGACCGCAAAAATTATGTATTTTAAATTAGTTTCACGCGTCGATTTTGTTGCCCTTGGATGAGTGACTTATACTCATCCAAATGGGCTCAAATTTTGTATTTAGCCTAGTTATAGTATGACGGTGAAGATCAATGGTTTAGATTTTGCAAAAAATAGTCTTGATATGCAAACACACTTGAGTGTATTCGTGCGATCTGTACACTCAAGTGTATTCTAGCCTGACTCTCTCTCTCTCTATATATATATATATATATATGAGCAGAATACACTCAAGTAGTTTTTCATGATGCAATATTTTTTTTCTTCCAAAAATCTAATCCGTTGATCTTCTTAAACATCTTGTGAATAGCTCATACGCAAAATTTGAGCATAGTTGGATATTTATAGGTCATGTTATAAAGACCGCAAAAATTATGCATTTCAAATTAGTTTCGCGCGTCGATTTTGTTGCCCTTGGATGAGTGACTTACACTCATCCAAATGGACTCAATTTGTATGTAGCCTAGTTATAGTATGACGGTGAAGATCAATGGTTTACATTTTGCAAAAAATAGTCTTGATATGCAAACACACTTGAGTGTATTCGTGCGATCTGTACACTCTAGTGTATTCTAGCCTGACTCTCTCTCTCTCTCTCTCTATATATATATATATATATATATACGACTTATTCCTGGTTATTTCTGAATAGTTGACCGAACTTTGACTGGAAGTTATCGTCTTTTTCTGATTTTTTCCAGCCCGCTTTAAAATTGCTGAATCCCAAATTTGTCACTATGGGCAAAAGACTGTACACCATGCTCATCGTGATTTTCAAAATTGAACCATATCCGCACATAGCTGCTGAGGCACCAGACTAGGCGTCCAGGATAGGCTTTTGTTTACCAAAATGTACATATGATTATAACCTTTCACACTAAAAAGAAGTAATTATTTGCGGTGCGTTGCTGTTTTAATGTGCTTTTGTTTTACTAATACCATTACACTGCACTATGATAGTTTTTTAAAGTAGAAATTACATTAACGCCATAAGCAGTTGGTGTGCTTTTGAAGTTGAAAAAGCAGCGTTAATTATCTGCGCATATGATTTAATCTTTACACCATTGCCCTCCGTAATTCATATGAATGTATTTCACATGTGTGTTTTTCTGACTACTTGCTTGTTTCCCAATTGTCAACTAAACTTTGTCTAGACTTAATGACTTTTTCTTGAGTATTTTCAAAGTTTATGCAATTTGGCCTTTTCAAGCCATCCAAAAATGGTAGATCTAAATTATCCTTATGCTTACTACCGAAATCAGTCATCCTCATGCCCAAATATTTTTTTTTCCTTCTAAGATCAACATTTTCCTATCGTTTTGCTTCAACATTTTCTTGTTTGGAATTTGACCGACTTGGGGCTTCTCTATTACAAGAATGTCACTATTCCTCAATATCCTTAGTGCTCTTGCTTTGGCTTTCCTTTTTATTGGATGGTGGTGATTGCTACAATTGCTTTTGACTTTGGTTTAAATCAACTTTTGAATATCCCATTGCCTCATGCTAAAGTCCCTAAGACTGGCGAACAATGGTGGTACCTGTGAGACACAAAACAGTTTTGGGAAGCGTAGGGTTGCACAATGTGTGCACCCTCATATATATAACATTGAAACATTTACAGAGAGGTCCACATATAATATGGAAATAACAAAACAACTAACAGAATATATAAAACATGAATATATGTTAACACTCCCCCTCAAGTTGGAGCATAGATATCAATCATGCCCAACTTGTTCGTCAGTGTGCAGAATTGCTTCTTCGCCAGCAGCTTGGTGAATATGTCAGCAACTTGGTCTTCAGAACGAGTGAAGGGAGTGGAGATCTTGCCAGTCAGAATGGATTCCCGAATAAAATGACAATCTACTTCAATATGTTTAGTGCGCTCATGATAAATTGGATTATTCGCAATGAAGATAGCAGCTTTATTATCACAGTGCATAGGTATAGCAGAAGAAGAGTCAACCCCGAACTCTTTTAACAGAGAGCGCACCCACAACAATTCACAGGCAGTATGGGCCATGGCCCTATATTCAGCTTCAGCACTTGACCTGGCCACAACATTTTGTTTTTTACTCCTCCAGGTAACAAGATTGCCTCCAACATACGTACAATACCCAGAAGTAGATTTTCTGTCAACTCTGCTACCTGCATAATCAGAATCAGAGTACCCTGCAAGAGAACAGTGTCCATGCTTCCTGTAGTGAAGTCCCTTGCCAGGAGACTTCTTCAAATATCGTAGAATCTGACAAAGAGCATCCCAGTGACACTGTCTGGGTTTATCAAGGTATCTGCTAAGAAGACCCACTGCAGTAGAAATGTCAGCTCTGGTGACAGTCAAATAAATGAGTTTACCAATCAGCCTCCTGTACTTTTTATGATCAGCAAACAGAGGAGAAGAATCATCATCCCAATTTACATTAGGATCTAGAGGAATATCAGTATGTCTCGCCCCCAGCATACCAGTCTCCTGCAGTATGTCTAGGACATATTTTCTCTGAGACAACACAAGAGCATTAGAATTTCTAGAAACTTCTATGCCCAGAAAATATCTAAGTTTGCCCAAATCTTTGGTAGCAAAGTGCTTGCCCAGATGAGATTTAGTAGCCTGAATACCAAGAGAATCACTGCCAGATATGATAATATCATCAACATAGACAATCAGAATAATAATACCAACTGAAGTCTTCTTGATAAAAACAGAATGATCCACCTGAGATCGCCGAAACCCAAAATCAATCATAATTTTGCTCAATTTATCAAACCAAGCCCGGGGACTCTGCTTAAGCCCATAAATAGACTTCTTTAACCTGCAAACTTTGTGAGACTCCCCCTGAGCAACAAACCCAGGAGGTTGCTCCATATAGACCTCTTCTTGTAAATCACCATACAAGAAGGCATTTTTCACATCTAGTTGCAACAGTGGCCAGTCAAGATTAACAGCAACAGACAGAAGAATTCTGACAGAATTAAGACGAGCAACAGGAGAGAAAGTCTCAAAATAGTCAATACCATACGTCTGGGTGTAGCCTTTAGCAACTAACCGTGCCTTCAGCCTTTCAACAGTGCCGTCAGGTTGATATTTGACCGCATACACCCATCTGCAACCTACAGGTTTACACTGAGGAGGTGGATCCACCGGCTCCCAAGTATCTCGTTCAGCAAGAGCTAACATCTCCTCCTTCATAGCAGACAACCATCCAGTACTCTGTAGAGCATCCTGGATATTCTTTGGAACAACAACAACAGATAAGGCATATACAAAATTGCTAGAATGAACATTCAGATGATCAGTAGAAACAAACTGAGCAATACTGTGTGATGTGCAGGAACGAGTACCCTTTCTAAGAGCAATGGGTAAATCAAGATCAGAATGTACCTCAGGTGTAGTAGAACCTTCTAGAGGTGAAGATTGGTTTTCATGGGGGGTTTCTTGAGTAGAAGGTGCTCTGTTCCTGCGTTGATAAACTATAAGAGGAGGCTTATCAGCCTCAGTAGTGACTTTGTCAGTAGTATCAGGCACACAATCAGAAGTAACATGTAGAGGTGAGGCAATAAGATCAGACTGTAAACTGTCACCACGAGTCGAATAGTAAGGAGTATCCTCAAAGAAAACTACATCACTGCTAGTATACCATTTTCTTGCAGTAGGACTGTAACACCGATATCCCTTCTGGGTACGAGAATATCCCAAAAAAATGCACTTCTCAGCACGAGGAGACAGTTTATCAGAAGTAGGTCCAACTAACCGTACAAAACAGGTACATCCAAAGATCCGAGGAGGCACAGTAAATAGCTGAATATCGGGTTGAAGAACTTGAATAGGTATTTTGTTTCCAATCACAGAAGATGGCATTCGATTTATCAGAAAACAAGCAGTCAATATAGCCTCAGGCCAAAACGAGCGAGGAACATGTGCATGCATCATAATAGTTCTAGCAACCTCTAACACATGTCTATTTTTACGCTCAGCCACACCATTTTGCTGGGGTGTATAAGCACAGGAGGTCTGATGTATTGTACCCACAGATTTGCAAAAAACATCCACATCTTTTTTAACAAATTCCAGTGCATTATCAGTACAAAAAATTTTGACAGGCATACCATATTGAGTTTTTATTTCAGCAAAAAAGAACTTGATAACAGACAAAACTTCGGACCTACTTTTCATCATAAACAACCAAGTAGTCCGTGAAAAGTCATCAATAAACAAAATAAAATATTTATGACCAGATAAACTCGGCACATGACAGGGTCCCCATACATCAGAGTGCACTATATCAAACATATTTTTACTGCTAATCTGGCTGCGTCTAG
Source organism: Alisma plantago-aquatica (assembly GCA_963693085.1). NCBI lineage: Eukaryota > Viridiplantae > Streptophyta > Magnoliopsida > Alismatales > Alismataceae > Alisma > Alisma plantago-aquatica. The sequence goes on along the minus strand of OY856409.1, from coordinate 859,817,658 downwards.
GATAAACAACTCTAGTTTGTTTTCCAAGTTGACATGACTCGCACTGAAAACTACAAATGCCAAGATCAGACACTAAATGTCGAAGCTTTTCAGATGATGGATGGCCCAGCCGGTAGTGCCACTGTAATGCAGAAACTGAGGTAGATAATGCAGGAGTTACAGATGCTTTAGCTGCTTTTGGCAAATGATCCAGATAGAAGAGTCCATCATCACCTTCATACCCCCCACCAATCTTCATCCTCGTGCGAAGGTCCTGAAAAACACATGAACCAGGAATAAAAGTCAGACTACACTGTAGGCTCCTTAATATCTTGCTAACAGATAACAAATTCAAAGGAAATCTCGGCACATATAAGGCAGATTTCAGCAGAAAGTCAGAAACAATATCCCCCACTCCAGACACCGCAGACTTGGAACCATCAGCCAACATAACAGATGATGGTCTAGCAGGTTTAAATAATTTGTGAAACAGTGATCTATTTCCAGAAATATGTGAAGAGGCACCGGAGTCGATGACCCACTTAGTATTACCAGGAGTAGAAGAAGAGCTCAGGAAGGCAGCGTCATAACCAGAATAAGTGGCGGCATGAGCTCCACTAGTCGAAGCTTGAGACGACGCACCAGCTCGCTCAAGAAGAAGACGCTCCACCTCAGCACGAATGTAGTCAGCAGTCGCACCCGAGGAGGCAGAGTCAGTAGGCTGAGTCGTTCCCTCTGATGCAGTAGTAGTGGAGTCAACAGCTGCATTGGCCCACGCCGGCTTACCATATTTCTCCTAGCATTTTTCTTCAATATGGTTGGACCGGCCACAGAAGGTACAAAGGCGCTGTCCTGACTGAGGACGCGCACCAGCAGTAGGGGCAGTAGAAGAGGCTCCACGACTAGGAGCAGCCCGTCCTCGTCCTCCACCCAGGGGAGGACGGCTCTCAGTAAAGCGACCACGACCACGACCCCGGCCACGACCAGAAGCTGCAGCAAGGGCCGAAGAATCTCCAACATCAGTAGTCAGAGACGAGGAAGACGAAGGCAAACGCTGAAGGCGTTTGTAGGCACTCTGTAGTGACGACAGAGGGTCACTGGCTAAGATCTGGTCCACAACTCCAGCATGACTCAGGCAATCCACAGAGAAACTGGACCAACTGAAGCTCTTGGCGCTGACGCTGCATAGTAGCCAGGTCCGTGGAGAGAGGGTGATAGGATTCCAGTTCACCCCATAATCCAGTGAAGTCAGAGAAGTAATCCGCAATGTCCGTCCCCGTGAACTGTAGACGTCCCAACTGCTTGGTGATGTCAAACACCTTCTTGGGGTTCTGACTATGCGAATAAGTACCGGCGAGCTGATCCCACATCTGCTTCGCCGTAGGTAGGTGAAGAAGTGTGACGCTAATCTTCTCAATGCTGCTATTGAGAATCCAGGTCATCACAGTGGAGACCCAGTCGTCATACGCCTTTACATCTTTAGCATCAGCGTCCTCTGCGGGTGCTGCCGGACCCGCACGGATAAGATGTGAGTACTTGCCCTGGGATCTGGCATAGATCGTCATGGAGCAAACCCAGTGCGGATAGTTGCGCCCATCAAGCTTCACAGTGGTAACATGACGGCGGAAGTCATCATGCGAGGACGCCATGGGAGCAGTAGGCACAGCAGGAACAGGCACGATCAGGCAGGAGACGGGCTACGCCGTCAGACAGGCACAACAGGCACAAGGAACACGGAGAAGACCTCTCACATACGGTCTACGCCGAAGCGCAGAACAGAACCCGGCGACACAAAGGCCTACTCGGGCAGGCAGGCACAGGACCGAAAAACGGTCTACGTCAGTTCAAGCCACCGGACCTTCACGGAGCCAACTGTCCGGTGGCAAACGGCCGCGGAGGCGCACTAGCCCCCTGCGGCAGGCCCGGCGCCCGCCGACCGGCGGCTGCTGCTGCTGCCTGCCTGGCGGCGGCTGCTGCTGGCCTGCCGACCGGCGGCTACAGCCGACGGCGGCTCGGCTGCTGGGCCGCGGGGGGGGGGGGCGGCCGGAGAGAGAGGAGGGAAGGGAGGGTGACGACCGGCTGGATCTATTGCTATGATGCCATGTGAGACACAAAACAGTTTTGGGAAGCGTAGGGTTGCACAATGTGTGCACCCTCATATATATAACATTGAAACATTTACAGAGAGGTCCACATATAATATGGAAATAACAAAACAACTAACAGAATATATAAAACAGGAATATATGTTAACAGTAGCTATAATTCTTTTCAACTACTCTCAAGGCATCAAGAGCACTTGGATCAAAATCAATTCTATCATTTCTCTCTCTATTGTTTGCAAATCACTCATTCAATTGACAATTACATGGAGATGTAAGTTAGCATATGCAATCTTGGATGTAGAAGGAAGTTCCTCCTATGTATGTGAATCCACATGAATCAAATAATAAATAATTGCACACACATATCATTATTCACATATCAAAATGTTAAAACAAACACTTCAGAAATATATCCACAAAGTTCAAAGTATTTAGTTATGTTCCCAATGGGGTAACACAATAGAGGTTAAGAATATAAAGGGCCAACTTTTTCATTGAGGGGGGTTCATCAATGGTCAGTTTCCCACTAGAATCACTAAAAAGTAATCCAGTATTACATGGTTAGTTTCCCACCAGAATTGCTAAAAACTAATCAATGCATTCATACAATGTTTGGAAAAGCAATATGATGTAATTGCGGAGAGGGGTTCAAATAGAGTAAATGCAGTATGCAAAAGTACATGCAGTTTTGGAATATTTAAATGAACTATATACTTCAATAAAATTATATATCGATCTTGTATAATTATATATTTGATTGTAGAATTAAACATCAAAGCCTATTGTGCTGTGAGATGAATCCTATCCTAAGGGTAGAAAAAGAAGTATAACTCCATTTAGAATGTGAGTTAATCATAATTAAAATAAACTTAACGTAGTAAGGCTGTAACAAAACCATAAAGGTCAACCAAAACATACAAAAAGACATAATCAAGCCATATATGTCTGAAACAACAAGCACCTTATAGCCATGCAACTCATGCCATAAATGTACAAGTACAACTGAATAGTACAGCCATAAAATTGTATCAATAAAATATCTAATCAAGATAGTTAGTTCTCTTCTTGGAATTCCACAAAAATAGGCTTTGGAAGTTCATTTTCATAATCATCATCGTCAACAACAAACACGTTCTCCATCATCATCATCCAATTTAGGCAATGTGTATGTTTGTTTGGGAGTAGCCTTAGGCCATAGAACATCATTCATAACCTTTGTTATAACACCTCTAAGTTCTTTGCTAGGGAAGGTCTCATGATTCCTTGTTGTATCATCTCCCATCCACTCCATGACATGGTTCCTATCTCTCGTTAGAAGAGGAATGTTGGCCTTCCTTTCCTGCTGCTCTTGCAAAATTAGCACTAAACATGAGATCGCCCTTGTCATTCAACATCTTGACCTCAAGTTTATTTCTCATCTTATTGCAGATTTTCCATTCTAACATATTCATGATCCAGATGGAAATATTTAAATCAGGTAGAGTTTACTAAGTCAACCAAGACATAAGTACCCCTCGGAAAGTACTCCGATTCAATGCAAAACTTGATTCACAAGTCAAGCTAAGGATTTAATGGCCATTTCTCATAAACGTGGTGCTTATCTTCCATGCATACACCACCAATTTGCGATATATACATAAATTTTATTTTGGATTTGGAACCATAACATCTATAGCCTACTAAATTATACCTAGTTTGTTCTCATCATCGTTAATCAAGCATTGTATTAAAGCTAATTGGCTTCCTGAATTGGGCAAGCTTCATTATGTAGGAAACCAACTCCATCCTGGCGATCTTATTTTGAATATCAATACCAGAAAAGAAACTCACAATGCACTTAACTAAGCCATCTATCAACTTAGAATGCTTCTTAATTCTAGTTTGAATGTTTGATTCTTGTAGAAGTATAAGGATCTAGATAGTAGGCAGCCATGTTAAGGGGACTATCTGTTGGTTGAATTTCAAAATTGTCACATCTATAAATGGCTGGTCTTCGTTTTCTTGAAGAGGACCCTGATCACTTTATGGCTCGATTTAGTTCACCATACATGAATCCAGTAGAAGGCTTTCTTCTATCACTATCAACAATCATGTAAATAGATCAAAGGGCAACTGTTTTTAGAAGTTGGGTCAAACAGTGGATGTGGCTTTTATTACCTTCTTTGCTCTTAGACCCTATGAAATTGGCTCTGTTCTTCAGGAGAGAACAAAAGACTCGACTTATCCTTCTTATCGAGGAAACTTCACAATGTCAGTAAAGACAGTAATCTTGGAGACTGCAAGTGTCAAAATCTCCCCATTTTTAGTGAATATATGCAACAGACTCTAGGTTTTAGTGTGAGAGTAGACACAACAAATGAATTCCGTCTCCTTCTTTGTGGCTATTCTTTGTCAAACTCCTCAAGAGTTAAACAATGATACAAGTCATAGAGGTTATTTAAAAGATGTGAAGGTATTTATCCTCCAGCATTCTCTTAGCTGCTACATTTGCAGTAACAATTTATGTGACAATCTAAAAGATACGAGGATATTTATCCTCCAACCTCCTGAATGCACCCATCAACATAACAAAATATATTAACGCGTATGAGACAACTGAGGGACAATTGTCTCGAGGGAGCAGGTGTATAATTCACAGTTCACCACCAAATCCATCAAGTTTCTTCTTCTTCCATCACTCCGAGTATCTGTCAGGACTCAACACCCATATCTTTTCCACGTGTCTATTTGTGACTAAAGATTAGCTGTTGTCTCAACTTTCAGTTTTAACAGAGGCTGACTCATTGTTTCATATGAGGGCTTGCAATTCTTTCCATACTGCACAATTGCATGACACATTTGCAGAAAAAATGTTATAAATTGCTGTAAAAGAAATTCCAGAGTGGTAAATACACCCAAAAACATATTGACTCACCTGCTCTGCATTAAGATATATAAGACTCGTGGCACAAACTTATCTAGTTTGGCTACTTTTTATCTCTTGCAGGATTGTTGACTTTACTGCAACTATGAATCCGCTGAGCTTGTAGTTTATGTCAGCTATATAAGGTCAATGATTGTTTTCTTATTCCATCAATCCATCTCAACTTTGTATCCTTTTCAGGGCGGTAACAATATACATGCAAATGGGGTTACTGCAATCGCAAACGTATTGAAGGATAATTCCATGCTTACAACTGTAAGGCTCCAACTTTTTCATTGACACTGTGAAGACTGCTATCACTTATTCTAAGTTTCATGCAATTAGTTGGAATTAGGATATAATCCCATCGGGCCAGATGGAGCAAAAGCGTTATTTGAAGTTTTGAAGTTTCATGGAAAGATTGAAACACTGAAGCTTGGTTGGTGCCAGGTGATGGAATTATATTAATAGTATAATCCATTATGTGGTTTGGTTTTCTTAAAACAAAGGTCTTGCAGATTGGAGCTAAAGGTGCAGAGTTCGTTGCAGATGCTTTGAAGTACAACACCACCATAAATACGCTGGACCTCCGGGCAAATGGATTGAGTGATGATGTATTGATCTCTAAACAGATCCTACTAACTTCTTGTGTGCTTAATTGGTAATGACACTTTTTCTGTTTTACAGGGTGCTGTCTGTTTAGCCAAGAGCTTGAAAATTGTTAATGAAGCCCTAACATCACTTGATTTGGGATTTAATGAGATAAGGGTAAGGAAAAACTACTGCATGCCTTTTGTCTACCCCTAGATGCCAATGTTGTTTCCTTATTTGTGGGTGTGAGAAATCAGGATAAGGGTGCATTTGCACTTGCTCAAGCTCTAAAGGCAAATGAAGATGTTACTGTCACTTCCATAAACCTGGCTAGCAACTTCCTCACCAAATATGGGCAGGTGACTTATCATGAACAATTTTCCAGATTTTCTTCTTTGGTTTTTCTTAGATTACCTCAAATTTCATCCGATGTACATGTGTACAGGTTGCTTTAACGGAAGCTAGAGATCATGTACTTGAGATGTGCGAGAAAGAAATAAACATTTATTTTTAGTTCCTTGTAGAAGTTCATTCTTCCATACAAATTTTGTTGTAGCTTAGAAATTAGAGTGTAATCGCAGGCCTAGGGTTGTACAATATAATTTTTTGTTTCTTTTGTAGTTTATATATGTAAATCCTGGCAAATCACGGTTAGTTTATAGAAAATCCCTGTGAGGCTGTATCATATCTTCTTGACATGCCTCATATTTAATAACGAAGTTCCAAAGGCAGTGTGTGTGTCACGTATATGCTCGCGCTTGTCCATTCGCGCATATACGTTGGTTTTCTTTTTAAGGGAAAAAAAAAGATTAAATATGTTGCTGGTCTTGCTCGGACATGCAAGTGTATTTTTTACATTACTCTTTATGGTAACGACGCTCTCAGCCACAACAATTCGGTTACTATATTCTTACAGGACGTTTCCAATATTTTCTATTGTGTTACACATTTAGACAGTGACATTTTAAATGAAATGTATGCCACAGAACGTGTCTGATTATAGAATTCTGAAATTGAAGTTGTGAAAATGCCTTCAAATATTGTCGACGAGTTGCTCTGATGCATTCACCAAGCTTGTAATGGGAAATTCTTTGCCGTCTGACATTGCATTGTCATTCTAATTTTTGAATTCCGGATGATGGTTAACTCAAAAGTTTTGGGTTTTCATTTTTCTCATTGTAAATAAAAATAACCTTATAAATACTCGTCAATAAGATCAAGCATACTGTGTTCTTGGTTCTGGATTCACCTCAAACATTATTTATCCTACTTATGTCGACAGTGTACGTGGATTTGTGACCTAGTTCACGAAGTCTAGTTTATTGTTTTGCAAGGAATACAACCTAGGCCAAGCCATTCATCACGCATCAAGCTAGCACAACCAAACGCGGTAAATTTTGTCCATGTAAAGGAAAAGTACATGTTGCACGGACGTTGAAGGTTATACTAGCCGTTTTCTTTAAAAGAAGGCCCAAAAAAGTTTAAAGTATGAAGATCGTAATATTGGAGATGGAGCACTTTTTGTGTCCACGTTGTCGTGAAGTTAATTCAACTTAAAGAATGTGATGCCCATAAGTGAGGTGTTGTGAACTGCTACGTGGAACTAAAGCTACAAGGATGCTTCCAGAGACTGTCCGGTTCTTTTGGAAGATTTCTTCTTTTTGTCCTATTGAGAGGATGATCTCTGGCCATTGCCTCTGGTGTTAGATAAGAAAGGTGACCACATCTAGTTCCGATGTTGACCTAACTTGATGATAGGCTTAGAGAGTTTTCTGACCTGTGTCAAGCTCTTGCTCGAGTCCATGTCGTATGATTAATGTAAATGTCAACGGTTAAGCTTGACTTGGTTTGGAACTGTACTACATGTTCTTCGTGACTGTAGTAATTCTACATTGGTTTGGAAGAAACAAAGGACTGAAGTAGCTATTCCAAAAATCTTCTCTCTATCTCTAAAGTCATGGATGACATCTACTATGAATGATTTCTATAAATCCTTATTCATCTTTGTCTGTGGCTGCTACAAGTTATGGCTGTGTAGGAATGATTGCATTTCTAATAACATGGATCATGATAACGATTGACTAAATAACAACATCCTAAGTATGTTTACGACTCTTTCTACTGCATTTAATCAACATCACATCCTACTGGAACCAATACATCATCATATACACCTTTATGGATAAACCCTCTAGAAGGCTGGGTTAAAATCAATACAAGCCCTTCGATTACACCTACAAGAACGTATATTTGTGCTATATCTAGATCCCATGAAGGACATTGGTTATTTGGATGGTCAAAAATGATTTTCACTATTTCAGTTCTGGAGGCTGAGATATCAACTATTCATAGGACATTATCATTTGCTAGGAATCAAGGCTGGCAGAGAATCATGATAGAATATGACATTGAATCTGTTGTCAGTATGATTGATAACAATGATAACAATGAACCAAGATTCTCTTCATGGATGCACTCAGTAACTTAGTTATTGAGGCTGCAGTGGTAGGTTTTATTTACAAAAATAAGTAGGTTAATAAATGTGGAAGAAGATACTTTAGCCAAATTACATCATTCCTCCAGGGACTCTCTTCATATGCATCAAACCCCACCTATAGGTTTTGAAGATGTAAATAGCATGTAATATCCTCATATTATGTAAATAATGCCCATGCTTTATTAGCATAATTAAATAATGATACTCAGTTTCCCAGAACAAAAAGTTATCAAACTTGGATCAAGTTTGACAACTAGAAATTGGATAATGTAATCATGACAAGTTAAACTCAAATTTAGGATTCTTATTGGCAGCTAGGTTCAATATTTTGCATCCAAGTCAGCATGACAAAATGCAAAAGATGGAATTGGACTTAAAGTTGTCTACTACCATGCAAATTTGAGAATAACACTACCCAATTGACAACGATTTTCCTTGAAATCCTGCTTCTAAAGGTTGGTGTCATGGATCCAGAATCCCAACCCCATGAACCAAACGAATACAAAATACAACATACATGAAAAAATAACAAGATAAACAACCAACATGATCTCAACATTCGAGAAGTGTAATTAATAACAACATTGTTTATTACATAGTTTCAGTTACAAATTGAGAGTCAAATTAGACAAGTTTGCCCATGCACACTAGCTAGGAGCTAAAAACATGTACAACTCAAACACTTGCTCACAACTCAAATTCTTTCAAGATACCTCTAAACCTAAATGATATGAGAAATGAAAGGGTTAAGTACATGACAAAAAGATACATATATCTAATGTTTTCATAATTGAAAAGATTTACATAAGTAAATGAGAAGGACTAAAAGATTCAAGTACTTTAGGTGGATTGTTCATCCTAATCATTCTTTGTTTTCCTTGTTTAGTGTTCTTGCTTTCGGTCCCTTTCGGTAGTGTGTGGTCTCAGGTTCTGGTAGCGTGTCACCGATCCAGGTGCAATCCTTGCTAGTGGTTCTTTGTCATGTATGTGATGGGTCTCACTGTTGGAGGTGCTGTTCACTTCTCATCCGGTCATCTCATGGGCTCACTTAGATTGAAGGTATCTCTTGTTAATAGTTGCTTTGTTCAAACACTATGTGGGGAGATCCATGCTAAAATTTGCCTACCGCCTCCCAATTTGAGCTTGTGTGTTTGGTCAACCTCAATATGGTGTGTTGGTTGCTCCTCCGGTGTGATTTTTCAGTCCTGTAGATGTCATATGGCTTATTAGCAATGATATCGTTCCTTATAAAAAATTACTTTTGCAAAACAAAAGCCCATAGTTTAGTCATTTTACTCAAATTATACCAAGAATATCATGTATCATAAGACGTTTGACCAACTTCTAGATGGAAAGGGTCCGTGAGGGTGCTTAAGACTCAAAGATATTAGCTATCCTTTTATCAACATGGTCCTTCCTATCTTGACAACTCAAGTAGGAAATCAAGCCTCGTGTCCTTATCCCAAGAATACAGTAGGTGCACAAAGTTTGTAAAATGAAGATCTATCTTATAACTTCAAGTTGTAAAATCAATGTGTAAAGCATCTAGTACAATACTATAGTACTACATTGCAATATTTGAGCAAGTAAACAATCATACATACACATCAATGTTCAAGAAAGAAAACCATAATTATATAATTATTTAAAGTTCAAACTTGATTCATAGATTATTAACCTATCCTTAACCATCTAGATCACAAGCATCACCTGAATAAGAACAAGATTACATGCATGTATTAGATTCTCATCATTCACCCTAGTTAACTTCATATTAGAGTTTAGTTAATGTTAGGTTTCAAGTTAATTATTAGTACATTTTATGATCTTTTATTATTTAAGGTTCATTATGAAGGTGTGGCCTAGTTAAGTTATTTTGAGGTTCTAGTCATTTTATATGGTTATTACAAGGTTTAAAGCATATACTTGCATTTTAGGGTCAAAAGACTCAACATTGGGCAAACAAGGTTAAGGTTCATAAAGAAATGATATCCAAGCATAAAATATGATATAGATCAGAAAGATTAGGTCATAGGTATCATATTAAAATATAGGTGGATGTCCCCTAGGGCATAGACACCAAATTCCAAACTTGGTATCAACTTATCAACATACATTCAATCATCAACATAATTGACTTATAGTATTGGGGCTCAACGTATGATTTAACTTGTACACCAACAACAAGATTGTTCCTAAGGGTTAAGTCATCTATTGTTTGAGAGGGAAGGCATTAGATAAAGATCCATCTCAAGAAATAGAGCACAAAAACATAAGTCAAGTCACATATATCACAGAAGAGCTCAAAATGGGTGAAATACGATCACATACATCCTCATATCTCAAAAGGGGTTGTCCTTAGACATTTAGGTAAAAAACCATCATAATATTACATACTTCAAACATATAAAATAGTGTGAAGTACAAAGGGAGTCAACATAATCATTTGAATCAAGTATAAAAAGGTTTCATAAAAAATTAGTCACATACATGCATAAAAAGCCATATGGGTCAAACAAAAGAAAAAGGGTTTAGAGTTGATGTTAGTGTCTTTATTAATTTTCAAGATTAGGGTGAGTCTAGATGTCATTTAGAAATAATATCAGTAATATACGACAAAGTCCATCATTCATATTAAAAAAAACCACATATGTGCATTTAGGTTATTAAATGTGCAAGATGGATGATTAATTCCCTCACTAATTCTAAAGGTGTACAAAAATCTAATGATTTGAGGATTAGGAGGGTAGAGGTGCACATAAGATCCCAAATTATCATGATTATGCATTAAATGTAGTCAAACATAGTCAAATATCATATTTATAGCAATACATGGAAATTAGGAAGAGATTTAGGGTTTGCAAATAGGATTGACTGATCCACCATGGGTCCAGATTCCTTGACCTGGTGTTGCCCGATCACCCACTGGGCGGTCCAACTACTTTTACAATGATAGCAGGCCACTTACCACCACTATGGGTCATTCCTCTCTTGCTGCTCATGTCTGCGCAAGTTGCAACAACTAGCTGTAGTGTCGTTCACTAATGCTTCATGTTGGTGTTGAGAAGTGGGAAATAGTGGCCCAGATAATAGAAGATGATGCCGCCCAACCCCCCTTGGTGGCATAGAGACATCATAGACTTAGTTTGAGGTGAGGGAGGCTGGGGAGAGAAACCCTAAAACCCAAACCTGCTAGGGCCACAATGGACAAATCTAGGAGAAGGAGGCATGGGGAGGGGGCTACGTAGCACAAAAACAAGGGAAAAGAATGAGAATGACAAATGGGGGTGATTTGTCTATCAAATTGTGCAAGAGAAGCAAGAAGAGTGAATTGGTGGGCACTAAGGTGTGTGTGTGTGTGGGGGTAGGTGGTGGTAGTTCCATCCCCACTGACATTGTGTACGAAGGCAGAAGATGAGTTGTCGAACATTGAATGGGGGTGATCAGTGGGAATCCATTCAAGGGTCGAGATGGACTGAGAACAGGGAAGGTGGGCAGATTGGTGAGTTGCAAATGGGAGACACCTCCTTACCAGAACACATGTCTAGTTTGAGGCCCAATAAGGCTCAAAATTGTATAAAATAAAAGATTAAATAGGGATATTCAAATTGTCATATCATGTGATTTACAACTCCGATTGAGGTGATTTTTTGTGCCGTTGGATTCATAATTGAATATTGTGCAACATGATACAAATTAGAGAGCAATAAAAACACATTGAATAGGTTAAATTGTTGTTCCAAGATGGGAATATGTTAAGGCATGGTACTTAGTTCATTTATGCAAATTAATGGCACATATTGTAAAATTAATGATTGTTGTGACCAAATTGAAGTATCACAACCCTCAAACTATGAATTTGATTATCAAAATCCTCAAACTATGAATTTGATATCAAATTGAGTAAGTAGGCCACTTTAAGAGAGATAAATAGTACACTATAGGAGAGAGAGAGTCAAGATGTTTGCATCCATCCTTCCATAAAAGAAATTTCATCCTCAAAAACATCCAAGATTGTACTTGTTATGCCTCAAAGGCTCCTAGTCCTAATCCTAATCCTACATGGTGTGGTAGTCTATTTTGGGTCTTGTCTAGGTTTGAGTCCAAACCATGTTCCTACTTGGATTTGGATTAGTGTTACTATTTGCAGTTGGAGATGGCTCTATCTACATGCAACTTCGACTCCTATTATACACTAGACTCCTATTAGGATTGTATATTCCTAGTTGAAGCCTTATGGCATGGAGCCTATAAATAGGACCCTAGGGGCATGTGATTTTCTTGTATTGAAAAGTACCAACGTGTAGTGTTGTACTGAATAAAGTTCTCTCTCTTCTTTAGGTGTAACCTTCTCTAGGTTTTCTGGGTTCTCTCTATTTTGAGAGTATCTCTCCTTTGTAATCTTTTTGCAATAGTGAAATTCTCTCTCCTCCCATGGAGTATGTCGTCTGGACCGAACCACATAAGTCATGTGTTCATTGTTTGTGCGGATTGTTATTATTCTTCTCAATGCGTACATTTTGATCATTGTTCTTTCCGTTGTGCCGACTCAACAAATTTGTATCAGAGCTTGGTGATCAACAACAATGATGACCAAGTGGGACATCGAGAAGTTTAACTGCACAATCAACTTCGAGTTATCGAAGATCAATATGTGAGGCATACTGGTGCAACAAGGGATTGTTAAAACCCTCTTAGGAGTGGAGAATATGCATGCTTACTTGACTATTGAGCAGAAGCAAGAGATGGATGATAAATCCCTAACTGCCATCCAGTTGTCACTTTCATGGACGGTTCTTGGTAAAGTTTCTAAAGAGAAGAGCACTGTAGATTTGTGGTAGAAGCTTGAATCACTCTACAAGATAAAGACTCTCCAAACAAAATTGCATCATAAGGAACATGTATATCTACTGCACATGGCTGAAGGTACATCTATTCGTAGTCATATTGACCATTTCAACTCCATCATTAGGGATTTAGAAAATATTGACATCAAAGTGGAAGATGAAGATAAATCCTTGATTCTTTTATGATCTCTTCCCCCCTTTTTACAAGAAATTCCATGAGACCATTGTACATGGAAAAGACTCTAACAAGCTATAAGAAGTAACATATTCTCTCATATCTAAATCCTTGATGGATAAGGAATTGGTTGTTTCTTCCAATGGCATCCAAGCAAAGGCTCACCATGTAAGGGGTCTACCAAAAGAAAAAGGCAATAATGAAGAATAACACTGATCTATGCCCAAACCTAATAACAAAAAATCTTGCAAATAATGCAAAAAAAAGGGTCATAAAATTGAAGAATGCTTCAAGTTGCAGAACAAGCATAGGCATGAAAATAAAGATTTTTAAGAACAACATGGTGTTGCAATATCATACAAGAAGATGGTGATTTTGCTCTCATGGTATCATCTACTTCAAGATATCAAAATTATTGGATTCTTGACTCTATTTGTTCCTTTCACATGTGTCCTAGAAGGGATTGGTTCTCCACATATACTACAGTTGAAGGTGGAGTTATTATTATGGTAGATGATCTATCTACAAGACTATTAGAATTGGATCTTTCCACATCAAGATGTTTGATGGTGTTATTATAACCATATTCAATGTCCATCATGTTAACTATCTACCTAAAAATCTCATCTCTCTAGGCACACTCGAAGAAAAAGGTTTCCCACATGCTTTTAGAGACGGAATCATGTCCATTTACAAAGATGAAATATTGTTATCAAAAGTCAAAGACATATTGGAAATCTTTACTCACTTGATGGTGAAATTGTCATTGGGACAACCATTGTTTCTTCTTCTTCATCCATCTATGATCTAGACTACACCAAGATCTGGCATATGAGACTTGGTCACATGAGAAAGAAAGGTCTTGCTATGTTCATGAAGAAAAATGATTCTATTACTATTTCTGATACATGTCCTTCTCCTAGTGTCACCAAACAGGTGGAGCTAGAGATTGTTGGTGTCATCAATACTACATGGAAGTTTGACACCTACTACAATTGGTCAAGATACCTCATATAATTTTGAAGACAAGGTACTAGCTGCACAACCCTATAGTGTTTCTTATAGCAGAGAAAGAAGAGATATCAGGCCACCATCAAAACATTCAGATTATGTTGCTACTTATTCTTTAGCAACTATCGAGGAGATCAGTGATGTTGGTGAGCCATCTACTTACATTGAAGTTGTGGCGTGTCCAGATTCTACTACATGGGTTGCTGCTATGAATGAAGAGATGGAGCCTCTTGTTAAAAATCATGTTTGTGAGCTTGTCAAGACTTCTTTTGATAAGACGATCATCAACAATGATATTCCTACTGTTATGATGACAAATTTACTACCAATTTCCAAGTTCAAGACCTACTTCGACTTGGTTATCCTTCACAACTGAGAGTGATGCCCATAAGGGTTGGAGGAGAAGAAGATTTCTACTTTTCTTAAAAGATGTTGAATTCGAGTCAAGGTGGAGATTTTTAATGCCTCGAAGACTCCTAGTCCTAATCCTAATCCTACATGGTGTGGAAGTCCTATTTTGGGTCTTGTCTTGGTTTGAGTCCAACCCATGTTCCTACTTAGATTTGGATTAGTATTCCTATTTGAAGTTGAAGATGGCTCTATCTACATGCAACTTGGACTCCTATTGTATACTAGACTCCTATTAGGATTGTCTATTCCTAGTTGAAACCTTGTGGTCTGGAACCTATAGATAGGATCCTAGGGACATGTGATTTTCTTGTACTGAAAAGTACCAACGTATAATGTTGTACTAAAGAGAGTTATCTCTCTTCTTTGTGTGTAACCTTATCTAGGTTTTTTGGGTTCTATCTATTTTGAGAGTATCTCTCCTTTATAATCTTCTTGAAATAGTGAAATTCTCTCTCCTCCCATGGAGTAGGTCATCTAGATCTGACCACATAAATCATGTGTTCATTATTTGTGCGGATTGTTATTCTTCTTCTTATTATGTACATGTTGCTCATTGTTCTTTCCACTGCGCCGACTCAATAGTACTCAAGAGTCAAGATGGATATTCATCATGTTTAATTAACCACCCATAGGTGTCAAGGCATCCCCCATCTTGGGTTGCACACATAGGTTGCTACCATAAAAGATGTACCCATCCCTATTCATATATTTGAGCATTACTTAGATAATGAAATTCTTTAAATTTTAGGGTTTATGTCACTTAACACAACTACATTAGGTTTTTTTTTTCATGTACTCATACAATCCCAAGATTTCTTAGCAAAATCTATGATAGCCATCTCTCAAATGAACATGCTCATCACTGGAACTTTCAACCAAGCTTATAACCACCCTTATATTTCCTCATCAAATTGCAATTATATGCCTATTTTAGATCACCCCCAAGATTATACCAATCATCACCTATTATGTTCATTTGTTTTCAATTTGTCTCTACAACTAAACATTCATATTTGATATATATTCAAGCTAGTATCCCAAACATCATCATATTATGGTAATAAGTTCAAGCTTATATCTTTATACAAAGCATGGTTTCACAGCAGGTCAAGCTTATAAGAGTGAATTGTTATACATATGTGAAGTTTAACTTAAGCGAGGTATTTCCATACATCATGCATTTTCTAGAGGAACACCATTAGTATCAATATTGAAGTTTCATAATTATCTCACTTCTCATGAAAGAGATCTACAAGCTCAAGACACTCAATAACCCATCTACGTCAAGAAAAAACATACTAATTAGTAACATCTACCCATACCAAACTTTTACCCAACTTAAAAAAGGGGGAAATCACCATATTCCTTTCCATAGAACCACTAACCCGAGTATCAGGCTCATCATGGAGTTCACACATTATATACATGATCTTATGGTTTTGGGACGTCTCCATTACCTACATATAAAGAATACATATATTCAAAATACTTTTTTTCTAGGGTTAGATCTTTTCATAGGACATCTAGGGTTGAACACTATCAAAGGAACCACACACCAGGTGACTCAACTCATATTCTTGGAATTATTCTATCTAGGGACTCATCATCGTGGATTTCATCATTCATGTATTTCAACACTTCACATATTTTTGAGGTTAGGTATTCTGAATTTATCCCTTGTCGGGTTTACCCACATCAAGGGTTCACCCTCATTGTATGTCCCATGCTATACAAATTCTTTGTAATTTGTAGGAGGTTGAAACCTATGTTGGTTCTGTACCATGTTCCATTAATCATATCTCAACATATATGAAATTATGCACATGCAAGCATGCCAACCCACTATGTATGTGTATCCCATCACCCAATTCATATGTACCATAATGGTTCTAGATTTAGCTAGGGTTTTGCATGGTCAAACTCATATCTTGTCATCAAACAAACCTGAATTCTAAAAAAAAACTTAGATGATCATGAAACAAACTCAAATCATCAATTTCAAGATCAAAATCAACATCCATCATCAACCTGTATTATCTAGGATACTTACTAGACAAACTTTTAATCATGGATCTAGACAATTATGCATACTACACATATTATCTAGACAAACTTTTATCATGGATCTAGACAATTTTGCATACTACGCATATTATCTAACACTCTTATAAAGACTAATTCTACATCTCTTTCCCTAGGTTACATGGATACTCACTACCTTTTTGTGTGTATCATTTTTAGACATACATGCATACTAATACTTGAAATATGTTTTCTCTGACATTAGTACACATGATGGAAACCACCATATTCCATTCAAATAAAAATAGGACCAAAAGCAACGACCATACTCATTAGACAGTCTAGTACAATGACACCTAGTGCACTAGCAAGAACATGGTGCACACTTGTGTAGTTACCCTAAGAACATGACACAAACATTTCTCTGGGGTTTTAAACTATAATATATCCATTTTCTCATCCTATTGAACCTCCAACCCATACTATACGATAAAAGGAGGATAAAAGAAAGGTGTTAGGGATACACAAGTCTACAACTTATTCTAGAACATGTAGGTTATAACCTAGAGTCCAAGTCAACTTATTCCACTAAGGACAACCTATTAAGTTTCTAGGGTTGAGATGTAAGGTTGAGTTTAGTTTGTATTTCACGTGAGAAATGTTTGGTGTAGTTATTGTTCATTCTCTATTACCATCTATGACGTAGTCGGAATACCAAACCCATGAACCAAATGAATACCAAAGACAACATGGGGAATCATAAAATTGTTAGCATACATGAACAAATAACAAGATGAATCCACCAATACAATCCCAACATTCAACAAGTGTTATTAATAGAAACATTATTTATTACATAGTTTCAATTACAAATTTAAAGTCAAATTATATAAGTCTGCTCATGCACACTAGCTAGGATATTACACAAAGTATAGCTTGAACACCTAATCACAACTCAAATGCTCCCAAGATATCTCTAAACCTAAAATATATGAGAAACAAGTGGGTCAACAAACAAGATGTTGAGTACACGACAAAAGGATACATATATTTAAGGTTTTCATAATTGAAAAGATTGCAGAAGTAAATGAAAAAGAGTAAAAGATTTAAGCGTTTAGCAAAATGATAACCCAAATTTTAGTCATTTTACTTCAGCTATACTAACAATCTCATGTATGTAAGGAATTTGGCCAACTTCCAGATGAAAAGAGTTTGTGAGGGTGCTTAAGATTCGAAGCCATTAACTAAACCTATTTATCAACATGGTCCGCCCTAGCTTGACAACTCAAATAGGACACCCATCCTTGTGTCCTTATATAGTATAGACACGTGCATGAGGTTTGTATAATGAACATCTACCTTATGTGTTCAGGTTATAAAATCACCGAGTAGAAGCTGTTGGTATGTATGCCCATAGAGCAAGTCATATGATGATTGTAATGGGATACTTTGTAAATGATTTGAATAATAATAAAGGCAATTTCCAATCTATATGTTTAAACTATTTCTGAGATGATGGTGTAACATGATAGATGTCTAAAGATTGTTTTACTCAATGACATATGCTTTTAGGTTAAGGACCTAAACGATGAGATCATACGGATGTTAAGAGTATACATTCTTGTATAGTCCCTAGTCGGTTGTTATTGTGGAAATAACCATAGACATCAATAACACTAAAGACTAGATTGTGTGTTGGTTGATGACAGAATCTCATTAGTCATGATATAGTGATATCAAACCAAGCACATAGGTACTTGTTAGAGAACAAGGTATCGGACAGACCCACCGTGAGAGTGACACATGGAACCATGACTTGGTAGTCACAGTCAGCTCTCACAGTGATGGTGGTGAGTGTGATTCTTAGACCTGAAATCACTGCACTCAACACATGTCGTTGGGTACACTTTGACATCATCAAACGCAATCCTGAAACATGGGTTGTTATAAAGGTGATGATTGGGTGGCTTTGACACATGGGGCTTTTGAGGGGTGAGTGATAGATATGGGATTTGTCCCTCCTGAGGGAGTTTGATATCCTTGGCCACTTGATGAGTAGGATTGAGAAAGGCATGCGCATGCACGTGTGAATCAATATGTGATATTGATGTCATACACATCTCACTCGGTCTACTCTGAGATCAAGGAAATGAATGAACATTGACAGGATGACTGTTCCATGCCTCGAGTTCATTCTGGATATCAGTGACAAAGGAATTATACATTCACTATAACACCATTCACGGATTGTAGGATGAAAGTTGTTCTCCAGCTTTCTACTTTCACTTGGGTAGCAAAGATGTGTGACTAGGCACCGCTCTTTGCTTGTGAAGTCATAAGTGTTATGGACTTTCACTGCCAACGTGAAATGGACCTGCAGGGTCACACACATAGGATTTAACCTGGAAGAGGAGTTTTGTCCACAAGCAATGTTTAGATTGATTACTAAAGGAGTTTAGTAGTTCAATTAAACACTCAATTAATCGATAGCTCAATATCATAATGTTCAAGGTGTTGGACGCATTGATTGGAGTATCGGATTGATTGAAATCACATTTGACTAATTCTGCACAATCTGCATTCCCAACTGATCGGTTCATGTGATGAACCGGTCGGCTAAGGTTGCTGAACCAGTCGGCTCAATTGTTGAACTGATCGGCTCATGCATAGAGTGAAACGACCGGTTCAAGTGTTGAACCGATCGGTTCAACTGGTGCAATCGAGCAACTTGGAAAGTAGGATTGGTGAGAATTTTCCTTTCGTTTCAAATTGCCCAATTCGATTGGGAATAATATTGGTATTCGATACCAATTGGGAAAGAAACAAGGAAAGTCAATCGGGGACCAATCTGGAACCCCAACCGACCGGTTCATAAGTGAACCGATCGGTTCAAGGGTCCCAAACGATCGGTTCAGTGGTGAACCGATCGGTTCAGGTCCCCAACCGACCGGTTCACTTGTGAACCGATCGGTTCAGGTTGCAAGATGGTTGCTTTTTGTGGAAAATTCCGAACCCTTCTACTCCTGCTTTAGTCCCGTATTGCCGGGCACAGAGAACCCTATCCCATGACTCGCCTATATATAGGGGTATTGGGGCTTCTCAGAGTACAACTCAGTGCAAGTTGATTGCTCTGCAAAGTTGTCGTTCTCTCTGGTTTTGGTAACTGAGAGAGAGCCCGAGCAAGTGCTTCCCGCAAAGGGAGGTGCAGCAAAGGAAGGACAACTGCAGTTGCGATTGACAACAGGAGAGTGTGTTGGCGACTAGTACGTTAATAGGAGGGTGCGACTCCTTCCACTTCCTTGTGGGACAAGGAGAGTGGAGTTCCAGGTGGTCCGTGTGGACTACTTCAGAGGCGGGAGGACACTGCCGCTCAGGAGGACAACTGTCATCCGACAGTCCGGTAGTAGGAGGAGTCGTCAGTCCCGGTGCGACTAGGAGCTGCACAGACACCGCCCAAGACCGGAGGTGAAGACCGCGCAAGGCGCGTGGTATTGTCGCCGAGCAAGCCTCGGGACAAGGTATAATTCACAAACCATCTTTCCTATTATATAGATGTTGACGCGATTCCTTTTGTTCCGGGTTTGGGGAGAAATTTTTTTTGTTTCCGCTGCTTCTCTGCCTCCTCCAAAACCCAACAGTGGTATCAGAGCCAGGTCAACCTCTCTATATTTTAGGATTATCGATATGATCGATTTTGGTTTGTCGCCTTTATTTATTGCATGCGATGCGAATAATATCGGCTTTATACATGTCCAATCCACAAATCCCTAATATACATATATGATATGTAATATTAATGCACTCGATACGCGTCGCCCTTAAACGAGTTTTGTGGTGGATGTGTAGCATGATTATGGCCTATAAACCCCTATATCTGTGTGTGGTTGTTTGTGTGGTTGCTTGCATCTCGGTCTGCGCACCGATTCCCTTTCTCATTTTCCTGATGTAACTCGAAATAATTCGAGAATTCTTTTCCTACCTTTGCTCCCCCCGAATGTAACTCGGGGTTTCACAATTCAATTGTAAATAGGATAGATTTTATTTCCTGTTATGTCAAAGAACGGCGGACAACCTGAAGACGATCGGTTCAAGGAATGAACCGATCGGTTGGTGATCCAGAAGGCCGGTTCGAGGAACGAGATGAGCGGGTGGCGACCTGAGGAGATGCACGATGACCGGTGTACCGATTGGCTGGAGGCACCAGTCGATCGGCTGGTGGCACCCGAACAACCTACCTGATGGCGAGCCGATCAGTCATGGAGATGAGCTGATCAAACCCAGAAAGGCAGGAACAGATTTCATCTTGTACAGGTTGCATGTGATGTAGACCTAGATGACCGTGATTCCTCTTGGCTCAAGGAATCACAAATAGGATGGCCATAATCATTGCTTTTTATCTTTTATGCATGTTTTCTGTGGGATATAGCATGTATATGATACGTACTATATATTGTGGTGATTGGATATGTATATGTATATAAAAACCAAATCCCTCATTAAATATTAAGTTTTAGATGCCTTCCAAATGCGACACACGTGAAAAGCTTGATCGACCAAGTGTGGGCACGCCCTAGCGTGGTGCACCGTCTATCTCGTGGAAGCGTGAAGGATGAATGTGTGGGTCTGCCCTAGCAGGGTGCACATTCATCGTGTTGGCTTTGGGTCAAACTTAACAAGGTGATCTAGATGGGATCTAGTACCTTGAGGCATGGAGATGATCATGACAAGGAGTTGCATATGACATCTTTCAAGAGTTGCATATGATGCAATTGGCAAAAGTTGCCTACCTGAGAGATCTGAGTTGTGGGTGACAGGCCTAGCTGGTCCATGACTCAGAGGATTTCAGGATCTTGACCCACTAGAAGATTGTACGCTGCAATCTTCCGAATTGATGGTGAGGGCTATCAATTTGAGTCAAAATAGTGGGAGCGGTAATTAATTAAAGGCCTAATTAACTATCGTCAAATTTTATTCAAATCAAAAAGGTTTTGACAAATGCAAATTTTCTCTTGTAGAATGGCAAAAGAATAATCTTTTAAAATGGGCAAATTAATTGAGAATAAATTCCATAACTGGTTGAGGACTGTGAGAAGTGTTCTGCACAATCCAGATATACCAGGAGCCTTAGAATCCACTCTATGTACGCTTAATGCGTTGGTGAAGAGGAAAGTAGGTAAGGGAGAGAAGTGTTCTCTCGCCAAACCAATTTCTTCTACATGGAAAGGATGGAAGGAACAATGGAAGAAGAAGTCGGAGATAGAGATATCTACTTCTGGTGTATATGTGATAGAGATTAACTTTACTACTTTTTCGTCATGGGTACTTGATACCAGATGCGGATCTCACATTTGTTCAAATGTGAAAGATCTTAAGAGAAGTAGGCCTTTGGGAAAAGGCGAGGTTGAACTACGAGTTGCTAATGGGGCAAGAGTTGCCGTCAGTGCGGTAGGAACCTATGAGTTAACTCTACCTAGTGGGCTAATAATAGAGTTGAAGAACTGCTATTATGTACCTGCCATAAATAAGAATATCATTTCCGTCTCTTGTTTGGACAAAGATGGATTTGAATTTCTCATTAAGAATGGAAAGTGTTCCATTTCTAAAGATGGGATCTTTTATGGCAGTGCCCCTATGTCTTATGGTCTATACTTGATAGACTTGGAGACAAGTGTATACAACGTAAACACCAAAAAGCAAAAACTCAACGACTCAAACAAAACATATCTCTGGCATTGTCGTCTAGGGCACATAAATGAGAAGCGCATTTCTAGACTCCATAAAGATGGTTATCTAGACTCTTTTGATTATGAATCAATAGAGACATGTGAATCTTGTTTGTTGGGCAAGATGACCAAGACTCCCTTTTCAGGTAAAGGTGAGAGAGCTAGTGATCTATTAGGACTCATACATACTGATGCATGTGGGCCTTTTAGAACTAATGCCAGAAATGGGTATCAGTACTTCATTACCTTCACTGATGATTTCAGTAGGTATGGCTATGTGTACCTGATGAAGCATAAGTCAGAAACCCTTGAAAGGTTCAAGGATTTCATGAATGAAGTACAGAACCAGCTTGGTAAAAGTATTAAGGCACTTCGTTCCGATCGAGGTGGAGAATACTTGAGCCAGGAGTTTGAGGACCTTCTGCGAGCCCGTGGTATTGTATCACAATGGACTCCGCCTGGAACACCACAACATAATGGTGTGTATGAAAGAAGGAATCACACATTGTTAGATATGGTGCGATCAATGATGAGTTTTGCTGATCTTCCAATTTCTTTCTGGGGTCATGCTCTTGAAACCGCCGCGTTTACACTTAACCGTGTGCCATCTAAATCGGTTCAAAAGACACCATATGAGATATGGTATGGGAAGCGTCCCGTTTTGTCTTTTATGAAGATTTGGGGTTGTGAGGCTTACGTTAGGAAAATGTTTCCTGATAAGCTTGGACCCAAATCCGATAAATGTTATTTTGTTGGATACCCCAAGGAAACGAGGGGATATTACTTATACCACCCTACTGACAACAAAGTGTTTGTTGCCAGGGATGCTGTATTCTGAGAGAGGGAATTTATTTCCAAAGGAAACAGTGGGAGGAAAGTAGAGCTTGAAGAGGTTCAAGCCCAACAAGAAAACATTGAACCGGTAGATGTACCAGAGGAAAATGTAGATTCACAAGGTGTTGTGGAATCTCAGTCTCCTCAGGTAACACAAGGACCTCGTAGATCTAGTAGGACTCGCCTTGAACCTGAGAGGTTTGGATACCTTGTAACTCAGGAAGGTGGAGAGTTGATCATAGATGATGATCCAACTACCTACGTAGAGGCTATGGAGGGACCAGATTCTGAGAAATGGCTAGAAGCCATGAGATCCGAGATGGAATCCATGTACTCCAACAAAGTATGGACTTTGGTGGAACCACCCGAAGGGGTAAAACCCATAGGGTGCAAGTGGGTCTTCAAGAAAAAGACCGACATGGATGGCAATGTGCAAACTTATAAAGGCAGATTGGTTGCAAAGGGATTTCGACAAATTCAAGGTGTTGACTATGACGAAACCTTTTCTCCAGTTGCCATGATTAAGTCCATCAGGATCATGCTTGCTATTGCAGCTTACTATGACTATGAGATTTGGCAGATGGATGTTAAAACCGCATTCCTTAACGGGAATATTCATGAGGATATGTATATGACACAGCCTGAAGGTTTTGTAGATCCAAAGAATGCCAATAAAGTCTGTAAACTGCAAAGGTCAATCTATGGATTGAACCAAGCATCTTGGAGTTGGAATCTTCGATTTGATGAAGAAGTCAAAGTGTTTGGCTTTATTCAAAATGAAGATGAACCTTGTGTGTACAAGAAGGTTAGTGGGAGCTCGACCACATTCCTCATATTGTATGTGGATGACATACTTTTGATGGGGAATGATGTCTTAGCCTTAGAGAAGGTAAAGACTTGGCTTGGGAAAACTTTCTCAATGAAGGACTTAGGAGAAGCATCCTATATTCTAGGAATTAAGATCTATAGAGATAGATCTAGAAGGCTTCTCAGACTAAGTCAGAGCACGTACATTGACAAGGTGCTGAAGCGGTTCAGCATGGAGAACTCAAAGAGAGGCAACGTCCCTATGCTACATGGAGTTACCGTCTCTAGAGCTCAATGTCCCCAATCTTGTGAAGAGAGGGAGCGTATGAATGGGATCCCATATGCATCATCCATTGGATCCATCATGTACGCTATGTTGTGCACACACCCAGATGTCTCGTATGCTCTAAGCATGACGAGTAGGTACCAGTCAGATCCCGGGGATGCTCACTGGACAGCCGTAAAGAACATCCTCAAGTACTTGCGAAGGACTAAGGATCAATTTCTTGTGTACGGCGGCGAGGAAGAGCTGGTTGTAAAGGGTTACACTGATGCAAGCTTCCAAACCGATAAAGATGATTACAGATCGCAGTCAGGATTTGTGTTTTGCCTTAATAATGGAGCTGTGAGCTGGAAGAGTTCCAAGCAAGAAACAGTTGCCGATTCTACTACAGAGGTCGAGTATATTGCTGCTTCGCATGTAGTAAAGGAGGCTGTGTGGATCAGGAAGTTCATTTCTGAACTTGGTGTAGTTCCCAGTAGCTGTGATGCAATTGAGCTTTATTGTGACAATAATGGAGCTATTGCACAAGCTAAGGAGCCCAGATCACATCAGTGGTCCAAGCACATACTGCGGCGCTTCCATCTCATACGAGAAATCGTACAGCGAGGAGATGTGAAGATTTGCAAAGTACCAACTGAAGACAACATAGCTGATCCACTGACTAAGGCCCTTTCTCAACAGAAGTATGATGGTCATGCTAGGTCACAAGGACTGCGTTTCCTTGGTGACTGGCTCTAAGTGCAAGTGGGAGTCTGTTGGTATGTATGCCCATAGAGCAAGTCATATGATGATTGTAATGGGATACTTTGTAAATGATTTGAAGAATAATAAAGGCAATTTCCAATCTATATGTTTAAACTGTTTCTGAGATGATGGTGTAACATGATAGATGTCTAAAGATTGTTTTACTCAATGACGTATGCTTTTAGGTTAAGGACCTAAACGATGAGATCATACGGATGTTAAGAGTATACATTCTTGTATAGTCCCTAGTTGGTTGTTGTTGTGGAAATAACCATAGACATCAATAACACTAAAGACTAGATTGTGTGTTGGTTGATGACAGAATCTCATTAGCCATGATATAGTGATATCAAACCAAGCACATAGGTACTTGTTAGAGAACAAGGTATCGGACAGACCCACCGTGAGAGTGACACATGGAACCATGACTTGGTAGTCACAGTCAACTCTCACAGTGATGGTGGTGAGTGTGATTCTTAGACCTAAAATCACTGCACTCAACACATGTCGTTGGGTACACCTTGACATCATCAAACGCAATCCTGAAACATGGGTTGTTATAAAGGTGATGATTGGGTGGCTTTGACACATGGGGCTTTTGAGGGGTGAGTGATAGATATGGGATTTGTCCCTCCTGAGGGAGTTTGATATCCTTGGCCACTTGATGAGTAGGATTGAGAAAGGCATGCGTATGCACGTGTGAATCAATATGTGATATTGATGTCATACACATCTCACTCGGTCTACTCTGAGATCAAGGAAATGAATGAACATTGACAGGATGACTGTTCCATGCCTCGAGTTCATTCTGGATATCAGTGACAAAGGAATTATACATTCACTGTAACACCATTCACGGATTGTAGGATGAAAGTTGTTCTCCAACTTTCTACTTTCACTTGGGTAGCAATGATGTGTGACTAGGCACCGCTCTTTGCTTGTGAAATCATAAGTGTTATGGACTTTCACTGCCAACGTGAAATGGACCTGTAGGGTCACACACATAGGATTTAACCTGGAAGAGGAGTTTTGTCCACAAGCAATGTTTAGATTGATTACTAAAGGAGTTTAGTAATTCAATTAAACACTCAATTAATCGATAGCTCAATATCATAATGTTCAAGGTGTTGGACGCATTGATTGGAGTATCAGATTGATTGAAATCGCATTTGACTGATTCTGCACAATCTGCATTCCCAACTGATCGGTTCATGTGATGAACCGATCGGCTGAGGTTGCTGAACCGGTCGGCTCAATTGTTGAACCGATCGGCTCATGCACAGAGTGAAACGACCGGTTCAAGTGTTGAACCGATCGGTTCAACTGGTGCAATCGAGCAACTTGGAAAGTAGGATTGGTGAGAATTTTCCTTTCATTTCAAATTGCCCAATTCGATTGGGAATAATATTGGTATTCGATACCAATTGGGAAAGAAACAAGGAAAGTCGATCGGGGACCAACCTGGAACCCCAACCGACCGGTTCATAAGTGAACCGATCGGTTCAAGGGTCCCAAACGATCGGTTCAGTGGTGAACCGATCGGTTCAGGTCCCCAACCGACCGGTTCACTTGTGAACCGATCGGTTCAGGTTGCGAGATGGTTGCTTTTTGTGGAAAATCCCGAACCCTTCTACTCCTGCTTTAGTCCCGTATTGCCGGGCACAGAGAACCCTGTCCCATGACTCACCTATATATAGGGGTATTGGGGCTTCTCAGAGTACAACTCAGTGCAAGTTGATTGCTCTGCAAAGTTGTCGTTCTCTCTGGTTTTGGTAACTGAGAGAGAGCCCGAGCAAGTGCTTCCCGCAAAGGGAGGTGCAGCAAGGGAAGGACAACTGCAGTTGCGATTGACAGCAGGAGAGTGTGTTGGCGACTAGTGCGTCAATAGGAGGGTGCGACTCCTTCCACTTCCTTATGGGACAAGGAGAGTGGAGTTCCAGGTGGTCCGTGTGGACTACTTCAGAGGCGGGAGGACACTGCCGCTCAGGAGGACAACTGTCATCCGACAGTCCGGTAGTAGGAGGAGTCGTCAGTCCCAGTGCGACCAGGAGCTGCACAGACACCGTCCAAGACCGGAGGTGAAGACCGCGCAAGGCGCGTGGTATTGTCGCCGAGCAAGCCTCGGGACAAGGTATGATTCACAAACCATCTTTCCTATTATATAGATGTTGACGCGATTCCTTTTGTTCCGGGTTTGGGGAGAATTTTTTTTTGTTTCCGCTGCTTCTCTACCTCCTCCAAAACCCAACAGAAGCATCGAGTACAATACTACAATACTACATGGCATTATTTGTGCAAGTAAACATGCATACATACATATCAAGGTTCAAGCAAGAAAATAATAATCAAATAATGTTTTAAAGTTTGTACTTGATTCAGAGATTCTTAACCTATTATTAACCATCTGGATTACAAGCGTCACCTGATTAAGAACAAGATACAACATGTATTAGATTCCCATCATTAAACCTAGTTAGTTTCATAGTTGGGTTTAGGTCAAGTTAGTACCCAAGTTTATTATTAGTACATTTGATGATATTTTACTTGTTTAGGGTATATCAAGAAGGTGTGGTTCATGTTTCAAGTCATTTGAGGTTCCATTCATTTTATATTTTTTGTTACATACTTGCATTTTAGGGTCAAAAGACTCATAATAGGGTAAATAATGTTCGGGTTTATCAAGACATGAGATCCAAGGATAAAACATGATACAAATAAGCAAGATTAGGGCATAAATATCACATTCAAATATATGTGGATGTCCCCTAGGGTCTAGACAACAAAGTCCGTACTTGGTATCAACTTTGCAACATACATTCAATTATCAACATAATTCACTTATAATATTTGGGTTCAACATACTATTTATGTGGGACACACATAAAAAGGGGATGCTAATGGTTAAACTATCTCTTATTCAAGAGGGGAAAACATAAGATGAAGATTCACATCAAGAATCAAAGACAAGGACATAAGTCAAGTCACATATGTCACCTAAGACCTCAAAATGGGTGAAATAGGGTCACATACATCCTCATATCTCAAAAGGGGGTCAACATTAGCCATTTAGGCCACAACCCATCATATGATTACTGATTTTAGAGATCTAAAATAGTGTAAATCACTGCGATGGAATGAGTCTTTCTCTCCTTCCATGAATGTACCTTCTAACTCTATCTTGCTCTATATTCTTTCTCTTGCCTTTGATTTCATAATTGAATATGTTTTAATGCATAATTAGTTAATTTTGTATACATTTAAAACTTTGTGACACTATTTGACCCAAAATTTAACTTCCATTTGCATCACGCCACCATCTTCCCTCTTGATTTGATCTTATCTATGTACAACTCACTACCCTATTCTTATGTTCTTATTGTAGAGGGCTTCCTCACAATTCCAACACATCTTTTCTTGCTCAAATCATAACTACTATAAGGATTTTATACCTATTTGAAATCCCTCTTTTCCTATATATTCATACCTTTTTTCTTCCCTTTTTCTCTAGATCATGGGCTGGCCCAACCAGGCCTAGGGGAGGTCATGCATGCCACTGCCCCCCTTCCTCTTCTCCCTTCCGTCCCTCCCATCATCCCTTCCAACCCATGTCTAGCATTGGCCATCAAATCAGGCACACCACAAATCCATTGTGGATGCAAATCATCTTCAACCCTACACCCCAAGAAGCAAGGCTACTCACCTACTCCTCTAGTAGTGCCTTCCATGCTCACCCTTAGCCATCCTTGTTACGCTTTGGATCGTGGCTGAAGCTAATGGGATGTGCCAGCCCTTTGGGTAGGGTTGGAGGTGATCTAGCCTCCCACCTTTTTCCATTTCATGGACGGAAACCCTTAGGAAGCTCTAATCTTGCACCCTAATTTCCCTCTCATCCTATGAAACCCACTTTTGGTTCTACTTTCTCCACCCTTGATTTTCCCCTTCTTGTGCATGCCTTGCCACTTAGCACCCTCCAACAAACTGTCACCACCTCTCTAGGGATTTAGAAGTCCTAGAATGAGGTTGAAGACAAACCCTTTCTACATCAGTCATGTTGTCTTCATGTCACTACTCTTGGTACCTGAAACACCATGACCTCTCACCCCCGCTCACAGTTGTGACATGATCACCCAGCCTCATGCGTTTCCAATCAATATAGCGATCTAATGACCTACCACACACTTGAGTGTGCCCAACGTGGTCCCAAGAGTGCCTCTTGGCCCAATCACGACCCAATAATGCGAAATTGCCCAAAAGTACCCATTAATTAGTCTAATCTTCAAATCCCCTTATCTTTTAGTCCCTAAACCAAATTGTAAAGACCCAATCTATACAATAATGTTTTTTATAAAATTTATATCAGAAAATATAAACTAGTCCTAAGATTCATTCAATTTTCTAATAGTACATGACATTCTTCGAAAGCACACATATACATCAAATATATTAGTAAATACAATTTTCACTAATTTAATCTTCATCTCTAATAGAGGCTTATCTTACAGTCTCTTCTAGGTCATCCTCTGATCACCTATCCATGAATTTCTAAAGGGAATAAAACTACACATTGACCCCAAGAAGGGAAATATGAGTCAGTCAAATGACTAGTATGAAATCAATATTTGGAAAGTAAAAAGTATAAACCTAGCTACAAAGAATTTTTATGTGAAAATATATGGAATTAAAAAAAGTAGGCTAGTATCAAAGGGAAAAAGGGATTTTCAATATGTGTAAGATTCAATATTAAATTTTAAGACTAGTAAAGCAAGATAACACATGTTAATGTCTATTTTTTCAGGAAAGCCATGTGTTCTCTCCTACGAAGAATAAGAATACACCAAATAAGTTTTTCAGTATACTGAGAGACTCTATGTCCTTTTAGCTCTATGCAGAGGCATGTAAGTGTAATTCCACTAAACTAATGAGCACCAACCTGTACTTTTTCAATATTTAAAATGTGCTACTATTTTCAGATAGCCTTTTAAAGAGGTAGGATAAATTTCTAAGACAATTAAACCAACCAACCTATCTACTATGCATGCTTTCAAAAGAAAATTAAGCTTTTCAACAATTATAGAAATTTTGTACCTTGATTCCGGATCAATCTATCTTCAAGAGTGTCCTTCGAAAAGGTTAAATCAGATTCTACCTACGGATAGAACATTGGTCACAATCATTATCATGGGCTTGGAATAATTCTCTATTTCATTACTTGATTTCATTCGGTAATGTTTTATTAATTAATGATGTAATTTATCACCGTTAGTCAGATATGTATACTTTAGAGTTAATATATGGATGACTTGTTTGCTAATTTTTTTAAATACAGCAAATATATTTATACTTATGGTTTAGTTTCCTAACACGATGAATAAACAAATATGAGTATCCAAAAATATAAACTCATTGTTAACTACTCACATACGTTACCTTTTAGATTACGACATGTATATAAAGATCAATATATATACAATTACAACTAGCACTAATGTGTTTGTCTAGCTAGCTGAAGTTATGACTACGTTATGCTTCCCATGCTTTAATTAATAACTAAATTGGTGTCTAATATGACAATGCTAATTAATATAAAGCTATCAATTTTTATTCATAGTGGATATTGACCCTAATATACTTATATGTATGTATAAAGGTGAATGACTCGGCTATTCTAACCATCCTACCTATTATGCATGTAGTGGTACACATCTCCATATAGTAAGATTTAGTGGTCGGCCAAGATACATAGGAAAGTAGTTAATAAATTGCATACACACGTGGTCCATGAATAGTATATTAAGTAATGTGTACTACGATAGTATCAAAGTCCCATCTGATGAACTTACTAATAGATATAT
Organism: Alisma plantago-aquatica; assembly: GCA_963693085.1. Lineage (NCBI taxonomy): Eukaryota > Viridiplantae > Streptophyta > Magnoliopsida > Alismatales > Alismataceae > Alisma > Alisma plantago-aquatica. The sequence continues at coordinate 859,786,875 of OY856409.1, read as the reverse complement.
ATTTAGGAGTTATAGAATAATAGAACTAGGATTTAGTACAGTAGAGTGTACGCGTATGGCTCTTCATACAAGTATAATTAGAATTCAGGAGTGATAAACTAATCAAACATTAAATATATTTAATTAAAAAAAGATCTGGGATCTCGGGTCTGATAACTTGCAAATTTTACAGATTTTAAGTTAACTAGTATACACGATACTCCGCATACATATGTATATATGTTAGCTAATGTCTTTTTCTAAGTAATTTATTTATTACATATTAAGTATGTACTGGTTAGTCCTTTATAACCAAACCACATAGAACGCTTAGTTTATTATATAATTATCTAGAATCTAATTAATCCTGTTTATTAGAATCTAAAATCGAAAGACGAAGTCCAGAATACATACAATTGGCGGGTGATCTTCTGTGATTCTTATTTAAGAAACACACGTTTGAATCACTGGTGTAGCAGACATCCATGACGAAATATGAAGCGAGCAATCGCATTTCCAATCTCATTCCCAACGCAACGCCTCCCGAGGACACGACCAAGGATGGGATTAGGTGGTTTAGGAGATGATGCAGGTCCTCGTAGGCCACTGCACACCCTATCTGATTGCGTCATTGCCGTACTGAATGCTGACGACGAGTATCAGTATTTCGAGAGGTGATGAAGTTTATGACAGGTTTGATTAACCGAAGTTTATGACAGGTTTGATTAGCTCGACGGTTAGTGGAAGTGATGTGAAGTTGGCTTCAGGGCAAGGGAAATACGTCGGAGAAGGCTTAAACGATGTATGATGGCAACAATGTTTGCAGGTTATTAATAATTAGTAGTTGGGTCGAGGGAAATTATGTAGGCCATGAGATTTATTACTATAACAAAATTTCTATTAATTACAGTGAAAAAGAAGGCAAATAAAGAAAGTCTAAGATGTATTTGGGATGGGTTTTAACACTATTTATGACATGCTCGTCATTTCTAGATTTTCAAAAGGGTCATTTATAACAATTGTTATTTGAGATTTTGAGATAATTTTTCAATTTTTTCGGAGCACATATATAATAGTAATATTTGTGAAACACTAACCACAGATGACGTTTACCCTGTATAATTAATTGTATTTATAGATTTATTCAAATGATTGTCATTTAATTACCTTAATTTCTTAAAGTGATGTAGGTGATGTTCTAGCTTCTCTTTCTTAAATTTGACCGCTAAGTAGGTCAAAAGTCAAGCATATTAAATATAAGGGAGGCTAGCCGTTTATAGTATTGATTATTTATAAGAATTATGAAAGAAGAAGATGTGAAGAAGCCCAATAGTGAGGAAATGATTGGTTGCATATCAAGTGCCTTGAATTCTGTGTGAGCGGAATGTAAAAATTGGCAGTCGTTAACCAAATTTCCATTCCAAGTACTTTAATACATTATCATTTCTGCAATGCACATTTATTTTCGTATTAAAAGAGACATTGAGGAGCGCACTATCGTTTACCGTGGCAAGATTTACACAACCATTTGAACTTTTACGCAGAGCATTAAATAAGGCTTTAATATTTAGTAATTAGGCATTATTTCATGTGACAAATTATAGTTGATACTTTTCATATTCCAGCATTATCTTTTTATAAGTATTATTGTGAAGTATAATAGCTGTTTTTCTTTGAGATAAATATTTTTTTAAAGTGATTGGTTATACATCCCTATTTATTAATTACATTAGATTTTTCTAAATCCTAGCGTATAGGTCAAACCGTTTGAAACCTTCTCCATAGTTTATCTCTTATCGTAATAATTTGTATAAATGTTAATTCTCCACTTTATGGTTGTTATTTATGATTTTATTTTTTTACCAACAATTACTTACATTTCTATTCATATTAATGTAAACAATACTTTGATTTCAGAGTCTTGCTAAAAACATGGATGTATTACTGAAATACAATGTTTGACCAAGGTACTTGAGCACAACAATTTTACACTGTACTAGGTGATGTGGAAGTGATTCATGAAGACAAATTGAGGGACTAATTTCTAACATTTATTCTAGGAAGAGAAAGAGCTTATTTAAGTTTTAGAAATGAAAGCAGAGGATACTTAGTGTCAAAGGACAAGAAATTTGATCTAACTGAATGATTCTTACAATTAAGGATGTTTAAGGAAAATTAAGAATCATATTTCAATATAGATTTAGTACCCAAATTTTAGTATGATACTATCTGGCCTAAGTCACACGTCTGAAATGGAGCAGATCTAGAGTAGTCAGACTCTTAGATATATAACCTGACACTCATACCCCCAAAACTATTATACGGGATCCGATGTAGTGGATTGGGGTCGAACCACATGGACAAGGTCGATATGTGCTAGAAATTTAGAGCCTTTGACTCAAATACACTAAACGAAAAGGTAGATTGAGATGTTGTCCCCTAAGGAACAAAGTTACTCCAACGAAATAAAAAATGCAAAGGACAAGAAACTAAATAAGAGAATAAAATCAAAACAAGAAAGAAGAAACTAAAGGATGGAAAGGAACTTGGGCTGGGTTTTGCCATCTAAGATCTCTCACCAACATGCAATACTTGCACCCTTTTGTATACCCTTAGCAAGATTACAAGAAATCATCATATATGTCTATTACCTCCTCTCTCGAGTTTAGGATAGATCTAGACTATAAGGTTGTCTCTCTCTCGAGATGGCAAACAAACAATCACACAACAAACCATATGACCATTAGCTTTAGCATTCCAACATTTTCGTTTATTTATACAACTCCATAACACTTAGATAATGTTAATATTATTCTTTCAAGGCATTAACAATCAATCATCATAAGATGGTAGCTAATCATGCAAGTGAAGCATTAAGAACAAGAGTATGGAGATAATCCTTGCTAGGAGCATATATATTAAAAAAGATGTAAGTATATACATGTTGGGAGAACCTTGGTGGATACTCCCAACCCAAGTAAGGTCTTTAGCCACACATGTTAACGGATAACATAATGACGTTACAAATGCATTGATACATCAAGAACAACGAAGAGGGGAAGATACAATGTAGGGAAGATAATAGATATGAAGAAAGAAGGAGGCGATACACTAATGGTACTTCTTCAGATCTAGATCTGGTGTGGATGTGGAAGATGGAAACTCCTCTCAAAGAAGAGGATGGTAGACCTTCTCTCTTCTCCAACTTCATCTTTGGAGATCCAAGACCTATGGAGATGAATGAGAATGACTGTGGAGTTTGGCAGTGCTTTGTTGCTCTTGATCATCCCCCTCTTGTGTATGGAGTCGGGGGCCTATTTATAGGCACTGCCCGACTTAACATCCTGATGCGGTCGCGACACATATCTCGACTGTGGCCCCTGTCACGGCCACAACGCTCAACAGTGGTAGTAATATATATCTCAGTCATGGTGATAAGGCATTATTATGACCACAACCCCATCAGAGGTCGTCATGCATCCACGGTCGTTGTGATATTCCTGATCGTGATTATTTCTTCAGTCTGGATCACAACCCCATCTTGGTCGTGACACCATCTCTTGGTCAACATCATGTACCACGGCTGTGGCAGATCATCCCAATCGCGATTAGTGTCGCAGTCGTGACATGGAACCGTTGATCATTAGCTCTGTCTCGGTTGAGACATCCATGGTCCATGGTGTCACGGTCACGACATGGTATGAGCTTGCATGGAGTGGGATGGGGTATCAAATCTAGGTTTTGTCCAACGATATTCAAATAAATAGAAAAATCCATAATAGGGGTGCTAAAATAGGATTAAAACATATGAAAAAAGTTCATAAAATGAGATATTATTAACTCTCCCAAACTTAGAGTCTAGCCTATCCTCAAGCTAACAGATAGAATCAAATTATTAAATGATGAGCCATATATGATTTCTGGCATTATGAACACACCATTACCAAATTATTCCATCCTTACAGAAAAACCTTTGTGTTAGGCTTGGTTCACTTCCCACACTTCCATTTCCCCACTTTTGTTTCCAGAGTTTCTTGACTTTGCACCCAAGCCACTGCCTTTTGTAGTAAAGGATTCTCCTTTGCAATGACTTTTTTGCCCTACATTCTGGCTATACTTGTAAATGGTTCCAGCAAGGGGTAGTTTTCACACATACCTTTATTTGGGTTGCACCTAAGTTATAGTGTTTGGGTAGGTCAGGATTTCAGTGTTTTCCTACACCTGTCAGTATCCCTCAACCATGGGCTGTCGTAAAGACAATGTTGCCCAAATGGCCCTGATGTAATGTCAGGTGGTTGTGTGAGGGTTGCCTTAGAATACAAGTGGGTATAACTCGGCTTCAAGATTCCACTTCTGGGCACGACAAATCTCCGTTCATGAGGGCAGAAATACACCATCCGTGTAGAATACTTCAACATCTTTTAGGCACAACTCTCATTTTTTTTCTTTTTGGCTTTTCATTCTGCTCTCAGGCTTGGGAAAGGGTTTGGTAGGATTTATGGGCCGTCAAGCCTCTTTTCATCCTAAAGTGGAGATAATTACAAACTAGAAGAGGTAGCTGTTTCCTACTTGTGGGAGATGTAGACTTTCTAGCTAGTAATATCAGGCTAGAGAGATTGGTTAGGAGTATGGTTGGTAGGGTCCTCCTTATTTCTAGGGGTTCTATAGATTTAGGGATGTTCTTCCGCCTTCACACAATGTTTTGCTATAAGAATGGAGTAAAATCATATTGTTGTGTCCTTATGTTTTTAGTTGAATTAGTATCTCATTTGCACAAATCTTGCAATGATTGTCCTAAAAAGGTAGCAAGAGGAAAAACAAATTTAATAAAAGGGGAAGTTGAATCACATAGGGAATTGTTTAAAACTACGAACTATAGCAAGAGTTTGTTCAATATTGTTTAAAGTTTTCAAAATTGTTTCAAACTTTCCTATACTTGCAGAGGTAAAAGTAAGAATTCGTACAAGGTGAAATTAAACTTCATTGCCAAAATTGTACCTCTCATGCCTCCCATTTATGACTCCTCCCCCAAACTTATCATTCAGTCCGTCATAGAGTGTCAAAAATGGATTTGTAGGTAAACATGCTTAATTTATTATTGTTGGTTATCGGTGATTACCCATTTTGATTGTAGGAGCATGCTGGCATATATTCTACGGAGCGTGTGATATTGTTCATGATGCATGCTTTCAACCTTCATATTCATCAGGGCCAAGGCTGTCATCCAAGCCAAATAATAAAATCCATAGTCATTGGACAAGGGCATTTGCTGGAGGCTTTTATGGCAAAATTGTGTCTTTTTGAAGTCTTGGACCTTTGCATGCTTGTATCCCTTACCTTGGTTTCAGATCATCTTCATGATTTCTTCGATGCGTGTAACTACTTTTTCTTGTATAGGTGTCTTCACAGTAGTCATGTTGGTGTGTTTGTTCAGTGCGAAGGCTGAATCTGAGCTATTATATAGAACTACAGTCCATGCAATTATATTGACTACCAGAAGACTCTAATGGTTATCATGTAGAATAGACATGAATATATAGTCTGGAAGAGAGTTCATTACACGCTGCTGTAAGCCTTCTTTTTTGCCTGACCTTTTGTCCTTGAGTATATCATTAACGAGCAAGAAGTATGCCATGTGCACATTATTCATGTTGTCTCCCAACAAAGATTGATAAGCAAACATGATGCTCACAGAAAGGGAATCCTCCTATTTTCAAAGTATCTCATAGGTCATTTTTTAGAACACATATTCCCTCTCATTAAAATTACCTCTCGTGAGGTATCACCCTCCTTCAAACAATTCATCAGCAGCTATAGAGATTCCAATGATAAGCCTTCACAAGCCCATCTACTAAAGTTTTGGAAAGTAGGCACTATATCCCCGACTGGCCCATCTAGCTTGATTTTGGGCATATCATCTTCGTTGATTTCTCCCTCTTTAGGTTCATTAATAGCAGGTTCTTCTTGCTCCTTCTCAACTATAGGGGAGGCTTCTTTCTCTTCTGCAGCCTGAGGTTTTTGTTCTTTATTCTGAGTGGTGTCGATAGGCTGCGTGTCTGATGCCCACCCTTCTTTCCAAGTGGCTGCCCTGGCTGGTTCATCATGATCAATTCATAGTGTCTTCAACTGTTCTCATCGTGCCTTCTTTTCAGGTAAGGGAACTTCAGTGTGAAGCCTACATGGCATCACATCTAAGGGCATCGTTGGATCGTTGAAGAAGTGATGGTCATAGATCACTTGCATAGTGTAGACACCATGTAGGCCGTACAAATCTATGTTGTATACGTATTGTAGTGGAATTTCCTTATTGATGGCTTCCATCATTCTTAGTACAATGAAAGGACAATCACCTGTCCCTACCTCTTCCTAAGGTACCTTCTTACATATAGAGAACTGTCTCCAGATTCCTTGGTGGCGGTCTCCTATTATTTGTATTGCACGTTGTAGACACAACAATACCTTCAGGATATCCCTGGCATTCTTCCATTTGTAGACAAGGGCCAGATGTGCTGTCCAACTCAGCGACACAACAATTTTACACTGTGGTGCGGTGCTCATACATATTCACAACTATTAGAGCCCAGTGCTTGACCATTCTTATAGGCAATGCTACAAATTGGGTCTCAAACTTGTCCACAGCTGATTGCAACTCCTTGACATCTTCAGAATTGAACCTTTGGTCAAATAGCTACCCTTCTAGATGAGTGGTGCCATTAAATACCAGTTGCACCTTGTCAGAATGGAGGAACTCTTCAAGCAATGTAACACAAAACACTTTAAATAATTTCTTGTGAACTCGTGCTCTCTTCAGAAATACTCCTCTGAAGTGTTCCCTAGTTAGAGACCTTCCTTTGTTATGATATAGGACATATGAGCCTGGAAGGTTGTCGTCCAACACATCTTCCAGGACATGGACATCTCTGCATGTTATTCTTAAGACACTACTACATAAATAGCTTATAACGTCACATTTAGAGGCATCAGTTATTACCGAAAACCGACGCCTAAACCCTACAACGTCGGATAATTACAGAGACATACATTTATATTTAAAGACTGAGATTACTAATTTTTAGGATACTAGTTAAATATATGAAATTTTGCAGAGTATATTTGAACTAGATGAAAGCCTGCATTATAAATACATGATGCAGTGCTGTGGGAGGGTCCTAAGGAACTATAGGACAAATCTCACCTGAGATTACATACGAGATGCTGAGAAGAGGAAGAAGTCAGCCACTGAGCAATGGAACTAACTGGACCCCAATGACTGGGAGGAGTTTGTTGCCAAAAGAAAAACTGATGAATTCAATGTACTAAGCGCCACTCCCAATTTAATTAATATACATTCTTATGTATTCACCTATTCAATATTGACCTTTAGTGTTACTAACCAAATCAATGTGCTTACTAACAAGGCTATCAGTTATGCTCAAAGAGCAAGGCATGCACTGAATGTGCATGACCATACGATGGGTCCAAAAGGCTATACATGCATTCACCAAAGACTACATGATGATGTTGCTGTTGAGTCTGTTGCTACTCAGGAGACTAGGGAGTCCTCTACTATTACTCGCACACCTATGCCTCGCCATGTTGTGTGGATAGCTTGGAGGCAAAATAAGAAAGGAGATATAACCAAACCCGCAACTTCTGAGGTGGCTGCAAAAATGGTAAAATTCAACTCTCAGAGCAATCGATATTGATTATTATGTTTACTTACCAATTTCTATTGATGGCAATTAGCGGGAGATTCATGAGCAGAGGAAGCAAGGTAAGTTCATCCCTGAGGGCATAAGGGATGAATTGACAGTTTCTCTTAGTAACCTAGAGCATCCTGGACGTGTTAGGGGTGCATGCGATGGTGTGGGCATAAAAGCATTCTTTGGGCCATCACAACACAAACATGTCCCAAAAGCGGGATTTTCAAAAGCAAAGGTAACCTATTCTTTTTTTAGAATGTTATTGAAAAAGAGAATTCAATAATTAAAATCTAGCATTTCTTTTGTCCATGTATAGGTATATGAGTTAATTAATAGGAGGGTTCATGAAGCAATGACCAAGTGGCAAGCGTCTCTTACTGCCACTCAGACAGTACATGTGGCGTGCCACTCTTCTCCTACTGTAGAGGTGGTTGGGAGTTATCTTGTAGACCCACCACCTAGTACATCTGCTGTAAGTATTTTTATGAAATAGTAGCTAGTCTTTTCAAGATGATATGTTTATGTATATATGTATATAACATACTTTATGTAAATTTATAGGGGTTGAAGCCATGCCATCTAAAAAGCAAAGAATTTATCATTGTAGAGGCCGAGGCTTACCCACCCCTTCCAGGGGATATGTTTCATGGCACTCCAGTACCAAATGGTGTGGTTCATGTGAACCCGAGACTCGTACTCCACTAGTGGAGGCATCATCCATTGCCATATGCCCACCCATATTATGAAACACTTGGTGAAGCAGAAGACAGAGTGATATTATGGCCCGAAACAGATGTCGTCTATACTGATATTGTATGGTAAATTTACATTACATTAATTTGTTAGTGTGTATATATGAGCTAGTCAATTGATCTGAAATTATTTATGCAGGTTAAAAGGAAGAAACCCGCTACAGCTCTGCCTCCACCTCCACCTCTTCCTGAAGTACGTAGTTGTCTTCCTAGGGACCTATACGACTCATTAGTTCCTAATTGTAAGGGTATGGAAGTATGGATAGGAGAACATGACCCAAATTCTCCTATAAATGTTTCTATTTTGGTGGATGCTATAGGCGAATCATTTGATAACTAAATATTTATACAAGATATTTTGGAGTTGTTTCGTTATGATTGGATGAATACATCTATGATAGAGCTATGAATATAGTGAGATCTTATTTATATATCCATATACCTTATTTTATATACGGTGATCCAGTTTCTTATATATTAATGCATACATAATACATGTTTTGCAGCCATTTACACACGATCTGTAAAGATTTTTTATTTTTTCATGTGGGATTTCTAGTTTCATCTTTGATCAGTTGTGTAGATAAAGACCCTTCAACAATTACCTCATACTTCTCTACCACTTTTAAATATTTTGGTAAAAAAAAGAAGACGGTGATAATAGCCCCATTCAATGTTGAGTAAGTTTACTTTGCTTATAATTTGGACTTAAGAAAATTACATTTTTAGTGTAGATTTTGAGTTATTAATTTTTAACTTTCTTACCTCTAGTGCTCAACATTGGGAGTTACTAGTTATTGTCCCCAAGACATGGATTATTTATTTTCTAGATCCTTCGGGGAAGGAATTAGACTCATTATATGGACACTCAATGAAAATGCCATTATTTATGTGAGAAATCTTTCATATTTTATATCCGTTAACATCTATTATTACATTATTATTTAATAATATAATTTAATGTGTTACATTAAAATGTAGGGATTTAAAAGCGTTCAAAAAAGCTGGAGGAAACATGGCCAAGATAAAGAAACCGTTACTTTGGGAGAATGTGAAAGTAATTTCCTAACTCTAATATATATATTATTTATGTGAACTATGCTTATTTGTATTTTTTAACATTTTGTATGTTTCAATTTATAATGTGCTACACAAGACAACGGTTGGGCATGTGCATACTACATGATGTGATATATGCACCTAATTATCAAACATGATGCAATGGAAATTGATACCATACAACAAGTATTATATATAGTCTCACTAGATAATATGAAATATATCAATCTTATTATATATTATTAATTTTATATATACGCCATTCTCTTTGTAGGTGTTTAAAACTAGTGACTTCAATACATGTGAAAATTTATTAGATGTACATACTCCCTATACGATGGAAGAATTAAATGATGTAAGAGAACAATGGGCAAAAACCTTACAAGTAGTGGGAATTTTTTATTATCATTGGAATACTGATGACGATGATGACAATGATAATGATAAAGAATGATATTTCTAAACTTTATTGTCATAATTATTTATGTATTTGATGACATGTTAAACTTTGAAAGACACACTTATATATACATGCATGAATGATTTTTTTTTTGAATTGTATTATCTATATACATATGTGTGTGAAGATGAATACATGAATGTTTCTACATGTGTCTGAATGTGAAAAGAGATGAAATGAATGGAACTGTAGGTTGCTACATGTGTGTGAATATGAAATGGAGGAATGAAATGGAACTACATGTTTTTACATGTGTGTGATGAAATCATAATATGAAATGTGCTTATACATGTGTGTGAATCATTCCATATATTAATGTTGTCCACCCTTGTTAATTTTGTAGGTTTGTGGCCTGTTATTGGCTGAAATCAATGGATGATGTAAACCTACAGTTCAAAACTAAACTACAAGTTCTGCATCCTACTGACCAGCCAGACAGCAGGCCTGCAAGCTGATAAGAAAAAAAAATCAAAACATAGTCGTCAGTTAACAAAAGAAACTGACAACAAAAACTTAACTCATCGATGATTAATATTTAACCGATGTCTTTATCCCCTAATGGTGTCAGTTACTTTTTGGTTAACTTACAAGTTGTCAATAATTTTAGGTCAACAAAGTTAGTTTTTTGTTGCTAACCGATACCAATGGTCTAACCTGGGGCTAATTTTTTTTTAGGATGGGATGTGGCGTGCATTATTACTTGATAACTGACGCATATGGTCCCCCTACTGGCGCGTTTTTTGGGTTCGCAATCGGGGGACGGCTTTGTGGCGTCAGCTATGAAACTGACGCTGAAGGCGTCTACATTTAGTGTCACACACTTGGGTGTCACTTAGAAACTGATTTCTAACGTCATATTTAACTGACACTAAAGGTGATATCTGTACTAGTGACTACCTACTTTCACAACATAGCACACTATTTACTCTAGTTACTAACCTGCTTTTACAACATCAATATGGAAAGCTAAATGATAAATCTCTCCCTAGACATAATACTTCAAGTGGCTAGCCCACTTTTGTAGCACATTATTGACTATGATGATAAAGGATTCTCTAAATATTAATCTTGATCTCACATAAATGAACAATGAGTCAAATATTCATGGTGAACACACATAAATAAGGCAATAAAGCACTTCTATTATCAAATTCCAAAGCAAAGATAACCTATATTGAATCAAACATAAACATCATGGGTCCTAAAGAGTGGGGGTTTAGCCCCTTATGCTCAACATGGAATAGAAGGAAGGGAAGGAGGAATAGGAAGACATAGAAAACTCATGTAACACGGTTCAATGTTGATCCCTTCTAAAAAAACATTGTAGCCTAATGACATTGTGTTCATCGAACTACTCCTTGAAATGTGCCTTACTTCATGTCTGTTTGTTTCCTTCTCCTTGGACTCTGGTCCCTCGTGGAATTGTCAGTTAGGATACCTCCAGATGAGATATGGGATCCTCTTGTGTCTCCCTTCATTGATCTTATAATGGAAGAGGTAAGGCACCCCTTATCCAATAGACCATTGGTTGTACCTTGTTCAATCATGATCATTAGACAAATGTTGGTACCACCGAGTTGCATATTTAATGCGATTAGGGCTCGTAATCTCGATGTTAATGAATTGAGTCAGTGGTATCGAGATTTCTCTATTGATTCTTCCTCTTGTGTTGTCTCTTCCTCTTCTTTTCTTTTCTATTCTTCTTCTTCTATGTGTCAGTGCCACAAGTTGAGTCAGTGGTACCAATTTCTTCCAATTTGTGCTTATTTTTATTTGCAATAAAGAACACAATGTATAACACAATAATTTCAAGCCAAATACATGAAAAATAGATAAAATGGATGCATGAGAGATACTTTAGGCAATTTAGGAAAAGATACATAAAGAAAAAGAATATGAGAGAATTCCTCATGAAACCATGCTTAAATTAGCCTCAGTTTTAGTAAAGAAATAACGTGCATCAATTTGAGACCCCCATTCCCAATGATAGTATCAAGCCACATCAACATAATATGTGTTAGGATATAAATTAATATGATCAGATCTGGTTATTGTCTGTGATGTTACATGTGATGTGAATGATAAAATACTCATTTTCTATCTTGTAAATCCCACTATACTATATATCCAATTTTTTATATGGTGGATGGGGTCAACTATGGGAAGATATAATTTTCCTAGCACATGGATATGTGACATTCAGTAGGGACACTGTAACATACTGAAACCAAGAATCTGGACTCTAGAAATCCCAATCCCATGGATAAGCGATTAACATGCTTGGTTCTATAGATTTGACCAAATAAGGATACAATTATACCTTAATGTACATTGTTAATGCATATAACATGAATAACTCAATGGTAACCCACAACATATATAGGCTTGAAGAAAAATATAACACATTAAGTGGCATACTAACATAATAACATTTATATGGGCTAACATGTGAGTTCATGAAATATATTACATATGCTTCCCTTGCTAACTAATATTCATATAATGTCTAAGATGCATATACTAAGAGAAATAATGTGCTTAACATATGAATTGGAATAACAATGTAAGTTTTCACGTCCATGGATATGGAGGTACCATTATCTAAATAAATATTGAATTAATGAGTTTGGTATAATAAATAAGAAAAATATGGAAATATATGCATAATAATATAAGGAAACTCTTTTGGTAACAATATGAAGGTAATGAGACTCTAAAATAATAAATAAGGATGGTAATAATGTAATGTTACAATAATATTAAGCTAATGAGCCAAAAATCCTAATTGTAATAGAATTCACAAAAGAAAATTTCAAAATCCAAATCTAATGTGGAAATTGTGTTCCTTGGGTCCCAATTAGCTTGGGTTCCAAGTTTCACATTATTTGAACAATAATAACTATCCCAATTTCTTTTAAAAAAGAACATATGAGAAAGCCAAAAATATTAAGTTCATTATTAAATAACTTCAAAATGGAAATAAGTCCCAAATTTGAATTCTACATACCAAAGTTATTCTATACTTGATTTTTCACATTAATTGAACAATCTTACTTATCCTAATTTTATTTAGGAGAAAGAATATAACTTGATGTTAGAAATAAAAAATAAAACATTAAGCAACCCCAAAAGTGCAAACTAATACTAAAAATGGAAATGTCCTAATTAGCCTAGTTGCAGAATTTGGTTTTAATTGAATCTTGTTTTAACCCCCAAACAAATAAGGAAAGGAAAATATTTTTAAAATACTTAATGATCAATGAACTTAATTGATACAAGTTTCCTATAGTTTCTTGACTCTTTTAGTTTGTCATGCACATGTATGGCTTGCTTTATACATACTCGTTATGGCCATTGAATTTTTGATCATGCGGCAACCACACCTTCTTATTCCTCCATTTGTTTCCTTTTTCAACGTTCACTTGTTTTTTATTTCCTTTGATTCTTTCTCTCTTCTCTCTCCCTCCATCTTCCTCCCATTCCTTCAATTTCCTCCCCCTCACCTTCCTTATCTCATCTTGAACCCGCCAACTCTATACATTATAGGGTTTTGGGGTGTCCATGCCCCTATCATTTCCCCACTTCCCCTTTGCTTTGTTCCTCCCCCTCTATCATCTTTTCCTTCTTCTCTTAATTATGGGTGTTCGGGCCTCTGGGTAACCTTCGTTTCATCTCTGCGAGACCTCCAAGAATGGTATTCCAGCCGTTGATGATCATTGTTTACCCTTAGTTGTTGTACCCATCTTCAATCATCATGTTGGAGGTAGTTTAGGTTTGGGGTCTCTTCTTTGATCCTAGATGGGTATGTAAAACCTGCACATCTGCTCCAGGGGTTCATGTAGATCTTCTACCACCATCAATTTGGTTCGTAGAGGTGTGTATTAGTTTCCCCTCTTGTGCATGTTCCTTCCTTCTATTTAATGTCGTCAAGTTTGATAACCAACTTTCTAGTAAACCTCTAAATGGATAAAATATAGATCAGATACTACTATATCCGATATCTGAATCTAAAAAATTATATTCGATCTGATATCTGATGGATATCATGTAATAATGTAAGGACCCTGACCCATCTTTTAGGCTAACCTTGTTTGTTATGCTTAAGTGAGTTTCGTAGCTCCTTGCTCTAATCATCTAAGATGTAATTAGGGCATGTTGGAGGTTTGTGCTCATTGTTTGAGCCTATTTGGTTGATGTTGGTGCTTTGTGGTGAGGTTTTGGTACAACTTGCAATTTACCCAGCATAGGGGTTGGTGTGTAAGTTTGCTACCTCTAGAGTGTTTCTTCTCTCTCTTGACATCATCTAGAGGAGAGAGAAAGTGTTGGGTGTCTTGTTTTGGCCTTGGTTGAGTGGTGACATCCTTGGTGATGTTTTGGGCACATGTTTGAGGTGTGTTTTGCTCTTTGGAGGGTTGTATGAGGCTTGAGAGCTTTGGTGAGACCCTGTATCAGTTTGTGGTTGCCTTGATGAGGCTTGGTATCAGTTGAGGGTGTCTTGAGGGACATACTATCGGTTTGTGGCACCTTGAGGATCACCATGTCGGGTTGTGGTGACTCTAGGAGGAGTGCTATATTGGCTTGTGACCTAGGGTTTCATCCTTATCGATTTGTGAAGGGGGTGGAAGGGTGTGTCAACCTTGACCTTCCTTAGTGACCAAGTTGGTGAGACTTAGGTCCTATCACCTTGTTGCATGATGTGACATGTATCCCTTCTTCTTGGACAAGTGTCTTCTTGGGTACTAAGGTGGTGACACCTTCCCCTTGCTCTCTCTCTCCCTCTATCTTCAGACATGTATATATACCTCTTCCTTCTCATGCAAGTGAACCCTTTTAGAAATCCTTGCTTGCTCTCCTTGGTGGCTAACCTTGATCTTGAAGAGCCCTGTAAAGACCCAAAGTATCTACTAAAATCATGATAAACAAAATCATCAAAAGTATGGCAGCGGAAGAATTAAATCTTGACATTATTCAAAAATGTATAAAGAGTACATTATAGAATTTCCCCAAATGGGAGTACAACTTTATACAAGCAACTACAAGGATCTAGGTAGAGGAAGACTTAGACTAATGCAACATTGTCTCCAAACAAACAACTATATATCATAAAAGAAAACATGATCACTCCAACTATATATTCCTTTCTTCTTATCCTATCCTTAGCTTTGGGTTCACCAAGCTTCCATGCGCACTCTGATTCCTATCCTGGATGGTTGGGGTCATCCAGCAAGAGAGAGATAACAAGGTATGTGTTAATAAAAAGGAATAGGACAAATAATAATAAAAAGCTTTGCAATATAAAAGATTCTCCACAAGAAGAGATTTCCAAAGAAATGAGACCAATATATGAATATGAGAGAGAGAAACTGCCACATTTAAATATCAACAATTATCACATTTGCATGAATATAAATTATGACTCAACGTCCTATCAATGTAGGGTGAGGCACCTACCGGACCTCACCAATGGCAGGGGGACTAAAACCCCAGTGCCTAAAAAGTGGCAGGGGGAATAAAACCCCAGTGCCTAATATATAAAATTGGCAGGGGGACTAAAACCCCAGTGCCCGGCAGGAGGACTAAAACCTCAGTGCCCTGTGGGTGGTTTGTACTCATGTACACTACATTGTCAATTGGCCAATAACTATATCATGCATAAACATTCACTTAGCAGCATAGTGAAAAGTATAACAAGATGCAACAAGCATTGGGAATAAAACCCAAATAAATAAGACCATCATAGGTCACAACCATATCCAAGAGTTCCAAGAATAGTCAATGAGCATCAACAATATATAATGTTCCAAATAATTCTAAGAGAATGAGCCACATAGGCAACAACAAGATTCATGAGTTACATTCAAATGAGCCACAAGAACAACCACAATATATATAAGATTTCCAAGTATTTCAAAAGATGATCCAACAATGGTATTAGAAGCATAAAATCAGTTAAGAGCCAATAAATGCAATTAGAGGGAAAATGAGGCTAGCACAATAATGAGTGGGGTTGGTTAAAAGCCCAACTGAGGAATAGGTGGTCTTTGCACATTATATAATCCACACATTCATCATAGATGTCACATACATAAAATAGACTTCACATACCTTAGATATATACATTACCATTACATCCATCAAACTGATTGCAATCCATCCATATAATATCCTAGTTATAAACATAACACATGTATTAATATATATAAACACATAAAGCATAGAAAACCCTAATTTTACAAAACTACGATTTAGAGTTCAAAACCAAGTCCAAACGATTACTCATAATCTCCTGATTAAGAAAACATATCTTATTATATAAAACAGAGTTAAAATGAATTAATTATGTATTTTAAAACAATTACATATTAAAAATGCTAATAAAAGCAAACTTCATAAAACCATTGAGAATCATGTCTCAAAAACCACAAAAACAGATTCAACATTAAAAATCCTTTCCATCGACTATTTATTCATATTTTTCTGACAAAGGATCGATTTACTATGAATTAAGTAAATCTGACCAATCAGAAATTAAGAAAACTATAGTGTGACAGATATTTAAATCGAAATGAAACTCGATGTAAATAACAGGGGAAAAGACTAAACTACCCTTGCATAATAAATCAAACCAAATAAAAAGACGAGGGCATATCAGTCATTAGCACTTGTCGATTGCTTTGCCAACAAAAAGAGAGGGGGAAAGGACGAGATTGCCCAAGTGATATAAATCGTCACATTGCCCGCGGATGACCTTCTTGGTCATTCCATGACCTGGCTTCTTCCAGCCAAGGTCATGGCGCGAGCACGATCACAGGAGCACGAGCCTCGTTGCAACAACTTGCCTTCAGAGCGCGCAACAATCTGCCGAAACAAGAAGCAGACTCCCGAAGTCTACACGATCCCAAGGAGCCACTGAACGGTGACCCTCATGCCCAAAATCTCCGGAAGCAGGTCTTGCCGAGGTCGGAACAGAGACCGGTAGAGCGAGACCAAAAACCTCGAAATCAAGCGTTGTGGTCTCAGCTAACGTCGTCGGTGCAAAAGCGGGGTCAAAATGGGTATAAAGCAGGTCTTACCAGGAGTGGAGGAGAACAGGGGTGAGATGGAGCCAGGCGTCAGCAAAGCTTCACAGTGAGCTCTAGGACCCAGCGCCTGGGGGCATCCTGAGTCGAGGTGATGAGCGAGGAGTGAAGGCCCAGGTTCAAGGATGCTCACAACATAACCAATCGAATGGGCATAGACGGGAAGGCGAGCAGCAGGCCGAGATCGCCGGAAAGAAAAACGGAGTAGGTCAGGGTGGCTCGGGCAAGCAGAGGTGAAATTCAATGAGGAGGAAGCTATAGCGGGGATGAGGATGGTTTTTCCGACCTTTAATAGGCGCTAGGGTGGGTGAAGGTCCCACTGTGTGTCCATGGTGGAGAGGAGGAGGTAGCCCCGATTGGGCGTTTTGCGAAAACGGCAAGGTAGGTGATGAGCTAGGGCTCATCTGAGGCGTCTTGACGAGACGAACTCAACGCAACTGAAATCGCTTGAAACGGACGAGAAGGAAGAGAGAACGAGCCGGAGAAACCTAGCTGTCGGATCTGCTCCAGTCTCGCGAAACGGCTGGAGGAAGGGGATGATTCCCCCACCGTTTGATCACAGATCAACGGTCCATGGATTGCGCAAGTAGCCAGTAACGCGTGACAGCGAGAAATAAACTGAAACTATAGCGTTACTATGAAATAAATGAAATCGATTAAAGCACTTTAGTTATACTATATTAAAGACTTATAAAATGCATTAGAGGGGTCAAATCAATTCCAAATAACGCCAAATTTTAACCAAAGGCTGATAATAACATATAGAACGATGCTATATAGTTAAAATCTCGTTTAAAGCATAATAAGGCCATTAATAAATACATAGCTCATAAAAGAGTATAATAACACATTAAAATCAAGGAATTATATGAAAAAGCTATTAATAAGAAACATGTGAGCAAATTCGACATATAAAACATATTAGGGTATAAATACTCATTACTCCACAAAATAACATATTAATGTGAACTAAAATCATATTTTGAGGAGAGAGAAACAATAAAGGTTAATACACTCATATATGAATTCAAATACACATTATTAATAATATATTTATCCAAAAAGCTCCAAATAAATATAATCTGCTATATTATCCCATTAATGACCAAATTACAACATTAACCCTAACTTATCCCTAATGTGGGTTATTTGTGCAAACACCCCTCAATTATCATAAAAGAGGGTAAATAGTGATTTCAACATCAAATTGTGCTCAAATTGCACAAGGTGTACAAAAATGATCCAAAAGGATGGGAAATTTGTGGAAAAGGTCCAAATGGACTAAAAGTCAAAGAAAAGCTCAAGAATGGGTAAATTGCAGGGAAGACCCTGAGATTCAGTATGTTACAACACACCACCCCTTAAAGAGGATTTCGTCCCCGAAATCACAACAAGAGGAAAGAGAGGGTGACTGTGTAACATCCCAACCATAAACAACTAGGTTATAACCCTTAATCTAGGGTACCACATAAAATCTACATAAGTCAGGTGTTACTAAGGTTTCCACACAACCTATAGCCTTATATCAAACTCAACATAACCGACATCTTGTTACATAAACTCTATCATGAAAAGGCAGCATATCTATAATACTAACACTTGTGCCACATTTTATTACAAAACAATTATATCTCAACTATATATCATGGGTATCTCCCTCATTAAGGGTTTTAAGCACAACTAGGGTTTACAAGGCCATAACAACCTATATTAAACCAATCCCAACAACAATTAATGTATTAGGTCAAAACCTAAATAACTCAACATTATTACCCAACAACTACATCATGTGGAATTATGCCATATAATTTTATCCAACAAATTATTACCCTAATAACAAGTCTAAGGGTATAAGGCTTATCTCCAAGGAACATATTATCACAACATCTAACATACTCATATCCATGACATCACTAATCATATTCTCTCACAATACTAATTACTATGAATTAACCTCTCATTATGTGAATCTAATTACTCATCATCTCATTACTGATTTGATCCATAAACCAATAAGATGATCAATGAGATGTATTTTAGTCAACAAGGTGCTATGCCTAACATGTGTGGATAATTAGGTCACAACTATGATTAAGGGATTATAATCCATTTACATGCATTAAGGTATATCATGTGATTACACCTAATGCCACTAATGTGTCAAGAAAGGCATGAAGGGTATATATGTACATATGTTGTCAAGGCTAGATGATTACATATTAAGGTTTAGGTCAACATGACCCTAACATGATAAAGCATCCTTAGGGTGTATTTTATCATACACATTTTATCATTAGGGTGACTTAATCAAAACTAGGCATATACACATATGAATAATTAATGATTAGGTGCAACAAGAGTATATTAGGGTTCAAGCATAAGAATTACATGACTTATCCATTAGTTCATAAACAAACAAGATGAATTACAAACATATTAGGTTTATTAAACTCTAAACACATAAGCTCTCTATTCCCATGTCTAAGGAGTTAAGGTTACTTGATTTCAAAGCATTGAGGGACTCCAACCCCCTAAAGAGGATTTCGTCCTCGAAATCAAGAACTCCAAAAATCTACAAGGTACTAACACTACCTCTTCACTCAAAGGGTTGACTAAGTCAAACTATTCTAAGGGTATAAAGCCCAACATAAAAAGCCTTACTAAACTCTATCTTCTAAACTCAAGGTATAGCATAGGGTACACTAAACCCTAAACATAGGAAATCTAAGGCTCATAAAAGATTCTTAGGGATTACAAGATGATTTTTGTTTGAGAAAAGAAATCAAATCATCATACAAAGGATTCTAAGGTTATTCAACAATAAGGTAATATGTCTAAGGGTAGACTATTTCGAGCTGTCCGTTTCAGATCAGGCCAGGCCAGGTCATATGAGCTCAGGAGTCCTCGTGACCAAGCTAGTGGGGCGGAGGAAAATATTGCCAGCCCCTAAGCTCTGACCCTTTCTAGACACCATCACTTCAACTTCTTGCTCTAATAGTTACTCAATTAGACAATTCACCAAAAAGTTGACAAATTTTATTTCTAATAAGAAATTATTATGATCCTAAATCAAACATTCTTTATAGGTCGACTCTAAGGTGAAAAACTAACTAAAGGGAAACTATATCCTCTAGGGAGACAATTTTGAACTAGTCAAGAATCCGACTACCTTGATGCTCTGATACCATGCTGTAAAGACCCAAAGTCTCTACTAAAATCATGATAAACAAAATCATCAAAAGTATGGCAGCGGAAGAATTAAATCTTGACATTATTCAAAAATGTATAAAGAGTACATTATAGAATTTCCCCAAATGGGAGTACAACTTTATACAAGCAACTACAAGGATCTAGGTAGAGGAAGACTTAGACTAATGCAACATTGTCTCCAAACAAACAACTATATATCATAAAAGAAAACATGATCACTCCAACTATATATTCCTTTCTTCTTATCCTATCCTTAGCTTTGGGTTCACCAAGCTTCCATGCGCACTCTGATTCCTATCCTGGATGGTTGGGGTCATCCAGCAAGAGAGAGATAACAAGGTATGTGTTAATAAAAAGGAATAGGACAAATAATAATAAAAAGCTTTGCAATATAAAAGATTCTCCACAAGAAGAGATTTCCAAAGAAATGAGACCAATATATGAATATGAGAGAGAGAAACTGCCACATTTAAATATCAACAATTATCACATTTGCATGAATATAAATTATGACTCAACGTCCTATCAATGTAGGGTGAGGCACCTACCGGACCTCACCAATGGCAGGGGGACTAAAACCCCAGTGCCTAAAAAGTGGCAGGGGGAATAAAACCCCAGTGCCTAATATATAAAATTGGCAGGGGGACTAAAACCCCAGTGCCCGGCAGGAGGACTAAAACCTCAGTGCCCTGTGGGTGGTTTGTACTCATGTACACTACATTGTCAATTGGCCAATAACTATATCATGCATAAACATTCACTTGGCAGCATAGTGAAAAGTATAACAAGATGCAACAAGCATTGGGAATAAAACCCAAATAAATAAGACCATCATAGGTCACAACCATATCCAAGAGTTCCAAGAATAGTCAATGAGCATCAACAATATATAATGTTCCAAATAATTCCAAGAGAATGAGCCACATAGGCAACAACAAGATTCATGAGTTACATTCAAATGAGCCACAAGAACAACCACAATATATATAAGATTTCCAAGTATTTCAAAAGATGATCCAACAATGGTATTAGAAGCATAAAATCAGTTAAGAGCCAATAAATGCAATTAGAGGGAAAATGAGGCTAGCACAATAATGAGTGGGGTTGGTTAAAAGCCCAACTGAGGAATAGGTGGTCTTTGCACATTATATAATCCACACATTCATCATAGATGTCACATACATAAAATAGACTTCACATACCTTAGATATATACATTACCATTACATCCATCAAACTGATTGCAATCCATCCATATAATATCCTAGTTATAAACATAACACATGTATTAATATATATAAACACATAAAGCATAGAAAACCCTAATTTTACAAAACTACGATTTAGAGTTCAAAACCAAGTCCAAACGATTACTCATAATCTCCTGATTAAGAAAACATATCTTATTATATAAAACAGAGTTAAAATGAATTAATTATGTATTTTAAAACAATTACATATTAAAAATGCTAATAAAAGCAAACTTCATAAAACCATTGAGAATCAGGTCTCAAAAACCACAAAAACAGATTCAACATTAAAAATCCTTTCCATCGACTATTTATTCATATTTTTCTAACAAAGGATCGATTTACTATGAATTAAGTAAATCTGACCAATCAGAAATTAAGAAAACTATAGTGTGACAGATATTTAAATCGAAATGAAACTCGATGTAAATAACAGGGGAAAAGACTAAACTACCCTTGCATAATAAATCAAACCAAATAAAAAGACGAGGGCATATCAGTCATTAGCACTTGTCGATTGCTTTGCCAACAAAAAGAGAGGGGGAAAGGACGAGATTGCCCAAGTGATATAAATCGTCACATTGCCCGTGGATGACCTTCTTGGTCATTCCATGACCTGGCTTCTTCCAGCCAAGGTCATGGCGCGAGCACGATCACAGGAGCACGAGCCTCGTTGCAACAACTTGCCTTCAGAGCGCGCAACAATCTGCCGAAACAAGAAGCAGACTCCCGAAGTCTACACGATCCCAAGGAGCCACTGAACGGTGACCCTCATGCCCAAAATCTCCGGAAGCAGGTCTTGCCGAGGTCGGAACAGAGACCGGTAGAGCGAGACCAAAAACCTCGAAATCAAGCGTTGTGGTCTCAGCTAACGTCGTCGGTGCAAAAGCGGGGTCAAAACGGGTATAAAGCAGGTCTTACCAGGAGTGGAGGAGCACAGGGGTGAGATGGAGCCAGGCGTCAGCAAAGCTTCACAGTGAGCTCTAGGACCCAGCGCCTGGGGGCATCCTGAGTCGAGGTGATGAGCGAGGAGTGAAGGCCCAGGTTCAAGGATGCTCACAACATAACCAATCGAATGGGCATAGACGGGAAGGCGAGCAGCAGGCCGAGATCGCCGGAAAGAAAAACGGAGTAGGTCAGGGTGGCTCGGGCAAGCAGAGGTGAAATTCGATGAGGAGGAAGCTATAGCGGGGATGAGGATGGTTTTTCCGACCTTTAATAGGCGCTAGGGTGGGTGAAGGTCCCACTGTGTGTCCATGGTGGAGAGGAGGAGGTAGCCCCGATTGGGCGTTTTGCGAAAACGGCAAGGTAGGTGATGAGCTAGGGCTCATCTGAGGCGTCTTGACGAGACGAACTCAACGCAACTGAAATCGCTTGAAACGGACGAGAAGGAAGAGAGAACGAGCCGGAGAAACCTAGCTGTCGGGTCTGCTCCAGTCTTGCGAAACGGCTGGAGGAAGGGGATGATTCCCCCACCGTTTGATCACAGATCAACGGTCCATGGATTGCGCAAGTAGCCAGTAACGCGTGACAGCGAGAAATAAACTGAAACTATAGCGTTACTATGAAATAAATGAAATCGATTAAAGCACTTTAGTTATACTATATTAAAGACTTATAAAATGCATTAGAGGGGTCAAATCAATTCCAAATAACGCCAAATTTTAACCAAAGGCTGATAATAACATATAGAACGATGCTATATAGTTAAAATCTCGTTTAAAGCATAATAAGGCCATTAATAAATACATAGCTCATAAAAGAGTATAATAACACATTAAAATCAAGGAATTATATGAAAAAGCTATTAATAAGAAACATGTGAGCAAATTCGACATATAAAACATATTAGGGTATAAATACTCATTACTCCACAAAATAACATATTAATGTGAACTAAAATCATATTTTGAGGAGAGAGAAACAATAAAGGTTAATACACTCATATATGAATTCAAATACACATTATTAATAATATATTTATCCAAAAAGCTCCAAATAAATATAATCTGCTATATTATCCCATTAATGACCAAATTACAACATTAACCCTAACTTATCCCTAATGTGGGTTATTTGTGCAAACACCCCTCAATTATCATAAAAGAGGGTAAATAGTGATTTCAACATCAAATTGTGCTCAAATTGCACAAGGTGTACAAAAATGATCCAAAAGGATGGGAAATTTGTGGAAAAGGTCCAAATGGACTAAAAGTCAAAGAAAAGCTCAAGAATGGGTAAATTGCAGGGAAGACCCTGAGATTCAGTATGTTACAAGCCCTCTCCCTTAGAGCTTGGTGGGCGAGTTAGAAGCTTGTGGCACTTTCTTTCATCTTCTTCCCTAGTAAGCCATGGTTTTCTAGCTTTCCTTCTCTTCTTCTTTCTTCTTCTCAGCCATGGACCTTGGAACCTTCTTTTCTCTCTTTTGCTTTCTTGACCATGGTCCTATCTTCCTTCTTGGAGGTCTGGTGGGGATTGTGCTAGGAGGATCTTCTTCTACCTTGAGCTTGGGAAGCTTGGAGCTTGACCTTGGAGCTTAAAGCTTGGTGGTTGTTCTTGAGGCGGGTTATATAACCCTAACCCTACTTTGTTATTATCACCTTTGTAATTGTTATCTTGCTAGTTGCTCTTAGCTTGTTTTTATTTGCATGCTTGTAGCTTTTCTTGGTGTCTTTTCGTTCTATTTTTGAGAATAAAACTATGTTAAGTTACTGCCGTGAAACGTTCCTTTCTTTACCTTGGTAGTATCATCATCTTGAGGTAGAAGATGACTAAACCGATATGAGTTTCTCTTTGCAAACCAATATGGTATGCTAGACTGATATTCTTACAACTCGACATGCCTTGTCTAGACCGATATGCTTCTTGTGATGTGGCTTGTCATGATCTTGTGATGCCTTGGGTGGGAAGAGTGTTGAGTCTCCATGCTTCTAGTTAAATGTGGAAGCCAACATGGGTAACCCTAATCCGATATGCATGTGTAACCCGACACACCTTGCTAACTGATACTACCAACCCTAATGGTTGATATCCTATCGAGGTCTATGTGGCCGATACACAATGGGGTACATAGGCCGATACCTAGTGAGTGGGTAGGCTGATACCCTAAGGGATGGTGAGGCCGATACCCTACTTGAGTGGGTAGGCTGATACCTAGTAGAGATGGTATAATCGATACACCTTATTCATGTACCTCTTGGCTGATATCCATTGTTGTGTCTTGGCCGACACACTCCCATTGAGGTGTTGTGCCCGATACAAGGTGATAATGAATCGATATCTTTTGTGATGAACCAATACTCATCTATGAGTTGGTAGGATGATACCCTACCTTGGTTGGTTGCCTGATATCTAGGGTAAACCAATACACTGTCTCAGTGTGGTGACCGATATCCTATCTCAGTGTGGTGGCCGATATCCTATCTTAGTATGGTGGCCGATACACTACTTTAGTGTGATGGCTGATACCCTAAACTAACTGATACTCCTTTGTGGTGTAGTGATGTATCTTGTTGATGCTAAGGTTACATGGTGTGACGTGATACTCTATGGTGATGGTTGAGACATACCATGTTGATGTTCTTGTTTCATGGTGATAGTGTGATATCTTATGGAGTAGTTGTACTTATGATGTGAAGGTTATGTTTCTAAACCACATGACATGTTTTATAATAATAATGAGAAACATGCTCCTATGTCTTATAACACATCTCATAATGATGAGGGAAAAGATGATCTAAAGATGGTTGATGATCCAACCTTGTAAACCCTAATTAGGTAAAGTGAAACCCTAATTGTTATGATGTGGAATGTATGATATATGACATGAGTTCTATGAGATGATGATGCTTTGCCTTCTTGTTATCAGTTTCAAGCCATGCAGGTGTTATTGATTGATATACATAGCCAGGTATGAGCTATGGTGATTATGATGGGATGGACATGTGGTCCTTGTGATGGACATTGGTCCTTGAGATGGACATATAAGTGATAACATGCATAAAGTGATGATGTGATTCAATATGTTCTGGTGATGAATCATACCCTGTTTATGTAGATCTTGTTTAGAGGTTGTACGTTGTAACTTTATTGATGCTTAAAGATGTTAAGTTGATCTAATAAATCAAGTGAAATTGAATAGTGTACTTACCCTATGCCATAGATCCATTCAGTGTCAGCATTTGCTGAATGGTGAAATGAGTTTAATTCAGAATGCATATTATTGAATATGCGGGGTGCAAGTTGGAATACCACCTTGTATCTTGAAAGGAAATGTATCACAAGATTCACTATAAGTCATACCTAGAATTGTATCATAGGAGTGACTGAAAGTCATACCTAGAATTGTATCACAGGATTGACGGTAAGTCATACCTGGAATTGTGTCACATGATTGACTGTAAGTAGGGATGAGCATCGGTCCAGAATTGGACCAGACCAGATCGGATCGAGGATCAACTTTCTATAAATTTATGGACCGTAGATCGGACCATTTGGAAGTAGGACCGGAATGGGACCAGGACCGGACCGTTCTAAGGTAGGACTGGACCAGACCGGACCGTTTGGACCGTAATCAACCTTTTTTACATTTTTTACAACTTGTTTAATTGTAAAAAGTTGATAATCTTAGTCACTTCTAACAATTATATAACATTAATAGCAAACATTTACATTACTAGTGCTTATACATGTACTTTATTTGTACTTGTTTTATAATATACCTACAAATATACATGTATTTTATATAAAAGTTGATATGCGGTCCGGTCCACAGTCAGACCAGTTTTGGACCGTATCAGACCAAAGACCGAACTCACTAAAATTTTTGGACTGCAGACTGTACCGAACTCATAATGGACTAGACCGAACCAGACCAAATTGAGCAGTCTGATCCGATTTTACGGTCTGGATCATTATTTGCTCACCCCTAACTGTAAGTCATACATGGAAGAGCACTGCTGCAAGCTGTAGCTCAATTTCTCTAGCATTGTGACATGTACCAAAGTGGGCTAAATATGCACAGCTAGACTAAATATCTCTGGAAGCACATTACTCATGATGTCACTGCATGTTTACTCATACTAACTGAGGAAGATGAGGTCATAGATTCTGACTCTTCCATTAGACCTTGTATGGTACTGACGCGACTATATATATATAGTGGTAGGTTGGATTTGAATGGTACGATCCAAATCCTTAGGGCATAATGAATACGTAATCAGCTGTGTAGTATAATTGTATAGGATCAAATATGAAAGCATTAGTTGAGGCTTTGCTTGATCTTCATACAATATTATTAATAGAAAATATACATGTTCTTCATATTCCTTTTAAATTATTAAGATATTTCACAATTCATAAGTAATTGTTCTTCCTGTTGTTTATATTGCTGCTCGGTTTATTTTATCTATGATAATAATAGAGTTGGCGAAGAGTTATATCTCTCGCTGGGACTGTGTGTCTCACCCCATTCGTTAATAACCTTTTTAGGTGGTCAAGCACGAGAAGGTAGAGATAGTGCAGAGGAGGTTGAGCACCATCCAGAGGAGCAGTAGCTGATAAGGTTGGAAGTGTCATTGGTTGTCTTTGTTGATAGAGTCCTAAAGTCATCCCTGTACACTCGGGTCCTTGGGAGCATTTTGTAAATGTTTCACGAATGTGTTTTCCTTATGTGCCTTTGTATATCAGATGCGATGATATCATGTATATACGTTCTCGAATAATGCCCTCGTTATAGGTTGAAAACATGTTTTGTGAATGATTTGAGGCATAAAAGTACTCATGTGTAAAGGTTCTTGCTATATGGTGGTTTTATACAAAAAGTTTTAAATTTTTTAGTGTTTTTTGTTAATAAGTTGTTAATCTCTTTTTTGCATTTTGTTTTGAGTAATCTCATTTCACTGTGGCGCGGGGCGTCACGACAAATACTATCATAATTCAATGTGAATGAACAATATCTGAATTCAGATAAATATATGTTTCAAATCTAAAGTCATAAATTTATTGTTAATAAATACATTTACATAGAAAATATTGATATTACTAAGTAAAATATATGTATTTTCATATTTTTATACATATACGATATATATTTAATATATATATATATATATATATATATATATATATATATATATATATATATATATATATATATATATATATATATATATGTCAGATTCAGATTTTTAGAGCGGATATAGCCATATCTGATATCTTATCCAAAATATTTGGATATGAGATTTGATATCCTAGATCAAATCTGGATTATGCGGATGTCAGATTTTTTTTAAAATTTCAGACTCGAATATGGATCGAATGTGCGGATTCTGGATATCCATTTACAAGCCTACTTTCTAGCATCAGGTAGTCCTATTGTTTTTGTCTTTTGATCCACTTGAACCTCACGTGCAATTGTGGTGTCTTTCATTTACTCTGGATTTAAGGTTGGCGCTAATTCAATAACATCTTTTCTTGACTGGTTTCTATCCCAACCATGGTGGAAACTGTTGTGTGAGGTCTCTGCACCTCGAGGCCATGTGTCCGAGTCCTTTGGTACTGTCTTGATCTCGCAGATTACTGGAATTCCTTTTGGTATGCTTTGGTGGGGGTAGCTCAGTTTTGGGTCCCTTGATGGAGAACTCGTGAAGCTCCATGTTTTTTATCACCTAGAAGCTAGGAGGAAAAGATGATCGCCAACCATTTTACTATTATGGCCCAATTTGATTTGGTTTTTGTCACGTTGATCATGGGCTAAATCGCCTTTTCACAACAAGATTTTTAGATCGTGCTGATCTATGCACAGTCTGGACCAGAATGCAATTTCTGATAGGTCCACCTCAGAAAGATCCCTCACTTGTGAATATTGTCTACTTCTGTGTATTTTCTTCTATTTCTAATTGTTCAAGAATTGTAAATTCACATTAAATAATTCAAGATCATAAAAAGATATTTTGGAATTAAAATTTTTAAATCTACCTAATGGTACCAGTTTCATCGCCTATGTCCAATATTATTAGTATATACTATTTATATATTTATCTGGTTGACTAGGTCTTCTAAAAATCCTTATCTATTTTTTTATAACTCAGAAAAATAAAGGGAAAATATGATATGAACTCAGAAAAATATAATCTATAAGATGGCATGAAAGACTGAATTTTATGGTTTATGTAATTAATGTGAACCTAATTATAATTTCACATACGCCTTTAATAGGTTGCTTTTGGACTAGGAAATAATTAATGTTTTGACTTTGGACACATGTAGACTTGATTTGAGGTATGTTACTTTCCCTATTATTTGTTGAGCAATTATCTGTATTCACTCACTCTCTATCTTAGTCCTTGGACACAATACCCTAAACACTTTTCTCTATCTCCTCTGAGTGGTTGACTCATTTGAGTTAAATGATATGAATCTTTTACTGGATATTCTTATTGTCTCTAAATTGTAATTTATTTCATGATGAAACCTTAATTGTGAATATGAACTTTTTTACCCACTTATATGGTGTATTTTATATAATGTCTATTTATGTGATGGAAAGCTCATTAATTCTATTTATACGACTGAACTTTCATTTGCCTCTACATTTTGCATGCTTTGTGATTCAGTAGCCCTAGAATAATGTAATGATTTGGTTTTTCTGCATTTTATTTCCTGTCAAGTGCGCTTTTCCACTCGTATCATATATATGGGCACACCTTTCCACCCAAGGTGCGCCTTTCCACAAGATGTTATGTTTTTGGGAGTCTGGAAGCGTGTCATTCTCTATCATGTTATGGGTTATGTGCCCTAACCGCCACTGACTTTGTATTTCATTAGTGCTATACTTATCTCACGTGCATGCATGTTGATTATTATTGTGATGGGTTTTTGCCCTAAATTCTTTACATGTGCTTTTTTGGCACCTATTATGTTCCGTCAATAAAAATGTCTTTATTGATTATCATCTTTTTGAAGTTCATATTCTCTTGATATCCACTTCTATGATACTTTTCCTCTTCTATGGGAATCCTTGTTATATTTGATGTCCTATTTCCCTTAAATTGCTCACTTCATAATTTTACACACATACCGACTTTTATGTTGATAACATCCACTTTGTCTTCTCATGTGGAGTATGCTTCCAACCCCTAGGTTAGGACATGAAGGATGTGATGGCTCACTCCACAAACCATGACATAACTCAAAACTAATAGTGGAAAAAAACTTATAACAAATAGATAACAAGAAAAAAATATGAGAAATTAAAACCATTTTCATTAAAATCCAAAACAACAAAAACCTTTACATATGAGTCCTTTCATGTCACAAGATACTTACCATGTATGCCATCAATCTATTACAGAAGATCTATCCCAAACATATATATACATATCCACTGTATCCATACATGAAAAGGACACACAAGCCAAAGCATATGTCGAAACACACCTACAAAACACACCCAAAAACCATCCCAAAGAACTGAGTGTATAGGGACGACTCTAGGACTCTAACAACAGAAAGGGCTACCTGTAACACTTTCATCCTTGTTAGCTACTATCCTTCTTACTGCTGCTCAACCTCTGTTGTATGATCTCTACCTCCTCATACACGTCCACCTAAAATGATGTGGGAAACCCACATGGTGATATTCTAAATCTCATCTGGAGATATAACTCTCCACAGATATAATCTCCACCAACACTATTATTAGCACAAGTAAGATGATTAAAGAATAACAGTAAACCTACAACCATGATAAGCATGTAATCATTACTAACAGAATAAACAGTTGCCATTAGATTATATCATCATAAAAGGAATATGAAGAACATGTACATTCACTACTAGCAATCACTACTACAGAAATGGCTTATAACGTCACATTTACAGGCGTCGGTTGTATATAAGAAATCGACGCCTAAACCATACAACGTCGATTGAATACACAAACTAACATCTATCTGTGAAGAGTGGCCAGACATGGGTATCACTTTTTATTTAGCGTCAGTTCCTCAATAAGCAACCGACGCCTAAAATCGACTGCCAAATCCAAATTTTCCAGTGAAAAAATTACCTTAAAAATTTAACATACGACGTCAATTTTTAGCTAATCAACCGACGACTAATGGTTTTTCGTGAGACAGAAATTGGGCCCATTGTTATCGTAAGTTTTCTTGCAATAACTGACGTCGATGTATTTTCGCACGCTGTCCCCACGAAAAATTTCACCCCCCCTTTGATGTCAATTTTTTACGACAGCCGACGCTGATTGTTTTAAGTGTCAGCTGTTTTGAATAACCGACGTCTATTGTTAACTTAATACACCCGCGTGAGCCATGCTCTTCACCCTTTCTCTGTTTCATCGACTCCGTGCTTAGGTCTGGTAATTTTTTCCCTGCTCTGGCCGCCGCTCACTGCTCCTCTGCTCGCTGCCGCCACCGCCGTTCATTGCTCCAGCCACCACCGTTTGTTGCTCTGGCCACCACCGTTCGTTGCTCCGACACCTTCTCCTCTGCTCGCCACCGCCTACTTCTGCTCGCCTTCTCCTACTTACCGCCGGTTTCCTGCTTGCTGCTCCTGGTCGCCACCGCCACCACGAAGGTACTGTTCTTCCTCCTCTTCTTCCTCCACCGACAACCATTGGCTGGCCCCCTACCCTCAGGGTGCGGGCAATGGGTGAGGGATGCTAACATTGGATCTTAGACCAATGGTAATTTTTATACAAATCAGTAATTTTTATACATGTTTGAGTACATTAGGGTTCTAATCTACCCTTTTGTCCTATATTTGATGCTGATTATGCATATATGCTGAGTTTGGGACGTTAGTGATGGACTTTGTCCTAAGTTGTTATTTTTTAATCTAATATGAACTCTAGTCTCATCTATCCATGTTGCATGTAGTTTATAACATTGCATTGTGAATTATTGCATGCATGTTTAAAACCATTGAATTCTTGATTTATTATTTAATAATTCTCTATAGATTAGGTACTTATCATGTCTATTAAAATCCTATAGTAGATACATATGTATATGAAATTAGAGCATCAATAAATCATAAATGAAACCTAGATGTGACATTAGAATGACATTCTCTAGGGTGATGGGTTCATGATATATAAGTAATGAGACCTCAATTCAATGGGGAACTTTGTCCTTGTGATTTACATACTCTAACAAGATATTGAATGTGTTTGACCCTTGATATAATATCCAAGTTGTGAGTGATGCAATGTAAGTGAGCAAATACATGTAGTGGTGGTGAAATCTTATGTCTACGTTCTTTTATAATTCTTTTATCTTATTTTTAATTTTTGCTTTTATTTTATTTACTTCCTTACATAACTTAGTTATATAAAAAGATAGTCAACTCGATCCAACCTTGTTAATCACTTTTTCTTAATTGGACTAAAATACAAATTGGCCTTAGAAAAAATGTCCTTAGGTTCGATCCTAAAAATTTAATGTGATCAGATCCGCCTACTTATGAGTGGTGTTATATTTTTTTGGCCTAGAAACCCATCCAAGATTTACTCATTAGGAGTAAATTTTGGATAGTCCCCAGTTTGGGACTGTTCTTAAACACCTAATCTCACTTAGGATGTAAGTGTATAATGTGTATTTGGTTTTCAAGAAAATTTCGGTAGCACTTCCCTATTTGTTCTCTAAGTACATATGTACTTGGAGAACAACGGGGAAATGCTGTCAAAATTTACTTGAAAACCCAATACACATTAAATACTTACTAGTGAGATTAGGTGTTTAAGAATGGGATAAGTGGTACACATTTATTATATATAAGACCTTAAACCTTTTAACCATAAACCCTAATCTTTTAACCCTAGACCCTAATCTTCTTCTAATATATACTTGTTTTCTCTTTGATCATAGAATGGATAGATCATAGATGTCCATTCCAAATCACTACACCCCAGAGTTTATTTCTAGTCTTGATCAGTTTATTAGATTTGCCGAGGAACATAGGAAACAACCTGGAGATAGGTTCTACTATCCATGTAGGCATTGCGGTAACAACTTGAAAGTCAACACTGGTGACGAAATCAAAAGTATGTCATGTACAACGGGATTGTACAAGGTTATACAGAATGGCACTAGCATGGAGAGATTTCAAACCTAAAATCAGTGGATGTCGATAGCAGTACTTGTGTGGAAGAAGTAATTGCCTCTGATGACGTAGATGTGAACGAACCAGTTCCAGTAGACATCGTTGATGCGATGCTGGATAGTTGTGGGGTAGAGCACACTGATCCACCTCCCATGTTTAGAAACATTGTGCATGATGATGAGATACCGTTATACACAGGTTGTAAGTTGGTGAAGCTTAGTGCTGTGTTGAGATTGTATAAGCTGAAAGCTAACAATAGATGGAGCGACAAAAGCTTCACGCCATTGTTGTCTTTG
Source organism: Alisma plantago-aquatica (assembly GCA_963693085.1). Lineage (NCBI taxonomy): Eukaryota > Viridiplantae > Streptophyta > Magnoliopsida > Alismatales > Alismataceae > Alisma > Alisma plantago-aquatica. The sequence continues at coordinate 859,753,967 of OY856409.1, read as the reverse complement.
TTGAAAGAAATTCTTCCTAAAGGAAATGAGCTGCCAATCTCAACATATCAGTTAAATAAATTGTTGTGCCCAATGGGAATGGAGGCCAAGAAGATACACGCATGCCTGAATGATTGTGTATTATTTCAAAAGGACTATGTGGATTTGAAAAATTATCCCAAATGTGGTGCGTCAAGGTATAAATCGACGACTTCGGGGGAGTTCAAAACTGGTTTCCTGCCAAGGCTACCTATAATACCACAATTTCAACGCTTGTTTGTCAATCCGATAGATGCAAAGAATTTGAGGTGGCATGTAGATGTTAAAAAAAATAATTATGGGATCCTACGACATGCGTCTGATTCCCCACAGTGGAAGAAGATGATTTATTGTACCCTGAATTTGATGAAGAAGTCAGGAATCTAAGACTTGGGCTTTGTACAGATGGGATGAATCTGTATAGGACATTGAGCAGCCAACATAGTACTTGGCCAGTTATGCTTGTTATATATAATCTTCCTCCCTGGTTGTGTATGAAAAATAAGTACATTATGCTGTCGTTGTTGATATCGGGACCTAAACAACCTGGAAATGATATCAACATTTATCTTGAACCTCTGATTGATGACTTGAAGAAACTCTGGGGTGAAGGTGTGATGACCTATGATGCTTCACGAAGAGAGACATTTCGTTTGCATGCTATGCTGTTTTGCACTGTGAATGACTTTCCAATATATGGGAATTTGTCTAGATATAGTGTCAAAGGATCTAAAGTGTGTCTTATATGTGAAGAGAACACTGATTCAATATGACTAAAACACGACGGCAAGACTGTATATCTTGGTCATCGAAGGTTTCTTCCAAAATTCCATCTGTATCGTAGGTTGCATAAATCATTCAATGGACAGAATGAGGAACAGAGTGCACCTAAACCTATACCAGGGGAGGATGTTTATGAAAGAGTAAAATACTTTGTCAATGAAATTGGTAAGAGATCACAATGTACGATGGCCACACGAAGTGACAAATCTTTATTCAAGAAGAAGTCTATATTTTGGGATCTTCCTTATTGGAGTTCTTTGGCAATCAGGCATTGTATCAATGTCATGCACGTTGAGAAAAATATCTGTGATAGCGTCATCGGTACTCTGTTGAATATACCATGTAAGACTAAAGATAGGATAAAATCCAAAATGGACCTATGTGAAATGGGAATAAGGACAAAATTAATAGAAGTAGTTAGTAGCGATCAGAGAACATACTTACCTCCCGCTTGTTACACGTTGTCGAGAAAGGAGAAGAAAGCCTTTTGTGAATGCTTGGTAAATGTTAAGGTGCCACAGGGTTATTCATCCAACATCTGTACATTGATATCAATGAAAGATCTGAAGTTGATAGGTCTTAAATCTCATGATTGTCACACTCTAATGCAAAAAATATTTCCCATGGAAATTCGATCTATATTGCCAAAGCATGTAAGGTTTGCAATTACCAGACTTTGTTTCTTTTTCAATAGTCTGTGTAGCAAAGTTATTGACCCTGATACTCTCGATAAATTGCAAAGAGAATTGGTTGTTACCCTATGTCAGCTTGAGATGTATTTTCCTCCTTCGTTCTTTGATATCATGGCACATCTTGTTGTCCACTTGACTAGGGAAGTGAAAATATTGGGACAAGTTTTCTTGCATTGGATGTATCCCTTTGAATGATACATGAGCATTTTTAAAGGTGATGTTCAAAATCGTTATCGGCCTGAAGGGAGTATTATTGAGGGTTATGCAGTGAGAGAGGTTATGGATTTTTGTAATGACTTTCTGAGTGCTAATGACGCTCCTGTTAATGACAAGAATATTGAGGAGCATTTTGGCAAAGGAATTTTGGGATCACAGATGAAAGTAATCAGCCGTGAGGAGTTGGAAGAAAGTCACTTGTATATTTTACACAACATCGACGAAGTGAGTGTTTATATCAAGGAACATACTGAAAAACACTAAAGGGGGGGGTGGATATGGTTTTATGATGATTTTAAAATTAATTCAACCAAGCAACCACAATTGAAATTTGGAGAAGGAGACACGGCGTTTAGTGTGGTTCCACCCTTAGAAAAAACTAAGGGAGTCAGTCCACTACCCAATTGTTTCCAATTGGGATTTTAAAAGCACTTGTATTTTATTACCTCACAAGGATGTTACATAAGATAAAAATAGATTCACCCTTAGGATAGCCTTCACCTAGAAGTAGTCTCACCAACCTTGAAGCAGCCTTCCTTGAAGTAACTCCAAGCTCCCCCTTGAAGTAGCCTTCCTCTTAAAGTAGCTTCTCGTTGAGACAACCTTCTTGAAGTAATCCAAGTCTGCTGAGCAACCTTCACCATGGAAGAAGCTCCAACAACCTCCTTTCCGCTGCCTCCAACCTAGGAGTAGCAAAGGAGAACCAAATACAATAGAAGGAACAAGATTGGATGAAGGAAACAACGTTACCAATTGAGTACAACACTTTGATCCTATATCAAGTATTTGATCTCCTAAACAAAGTGGATGGACATGGATGTATAGTGGATAGGAGATATCAGCCTATAGGATACTAATGTAGAGCTCAAGAAAAACAGATTGCAAGTGTAGCTCAACTTGTTTGCTCACAATGATTGAATCTCAAGTGTAATTATGTATGCAAGTTGTGTAGTCAAGTGAGTTTAGGTGTCCTAAGGTATGTCCTATTTATAGGAATGACCTACTAGTACTTAGGGACGTTCTAGACACTTTCTAGGGGGTTCTTAGTGCTCAACTAGTCATTAGGTATCCACTACGTTTGTAACAGCTAGTTAATTAACTCTGAAAAGTGCAGATAGAAACGTTCTCGGTTGAGAAGTTTGTCGACTGAGTGCCTCTCGGTCGAGGAATTTGTCGATCGAGAGTAAGTCTGGTGTAAGTATATTGCAACGTTCAACTCAACTCCCAACTACTTTTTTAACTCAGTCTAACGACTAGGAGGGTCTGTTCTCAGTCAAGGAGTTTGTCGAATGAGAGTGTCTCGGTCAAAGTTTTTGTCGACCGAGAACATCCCTGATTCAATGTATTCATTTACTGAGTGTGTGTATCAATGTGCAATTGTGACACTATCTTGGGGGATGACCTATCTAAGTGTTGTGAGTGGATAGGGAAGATCTAAATGCTTCATTTACATGATATCTAAGTACTTATACATTATAAATTTGTACAAGTTTTTACATTGATTACAATCATGAAAATAAAGAAATTTTAGCAAATTGATCTTCCAAGTCTTCGCTATCCACCACCTTATAAGCTTGTCCCTGAAACACTCAAATAGCAAGTTAAAACCAAAAGAAAGAAATGTTTGTCATCATCAAAACAAAAGGATTATATATTAATGTCCAATTTAGCCAACAATCTCCCCCCTTTTGAAGATGACAAACATTTCCAAAATATAAGTCAAGGAAATATAAATCATATGAGTTTCATACCTGAAGTTTACCTTTTGTAGCCATTCTTTTATTTGCAAGTATGTGCTAGCAGAGAGATTATGAAACTCATTTTACTTTATATTATTGATTTAATATTATTTCTCCCCCTTTGTCATTTCAAAAAGATAACCAAGCTAAACATTAATTATGACTTTTATTTCTCCCCCTTAATTTGATAGTTTGATACTCAATGCAAACCACTTATTTTTATGTCGAATTTAGCCAAAATTTATTTCTCAGTCATTTGCAAACGATGTTAAGCCTTGAAATGATATGGGATCCTTTTAGATTCATGCCATATGTGTTTTGATTTCTCATCTATTTTATAAGGGATGTTAAGCCCTGAAAATGATATGAGATCCAGTTAGGCTCATGATGGATACATATATTGATTTCTCATCCATTTTACAAGGGATGTTAAGCCCTGAAAATGACATGAGAATCCTTTAAGCTCATGAATATATTTAATAGTTTCTCAACCATTTACAAGGGATGTTAAGCCCTGAAATGATATGAGATCCATTTAAGCTTATAGTAGAATCAATGAATGTATCTCTAACCAAATGCACATGATGTTAAGCCCTAATTTGTTTAGAGAATTCCATTAAGGACAAAATATGGATTACATTCATAAATATTGTAGACTCCTTTATTTTCATAACCAAGATTACTTTAAAGATACTAAGGTCATAACCAGTTTCAAATTTTCTTTATGATGTTTACAAAGTTTTGTGAACTCGTTCTTAATCTTATAGTCAAGATAGTTTTTGTGAGCTCCTCCTTAATCTTATAATCAAGATAATTTAAGGATTCTAAGGTCACAATAAGCATTAGATCATAATAAGTTAACCTTTTATGAGAACTATGCACCAAAATTTTGTTTTCAATATACTAAGATTAAGTGTAAGGAAATGATTTACAATTAAGCATTTTGTCAAGCTTATTTTAGGTCAACCTTGACTTCGATCTGGGCGCCCCTCGGTTGATTTTTCTTTCAACCAAGAGGCAATTTCTACAGATTTCCACTTTAAGCATTCACAATGATCCTCTTGATTGAATATTTGAAACATAGCTTACAGAGTATCATATAAAAAGTATTCATGTATAACAAGGATGATATCATTTTCCATAAGCTAAGCACAAGATAATCATTTAACTAATATGTCAAGATGCATTTGTGCCATAGATATTTACCTTAATGCAACAATGGCATTTTCAATTTTATAGCATCATCTATATATGCAATGAGATGAACTACTATAATCATCTTGATGATAAGAGAAATATTTATTCAATCCAACAAAATTAAATTCATAGGTTTCAATAAAGTTTTCTTAAGGCACATGGTTCATAAATTTTAAATTGACCAAGGAATATTTTAGGCAAACCATGTGAAAGATCATATTTAATCAAACTTTTGTGAGCTTGCAATAGTTGTAAAGATTCATAAAGTATGTCCAATTGCAGTAAGAATATATTTTTTTAATCAACATCATTAATCTTTGTAAGCAAAATTATTTGCAGTAATTGGGGTAAGAACATCATATACATTATCTCAGAGTTCTTTTCTTCAAAAGGTTTCCTTTAATTCTACTAATAATCCTAGTTAGGTATATTGATAGCAAACTAAATCAATCAATCAGGTTCAATAAGACTTCAGTCGGTCGAACTATTCTTCGATCGAATATACCTCGATCAAAGATTTTCTCGACTGAGTTTTCTGCTATTTTGATAGATTTTATCATATTTTTGCAGACTTAAAATAGTAACTTGCTCGGTCGACTACTTCTTGACCTACAATTTGTCGGTCGAATATTTTCTCGACCGAGTGTGTTTCTATTTTGTTTTCAGTAGTTATTTGAAAGAATATAAAAGTTAAAGCTCAATTTTGTTGAGATAAGCCATTTGAATATCAAAGTAATGTTTTAGGTCAAATCTCAACTAATCAAATTCAAATATCTAAGTTTTAGGAACCCAAACTAGATCATCATCCCTTTTCTTGTATGGGTATGAAAAAGAGTAATGTCCAAGAAGCAAGCAATAGTGACAACAAATAAAGTCAATCTCATTTCTCTTTCTAGAACTTGAGTTGTTCTTGGGTACATACATAATATTGGCCTTGGGTGCTTGTGTTCTTTTAGGTTTAGGTTGATAGGATTTTTCTTTTGGAACATATCCTAAACTTCTCCTTCCATTATAACTAGAAGAATTTTTCCAAATCTTATCAAGCACATCATTGTTTCTCAAGCTACTAATTTCTCTTTGTAATTGAGCAATCTCATCCATTTTCTTTTTGATATCTAACTTTTCTTGATCTAGATCAGATGATAAAGTAACTCTTTCTTTAACAATAGCATCATAATCTAGAAGAGTACACAAGATAGGTTGTGATTGAAGATCATTCAATTTTGCAAGCAATTTAACCTTTTCTTGACAAAGCAAATTATGATTTTTCTCAAGAGTAAGCAGCTTTGTATTGCAATAATTAATAAATGATTTCAAGGAAGAATTTTCAGAAATAATACTTTCCTTTTCAAAAGCAAGATCATCTAATTGTGCATACAAATCCTTATTAGTTTTAGTAACTCTTTTTAGTTTCTTTTTACAATCAATGTATTTATCATGAAATTCACCAATGCTAGCAACTAACTCTTCTTTTGATAAATAAAAAAGGCTTACCTCATCTTCTTCTTCATTTGTTGTAGTAATAAAGCACTCTACTTCTTCTTTTCCATCTTCACTATTATCATTGGAATCATCCCATGCAGCTTTATATGCTCTTTCTTTCTTCTTGTGAGATGATTTCTTCCCCTTCTTAAGTTTGGGACAATCACCTTTTAAGTGTCCCTTTTTGCCACATTCAAAGCACCTGGAGGAAGAAACACTAGGAATTTTGTTAGTTTTAAAACTTCTATACATCTTACCATTTACAATGAGTGTTTCTTCTTCACTATCTTCTTCGCTTGTGTCATGACTATTCTTGGTTGATGCTTTGAATGCAATGTCCTTTCTTTTCTCCTTTTTGTGTTCAGCCGCCAATCTTTCTTCTTCTTCAAGGGTAGCTTCATGAGCCTCCAAGTTGCCAATGAGTTGTTCCATCTTTAATGTAGTGAGATCATTGGCTTCTTCAATGGTCGTCACCTTTGGTTTGTACTTTGGAGGCAAGCACCTAAGAATCTTTGATACTTGATCCTCTTCACTAATGGCTTTACCTAATGCATTCAAACAATTAACAATAGAAGAAAATTTTGCATACATTTCACTAATAGACTCATATGGTTCCATACGAAACTATTCAAACTTTTGTTTAAGCATACCAATTTTAGAATTCTTTACTTGAACAGTTCCTTCATAAGTAATAGAGAGTCTATGCCATATTTCATATGCAGTTTCACAATTTGATATTCTATTGAACTCACCTACATAGATTGAACAATAAAGGATACTTACAGCTTTTGCATTGAATTGGGCTAGCTTTACCGTATTAGCATCCCATGTAGCATACTCTGTTTGAGGAAGAGTGTAGGTATTTGAGACCATTCTCCATAGATCTTGACTTATCCCTTGAAAGTAGAATTGCATCCTCCTCTTCCAATAGGTGTAGTTGGTGCCATCAAATGGTGGAGGTCGAGCCACAAGTGTTCCTTCCAAGTTGAGCTCGTTTAGTACCCCATCACCCATTTTCTTCAAGACTCGATTAGAGCTCCTTGAAGCCTGCTCTGATACCAATTGAAAAACACTAGAGGGGGGATGAATTGGGTTTTATGATGATTTTAAAATTAATTCAACCAAGCAACCACAATTGAAATTTGGAGAAGGAGACACATCGTTTAGAGTGGTTCCACCCTTAGCAAAAACTAAGGGAGTCAGTCCACTACCCAATTGTTTCCAATTGGGATTTTGAAAGCACTTGTATTTTATTACCTCACAAGGATGTTACATAAGATACAAATACCTTCACCCTTCAGATAGCCTTCACCTAGAAGTAGTCTCACCAACCTTGAAGTGGCCTTTCTTGAAGTAACTCCAAGCTCCCCCTTGAAATAGCCTTCCTCTTTAAGTAGCTTCCCATTGAGACAACCTTCTTGAAGTAATCCTAAGTCTGCCGAGATACCTTCACCACCAAAGAATCTCCAACAACCTCCTTTCCGCAGCCTCCAACCTAGGAGTAGCAAAAGAGAACCAAATACAATAGAAGGAACAAGATTGGAAGAAGGAAACAACGTTACAAATTGAGTACAGTGCTTTGATCCTATATCAAGCGTTTGATCTCCTAAACAAAGTGGATGGACATGGATGTATAGTGGATAGGAGATATCAACCTATAGGACACTAATGTAGAGCTCAAGAAAAATAGATTGCAAGTGTAGCTCAACTTGTTTGCTCACAAGGATTGAATCTCAAGTGTAATTGTGTATGCAAGTTGTGTACTCAAATGAGTTTAGGTGTCCTAAGGCATGCACTATTTATAGGAATGGCCTACTAGTACTTAGGGAAATTCTAGAAACTTTCTAGGGGGTTCTTAGTGCTCAACTAGCCGTTAGGTATCCACTAATTATGTTTGTAACGACTAGTTAATTAACTCTGAAAAGTGCAGACAGAAACCTTCTCGGTCGAGAAGTTTTTTGACCGAGTGCCTCTCGGTCGAGGAATTTATCGACCTAGAGTAAGTCTGGAGTAAGTATATTGCAACGTTCAAATCAACTCCCAACTACTTTTCTAACTCACTCTAACGGCTAGGAGGCTATGTTCTCGATCGAGGAGTTTGTTGATCGAGAACATCCCTGATTCAATATATTCATTTACTGAGTGTGTATTTCAATGTGCAATTGTGACACTATCTTGAGGGATGACCTATCTAAGTATTGTGAGTGGATAGGGAAGATCTAAATGCTTGATTTACATGATATCTAAGTACTTGTCCATTATAAATTTGTACAAGTTTTTACATTGATTACAATCATGAAAATAAAGCAATTTTAACAAATAGATCTTCCAAGTCTTCGCTATCCACCACCTTATAAGCTTGTCCCAGAAACACTCAAATAGAAAGTTAAAACCACAAGAAAGAAATGTTTTTCATCAACAAAGCAAAGGGATTATATATTAATGTCCAATTTAGCCAACAATCTCCCCCTTTTTGAAGATAATAAACATTTCCAAAATATAAATAAAGGAGATATAATTCATATGAGTTTCATACCTGAAGTTTATCTTTTGCTTCCATTCTTTTATTTGCAAGTATGTGCTAGCAGAGAGATTATGAAACTCATTTTACTTTATATTATTGATTTTATATTATTTCTCCCCCTTTGTCATTTCAAAAAGTTAACCAAGCTAAACATTAATTATGACTTTTATTTCTCCCCCTTAATTTGATAATTTGATACTCAATGCAAACCACTTATTTTTATGTCGAATTTAGCCACAATTTATTTCTCAATCATTTGCAAAGGATGGTAAGCCTTGAAATGATATGAGATCGTTTTAGATTCATGGCATATGCGTTTTGATTTCTCATCCATTTTACAAGGGATGTTAAGCCCTGAAAATGATATGAGATCCATTTAGGCTCATGATGGATACAGATAATGATTTCTCATCCATTTTATAGGGGATGTTAAGCCCTGAAAATGACATGCACTAGTACAGAAACAACGTTCAACGTCACTTTTAGAGGCGTCGGTTTTTTAGTAAAACTGACACTACTCACATTAAACGTCGGTTAATAAGGACATCCGACGTCTATATTTGAAGACCAGCCAGACACGAGTATCTCTTTTCATTCAGTGTCGGTTGAAGAAAAAACCGACGCCTAAAGTAGCCCGCAAAATCCAATTTTTTTGAGCAAAAAAAAACTGCGCCAAAGTATCAGATACAACATCGGTGTTTTAGCTAATAACCGACGCTGAATGAAGATAAAATTTGCGCCAAAAGTTCTAATATAGGCGTCGGTTGTCTTATAATAACTGACGTTATAAGTGTGTGCGCGCCGTCCCCGCCAAAATTTTTTACACCCCTATTGCGTCGGTTTTTTATGGAAACCGACACTGTTAGGCTGTAGCGTCGGTCATTTAAACAACCGACGCTTATGTTTAACTTAACAGCACCAGCGCGAGCGACTCTTCCCCTTTCTCTGTTTCATTCCCGATTCTTCAGTTAGGTCCGACGATTTCTTGCTCGTCGCCGCTTGTTGCTTCTCTTCTCACTATCGCTCAGTGCTGCCGCTGGTCGTTGCTCCTCTCCTCTCATCGCCGCCGCCCCCGCCGGTAGCTGCTTCGGTGCTCTCCTCGCCGCCGCCAGCTTCCTGCTAGGTCTCTGCTCCGCCAGCTTCCTGCAAGGTAACCCTTCGATCATCCACCTTTTCTCCTCTGCCGCTTGCTTTCTCTGCCGCCGCCAACATGGACCTCACCAAGGCGGCGCCTAAGCAGGTGCCAGGGCACGCCTAGGGTCCCAAGCCCAGGTGCCCTACCTAGCTAGGCCTCTGGGCGAATGCTTGGGCGGCGCCAGGGCACGCCTAGGCTGCTGCTGGGGTTTGGATTCATCTATTGGATTGAACCCTAGATCAACCTATACAAAGGATGCCCAAAACATGCACTGATTTCACCAAGTCACCCCAAAAGCCATTGAAAAATATTCTGATTGTGTTTATTTATGTACTGATTTCACCAAGCTAGTGGATTTTTTTAAAGTTATTTACTGATTGTGTTTATTTAATTATTTACTGATTTTTTATGATTTATTCATCTACTTATTTGTATTTTTCATCTACTTATTTGTATTTTTTTGTCTACTATTTTTTATTTAGTTATCTACTCATTTGAATTTATGTGTGTAATGCCTTTGAAATTATATAATCATCTAGTAATGTAACTTTATCACAGGCTCATTATGAACCATTAGATCTAGATCTTAGGGTATCTCTACTGTCCTAACTATGAAATTGGTAACTTGTTTCCTTTTTGAGTATATTGACATGTTAATCACCTAACTTGAAGAACTAGGATATGAATGATGAAACTAGGATTGTAGGTATAAGAATGACAGCACATGTATTTGTTGGCCTAGAAACCCGTCCAAGATTTACTCATTAGGAGTAAATCTTGGATAATCCTCGGTTTGGGACTGTTCTTGAACACCTAATCTCACTTAGGATTTAAGTGTATAATGTGTATTGGGTTTTTGAGAAAATTTTGGTAGCATTTCCCCATTTGTTCTCTAAGTACATATGTACTTAGAGAACAATAGGGAAATGCTGCCGAAATTTTCTCGAAAACCCAATACACATTATACACTTACTAGTGAGATTAGGTATTTAAGAATGGGATAGGTGGTACACATTTATTATATATAAGAATGACAACACATGTATTTGTTGGCCTAGAAACCCATCCAAGATTTACTCATTAGGAGTAAATCTTGAATAGTCCCCGGTTTGAGACTGTTCTTGAACACCTAATCTCACTTAGGATGTAAGTGTATAATGTGTATTGGGTTTTTGAGAAAAGTTTGGTAGCATTTCCTCATTTGTTCTCTAAGTACATATGTACTTAGAGAACAACAGGGAAATGCTGTCGAAATTTTCTCGAAAACCCAATACACATTATACACTTACTAGTGAGATTAGGTGTTCAAGAATGGGATAGGTGGTACACATTTATTATATATAAGAATGACAACACATGTATTTGTTGGCCTAGAAACCCATCCAAGATTTACTCATTAGGAGTAAATCTTGGATAGTCCCCGGTTTGGGACTGTTCTTGAACACCTAATCTCACTTAGGATGTAAGTGTATAATGTGTATTGGGTTTTTGAGAAAATTTTGGTAGAATTTCCCTGTTTGTTCTCTAACTCTAAGTACATATGTACTTAGAGAACATCAGGGAAATGCTGCCAAAATTTTCTCGAAAACCCAATACACATTATACACTTACTAGTGAGATTAGGTGTTCAAGAATGAGATAGGCGGTACACATTTATTATATATAAGAATGACAACACATGTATTTGTTGGCCTAAAGTTTTAACCATGTAAAAACTCTAATCTGTTAACCCTAGACCTTAATCTTGTTGTAATATATACTTGTTTTCTCTTTGATCATAGAATGGATAGATCATGGATGTCCATTTGCAATCGCTGCACCCCAGAGTTTATTTCTGGTCTTGACCAGTTTATTAGATTTACCGAGGAACATAGGAAACAACTTGGAGATAGGTTCTACTGTCCATGTAGGCATTGCGGTAACAACTTGAAAGTCAGCACTGGTGACGAAATCAAAAGTCATGTCATGTGCAACGGGATTGTACAAGGCTATACAGAATGGCACTGGCATGGAGTGATTTCAAACCCGAAACCAGTGGATGTCGATAGCAGTGCTTGTGTGGAAGAAGAAATTGCCTACGATGACGTAGATGTGAATGAACCAGTTCCAGTAGACATCGTTGATGCGATGCTGGATAGTTGTGGGGTAGAGCACACCGATCCACCTCCCATTTTTAGAAACATTGTGCATGATGTCGAGATATCGTTATACATAGGTTGTACTAAGTTTACGAAGCTTAGCGCCGTGTTGAGATTGTATAAGCTGAAAGCTAACAATAGATGGAGCGACAAAAGCTTCACGTCATTGTTGTCTTTGTTGAAAGAAATGCTTCCTGAAGGAAATGAGCTGCCAATCTCAACATACCAGGTAAAGAAATTGTTGTGCCCAATGGGAATGGATGCCAAGAAGATACACGCATTCCTGAATGATTGTGTATTATTTCAAATGGACTATGTGGATTTGAAAGATTGTCCAAAATGTCGTGCGTCATGGTATAAATTGACGACTTCGGGGGAGTCCAAAACTGGTTCTCCTTCCAAGGTGATGTGGTATCTACCTATAATATCACGGTTTCAACGCTTGTTTGCCAATCCGATAGATGCGAAGAATTTGAGGTGGCATGCAGATGTTTAGAAAAATAATGATGGGATCCTACGACATGCGTCTGATTCCCCACAGTGGAAGAAGATTGATCTATTGTACCCTAAATTTGGTGAAGAAGTCAGGAATCTAAGACTTGGGCTTTGCACAGATGGGATGAATCTGTACGGGATATTGAGCAGCCAACATAGCACTTGGCCAGTCATGCTTGTTATATACAATCTTCCTCCCTGGCTGTGTATGAAAAATAAGTACGTAATGCTGTCGTTGTTGATATCAGGCCCTAAACAACCTGGAAATGACATCGATGTTTATCTTGAACCTCTGATTGACGACTTAAAGAAACTCTGGGGTGAAGGTGTGATGACCTATGATGCTTCACGAAGAGAGACATTTCATTTGCATGCTATGTTGTTTTGCACTATTAATGACTTTCCAGCATATGGGAATTTGTCTGGATATAGTGTCAAAGGAGCTAAAACGTGTCCTATATGTGAAGAGAACATTGATTCAACAAGATTAAAACATGGCGGTAAGACTGTATATCTCAGTCATCGAAGGTTTATTACAAAATTTCATCCGTATCGTAGGAAGCGCAAAGCATTCAATGGATTGAATGAGGAACGGAGTGCACCTAAACCTATACCAGGGGAGGTTGTTTATGAAAGAGTAAAAGACTTTGTCAATGAATTTGGTAAGAGATCACAATGTACTATGGCCACACGGAGTGACAAATCTTTATTCAAGAAGAAGTCAATATTTTGGGATCTTCCTTATTGGAGTTCTTTGACAGTCAGACATTGTATCGATGTCATGCACGTTGAGAAAAATGTCTGTGATAGTGTCATTGGTACTTTGTTGAATACACCAGGTAAGACTAAAGATGGGATAAAATCCAAACTGGACCTACGTGAAATGGGAATAAGGTCAGAATTAATAGAATTTCGTGAAATGGGAAATCGGAGAACATACTTACCTCCCGCTTGTTACACATTGTCTAGAAAGGAGAAGAAAGCTTTTTGTGAATGTTTGGTAAATGTTAAGGTGCCACAGGGTTACTCATCCAACATCCGTAGATTGGTATCAATGAAAGATCTGAAGTTGATATGTCTTAAATCTCATGATTGTCACACTCTAATGCAACAAATATTGCCTGTGGCAATTAGATCTATATTGCCGAAGCATGTAAGGTTTGCAATCACCAGACTTTGTTTCTTTTTCAACAGTCTGTGTAGAAAAGTTATTGACCCTGATACTCTCGATAAAGTGCAAAGAGAAGTGGTTGTTACCCTATGTCATCTTGAGATGTATTTTCCTCCGTCGTTCTTTGATATCATGGTACATCTTGTTGTCCACTTGACTAGGGAAGTGAAAATGTTGGGACCAATTTTCTTGCATTGGATGTATCCCTTTGAACGATACATTATCATTTTTAAAAGTGATGTTCGAAACCGTTATCGGCCTGAAGGGAGTATTATCGAGGGTTATGTGGCGAGAGAGGTTATGGAATTTTTCAATGACTTTCTCAGTGGTAATGACACTCCTGATAATGACAAGAATATTGACGAGCAATTTGGCAAAGGAATTTTGGGATCACGTGTGAAAGTAATCAGCCGTGAGTAGTTGGAAAAAGGTCACTTGTATATTTTACACAACATGGATGAAGTAAATGTTTATATCGAGGAACAAACCAATTTCATCAAGAGACAATATCCTCGAGCCAATACAATGTGGCTTGCTAGAGAGCATAACAAGACATTTATTAAGTGGTTTGAAAATAAAGTCTTACATCAACTATCTCAAACACCAGATGATATTACTGAAACTATCAAATGCCTCACCTTTAAACCAAAATTGACTGTTATGTCTTATGAAGGGTATGACATTAATGGATTCACATATTACACAAAGCGCCAAGATGATAAGAGTGTCGTCCAAAACAGTGGGGTCACCCTTCAAGCATCGACTATGTTTTTTGCAAGTGCAAAGGATAAGAGTCCACATGAAGCTAAAATGTCATATTACGATGTCATTGAAGACATATGGTAGTTTGACTACATAGATTTCAGAATTCCTCTCTTCAAATGTAATTGGGTTGATAACACCAAAGGAGTTATAGTGGATGAATTGGGTTTCACTTTAGTGAACTTTGAAAAGATTGGTGAGAAGGGTGAACCATTCATATTGGCATCACATGCGAAACAAGTATTTTATATCGATGATCCAGCAAATGATAAATGGTCGGTTGTTCTTCATGGTAAAAGACAGTTCATTGAAGATCCTATAGATGAAGAACAATACTATGATAAGTATGATGACTCCAGTCCATTCTCAGTTGGGTTGCCAACACCAGCAAATATTGAAGCTAATGATGACTTGTATGTGCGCGGAGATCACAATGAAGGATTGTTAATTGATAAAAAATCGCAATATTAGAGGCATGTTTATATTTTTTTATATGTTTTATTTTTCTGAATGTGAACTTTACAATGTGAATGTGAACTTTACAATGTGAATTTTACTTTGTGAATTACTTTATAATGTGAACTTTACAATGTGAATTACTTTACAATGTGAATGTGAACTTTACAATGTGAGCTTTACAATGTGAACTTTACATTGTGAACGTGAACTTTACAATGTGAATTTTACAATGTGAATTACTTTATAATGTGAACTTTACAATGTGAATGTGAACTTTACAATGTGAGCTTTACAATTTGAATTACTTTACAATGTGAACTTTACAATGTGAATGTGAATTTTCAGATGGCTGAGCATTCTCCTGATGACCGTGCTGATGATTACCTTGAGGGTGAGGACATCAATGCGCCGCCTCACAATGTAAGTTTTAAAAATATATCATATATTTATATCTATATGTCCATTTATAGTTATATCTTGTAAATGTGTTTATTTTGTCAAATTTTAGGTTGATGATGCACATGTACCATCTGAAGCACTTGAGGCACTTGATCAGCAACACCAAAAAGTTGACAAGAGAAGGGGCATCACTATTATGAAGAAGTTAATAGCGCAAAAGGGCAATGGACCCAAACTTGTTGTGGATTTTGATAATGCAGGAAATGCATCTGGTGTGAATCACAATTCATTTGTTTCATATCTTGGGTATTTTACTCTTAGCCATTACGGATGTAAGATAGATTCTTGGCATAAAGTTTCTAAGGAGAATAAAGACGTAATATGGAAGGATTTATGCGTGAGTTATTATTAATTTGCAATTCTATTTTGTAGATTACTAATTTTTTGGATACTAGTTAATAGCAATTCTATTTTGCAGAGTATATTTGAATTGGATGAAAAGCTGCATCGTAAATGCGTGATGCAACGCTGTGGGAGAGTCCTAAGGAACTATAGGACAAATCTCACCCAAGAATACATAAAAGAAGCTGACAAGAGGAAGAAGACAACCACTGAACAGTGGAACTTCCTGGACAAAGAAGAATGGGACGTGTTTGTTGCTTCAAGACAAACTGATGAATTCAAGGTATTAGGCGTCAGTCCCAATCTCATTAATATATGTTGTATTCACCTATTCAAGATTAACATTTACTGTTACTAACCAAATCATTAATGTGCATACTAACTAGGCCCTCAGTGAGGCACAAAGATCAAGGCGTGCACTGAATGTGCATGACCACACAATGGGTCCAAAGGGGTATGCAGGCATTCGCCAAAGACTACAGTCTGAGGCTACTGCTCAGTCTGCTGCTACTCAGGAGTCCTCCACTATAGGTAGCACACCTCTGCCTCGCCATGATGTCTGGATAGCTGGGAGACAAAATAAGAAGGGAGAAATAAGGAAGCCCGCAACTGCTGAGGCGGCTGCAAAAATGGTAAAATACAACTCTTACAGCAATCGTTCGAATATTGATTATTTGTAGTGTTTACTTAATTACAAATTTTTGTTTTGGCAATTAGCGGGAGATGCACGAGCTGAGGAAACAAGGCAAGTTCATCCCTGAGGGCACATGGGATGAATTGACAGTTGCTCTGGGTAACCCAGAGCATCTTGGACGTGTTAGGGCTGCAGGCGCTGGTGTGGGTATCAAAGCTTTTATTGGGCCATCCCTGCGCAAACATGTCCCAAAAGTGGGACTTTCACAAGAAGAGGTAACATATTTTTTTCTTGTAGATGTTACTGTAAAAGAGAATTCAATAATGAGAATTTGACGTTTCTTTTATCCATGTATAGGTAGATAAGCTATTTGATAGGAAACTCAAAGAAGCAATGAAAAAGTGGCAGGCATCTCAGACTGCCACTTACCAGACAGTACCTATGGTGTCTCCTACTGCAGGCTCTACTCCTACTGCAGAGGTTGGGAGTAATCCTGTAGACCCACCACCTAGCAAATCCGCTGTAAGTATTTTTATGACATAGAAACTAGTTTTTTAATTCAAGATGATATGTTTTCAAGATGATATGTATATATGAAATTGTAGTCATTTCAAAAAAAGATGATATGTATATATGTATATAACATTCTTTACACAAAAATTTGTAGGGGTTGAAGCCATGCCGTCTAAAAGTTAATGAATATGTCGTTGTAGAGGCGTCAGCTTACCCATCCCTACCAGGGGAAATGTTTCACGGGTCTCCATTACCAGCTGGTTGGATTCGTGTGAGCCCGGTACATATATTCCCCAAGTGGATGGATCTTCCATTGCCATATGCCCACCCAGATTGTGAAACGCTTGGTGAGGCAGAAGGTGGAGTGATATTGTGGCTAAAAGAGGATGTCATCTTTACTGAAACTGTATGGTAAATTTACATTACGTTAAATTGTTAGTGTGTGTATATGATGTCAGTTGATCTGAAATTATTATATATATATATACAGGTTAAAAAGAAGACACCCACAACATCTAGGCCTCCACTTCCACCTCCTACATTACCCAGTTGGGTTCCACAGGACCTACCTGTCCCGTTAGGTCCTAACTGTAGGGGTATGGCAATATGGTTAGGAGAACATGATATAAATTGCCCTATAACTATTTCTGTAGATTCAGATGTTGCAGGTCAATCATACGAAAGCAAACTATTTATACAAGATATTTTGGAGTTGTTTCGATATGATTGGCTAAATACATCTGTGATAGAGCTATGGATAAGGTGAGATCTTCTTTATACATCCATATACCTTGTGTAGGATCTGGTGATCTGGTTTCTTATTTATTAATGCATGCATAATTAATACATATTTTGCAGCTACTTAGACAAGATATGTGCAGATTTTGCATTCGAACATGTAGGGTTTTTGATTCCATCTTTGATTAGTCTAGTAGATAAAGACCCTCCGTTAGTTCAACAATACTGTTGTGAGGCTTTTACAATTTTTGCTCAAAATAAGAAGACGGTGATAATGGCTCCATTCAATGTAGAGTAAGTTTACTTTGCTTATTTTAATTTGGACTTAAGAAAATTACATTTTTATTGTGGATTTTGAGTTATTAATTTTTAACTTTTTAACCTCTAGTGGTATGCATTGGGAGTTACTGGTTATTGTCCCCGAGATGTTCACTGTCTATTATCTAGATCCTAAGGGGAGTAAATTGAATACAAAATATGGACACATAATGAAAATGACATTATTCTGGTGAGAAATATTTCATTTTCATATCCGTTAACATATGTTATTACATTACTATTTAATTATGCAATGTACTGTGTTACATTAACATGTAGGGGTTTTGATGAGTTCAAAAAGGCTGGAGGAAAGGTCCCCACAAAAAAGAACCAGCCAATAATTTGGAAAAACGTGAAAGTAAGTTCCCGACTACAATATATGTATATATTATTTATGTGAACAATGCTTAATTAGTTGTATTTTTTAATATTTTGTATGTTTGAATTTATAGTGTGCTACACAAGACAACGGATGTGCATGTGGATACTATGTGATGAGATTTATGCACATGATTATCAAATATGCCACAATGGACATCAATTGTATTGCTTATGTATTATATAGTCTCATTAGATAATATGAAATATATCATTCTTATTTATAGCTCATTAATTATATATATACATCATTCTCTTTATAGGTGTTTAAAACTGACCACACTACAGGAACGACCTTACCAGATGTACATGCTCCCTATACGACGGGAGAATTAAATGAAGTAAGAGAAGAATGGGCAACAACCATACAAGTAGTGGGGGTTTTAAGATATAATTGGGATGTTGATAGTGAATAATGACTAAAGAATGATATTTTGTAAATGAATTTCTGAATTATAATATATGTGTGAATGTTTCTACATGTCTGGATGTTTCTACATGTGTCTGAGTGAAAATGAATGAAACTGTTGGTTTCTATATGAATGTTTCTACATGTTTGAATGTGAAAATGAATGGAACTACAGATTGCTAGCTACATGAATGTTTCTAAATGTGTGAAAATCAAATGGAACTGCAGGTTGCATTGCTAAATGTGTGAATATTTTTGTTGTTAATTTTGCAGGTTTGTGGCATGTTGTTGGCTGATATCAATCGATGTCGTAAAACCTACAGTTCATAACTGAATTGTAGGTTTCTCATCCTGCGACCAGCCATACAGCAGGTCTGCAGACTGACAGAAAAAAACAAAAAATAGGCGTCGGTTATTTGTATAAAACTGACGCCACATCGTTACAGTGTCAGTTTCTAATAGTAATCGAAGTCTATTTCCTTAACACCACGACCGTGGCAGCGGACCAAAAATAGGCGTCAGTTATTTGTATAAAACCGATGCCACATCGTTACAGTGTCGGTTTCTAATAGTAATCGACGTCTATTTCCTTAACACCACGGTCGTGCTGGCCAGCACGGCCGTGGCAGCGGACCAGACACCACGGTCGTGCTGGCCAGCACGGCCGTGTTGGGAGTGCACGACCGTGGTAGCGGACCAGACACCACGGTCGTGCTGGCCAGCACGGCTGTGTTGGGAGTTATATGACGTCAGTTTCTTATCTAATAACCGACGTTGATAGTGCCCAAGATGGCACCCTTCTGTGGCACGAAGGTATATGGCATCGATTTCTTATCTAATAACCGACGCCTATAGTGCCCTGCTGGCGTGTTTTCGGTGGCGCGCGAAGGGTTTTGGCGTCGGTTTTTGAACCGTCGCGTAACGACTGGGCTTTTAGCATCGCCCACATAGGTGTCACTTAGAAACCGACACTAAAGGTTGGTTATGTACTAGTGATGACAATCCTTTAAGCTCATGAATATATTTAATAGTTTCTCAACCATTTACAAGGGATGTTAAGCCCTGAAATTATATGAGATCCATTTAAGCTTATAGTAGAATCAATGAATGTATCTCTAACCAAATGTACGGGATGTAAAGCCCTAATTTGTTTAGAGAATTCCATTAAGGACAAGATATGCATTATATTCATAAATATTGTAGACTCCTTTATTTTCATAACTAAGATTACTTTAAAGATACTAAGGTCATAACTATTTTCAAATTTTCTTTATGATGTTTACAAAGTTTTGTGAACTCCTTAATCTTATAGTCAATATAGTTTTTGTGAGCTCCTCCTTAATCTTATAATCAAGATAATTTAAGGATTCTAAGGTCACAATAAGCATTAGATCATAATAAGTTAACCTTTTATGAGAGCTATGCAGTAAAATGTTGTTTTCAATATACTAAGATTGAGTGCAAGGAAATGATTTACAATTAAGCATTTTGTCAAGCTTATTTTAGGTTGACCTTGACTTCGACCTGGGCGCCCCTCAGTTGTTTTTTATTTCGACCGAGAGGCAATTTCTGCAGATTTCCAGTTTAAGCATTCATAATGATCCTCTTGATTTAATATTTGAAACATAGATTACAAAGTATCATATAAAAAGTATTCATGTATTACAAGGATGATATCATTTTCCATAATCTAAGCACAAGATAATCATTTAACTAATATGTCAAGATGCATTTGTGCCATAGAGATTTACCTTAATGCAATAATGGCATTTTCAATTTTATAGCATCATCTATATATGCAATGAGCGGAACTACTATAATCATCTTGATGACAAGAGCAATATTTATTCAATCCAACAAAATCAAATTCATAGGTTTCAATAAAGTTTTCTTAAGGCACATGGTTCATAAATTTTAAATTGACCAAGGAATATTTTAGGAAAACCATGTGAAAGATCACATTTAATCAAACTTTTGTGAGCTTGCAATAGTTGTAAAGACTCATAACGTATGTCCAATTGTAGTAAGAATATAGATTTTTAATCATCATCATTAATCTTTGTAAGCAACATTATTTGCAGTAATTTGGGTAAGAGCATCATATACATTATCTCAGAGTTCTTTTCTTCAAAAGGTTTCCTTTAATCCTACTAATAATCTTAGTTAGGTGTATTGATAGGAAACTAAATCAATCAAACATGTTCAACATGACTTCAGTCGGTCGAACCATTCTTCGATCGAATATGCCTCGGTCGAAAATTTTCTTGACCGAGTTTTTTGTTGTTTTTACATATTTTATTTGATTTTTGCAGACTTAAAATAGTAACCTGCTCGATCGACTACTTCTCGACCAAAAGTGTCTCGGTCGAATATTTTTTCGACCGAGTGTGTTTCTATATTGTTTTTCAGTAGTTATTTGCAAGAATATAAAAGTTAAAGCTCAGTTTTGTTGAGATAAGACATTTGAATATCAAAGTAACGTTTTAGGTCAAATCTCAACTAATCAAATTCAAATCTCTAAGTTTTAGGAACCCAAACTAGATCATCATCCCTTTTCTTGTATGGGCATGAAAAAGAGTAATGTCCAAGACGCAAGCGATAGTGACAACAAACAAAGTCAATCTCATTTCTCTTTCTAGAACTTGAGTTGTTCTTGGGTACATACATAATCTTGGCCTTGGGTGCTTGTGTTCTTTTAGGTTTAGGTTGATAGGATTTCTCTTTTGGAACATATCCTAAACCTCTCCTTCCATTATAACTAGAAGAATTTTTCCAAATCTTATCAAGCACATCATTGTTTCTCAAGCTACTAATTTCTCTTTGTAATTGAGCAATCTCAACCATTTTCTTTTTGATAGCTAACATTGCTTGGTCTAGATCAGATGATAAAGTATCTCTTTATTTAACAATAGCATCATAATCTAGATGAGTACACAAGATAGGTTGTGATTTAAGATCATTCAATTTTGCAAGCAATTTAACCTTTTCTTGACAAAGCAAATTATGATTTTTTCTCAAGAGTAAGCAGTTTTGTATTGCAATAATTAATAGATGATTTCAAGGAAGAATTTTCAGAAATAATACTTTCCTTTTCAGAAGCAAGATCATCTAATTGTTCATAAAAATCCTTATTAGTTTTAGTAACTCTTTTTAGTTTCTTTTTACAATCAATATATTTATCATGCAATTCACCAATGCTAGAAACTAACTCTTCTTTTGATAAATAAAAAAGGCTTACCTCATCTTCTTCTTCATTTGTTGTAGCAATAAAGCACTCTACTTCTTCTTTTCCATCTTCACTTTTATCACTTGAATCATCCCATGCAGATTTATATGCTCTTTCTTTCTTCTTGTGAGATGATTTCTTCCCCTTCTTAAGTTTGGGACAATCACCTTTTAAGTGTCCCTTTTTGCCACATTCAAAGCACCTGGAGGAAGAAACACTAGGATTTTTTTTAAGTTTTAAAACTTCTATACTGCTTACTATTTACAATGAGTGTTTCTTATTCACTATCTTCTTGTCTTGTGTCATGACTATTCTTGGTTGATGATTTGAATGCAATGTCCTTTCTTTTCTCCTTTTTGTGTTCAGCCAGCAATCTTTCTTCTTCTTCAAAGGTAGCTTCATGAGCCTCCAAGTTGCCAATGAGTTGTTCCATCTTTAATGTAGTGAGATCATTGGCTTCTTCAATGGCCGTCACCTTTGGTTTGTACTTTGGAGGAAAGCACCTAAGAATCTTTGATACTTGATCCTCTTCACTAATGGCTTTACCTAATGCATTCAAACCATTAACAATAGAAGAAAAATTTGCATACATTTCACTAATAGACTCATATGGTTCCATACGAAACTGTTCAAACTTTTGTTTAAGCATACCAATTTTAGAATTCTTTACTTGAATAGTTACTTCATAAGTAATAGAGAGTCTATGCCATATTTCATATGTAGTTTCACAATTTGATATTCTATTGAACTCACCTACGGAGATTGAACAATAAAGGATACATACAACTTTTGCATTTAATTGGGCTAGCTTTACCGTATTAGCATCCCATGTAGCATACTCCATTTGAGGAAGAGTGTAGGCATTTGAGACCATTCTCCATAGATCCCAGCTTAACCCTTGAAAGTAGAATTGCATCCTCCTCTTCCAATAGGTGTAGTTGGTGCCATCAAATGGTGGAGGCCGAACCACAAGTGTTCCTTCCAAGTTGAGGTTATTTAGTACCCCATCACTCATTTTCTTCAAGACTCGATTAGAGATCCTTGAAGCCTGCTCTGATACCAATTGAAAAACACTAGGGGGGTGAATAGGGTTTTATGATGATTTTAAAATAAATTCAACCAAGCAACCACAATTGAAATTTGGAGAAGGAGACACGACATTTAGAGTGGTTCCACCCTTAGCAAAAACTAAGGGAGTCAGTCCACTACCCAATTGTTTCCAATTGGTATTTTGAAAGCACTTGTATTTTATTACCTCGCAAGGATGTTACATAAGATACAAATACCTTCACCCTTAGGATAGCCTTCACCTAGAAGTAGTCTCACCAACCTTGAAGTAGCCTTCCTTGAAGTAACTCCAAGCTCCCCCTTGAAGTAGCCTTCTTCTTGAAGTAGCTTCCCGTTGAGACAACCTTCTTGAAGTAATCCTAAGTCTGCCGAACTACCTTCACCACCGAAGAAGCTCCAAAAACCTCCTTTCTACAACCTCCAACCTAGGAGTAGCAAAGGAGAACCAAATACAATAGAAGGAACAAGATTGGAAGAAGGAAACAACGTTACCAATTGAGTACAACACTTTGATCATATATCAAGTGTTTGATCTCTTAACCAAAGTGGATGGACGTGGATGTATAGTGGATAGGAGATATCAGCCTATAGGACACTAATAGAGCTCAAGAAAAATAGATTGCAAGTGTAGTTCAACTTGTTTTCTCACAAGGATAGAATCTCAAGTGTAATTGTGTATGCAAGTTGTGTACTCAAGTGAGTTTAGGTGTCCTAAGGCATGTCCTATTTATAGGAATGGCCTACTAGTACTTAGGGACATTGTAGACACTTTATAGGGGATTCTTAGTGCTCAACTAACCGTTAGGTATCCACTAATTATGTTTGTAATGACTAGTTAATTAACTATGAAAAGTGCAGATAGAAACCTTCTCGGTCGAGAAGTTTGTCGACCGAGTGCCTCTCGGTCGAGGAATTTGTCGACCGAGAGTAAGTCTAGAGTAAGTATATTACAATGTTCAACTCTACTCCCAACTACTTTTCTAACTCAGTCTAACGCCAGGAGGGTCTGTTCTCAGTCGAGGAGTTTGTCGATCGAGAGTGTCTCGATCGAAGTTTTTGTCGACCGAGAACATCCCTGATTCAATGTATTCATTTACTGAGTGTGTGTATCAATGTGCAATTGTGACACTATCTTGGGGGATGACCTATCTACGTGTTGTGAGTGGATAGGGAAGATCTAAATGCCTGATTTACATGATATCTAAGTACTTGTACATTATAAATTTGTACAAGTTCTTACATTAATTACAATCATGAAAATAAAGCAATTTTAGCAAATTGATCTTCCAAGCCTTCGATATCCACCACCTTATAAGCTCGTCCCTGAAACACTCAAATAGCAAGTTAAAACCACAAGAATGAAATGTTTGTCATCATCAAAACAAAGGGATTATAAATTAATGTCCAATTTAGCCAACACATGCCAATTTCATCAAGAGAAAATATCCTCAAGCCAATTCAATGTGGCTTGCTAGAGAGCATAACAAGACATTTATTAAGTGGTTTGAAGTTAAAGTCTTATATCAACTATCTCAAACACCAGATAATCTTACGGAAACTATCATATGCCTCACCTTTAAACCAAAATTGAATGTTATGTCTTATGAAGGGTTTTACATAAATGGATTCTCATATTACACAAAGCGTCAAGATGATAAGAGTGTCATCCAAAACAGTGGGGTCACCCTTCAGGCGTCTTCATTGTTTTTTGCAAGTGCAAAGGATAAGAGTCCACGTGAAGCTAAAATGTCATATTACAATGTCATTGAAGACATATGGTAGTTTGACTATGTAGATTTTAGAATTCTGCTCTTTAAATGTAATTGGGTTGATAAAACCAAAGGAGTTATAGTGGATGAATTGGGTTTCACATTAGTGAACTTTGAAAAGATTGGCGAGAAGGATGAACCATTCATATTGGCATTACAGGCGAAATAAGTATTTCATATCGATGATCCTGCAAATGATAATTGGTCAGTTGTTCTTCATGGTAAAAGATAGTTCATTGAAGATCCTATAGATGAAGAAGAGTACTATGATAAGTATGATGACTCCAGTCCATTCTTAGTTGGGTTGCCAACACCACTAAAATTTGAAGCTAATGATGACTTGTATGTGCGCGGAGATCACAATGAAGGATTGTTAATTGATAAAAGATCGCAATATTAGAGGCATGTATGTTTATATTTTTTTATATGTTTTTATTTTTTTGAATGTGAACTTTACAATGTGTGTGAACTTTACAATGTGAATTACTTTACAATGTGAATGTGAACTTTATAATGTGAACTTTACAACTTATAATGTGAATGTGAACTTTCAGATGGCTGAGCATTCTCCTGATGACCGTACTGATGATTACCATGAGGGTGAGGATGTTAATGCACCGCCTCACAATGTAAGTTTTAAAAATATATCCCTGATGTTTCTATCTATATGTTCATTTATAGTTATATCCTGTAAGTGTGTTTTTTTGTCAAATTTTAGGTTGGTGATGTACCCCCTGAAGAAATTGGGGCACTTGATGAGCAGCAAAAAAAATTGAGAAAGTGAGGGGCATCACAATGATGAACAAGTTACAACATTTGAGGGGCAATGGACCCAAACTAGCTGTGGATTTCGATCATGCAGGAAATCCAGTTGGAGTGAACCACAACTCATTTATTTCATATCTTGGGGTTCTTACTCACAACCATTGTAGTCCTATTTTTGAATCTTGGCATAAAGTTCCTAAGGGGAAGAAAGACTTAGTATGGAAGGAACTATGTGTGAGTTATTATTATTTGCAATTCTATTTTTGTAGATTACTAATTTTTAGGATACTAGTTAATAACAATTCTATTTTGCAGAGTATATTTGATATGGATAAAAAGCTGCATCGTAAATGCATGATGTAACACTGTGGGAGGGTCCTAAGGAACTATAGGACAAGTCTCACCCAAGATTAAATACGTGATGCTGAGAAGAGGTTCTTGATTGATTTCCAATTCTAGACATTGATCACTTTTTGACTAACTCTACACTAATAATTTTTGTTTGTATTCTCTTTAAAAAATAAATTTAGGCAGAAGGCAACCACTAAGCAATGGAACTACTTGGATACCAAAGACTGGGAGGAGTTTGTTACCCAAAGAAAAATGGATGAATTCAAGGTATTAAGTGACACTCCCAATTTAATTAATATACATTCTTATGTATTCACCTATTCAAGATTAACCTTTAGTGTTACTAACCAAATCAATGTACTTACTAATAAGGCTATCAGTGATGCTCTAAGAGAAAGGTGTGCACTGAATGTGCATGACCACACAATGGGTCCAAGAGGACATGCAGGCATTCACCAAAGACTATAGACTGAGTCTACTGCTCAGTCTGCTGCTACTCAGGAGTCCTCTACTATTTGTCCCGCACCTCTTCCTCGCCATGCTATGTTGATATCTGGGAGGCAAAACAACAAGGGAGATATAACAAAGCCCGCAACTGCTGAGGCAACTGCAAAAATGGTAAAATTCAACTCTTAGAGCAATCGATCGATATTGATTATTGTTATGTTTACTTACCAATTTCTATTGATGGCGATTAGCAGGAGCTGCACGAGCAGAGGAAGGAAGGCAAGTTCATCCCTGAGGGCGCAAGGGATGAATTGATAGTTGCTTTGGGTAACCCAGAGCATCCTAGACGTGTTAGGGGTGTAGGAACTGGTGTGGGCATCAAAGTGTTCTTTGGGCCATCCCAACGCAAACCTGTTCCAAAAGCGGGAATTTCACAAGTTGATGTAACCTATTCTTTTTTTAGAATGTTATTGTGAAAGGGAATTCAATAATCAATAGCTACGTTTCTTTTATCCATGTATAGGTAGATGAATTAATTGAGAGGAAAGTCCAAGAAGCAATGGTGAAGTGGCAGGCGTCTCAGACGGCCACTCAGACAGTACCTGTGACGTGTCACACTTCTATTACTCCTACTACAGAGGTTGGGAGTAATCCTATAGACCCACCACCTAGCACATCCTCTGTAAGTATTTTTATGACATAGTATCTAGTCTTTTCAAGATGATATATTTATGTATATATATATAACATTCTTTACATAAATTTGTAGGGGTTGAAGCCATGTCATCTAAAAAGTAAAGAATATATCGTTGCAGAGGCACATGCTTACCCAGCCCTTCCAGGGGAGATGTTTCATGGGACTCCAGTACCAACTGGTGCGGTTCGTGTGAGCTCGATACATATACTCCCCGATTGGAGGGATCTTCAACTGCCATATGCTCACCCAGATTCTGAAACGCTTGGTGAGGCAGATGGCGGAGTGATAATGTAGCCCAAAGCAGATGCCATCTATACTAATATTGTTTGGTAAATTTACATTACGTTAATTTGTTAGTGTGTATATATGAGTCAATTGATGTGAAATTATATATACATGTCAAAAAGATGTTACCCGCTCCATCTCGGCCTCCACGTCCACCTCCTCAACTACCAAGTTGGCTTCTAAGGGACCTACACGCCTCGTTAGGTCCTAATTGTAGGGGTATGGCAGTATGGATCGGCAAACATGATCGAAATTGCCCTATAAATGTTACAATTTCAGAGGATGTTGCAGGTCAATCATACAATAACAATCTATTTATACAAGTTTTGCATACGTATTAATGCATAGGTATTACTGCAGGTCAATCATACGAAAACAAGCTATTTTTACAAGATATTTTGGAGTTGTTTCGTTATGATTGGCTCTACACATCTATGATAGAGGTGTGGATATGGTGAGATCTTATTTATACATCTGTATACCTTATTTTATATATGATGATCTAGTTTCGTATATATTAATGCATACGTAATACATGTTTTGCAGCCACTTACACATGATATGTACAGATTTTGCATTTTCCCATGTGGGATTTTTGGTTCCATCTTTGATTAGTCTTGTAGATACAGACCCTTCTTCAGTTACTTCATACTGCTATGATGCTTTTGAATATTTTGGTAAAAATAAGAAGACGGTGATAATAGCTCCATTCAATGTCGAGTAAGTTTACTTTTCTTACAATTTGGACTTGAGAAAATTACATTTTTATTGTAGATTTTGAGTTATTAATTTTTAATTTTCTTACCTGTAGTGGTAGGCATTGGGAGTTACTAGTTATTGTCCCCAAGACGTTCACTGTCTATTATCTAGATCCTGTGGGGAATGAATTGAATACATTGTATGGACACGCAATGAAAGGCCATTATTCTCGTGAGAAATATTTCATATTTTTATATCCGTTAACATCTATTATTACATTACTATTTAATTATGCAATTTAATGTGTTACATTAACATGTAGGGCTTTACAAGAGTTCAAAAAAGTTGCAGGAAAGGTCCCCAAGTTAAAGAATCAACTACTAATTTGGGAGAATGTGAAAGTAATTTCCCAACTCCAATGTATATATTATTTATGTGAACTGTGCTTATTTGTATTTTTGAATATTTTATATCTTTCAATTTATAGTGTGCTACACAAGACAACGGTTGGGCATGTGCCTACTATGTGATGTGATTTATGGACCTAATCATCAAACATGCCGCAATAGAAATCGATACTATACAGAAGGTATTATATATAGTCTCATTAGATAATATGAGATATATCAATCTTATTATATATTATTAATTATATATATACGTCATTCTCTTTGTAGGTGTTTAAAACTGACTTCAGCATAGGTGGAATGTTTTTAGATGTACATACTCCCTATACGAGGGAGGAATTAGATATTGTAAGAGAAGAATGGGAAAAAGCCCTACAAGTAGTGGGGATTTTTAAATATAATTGGGGTTCTGATGACAATGATGACGATGATGAATAAAAAATGATATTTCTAAACTTTGTTCTCATAATTATTTTTGTGTGAATGTGAATGACTTTTTCTGAATTGTCATATGTGTGAATGTGAATGGCTTTTTCTGATCAATACATGAATGTCTGAATGTGAAAAGAGATGAAATGAATGGAACTGAATGTGAATGTAAATGACTTTGCATGTTTCTACATGTATCTGATCAATACATGTGTCTGAATGTGAATGACTTTGTAGGTTTGTGGCCTGTTGTTGGCTGATATCAATGGATGTTGTAAACCTACAATTCAGAACTGAACTGTAGGTTCTGCATCTTGTGACCAGCCATACAACAGGCCTGCAAACTGATAAGAAAAAAAAAATCAGAACATAGGCGTCTGTTATTTGTATAAAACCAACACCAAAGACTTACAACATCGGTTGTTAGCCAAAAACCGACGTCTTTTCCCTTGATGGCATCGGTTGCGTCGGTTATCTATAAGAACCGACATCTAGTGTTTAGAAGCACGACCGTGATGATAAGGATATGGCGTCAGTTATAAGCATAAAACTGACATCTTTATCCCGTTACGACGTCGATTTTTGTTTACTAACCGACACTTATAGTTCCCTTGCTGGCATGTTTTCGGTGGCAGGAAGGGTTATGGCATCAGTGTTTGTTTAATAACTGACGTCATTGATCATGATATAGTGTCAGTTTTCATTAAGAACCGATGCTTATAGTTCCCTTGCTGGCGCATTTTTGATGGCGGGAAGGATTATGGCGTCAGTTAGAAACCGACGTTGAAGGTGTCGACTTTTAGCAGCACCCACTTGGGTGTCACTTGGAAACCGATGCTAAAGACTCTAAATAACTGACGCCAAAGGTCTTTTCTATAGTAGTGAATACTGTACAAAGCAAACATGGCCTCATCCAAAATTTTTGTATTTAAACCCAAGCAAGTATGCTATACGGCTGATTACATGTTTTATTATGCCTCGAGGATTTGAATCATACCACCCAAATCCAACCAACCACTACTAAGTCGAAATTGGTGCCATACAAGGTCCATGGAAGAGCTGGAATCCATGACCTCACCCCCTCGATTACTAAGTGTGAACCTGTAGTGACTTCATCACTCAAACTGCTACCAGCGACATATAGTCCAGTTGTACAAATCTATCCCACCTTGGTACAGGTCATGGTGCTAGAGAAACTGAGTTACGACCCGCAGCCACACTCCTACCAGGGTATGGCCTGCAACCAATACTGTATCACGTGTCTTGGAGCTACAGCTCGAAGCCGCACTCCTGTCAGGGTATGCCCCACAACCAATCCTATATCACATATCACTAGGAGACCAGCTCACACATGGCTATCTCATATATCCTAGACGTAAGGGGATATTCGTCCTCACCTCCGTATATTCAAAAATATGTGCTTAGAGTTAAATTCGTTTTACCATTCAGTAAGTGATGACACTAAATGGATCTATGGCACAGAGCAAATCTACATAATGAAGTTCCACTTGATTAGTTAGGTCATTTAAGTGTCTTTTAGCATCAATCAATTTACAACATATAAAATCATAAAAAATTCTACAAAGATAAGGGCATATCACTCTTCACGTAGATAAAACATATAGGGTGTGAACTTGTCACACTACCACCACATGATGCATGTATTATTGCCATTCACAACATCATCAACAAAGCCACATGCCAAGGGATACCAATCCCTCATTCTATTAGTATGAAACATCCTTTCATGTCAGAACAATAACCATTGGTAGGTCATAAGGCCCAACTACCATACTCATGTATCACCTGCATAATCAACATGCCTCACAAGGGCATATTCAATCATGTCTCACATCATAGTTGTAACAACCCCACTTCTCGGTAACCCCCAATTAAGAAAGACCAAAAGTTAGAGGCGTTATCCCAAAAAAAGGATTAATGGTTTTGCAAATAATAAAAAAATTAATAAATTATACCAGAGATTAAACTTAAAATTGGAATAAAAATTACTTTTCACATACCTTTCAAATATAGGAAACTAGAAATTCTACCCATATGGATTATCTATTGAGACATCAAAAAATTATTTTTATTAACAGCATGTTAAATTGCTCATATATTATCCATATTAATCTTCTCAATTTCATTCATCATCAAATTATGGTTAATCTTAGTTATAAAAGCATTAAAGCTCGCAACTTTAGGCACTTTTCGAACTATGATTAGATTCAGGCTCTAAAACTATTTTTAATGGATTCTTTGAGTTCTCCTGATCAAAATTCATAATTTGCATGCTTCCATCAGAGCTATCCATAATTGGTTATGAAATTACAAAGTAATTACCTTTGGGGCCAATTGCTGGCTGCCACGTGAGTAGCTCGGTCCCTAAACCTGCTCCATGCGAGTCCTGCATAGCCAATTGGCTTCTGCCAACTCAGCAGAGCGTTCCAAGTGGACAAGACACCAGACTCATTGGAAATACGACTCTACCCCGCCCTTTGATCTTTTGGTCCTGCGCGTGCCTGAGGGTAAAGGAGTAATTTCACTCCCAGTCATCCCCTACCTCCCGCTCGCCTCCCGCTCATGAGATAGGCCCCGGGACGAGTCAACATAGTGGTTGACCCAAGTTCTAGGGCGTTGGAGGTCAAAGTGAAGGCGCCACCACCATTGCTACGACTGGGTGAACTCACTGATGGTCTCCATCATCTGTCTGATGTCGAATAATGGGAAATCTCCCAGAGCCATCATTGTTGGCAGGAAAGGAGCAACTCCATGAAATTCCAACTCCGTTCCACAAATTGGCACTAGGGGAAACTACTAGGGGCCTTGCGGCACCTTGTGACTAATTTCGTGTCCTCATAGCAAGATCTCAAACCCCTCCTTTTATAGCCTGGGTGTCCGGCTCGGCGTGTACATCCCCGCGGATTGGGGAAACACGGTATCGTGTTCCAAACCCATCCAAACTTGGGATCTATAAACTCAAAAAAGAGTTCTAAACGCAATGGGAGAGGTCCCGTTGACGCTCAATCATTGATTAGTGAGGAAGTTAGTCCCAAAAACCTGTGAGCCTGTTCTACCTTTCCTAATTTTAGATGAAGTGAAGCCACCGTTGGATCCAGATCCAACGGCTATCGGGCCCCATATTAGAACATAAATCAAAATCAAATTGTGACATTTAATGTTCTCCTTTATACTTTAGGACACTTAAAAAATTCATATCTCCCAAACCGTTTATCCTTTTAATCCCAAATTTTATAGGAAAGTCCATAATGACTTAAACTACTTGTGTGTCAAGTTTGAGACTCAAACTCGAAAGTATGAGAGAATTTTATTCATATGCAAGTTATCACTTATTAAGGCATATTTTATGCATATTTTCTCTCTCCTATTCTTTTATATCATTTATTTAGATTCCTTATACCATTAGAAACGTTTTGGATTCAAAATCTCATCCATGATGATTCCATTATACATATTTCCACATATTTCTTATCTTTTCCTCATTATCTCAAAGTTCCTTCTTAATAATGCATTATTTGATTTCTTCTTTTTCTTTTAATCATATTGGACACATTAACATATTATGATCCACAAAATCACATGCACAAAGGATATATTGCAAAGGAAATCCATTCAATACACATATATCATACAATTCCCATAATCATACATTTATTAGGGAAATTGCATTTCCAACCATATGAACCCAAAAATTGGGGTTGTAACATCCTTCCCCTCTTATAGGAATTTTGCCCTCAAAATTCCACCAAACATACAAACAAATAGGATAATACTTTCTCATATCCATCATTGGCTCCCATGTGGCCTCATTCTCTCCATAGTGCTTCCAAAGAACCTTTATCATCTTATATTCTTACATATGAGTTCTTTCACCTTGGGATCTAGAATCCTCACAAGTGACTCAGGAAATTTCAGCCTCCCTTGAAGCTTACTAGGTTAATGGCTCAACGCAAGACTTGGGTAGATCACATAGTACCCTAGATTGGACTCATGGAACACATGATACATCATATTATCCTGAGGGGTAAGGCTAAACATAGGCAAGTCCATCAATCCATCTCAAATGGACCTATATATCAGGGACTCAGCTTCCTCAGCTATAGCTCAGAGGGGTCGAGTTTTCATAACACATATTCACCCACAGTGAACTACATGTCAGTCTGCTTTGCATCAGCTCACAACTCCTGCCGCCCCTGGGCTTTCTCAGCCATCGCTTGATCCAAGCAACTTCATCTACATACACTATGGTCTCTTTAACCTTCCCAAGGTCCTCTCACCGACATCATCCTAGTGCAGCAGTGACCGACACAACCTCCCTTACAGAACTTCTTACATCCCAATACTGTATATGGTGGCTATCATCACAAGCAAACTCTTCTAGGGACAAGAACTGCTCCCATGTATCACCCTAAATGAGCACACATGCTCTCATCAGACCCTATAAAGCCTGGATCATACTCTCTTGACTTCCCATTAGTCAGGGGTGATAAGTTGTGCTAAACTTCAATCTAGCATCGAGTTCTTCTTATACCTACTTCCACAACATGGAAGCAAACTTCAAACCATGCTCAAGAACATCTAAACTCGAGTCACTATGCAGTTGAACTTTCTCTCTCTCATGATTATATATATATATGTATATATATATATATATAGTTCAAATGGGTCTGTCACATTGATAGTTCTCTCTCTTAGGCAAGGGATTAGGTCAACTTGGTAAGGCGATCTACCATAACCCATATTACATCATGACCTCTCTCAGTCTAGGGGAGACCCCCCACCATGTCTATGGTGATCTGCTCCCATTCCCTCTTGGGGACTCCTCAATATCTGTAGCGACTTAATGGGTTACTGGTATTCGGCCTTCACCCTCTGGTATGTATGGTGACAGGCCACATGGCACTCTATATACTTCCTCCAGGTACCACTACAAACCTTAACCATCTTGGTAGTACCATGGTGAATGGTGTACTTTAAAAAACATGAATGTCTTGTATGACTTGATTCCTCAAGGTTGACTCCTCAAAAACCCTAAAACACTCTAGTAGTGGGTTTCACCACCTTCCTTTTTCCTGAGAGGTGTATCTGAGGTTCTTACAACCATCCTTCTATCTCATCAAGCTCTGGGCTGGCTAACTGAGTATCCACCAACTTGACCAATGTGTTTGGTTGTATCTGGGTGTTGTCCATATAGGTCTCATCTTCAAACAAACTTAGGGTTCACCTAGGAACCTCTACCAGTATCTCTACTGGATAAACAAGAAAGCAGTATACCTGAGTTGTATTCAACTGAGAACATCTCGTTACCACCTAAGCTTCCTTATAGGTGAAGACAAAACCTCTATATACTCCACTCAACTTCCTCATCTCAGAGTTACGTCAACTGGGTCAAGAAAACTTCAAACTCATAATCTAGGTTATCAAACCCAAACTTATATCCCATAAGTTCCATACTATTCTTGGTAAGAACATCCTCATATGATGACTACCTTAGTTCTCTTTGTGTTTGCAAACCATCTATTCAACATACTCCCCAAAAGGTGTGATACTTTCTCTATCCTCAAACATCATAGCAATGTTTCAACTCACATCATCTTTATCCTTAGTGTATGGCATGTGTTTTGCCCTATCTCTCACACCCATAACTAGAGGAAATAATCATTTGGCTTTAGTCCAAATATAGAGTTCATCCCATTCCAAGAGTAGAGATGGTGCATCCCACATCGCCATTACACATTCCAATCTAAGTTGAAACATATATCACATGTCTCAAAGTCATGAATATCTCCAACCTATGCTTATATCCATGGAAAGGTTGTTCCCAAACACTCTTGGGTATATATATATAATCCTTAGTCAACTCCTCAAGGCCCCTAAGGTGTCAGTACTTTTGGGGTCATCCCTCTTCCCTTATGCATCCAGGGAGTGCCTCCCTCATTTTCCCTTGGGCCCCGTGAACTCATGAAGGCAGTCAACCTCCTAACCCATGGTCCTCGGGCAAATATATTTGTTACCCCCTGACCCTACAATCTTGTGCATTCAGGAAGCAGACAACTCCTACTCCCATCGGTCTTATCCCTACCTGACCTTAGTATTGACTTAAGATTCTACCATGGTACATATCAAACTTGAATCCTTACCCAAAACTCCATCATCTCTCTGGGCACTCATGGTAAAACTTACATTTTTCATGGGAATTATGGTGACCTACCTATCTCGGTCTGGCCCCATACAAGTTACCTCCATGGCAAGTTATCCTCATGCTCCTTAGAGATGGTCACACGTGGGTCTATAGATTCATGCTCATAATATGTGCTCTTACACTTAGCTCATCAAAATCCTATAAGAGACCTCTTTAGGTTACTTCGTACCTAAACAAAAGTTGGTATCACCCTACATGAAGGGTTCCTTCCCAAGATGGGAGAAAACTATCTCTTGATAGTAACAAAGGTCACCAAACATCCCTACTTCCAGGGTTTACATCATAATGTGCATGCTTAGCCCTACCATGCTACTTATACACATAGCCAATAAGAAGACAACCTACGAATCCATTCTAAGTTCCTTGGTATGTCCTACTTGTTCCTTATCCTCAACATTGGGCCAATATCACACATGCATATGTCACCAACCTATGTGAAGGTTCCTCAAACGTATACATTAGTCCAAGTGGGGTTTCCTTTAGCTCTATACATGAGGGGGGTGCATACCCGGATCCTTAGGAACTCAAACAACCTCGAGAGCATCAGGTGCACCAGGTACTACTACTTCCCCTCTTAGGTCTAGGAACCCTAGGTTCACTTCATATGCATCAGTTGTCTAACTTTATGCTCAATTGTTCCATCATGAACCGAACCTATACTAGATATGGCATATACTTATTAACACTCTTCCATGTGGACAACCCTTAGAGTCCTACACAAAGACAACCAACTGGGTGTGAGGCCTCACAACTTGTTACCATACCTCTTTAGGGTCTAAGGAACTCTCCTTCCTATACCTAAAAGGTAGGCACCTATATCATTTGTACATCGGTTCAAGAAGCCGCTTTCTCTTTCTAAGGTTTGGTTCCTCTAAAGAGAACCAAGGTATGACAAGCCTCTAAGGATCGTACATGAGGCAACCACATACTTATAAATAGGGTCATCCATTCTAGGCCACATTATACCCAACTTCTCATGATTCCTCATGTCTCAGAGTCAAGGTCTCCAACCTTCTTCATCGGGGTCTTGCTCTCTCTCTTTCTGGAGCTAACCCTACAATTGATCTTAGCACTGGAGGTTCTCTCTTAGAAGATGGGTTAAGCTATTAAGGATACATGTCTACACATACCTGGGTGAAGCGTATGATCCAAAACCTATGTTTGGCCAAGATTATCCAAAGCTCTGCATGCTCATCTCATGAACCATCCGTCATAACCGATCTGGCTTAGGTCTGACACCTACTACTGGTATTATAGCCACCCTCTTCTATATAGGTACATGCCTTTTTCTACTCATATATATCTATTAGGGTCCCTATACAATCATCACTAACCTCCTCAATGAGTGAGCGATCCCTGACCCTAACATCACATCCTCCCAAGGTCGGGTCACCAAAAAGGCACTCAATCAAACAACCAAACATAGCTCATGCTCCTCATGCATACTCAAACCCTTACGTAAAACTTGCATGTCGAACCTACATACTTGAAGGTATATAAGACTAAGGTATTCAACTCATCTTGTCATCTCTTACTCTAACTCCCACATAGGGTTAGGGTTAGCATCATCCTCAGAGAATGCATCAGGTCTCTATCTCTTCCTAGAGGCCTCTTCCTCCAAGGCTAACACTCTCCTCATCCTCCTATAAGGAGGTCTAACCTCAGAGCTCTCCTGAGGTCATGGAAACATGCTCCATGCAACCTAAGCATGTATTTAATCTTTAGTTTATGCTTAAAGTATTAAAACTTATGTCCATGACATCTTGTTTACATGCTTTCCATTATTTGGTGGAGGATTCCTTAATCCTTGTTAATCTTATCCCAAACACAAGAGGGGTGTCGAGAGAGAGAAACCCTAAGCACTTAGAATCCTATCTGAATTAGGGTTGAGAAGGGAAGAAGATTGATGAGAGAGTCCTAGAGGTATCTTACTTCGAGTCAAAACCTCTGATTTTGGCCAGGCAGTCAAACAATATCTAAGAATTCTCATAGACCGACTAGTGGGGTAGAGGAAAATCTTGCCATCCCCCAGATTGTGATCCTTTTCTAGATACCTCCATCATTGGAAAATCCTCTAATAACTCCCTTGGGTTCTAAAGAGTTTGTAAAATTTAATAATTATTAGAGATTTAATGGAAAACTATCGCTCTGATACCAATTGTAATGACCCCGCTTCCTGGTAACCCCCAATTAAAGAAGACCAAGAAGTCAGAGGCGTTATCCTAAAATAGGATCAATGATTTTGAAAATAATAAAAATAATTAATAAATTATACTAGAGACTAAACTTAAAACTGGAATAAAAATTACTTTTCACATACATTTCAAATATAGGAAACTAGAACTTCTACCCTCAATAGAATTCTAACTATCTAAATCCTCCTTTATGAATTAAGTTTAATCTTCACAAGTTCCACTTTACTGGTTGTACAATTTCAGATAATCCTAAAACACTGACAAACAAAACGTCAGTCAGTAAAATGAATATACCAGTATGTGGTGACAACCAAAACATTACACATATATTCTAACAACATAATCACATCAAATAGTTGTTAACAATGCAAGATTACATTTGTAAATGTAACTTCTCAATCACTTTTATTCATCCTCTAGGATACCCTCTCTAGGGTTAAGTCCTTGCAAGTGACTTTAAGGCTACCTTCTCCATCCTGAGCTTGGTACCTAGGGTCACCTCTCTGGGTGCCCTATGGTCTTCCCTCCGGGGCTTGGCCACTTCAGGCCTTCACTCTGGGGCGTGGTCTCTTATCTTACATCCATAGATGGTATGTAGGTTTGAGAAAGTCATATATGTACTTAGATTGTGATAATCATATCCACTTTAAAGATTGCAAAAATAAAACCATCCAAGTAGTTTATTTCGATTGCAATCGATAAAACATCGGGAAAATGCCAGGAACTAAAGCGTGTACTCATAATTAACCACATACTTTATTAGGAGACTTCATATGAAATAAGCACAGTCCAATCAGTTAGGCAATCCGATCCAAGCAAGCAAGTCAACCACACAAAAGCACAAAATCATGAAAAGCATGTACAACCTATTTACTACACACTCATCAAGAATCTACTTAGTTGACTTGGAATCACTTTCTAGGGTTTCTAATCCGAATTAGGGTTTCATTAGGGTTCCTTTAAATCTATTTATATCTTTCCTCTTTTATGTTCACAAAACCCTAAAGCAACGGTTCTAGGTTCAAAACCCTAATTACTCACTTATTCACATTAAAACCTTCTTGTCATCAAATAGGCTTAGGATTAATATAATATCACTTTTATACAAAGAATTTCGAAATTCATCTCATTAGAAACCATTAACACCTAGATTAGGGTTTCTAAGCCCATTAATGCATATTAACATATCAAACCGTAAATTAATCTATTAAGCATATGGATTATCTATTGAGACATCAAAACGTCTTTTTATTAACAACATGTTAAAGTTGCTCATATATCATTCATATTAATATTCTCAATTTCATTTATCATAAAATTAGGGTTAATCTTAGTTATAAAATCATTAAAGCTAGAACTTTTAGGCACTTTTCGAACTATGATCATATTCAAGCTCTAAAACTATTTTTAATGGATTCTTTGAGTTCTCCTGATCAAAATTCATATATTACATGTTTCCATTGGAGCTACCCATAATTAGTTATGAAATTAAGAAGTAATTACCTTTGGGGCCAATCGATGGCTGCCACGTGAGTAGCTCAATCCCTAAACCTGCTCCATGCGGGTCCCGTGCAGCCAACTAGCTTATGCCAACTCAGTGGGATGTTCCAAGTGGATAGGGTGTCGGTCTCATTGGAAACATGACTCTACCCTGCCCTTTTATCTTTTGGTCTTGCACACACCTGAGGGTAAAGTAGTAGTTTCACTCCTACTCGTCCCCTACCTCACACTTGCCTCCCTCTTACGAGGCAGGCCCTGGGATGAGTCAACACAGCAATTGACTCTGGGTTCTAGGGCTTTGGAGGTCAAAGTGAAGGCATCACCACCATCACTGTGATTGGGCAAACTCACTGGTGGTCTCCATCATCTGTCCAACAACAAAGAATGAGAAATCTCCCAGAGCCACCATTGTTGGCAGGAAAGGAGAAACTCCATGAAATTCCAGCTCCGTTCCATGAACTGGCACTAGGGAAAACTACAAAGGGCCCTACAACACCTTGCGACTAATTTCATGTCCTCACAGTAAGATCTCAGACCCCTCCTTTTATAGTCTAGGTGTCCAGATCAACATGGACATCCCCACAGATTGGGGAAACACAGTATCGTGCTCCAAACCCATCCAAACTCAGGATCTATCAACTCAGAAAGAAGTGCTAAATGCAATGGGAGAGGTCCCATTGATGCTCGATCATTGATTAGCGAGGAAATTAGTCCCAAAAACTCGTGAGTCTGTTCCTCCTTTCATGATTTTAGATGA
The DNA here is from genome assembly GCA_963693085.1 of Alisma plantago-aquatica. Taxonomy (NCBI): domain Eukaryota; kingdom Viridiplantae; phylum Streptophyta; class Magnoliopsida; order Alismatales; family Alismataceae; genus Alisma; species Alisma plantago-aquatica. The sequence goes on along the minus strand of OY856409.1, from coordinate 859,714,547 downwards.
AGTGCAGCCACCGTTGGATCCAGATCCAACGGCTATTGGGCCCCATATTAGAACATAAATCAAAATCGAATTGTGACATTTAATGTTCTCCTTTACACTTCAGGAAACTTAAAAAATTCATATATCCCTAACCATTTATCCTTTTAATCCCATTTTTTTTAAAAATTCCATAATGACTTAAACTACTTGTGTGCCAAGTTTGAGACTCAAACTCTATAGTATGAGAGACTTTCTTCATATGCAAGTTATCACTTATTAAGGCATTTTTTATGCATATTTTCTCTCTCCTAGTATTTTATATCATTTATTTGGATTCCTTTTACCATTCAAAACCTTTTGGATTCGAAATATCATCTGTGATAATTCCATAATCCATATTTCCACATATTTCTTATCTTTTCCTCATTATCTCAAATTTCCTGCTTAATAATGCATTATTTGGTTTCTTCTTTTTCTTTTAATCATATTGGACTCATTAACATATTATGATCTACAAAATCACATGCACAAAGAATATATTGCAAAGTAAATCCATTCAATACACATATATCATACAATTCCCATAATCATACATTTATTGGGGAAATTGCATTTACAACCATATGAACCCAAAAATTGGGGTTGTAACAATAGCCATCATAGAACACACTAGCTATGATAATCAATTCCACAACACCAGCATAGTTAGAAGATCATAATCAAGAGAGATAAGCACATAAAATTAGAACCATCCATGGTAAGGATACAAGCAAGATTGTTCACTTTTAAGGTTTAGGGTATCCACTTTTTGCTGATTAGGGTCCACAAGGTTAGGGTCATCCAACCACCTTAGAACCACCACCCTCCACCATCATGGAGTGTGTTAGGATTAATAAACATCATTAGAGAAGATTGGAGATCATACAAAATAGCATGACACATGTGTATACATGATTAACATTAGATATTCATATATGTTTCATAACCACCTACCATCACCACATGTTAACCACTTAGGAACATAGGTCACGACCACCCTCCATAGTATGTTGCAACCATGACATACACCATGGGTATCTCAACATTCACTCCCTTACCATGTCATGACCACCTCCTACATGTTGCACCCACGACATTAGGGTTAGGGTTTCCACTTCACCCTTCAACCATGTGTCGCAACCAAGCTCCTCAACCACCTCTATGTCGCGACCGCGATGCCTCAACACCACCATGTCACGACTGCCACTCCAAGGGATGTCTCCACCAAGCTAAGGCAAGGAAGTAAGGGTTTTAAGATTGCTATGCTCCATAGGTATCAACCCAACGCCATTAGGTCAAACATCACCATAAGAAGGGACATCTCGACCAAAGCCAATTAGGTTGCGGCCATATCAATGGGCTATGTCGTGACTGTGATGCCCATGCCCATGTCTCAGTCACCAAACCTCTAAGGTTGCGACCACACTAAGGGTAAATACCTAGGTCACCAAAATAGGTCCAAAACTAAGCAAAAACCATGATCATCATGAAAGGAGACTCAAGAAAACCGATCTCCACAAACCTTAAGGCAAAGGTGCAAGAAAAGCATTACTAAAGGAAGAGAAACCATATCCAAGATGACCAAAACTGAAAATAACCTCTCACTTACTTCTAGGTGTACAAACACCAAGCATGGGGTCTAGATCAAGGGTCAAACATGGGGGAAGAAACTCCATATCATCATCTCTAGACAAAACTAATACAAGAAGATTAGGGTTTTGGGTTACTTCCAAACCAAGCATGATAACTCTCCCAAATGAATTCTAGGGTTATGCTTAATATGATAGTATGATGTAGGAACACCTTAAAGAGGGAAAACAACAACACAACATAACAAGAAGTGCAATAATAGAGAGGATTTAGTGTTATATAACTCACCTTAAGAAGATCACCACAAAGGCTCCAAGCTCCAAGATCAAAAGCTCCAAGCACACGATCTAAGGGTTGAAGAAGCTCCACCAAAAGCTACACACTCGGATACAAGATCACCTAAATAAGGGAGAAACACCAAGGTCAAAGTATATCTCAAGAAGAGAGAGCAAAACCCCAAAACCGAACCAAAAAAGAAGGGAGAAAAAGAGAGAAGAAACTCTCTCTCTCTCACTCACTTGAGAATCACCTTGTCAAAACATGGCCTAAGGCCGAGAAGAAGGAAGAAGATAGGGTAGAAGATCCAAAGGAACACCAAAGAAAGAAGATAAAACACTCACCAGAGTTAGCGATGGCCAAGGATCACCACAAGCACCACATGCAAGGGATGAACCACCTCCAAGACACCGAGAGCACTCCTTTTTGCTCCACCAAGCTCCAAGGATGAGCACAAGAGAAAGGGAGGAAGAAGATGACTGAAAAGAACCATTTTCATGGAGAGAAGAGGGTTCATATAGAAAAGGAGGAGGGAGGTAAGACAAAGGTTGAGGTGTCAATAAGATAAAGCTCCAAAGAAACACTTGTCCACTAAAAGGACCAACATGCAACCACATAAAGTCCACATGAAAGAGATGGTGATACTCCCTATGTGGGATCTCGACCACCTAAGAAACCAACCCTATGTTGCAACTGCAACACACCTAGGGTCCCAAGGTTGCGATACACTACAACATCACCACAAGATTGCGACACTAAGTCCATCCCAAGAAGCCTAGGTCAAAACACACCTCTCCAACTTATACCTTGAACCAAGACAACTTTGGTCATGACCACCACACCAAGGGGGAAGTTTCGTGACCGCAACACCCCACAACAGGCCCTAGGTTGTGACCTAGGTCAAGGCAAAACAACAAGGTCACAAGGCTAAGGCATACAAACCCTAAGGAACCCTAATTTCCACTACGGGTGATACTACTCAACCAAGAGACAAACAAGGCTCCCCAAAGAACTACACTCTCCTCTCACTCATGAAGCCAAGAAGAAGGAACACTCTAAAGGTAGCATATTGCACATCAACCCCCTATATTGGTTAAATTGCAATTTGCAGCAAAACTAGCACAAAAAGCACAAACATCAACCAAACCAGCTCAAGCTGAAGACTTAACTTCTCCACAAGACCTCATCACATCTCAAAAGATTAGAGCAAGGTTCTAAGCACATGATTAAGCTAAAGTAAATTAGGTTACCCCAAAACTCAAGTCAGGGTCCTTATAAGGCATAAACCCCTAACAAGGAATTCACCCCCAAAATCCTAAGAGAAAAGAGAGGGGTATTCCTCTTCATCTCTTCCTTGAGCTCCCACATGGCTTCCTCAACACCACGATGATGCCAAAGAACCTTCAGAAGTGCTATGTCCTTCTTCTTCAGCTTCTTCACTCTTTTGTCAAGGATCAACACTAGGCCTTCAACATAGGACTGAAAACTACTAGAGGGGGGGTGAATAGAGTTTTATAAAGATTTAAATAATAATTTAACTCAAACAACCTCAATGAAAATATTGGACAAGGAGACACAGGGTTTAGAGTGGTTCCAACCTTAGCAAATACTAAGGAAGTCAGTCCACTACCCGGTTGCTTACCCAACCGGGATTTGAAAAGAAATTTATTTTATTACCTCGCAAGGACTTTACATAAAATACAATTTCTTTTCCCAAACCCTTCAAGCAGCCTTCACCTAGAAGTAATCGCCCAACCTTGAAGCAGCCTTCCCTTGAAGTAGGTGCACCAACTCCCGTTGCACCAGCCTTCTGAAGTAGCTTCCCGTGCGATAGCCTTCTTGAAGTAGCTTGAAGTCCCCTTCTCCACCTGAGAAGTCAACCCTCTCCAATCCGCAGCCTCCAACCCTAGGAGTAGCAAGGAGAGTACAAAGGATAAAAAGGAACAAGAAGGAAAATAGAGATTACAATACCGTTGTAAGCACAAGGCTTGATTTGCCTATATCAAGCGTATAGATCTCCTAACCGATGTGTATGACAATGTGATTGTAGTGGATAGGAGATACTAGCCTATAGGACACGAAATGGGAGCAATAGGAATGAATGGCAAGTGTAGGAATTGCTCTATTGCTCTAAAACAGATTGCAAGCGAGTATTCAAGCTCAAGTATAGCACAAGTATATCTTAGGTGTGTTTTGGTGTCCTAAGGCATGTCCTATTTATAGGAGTGGCCTATGAATACTTAAGGACGCTCTAGACAACTTCTAGGGGCTTCTAAGTGCTTAACTAGCCGTTAGATATAAGTTAAGTGCATTAGTAACGGCTAGTTACTTTATTCTGCAGTTGCTGTCAGAGACCATCTCGGTCGACAATTTGTCGACCGAGATACCTACTCGGTCGAAGTTTTGTCGACCGACAGGCTCTCTGGATCAACGTTCATTTGCAACTGCCAACTACCTTGTTAGTTGTGTCAGCTGTGTCTAACGGCTACTTGGGTCAATCTCGGTCGAGAAGTTTGTCGACCGAGAGTGTCTCGGTCGAGGAGTGTGGTCGACCGAGATTGACTCTATTTTCAATCTTTTAATTAACCACTAAGCATGTGTATGAGTGTGCATATGTGATCCTATTTGAAGGGGATGACCTATCTAAGTGTGGTGTTTAGCTAGGAAGATCCAACGCTTGATTTACATGCAATCTAAGTACTTGTACAATATATATTTGTACAATTTTTTACAACAGAGATTACATTGCATGGAAATGTAAATATGTAAGCTCTTTGGATTTTCCCTAGTTGCTTTGCCATCCACCTTAATCCTGCACACTCAAGTAGCTCGTTAGATCACCAAGAATGAAATGTTTTTTATCATCGAAACAAAGGGATTTATCATAATGTCTAATTTATCCAACAAGGACATGTCCTCATCAAGCTCTAGCTCCACTGGCTGCAACACTAACTCTGTATTCGGATGACACTTCTTCAACATATTCACATGAAACATTAGATGCAACCTATGCAACTCAAGTGGAAACTCCAACCAGTAGGTCATCTTCCCAACACGTGCAACCACTGGGTAAGGTCCCATAAACGTGGGAGCCAACTTACCCTTCTTCCCAAACCTCAAAACACCTTTCCAAGGAGAGACCTTGAGGTACACTTTGTCTCCCACTTGGAACTCCAAGGGTCTACAACGGTTATCTGTATAGGACTTCTGTCTATCTTGTGCTTCCTTCAACTACTGTTGAATCACTTTAATCTTTTCTGTCATCTACTACACAATCTTAGGACCATGAACCCGATAATCTCCCATCTCATACCAACACAATGGAGACCTACAACGTCTCCCATACAACACCTCATATAGTGCCATGTCGATGCTACTCTAATAGTTGTAGTTGTAGGCAAATTCTATCAAAATGAGATGTATGTGCCAAATTCCCAAGAACTGATGAACACAATCTCTCAATAGTCCTCCAAGGTTTAAATGGTCCTCTTAGACTGACCATCTGTCTGTGGCTAAAAGACAGTGGTGAACCTTAATTGAGTACTCAATGTTATGTGTAGTTGCTCCCAAAAGAGACTTGTGAACTGAGGACCTCTGTCAGACACGATAGTTGCTGGAACACCATGCAAACACACTATCTCATCAAAATATATTTGGGTAAGATTCTCAGCGGTATAAGTTGTCTTCACAAGAAGAAAATGCACTGACTTGGTCAACCTGTCAACAATCACCCATGGAATCATGACCTTTGGCTATCCTAGGTAGTCCAACCATAAAGTTGATGGTCTCATGATCCCATTTCCACTGTGGTATAGGTAATGTTTGCAATGTCCCTACATGCTTTTGATGCTCGACTTTAACTTGCTGACACAAGCATCTCATAATGAACTCAGCCACATCCTTCTTCAAGCTAGGTCACCAATACATATCCTTCAGATTATGATACATCTTGGTGCTACCTGGGTGCATGACGTACATGGATGAGTGAGCCTCTTCCAACACCATTTTCTTAGGTCATCACATCATGAACCACTACTCTGCCATGGTAACAAATAGTCCCATCATCTAACTCGTAGAATCCATCATGCTTCTCACTTCCCGACTCTGATCTAATGTGCTGCATCACATAATCAACCTGTTGTGCCTCACTGATCTGCTATCTCAATGTAGGCTTCACCTGTAACTGTGCTAACAATCCCGCTAGCAAAGAAACTTCTAGCTTAACATTCATCTGGAGTAGGGAGATCAACATATATCACTTGTGGCACACCAAAGAACTTAACTGGGCTTCACTCATATGTAAAGATGAAGACTTCCTGCTCAATGCATCTGCCACAACATCCACCTTCCCTGGATGATAATTGATTGTGCAGTTATAATCCTTGATTTACTCCATCCAACACTGTTGCCTCATGTTCCACTCTTGTTGTGAAAAGATGTACTTCAGGTTCTTGTGGTCTGTGAAGATCTGACACTTCTCACCGTAAAGGCAGTGCCTCCAGATCTTCAAAGAATGGACTACAACAACTAACTCCAGATCATGGGTCGGGTAATTCTCCTCATGTTTCTTAAGATATCGGGAAGAAAAAGAAACTACTTGATTATCCTACATCAGCACAAAATCCAAACCATTCCTGGACGCATCACAGAAGATGATGTATCCTTTTCCTTGCTCCGGAAAGATCAGAACCAGTGCACTTGTCATCCCAAACATCTGAAAAGCACGTTGGTATCTGTCATCCCATACGAACAACACGTCCTTCCTTGTCAACTTTGTTAGGGGCAAAGTGATAGAACTGAAGTCCTTAATGAACCTCATGTAATAGCCTAAAAAATCTAGAAAGTTGCACACTTCTGTTAGCGTCTTTGGCTTCTCCAACTCTATCACTGACTCAACCTTCTTAGGATCAACACAAACTCCCTCGACAGATATAACATGCCCCAGGAAAGCTACTTCTTATAACCAGAACTCACATTTGCTGAACTTGGCATAAAGTTGATGCTGCCTCAGCACGATCAATGCCTGATGAAGATGTTGTTCATGTTGCTAATTGTCACAATTGTATATCAATATGTCATCTATAAAGGTAACCAAAAACTAGTCAAGAAATGATCGGAACACTCTGTTCATCAAGTCCATGAATGCTATCGGTGCATTGGTCAGCCCAGACGACATAACCACGAACTCATGGTGACTACACATCATCCTAAAAGCTGACTTAGGTATCTCATCCTCCTTGATCCTCAACTGATGATATCCTGACCTCAGTTCTATCTTTGGCTGCACCACATAACTGATCAAACAAGTCATTTATCCTTGGCAAGGGATACTTGTTCTTTTTCGTCACCTTGTTAAACTATCTATAGTATATGCACAACCTCATAGACCCATCCTTCTTCTTCACGAACAACACTGGAGCACCCCACTCTGACGTACTTGGCTTGATGAAACCTTTGTCAAGAAGCTCTTGCAACTATCTCTTCAACTATCCCATATCAGTTGGAGCCATCCCGTACGGTGTCTGAGCTATTGGTTGCGTTTCGGGGACTAGATTGATCTCAAAATCAACCTCTCGGGGTGGGAGAACACCTAAAAGCTCCTCAAGAAATACGTCCTCAAACTCTTTGACAACTGGCACCTCCTGAATACTAGGACTCCTCACCTCAGTATCCAGTACATGTACCAAGAACGCCTCACAACCCTGTATCGGTAACTTCCTTGCCTCCATCACTAATACCAGACACGTGGGAAGAATATTCTTGTCTCCTTAGAAGATCCATGTCTTACCACCATCTACAAACATCACCTGCTTGGAGATACAGTCCAAGACCACTTATACTTCTCCAAGGTGTCCATTCCAAGGATTACATCAAACCCATGCATGTCAAGTGGTATGAGATCCACTTGAATGTTGTTCCCTGAAAAGGAAAGGAAACACCTCCTACAACACTACAAAACCAACTAAGGGGGTTTCTAACAACAAGCTATCCCTCTTACATCTAATAGGAAAAAGACAACTTACAAGCACTTTGCCAGTGATAAAAGAGGGTGTTGCACCCGGGTCAACCAAAACAGATACAAAGCAAGAAGAAAACATATCACAATGAAATAACTCCATCTGACCTGTCACTACTCGCGGGTTGACTACTACCTCCGACAGACTCATAGTGTAGAATCTAGTCATTTCATGTTATCACCCCCATCCTCTACTTCCCTGAGCAGATGATCAGACCTGCGATGCTTGGCCACATCCTCATCCTCCTGCACTATTGTTCTACTATCTCTGAGAGCCCTACTGGTTCTACCTTAGTTGTTGGGTCACCTCATCATCCCTTACTAGACACTCCCACTTCATATGTCTTGTCTGCTCACACTAGTAGCAAACTCGGGTCTCAAACTGTAGCCTAGATGGCCCCGTCACTGACACTGATGTGGTGCTATGAGCTCTAGTAGGCGGAAAACTACTATAACATCCCTGACCTGGGTTATATTCTAACCCTAGGTGTTTTGCCTAATAAATTTGATTAGATGCTTGCTCTTAATTCTTGAAAAGTAATTAAGGCTCAAGAGGAACTTATATTTCAATTTCAGTCCTTTTTGAATAATGTTGAAACATTGTTTTGTTAATTTTGGACTAAAGTGCAAATTACCCAAGTTGAGGGGTTAAATTGAAAATTGTACATCATAAAATATTCCTCATATGTTGAGACATCATAAGAGTGAGTATGATGCACTGGTATGGCTTCCACAAGCTTAAGCACCAAGATAGAGCTTGTTGAGCAATCTTTGTGCATTAAAACCTAGTTTTGGTGAAATGTGCAATTTACCCAAAACCTAGGGTTCAATATGCAAATTACCACTTCATGAGGGTTCCCAATTTTCTTGGCATCATGTAGAGAAAATAAAATGAGAGGGGCGCCTCATTTGAATTATTTTGGAGGAGAGAGAATCTTAGTATTAAAATAATAAGCATAAATGGAACTTTAATTCAATTTAATGCAAAAAGAAATATATTAATTGAAGAGCCCTTCAACCAAAAGTTGAGGGATGAATTTGCAAAGTGTTGGACGAGCTTGTGCCTTGCAAAGGCACGAAAGATCTAGTTTGAGTGGAGACTCCACTCACATTAAGTTAAAAAAAGTAATATCCACTAAAAATGGGATATTAGTATAATATGATTAAGGTGCTTAATTTCTTTTCTTTTAATTCTTGGATAATGAAGAGGTTTTGCAAGGGGAAGAATATGGATTCGTGGCCAAGGAATTGAGGGGGATATGTTTCAACAATTTTTGGAAATTAAAGGAATTAATTCCATTTTCTCTTTCCTTGGAATTTTCTTATACATATCTCATTTCCTACCCACTTAAGGATCTTTTTCAGAATTCCTTTTCTCTTCTTCTTTGGCCAACCACAAGAGAACTAGTACCAGGAGAAGGAAGACCCCCAACCTGTTGGTAAGTTCCTGACCTTCTTTCACCTTGGTTTCTTGGTGAAAACCGAAAATCAATGCTTGATTTCTTGTTTTCTCCATCCAATCTTCAACTCTAGCCAACTATTTCATCCAAAAGCTTGAGAACGGACCATGGGAAGTTGTTAAAGCTTCATTCACCATTGGAGTCTTGGAGCTTGGAGCTTGGAATAAGATTAGAAGGTGGGTTTTATAACTTAAACCCTTAAACGTTGATATTGCATTTAATTCTCCATGATTTGTTGTTCATCTTGTTCTATTTTGAACTTCCTTTGATTCATTGCTGTAATTTCCATGAAAATGGCAGTAGTTCTTGAATGAATGAAGGGAGATGATGATGACATCATCTTGGACACTCTTCCCAAGAAAATCCTATTCCAAACGGTTTCAACAAAAGTGTTCAATCGGTTTCCACAAGATCGTTTGAACTTAAATAGTTTCATCAAACCGTTTGGAAGTAAACGGTTTCATCAAACCATTTGGGAGCAAACAGTTTCAAACCATTTGGAAGAGTTGACCATGGTTGACCATTTGGATATTTGATGCTAATAATGATGGTTGATGACCTATTATATATAATTGATTAATTTCAAAGGGGTCATTAGTTGAAGATCCATCAAGTAGCAAACCCTAATCGGGTTAAGTGCTGATTTTCTAATTAATTGATTTAGAACTTTGGGTTGATTAACCCAAATGGTTTCAAAACCATTTGGAGATCACCCAAACGGTTTCAAAACCATTTGGAGGTCTAGGGTTGAGTATGTATGGGTATTTGAAGATCGAAAGATACTAAATTGTAATGTAATCAATTGCTGATTTGGTGATCAATCCAATGACCTAAACCCTAATAAGATTCCACCAATTTTCATATTGGAATGGGCAAATGGTCTCAAGACTGTTTGGAGGTCATCCAAACGACCTCAAGACCGTTTGAGGTCAGGACATACCCAATTTGAATGGAGGTACAATGATTTCAGGGTAAATAGTTTCACAATGACTAACATTGAAGGTTCATCGATTTCAAACCTTAATCCAATTGAATTCAAAACCTTAATTGATGATCAATTGAAAGTCAAATCAATTGAAGGATGATTTATTAAACTCAATTGAAGTATGATTCTAGGTTCAATTAGAGAGTGGTTACATGAATTCAATCGACGAGGGAATCAACCTTGGAAACCCTAAATCAATATAAGTGTTTGAGATCATTTTTGGTCCATTCAGTTTTGAGGAGGTTTGGACCAAACGGTCTCAAGACCGTTTGGGACCAAACGATCCCAAACCGTTTGAGGCCCAATCGATCTCATGAATTTTTTGGTTAAACAGTTTTGAGCACAAAGTTTCTATTCGGTTTCAAAAGTGAATGAGGTCAAGCACCTCAAGACCGCATGGATGGTCAAAGGTGGTGATTGAAGGATTGAAAGTCCAAGGGCCAATAATTGTTGAGCTCTAACAATTCAATCGATTGAAAGTTTCAATGTAGCAAAGCATGTTCAATTGATTGATGAATTCATCTAGAGAACCCTTGTGGTTTTAAGACTGATTTGTCCCAAACGGTCTTGAGACCGTTTGGGGTCAAACGGTTTCAAAACCGTTTGGAGATCAAACAGTTTCAAAACCATTTGGTGATGAAACCTGAAAACCGAATAAAGGTCAATTGTGATTCAATCATTTGGAAATTGAAGGTGATGTTTGTTCCAATGATCCAATGATTGATAGTGATGGTAATCAATGAAGGTACACAGTTGAAATCCTAAAAGTACCTAAATGATTGTACCATTAAAGGGATAAACCCTAATTTCTTATAAGAACAATAACTTAGTACACTATGTCACTCATAGCTGTATGTACTTGATTGAAAGGTTGATATAACCTAATCAAGTTGAGAGGATAATAGAATGGAATTCATATATAAGTATGATTCGTGTGGTGATTAAGGGTATGATCCTTAGCAAAGAGATCATGAAACCCTAATCATGAGCATAAACCCTAATTGACAAGATTATTGAACCCTAACCCTAAATTAGGGCAATTCTGAATGAAACCCTAATCTAGGAAGATAATGTGATATGAATTTAGGGTAATGACATGAGTAACCCTAATTCATGATATTTTGATGCAAAACCCTAATTTGGATGAGTAGTAAACCCTAATTGTGGGTTATTGAATATATACCCTAATCTAGGGTGATGTGATGTGAATATTAAACCCTAATTCTAAATAAGGTAAAGGTGTATGTGAAACTCTAATTCTGAGCTATACTATATAGCAAGAAACTTTAATCTTGGATAATGAAATAATGAATCATTGGTCCTAACTGAGCTAAGGGGATGAGTAACCCTGATTGAAATAAAAAGGAAAACCCTAACCCTATTAAGGGAATAGTGGTGATACCCTTGAATAGTGATGCTATAATTGTTTTGTATATTGCTGATATGAAATTGATGTAACTATTATAATCTGTACTAATCATGCAGGTTTTATGAGATGATGAACATATCCAGGTATGAGCTATGATGCTTTAATTATTGAAAGTGCTTTATGAGCTTTGTGAGCCATAATATGTTGTGTTGCTTAGTAAGAGGTAACCAGAGTTATCAATGGGCTTTAAGAGCCATGTGAAATACCTGCATTATAATTATCATGCTTACATTGGTCAGATGACCTGAAGGCATTAAGTTACCTATTAAAGTGGTAACATGTGTTCTGATGATCTAAGGGTTTGAACACCCATATTATTGAATCATGATGATGAGGTGGTAAGGGACTGAGATCCCAATGTAAGTAAAGCTGTGAAAAGAACTTGATAGAAATAATATTCATTCTTCATAGCAATTGATATAATGGTTTATGTTTGAAAACATGCTTGATGCTAAAAGAATATTATAATGTACTTAAATAATCAAGTGAAATGTTATCATGTAGAGCCCTGACCATAGATCCATCATCATCAGCAGTTTGGTGATGGTGAAACATGTTTTCTTACGGGAACACCTGGAGGGCATACTTTTGAGTATGTGGGGGTTATGGGCGCGAATATCCTTACACCCTAATGGAGGAATTGATGTGAGATAAACATTAAATCTCTCAATCCTTCATTATATATATGTCGGGATGGATGTATCACTAATCTCCCGATGATGTTAATGCCGAATCGATGTGAGATAAATATGAAATCTCTCGATTGCGAAGAGAATACAACATGCCACTGTAACTCTAATAGCGAAGTTGCCAGTATACCCTGGAAATCTATTTAGTAGAGACACAAAATGTCCTGCATTTGGTCCTAACACTGACTGAGGAAGGTGAGGTCATGGGAATCCGTCTCTTCTATTGGCCTATGTATGGTACCGATTTCGATTTTGCAATGGTCGATTGGAGTATGAGCGGTATACCTCATCTCCTCAGGGCTTAAGCTATGATTTTAAAATGTAATCAGCCATGTAGCGTATTTGCTTAGGATTGAAATTCGAGAATTAGTGGTTGATGATACATTGTTTAGTATATCTTAGTTGAATAAATGCTATACATGTTATTCATACTCCTTATTGAATAAATGACATGTTGTCTTATGAAGACATAGCTGAATTGACTTGAATAGAAAATATTGCTCTACATAGTTTAGTCAATGATTTAACTACTGTTGAATATTTACAATTCTTCTGTTTAGTCTTATTCTATTATCTACAATAATAATGTTTCTGGCAGAGAGTTATATCTCTCGCTGGGATAATTTTCAATTGTCTCACCCCTGTGGGATTCAACTTTTTAGGTAAATGCGGAGGAAGAGGCAGAAACCCTACAGTGGGTGCAGAACAACAACAACAGTAGCATCAACAAGGACAACAGTGAATCCTCAGGTGGAGACATTGGCTGTCATGTTCTGTATATAGAGAGTCCTATGTGTCGTCTCTATACTCTCAGGTCCTAGGAGCCAGTAGTTAGATTAATATTGATATGAGATTTTGGCTTGATGCCTCGAGATTTTCATACTGCCTTTATATAGCTGAACAGGGTAGTTGATGCTTATAACTTTCAAGAAGGAGATGATACCAGTGATGTACTGATGAACCGAGATGTAAATAACTTACTTTGGGTTTTTATGAAAAGAGTTTTTCAGTTTATGGATCCCTTTGTAAAAAGTTTTTAATTTTTAGTGATTTTTAGTAATTCCGCTGCTAACGATCTCTTTCGCATTAGTTAATCTTGTGTTTTTATGAGTCAGACGCCACTGTTTAGTTGGTATCAGAGCTCTAGGTTCGCTGAGTCTACAGAGACATAGGATTAAGGTTGTTGAGTCTGTTCTAGTGTCTTCTAGTTTATCTGATAGTGTCTTCTGCTCATATAGGAGGAGAAGAAGAACTAAAGATCTGGATCACACGATGAACATGCTGCCGAGAGCAGTGTTGTTGCACCAGGAGGAGGTGCAGGAGACCGTGATAGGGAGGAGCCCATACCTGAACAACCCCAGTTCAATCAAGCTGATATGGGGAACCCAGCCTTCCAAGATATGTTTGGGCAATTTATGGTAGCCATGACCCATATGACAGATAGGATGCCATTACCTGCACCTAGGGCACCTACCCACCATGAAGGACAAGGAGCTGGCAAGACATTCGAATGACTTCACCGGGTTGGAGCAACAAAATATGCTGGGACACCTGACCCAGCAGATGCTGACATGTGGCTAACTGAGTTGGAGAAAGCCTTTAGAATCCTTAACATCCCAGAAGCTGAGAAGGTTAGACATGTTGTGTACCTTCTTAAGGGGAGTGTTGGTCACTGGTGGACCATAGAAGAGGGCAAGAGGCCTGGTGTGGAGATCGAATGGGAAGTATTCCGATGAGAATTCATCAATAGATACTTTCCTAAGATGTTCCTGGATGAGAAGATCTCTCAGTTTGAGAGATTAAGACAAGGACCAATGAACATTAGTGAGTATGAGGCTAAGTTCATGGAACTTTTGCGGTTCTTTCCACATATGGCAGCTACCGATGAAGAAAGGATTCGACAATTTGAGAAAGGATTGAATGCCAATTTGACCACTCCTATGTCTGCTCTGGAAAACAGGGAGTGGTTTGCGAATTTTGTGGAGTCAGTTAGATGAATAGAGAGGTCTGTGACCGAGAAGCGGAAAACTAAGAATAAGAAAGTGTATCCCCAATTTCAAGGACCCTTGTACAAAAGTTTTAAGAAATTGAGGTATTCTGTGCCTACACCACCACCAAGGTTCAATACCCAGATGCAGTGGACATCAAATAGGGGTAGAGGCCATAGTTTACCACTAGAAGGAGCCCACAGCTCAGCATCTGTGTCGGTAACAGGACCATCCAAACCGCAACCAGGGAATAGAAGTTGTTTTATATGCGGAAATATGGGGCATCTGATGAAGGATTGTCGAGCCAGAGAAGCAAGTGTGACTCAACCCCAGAGGCAGAGTCAGCAAGGCTCTCAGAGGTGATAGTTTCCAAGTGGCGCTAGAGGATGTGGACAAGCGTCCCAAGCTAGATCATCGACACCCAGTAATCGAGCACCGAATCAACCGCAGGCGACAACGAGATTCTATGTGATGAATCCACCTGATGCAGTAGTCAACCCTCGGGTCATGACAGGTCAGATGGAACAATTTTATTCTGATCTGTCTATATCCTACGTCGTATCTGTTTTAATTGATCCGGGTGCTACACATTCCTTTATCACTCAAAGAGTGATTTTTGACTGCAACATGACTACCAGTCATAGAGAAGATAGCCTATTGTTAGAGACTCCTTTAATGGGATCTGCTGTGTTGCGGGAGGTGTGTTCTCCCTGCACTCTTTTCTTTTCTGAACATCGCATTCAAGTGGATCTTATACCACTTGAGATGTACGAGTTTGATATAATTCTTGGGATGGACACCCTAGAAAAGTACAAGGTTGTTTTAGATTATGAGTCCAAGCAAGCTGTGTTCACAGATAATAGTGACACATGGATCTTTGAAGGTGATAGAAAGATTTTTCCAACCTGTCTTGTGTCAGCTATTGTAGCTGAGAAGTTGATGAGGCAAGGATGTTTTGCATTCTTGGCACATGTGGTAGACACCACTATGGAGAGTTTTTATCCTTCTAAAGTTCTGGTAGTCAGGGAATTTGAAGATGTGTTTCCTGAGGAACTTCCTGGTATACCTCCGCCCCGAGAGATTGATTTTGAGATTAATCTAGTCCCGGGCACGCAACCAATAGCACAAACACCATATAAGATGGCGCCTGCTGAGATGGAAGAACTCAAGAAACAACTTCAGGAGTTGCTTGAGAAAGGTTTTATTAGACCGAGTACTTCACCATGGGGTGCTCCGGTCCTCTTTGTTAAGAAGAAGGATGGATCAATGCGGTTATGCATTGATTACAGGCAGTTAAATAAAGTAACTATAAAGAATAAGTATCCTTTGCCAAGGATTGATGACTAGTTTGATCAGTTGTGTGGAGCAACTATCTTTTCCAAGATAGATCTGAGGTCGGGATACCATTAGTTATGTATTAAGGAGGGTGCCATACCTAAAATTGCCTTTAGGACAAGGTATGGTCACTATGAGTTCACAGTTATGTCGTTTGGACTAACTAATGCACCGACTGCATTTATGGAACTCATGAATAGAATCTTTTGACCTTTTCTTGATCAGCGTGTAGTAGTCTTCATAGATGACATCTTAATCTACATTAGAGATGCTCAACGGCATGATCAACACCTCCGTCATGCTCTAACTTTTCTAAGAGAGCATAAGTTATATGCTAAGTTTAGCAAATGTGAGTTCTGGCTATCAGAAGTTTCTTTTCTAGGACAGGTAATATATTCTTTAGGTATTCGTGTTGATCCTAAGAAGGTGCAATCTGTCCTGCAATGGGAACAACTGAAGACACCAGAGGAAATTCACAGTTTCCTAGGGTTGGCAGGCTATTACATGAGGTTCATTAAGAACTTCAGTTCTATAGCTTTATCCTTGACTAAGTTGACCAGGAAGGAGGTTCCTTTTGCCTGGAGTGACAAGTGTCAACAATCATTCCAGTTGTTGAAAGAAAGGTTGACACGTGCACCTGTGTTGGTGTTACCTGAACAAGGGAAAGGGTATGTAGTTTTCTGTGATGCATCTAAGATAGGATTAGGTTGTGTGTTGATGCAGGATAAGCAAGTGATTTCTTTTGCTTCTCGACAGCTTAAGAAACACGAGGAGAATTATCCAACACATGATCTAGAGCTAGATGATGTAGTCCATGCTTTGAAGATCTGGAGACAATATCTCTATGGAGAGACATTCCAGATTTTCACAGACCATAAGAACCTAAAGTATATCTTTTCTCAGCATGAGCTAAACATGAGGCAATGCAGCTGGATGGAGTTAATCAAGGACTATGATTGTACAATTGATTATCATCCAGGGAAGGCCAATGTGGTTGCTGATGCTTTGAGTAGGAAATCAGCAACACCAGCCCTAGATAAAGCACATTTGAATTCCTTAGTGTGTTCTAAAAGGGATATGTTTATATCTTTGAGGCAAAACAATGTACAGCTAAAAGTATCATTGTTAGCTGGGTGGTTAGCTAAGATGCACATAAAACCAACTCTGAGACAACAGATTAAAGAAGCACAACAAGATGATGATGTAGTTTAGCAGATTAGATCAGAGTATGGTAGTGAGAAGCGAGATGGCTTTCTTGATTCAGATGATCAGGTAGTCTGTTACCATGGTAGGATGGTAGTACCTGATGCCGATAACTTAAGAAAGTTAGTCCTGGAAGAAGCTCATTCTTTGATGTATGCTATGCATCCAGGAAGCACCAAAATGTATCATAACTTGAAAGATATGTATTGGTGGCCTGGATTGAAGAAAGATGTAGTTGGGTTTGTTATGCGGTGTCCGGTGTGTCAGTAAGTTAAAGCTGAACATCAAAAGCCCGCAGGAACAATGCAACCTCTGCCTATACCGTAGTGGAAATGGGATCATGTGAACATGGACTTTATGGTTGGTTTACCTAGAACAACCAAAGGTTATGATTCCATTTGGGTGATATTTGATAGGTTGAGTAAGACAACACATTTCTTACCTATCAAAACAACTTACACTGCTGAGAAGCTGGCACAATTATATGTAGATGAGATAGTGCATTTGCACGGAGTTCCAGCTACAATTGTTTTTGATAGAGGTCCCCAGTTCATGAGTCATTTTTGGGAACGAATTCATCAAGATTTGGGTACGCAGTTAAGGTTTAGTACATCCTTTCATCCATAGACATATGGACAATATGAAAGGACTATACAAACCTTATAGGACTTGCTTAGGGCATGTGTCTTTCAGTTTGTAGGAAGTTGGGATCTACACCTGAGCTTGATAGAGTTTTCTTATAATAACAGATATCAGTACAATATTGACATGGCACCATATGAAGCTTTATATGGTAGACGTTGTAGATCTCCTTTATGTTGGTATGAAACATGAGAAAATCAACTTTTGGGTCCTGAACTTGTGCAACAGACAATAGAGAAGATTAAAGTAATACAACAGCAGTTAAAGACTACACATGATAGATAGAAATCATACGCCGACAAACGGTGAAGACCTTTAGAATTCCAAGTTAGAGTCAGAGTATATCTTAAGGTCTCACCTTAGAAAGGAGTTCTTAGATTTAGAAGAAAGGGAAACTTAGCTCCTAGATTTATGGGGCCTTATCCAATCATTGAAAGGATTGGAAAGGTAGCTTATATGCTGGAGTTACCACCTGAGTTGCATAAGTTGCACCTAGTGTTCCACATCTCTATGTTGAGGAAGTGTCATCCTGACAACAGAGTTAGTTCTGCAACCTATGGAGGTAGAACTAAATGATAATATATCTTATGTTGAAGGACCTGTAATGATCCTTGACAAAAGAATTAAAAAGCTGAAAAAGAAAGACATTTGTCTTGTAAAAGTCCTCTGGAACCACCGTGGCATTGAAGAAGCTACATGGGAACTAAAGGAAGAGATGAGAATAAAATATCCTTCTCTTTTCTCTTAAATGTTTTTGTTGATGATTTCGAGGACGAAATCCTTGTAAGGGGTGGATAATTTGTAACATCCTTGACCTGGGTTATGTTCTAACCCTAGGTGTTTTGCCTAATAAAGTTTATTAGATGCTTGCTCTTAATTATTTAAAAGTAATTAAGGCTCACGAGGAACTTATATTTCAATTTCAGTCCTTTTTTAATAATGTTGAAACATTGTTTTGTTAATTTTGGACTAAAGTGCAAATTACCCAAGTTGAGGGGTTAACTTGCAAATTGTACATCATAAAATGTTCCTGAGATGTTGAGACATCATAAGAGTGAGTATGATGCACTGGTATGTCTTCCACAAGCTTGAGCACCAAGATAGAGCTTGTTGAGCAATCTTTGTGCATTAAAACCTAGTTTTGGTGAAATGTGCAATTTACCCTAAACATAGGGTTCAATATGCAAATTACCACTTCATGAGGGTTTCCCATGTTTATTGTCATCATGTAGAGCAAATAAAATGAGAGGGTTGCCTCATTTGAATTATTTTGGAGGAGAGAGAATCTTGGTATTAAAATAACCAAGATTTAAGCATAAATGGAACTTTAATTCAATTTAATACAAAAAGAAATATATTAATTGAAGAGACATTCAACCAAAAGTTGAGGGATGAATTTTCAAAGGGTTGGACGAGCTTGTGCCTTGCATATGCACGAAAAGATCTAGTTTGAGTGGAGACTCCACTCACATTAAGTTAATAAAAAGTAATATCCACTAAAAATGGGATATTAGTATAATATGATTAAGGTGCTTAATTTCTTTTCTTTTAATTCTTGGATAATGAAGAGGTTTTGCAAGGGGAATAAGATGGCTTCGTGGCCAAGGAATTGAGGGGGATATGTTTCAACAATTTTTGGAAATTAAAGGAATTAATTCCATTTTCTCTTTCCTTGGAATTTCCTTATACATATCTCATTTCCTACCCACTTAAGGATCTTTTTCGGAATTCCTTTTCTCTTCTTGATTTGGATGACCACAAGAGAGCTTAGGAGCAGGAGAAGGACGACCCCCAACCTGTTGGTAAGTTCTTGACCTTCTCTCACCTTGGTTTCATGGTGAAAATCGAAAATCAATGCTTGATTTCTTGTTTTCTCCATCCAATCTTCAACTCTAGCCAACTATTTCATCCAAAAGCTTGAGAACGGACCTTGGGAAATTCTTAAAGGTTCATCCACCATTGGAGTCGTGGAGCTTGGAGCTTGGAATCAGATTAGAAGGCGGGTTATATAACTTAAACCCTTAAACGTTGATATTGCATTCAATTCTCCATGATTTGTTGTTCATCTTGTTCTATTTTGAACTTCCTTTGATTCATTGATGTAATTTCCATGAAAACGATAGTAGTTCTTGAATGAATGACGGGAGATGATGATGACATAATCTTGGACACTCTTCCCAATAAAATCCTATTCCAAACGGTTTCAAAAAAAGTGTTCAATCGGTTTCCACAAGACCGTTTGAACTTAAACGGTTTCATCAAACCATTTGGAAGTAAACAGTTTCATCAAACTGTTTGGGAGCAAATGGTTTCAAACCATTTGGAAGAGTTGACCATGGTTGACTATTTGGAGATTTGATGCTAATAATGATGGTTGATGACCTATTATATATAATTTATTAATTTCAAAGGGGTCATTAGTTGAAGGTCCATCAAGTAGCAAACCCTAATCGGGTTAAGTGCTGATTTTCTAATTAATTAATTTAAAAACTTTGGGTTGATTAACTCAAACGGTTTCAAAACCATTTGGAGATAATCCAAACGGTTTCAAAACCGTTTGGAGGTCAACCAAGACCGTTTGGAGGTCTAGGGTTGAGTATGGATGGGTATTTGAAGATCCAAAGATACTAAATTGTAATGTAATCAATTGTTGATTTGGTGATCAATCCAATGACCTAAACCCTAATAAGATTCCACCAATTTTCATGTTGGATTGGGCAAACGGTCTCAAGACTGTTTGGAGGTCATCCAAACGACCTCAAGACCGTTTGAGGTTAGGACATACCCAATTGGAATGGAGGTCCAATGATTTTAGGGTAAATAGTTTCACAATGACTAACATTGAAGGTTCATCGATTTCAAACCTTAATCCAATTGAATTCAAAACCTTAATTGATGATCAATTGAAAGTCAAATCAATTAAAGGATGATTTATTAAACTCAATTGAAGTATGATGCTAGGTTCAATTGGAGAGTGGTTACATGAATTCAATCGATGAGGGAATCAACCTTGGAAACCCTAAATCAATATAAGTGTTTGAGATCATTTTTGGTCCATTCGATTTTGAGGAGGTTTGGACCAAACGGTCTCAAGACCGTTTGGGACCAAACGATCCCAAATCGTTTGAGGCCCAATCGATCTCATGAATGTTTTGGTTAAACAGTTTTTAGCACAAAGTTTCTATTCAATTTCAAAACCGAATGAGGTCAAGCACCTCAAGACCGCATGGATGGTCAAAGGTGGTGATTGAAGGATTGAAAGTCCAAGGGCCAATAATTGTTGAACTCTAACAATTCAATCGATTGAAAGTTTCAATGTAGCAAAGCATGTTCAATTGATTGATGAATTCATCTAGATAACACTTGCGGTTTTAAGACTGATTTGGCCCAAACGGTCTTGAGACCGTTTAGTCCAAACGGTCTTGAAACGGTTTGGGGTCAAATAGTTTCAAAACCATTTGGAGATCAAACGGTTTCAAAACTGTTTGGTGATGAAACCTCAAACCGAATAAAGGTCAATTGTGATTCAATCATTTGGAAATTGAATGCGATGTTTGTTCCAATGATTGATAGTGATGGTAATCAATGAAGGTACAAAGTTGAAATCCTAAAAGTACCTAAATGATTAGTACCATTAAAGGGATAAACCTTAATTGCTTATAAGAACAATAACTTAGTACACTATGTCACTCATAGCTGTATGTACTTGATTGAAAGGTTGATATAACCTAATCAAGTTGAGAGGATGATAGAATGGAATTCATACATAAGTATGATTCGTGTGGTGATTAAGGGTATGATCCTTAGCAAAGAGATCATGAAACCCTAATCATGAGCATAAACCCTAATTGACAAAATTATTGAACCCTAACCCTAAATTAGGGTAATTCTGAATGAAACCCTAATCTAGGAAGATAATGTGATGTGAATTTAGGGTAATGACATGAGTAACCCTAATTCATGATATTTTGATGCAAAACCCTAATTTGGATGAGTAGTAAACCCTAATTGTGGGTTATTGAATATATACCCTAATCTAGGGTGATGTGATGTGAATAGTAAACCCTAATTCTAAATAAGGTAAAGGTGTATGTGAAACCCTAATTCTGAGCTATACTATATAACAAGAAACTTTAATCTTGGACAATGAATCATTGGTCCTAACTGAGCTAAGGGGATGAGTAACCCTGATTGAAATAAAAAGGAAAACCCTAACCCTATTAAGGGAATAGTGGTGATACCCTTGAATAGTGATGCTATAATTGTTTTGTATATTGTTGATATGAAATTGATGTAACTGTTATCATCTGTACTAATCATGCAGGTTTTATGAGATGATGAACATAGCCAGGTATGAGATATGATGCTTTAATTATTGAAAGTGCTTTACGAGTTTTGTGCGCCATAATATGATGTGTTGCCTAGTAAGAGGTCACCAGAGTTATCAATGGGCTTTAAGAGCCATGTGAAATACCTGCATTATAATTATCATGCTTACATTGGTCAGATGACCTGAAGGCAATAAGTTACCTGTTAAAGTGGTAACGGGTGTTCTGATGATCTAAGGGTTTGAACACCCATATTCTTGAATCATGATGATAAGGTGGTAAGGAACTGAGATCCCAATGTTAGTAAAGCTGTGAAAAGAACTTGATAGAAATAGTATTCATTCTTCATAGCAATTGTTATAATGGTTTATGTTTTAAAACATGCTTGATGCTAAAAGAATATTGTAATGTACTTAAATAATCAAGTGAAATGTTATCATGTAGAGCCCTGGCCATAGATCCATCATCGTCAGTAGTTTGGTGATGGTGAAATAGGTTTTCTTATGGGAACTCCTGGAGGGAATACTTTTGAGTATGTGGGGGTTATGGGCGCAAATATCCTTACGCCCTAATGGAGGAATTGATGTGAGATAAATATTAAATCTCTCAATTCTTCATTATATATATATGTCGGGATGGATGTATCACTAATCTCCCGATGATGTTAATGCCGAATCGATGTGAGATAAATATGAAATCTCTCAATTGCGAAGAGAGTGCAACATGCCACTGTAACTCTAATAGCGAAGTTGCCAGTATACCCTAGAAATCTATTTAACAGAGACACAAAATGTCCTGCATTTGGTCCTCACACTGACTGAGGAAGATGAGGTCATGGGAATCTGGCTCTTATATTGGCCTATGTATGGTACCGATTTCGATTTCGCAATGGTCGGTTGGAGTATGAGCGGTATACCTCATCTCCTCAGGGCTTAAGCTATGATTGTAAAATGTAATCAGCCATGTAACGTATTTGCTTAGGATTGAAATACGAGAATCAGTGGTTGATGATACATTGTTTAGTATATCTTAGTTGAATAAATGCTATACATGTTCTTCATACTCCTTATTGAATAAATGACATGCTATCTTATCAAGACATAGTTGAATTGACTTGAATAGAGAATATTGTTGTACATAGTTTAGTCAATGATTTAACTACTGTTGAATATTTACAATTCTTCTGTTCAGTCTTATTCTATTATCTGTAATAATAATATTTCTGGCAGAGAGTTATATCTCTCGCTGGGACAATTTTCAATTGTCTCACCCCCGTGGGATTCAACTTTTTGGGTAGTCGCTGAGGAAGAGGCAGAAACCCTACAGTGGGTGCAGAACAACAACAACAATAGCATCAACAAGGACAACAATTAATCCTTAGGTGTAGACACTGGCTGTCATGTTCTGTATATAGAGAGTCCTATGTGTCGTCTCTGTACTCTCAGGTCCTAGGAGTCAGTAGGTAGATTAATATTGATCTGAGATTTTGGCTTGATGCCTCGAGATTTTCATACTGCCTTTATATAGCTTATCATGGTTGTTGATGCTTGTAACTTTCAAGAAGGAGATGATACCAATGATGTACTAATGAATTGGGATGTAAATAACTTACTTTGGGTTTTTATGAAAAGAGTTTTTTAGTTAATGGATCCCTTTGTAATTTTTTTTTATTTTAGTGATTTTCAGTAATTCCGCTGCTAACGATCGCTTCCGCATTAGTTAATCTTGTGTTTTTATGAATCTGACACCACCGTTTAGTTGGTATCAAAGCTCTAGGTTCGCTGAGTCTACAGAGACATAGGATTAAGGTTGTTGAGTTTGTTCTAGTGTCTTCCAGTTTATCTGATAGTGTCTTCTGTTCATATAGGAGGAGAAGAAGAACTAAAGATGTCAAGATCACACGTTGAACATGTTGCCGAGAGCAGCGTTGCTGCACCAGGAGGAGGTGCAGGAGACCATGCTAGGGAGGAGCCCGTACCTGAACAACCCCAGTTCACTCAAGCTGATATGGGGAACCCAACCTTCCAAGCTACGTTTGGGTAGTTTATGGCAGCCATGACCCATATGACAGATAGGATGCCATTACCTGCACCTAGGGCACCTACCCACCATGAAGGACAAGGAGCCGACAAGACATTTGAATGACTTCACTGGGTTGGAGCCACAGAATATGCTGGGACAGCTGACCCAGTAGATGCTGACATGTGGCTAACTGAGCTGGAGAAAGCCTTTAGAATCCTTAACATCCCAGAAGCTGAGAATGTTAGACATGCTGCGTACCTTCTTAAGGGGAATGCTGGTCACTGGTGGACCATAGAAGAGGGCAAGAGGCCTGGTGTGGAGATCAATCCTAAGACGTTCCTGGATGAGAAGATCTCTCAGTTTGAGAGATTAAGACAAGGACCAATGAACATTAGCGAGTATGAGGCTAAGTTCATGGAACTTTTATGGTTCTGTCCGCATATGGCAGCTACCGATGAAGAAAGGATTCGACAATTTGAGAAAGGATTGAATGCCGATTTGACCACTCATGTGTCTGCTCTAGAAAACAGGGAGAGGTTTGCGACTTTTGTGGAGTCAGTTAGATGGATAGAGAGGTCTGTGACCGAGAAGTAGCAGACTAAGAATAAGAAAGTGTATCCCCAATTTCAAGGACCCTTGTACAAAAGTTTTAAGAAACTGAGGTATTATGTGCCTACACCACCACCACGTTTCAATACCCAAATGTAGTGGACATAAAATAGGGGTAGAGGCCGTATTTTACCACCAGAAGGAGCCCACAGCTCAACATCTATGTCAGTAACAGGACCATCCAGACCACAACCAGGGAATAGAATTTGTTTTATATGCGGAAAGATGGGGCATCTGATGAAGAATTGTTGAGCCAGAGAAGCAAGTGTGACTCAACCCCAGAGGCAGAGTAAGCAAGGCTCTCAGAGGCAACAGTTTCCAAGTGGCACTAGAGGACGTGGACAAACGTCCCAAGATTGATCATCGACACCCAGTAATCGAGCATCGAATCAACCATAGGCGACATCGAGATTCTATGCGATGAATCCGCCTGATGCAGTAGTCAACCCTCATGTCGTGACAGGTCAGATGGAACTATTTATTCTGATATGTCTATATCCTTCATCATATCTGTTTTAATTGATCCGGGTGCTACGCATTCCTTTATCACTCGAAGAGTGATTTTTGACTGCAACATGACTACCAGTCACAGAGCAGATAGCCTGTTGTTAGAGACTCTTTTAATGGGATCTGCTGTGTTGCGGGAGGTGTGTTCTCCCTGCACTCTTTTCTTTTCTAAACATCCCATTCAAGTGGATCTTATACCACTTGAGATGCACGAGTTTGATATAATTCTTGGTATGGACACCCTAGAAAAGTACAAGGTTGTTTTGGATTGTGAGTCCAAGCAAGCTGTGTTCACAGATAATAGTGACACATGGACCTTTCAAGGCGATAGAAAGATTCTTCCAACCTATCTTGTGTCATCTATGGTAGCTGAGAAGTTGATGAGGCAATGATGTTTTGCATTCTTGGCACATGTGGTAGACACCACTATGGAGAGTTTTTATCCTTATAAAGTTCCGATAGTCAGGGAATTTGAAGATGTGTTTCCTGAGGAACTTCCTAGTGTACCTCTGCCCTGAGAGATTGATTTTGAGATTAATCTAGTCCCGGGCATGTAACCAATAGCACAAACACCATACAAGATGGCGCCTGCTGAGATGGCAGAACTCCAGAAACAACTTCAGGAGTTGCTTGAGAAAGGTTTTATTCGACTGAGTACTTCACCATGGGGTGCTCCAGTCCTCTTTGTTAAGAAGAAGGATGGATCAATGCGGTTATGCATTGATTACAGGCAGTTAAATAAAGTAACTATAAAGAATAAGTATCCTTTGCCAAGGATTGATGACTTGTTTGATCAGTTGCGTGGAGAAACTGTCTTTTCCAAGATAGATCTGAGGTCGGGATACCATCAATTGCGCATTAAGGAGGGTGAGATACCTAAATCTACCTTTAGGACAAGGTATGGTCACTATGAGTTCACAGTTATGTCATTTGGACTAACTAATGCACTAGCTGCATTTATGGAACTCATGAATAGAATCTTTCGACCTTTTCTTGATCAGTGTGTAATAGTCTTCATAGATGAGATCTTAATCTACAGTAGAGATGCTCAACAACATGAGCAACACCTCCGTCAGGCTCTAACTTTGCTATGAGAGCATAAGTTATATGCTAAGTTTAGCAAATGTTAGTTCTGGCTATCAGAAGTTTCTTTTCTAGGATAGGTAATATCTGCTTTAGGCATTCGTGTTGATCCTAAGAAGGTGGAATCTGTCCTACAATGGGAACAACTGAAGACACCGACAGAAATTCACAGTTTCCTAGGGTTGGAAGGCTATTACAGGAGGTTCATTAAGAACTTCAGTTCTATAGCTTTACCCCTGACTAAGTTGACCAGGAAGGAGGTTCCTTTTGCCTGGAGTGACAAGTGTCAACAATCATTCCATTTGCTGAAAGAAAGGTTGACAAGTGCACCTGTATTGGTGTTACTTGAACAAGGGAAAGGGTATGTAGTTTTCTGTGATGCATCTAAGAATGGCTTAGGTTGTGTGTTGATGCAGGATAAGCAAGTGATTTCTTTTGCTTCTCGACAGCTTAAGAAACACGAGGAGAATTATCCAACACATGATCTAGAGCTAGCTACTGTAGTCCATGCTTTGAAGATCTGGATACATGATCTCTATGGAAAGACATTCCAGATTTTCACAGACCATAAGAACCTAACATATATCTTTTCTCAGCATGAGCTAAACATGAGGCAACACCACTGGATGGAGTTAATCAAGGACTATGATTGTACAATTGATTATCATCCAGGGAAGGCCAATGTGGTTGTTGATGCTTTGAGTAGGAAATCAGCAACACCGGCCCTAGATAAAGCACAGTTGAATTCCTTAGTGTGTTCTAAGAGGGAAATGTTTATATCTTTGAGGTAAAACAATGTACAGCTAAAAGTATCATTGTTAGCCAGATTGTTAGCTGAGATGCACATAAAACCAACTCTGAGACAACAGATTAAAGAAGCACAACAAGCTGATGTTGTAGTTTAGCAGATTAGATCAGAGTATGGTAGTGAGAAGTGGGATGGCTTTCATGATTCCGATGATCAGGTAGTCTGTTACCATGGTAGGATGGTAGTACCTGATGCCGATAACTTAAGAAAGTTAGTCCTGGAAGTAAGCTCATTCTTCAATGTATGCTATGCATCCAGGAAGCACCAAAATGTATCATAACTTGAAAGATATGTATTGGTGGCCTGGATTGAAGAAAGATGTAGTTGAGTTTGTTATGCGGTGTCCGGTGTGTCAGCAAGTTAAAGATGAACATCAAAAGCCCGCAGGAACAATGCAACCTCTACCTATACCGCAGTGGAAATGGGATCATGTGACCATGGACTTTATGGTTGGTTTGCCTAGAACAACCAAAGGTTATGATTTCATTTTGGTGATAGTTGATAGGTTGACTAAGACAACACATTTTTTAACTGTCAAAACAACTTACACTGCTAAGAAGCTGGCACAGTTATATGTAGATGAGATAGTGCATTTGCACAGAGTTCCGGCTACAATTGTTTCTGATAGAGGTCCCCTGTTCACGAGTCATTTTTGGGAACAACTTCATAAAGCTTTGGGTACACAATTAAGGTTTAGTACAACCTTTCATCCACATACAGATGGACAATCCGAAAGGACTATACAAACCTTGGAGGACTTGTTTTGGGCATGTGTCCTTCAGTTTGTAGGAAGTTGGGATCTACCCCTGAGCTTGATAGAGTTTGCTTATAATAATAGCTATTAGTACAATATTGACATGGCACCATATGAAGCTTTTTATGGTAGACATTTTAGATCTCCTTTATGTTGGTATGAAACATGAGAAAATCAACTTTTGGGTCCTAAACTTGTGCAACAGACAACATAGAAGATTAAAGTAATACAACAACAGTTAAAGACTGCACAGGATAGAGAGAAATCATACGCCGACAAACAGCGAAGACCTTTAGAATTCCAAGTTGGAGACAAAGTATATCTTAAGGTCACACCTTGGAAAGGAGTTATTAGATTTGGAAGAAAGGAAAAATTAGCTCCTAGATTTATGGGGCCTTATCCAATCATTGAACGGATTGGAAAGGTAGCTTATAAGCTGGAGTTACCACCTGAGTTGCATAAGTTGCACCCAATTTTCCACATCTCTATGTTGAGGAAGTGTCATCCTGACACAGAGTTAGTTCTGCAACCTATGGAGGTAGAACTAAATGATAATATATCTTATGTTGAAGGACCTGTAATGATCCTTGACAAAAGAATTAAAAAGCTGAAAAAGAAAGACATTTGTTTTGTAAAAGTCCTCTGGAACCACCGTGGCATTGAAGAAGCTACATGGGAACTAGAGGAAGAGATGAGAATAAAATATCCTACTCTTTTCTCTTAAATGTTTTTGTTGATGATTTCGGGGACGAAATCCTTGTAAGGGGTGGATAATTTGTAACATCCCTGACCTGGGTTATGTTCTAACCCTAGGTGTTTTGCCTAATAAAGTTGATTAGATGCTTGCTCTTAATTCTTGAAAGTAATTAAGGCTCAAGAGGAACTTATATTTCAATTTCAGTCCTTTTTGAATAATGTTGAAACATTGTTTTATTAATTTTGGACAAAAGTGCAAATTACCCAAGTTGAGGGGTTAACTTGCAAATTGTACATCATAAAATGTTCCTGAGATGTTGCGACATCATAAGAGTGAGTTTGATGCATTGGTATGGCTTCCACAAGCTTGAGCACCAAGATAGAGCTTGTTTAGCAATCTTTGTGCATTAAAACCTAGTTTTGGTGAAATGTGCAATTTACCCAAAACCTAGGGTTCAATATGCAAATTACCACTTCATGAGGGTTCCCCATGTTTCTTGTCATCTTGTAGAGAAATGAAAATGAGATGGGTGCCTCATTTGAATTATTTTGGAGGAGAGAGAATCTTGGTATTAAAATAACCAAGATTTAAGCATAAATGGAACTTTAATTCAATTTAATGCAAAAAGAAATATATTAATTGAAGAGCCCTTCAACCAAAAGTTGAGGGATGAATTTGCAAAGGGTTGGACGAGCTTGTGCCTTGCAAAGGCACGAACATATCTAGTTTGAGTGGAGACTCCACTCACATTAAGTTAATAAAAAGTAATATCCACTAAAAATGGGATATTAGTATAATATGATTAAGGTGATTAATTTCTTTTATTTTAATTCTTGGATAATGAAGAGGCTTTGCAAGGGGAAGAAGATGGCTTCGTGGCCAAGGAATTGAGGGGGATATGTTTCAACAATTTTTGGAAATTAAAGGAATTAATTCCATTTTCTCTTTTCTTGGAATTTCCTTATACATATCTCATTTCCTACCCACTTAAGGATCTTTTTTGGAATTCCTTTTCTCTTCTTGATTTGGCCGACCACAAGAGAGCTTAGGAGTAGGAGAAGGACGACCCCAACCTGTTGGTAAGTTATTGACTTTCTTTCACCTTGGTTTCATGGTGAAAACCGAAAATCAATGCTTGATTTCTTGTTTTCTCCATCCAATCTTCAACTCTAGCCAACTATTTCATCCAAAAGCTCGAGAACGGACCTTGGGCAGTTGTTAAAGCTTCATCCACTATTGGAGAAATGGATCTTGGAGCTTGGAATCAGATTAGAAGGCGGGTTATATAACATAAACCCTTAAACGTTGATATTGCATTCAATTCTCCATGATTTGTTGTTCATCTTGTTCTATTTTGAACTTCCTTTGATTCATTGTTGTAATTTCCATGAAAATGGAAGTAGTTCTTGAATGAACGAAGGGAGATGACGAAGACATCATCTTGGAAACTCTTCCCAAGAAAATCCTATTCCAAACGGTTTCAACAAAAGTGTTCAATCGGTTTCCACAAGATCATTTGAACTTAAACAGTTTCATCAAACTGTTTGGAAGTAAACGGTTTCATCAAACCGTTTGGGAGCAAACGGTTTCAAACCGTTTGGAAGAGTTGAACATGGTTGACCATTTGGAGATTTGATGCTTATAATGATGGTTGATGACCTATTATATATAATTGATTAATTTCAAAGGGGTCATTAGTTGAAGGTCCATCAAGTAGCAAACCCTAATCGGGTTAAGTGCGGATTTTCTAATTAATTAATTTAAAAACTTTGGGTTGATTAACCCAAACGGTTTCAAAACTGTTTGGAGATCATCCAAACGGTTTCAAAACCGTTTGGTGGTCAACCAAGACCGTTTGGAGGTCTAGGGTTGAGTATGGATGGGTATTTGAAGATCCAAAGATACTAAATTGTAATGTAATCAATTGCTAATTTGGTGATCAATCCAATGACCTAAACCCTAATAAGATTCCACCAATTTTCATGTTGGATTGGGCAAACGGTCTCAAGACCGTTTGGTGGTCATCCAAATGACCTCAAGACCGTTTGAGATCAGGACATACCCAATTTGAATGGAGGTCCAATGATTTCAGGGTAAATAGTTTCACAATGACTAACATTGAAGGTTCATCGATTTCAAACCTTAATCGAATTGAATTCAAAACCTTAATTGATCAATTGAAAGTCAAATCAATTGAAGGATGATTTATTAAACTCAATTGAAGTATGATGCTAGGTTCAATTGGAGAGTGGTTACATGAATTCAATCGATGAGGGAATAAACCTTGGAAACCCTAAATCAATATAAGTGTTTGAGATCATTTTTGGTCCATTCAGTTTTGAGAAGGTTTGGACCAAACGGTCTCAAGACCGTTTGGGACTAAATGATCCCAAACCGTTTGAGGCCCAATTGATCTCATGAATGTTTTGGTTAAACAGTTTTGAGCGCAAAGTTTCTATTCAATTTCAAAACTGAATGAGGTCAAGCACCTCAAGACCGCATGGATGGTCAAAGGTGGTGATTGAAGGATTGAAAGTCCAAGGGCCAATAATTGTTGAAATCTAACAATTCAATCGATTGAAAGTTTCAATGTAGCAAAGCATGTTCAATTGATTGATGAATTCATTTAGAGAACCCTTGCGGTTTTAAGACTAATTTGGCCCAAACAGTCTTGAGAACGTTTGAGTCCAAACGGAGAAACCGTTTCGAAACCATTTGGAGATCAAATGGTTTCAAAACCGTTTGGTGATGAAACCTCAAAACCGAATAAAGGTCAAATGTGATTCAATCATTTGGAAATTGAAGGCCCATATTCTTGAATCATGATGATGTGGTGGTTAGGGACTGAGATCCCAATGTTAGTAAATCTGTGAAAAGAACTTGATAGAAATAGTATTCATTCTTCATAGCAATTGATATAATGGTTTATGTTTGAAAACATGCTTGATGCTAAAAGAATATTGTAATGTGCTTAAATAATCAAGTGAAATGTTATCATGTAGAGCCCTGACCATAGATCCATCATTGTCAGTAGTTTGGTGATGGTGAAATAGGTTTTCTTACGAGAACTCCTGGAGGGCATACTTTTGAGTATGTGGGGGTTATGGGCGTGAATATCCTTACGCCCTAATGGAGGAATTGATGTGAGATAAACATTAAATCTGTCAATCCTTCATTATATATATATATATGCTGGGATGGATGTATCACTAATCTCCCAATGATGTTAATGCCGAATCGATGTGAGATAAATATGAAATCTCTCAATTGTGAAGAGAGTACAAGATGCCACTGTAACTCTAATAGCGAAGTTGCCAGTATACCCTGGAAATCTATTTAACAGAGACACAAAATGTCCTGCATTTGGTCCTCACACTGACTGAGGAAGATGAGGTCATGGGAATCCGACTCTTCTATTGGCCTATGTATGGTACCGATTTCGATTTCGCAATGGTCGGTTGGAGTATGAGCGGTATACCTCATCTCCTCAGGGCTTAAGCTATGATTGTAAAATGTAATCAGCCATGTAGCGTATTTTCTTAGGATTGAAATACGAGAATCAGTGGTTGATGATACATTGTTTAGTATATCTTAGTTAAATAAATGCTATACATGTTCTTCATACTCATTATTGAATAAATGACATGCTATCTTATCAAGACATAGCTGAATTGACTTGAATAGAGAATATTGCTCTACATAGTTTAGTCAATGATTTAACTACTGTTGAATATTTACAATTCTTCTGTTCAGTCTTATTCTATTATCTGTAATAATAATGTTTCTGGAAGAGAGTTATATCTCTCGCTGGGACAATTTTCAATTGTCTCACCTCCGTGGGATTCAACTTTTTAGGTAGATGCCGAGGAAGAGGCAGAAACCCTACAGTGGGTGTAGAACAGCAGCAGCAACAACATCAACAAGGACAGTAGTGAATCCTCAGGTGGAGACACTGGCTGTGATGTTCTATATATAGAGAGTCCTATGTGTCGTCTCTGTACTCTCAGGTCCTAGGAGTCAGTAGTTAGATTAATATTGATTTGAGATTTTGGCTTGATGCCTCGAGATTTTCATACTTCCTTTATATAGCTTAACAGGGAAGTTGATGCTTGTAACTTTCAAGAAGGAGATGATACCAGTAATGTACTGATGAACTGGGATGTAAATAACTTACTTTGGGTTTTTATGAAAAGAGTTTTTCAGTTTATAGATCCCTTTGTAAAACATTTTTAATTTTTAGTGATTTTCAGTAATTCCGCTGCTAACGATCACTTCCGCATTAGTTAATCTTGTGTTTTTATGAGTCAGACGCCACAACTACAACCTCTACCTTTATTTGGTGACCATTGCGTCGGAGCAGTGAACCTTTGTGATGCTGGTGGTGTAGAAAACCTTGGCTTCTTTAAGGTTCTTGATGACTACCCCTGGAACTGTGCAAGCCTCTTCCTGGCACTGACCTCCTGCTTCTCTATCACAGATCGTTCTATCCTCTGAACAAGCTCCACAAACGTGGCAAACATTTCTTAATTCTCCAAAGTAGCTGTCGGGATAGACAACTCAGCGTTCAACCCCTTCTCAAAATGGCAAATCCGCTCGTCCTCTGTAGCAGCCATGTGAGGATAGAACCGAAGAAGCTCCATAAACTTAGCCTCATACTCATTGATCGTCATGGCTCCCTGCCGGATCTGCTCAAACCGACTGATGTTCTCATCCAAATAGGTCTGTGAAAAGTACTGACTGACGAACTCATGTTGGAAATCCTCCCAACCTACAACCACTCCTGATCTCTTCTCCTCTTATATGGCCCACCAATGGTCAACACTCCCCTTCAGAAGGTGCACCACATGCTCAACCTTATCTGCCTTTAGGATGCTGAGGATCTTGAAGGCTTTCTCAAGATCATTAAGCCACAAATTAGCATCTTCCAGATCAGCCATCCTAGCATACTCCACTGCCCCAACATGATGAAGCCGCTCAAAGGTCTTCCTAGTTCCCAAAGATTCTACATTGGGAATCGGTACCTTAGGCTAAGGTGCAGGCATCCTGTCCGCCATATGCATCATCATAGCCATAAGCTGCTCAAAAAGAGACTGAAAGGTAGGATTTTCAATCATGGTTGGGTCAAACTCGGGACCCTCAGGCACCCAATATTCTCGTGCCTAGTTCCTTGAACCACCACCTGGTGCATCGACACTTCTCTTAGCAACATTTTCTTCATGTTCTCCAAACATCTTTAAGTTTTTTTGCTTCTTCTGCATAAGCAAAAATCACTATAAGACAAACTGGAGGACACAAGAACAGACACAAACCCTAGTCCTAGGTCCTTGTAGACTTAGCGCACCTAAAGCTCTGATACCAAACTTAACTTGTGACGTCTCACGCCACAAACCATGAGATAACTACAAACAAACTGCAGAAACAAACTTAAACAAACAGTTTGCTGAAAAAAATGGGAAATTAAAACCATTTTCATTAAAATATAGAATAGTAAAAACCTTTACATATGAGTCCTTTCATGTCACAAGATACTTACCATGTATGCCATCACCCTATTACAGAAGATCTATCCCAAACATATATATACATATCCATTGTATCCATACATGAAAAGGACACACAAGCCAAAACATATGTCAAAACACGCCTACAAAACACACCCAAAAAGCATCCCAAAGACCTGAGTGTACATGGATGACTATGGTACTCTAACAACAGAAAGGGCTACTCGCAACACTTCCATCCTTGTCAGCTACTATCCTTCTTGCTACTATTCAACTTTTATTGTACGATCTTTACCTCCTCATTAACATCCACCTAAAAAGATGTAGGAAACCCAGGGGGTGAGATTCCAAATCTCAGCTGAAGATATAACTCTCCACCAACACTATTATTAGCATAGGTAAGATGATTAAAGAATAGTAGTAAATCTACAACCATGATAAGTAGGTAATCATTACTAATACAATAAGCAGTTGCCATTAAAGTCAGGGTATGGCCCATAGCC
Organism: Alisma plantago-aquatica; assembly: GCA_963693085.1. Taxonomy (NCBI): domain Eukaryota; kingdom Viridiplantae; phylum Streptophyta; class Magnoliopsida; order Alismatales; family Alismataceae; genus Alisma; species Alisma plantago-aquatica. The sequence continues at coordinate 859,680,104 of OY856409.1, read as the reverse complement.
AATCCTATATCACATATCACTGGGAGACCAACTCACGCATGGCTGTCTCATATATCCTGGACATAAGGGGATATTCGTCCTCACCCCCGCATATTAAAAAATATGCGCTCTGAGTTAAATTCATTTCACAATTCAGTAAGTGTTGACACTAAATGGATCTATGGCACAGAGAAAAGCTACATGATGAAGTTCCACTTGATTAGTTAGGTCATTTAAGTGCCTTTTAGCATCAATCAAGTTGCAACGTATAAAATCATAACAAATATTACAAAGATAAGGGCATAATACTCTTCCTGCAGATAAAACATATAGGGTGTGAACTTGTCACACTATCACCACATGATGCTTGTATCATTGCCATTCACAACATCATCAACAAACCCACATGACAAGGAATAACAATCCCTAATTTTGTTAGTAGGAAACATCCTTTCATGTCAGAACAATAACCACTGTTAGTTCATAAGGCCCAACCGCCATATTCCTGTATCACCTACATAATCAGCATGCCTTACAAGGGCATATTCAATCCTATCTCACATCATATCCATCATAGCACACACTAGCTATGATAATCAATTCCACAACACCTGCATAGTTAGAAGATCATAATCAAGAGAGATAAGCACATAACATCATGACCATCAATGGTAAGGATATAAGCAAGACTGTTCACTTTTAGGGTTTAGGGTTTCCACTTTTTGCCGATTAGGGTCCACAAGGTCATGATCATACAACCACCCTAGAACCACCACCCTCCACCATCATGGAGTGTGTTAGGATTAAGCAACATCATTAGAGAAGATTGGAGATCATTCAAAACAACATGACACATGTGTATACATGATTAACATTAGATATTCATATATGTTTCAGAACCACCTACCATCGCCACATGTTAACCACTTAGGCACATAGGTCGTAGCCACCCTCCATAGTATGTTGCGACCGTGACATACACCATGGGTATCTTGACCTTCAATCCCTCACCATGTCGCGACCACCTCCTACATGTCGTTCCTGTGAAATTAGGGTTAGGGTTTCCACTTCACCTTTCAAGCATGTGTTGCGACCAAACTCCTTAACCACCTCTATGTCGCGACCGCGACTCATCAACACCACCATGTCACGACCACCACTCCAAGGACTGTCTCCACTAAGATAAGGCAAGGAACTAAGGGTTTCAAGACTGCTATGCTCCATAGGTCTCAACCCAATGTCACTAGGTCAAACATCACCATAAGAAGGGACATCTCGACTAAAGCCAACTAGGTCACAACCATTTCAATGGACTATGTCGTGACCGCAATGCCCATGCCCATGTCTCAGCCACCAAACATCCTAGGTTATGACCACATGAAGGGTAAACACCTAGGTCATCAACATAGGTCCAAAACTAAGCAAGAACCATGATTATCATGAAAGGAGACTCAAGCAAGCCGATCTCCACAAACCCTAAGGCAAAGGTCCAAGAAAAGCATGACTAAAGGAAGAGAAACCATATCAAAGATGAACAAAACTAAAACTAACCTCTCACTTACTTCTAGGTATACAAACACCAAGCATGGGGTCTAGATCAAGGGTCAAACGTGGGGAAGAAACTCCATATCATCATCTCTACCCAAAACTGATACAAGAAGATTAGAGTTTCAGGTTACTTCCAAACCAAGCATGATAACTCTCCCAAACGAATTCTAGGGTTAAGCTTCATATGCTAGTATGATGTAGGAACATCTTAAAGAGGGAAAACAACAACACAACATAACAAGAAGTGCAATTATAGAGAGGGTTTAGTGTTATATAACCCGCCTTAAGAAGATCACCACCAAGGCTCCAAGCTCCAAGATCAAGAGCTCCAAGCACACAATCCAAGGGTTAAATAAGCTCTACCAAAAGCTCCACACTCAACCACAAGATCAACTCAAGAAGGGAGAAAGACCAAGGTCAAAGGTTAGCTCAAGAAGAGAGAGCGAAACCCCAAAACTAAACCAAAGAAAGAAGGGAGAAAAGAGAGAAGAAACTTTCTCTCTCTCTCTCTCACTCACTTGAAAGCCACCTTATCAAAACATGGCCTAAGGATGAGAAGAAGGAAGAAGATATGAAGGAACACCAAAAAAAGAAGATAAAACACTCACCAGAGTTAGAGATGGCCAAGGATCACCACAAGCACCACATGCAAGGGATGAATTACCTCCAAGGAACCAAGAGCACTCCTTGATCCACCAAGTTCCAAGGACGAGCACAAGAGAAAGGGATGAAGAAGATGATAAAAAAGAACCATTTGCATGGCTGAAGAGGGTTCATATAGAAAAGGAGGAGGGAGGTAAGATAAAGGATGAGGTGGCAACAAGATAGAGCTCCAAAGAAACACTTGTCCACTAAAAGGACAAACATGCAACCACATAAGGTCCACATGCAAGAGATGGTGATAATCCATAGATGGGATCTCGACCACCTAAGAAACCAACCCTATGTCACGACCGCAAAACACCTAGGGTCCCAAGGTCGTGACACACACCAACATCACCACAAGATTGTGACACCAAGACCACCCAAGAAGCCTAGGTTGAAAGACACCTCTCCAACCTCTACCTCGACCCAAGACAACCTTGGCAATGACCAACACACCAAAAGGGAAGTGTCACGGCCGCAACACCCCAAAACAGGCCCTACGTCACGACCTAGGTCAAGGCAAAACAACAAGGTCACAAGGTTAAGACATACAAACCCTAGGAAACCCTAATCTCCACTAAGGGTGATACTATTCAACCAAGAGCCAAACAAGGTGCCCCAAAGCACTTTACTCTCCCTCATGAATCCAAGAGAGAGAAGGAACACTCTAGAGGCAGCAAATTGCACATCAACCCCCTATATTGGGTGAATTGCAATTTTCACCAAAACTAGCACAGAAAGCACAAACATCAACCAAACAAGCTCAAACTAGAGACTTAACCTCTCCAAAAGCCCTTCACATCTCAAAATATTAGAGCAAGGTTCTAAGCACATGATTAAGCCAAAGCACATAGGGTTACCCCAAAACTTAGGTCAAGGTCCTTACAAAGGACATGACGTGCAAACGTGGACCTGGCTTAAGTTGACTCTTGGGATATAGATTTGAGATAGTTTGTGTATTCCTCTACTTAGATCCTGAAGTTGTTTCTTTCATATAAACCCCTTAATGGGAGAATATTTTATAATCTTAATTAAATGAATATTGTTATGATTTTTATTTCCGCTGCTATACCTTGGTTATTCTTGTATACCATCATTTGAGAAATTAAAAAAAGTACACCTATTCCAACATGCTTGTTAGTATGTTTGGATTAGATGGGTCTATTCCCCAAATCAAGTAGGGAGTGGATCTCCTCTCAAGTCCCATTCGTTACAAACATTTCTCCTGCAAACCCTACCATGTGTGTGTGGATGTAAAAATTATTTTAAGGGAATGTCTCATATGGAAAGTTGTAAATTTTTATAGTTATATACATACATGTATATATGATGTGATGTATCTATAAATCATACATGTGGTCTTTCGAAGTATATTTAGTTTGGTGTATATTTGCATGGTTATTGTTAAGGATCCCTATATGTTTGCATGTTGTGGATAGATGGGGCTTGAATCTTGGTTGACAAAGTATTAGACTAGTATGTCAAGCCTCATCTTTTCTTTTCTAAAATATGATGGCTTCTATTCATTCTTAAATTCCCTTGGTATTTCACATGAGGTTTCTACATACAATGTAATACTACACATGATAAAATTAGTTCTATGGGACTTGGCGTGATGAGGCAGCCTTGAAGATATAACTCCAAGGAGCGTCCATGGAGTCATTCACCATGATGCAAGACAAATATAGGTTTACTCCAATCATCATTGCATGTAATGCAAAAAATCTTAGGGGGACACTAATCCTTTATGGCTTCAAAGGATTACACTAGTATGGCCATAAGAAACACTTGTATGATTGTGGGTTATAGATATGATTTTTATGATACATATCACGAGTAGGTGTTTGGATATGTGTGTGTATATATACATTAATACATATATATAAATACTCAAATAAACTATTGAAATTAAGATGATTTCCAATATATAACACACATGGAAACCTTGGTCGATTATGTTTGAGCATGCCAAAGTGTGGTGCGATGTCTATCTTGGGAAGTGTGATGTAGATATGTGGGTCTTCTGAAGTAGGGTAATATTCATTTTTTCTTCAGAACAACACTAGGGGGTAACACCCTACTGCCTAATAACCACACAAACACCAAGATGTGCACAAGGGAGGTAAATGAAGGATGTTTTTTTCCTAGTAGGGTGCATATTATATTGTATTGGCCCTTTAGGTTGTACTTAAATAGGTGTTATTAATAGGATTAAGAACCTAGAGATATATAGATGATTTATGATAAAGTTTGTTCATCCATCTTATCAAGAGTTACATTAGATGTAATTGGAAAATGTTTCCTCTCTAAATACTAAGTTGTTGGTGATCAACCAAAGATGGCTTTTGGGTTGATGAATATGGATCTTTATCCATGTGGAAATTATTTTATGCCATCTTCAAAATTAGTAACGAGTAATTTAAAATAAAACTGTGTAATGTATAATGAATAAAACCAAATAAATATCAATAAAACTTTGTGAAATCAAATTACTGATTCATGCAAATATATCTTGTAGATCAAATCACAAACAATAATAAGTTTTCACTCAAGTTGGTCCTTGAAAAGGATAAAGTTAATAGGAATAACGTCCATGAATATTTCAGGACTCTGAGAATTGTTCTAAGACGTGAGTGTTAGCTCTTTTTCATGGATGCACCAGTACTAGATGAACCAACTCCTGATGCACCTAAGACCAAAAGAGAAACTTATTGTAAACATTTGTATGATTCCATTGACATCAAATTCCTTAGGTTTGTTCCATGAATCATGACCTTTAGAAGCAACAAGAGATCATGAGAGTTATTGAGATGGTAACAAAACTCAAGAACATGTACAAAGAACTAGCAAGGCAAAAAATGTTTGATGTCTCTAAGGAAAGATTTAAGTGTAATATGACACAAAGTGATCCAATTGGGCCTCATGTGCTCAAGTTAATTGGGTATGTGGAAATCCTAGAGAGACTCATATTTATTTTAGGCCAAGAATTGGCAGTAAATGTCATTATACAATCATCGTCAGAATCATATAGTCAAATTTTCGTAGATTACTACAAGAAAATTTTGTTAAACCATTGTTAATGTTACCGGGGGTGTTAAGAAGAATTGAGAGGAAAATGAAGAAATTACAATCCCAAATTTGCGTTGATGGTAAAAAAAATGAAAAATATCCAACTGCAAAGACAAAGCCAACAAAATTCTAAGGTTGGCTGGAAGTCTGAGTCTTCTGCACTTAAACCAAAAGGAGGAATGGGTAAAAAAGGAATATATATGTATAATAGATCACAACTATATGCTGGTTTTTATAATGGATCACAAGTATACTATGCTTTGTATAATGTATCACAAGTATATTATGATAGACAATGTATGGAAAAATTAAGAAAAATATCATACACGAGCACTTACTTCAACCAATATCATATGTCAAGACTTATGCATGCAAATAATACATCATATACAAATATAGTAGGTCAATTATGAGGTAAATCATACTATAAATCAAAATATCCTAATCCACATTCTTAGAGTCAACTACAACCTCAGTCAACCCCTAAATAATAGAAATATGTATATCACCATTATATTCTCATCATTAATACTAGTTAACTTAATTTTAGGGTTAATCAGAGGTCATTAAGGTATCCTCAATGTTACTTGTCTTCTCATACTGATACGAAGATACTGATGTTGAAACATACACTATAATACATCATTTTCAAAACAGTTTCAACTTCAATAACTCATTATAATCATGCATCAACCACTTCATATACTCAATGCTCAAGTTAGGATTTTTTTCATTATTACAAGTAACATTATAAAGATTTCATAAAATTTTGTGTATGCTAATGATCTCATATTCACAAATGATGTTCCATATACATATATGAAGCTATTATCTAATTTACAAAATTATTAATCATAAACATATTTATTGTATTTTATTTTGCATTATTAGTCCCTAGTCATCTACATGAAGTAAATCATTTCATTTTATGATTGAAAATCAACATCTTAGACATCACATGTACTATAAATTGAATTTTTTAGATACTGACATGTTTTCATAGATTTTATCCATCATTTAGCATGTCAATAACATGAATGCTCATTTAATATCTTAAAGCATATACCTAGAATTTAAGCATCAAAATACTGATATGCAAGTTCCATGTTGTTGTGCTCAATTTTATGAATATCTTGGTACTTTATATGCATTTTTATGAGATAAGAACCATTTATTATGAGTATTCTAAGATATATATATTATTATGAGACTTGGAGGGTATTTTACCTATCTTAGTCAACGATGGGATAAGTGGGTCTAGTAGGGAAACTCGGTCTCGGTCTAAGATGGGAGTTGACTGGTTTGCTTGGGTTTGGATTTGACTGACCACCTTCTATCTCTGTATGTGTTCTTGCCTTTATGATGCATCTTTGCAGTCCCATGTAATCTATGTTTTCGGGAACCGATGTCAAACTTTTGTCTAGCGTGCAATCAATCATCATAAACTCCTCCTTGACACAAATCTAAGTTGATAAAGGATTCAAGATAACCATATGCTCCTCCTTAGTGTCTCGTATTCCTCTTTGTGGAGCTGTTTTCTTGGACAACATGCTTGCCAGCCATATATCACTACAAGTAATTATGATATTAACATCGAAAAAACTTAATCGTCAATCTGAAGAAGTTTCGCATTCTAACAAATTAGGACAGAAAAAAGTTTGTCACATCTTATCATCACTGGTCTTGCCGTTACTAAAAATAAGGATGAAAAATTTAATTCCATCGTTATTACCAATGACGACGACTAATGGATGTTGTCATAAAGAACTAAAACGACAATACAAATAGTCCATCATTAACGGTGATTGTGACATCTTTATTCCACCGCTGGCACTTATATGATAACCTTAATAGTTTTACTACAACATCAATAGAGATTGTCTTTTTCCTCCATAGAAACTTATAATGACAAAAAGTATTAGTATAAAGTTTGGATCTTATAATAAATGCATATCATACTAAATAAATTACTTTCTAGATGTGGATGATGCTAGTAAGGTGTTTGAGGTTTTGCCTCAAAGATCTGGTCCGGGCCTTGCTGCTACGGCGTCTGCTCGTGAGGCTACTGGTGGTTTCGGAGGGGACATCGACATCCCTGGGGGTTTCTTCTGGATCGAGTCTCTTTGTGTCCCCCTGAAGGCGGCAATCTCCGGAGCTAGCTTTGGGTGCGCGATCGCGGTTGAGCCGGTGATTTCCCTTTCGGACCGCCGTCGTGTTCCTAGGGATGTTTGTTTCCGATGCCTGCGAAGAGGTCACAAACGGCACCAATGTGCAGCTGCACCGGTTTGTTTCCGGTGTCGTGCTCTGGGTCACCTGGCGCGCGACTGTGAGGCTTGGCGGCAGGTCTGGAGGAGTCCCCCCTCTCCTAGGGACTAGTGTTTCCGCTGCCTTTAGAGGGGTCACTGGAGGCGCTGCTGCTCTTCCCCGATTACGTACTTCCGCTACAAGTCCGCTGGTCACGTGGCAAGGGAGTGCCGGTTGTGCAAACCAGTTGCACAGGTTCAATAGCTTGAGGCTGGGGTCCCATCAACAAACGAGTCTGCTATCTCTGGTGAAATGTCCGGGGGTGCCGGGGCAAGCTTCATTGCAAGATGGGTTCGAGATTCAGCTGGTGACTGTCGACGCCTGTGACATCGACGCTTCGGTGATTTCTTGGCACCTCAGTGGGGTGATGCCTACCCAAGTCCACGGTCTCAGAGTCTTGGTGGATGCTCCAGCAACTCATCGTTCGAGGTGGTGGTTCGCACCCCAGTTAGAGATGATTTTACAAGCGAGATAGATGATGATGATGATGACTAGATGGATTCTACAGCTGAAGTCGGCGGAAGCAAAGGTGGAGGCTAGCTATGATGAGAAGACCCATAGGGGTGTTTTTGTTATTTGCGAGGTTGGTGTGAGGGAGAGTTCTGTTGATCGAGGGTGGCATTATGTAATCTTGATGACATGACTTTGCTTGCTTGAGGGGCGAGATGAATACGACCTCAGTATAATAAGAAAAACTAAATGAATTAATATTGGTAACCATCTGAAGTGCAACATGAAAAATGTGTACTTTATTATATAAAAAAATGTAATCATACATAAGGGAGGACATCAACCTTTGTCCCTAGAAAAAATTGCAAATTAAGAAAATAAGTAGTGCTCCAATGCGATTAATTGTACAGATAGACCAGTTTGAAGGCATGTTTCTGCGTCACAAGTCAAAACTGTCCGTGCAAAAACCAGAATTATCCGCTAGCAAGCCATCCGAAGTTGTAGAACTGCCATCTGAGGAACAAGAACCATCCATTAGGAAGCTATCTCCATTTGAGTTTTCATCAGTTTCTGCCGATATCATATGTGCAAGGAACAGTGAATGGAAAACCATCTCCAAATGACATTTTAAAGGAATTAAATACAAGCTTTTGACTTTTTTTGATGTCATCAAGTTTCATCTGCTTTTCACCTGACACTCTTTTGCTTGTAAAGGATTACATGACCTCACTTTGCATAAATGAATCATGTGTGCGCTATTGCATTGACAATAAAAAGTTTCTTGATCGTCTTGAGTATCACGGTACCTATCAAAACCATCATAATACCCATAGCAACAATCATCATTCTTCAAACAAATGCGGAAGTTCATCCAAGGTACCTGCAATTGTCTTCATGTTTTCAAACAATTTAGAACAACAAGAAATGTCCGTAAATTTTTTTATAGAAAAAGTTTATGAGGTTCAAGCTGCACATGGAGAATCATTGGTCAAATATGAGAGATGTCACCTTGCATTAACGTTTTGTAATATTGAGCAGTCATACCTTACCCATTCCACAAGCACGAGCATTGATTGAGCGAGCCTAGCGTTGTTTGAAATCTCAGAAAGGGATATAAAATTACCAACATCTTTTAGAATGGCAGGGAACTCCTTCGGGTGCATCCATGCCCACTCAAATAGCAACAGAAACGACTCGTCAGAGCAAGTATTTGACGATGGGCTTGTTTTGTTTGATATTATGGGATCAAATTTCTTAAACCTGCAGAGATTTACATGTATTTCCAAATATCAAAAACCAAACAATATAATAGATTAGGTTTGTAAAATTGAAAATTGAATTCCTTTAGTTTCGTAATGTACTTTTCGTTACAGCAGGCTGAGCATTCTTCATAGATATTAGAGGTGGGTACCATTCTACTTCACCGTTACCATAATTGGAGCAATGTGATACACTTTTCTTTAAAGAACCCTCATCTAAGTTAATATCAGGTAAAAGTTAATATCAGGTAACTCAGCAAATGCAGTCTCTCATTTTCCCACTTGAAATTTCATGCAAACAGAAATAATCATCTTGAAACCTACATCATTCAGCAGGCTGATATTGGTATTGGTACATAAACTTTTCAAACATAGACTCTACAAATTAGATAATATACCTATCTAACACATCATCCATCAAAATATTGGACAAATTACACAATCGAATCAATTCAGATTCTTGTCACTCCATTCAAATTGATCATTGTCAGCCAACAAAAAGATAGCCATCAGTTGTTTTCTATTCAGCCCTAGACCTACCCAATATCTAACATGTTATAGAATTGGATAGGCTCCTGCATAGGTTGAATTTATAGTCAAGCATAAGACTAAATGGAAGCCATAGATGTCATACCGAGCAAAATATATCTACGGTCCTATCAGTTAGGCAACCCGTATCAAGATCTAATCTTGGAAGGGATGCATGTGATAACTTGGCATGCAGAAAATTCTCCTTCATTAGAGTACAATTGTATAGACAGTCACTAGGATGTGTCTTAAAAGAATAGCTTCTTAAATATAGATTGAACATTACCGTTGTACGCTCAGAATTGAAATGGCACCTACCTTGTAGCAGTTTAATCATGAACTATGTCAAATTCATGGTAACCAAATTTATATATGTAACAGAGTGATCAAGAGTGTCAAAGAACATGGGGGTGGGAATGAGCTTGTAGTAAAACTACCATGTTAGTTTTCAAGAATAGGAAATATAGCAAACAAGTATAACGAATTCAGATGGCAAATAACAAATGTTTGACCTGAATACATCACCATTACTTTTATGTGAAGCAAACTAGAGAGAGTAAGCTACAATATTCATTATGATGCACAAGTTCACCCGTGATGTCCCCAGATTTTCTAAAACTTAATCTGATGTGTGACATCCAAATTGAAACCCTCACCTCAGCGAGAATCCTAATTTAAACACCACACACTAGGCTAAGAAAGAGAAAATAAGAGAAAGTCAGAAGGAAACACAGTAGCACATGCACATGAACAATAATAAAACCATACAACACATGCTCACCATTCAACATATAATTACATAATGAATTGTTACAACATTTGATATTACATATTGAAAGATAAACTTCTACATATACATGTACTACCACTAAACTACAGGATCTTAAGACAATAGGTCCACATGTACATCAACTCGCCAAACAACTCACACTATCCAAGTCCTTCAAGAGCATAACCAAAACCTAAACAAAAGATTACATGTGGTACACGTCATCACAATATTGAAGAATATTGTACGCCTACGTGTCTTTTATATACCTCTCATCATATCTTGGCAATAAGATAAAACTAATACTTGACAGTTATAAAGAAACATAAGTAAAAGTATATACTTGCACAAAGATATTTATTAACAAAAGAGAACACGTATTTTAAGCTCATTTTCCATTATATCATCCATGCATTGATCGCCGAAGGTTGAATGCATTAAGGCCTTATGATCGACTACCAAAGAGTTGGATCATTGCATAATGTGATCAGACTACCAAAGAGTTGGATCATTTTAAAGTACTTGACTACCAAAGAGTTGAAGTACTTTAGTTCCAACACTTGACTACCAAAGAGTTGACATGCTTAGATATAATGGAACAAATATATTATGTTTCATGTGTTCATAGTAATAATTATGGAAAATCATACAACATATCGTACAAGAACAATCATTTCATCTAATATCATATGCCAAGTATTTTACTACACCTATAACACAAGCATATTGTATAATAAGCCAAGTAAGAGGTAATGGCGTACCTTCCATAGAGACATCCTAATCACATATTCCTCATGTCATCTATAACTTTGTTAAACTTGATCAAGACAAGATCATATACTATCATCAGGTTCTCATCATATCAACCCTAGTTAGGTCCATTTTAGGGTTTCACTTAGTTCATTAGTATGTTCTCATTCTTACTTGCATTATCATAATCCTTATGTGGGATTTATGTTAATGATGTTATGTTCCAGATTAAGATACATAATCTGAACATTAGGTTTCAGATTCCTTTTTGTGCACATATTAACCCTAGTTTATACACATTATCCTATATTAGGGTTTTAAACCATGTATTAAGAGTCAACTTCATATAACATGGATTTCATGTATAAAAGTGATCTCATATTTAAAACTGAGATTCCATATACTGATATGAGTTTACTCTGTAAATTTCATCATTTATTGAGCATGTACGTATTTATTGCATTTAACTTAGGGTTATCAGCCCAAAATTAGCTATATTGAGCAAATTACATGATTTCGTGCATCAACATGACCATATCTGACATCATATGCATTAAAGACATGGTTATGGACTTACTGACATTTTTTCATAATTTTATATCATCGTTTGCTATTTATTATCCATTAAACAAGCATTACACATCTTACATGATATCACTGATATTAATACATCAAAATCCTGATATTATAGTTCCATCTTGTTCTATGCAATTTAATATCAGGATTTTGATGATTTAATATCAGTGATATCATGTAAGATGTGTAACGCTTGTTTAATAGATAATAAATAGCAAATGATGATATAAAATTATGGAAAAATGTCAGTAAGTCCATAACCATGTCTTTAATGCATATGATGTCAGATATGGTCATGTTGATGCACGAAATCATGTAATTTGCTCAATAGAGCTAATTTGGGTTGATAACCCTAAGTTATATGAAGTTGACTCTTAATACATGGTTTAAAACCCTAATATAGGATAATGTGTATAAACTAGGGTTAATATGTGCAAAAAAAGGAATCTGAAACCTAATGTTCAGATTATGTATCTTAATCTGGAACATAACATCATTAAAATAAATCCCACATAAGGATTATGATAATGCAAAGTAAGAATGAGAACATACTAATGAACTAAGTGAAACCCTAAAATGGACCTAACTAGGGTTGATATGATGAGAACCTGATGATAGTATATGATCTTGTCTTGATTAGGTTTAACAAAGTTATAGATGACATGAGGAATATGTGATTAGGATGTCTCTATGGAAGGTACACCATTACCTCTTACTTGGCTTATTATACAATATGCTTGTGTTATAGGTGTAGTAAAATACTTGGCATATGATATTGGATGAAATGATTGTTCTTGTATGATATGTTGCATGATTTTCCATAATTATTGCTATGAATACATGAAACATAATATATCTGTTTCATTATATCTAAGCACTTCAACTCTTTGGTAGTCAAGTGCTGGAACTAAAGTACTTCAACTCTTTGGTAGTCAAGTACTTGAAAGTGATCCAACTCTTTGGTAGTCTGATCACATTATGCAATGATCCAACTCTTTGGTAGTCGATCATAAGGCCTTAATGCATTCAACCTTCGACGGTCAATTCATGGATGATATAATGGAAAATGAGCTTAAAATATGTGTTCTCTTTTGTTAATAAATATCTTTGTGCAAGTATATGCTTTTTCTTATGTTTCTTTATAACTGCCAAGTATGAGTTTTATCTTATTGCCAAGATATGATGAGAGGTATATAAAAGACACGTAGGCATACTCAGTACAATATTCTTGAATATTGTGCTGACGTGTACCACATGTAATCTTTTGTTTAGGTTTTGGTTATGCTCTTGAAGGACATGGATAGTGTGAGTTGTTTGGCGAGCTGATGTACATGTGGACCTATTGTCTTAAGATCCTGTAGTTTAGTGGTAGTACATGTATATGTATAAGTTTATCTTTCAATATGTAATATCAAATGTTGTAACAATTCATTATGTAATTATATGTTGAATGGTGAACATGTGTTGTATGGTTTTATTATTGTTCATGTGTATGTGCTACTGTGTTTCCTTCTAACTTCCTCTGATTCTCTCTTTCTTAGCCTAGTGTGTGGTGTTTAAATTGGGATTCTCGATGAGGTGAGGGTTTCAATTTGGATGTCACACATCAGATTAAGTTTTAGAAAATCTGGGGACGTCATAGGTGGTATCAGAGCATGAACAATAGCAAAGCCTGACATTTGCTCATCATGCAACTCAAAACTAAAGAACCTTGAACTTAATAATCTTTTAGGGTTAGATTAGTACTCTTTTAGAGACTAGATCTGACCTAGTCTCTAGGTTGGCACCTAGATGTCTGAGAACTAGGTCTATACTGGTGCTTGTTGAGTAGTAAGTCCTTAGATGTCGTCCTTTCCTTGTAGTACAGCGGTATGGGACGTTGCACTACTTGGAAATGACATGCATCAAGGGAAGAGAAACCCTATACATATTGTGCACGTTGTCTACAGTAGCTACACTAGTCTACACCATGTTCTCACCCTTTTCACTAGTTTTCATGACACTGTACTCTCTACCATGTGTGGGACACTCATTTTCTGGATTTGGTTTTTGATTCCAATCAAATCGAACCTTGATAGTTTTCTCTGATGCTTGTTTTATCAGAGAAAAACTATATAATATTTTATTATGTATATGTATTACAAAAATGTGTCCCCACACATGTATGAGTAGGAGGTGGTCATGCAACCTAAGTGAAAGTGAATGACATCAGTCTAGAAGAGAGAGTAGTTCTAGATTAGATGTCTAGAGCATTTTTGAGATATATAGGATAGATGGAATAGATAGAATAAGTTTGATGATACGATCTAAGTCTTATATAGATGATATAAGATAGTTTGTGATGATCTATGTTTGTCTTTGAGGATGTAAGTTCAGTTTTAAGGATTTGAGATAAGTTTTGATGATGCAAGTAAATAGGCTTTTATGAGATAAGCTAAGCCCTAATGAACACGATTAGGGTTAAGATGAGTTGTAAGATGATGAGAACCTGATGGTGATATATAATCTTGTCTTAATCAGGTTTGACCAAGGATATAGTTGATATCAGGAATGTGGTATAGATTGTGTTATGTCTTGATCAATGTACGCCATTACCTCTTACTTGGCTTATTATACAATATGCTTGTGTTATAGGTGTAGTAAAATACTTGGCATATGATATTGGATAAAATGATTGTTCTTGTACGATATGTTGCATGATTTTCCATAATTATTGCTATGAACACATGAAACATAATATATCTATTCCATTATATCTAAGCACTTCAACTCTTTCGTAGTCAAGTGCCGAAACTAAAGTACTTCAACTCTTTGGTAGTCAAGTACTTGAAAGTAATCCAACTCTTTGGTAGTCTAATCACATTATGCAATGATCCAACTCTTTGGTAGTCGATCATAAGGCCTTAATGCATTCAACCTACGGCGGTCAATGCATGGATGATATAATGGAAAATGAGCTTAAAATACATGTTTTCTTTTGTTAATAAATATCTTTGTGCAAGTATATGCTTTTTCTTATGTTTCTTTATAACTGCCAAGTATTAGTTTTATCTTATTGCCAAGATATGATGAAAGGTATATAAAAGACACGTAGGCATACTCAGTACAATATTCTTGAATATTGTGCTGATGTGTACCACATGTAATCTTTTGTTTAGGTTTTGGTTATGCTCTTGAAGGACCTGGATAGTGTGAGTTGTTTGGCGAGCTGATGTACAGGTGGACCTATTATCTTAAGATCCTATAGTTTAGTGGTATTACATGTATATGTAGAAGTTTATCTTTCAATATGTAATATCAAATGTTGTAACAATTCATTATGTAATTATATGTTGAATGGTGAACATGTGTTGTATGGTTTTATTATTGTTCATGTGCATGTGCTACTGTGTTTCCTTCTGACTTCCTTTGATTTTCTCTTTCTTAGCCTAGTGTGTGGTGTTTAAATTGGGATTCTCACTGAGGTGAGGGTTTCAATTTGGATGTCACACATCAGATTAAGTTTTAGAAAATATGGGGACGTCACAGGATTCTTCTATGAGAGATGCACAGTTCAAGTTATAGAAATCATAGTAAACAGTAGAAACTTGTCATTCCCAAAAGGAGCAACTGATGGTAATTTGTGTTTTCATATAATAGTTTATTCGATTTAGGAAGTGAACTAGTAAGTAAAATCACACTTGACAAGAATATAATAATCTTTTTATGTTATTTTAAATGAGTCAGTCTGACTGTAGGTGTAAACATTCATCTACTATACTTAAGAAAAGAACAAAACAAATATACTCACTATGAAAAACATGAACACAACGTCTTTAATTCGGCAAACATGCCCAAAATCTGGTAAAAAATTACAAAGAGAGTCATGTGAATACTCAGATTGCGACAATCAATTTTTATAATGGTTTATGTGGATTCATGAAGTAATTCAAATTCGAATATGTGGATTCATGAAGTAATTCAAATGCGAATACTCAAACTAGGACAATCATTTTTTACAAAGGTTTATGTGGATTCATGATGAAAATATGCAAGGTTCACCTAATGACAGATGGAGTGTGTGCATTGAAATCTGTCTAGTTTTGCAAATTATTTTTGTTAAAGCAGGCCAGACACTTCAAAAAGTAGGTTTGTATCATTCTACTTATGGCATACCACAATTGTAGCCATGTGAAACTTTTATATAAAGAACCCTCATCTAAATTAGGATTAGGAAAATATCAAATATAGAGTCAGTTTCACAGTAAATGAATGGTAACATGAAAAATGATCAGTCAACTGTGCAATTACTTGCCAAACATGAGTTATACTCTGTCTTCTGGAACATCATCAATGGTGTAGGAATCCTCTCAAAGTTTCTCATTACTAATCCTTGATATACCATAAGTCCCTCATGTTAAAGCTCCAAACAGACCAATAGTAAGCAACCATCTCAAACCCAAATAGCAACCCAAATACCAATAAATTCCTCCTTCTTATGTTAGCTTGATACCTCCATGGGGTCAATTTCTAATGAAAAGGGGTTTGATGAGGGGGAGGCCTTTTGAAAACCATTTACAATTACTATATATGACCAATTTTTCTTGAATAAGCACAGTTTAAGATGCATTGTATTTCATAAATGCAATTTGATTACTACCATAAAAGAACTATTTATGTTCATCCATGAATCAACATTGAAAGAAAGAAAATATGATCAGTACCTTTGAGGTATTTGGTCATGTGGAATATACTCTTTCATTTTCATGCGTTCAAGATAATAATGATAAGTAAATAATTCTTCACCATTCTCCAAGAAGATAATATAGAAAAAGAAAATACACACCCACTACAACTGAGCATGTGAGTACGTAGAGAACTACAACATCTGTTTAGGCACAACTGAGCATGTGAATACGTAGAGAACTACAACACTTGTATATGTATCTTTGCTGATTTTCAATGGCTTGCTATGATGCATGAAAAACTAGACGATCCTTGTTAGTTATAGAGGTTGTGAAGGGAGCAATGAGTCACGAGGGAAGTAGCACAAAATGGTTTATAGAAAAACATTTATGAGACTATCCTGAATTGTACACTTACTAATTTCCCAATCTAATGTTTTAAAACAATTTAATAAACTTTATTCAACGATGTTAAATTGTGAAGGTACCACTGAACCAAATAGTATGAGACTGTCCTATATGGTTTATAGTTCCATCTTGTTCTATGCAATTTAATATCAGGATTTTGATGATTTAATATCAGTGATATCATGTAAGATGTGTAACGCTTGTTTAATAGATAATAAATAGCAAATGATGATATAAAATTATGGAAAAATGTCAGTAAGTCCATAACCATGTCTTTAATGCATATGATGTCAGATATGGTCATGTTGATGCACGAAATCATGTAATTTGCTCAATAGAGCTAATTTGGGTTGATAACCCTAAGTTATATGAAGTTGACTCTTAATACATGGTTTAAAACCCTAATATAGGATAATGTGTATAAACTAGGGTTAATATGTGCAAAAAAAGGAATCTGAAACCTAATGTTCAGATTATGTATCTTAATCTGGAACATAACATCATTAAAATAAATCCCACATAAGGATTATGATAATGCAAAGTAAGAATGAGAACATACTAATGAACTAAGTGAAACCCTAAAATGGACCTAACTAGGGTTGATATGATGAGAACCTGATGATAGTATATGATCTTGTCTTGATTAGGTTTAACAAAGTTATAGATGACATGAGGAATATGTGATTAGGATGTCTCTATGGAAGGTACACCATTACCTCTTACTTGGCTTATTATACAATATGCTTGTGTTATAGGTGTAGTAAAATACTTGGCATATGATATTGGATGAAATGATTGTTCTTGTATGATATGTTGCATGATTTTCCATAATTATTGCTATGAATACATGAAACATAATATATCTGTTTCATTATATCTAAGCACTTCAACTCTTTGGTAGTCAAGTGCTGGAACTAAAGTACTTCAACTCTTTGGTAGTCAAGTACTTGAAAGTGATCCAACTCTTTGGTAGTCTGATCACATTATGCAATGATCCAACTCTTTGGTAGTCGATCATAAGGCCTTAATGCATTCAACCTTCGACGGTCAATTCATGGATGATATAATGGAAAATGAGCTTAAAATATGTGTTCTCTTTTGTTAATAAATATCTTTGTGCAAGTATATGCTTTTTCTTATGTTTCTTTATAACTGCCAAGTATGAGTTTTATCTTATTGCCAAGATATGATGAGAGGTATATAAAAGACACGTAGGCATACTCAGTACAATATTCTTGAATATTGTGCTGACGTGTACCACATGTAATCTTTTGTTTAGGTTTTGGTTATGCTCTTGAAGGACATGGATAGTGTGAGTTGTTTGGCGAGCTGATGTACATGTGGACCTATTGTCTTAAGATCCTGTAGTTTAGTGGTAGTACATGTATATGTATAAGTTTATCTTTCAATATGTAATATCAAATGTTGTAACAATTCATTATGTAATTATATGTTGAATGGTGAACATGTGTTGTATGGTTTTATTATTGTTCATGTGTATGTGCTACTGTGTTTCCTTCTAACTTCCTCTGATTCTCTCTTTCTTAGCCTAGTGTGTGGTGTTTAAATTGGGATTCTCGATGAGGTGAGGGTTTCAATTTGGATGTCACACATCAGATTAAGTTTTAGAAAATCTGGGGACGTCATAGGTGGTATCAGAGCATGAACAATAGCAAAGCCTGACATTTGCTCATCATGCAACTCAAAACTAAAGAACCTTGAACTTAATAATCTTTTAGGGTTAGATTAGTACTCTTTTAGAGACTAGATCTGACCTAGTCTCTAGGTTGGCACCTAGATGTCTGAGAACTAGGTCTATACTGGTGCTTGTTGAGTAGTAAGTCCTTAGATGTCGTCCTTTCCTTGTAGTACAGCGGTATGGGACGTTGCACTACTTGGAAATGACATGCATCAAGGGAAGAGAAACCCTATACATATTGTGCACGTTGTCTACAGTAGCTACACTAGTCTACACCATGTTCTCACCCTTTTCACTAGTTTTCATGACACTGTACTCTCTACCATGTGTGGGACACTCATTTTCTGGATTTGGTTTTTGATTCCAATCAAATCGAACCTTGATAGTTTTCTCTGATGCTTGTTTTATCAGAGAAAAACTATATAATATTTTATTATGTATATGTATTACAAAAATGTGTCCCCACACATGTATGAGTAGGAGGTGGTCATGCAACCTAAGTGAAAGTGAATGACATCAGTCTAGAAGAGAGAGTAGTTCTAGATTAGATGTCTAGAGCATTTTTGAGATATATAGGATAGATGGAATAGATAGAATAAGTTTGATGATACGATCTAAGTCTTATATAGATGATATAAGATAGTTTGTGATGATCTATGTTTGTCTTTGAGGATGTAAGTTCAGTTTTAAGGATTTGAGATAAGTTTTGATGATGCAAGTAAATAGGCTTTTATGAGATAAGCTAAGCCCTAATGAACACGATTAGGGTTAAGATGAGTTGTAAGATGATGAGAACCTGATGGTGATATATAATCTTGTCTTAATCAGGTTTGACCAAGGATATAGTTGATATCAGGAATGTGGTATAGATTGTGTTATGTCTTGATCAATGTACGCCATTACCTCTTACTTGGCTTATTATACAATATGCTTGTGTTATAGGTGTAGTAAAATACTTGGCATATGATATTGGATAAAATGATTGTTCTTGTACGATATGTTGCATGATTTTCCATAATTATTGCTATGAACACATGAAACATAATATATCTATTCCATTATATCTAAGCACTTCAACTCTTTCGTAGTCAAGTGCCGAAACTAAAGTACTTCAACTCTTTGGTAGTCAAGTACTTGAAAGTAATCCAACTCTTTGGTAGTCTAATCACATTATGCAATGATCCAACTCTTTGGTAGTCGATCATAAGGCCTTAATGCATTCAACCTACGGCGGTCAATGCATGGATGATATAATGGAAAATGAGCTTAAAATACATGTTTTCTTTTGTTAATAAATATCTTTGTGCAAGTATATGCTTTTTCTTATGTTTCTTTATAACTGCCAAGTATTAGTTTTATCTTATTGCCAAGATATGATGAAAGGTATATAAAAGACACGTAGGCATACTCAGTACAATATTCTTGAATATTGTGCTGATGTGTACCACATGTAATCTTTTGTTTAGGTTTTGGTTATGCTCTTGAAGGACCTGGATAGTGTGAGTTGTTTGGCGAGCTGATGTACAGGTGGACCTATTATCTTAAGATCCTATAGTTTAGTGGTATTACATGTATATGTAGAAGTTTATCTTTCAATATGTAATATCAAATGTTGTAACAATTCATTATGTAATTATATGTTGAATGGTGAACATGTGTTGTATGGTTTTATTATTGTTCATGTGCATGTGCTACTGTGTTTCCTTCTGACTTCCTTTGATTTTCTCTTTCTTAGCCTAGTGTGTGGTGTTTAAATTGGGATTCTCACTGAGGTGAGGGTTTCAATTTGGATGTCACACATCAGATTAAGTTTTAGAAAATATGGGGACGTCACAGGATTCTTCTATGAGAGATGCACAGTTCAAGTTATAGAAATCATAGTAAACAGTAGAAACTTGTCATTCCCAAAAGGAGCAACTGATGGTAATTTGTGTTTTCATATAATAGTTTATTCGATTTAGGAAGTGAACTAGTAAGTAAAATCACACTTGACAAGAATATAATAATCTTTTTATGTTATTTTAAATGAGTCAGTCTGACTGTAGGTGTAAACATTCATCTACTATACTTAAGAAAAGAACAAAACAAATATACTCACTATGAAAAACATGAACACAACGTCTTTAATTCGGCAAACATGCCCAAAATCTGGTAAAAAATTACAAAGAGAGTCATGTGAATACTCAGATTGCGACAATCAATTTTTATAATGGTTTATGTGGATTCATGAAGTAATTCAAATTCGAATATGTGGATTCATGAAGTAATTCAAATGCGAATACTCAAACTAGGACAATCATTTTTTACAAAGGTTTATGTGGATTCATGATGAAAATATGCAAGGTTCACCTAATGACAGATGGAGTGTGTGCATTGAAATCTGTCTAGTTTTGCAAATTATTTTTGTTAAAGCAGGCCAGACACTTCAAAAAGTAGGTTTGTATCATTCTACTTATGGCATACCACAATTGTAGCCATGTGAAACTTTTATATAAAGAACCCTCATCTAAATTAGGATTAGGAAAATATCAAATAAAGAGTCAGTTTCACAGTAAATGAATGGTAACATGAAAAATGATCAGTCAACTGTGCAATTACTTGCCAAACATGAGTTATACTCTGTCTTCTGGAACATCATCAATGGTGTAGGAATCCTCTCAAAGTTTCTCATTACTAATCCTTGATATACCATAAGTCCCTCATGTTAAAGCTCCAAACAGACCAATAGTAAGCAACCATCTCAAACCCAAATAGCATCCCAAATACCAATAAATTCCTCCTTCTTATGTTAGCTTGATACCTCCATGGGGTCAATTTCTAATGAAAAGGGGTTTGATGAGGGGGAGGCCTTTTGAAAACCATTTACAATTACTATATATGACCAATTTTTCTTGAATAAGCACAGTTTAAGATGCATTGTATTTCATAAATGCAATTTGATTACTACCATAAAAGAACTATTTATGTTCATCCATGAATCAACATTGAAAGAAAGAAAATATGATCAGTACCTTTGAGGTATTTGGTCATGTGGAATATACTCTTTCATTTTCATGCGTTCAAGATAATAATGATAAGTAAATAATTCTTCACCATTCTCCAAGAAGATAATATAGAAAAAGAAAATACACACCCACTACAACTGAGCATGTGAGTACGTAGAGAACTACAACATCTGTTTAGGCACAACTGAGCATGTGAATACGTAGAGAACTACAACACTTGTATATGTATCTTTGCTGATTTTCAATGGCTTGCTATGATGCATGAAAAACTAGACGATCCTTGTTAGTTATAGAGGTTGTGAAGGGAGCAATGAGTCACGAGGGAAGTAGCACAAAATGGTTTATAGAAAAACATTTATGAGACTATCCTGAATTGTACACTTACTAATTTCCCAATCTAATGTTTTAAAACAATTTAATAAACTTTATTCAACGATGTTAAATTGTGAAGGTACCACTGAACCAAATAGTATGAGACTGTCCTATATGGTTTATAGATAAGCATTTTACATATGGTGCTTGAATCTCCTCAAGTGAAAAATGCAAGAATTATATAAGATACTCGGCTCTATCTGATTGATTGGCTTATTCACCTCCTAATCTACTTTTCCATATCAAGATGAGGAGAATTTCCCATGGCAGAGAAAGAACCCTTTATAAAATAATATACCAAGTGTGTGAGACAAAATTTAATGCATGTATAAGATATTATTTGTCATAAAAAAACACATAGATGAGAAGGAAATGGTCAGATAAGAATGCATGGTAGTGGTAAGATAATCAACTTGAATGATCACGCCAAAGGAGCTACTCAAGTTCTATAGTTTAAGTGATCTGGATCTTGATGTCAATATATTGTAGACATTTTTTAAGCATCTTCTACCCTTCCGAGTCGGCACAAATGTCAACCTAATGAATATAAGCATTGTGTATTGTGTAACAACATCATAATTTATGTAGAGAACAAGCTTTGAACCAATAATTAATATCCATTTGACAGTACAATTGGGTTCAATAAAATAATACCATATTGCACGGAACATGCTTTAAACAAAGCAAATTGTGAAACCTCTTCAAACTGAAGTCCACCGATTGGTTTATTCGAGCAGTTTGGCTCAATTTTGTACACGCCACCATCATGCAATTGCCTTAATATATACATTTATTTGGTTCAAAGAAACAAAATTTTGATTAGCTGGGCCACTTCACCTTACCCAACATCTGACAACTAGACTGGGTGTATTCAGATGATCCCCATGTTCTAGATTCTAAAATGGCTAAAAAATCAACCAAGAAAATCCTACCACACCTGTAAGGGTCCAATCAGATTACACAAAAATCCCACAACAAGGCCAATGAGACAATATAAAGACCATGAAATGCAAATTCAGTGGGAACCAATATTGAAATGATTATAGAATGTCGGTTATCCTTAAATAAATAATGTTTGTTATCCTAAAATAATTTTTATAGCTAAATATGCAATAAAAAATAGTGCTACATGGAAAGGAAATACAATTTTACTCCATAGAATTATCAAAAAATCTTGGTTATCCTAAAATAAATAAAGGGTCATTTAACATTGGTACCTTTTATGTACCACTACCACTAGGAATGACTGACTTCATGCACACCCACTAGTGCATCAATATAAGTTGTAAAATGAAGTCTTGAATTGTATTGATCAGACAACAAATTCATTTCTTTGTCATCCTGATGAACAATTTGATGTCTAAATTGAACAAAGAATATGAGTTGACAATGATGATTTTTGATAATGATCAAGCACAAAACAACCTGCCATAATTAGTAATGACAACTCTAACTTGAATGGATAAGTAGCTACTAGATTTAGCTTACACAAATATCAATCGAATGCCACTAGAATACCTTGAATAACTGAGGCCATCAAAGGTTGTTGGGCCTATCTAAAGATTGAGAAGGACCCAAATAGACTGGACACTTTCTCTAATGCGTCTTAGAAATTGATCTTTTTGAACTATGCATGATTAAAAAAATACCAGAATCAAATATAGCTGCATGCAAAACTGATAAATCACATTTTCAGTAATATGAATCCCATTTTTAGTAATATAACATTGCATGGAAAACTCCATCTGAACTCCCACTTGTTCTCCAAAATTCTATTAACGTAAGGATAGTTATGTCCAGAACTTAATAGTCAAATTTAGGTTTCCAAAGCTGAACAAGACAATTGAATACATAAATATTCAGCTGAGGAGACCCCAAGCTTCAAAGTCATTATAAATTACTTCAATGTAAAGACATAACAACATAACTGTGACAATGGACAACTAGGACTTCCCTTCTCAACAGGGAACATAGACAACCTTATTTTGGAATTTAGCCATGAAGTCAGCATAGACATCCTTATTTTGGAATTTAACCACAAGATAAATATTGTAACATATATCCCAACCCATGTTATGCTAATACATCGTATGATGGTACAAAAGACAATTTTCAAAACTAAATCTCAAACACAAGATAAATAAGGCAATAAGGATTTTTTAGTACACATCCTTATATAAACACTAAGAAAACTTCCTCAAACCAAGATAATAAATTAGCACCATCACAACTGAGTAGGATTAGAGCATAATGAACTTCTAAAAGCAAGATACCATGAATTCTTGATCCTAATATCAGTTGTTCTCAAAACAATACCACTACGTTTTATTCACAAAGGGTGGAAAGCATGTCCAGAATGACAAAAATAAACAAGAAGTAAATATAAGTATCAACACATTCTTCCTTCATAGACTAAAACTCCAACTTAACCACATGATTTGGACTCCATATGGATTATGATCGTTCTGATTCCAATTCCTACAAGAAAAAAAACCATTAGTTTCATCAATAGAAATACATAAACAAAAATTATGAAATGCTTATATATGAACCATAAACAACAAACTAGTATACAAAAATGTCATCAATTTCTAAACCGACCTCATAACTAATTTGAGTCACCATCCTTTGAAATAGCTGGAGGAGAGGCATAACCATCATCATCCTCACTAAAGTCTAGAAGTTCCTAAATTTTTTGATTGCTGAATATCCTATTCAGTACATTTTCCACATTTTTGAAGCATTTTTGTGTGGCAAGCTTTACATCTTCAACTGCTTTAAGAGCTTTCTCTTGAACTTTAAAAGCTTCCTCCTTGTCTTTCAATGCTTGGTCTTTTGCTTTCAGTTCATCAAGTAATGCATTCTTCGTTTTGTATGGTCGTCTAACATCTCTTGGCTTTACACCTTCACCATAACTGGATATGTATTTCTTTGTCTTTGATTCTCCAAAGACCTTTTCCGCAACCTCAATGGAACGAAGGGATGTATCTCCTTGTTGGACGGTTATGCTTTTTTCCTAAATCAAAATTATATATTAGTAACAAACAAATAAAAATATTTATTTTTTGCTTACTTATATGAACTTGGGATGACTTCATTGTAGCTAAGGTATTACCCTTCTTGTGGCTTTCAAAGTACATTATTCCCAAGTCAGGTGGGTTTCCATCTTTTCCTCCCTATGAACCATCAATAAATTATATACATATCTAAAGACAAAATATTATATATAAATAAATAAATATATATATATATATATATATATATATATATATATATATATATATAGTCAGGCTAGTGTACACTCGAGTGTACCGGAGACACCGTACACCTCAATAATTTTTGAAGATGTAGTAAATTTTTGAAAAATCTAAACCGTTGATCTTCTTAATTATCATAAGAACATACTATATAATAAATTTTAGCTCATTTAGACACTTATTGGTCGTGCATCTAGAGGGGGAAAAAATAATGTATTTCAAATTAGTTTTGTGCGTTGATTTTGTTGTCATTGGATGAGTGACTTACACTCATCTAAATGAGTTCAAATTTTATATGTGACCTATTATTATTGTAACCATGAAGATCAACGGATTAGATTTGGGAAAAACATGGTCTAGATATGCAAACATCATTGGGGTGTACGACGTGATCTATACACTCGAGTGTATTCTAGCCTGACTCTCTCTCTCCCTCTCTCTCTCTCTCTCTCTCTCTCTATATATATATATATATATATATATATATATATATATGACTCATCTTTAATACCCGCGCAGGTAGCTACCCGCCCCCTATTTTGGTTACTTTTTTTCAAGTTTATTACTTTCAACATGTACAGGGTTACTTTACCTTGCAAACTGTTACTTTTCATGCATAGATAGTTCCATTTGCAACAACAGATTTCAAAATACAATTACATATATATTTCCTGTGTATTCTGTCCAGTTTACTTTTTTAGTCATATACTTACTTTGTTATCAACATAGTTACTTTTTGGTCCTTCCAGTTACTTTGTTTGCCATATGGTTACATTCAGGACTAATGGGTAGCGAAAATCCAGGCTACCCGCGTGGGTATTCAATGAACACCCATATATATATAACCAACCTTTTTCCATGATATTTCTCTAAGAGGCTTGCTACCAGTGCGATGAAGTAACTTATTGTTCAACACTTCTCTATTTTTAGAGTTTCCCTTGCTCAACGCCTACACTTGATAATGTGCATATCGATAGAAGAAGAAACTTCAAATTTTTTAGAATAAATGACTTGAAAAAGGTGTGAAGTTTTATTAGTAAAAAGGCTACCATAAATTTTTCACTATGAGATATCTCTTTACAATCCATTCTCAATTAATATCAACTTCAATTGCTATAGGTTTAGTTGTTGCTGCATGTCCAACTCCTTGACTGTTTGATGCATTAATGCCCTCCACTTAACACATAATTCTTTCAAATGTTTCAAAGTGTGCGCTTTATGGGATTAAGAGAGAAAGATTTCTCCCCCTCCCACACCCATGGAAGAGGCCAGACACTCGGGAGGGTGGTAAATGAAGGTGGCAACTAGGATTCAAACCCGAGTCCCTTTATCAAGGGACACCGTGCTTGACCACTTGAGCCACTCATCCTCCATGTGGTTGTTTGAGAATTTATCCTAATACATGTTTAATGACAGAAGACCGTTAATGAATCATGGCTGTTTTCCCATTGATGATAACATTAATGTTAAGAAGAGTTTACCATGACAAAAACCCACATGTTATGTTTTTGTATGACTGTAACTTTATTCTAAGAATGCACTTTTATTGGACAAAAATTCCGATCATGAATAATCCTGCCCAAATGTCTACTCCACACCTTATGATTTCCCCCAACACGACGACCTTGATAGAATGTGACATCTATCTTGGGACCTTCTCTTAGTCTAGCCACTTTTTACATTTGTTATGTCCTCAACATTTGACTACCTTTTCAATGGCACTGAATATAATCATTAATAAAAAATAAAGAAACATTTAGATAGTATTGTAACAAAATATATAATGTGTACATTTATGAAACACATAGCGCAAAACACATAGTCTTTCAAGTACTAAAAATAAAAAAAATAGATAGTCAATGGTATATATGAAAAATGTTGGGAAAAATTTGCAACCAATCAAAAGTATTTATGAATGTAAGAAAGTGAACATACACATTGAATTCTCATTGTTGGCATTAGAGGACATCAGTTTGGTCTTCATGTACTATTTTGGTTTAGTAGGAACTTCTTCAAGAGGTGTAGGATCAGTTTTAGTTTGTGGGAAAGGAGCATTTTTAGTTGGAGGAGCATCACAGACTTGTGGTGGGGAGAAGCATTTTCAGTTGGTGGTGGATTATTTGTTTTTGAAATGGGAGCCAACCTAGGTCAAGCCAGAATATTGTTATATTTGTAAGTCAAGTTGTTCAAAAAAGAGAGATGATTATTGCTTGACTCACTAACACCACTTCTACCTCCTACATGATTCAAAAGTGACTCTTAATTTGTAATCCATGATTGCATCCTTTCCCAATTACACTCGGTTGTTGTGGTGAGATGAACTTCTTAGCCTTGGACTTAGCCATTGGATCCTTCTCATTATTGATGTGCTTGCATCCAACTTCCTATGTCACCATCATGTTAGTTGTAAATATAATTGCTTACATAAATCATCATTAATGATAATATAATTGCATAGAATGTAAAAAATAAGAATTCTTGTGACACCGCCGCAAGAATGACAAATAGAACATCATTTATTGATGTGTTTGTGACCATTTCCTACATCACCACAAAGATTGGTTGAAAATGAAAATTTTGACACAGATAAACATACATGACAACATTATACATAATCAAATGGGAAAAAATGATCACAATATTTGACACTTAGACATTGTAATGAGATATGAAACACATAAGTTTGATTAGTGTAAACGGTACATGTCTACAAGTACATAAAGGAAAAAGTAACATAGTTAATATTATCAGATAAGAATTGGATCATCTTGTTCATTAACACTATCATCAACTGGCTCCAATTCATCCCTGGATCAATCTTTGTCATAATATGCCACCCCTTATTAATTTGAACATTTGCATAAAACACTTGAGATTTTTGAGTTGCTAATATAAATAGCTCAAAAGTTTTCCAAATACACTTACAGTCAATACTTGGGAATCCATACTCATCTATCTTTACTCCTTTACCAATATCAAACCAATCACATAGAAAAAATACCACTTGCTTGTCGCCCAAATATAGCAATTCTATAATCTTAGTCAGTTGCGTGTAGTAATCTCTGCTAGTTCTGCTACCATCATCACCAATCACAGTCATCCCACTACACTGTAAACCTTGATCTTTCATCATGAGACTGAGTGTGGAACCAATAACCATTGATTACATAGACACAAAAACATGTCACACATTTGAGTAGACCACGTGATAACAAAAGCAACTCATATGTCGTCTTACTTTTATCATTCTCATGTTGATCTCCAACCTAAAGAAATTTTGTTAGTAGAAAAATTTACTCAAAATAGTGTGTATGCATTCCATATTAAATAAAATCGATCAACTTACTTTTGTCTTAAACCATTCTATGAAATCCTCATTTAAATCCTTAATAGATATCTAATCTGGATAAACTCCTTGAGTTTGATAATATTCTCTAGAATATATTAAAAAATGTATGTGATAAATTTAGTAAATGAAAAATAAAATCTAACAACAAATGTCTCACATAAACATTTCAAGAATTACGTACTCAATGAACAACTTAACTTCCTCACAATTGTTTAAGATGCATATATGAGCTTTCTCCCATTCAAGTGCACCAAGGTCTCTTGTTGTTCCACGTCCTAATCCTTTTCCCTTGTATGAAAAAATAGATAATGTTGTAGATTCATTGACATAATCATCATAATTTCTATCAAGACAATTGAACCTTGTCTCTACATTATGCAAATATCTTGAACAAAGATTCATGCATTCTTTAGCTATATAACCTTATGTAATGGAACCCTTTGGATGGAATGTGTTGTGGATATAGGACTTTAATGTGTATAGATATCTCTCTATAGGATACATCCAATGATCATGAACATGCCCACATAAATAGCCTCATGTGACAAATGAATAGGTAATTGCAACATCACATCAAAAAATGAAGGTTGAAAAATCTGCTCCAACTTACAAAGTGTAATTGGAATTTGAGCTTCAATTTGCTTCAGATCCCCCATATTTAAGCACTTATTTCCCAAAACCTTGAAGAAACATGACAAATCAAGAAGTGGTTCATAAACATCTTTGGGAATAAGGCCATACAATGCAAGAGGGAGTATGTGGTGCAACAGAACATGACGATCATGATTCTTCAATCTTTAAAGTTAGTTTTCTTTAAGATTCACAAATAATGAAACTTGAAAAAAAAACAATTTGCTACCTTTATATCGTTCAAAAATCTTAGAAACTTCTATTTTCCATCTAGAGATAATGTGAATGATGCATCACACAACACTATTTTCCCTCTAGTTCTCGTTAGGTGCAACTCTTGTCAATATTCATTGCTTGCAAATCAAGACGAGACTTATAATTGTCTTTCATCTTATTCTAAACATTCATAAGAGTTCCAATAATACTATTGCATATGTTTTTCTCAATATTCAACACATCTAAAGTGTGACGTATGAACATATCTTTCTAGTATGGAAACTTAAAGAAAATACTTTTCTTTCTCCAATTATCCCCCTGCTCTTGTGAGATACCTTTTTTGAACATTTGCTAAGAACGTTCCATTCCAAACTTTGCACTTGAATGAAGACATCATCACTGCTTCATGGTGTAGATGGTGTGCCCTTCTCAAAGGTGCCATTGAATGCAAATTTGTTCTTTCTCCACTAATAATTCAAAGGCAAATAACGCCTATGGACCATAAGTCATTCCTTTCCACCATTAGCCATCCTAATCGAATGAGTGCCCTTATGGAAACACGGAAAAACAAGTTTTCCCTTGGTACTCCATCTAGATAAAATCACATATACAGGAAAATCATTGATAGTCCACAAAACAACAACACAGAGAATACAATTTTGATGTGTAGTTGCATAAATGTGTGTATACCATTATTCTAGAGCTCTAATAATTCATCTATTAGAGGTTGTAAATAAACATCAATACAATTACTTGGACCATCAAGACCAAGAATCAACATGGACAAAAAAAGATTGGTTTACTTCATGCACATTCAAGGAGGCAAGTTATAACAAATAATAAGAATAACAGGCCAAGCGCTATATGATGACATGGAATTGTTGAATGGTTGAAAAACATCACTAGCAAGACCTAGTCTGACATTCCTCGACTCTAAAGAAAAAGTACATGATGCTCATTGAACTTTTTTCATGCCAAAGAATTAGTCAGATGGTGCTTCCCCATCATCTTCCTTATCATGATGCCACCTCATTAATGAAATTTTTTTGAGGAGATAAATAGCTTTTAAAGGCGAGGCTTTAGTGGAAAGTAACACAATACCTTTGTCGATACTTTCTTGCCATTTGATTTTAATTTCTCTTCCCCACTGTGCTTGTCACACTTCCATCTTGAAGTATTGCAAATTTTGCATTTATCAAGGATACGACCTTCTTTCCAAAACAACATACAATAACTCACATGTGTCTATCTTGTCATATGAGAAACTAAGGTCTTTAATTATCTTATTTTCTTCATAAGAAGAGCTAGGCAAGGTTGAACCAGCTGGGAATAGTTCATCTTTAAATAATGCGACTAGCATTTTGAAAGAATGATTATTCCATTTTCCAAGACTCTTGAGATGAAGCAACTTTATCAAGGGAGATAACTTTGACCCCTTCGATCCCTTATAGAGTGGTTGATTGAGGTCGTCCAACAACCTAATTTTTTTTAGCCTTAGTATTAGGTTCCTCTTCATGATCATCATGGTTAGAATATCCCATTCCTCCATCATTTCTCTCAAGATTATGTGAACTAGGGTGTATTTCTTGGAGAAGACCTAGCCTCTCATCATCTACTTCATTATCCCCTTCATTGTTATTGATTAATGGATCTAAATCAGACTCACTTTCATATCCTATCTCACCATGATGATATCAAAGAGTATAACTCCTCAAAATACCATAAATCATCAAGTGTGTTTTCAACACCACATGGGATAGAAGTAGTATTAACACAATGAACACACATACTTTTGATTTATTTGCACCAATGTTTTAACATGCATCAATAAGAAACTCCTCGACACCATTTTCATATACTGGATCATCAAGTCTATCATCAACAAGTCTAATCCATTCCTTATCTGGTGCCATTTTCTACAAAGAAGAATTCTTGTTAGTGTTTACAAGTCATATACTATAAGCATTTCTTGTTGGCATTAAATTTCAAGATTTTCCCCCTTATTAGCTACCTTTATAAAAAGGATGCACAAGTATAGCACGTAACTCCACTTCTTCAGGCATTTATATATTCATTTTTATAAAACTTGAGTTATACAACACCTTGAAAACCTAGGAGGAAGTTAGGATAGGGTATACATAGTCACTAGAATAGTCAATTTCAAAACACAAACAAATTCAAAAAAACTCATGTGCAGTTTGCATATAAAACAATACACACTTGATGTTAATCTATGCAAGCAATGATTCCTTCTCATAAATGTGCATAGTGCATTTCCAACATAGAGCATTCATTCTTATATATGAATTTTGAAAATCTGCGCACAATACCACTGACCCGATAGTTCTATATCTTCTTGATGGGTGTGGGCATATGATTCACCTACTTCATATAAAAATTCCATGTGGGTATGAATGTCTGGTCAACACTAGACAAATGACACCCTATTCTTACTGCTAAAAATTGTGAGTAATTTGTGGTTGTCCTAAGGTTGTTCTAAGTGGTTGCTAAAGAATAGTCATTACACATGGTTCTAGGATCTAAACAAGCATCTTATTGATGGTACTCCTTAACTAAAGTTAGCAATGTATCATCTGGTGTGATGCACTACAAGTAGTTGTTGTTAGTTAAGCATTCAAAGACCAAATTCATTGATAGCAAGTACTATTGCCTTTGTAGGTATTAGATTCCATTGAACTGTATATATTCCAAGATTTGAGAGGGACCTATCAAGAACTCTACCAGTTTTTTGGTCCCCTCCCTTCCCTACATGGTTCAAAGTAAACATTAATGAAATATCTAATAACAAAAGGAGCTTATCAACTGCTAATGGGCTTATTAGGTATAATGATGTGGTCTTGGACAACTACTTTTTAATCCAAGGTGGTGTTAAAAATTATAACATGAAGAATACAAACTTTGAATGATGATGATACCTCCATCAATAATGTCAGAACTATGATGGTCACGTATTGGACAATGTGCATGCAGGACATACATAAGAATAAGATTGCACAATTGCTGAACTTCCTCTCATTCCTTGATTTTTGTCCCTCACACACATTGATCACAAAACTTGCAAAATCCTAAACTGATGATTATCAAAGATTAAAAATACAAAAACCTATGTTGCAGTAGTCGAGACGCTAACATCCAAAACCCCAAATAGATACACACATCATAAGACCCACCAACAACAACAATCAATAGTTGAATTAATGTATTCATATGAATATATCATATAAGTAAGAGAAAGATGAAATATCATACCTATCATTGTGCTTGAAGTAAACATCAATCCTTCTTCCATGTCCTAGTCTTGTAGTGGTAGCCTCCTATTCAATGCCCTTCCTACCTCCTTCCTTGGATCCACAATCCTTCCCCCTGCCTTGGATCTCCTATTGGCCATCAGGTCCTACTACATAAAGCCAAAAGGATTAAAGGAAGAAGAATGCATGAGTAAAGAGACAATGTAGGAGTAGAAGCAGAAAAATACCAGTGGTAGATCTTGAAGAGAAATATTAGGGTCCCATGTTTATAACCAAGTTGTCAATTGTATAAAGTAAGATTCAAAAATAAATTTTCTTTATTTAAATTGCATGTGCCTCTGTGAAGGCATGTTTGTAATTTTGCATGAGTTTTTTTATATTCCTAACCAATAAAAAGTGCGTAAGTAAAATAAAAAGTTAATTGTATGATAGAAAACTAGAAATTCAAAATAATCTATTTTCTCTTATGTTCTAAAAGTCCTCAATGATATAATTAATGTTGGATGACTCTACGATCTTTTACTCTTAGACATGGAACTTTATTAATGTCAATTTATTCAAATAGATTTCACATATGGATCTTTAAGTACTTATTTTCCAATGTCTATTGCCTCTATTTTCAGAATATCACAAAGATACCATGTATTGAATTTTCTACTTAGTGAGACAAGAACAACCTGACACTTAATTGAACAAGAATGAAATGGTATGTAGTCTGTTACATCATATAATTTTTTGCAATCAAATTACCACTTTCATGGGCATAAAAAGAAGGGTGGGTGATGATCAATGTTGATCAACAAAAAATAGAGGTGACGGATATTAGGCATTGAGATGCTTTGTATGCATTGCAAATACAAATAGGACATTATCATAGGTTAAGTCATTTTTTGTTTTCAATTGAATGAACTAAGATAATATTTACATAAAAGAAATATTCTAAGGAATTTTCTTTAAACATTTATACAGAGACCTATTCAACTAACTGAACAAGGAAAAAGAAAGTGAATCCCATATGTGTGTCCATAAACAAGGGAAAAGGCCAAGATGCACCTTAGAGTGTCTGACCTGCTTTGTTGAGATCTATTTCCAATTCACCTAATTGATGTGCATTTCATTGAAAATAAGAACAACTTTTACAAGGGAACCAAGATCACATCTATAGACTCAACACCAACTAAAACTTCAGAATTCATCACTCATATAGGTCAAATCTATGAATCTTGAAGTCATACCACTAAGATAGAGAGAGAACTATGTGAAATGAGAAAGCCAAGCATATTAAGCAATTACAAAAATCAAGGAAATGAATCCCATTGAGAGTGGCAACTGTGTGTTAGATTTTACAAAACCCAAAATAAAAATGGTGTGAAATCTAGGCATGTGACAAACCATCTTGAGATGCTATCCTTAATGTTGATTTAATTTCTTAGGAACAACGGTGATGTCAACAATTTTAGGAAGGATCAACACCATTATATGACTTCATTTTTTCATGTTGAAATAATATAATAATGCTAAATGTGATATAAATAGACATAATTATTGAATATTTATTATGTTTACACAACATGTTAGGAATACAATTTTTTTGTGGAGATAATAAAATTGTATGTGGTAGCAAACTAATTGTAGTAATATAAAACAAATTGAGGATGCTAATTAATATTACGAATTTACAAACAATATGAAAGCTAATAGGTACATTTGATAATCATAAAACATGAAAAATATATTTAATGACCTATTCTTAGATATGTGTGACTTATTTAGGTTATATGTATAGACCAAATTTTATCCAAAATCTGATATGAAGAAATATCTTACCTTTATGACAATGCATATGTACTTCAAATAATATCATATAAAGGAATGTGCAATAATGGATTTAACATGCATATGTAATTATCTTCTAAAGAATTGCATGTGCTACAAATATGTATCAATATGGATTCTTACCAAAACTATGCACTAGATCTGTACGATCTAGAGAAACTAGTTCTAGGTGTTTGATTTTACGACTGGATAGTTTTAAGTTTAGAAAAGTAGATCAAAATTTTGAAACTAGTTGGTTTCAGGTTCTAATTTTCATGATCCATGTTAGCTCACACTTCGAATAAATTTTTGTTCAAGTCCAACGTGGGCTAGACTAGTAAGAAAATCAAATTATGCATAACTAGAAATTTTTTTTTGAGATAATAACAATATGGTTCCTATTATCTTATTTGTTCTATATGACCCATATTCTCACCTATTACCATTAATAGTAAGAGCAAAAAATGTCAATAACATAGTGTTAAGAGTAGCTTAGTTTGACCATCACATGAAACACCATGACAACCAACAAATTCATATTAGTAACTTCTATATATAGAGGCCTATAACATCACCACTCTAGTTACAACACCATTAACCCAAACACATTAATATTTCACAAAAGCTTCTTTGGTATCAAGCATGATTCCTTAAACCCAAAATTGAGAAACCTCACTACTAACATCATAAACAAATGACACCTAGATATCTCCCCATTTTCCTTGGTATTTTCTTAAAAAGGTGGATTTGTTTGCAACCTTTGCCTCTTTAATAATGACGTACAACTTTATTTGGACCCCCCATACCTCAAAACATGATTTCTTTGTCTATATCAAGCATGATACCTCTAACACATAGCTTAGAAACCTCATTACCAAGTCCCAACCTCACAAACAAAATGCACATAGAGAGAACACCATTTTCCTGGAAAGTTCCTTAAAAAGTAGCGCTAATTCCTGAGTCTACCATATTAATGATGATGTGCATCCATATGGACCTCCCATACCTCAAAATGGAAGCTCTACGTACATTCTCAACACCTTCTCATACAACCACTCATTCAACTTTTTTGTGTTTACTAACCATGCCACACTCAAAACAATCACATTGAAGAGAACATTTGAGATAACTTGTTCCTCTTATTACTTTAGACCACATGCATCCTTGCAAGGGAATGAAGGATAACCTCTTCTTATTTAAGCATCATAGACTGTGCTAGAAGATTTGAGGAGAGAACATAGATTTCCATGTCATTCTCTAGATGCTAACACCAATGGTGTATACTTAACTTTTTGAATAATATAGACATCACAAAACCTACAACAAAACCACAACAATGTCTCTACAAGGATATGCATAGTTCAAATCATAAAATGTACAATTGTTCCTGTCAGATAATGTTTTATGCTTGCTACATAAATCACATTCTCAATTAGATCATGTTTTTTGTTGGATAGGGAATTTATGAGGGCACTCTTTCCAGTATATTTACAAAGCTTAACAACAATTATTTCATGAGACAATTAACAAAAAGTGTCATTACACATAATGAATAGTCTGATATTCGTATTAACATAATTACAAATTGGAATGAGAATCAATTATAGCCATGGATTCTTTATAGCAATTGTTATTGTGTACACACCTTTCTTAGTTTATTATGTTCTGTTATATAGAAACTAAATTATTTCTTACATAAAGGTTACCATGAGTTTTCTTTTATTGTTTAAATAAAGGGTACCCTTACTCATGTTTTGCTACATAAATTAACATATACATAAAATATATATCTCCAAGTTGGATGCCACTTATTGTTAAAAAATATGGAAAGCATTACTCAAAACTTTACACCACAAAGAGTTTCATCTTAATTCCTACAAACTTTTCAACTACTCTAATGAGTTAAACCATCTAATGTTAAATATTTTATTTATATTTCAAGGCAATAACATGGCTAAATTATTTTTACTATTTGAATGCCACTTGAGGAAAATTACTACCCTATAGCAAAACTATATCTGACTTACATCTACTAGCTTCATGAAGAAACATGCCTTTATCTTGAGTTGCACCATAGTGATTAATTATTCCTGAAGCTTCATTGTAGTATAGATGCAATATGGCAGCACTTATTCCTGATACCCTTGAATTTCAATGTTATACCTTTATTGATGGAAATAACTCAATGAAGATGAAAACGAGCTCTCTAGTTCCTCTCAATAAGGAAAACATAATAGAAATCCACTATTGTTAGTAATTGATGTTGTTTCTACAACTTCACTCTAAAAGGTGTGGATTTAATTTTTTCAAAGAAGGATATGATGGATAGGATGTGGTAAATGATTGGTTGAAGAAGTGGGCAACACCAACTTTCATATTTCTATGGCCTACTGCTTTGCGATAGATGTGAGGAGTTGAATTCTGTTGTTTCACTTAATATTAAAGGTAATGAACAATTTTAGTTGTGATTTATTCAGATTCTAGAAATGAACATATTAACTTGTATGGATGCCCATGCTTGGGATGGAAATAGGGTTGAGGATCTCCTCATACTTATGTCCATAATTTAGTAGAGATGTTGAACTTGTCAGGGGATCACATGTTGGCCACCTAAATTGGATAAATCCCTAGATCACTTAGCTATAGACTTCCAAATAGTGTGAAGGAGTGGCTAACTTGGAGCGGATGATGATGTTGTTTGGGCTTGGGCTGGTTGCTTTCTGATGGAGTCTAATTATTGATTTGACATGAGGCATTTTTGGTATATCAAGGACATACACTGAACAACATCCATGTTTTATTTGTATATGACTTAGTTGGAATGGAGACCCTGACCAATGCAAAATCAACCTTGACAAGCTTATGACCAAAGAAGTTTTTGAAAATCTTGGGTGAGGGGAAACCTTTCTGAAAATCTAACAATGGTGGCACGTACCTTGCTAGTCACTACTTTTTTCACTAGGTCACCCATCAGCTACTAGAATCCCCTTGTCCTGGATCGGTGATTACCTCCTTTATCCACTGATGTATACCATAGTATGCTACTGGAGTCATTAGCCTTCAGTCCCCCATAGTCTGCTGGTGTATACCATTGGGAGGAAGAGGAGTGGGAGACGGAGTGAAACGACCAATGCGAGCACAAGAAGTGGTGCACTTTACATGATCTATATCTCCCTCTATGCGTAGGTGTGCTGGAAAGGGCAAGGAGAACAAGGTGCTTAGAGTGGGAGCCAAAGCTAGAGCCCAGTAGAGTTGTTGCGATCGGCAAGATGAGGAAGTCACTACATAGGGATCGAAAGATCAGTTAGTGGGGGACTCTGGCTAGGTGCATTGGTAGGGCGGGGGGAGCGGGTGCAAAAGGATAAAGTGAATTCATCCCAAATATTGGATGAATTGTTTTTTTAAGTTGAAATTAAGTCAAAATTAAGTAGAAGAAAGCAAGATAAAAAAAATAGATATAAGGAGTTTTAATTACATAATATACATGGCATTTAGGATGGCTAAAAGTTTGATCATTATTAACTATGCTCATAATGACAAAAAAACTCTATGGCCTTGTTTAGGGTACCAATTATGACAAATAATTAATGTTTCCTTTACTTTGATCATTAATACCTTCCTTTCTTGTAGTGTATGACACATTGGAGCAAAAGGGAAAAACTCATCCTTCTCATTCCCACCACCACCTAAAGCTTCAAAAATCTTTGTAGAACCTCCATCAACTTTGCTTTGTCATTTTTTTGTAGTGGGAAAACCCCATGACCCACTTGTGATCTTTTCCTCCTCAATAAACAAACTACAATTCTTTGACCACATAGAACAACATATTTGTAGAAGATGAATGCTTTAGCCACCTTGCTTTATTCTAGGAACATTTCCCTGACAATAACTGACATGAGAATTAGCTCACTAGAAATTCATCAGGGATGAAATCCCTAGATTTACCAAATTCCAAATGTACAAAAATCTTATTGCAATATAGTATTAGGTTTGAATACCAAGAAATAACATTTTTTAGAATGTTGCTAATACATTTCAATTCAAATTAAGGCTAATCTTTAATCTTAGAGTTAATTAATTATATTACCTAAGTGAAGTTGGATATAAATATGAAATTAAATAAACTAATGATGGAATGCAATAGGGTTAGTTAGGTTTTATTGTTGATGCCCACGTTGACACCTCATCTCTCATTATGACTCATACTAAATGATTGAATGGGGATTTGTAAATTTCCAATCCTTTTATTTTGAGGAAATTAGAAAGGATGGATATCATCACAGTCTCATCATTATTTTACCTATGGAATAGAAATTCATCCCCTTGGAGAGTGGCCTTCTGAAGTTCTCATAATGTGGTCAACTCGAACTAATCATTATTCTAATCCTAGATTTTAAACTTTTCTATGTCTAGAATCACAGTAAACATGAAAAATAGGTGATCAATTCATGAAACCTATATTAAATAGTCCATTTCATAATCAAACTGGTCCATACAAGCAACAATAAATGAATAAAGAATAAAAAGTACGTGTAATAGGGCTAATCTCTGCACTACAATGAGATAAATTCTTACTCATGGTAGAGAAATAAACAAACTAACAATAGAATGAGGGGCGATTCATCATCACAATGATAGAGAGAACAAGGGTCATGGTCTGTTGTGGTTGCTGTCAATCAATATACAACCTAATGATGAAAATGGAGCACATCACAACCATAAGGGTGATCGTCTCCTTATTCTCCTTCCTTTTCTCCAAGAGATTCGTCAAACAAGGTTCCTATGAGTCAAAATATGATTCCTTGCTAATTGGGTCAAAAATCCTTAAGTACTTTCATATTCAGGATAACGTTCACTTAAGCCACCATTTGTGATTCTATCGTGTAGAAGAGAACCCAAGTGGTTGACTAGGTGGGTAGTCATTCAGCTCAATATTGATCGCATTTTATCTCTAGGTCCATGCAATCAACTCGGTGAATGATTGGTTGATTAGACTTTTGCCTTTCTTCCTGATGAATGGCGATCCATTCAACTTAAAGTGTGAGCTGATCAGGTTGCCTTTGAACTTGTTATCTAGATATTTTTTTAACCATCAACTTGCAAATCGAGATAGTTAGTTGACTTATAACTAGGATTTTAGACGGGGGCCCAATCGATCATTTCAGTGAGTGAACTAGTCAACTAGGGAGAGTTAGGCTTAACTAGGATTTTTTTGAGGTTGGCACATCACTCATCTGAGAAGGTCAATAGACAGTATCATAGAGTTGTGCCTTATGCATATTTCCTTGATGTTAGTGAGGTGATCAACTCACTATATGAGTCTATCTTTTTTGGTCTTTGAGGCATATTACAACATATCAGATGGAGGGTCCTGTGGATTGATTGGATCCCTAAGACTTGTCTTTCATGGTATGGATGAGGGGATCACCATTCTAAATACTTAGAGTGGGGAGTGATGATTCTAATCTTTCTCCAACGTATCTGGGGACATATTAGAACTCTTTTCTATAGTTTTCAAGATTTCTATAATAAGATGAATAATTTCTCATTAAATACAATAAAACATAAATAAATAAGAACCTATTTGACATTAAAGAAGAGATAAAATGTGTAAATGTGATGCAAAAATACTCTAGACAAGTGATTAAACTATGATGAATATCCATTCATCAGACAACCTTGAACTTGGTGGTTCTTTAGCTTTTACTCTCTCCTTCCTCTCCTTTTTGTCTCCATGGCATCTAATAGGAGGAAGAGGGCCACTCCAGCTAATGCACCTTCATCTTCATCCAAAATACTTGAAAGAATACATGGCAATAGATTGAAAGAATACAAAAAAGTTCTGATCAGGTTTGGGAACCTTACGGGGCTTTATATTAGCGAAATCAAATCCATGATCTTTCTATCTAAATCTTGTGATACACATAGAGGCAGACTGAA
This sequence comes from Alisma plantago-aquatica, assembly GCA_963693085.1. Taxonomy (NCBI): domain Eukaryota; kingdom Viridiplantae; phylum Streptophyta; class Magnoliopsida; order Alismatales; family Alismataceae; genus Alisma; species Alisma plantago-aquatica. The sequence goes on along the minus strand of OY856409.1, from coordinate 859,639,603 downwards.
GCATGCTATTGATATGAACATAGGTTTCTTCCCGGCTAAATACTTGGGAGCACCTATAGCAGGTGGTAAAGGAGTTGCAAGGGATTTCTGTGAGTGCCTCGATGAGATGAGATAGAAAATTGATAGCTGGAGTGGAGTGAAGATGTCGTTTGCTGGAAGATTGGTACTGGTTAGAGCGGTTCTGCAAAGCAAAATTCGTTTCTGGGCTGATGTTTGTGAAATTCCAAATCCGATTGTGTAAGCCATGAGGAAAGTGACTGCAAATTTTGTGTGGGGAAGAAAAGGACATGGTATAGCCTGGGATGTTATCGGCCAACCTTTTAGCAGTGGGGAACTAAATATCCAGCACCCTATGAAGATGAAGGAAAGCTTCCATATAAGGAGAATGGACAGATTTCTTACTGATAAGACCAATATATGGTCTATGTGGCTGACTAAAAGATATGGGTCCACCCCGGTTCTGGTTGACAGATCTGCCTCAAAGGTATGGATAGGGATGTGCAAGCAATGGAGCAAAACTCATATGCAGTAAAAAACTGAAAATGGTCTCTTCTCACTGGTTGATACGGTTAGAAAACCGTGGATCAGCTATGAAGCCAGTATAGACGTTCCCTGGACCAGAATGGTATGGAACACTTTCCATAATCCTAAATGGAGTGTAACCTTGTATAGGGCGATCCTTAACAAGTTACGTACAAAGGATAGATTGATAAGATGGGGCTTGGATGTAGACCCCAAATGCCATCTGTGTAGATTGGAGGATGAGAACCATGATCATCTGTTCAATTCTTGTAAGTACTCCAAATTTATTTGGGAACTTATATGTCTGAAGAATACTTGGGGCAACAATGATCAAGCAAACCTAGGCCTTAAAGAAAACTGGCTGGAGGGTTTTACAAATAGTAAAGCGCAGAGGGGCTACGCTGGGCTGTGTCTATCAAGTTTTTTCTATTGTAAATTGGAAGAACGGAATAGTAGAATTCATAGTAGAATTTGTAAAGATGAAGGTACTCTGGTTAAGAGTATTACGTCCAGCATTTCTAATATTCTGAGGGTCAATAAAGGCCTTGCCGTTGGGCTAACCAACAGAGCAAAATCATATTGGGGATTTTTGTAGAGTGCCCCTTGTATACTTTTGAAGTTTGTAATGGTTTCCTTTAGCGAGGGACCTTTTGGCAATATATTTACCTATTTCCAAAAAACTCACGCTTGATTCCCTTTGATGACACTTTCTTCGTCTCAAATGAGGCTCTAAATAGGTAGAAGGAGCTCCTTCCTAGGAACCCTTTCCCTTTTTGTGTCCTATTTGAGCCAAGACCACTAAGACAAGAGGTCATCGACCAAGTATCAGAGTTTCTTTACGACCACCATATCTTAGCCTTGGGTGTTGAACACACATGCTATAACAATTCCATCACAAGCACCAAATCCGTTCATGAATTCCATACAAACTTGCATTGGAATTACAACACCCTCGTACCCCCTCCTAATAATCAAGTAGTCCTCACATCTATGATAGATGGGAATAAATTCCAAGTCTCTGAGGATACCCTAAACATCTTCTTTTTGGGTACTGAAGTGACAAACACTTGACATAAGGACTATACAGAGTACTTTGACCTAGTTGAGCCTAAGGCCTTATACAAGTAATATGCTCTCACTCTCCTGATATTCATAAGTTCTTGAAGAAGCCTCAATTCCCATGTAGGAATAAGTGCAACCTTCCCTCCTCTACCTTGGACCTCAAGAGATGCATCCTTTCCCTAGTCGCTAATTGCAATATTCACCCCAAGAAGAATTAGACTGAGATTGTAGAAAATGTTGTGGTAATCATGTATTGTCTCTTAAAGAACATCAAAGTCAAGTAGGCAAGATATGTTCTCCATCATATGACCTGCTTTGACTCAGGTAAGAACACTCATGACACCCACCCACCCTACCCAATCCTAATCTGTGGTCTATTCCAGCTTGCCATTGGAAAATCTCTTTTCCACGACCTTCACTACAAACCTACCTGAAAAGGAGTTTGCATCAGTGAGACCACTCTTCATAAGTTCATGCGCATCCTATACTCTACCACACCTGGTGCCTCTACCTCTGCCTCTACTCGAGCACCTCCACCACCTCAGCCTACCTGACCTACCCATGCCTTGTTCCATGTATCTAATAAAACCTTATGGGCTACATGATGCATCAATAGGCATACAACCTTCAGGTTCAGGAGCACCTGCATCAAGACCTATGTTCCTTCATGTCAAACATGAACATGTCATGTGCACACCCTTACCCTGCCTACTAGCCCTACCTAAGAGGTAACTATGCATTCTATGCATATGATAACTTTTACCCTACCCCTCCACGTGCATCTTCTTCTGCTACACCCTCTACAGTTGGTGGATCTACCCCTGGTGTGCTTCCTCTGATAGCTGGCCCCTTAGCCACTCTTCTTGCTAGCCTCGGTAGTTCTACTCCTTCCTTCCCACAGGCCAATGATCTCCATGCTCTTGGTATGTCTTGCGATGATCAGAATGCATGCTGGCCCGATCAATGTTTTGGTTCTCTTGCTGATGAGGAGATGCCTGACCAGGTTGATGAGGAGGTTGTTGCTGATGAGGATGATGATGATGATGATGCTTTGAATGATGGTTTTGATGGTTTTGCTGGTGCCTTAGGTGATGAAGGTGATGTTGTTCTCTCTACTGCACCTTCAAATAGAGATGATGACTATGAGCCTAATGCTTCTGATGGTGATGATGATGATTATGTTGTGGACATAGATATATTAGATGTTTAGTTGTTCTAGTTTTTATTCTAGATGTTGATCATATATATCTTTCTAGGCTATTTTGTATTATAAACATCTGGGCACATGTTCTGGGTTGTACTATTTTATCATCTAGCTTTCATCATTTTATCTTGTAGTTGTTTTATGAGATCTTGCTGTCTGGGTTGTAATCTTAATCCTTTGTACACCTACTCTTTGATTTACTATATCTCATAAGTTGGTGCCATGTTTTACCTTATTTTGATTATGACTTAGATTGTTTGTTTCTCTCATCTCTGTTTGGTGTATGCTTTGAGATTGCATGTTGTGCATGTATGCTTGGTTGTGCTTGGAGAAGACATGTTTATGTGCTCTTTTACCCCCCTTCCTTTTTGATAATGTCAAAAAGTGGAGAGAAGTTCAATATTTTGAAGCTCAACCATATTGTTTTTATTGCCTATGTGATCATTTTCTTATTCATTATATGCTTTATCATGTGACTTGATAAAGGACCATATAGTATATATATGTCATATTGCTTTGTGTAGATAGACTAACTATGTAGGTCAGAGTAAGCATAGATTAAGGGGGAGCAATTCACATTTTTCAAATCATGAATCCTCTTGCAATTCACAAGGCAAAGATATAACTTCAATATCCTTTTCAGTATGATTGAGGAATGGTTTGTCATTGTAAAAAATGGGGATAATGTTGACTTGAGAGTTATACATTGCCCATATTTTGATAATGAATTAACCATTCCATTCCTATGTACCTAATATATTTGTTCAAGATTGATTTCAGGCTTTAGGTACATGAAAATGATCAATTTACACAAACCCTAGCTTGTTCAAGTTCAAGTCAAATGCAATGCAAGTGTGCGTTTTGGGAAATCACTCCAAATGACCTTAGATGATTTTTGTAATCACTTGTATTGATGATATGACCTATAACTAAGATGAGAAAAAACCAGGGACACTTAATTTCGAGGTTTAATCAATCAAACGTCAATTAAGGAAAATTTTTACATGTTTATCAGTCGAGTTGGAAACTCGACCGATGCAGTGATGGATTTTTTGGATAGACCAATCGGTCGAGTTGCACACTCATAGAACTTGACCAATTGACTCACTGAGCAAAATTGATTTTATCTCATCGGTCGAGTTTCCCAGAACAAACTTGACTGATAGTTTGAAAATTGGCTTTGTCATTTAGTGGATTGGTCGAGTTACCTTTATTGAAACTCAACAGAATGTACTATACAGAAAACATAGACAAAGTGATTATAACTATTGGTGAGTTGTTTTGAGTGAAAATAGATCCGTTGCAACTTGGAAAATGGCTATATTTGACCTTAAGTGATCCCACACTCAAGGGAACACCCTCATCTATAAACAGGACCCCTTAGAGTTCATTCCAAGTTTGCTCATTCATGCTATTCTAAGTCCTTGCTATAGTTGAGTGTGTGGCAACTCCTTGAGCCCCTTTCTCTCTCTAGTTTACATTTAATGTTGTGATTATGAGTGAGATAGGATAGTTGTAAGAGAGATACTTCCTTGTGCTTGTAAAGCTCTCATTCCATTCCATCTTCCCTACCCCTTTCCTCAATGAAGCAAAGGTGAAGCAAGCTACTCTGAGTGAAGGTGGAGCCGTTGTTGTTCTTCTTCAAGGTTGAAAAAGAGGTGAAGATCTTCTCCAGGTGAAGGAGAAGGCAAAGGCTGAAGATCCAAGAAGAGTGGGTAATCCCTTAAAGGATGAAGACTTGTGTAAGAGTAGGTATGTCCTTGGAAGAAGGCAGAAGACTCTTGCAAAGTGGGTATGTTATAACCTCATTTTTCCTAAACTATGTAATGAGATTTGTAAATCTCCTTTTAATGATAAATGAAATCAATGGTTGATTTATTTGTTTGTATTGGATGGATTTCGTTTACAATAGCCTTGTTTGGTTACTTAGTGGGCTTTATTGGCTATTGAGCCCAATTACAAGAAAATGAAAGATAAAAGAAAAAGGAATTTATTTAATAAAAGAAATAAGTAAGAAAGAGAGAAAATAATAAGGGAAAAGGCAAAGGAATATTTCCCAAGATGGGATTTTGTGCCTTTAGGGTTCCTTGAGGTCCAAGGAATCCAAGATGATAAGATAATGGCAAAAGAAAGAGGAAATATCAATTAATTTGGTTTTATTAATGAATAACTTGCATATGAAGGAATAACCCTTTTCCTTTGGAATTTGGGTTTCAAATTTAATACACGAGTAGATAATGCCAAGATAAAGTTTCCTCTAAAATTTGAGTGAAAAATAATAAATGAGGAGAGAGATATAATTTTCATAAGATTCCATTATTTAATACCCTTTTCCCTTCATTTTTAAGAAATTAGAAATAGGGGAGCGATTGCAGCCGTTGGATACCCTGCGTGGTCTAGAGGATCACAGATCCAATGATGGTTGTTCATCGCCCACCTCGAGTCAAAGAAGGAAAGGGAGAGGGAAACTGAGATTTGCCAATGTGATTTCCTCACATTTCTTCTCACCTACCACAAATCCAAGACCACGAGGGTCTTTGGGAGGTGATTGCACGCACGACCAACCCTATTCTTAGGGTGTCTCAAGGGTTCTAGAGGAAACACCCAATTGGGCTGAGGGACAGGCGGCGACGAGAGTAGGGGAACCCTAAAGGATCCCTCAAATACTATAAATAGACCCCCCCTCTCGATTCCTCACATCATCATGATCCCAAACAGATGCCTCTTGAGTCCCAGCTCTCTCTCTCCCTCTAGATCGATCCCTCTTCGATGAGAACTCTACCTCGGTGCCGCCATGGCTCAGGCGTCAGAAAAGGAAGAAGACGACGAGCAGTGATCGTCCGATCGTGTTCCACTGTGATCTCATGAAGAGATCCAACGGTCCCGGGCTCGGACGGCTTATTTACCTCGCGAGTGGAGGTGCACAACGCAGAGTGTCAGATCCAAAGAGTGGACCAGCAGATCATCGATCAAACGACCGAGAAATTTTAGTAAATAGCCCTCTCTGCTCGAATATTCCAAAAAAGTGCTTTTCCTTGTAAAATTTGTAGAAATTACTAGGAAGCTCTAATGACAAAACTTAATATATGAAAGTTGATCAGAAAAATACGAGGAACACAATAAAAATCGTTTGAGAACCTAATTTCGTTTTTATTTGCAAAAGTAAGTTAAGTTGATGGAAAATGTATTAAAATTTGGTTAGAAACCCTAATTGAGGTTAATGAATGAATCTATGAGGCATAATGAGTTAATTCGAGTAGTATTAACTTGTTGAAGGATAATGGTAGATTCTAATATGATTTTAATGAGAAATTTCATGAGTTAGGGTTATAAACCAAGAATGTAAGATAATGGATCTAGAAACCCTAATTTAGGGTAAAAGACGAGAAAACTATGTTTAATTCGAAATGTATGGAAATGGTTGATAAATTTTGTTCCTAAGCCTACTAGTAGAGATAGGATGTGAAACTTAGGGTTTAGTTTGTGGTACTAAAAGTAAAGGCAAAACCCTAATTGCAAGTGAAACCTTTAAAGGGGTAGAATTCCTAAAAAGGACTAGAAATCCTAAGGAGCAAGTTGGTTTGGATAGATCTTGATAAAAGGAAATGGTATGTTTATTTCAGGATTCTTGTCATGTACTTGATTGCTTGATTGGATTTCTACTTGGTTGATTCTATCTCAAATCAGAAGTACAAGTATGCGGTTATTTATGAGTAATCGATCTAGTTTCATGGAGTTTTCTTGAATGATTGATCAAGTTGGATGCAACCTAACTATTGGATGCTCATTTATGCAAATCTTTAAAGACACTATGATTATCACAATTAATTATAAATGTGCATTCTCACACCTACATGCCACCTTGATGTATGATGTGTGACCAAGCCCTGGAGGGAAGGTCAATTAGGTCAAGCCCAAGAGGGAAGACCATTGGGTACTATGAGAGGTGACCCCAGACACCAAGCTCAGGATGGAGAAGGTGGCCTTATGCTTCTTGCATGACTATTGGGAACCATGAGAGGTGACCCCAGGAACGAAGCTCAGGATGGAGAAGGTGGCCTTATGTCTAGTGCAAAGGAAAAACCCTAGAGAGGGTATTCCAGGGTTAGGGCAAAAGTGGTGGAGAATGTCACATTGAAAACATAATTTGGATTGTTAAATAACTTAATTGTGATATTTAGGTTGTTGGAAATATTTGTGAAATTTTGGTTGTCCCCACATACCGACATATTCATTTATGCTGATCAACGTTTTGTTTGTCGACAGTTTAGGTACAATATGAAAAGGACAAATAGTAAAGTGATACATTGTGAATATATGAATTAAAGTACAAGGAGGATTAGTTAGAATAAACTCTAGTTGTGGATAGAAGTCTAGAAATACAAGATTTTAAAAAGGTATGCAAAGTTTTATTTTATACCAGCTTTTCAGTTTAGTTAGTAGAATTTGATAATTATTTTTGATTAAATTGTTAAACCATTGATCCTGAATTTTGGGATAATGCCTCCGACTTCTTATTCTCCCTTGATTGGGGGTTACCAGGAGGCACGGTCGTTACATTTGGTATCAGATCCTTGGTTTCTCATTTAATCCTTAGTAATTATTAAATTTTACAAACTCTATAGAACTGAGGGAGTTATTAGAGGATTTTGCAAAGACTGAGGTGTCTAGAAAAGGATCATGGTGCGAGGGCTGGCAATATTTTCCTCCACCCCGCTAGTTGTTCACGAGGACTCCCGGATGTGGTATGACTGCCTAGACAAAGTCTGAGGTCTTGACTCGAAATAAGATACCTTTAGGACTCTCTCATCTATTTTATCCCTTCTCAACCCTAATTCAATTAAGATTCTAAGTTTTAGGGTTTTTCTCTCTCTTCCTCACCCGCTTGAGGTCAGGGTAAGTATGATAAGGATTAAGGAATCCTCCACTTAATCAATGAAAAGCATGTAAGCAAGATGTCATGGACATAAGTTTAATAATTTAAGCATAAACTAAAGATTAGTTACATGCTTAAGGTTGCATGGTGTGTGTTGTTGTGCCCTCAGGAGAGATCTGAGGATTGATCTTCGTATCAAGAGATTGAGGAGAGAGTCAGCCTTGGAGGCAGAGGCCTCCAGGAAGAGGTAGATACATCACACATCCTCTAAGGATGATGCTAACCCTAACCCTATGTGGTTGTTAGAAAGAGGGATAACAAGATGAGTTGGATATCACAGTTGACCATGCATGTATGTATGTGGGTTGACATGCATATTGGTTTTGAGTACCTGGGAGAAGCATGAGCTATGCGAGGTTGGTTGACCTAGTGCCTTTTGGCGACCCAACCTTGGAAGAGTCGTGCCTGTTAGGGTGGAGGATATATCCTCCATTGAAGAGGATAGTGGTGACCATGTGGAAACCCTTATAGGCATATATGAGCATAGAAGAACATGCAACTATGTAGGAGAGAACGTCAACATTTCTAGTAGTAGGTTGAGACTTAGGTCAGAAGGGTTATGCCTGACTGGTTAGGAGATGAACATACAGAGCTTTGGATAATCTTGATTGAACATAGGTTTGGATCATACGTTTCACCCATGTAGGTGTATACATGTATCCTTAAGAGCTTGGTCCACCTTCTTAGAGAGAGAACCTCCAGTGGTAAGGTTGCTTGTAGGGTTAGCTCTAGAGAGAGAGCAAAACCCAAGCAAGAAGGTTGGAAGCATAGACTCTGAGACATGCGGGACCATGAGAAGTTGGGTATGTTATGACCTAGAATGGACGACCTAAGTGGATGGTTGTGGTTGCCTCATGCATGATCCTTGGAGACTTGTGGTATCTTGATTGCCTTTAGAGGAACCAAACCCTAGAAAAGGGAAGAGGCTTCTTGAGTTGATGTACAGGAGTTGTAGGTGCCTACCTTACCTTAAAGGGGTAGAAAGGAGAGTTCCTTAGACCATGAAGAAGTATAGTAATGGGTCACGGGGTCTCACACTGAGTTGGTTGTCCTCGTGTAGGACTCTAAGGTGTTGTTCACGTGGAAGAATAGTGGCAAGTGTCTTCCCTATCTTGCACATGTTTGGTTCATGGCCAGACAACTGATGCATAAGGAGTGAACCTAGGGTTCCTAGACCAAAGAAGGGAAGTAGTAGTACCCGGTGCACTTGATTCTCATGAAGACATTTGAGTTCTTATGGGTTGGAGCATGGAACCCCTCAGGATTAGAGGGAAAGGAAACCCCTTGGATAGGGTATATGTTTGACGAACTCCTCACACATAGATTGGTGACATATGCATGTATGCTATTGGTCCGATGTTGAGGAATAGGAGCAAGTATGACGTACTAAGGAACCTAGAGTGGCTTAGTGGGTTGTCTTCTTTCTAGATACATGCCTAAGTATCATGATAGGGCTAGGCCCACACATGATGATGTAAACCTTAGACATAGGAACGTTTGTGACCTTTGTTGCTATCAAGAGATAGTTTTGTCCCATCTTGGGGAAGGACCCTTCTGTAGGGTGAGCATCATGTTTTATGTAGGTTCGAGGTAACCTAAAGAAGTCTCTCAAAGGATCTTGATGAGCTAAGTGGAGAGCACCTGGTATGAGCATGAATCTATAGACACTTGTGTGACCATCTCTAAGGGGCATGAAGATATGTTTCCATGAAGGTAACTTGCATGGGGCTAGACTGAGGAAGGTAGGTTGCCATGATCCCTATGAATGGATGTAAGTTTGACCATGAGGGCCCACAGAGATGATGGAGTTTTGGGTAAGGATTCAAGTTTGAGCTATACCATGATAGAATCCTAAGTCAATACTAATGTCATGAAGGGATAAGACTGATGGAATTAGGAGTTGCCTAATTCCCTAGTTGCATAAGACCATAGGGTCGGGAGGTAACAACTATCGTTGTCCGAGGACCATGGGTTAGGAGATTGATCACCTTCACGAGCTCATGGGACCCAAGGGGCAAACGAGGTGGGTACTCCCTGGATGCATAAGGGAAGAGGGATGCCCCCAAAAGTACCGACACCCTACAGACCTAGAGGAGATGACTAAGGATAGTACATAAAAGAGATATGTTAAGATCTAGAGGTGATGAGAAAAGTCTTTCCATGGGTGCATACTCATATTCGAGATGTTCATGATGTGGAAGTCACATGATGCATGTTTCAACTTAGATTCAAAGGTGTACTGGTGAGGTGGGATGCACCATTTCTACTCTTGGAATGGGATGAACTCTATATTTGGACTGCAGCCAAATGCTTATTTCCTCTCAGTATGGGAGTGAGAGATAGGGAAATACACATGTCGTACACTAAGGATAAAGATATTGAGAGTTGAAATAGTGCTATGATGTTTGAGGATAGATGAGATATCATACCTTTTGGAGAGTATGATGTATGGATGGTTTAAAAACACGAAGAGAGCCAAGGTAATCATCATATGATGATGTTCTTATCAAGAGAGATATGGAATTTGTGAGTTATATATGTTTGAGTTTGATAACCAATACGATGAGCCTAAAGTTTTCTTGACTCAGTTAGACCTAAATCCGAGATGAGGATGAAGAGTGAAGTATATGAGGGTTTATGTCTTCCCCTTTACCTAGCACATAAGTATTTAATGTGGTAATAGATACTCCTAGTCGAGGTACAACTCAGGTGTACATCAGTCTTAATTAGTCAGTAGAAAGACTGGACGAGGTTACTAGGTGAACCCTGCAATCATTAAAAGATGAGACCTATGTGGCTAACACCCCGATATAACCAAACCCATTGGTCAAGTAGTGGTTGCTTGGTTAGCCAGCCTAGAGCTTGATGCAATAGAAGGATGGTTGAAGAACCGCAGATACATCTCTTAGGATAGGAAGGTGATGAAACCCACAACTAGAGTGTTTTAGGGTTTCTGAGGAGTCGACCTTGAGGAATCATGACATGCATAAAATCATGATTATAAGTCTGGCATATACTGTGGTATTATTAAGATGATTAAAGTTTGCAGTAGTGCTTTGAAGACCTGAGATGAAGAAGTATATAGAATTGCACGTGGCTTGTCTCCATGCATGCCAGGAAGTGAAGGTCGAACACCAGTACTTAGTGAGTTACTATAGATGATGAAGAGTCCCTGAAAGGGAATGGGAGTAGATCACCATAGACGTTGCGGTGGGTCTCCCTGGACCAAGAGAGGTCATGATGCAATATGGGTACGGTAGATCGCCTTACCAAGTTGGCCTAATCTCTTGCCTAAGAAAAGAGAGATCTGTCAGAGTGACATATCTAGTTGAACTATATATGAGGAAGAGATAGTTCATCTGCACCATGGTCAAGTTCAATATCTGGAGCATGACCTCAAGATCACTTCCATGCGGTGGAAGTAGGTACATGAAGAACTCGATGTCAGCTTGAAGTTTAGCATAGCTTATCACCCCAGACTGATAGACAGTCAAGAGAGTATGATCCAGACTAGAGGGTCTGATAAGAGAGTGTGTGCTCATTCAGGTGATATATGGGAGCAATTCCTGCCCAAAGAGAGTTTGCTTGTGATGATAGCCACCATAGCTAGTATCAGGATGTAAGAAGCTATGTAAGGGAGGCTTTATCAGTCACCACTTCATTCAGATGATGTCAGTGAAAGGACATTGTGGAGGTCAGAGGGACCATAGTGTATGCAGATGAAATCAATCTCTTTGATCATGCAATGGCTGAAAAAGCCCAGGGGCGACATGAGTCATGAGATGATGCAAAGCAGACTAACATGCAGTTCACTATGGGAGAATATGTGTTATGAAAACCTGACCCCTATGAGCTATAGCTAAAGATGAGTCCCCGATACATAGGTCCATCTGAAATGGATTGGTGAAGCTGCATATCATTTGGCATTACCCCCTCAGTATAGTATGATGCATGATGTGTTTCATGTGTCCAATCTGAAGTGATATGTGTAAGATCCGAGCCATGTGCTGAGCATTGAGCCTATTGAGATTCAAGGGAAGCTGACCTATCCTGAGTCACCTTTGCGGATTCTAGATACCAAGGTGAAAGAACTCAGATGTAAGAATATAGAGATGGTAAAGGTTCTTTGGAAGCACAATGGAGAGGATGAGGCCATATGGTATCTGAAGACGGACATAGAAAAAGCATATCCTGACTTATTTGTTTGATTGCTGAATTTTGAGGGAAAAATTCCTATAAGGAGGGGAGGATGTTATAACCTCATTTTTCCTAAACTATGTAATGAGATTTGTAAATCTCCTTTTAATGATAAATGAAATCAATGGTTGATTTATTTATTTGTATTGGATGGATTTTGTTTACAATAGCCTTGTTTGGTTGCTTAGTGGGATTTATTGGCTATTGTGCCCAATTACAAGAAAAAGAAAGATAAAAGAAAAAGGAATTTATTTAATAAATAGAATAAGTAATAAAGAGAGAAAAGAATAAGGAAAAAAGGCAAAGGAATATTTCCCAAGATGGGATTTATGTCTTTAGGGTTCCTTGAGGTCCAATGAATCCAAGATGATAAGATAATGGCAAAAGAAAGAGGAAATATCAATTAATTTGGTTTTATTAATGAATAACTTGCATATGAAGGAAACACCCATTTCCTTTGGAATGTGGGTTTCAAATATAATACACGAGTAGATAATGCCAAGATAGAGTTTCCTCTAAAATTTGAGTGAAAAATAGTAAACGAGGAGAGAGATATGATTTTCACAAAATTCCATTGTTTAATACCCTTTTTCCTTTATTTTTAAGAAATTAGAAATAGGGGAGCGATTGCAGCCGTTGGATACCCCACATGGTCCAGAGGATCACGGATCCAACAGTGGTTGTCCATCGCCCACCTCGAGTCAGAGAAGGAAAGGGAGAGGGAAACTGAGATTTCCCAATGCGATTTCCTCGCATTTCTTCTCACCTGCCACAAATCCAAGACCACGAGGGTCTTTGGGAGGTGATTCCACGCACGACCAACCCTATTCTTAGGGTGTCTCAAGGGTTCTAGACGAAACACCCAATTGGGCCGAGGGACAGGTGGCGACGAGAGTAGGGGAACCCTAAAAGACCCCTCGAATACTATAAATATACTCCCCTCTCAATTCCTCACATCATCGCGATCCCAGATGGTTGCCTCCCGAATCCCAGTTCTCTCTCTCCCTCAAGATTGATCCCTCTCTAGTGATAACTCCACCTCAGTTCCGCCGCGGCTTGATCATTAGAAAAGGAAGAAGACGTCGAGCAATGATCTTCCGATCGCATTCCACGGTGATCTCGCAAAGAGATCCAACGGTCCCAGGCTCAGCCAGCCTATTTACCTCGTGAGTGGAGGCACGCGACACGGAGTGTCGAATTCAAAGGGCGGACCAGCAGATCATCGATCAAATGGTCAAGGAATTTTGGTAAATGACCCTCTCTACTCGAATATTCTAGAAAAGTGCCTTTCCTTTTAAAATTCATAAAAATTACTAGGAAGCTCTAATGACAAAACTTAATATATGAAAGTTGATCAGAAAAATACGAGGAACACAATAAAAATGGTTTGAGAACCTGATTTCGTTTCTATTTGTAAAATTATGTTAAGTTGATGGAAAATGTATTAAAATTTGGTTAAAAACCCTAATTGAGGTTAATGAATAAATCTATGAGGCATAATAAGTTAATTCGAGTAGTATTAACTTGTTGAATGATAATGGTAGATTATAATATGATTTTAATGAGGAATTGCATGAGTTAGTGTTATAAACCAAGAATGTAAGATAATGGATCTAGAAACCCTAATTTAGGGTAAAATAAGAGAAACCTATGTTTAATTTGAAATATATGGAAAAGGTTGATAAATGTCGTTACTAAGCCTACTAGGAGAGATAGCATGTGAAACTTAGGATTTATAAGTAGTTTTGTCTAATTAGGGTTTGTGGTACTAAAAGTAAAGGTAAAACCCTAATTGCAAGTGAAACCCTAAAAAGGGGTAGAAATCCTAAAAAGGACTAGAAATCCTAAGGAGCAAGTTGGTTTGGATAGATCTTGATAAAAGGAAATGGTATGTTTGTTTCAGGATTCTTGTCATGTACTTGCTTGCCTGATTGGATTTCTACTTGGTTGATTCTATCTCAAATCAGCAGTACAAGTATGTGGTTATTTATGAGTAATCGATCTAGTTTCATGGAGTTTTCTCGAATGATATTGTGTCTACATGTTTCAAATTGTTAATTGATTCCCTAATTTGTCTAATAAAAAAAGTAGTGAAATGAGTGTGTCTAACAATATCTATGGTTGAAGGTTGTCCCCTTAGGGTTAGGGTTTTATTATTACTTAATATTCTTTACTTACTCATCCACATGTAAGGATCGATGTAGTTTACATAAAACTTGATTTCTTCATATTATTATTGTTGTCTTATATATGAAAGTGTGTATATGTATCAGATTATTACTTGTAAAGGTAATATTAGGGTTAGGGCATAATTCATACTTATATACATATTTCACCATATTTTAGAAATGTTAAAATGTCATTCTTACACATTCAATCACGTTAATACAACCCAATATTTCTCATTCATGAAATTTTAGTTTAATTATTGAATATCTAAGATTTAGTATGTTATGCACAACAACTAAAGGTTGTCTAACCTGGTCCTAAAAGAACACAAGTCCTAACAAAAAAATAGAACTATAATATAGTGGCATTAGAACAAAAATCAACATTTTCTTCAAGATTTCCATTAGGATTGTTTGTAAATTTTGGTAATTGAATATACAATTGGAATAGAAGACAAATATTTGTAATATATTATACTAGAATTACAATTTCTTCATCTAACCATCTTGTGTATACTTCCCTAAGTATTTTGATTTTCTATTAAAACATAGTAGTTTGATTAAGTAGATAGACCTAAATTGCATGGTTTCAAGTTCATTTATCAAGTTAAAAATTCCATAATCCATGTTAGACATGAGTTTGTAATATGACATAAAAAATTATAATCAAAACATGAAATTCTTGTGAATTATCTTTAGTAAAGCACATTATCCCTTTTCAATACAGCACAACATTTTATGCAACGAAACTTTGAAATTCACTTCTTTGATCAGGGAATGTGTATGTTTTTTATTGGTGACATGACTATTTGTTAAATATGCACGATCACTATAAATTATATGGAAAATTCCTCTTTAAGAGAACTATAATAAAAATATATTTTATGTTTCATTTTTGTTTTATCTATAGTTACAACATTTCACATTCTCAATCAAAAAGTCAAATTTGATGTCTTGATCATGTGAAATATGTAAGTTTCAATCAAATAGATCTATGTAAAAAGTATTACAAAAAGAAAATCATATAGACTGATCTAAAGTCTTACACAATTATCAACTTCAAATGCTTATGATATCAATAGCTATTCAGTTATCCATGATGAAATTTCATTTAGGCTTTTTAATACTTTTTAGAGGACTTGTAAAGAAAAGATAAAGAGCTTTCACGATTATCACAAGTTTGTCTTAGAGAAAAAACAAAAGCTATTTGCATATTTCTTATACTAGTAAACATGTCACTTGCACATATAAATAGGTATGAATGGGTTTCCTTTGCATCAATACAAATAATGTACCTATAAATAGGTATGAATGGGTTTCCTTTGCATCAATACAAATAATGTAAGTAAATGACTATTGAAATGGATTATAAATATTTTATAATGTGAATGTGAACTTTACAATGTGAATTACTTTACAATGTGAACTTTACAATTAGTGTTACTTTATAATGTGAAATTTATAATTTGCATGTGAACTTTCAGATGGCTGAGCATTCCCATGATGACCGTGCTAATGATCACCGTGAGGGTGAGGACGTGCTTGCACTGCCTGACAATGTAAGTTTTAAGAATATATCCCTAAGGTTTCTATCTATATGTTCATTTATAGTTATATCATGTGTGTTTTTATCAAATTTTAGGTTGGTGATGTACCCCCTAAAGAAATTACAGCACTTGATGAGCAGCAAAAGAAAATTGAGAAAGTGAGGGGCATCACAATGATGAACAAGTTAATACAGCAAAGGGGCAATGGACCCAAATTGGCTGTGGATTTTGATCATGCGGGAAATCCATATGGAGTGAACCACAACTCATTTGTTTCATATCTTGGGGTTCTTCCTCGCAGCCATTGCAGTCCTATCCTAGAATCCTGGCATAAAGTTCCTAAGGGGAAGAAAGACCACATATGGAAGGAACTATGCATGAGTTATTATTATTTGTAATTCTATTTGTGTAGATTACTAATTTCTAGGATACTAGTTAATAGCAATTTTTATTTAATTTGCAGAGCATATTTGATCTGGATGAAAAGTTGTATCATAAATGTGTGATGCAACACTGTGGGAGGGTCCTAAGGAACTATAGGACCAATCTCACCCGAGATTACATACTCGATGCTGATAAGAGGTTCTTGATTGATTTCCAATTCTAGAAATAGATCACTATTTCACTAACTCTACACTAATAATTTTTGTTTGTATTCTCTTAAAAAAATAAATTTAGGCAGAAGGAAGCCACACAACAATGGAACTACCTGGACCCCAAAGACTGGGAGGCATTTGTTACCCAAAGAAAAATAGATGAATTCAAGGTATTAAGCGCCACTCCCAATTTAATTAATATACATTTTTATGTATTCACCTATTCAAGATTAACCTTTAGGTATTAAATGATGCTCAACGAGCAAGGCATGCACTGAATGTGTACAACCACACAATGGGTCCAAGAGGATATGCAGGCATTCACCGAAGACTACATGCTGAGTCTGCTCAGCCTACTGCTACTCAGGAGACTACAAAGTCCTCTACTACTGCTCCCGTACCTCTGCCTCACCATGCTATGTGGATAGCTGGGAGGCAAAACAAGAAGGGAGACATACCAAAGCCCGCAACTGCTGAGGTGGCTGCAAGAATGGCAAAAATCAACTCTTAGAGCAATCGGTCGATATTGATTATTGTTATGTTTACTTACTAATTTTTGTTGATGGTGATTAGCGGGAGCTGCATGAGCAGAGGAAGTAAGGCAAGTTCATCCCTCAGGGCATAAGGGATGAACTAACAGTTGCTCTGGGTAACCCAGAGCATCCTGGACGTGTTAGGGGTGTAGGCACTGGTGTGGGCATCAAAGCGTTCTTTGGGCCATCCCAACGTAAACCTATCCCAAAAGCGGGACTTTCACAAGCTGAGGTAACCTATTCTTATTTTAGAATGTTATTGCAAAAGGGAATTCAATAATCAGAAGCTAGCATTTCTTTTATCCATGTATAAGTAGATTCATTAATTGATAGGAGAGTCGAGGAAGTACTTGATAAGAGACTCCATGAAGCAATTAACAAGTGGTAGGCATCTCAGACTGCAACTCAGACAGTACCTATGGTGGGCCTCTCTTCTCCTACTGCTCATACTACAGAGGTTGGGAGTAATCCTATAGACCCACCACCTAGCACGTCCTCTGTAAGTATTTTTATAACATAATAGCTAGTCTGTTCAAGATGATATATTTGTGTATATATGCATATAACATTCCTTATGTAAATTTGTAGGGGTTGAAGCCATGCTGACTAAGAAGTCAAGAATATATCTTTGCAGAGGCGTCGGCTTACCCACCCCTTAAAGGGTGCATGTTTCATGGGTATCCAGTACCAGATGGTGTGGTACGTGTGAGTCCGATACATGTACTCCCTGAATGGACGGTCTTGTACTGCCTCATGCACACCTAGATGCTGAAATACTTGGTGAGGTAGTAGGTGGAGTGATACTGTGGCCCGAAGTGGATGTCCTCTATACTGATATTGTATGATAAATTTCCATTACTTTAATTTGTTAGTGTGTATATATGAGTCAATTGATCTAAAATTATATATACAGGTCAAAAAGAGGAGGCCCTCTACATCTCGACCTTCACCTCCTCGACTACCAAGTTAGCTTCTAAGGGACCTACACGCCTCGATTAGTCTTAATTATAGGGGTGTGGCAGTATGGATCAGTGAACATGATCCAAATTGCCCTATAATTGTTACTATTCCAGAGGATGCTGTAGGTAAATCATACGATAACAATGTATTTATACAAGTTTAGCATACATATTAATGCATACATAATACAAGTTCTGCATACATACATATTAATGCATAGGTATTAATGCAGGTCAATCATATGAAAACAAGATATTTATACAAGATATTTTGGAGTTGTTTAGTTATGAATGACTGAACACATCTATGATAGAGATGTGGATATGGTGAGATCTTGTTTATACATCCATATACCTTGTTTTATATACGGTGATCTGGTTTCTTATATATTAATGCATACATAATACATGTTTGCAGCCACATACACAAGATATGTATAGATTTTGGGTTTTCCCATGTGGGATTTTTGGTTCCATCTTTGATTGGTCTTGTAGATACATACCCTTCTTCAGTTACTTCATACTGCTGTGATGCTTTTGAATATTTTGGTAAAAATAAGAAGACGGTGATAATAGCTCCATTCAATGTCGAGTAAGTTTACTTTCCTTATAATTTGGACTTAAGAAAATTACATTTTTATTGTGGATTTTGAGTTATTAATTTTTAACTTTCTTACCTATAGTAGTAGGCATTGGGAGTTACTAGTTATTATCCCCAAGACATTCACTGTCTATTATCTAGATCCTACGGGGAATGAGTTGGATACATTATATGGACATGCAATTAAAAGGCCATTATTCTCGTGAGAAATATTTCATGTTTTTATGTCTGTTAACATCTGTTACTACATTACTATTTAATTATGCAATTTAATGGATTACATTAACATATGTAGGGCTTTATAAGAGTACAAAAAGCTAAAGGAAAGGTCCCTAGGAAAAGGATCTGTCACTAATTTGAGAGAATGTGAAAGTAATTTCCTGACTCTAATGTATATATTATTTATGTGAACTGTGCTTATTTGTATTTTTGAATATTTTGTATGTTTTAATTTATAGTGTGCTACATAAGACAATGGCTGGGCATGTGTCTACTATGTGATGCTATTTATGGACCTAACCATCAAACATGTTGTAATGGAAATTGATAAGATACAACATGTATTATACATAGTCTCATTAGATAATATGAAATGTATCAATCTTATTATATATTATTAATTATATATACGTCATTTTCTTTGTAGGTCTTTAAAACTGCTGACTTCAGCACAGGTGGAAAGCATTTCGATGTACATGCTCCCTATAAGAGAGATGAATTAGATGATGTAAGATAAGAATGGGCAAAAGCCCTACAAAGAGTGAGAAGTTTTAGATATAATTTTATTGACAATGATGACAATGATGAATAAAGAATAACTTTGTTCTCATAATTATTTTTGTGTGAATGTGAATGAATTTTTATGAATTGTCATATGTGTGTGAAGATGATCAATACATAAATGTTTCTACATGTGTCTGAATGTGAAAAGAGATGAAATGAATGGAACTGCAGGTTGCTACTGATTTCTACATGTGTGTGATGAAAAAATAATATGAATTAAATGTGCTTATACATGTGTGTGAATCACATATATATAATATTGTCCATCTTGTTAATTTTGCAGGTTTGTGGCCTGTTGTTGGCTGATATCAATGGATGTCATAAACCTATAGTTTAGAACTGAACTGTAGGTTCTCATCCTACTGACCAGCCATACAGCAGGCCAACAAACTGATAAGAAAAAAAAATCATAACATAGGCGTCGGTTATTTGAACAAAACTGACACCAAAGACATACAACGACGGTTTGTGATAAAAAACTGACGTCTATGTCGCCAGGAACCACGACCGTGCTGGGAAGCACAACCGTGGTGGTAGGCAGGGTATATGGCGTCGGTTATTAGCACAAAACCGACATCGGTTCAACTGATATGGCATCGATTATCTTTCAAAGCCGACACCTATAGGCCCTTTGCTGGCGCATTTTTCTGTGGCGGGAAGCGTTTTGACGTTGGTTCTTTTAATAAATGACGTATGTAACCATTTTATAGTGTCCGTTTTCTTAAAAAACTGACGCCTATAGTCCCTGTACTAGCGCGTTTTCGGTGGCGGTAAGCGTTTTGGCGTTGATTGGGAACCAAACCCAAAGGGGTCCACCTTTAGCGGCACCCACTTGGGTGTCACTTGGAAATTGACAATAAAGCCCTTAATTAACTGACGCTAAAGGCTTGTTCTATAGTAGTGAGAGTGAGGCCATGTCCATGTTCACCATCATGCATGGTAGAGGTGGAGTAGCACCCGAATCTTCTTTTTCTGCAAGTGGGCTTCACTTTCTTGTTGGTTCATTGATAAAGAACTAAGCAAGGCCACCTTCATGATCTTCAAAAGTTCCTTCTCCCACTGCTTGGATTGGTGAGGTTGGGGCAGCATGAGTAGGGATTGGCTCCTCAGTGTTCGCCTTCACCTGTGGCTCTTCTTGTATCACATTTTTGGTAGTAATTTCTGTAATTGACTCCTATAGGAGTTGGTTTGCCTCTGATGGCGACTCGAGTACTATTTCGTTGAATACAACTAAAGTTGTGGTTATCTTGCTGTCATAAATGGTGTCGTTGTGCTCATTTTGTAAGGGTTCCTAGAGGTAGGTGTCGCAGATATCCATGACGATGTTCATTTCATCTAGGATTTTATTTATATTTGTTATCTCACTAGACGTCAACTTATCAGAAGTGGTGGTCTCCTCTCTGATGATGCATTTGTTCTGGTTCTCTTCAAAGATCATGTCATCTTCTGTTGGGCAGGAGTTTAAATCAAACTCCTGTACCGATGTGTTCATTTTCTTCCCGTCAACACCTTGTGGTTCTTTAGGTTGAAATGGCTCCTCTTTTGTGACTGGCTCCTCCCTTTGGGCGGGCTTTACATTTGTTCTTTCCTCCTTGGGTGATGAGGGTGCACCCACTCTACCTATGTCATCGAATTTGAGATTTGGGCTTGAAGGGTTTGAGGAAGTGTGAGATGTAGAGGGACTTGTCAGATGCCTTAACCTCATTTAGTTCCTCTAGTTTTTAGCTCCGGGCGTTCTACCGCTATTTCTTTTCGCTCTTCATCTAAGCACCGACGCTCATTTTTCAGGTCCTACAATGGCTCATCATATCCTTTTCGCATCATTTCTTTGTTAGCCCGCATGTTGTTCCTCTCTTTACTGAGTTCCTCCATTTCTTCTGATGTCGTCTTGATAGCCCCCATCACCATCGTCAATTTTTGATCACCTCTTACATGAACTGAGGAAGCAATTTGGTCTTTGCATTCAAACTTTGTACCTATGTTATTAGTGTCCATAGGCTAGAGGTGATACAAAAATTAGATTCAGAATACTGTTACATTTGTGCCCACATGCCGTCAAATCGATGCCCTAATACATCACTAAAAATTTGTGGGCGTTGTTGTTGCTCTACTATTGGAGTAGATGGTGTTGTTGTTCTACTTTAGGGATATGTTGTGGAGGCTGAGTGGGTTCTTGGACACTTTTCTTTGTTTCTTTAGGGATAGGTTGTGCACGTGCTCCTTTTTTTGACGCCTATCGCTTGTGCGATGGTTGATGTTTTCAGATGCACGGGCACTTTGAGAACTGCTTCTGTCGTAGGGGGTGTAGGGGTAAGCAACTTGGGTTTCTAAAGAACGCGACTCAGTTCTTTCGTTGCCTCAGGGATTCATTCTTGTGCCTTAGATAAATCACTCGGCGTTGCGATCTCCGTATGTATTATTACTATCACAGGGGGGAGGGGAGGGTGGATTGAAGAACCCTTTGTCTATATATTTCTATTTTTTGTCTTTATTCTTCCCGAGAAAACTCCCACTACCTTTTCTTTGTGCAACCTGATTGCCACTTTCTTCCTTTCCACTGGCTTGTACTGTTATACTTCTAGCACTTTATCTAATATATTTTCTTCAGTGGTAGGTGATTGGGGGTTTGTATCTCTCCTGATGGCATTCAAGTGCATCTTGTTCACCTCCTCTTCGGTGGGTTGCAATTTGTGGGTTTCATAATACGCCATCAGGGAGGGACAATAGGAGTTTGGAGAGATTTATTCATAGAATAGTTTCTTTTCCTTCCGTGCCAAAATATATACTAGTGTTTACTAAGGACTTGATACATATCTTAGTATGTCCATTGGTGTGCTTATATTTGAGTAATTGCTTAGCACCCAGGAAATGATACGCAATGCAAGTTATGTGGCTTCTCATGTAAAACTCTTTAGTCCTCTTTGCCTCAGATCTTACAGTAGCCAACAATATGTCTATCAACAATCTTATGATATTTACTGGTTTCTGATTCAACATAGACCATAGTAGGAATATGTCTCCTTTAGACCCCCCAGTTTCATATCTTGTGAAGACTGTGTTTGTTATTATCTTCTGCATGATCTTGATAAAGAAGGAGGTGATGAGCATCGCCTTGGAGTTCTTCAAACTATGATCGAGTTCTCCTGTGAGTTTTTCCCACATCCTATGGCTTATGTAGTCAACTGTTTCCTTTTCATCAAGTACAGTCGAGTAGACCTGTGCCTTTTTTGTTGACTTTGTAAATATAGTGTTTAGAACATCCTCAACAATCATATGATCTTTTCCCCCTATCCTCGCCTCCATATTGAATTCCTCGCCACATTTCTTGCATTCAAAGTCGATGACATGCAGTTTCTCCAGCGATCACATGAACTCTGCGGTGAGTTTTGTGAGAGAAGGGGGCCTCGGTTGTGCATAGAGTACATAGGTTATCCCCTTCTAGAAACTTCATTGTTCTATCATATATCCTCATCTTCTTGAAGTCAACATCCATGCATCGTGTCGACTTGAAGCTCTTGGTCTTCATTATCAAGTCAAAGTGTGACTAATGTACTTGGTCTCTTAGTGTGAATATTGTTGCCAGTTGTTCGGTTTCTATTTCTTGCACTTCTTTCTTGGCCACACCAGAGTCGGCCTCCTATCCAGGGGTCTTTGAGTCATCCTCAACTATTAGCTTCCTCTTCTTGGTGTATTTAGCATCCTTGGCCTGCAACTTGCATTTCCCCTTTTGCTTGAGTTCTCCCTTAGATGGCTCGTACTCAGAAGTTTTTGTCTCTATAGTCTCTTGGGATTCTTAAGACTCCTCTGGTGTCTTGTGGACTAGAATGTACTCATATTTCTTGTTTATCAGTTCCAGACAGAATTTCCTTCTCTGGTGACAAGTTAGGGTTGTCATTTAGTGCTTTGGTGACCTTCTTGAGGGCCTCGTCTACCCCTTTCAGAAAGGTTGCCTTCTTGGTAAAGGTGTCTATCGTGGAAGTTGACATTCTACAATATTAGTAAACAATAGTCCGTCACACACTCCTTAATTAGGCAATGTCAATTTTATCATATTTTGTAGATTTTTCATTGATTTTTAGGTGTCGCAGTCAAAATAAGAAACTTTCATGACTGTGATGACGCGACATGAGGGTGTCATGATCATAATGAATGTCATGATTGAAATAGGTCAGAGACTAAAAAGAGGACCATGGTGTGTCGCGACCGCGATGAAAATCACAATCAAAATAGATGTTGGAACTATGATGAGCACTCGACTGAAAACTTGGTTCAACAGATAAAGCCCGCGTGTCGCGACCGCGAATGCATTTCGGGACTGTGGTAGTTCAAGAATGGAGAAGTGGGTTCTTGCGTGTAGCTATCGCGATGAATGTTGCGATCAAAAACATCTTCACGACTAAGATATTGGAAGGGAGAGAGGGGAAGGGAACATGGGAAAAAGGAATGGTGCAAAGAGGGTAAAAGTCATGATCGAAACGGTGCAAAATTGTCATGACTGCGGCCAAAGTGTGAGGAGTCGATAGGACAAAATTAGGGTTTTAGGGGGCAGGAAATGAGTGAAGATGATGATCGAAGGCAAAAAGCAATCTGAGCCCAAACATATGAAGAGGGAAAAGAGGTGCAAATTAGATAAAACACATATCAGAAAGAGGTGGGGGTAGGAGAATCAATATATTTCTGTATAGAGAGAGAGAGAGAGAAAAGACAGTGAAGGTAGAGTGAATCGTAGAAGACGAAGGCGGCGATGGAGAGTGCTTGTCATCTCGGAGGGTTTCTATGAGCGATTTTTGCCATTCCTAGACTCGGTGTCGATTTCTTTACTACGGCCCGATGCTTCTTTGCTATCATTTTTCAGAGAACACGAGAGATAGAGAGAATAATGGGTTTTACTGTTACGATGACTTCCTTTTTAATATTCGACGTGTGTCGTGACTGTGATGCTTGTCGTGACCATGACAACTGTCTTGACCGAATCAAGCATCACGACCACAACATATAGCTAACAAAGTGTTTGTCACAATCGCAATACCAAAAAGGTGTTTCGAACAAAAGAAGAAGTTAAGAGTACTTATTCAGTTTTACAATTAAGCAACATATGTATACATCTAAAAGGGAAATAAAGTCATAGAAATAGAAATGGATTTTCAACATCCACTGGCTATTTTAGAGGAGTTCAAAATTTCTTTAAAACAAAGAAGTTCTAAATTAGACTAACTGGTATGTACACAGTTTAGACTAAGTGGAGAAAAGCAGAGAGTCTTGAAATATTAAAGAAGATAGTAAATCCTTGGGTTACCTCCCACGAAATGCTAATTTACAGTCTTTAGCTTGACTCTCATTTCTTGCTTCTCACAGTTCTTTATCTTACCGCTTCTGATTCTTCTAAATCCAGTTCTTTCCTCCTAACAAAAGATTCATCTTCATAGTATCTTTTCACTCTGTACCCATTCACCTTGAAAGTATTTATGAAATCTAGGGTTGGAACAGTGTGGTTACTTTATGCTTGACCCCACACTTCTTTAGCATCGCTTCAAAATAATTTTACATGAAATGGGACCCACTGTCACTAATTACAGTGTGTGGAATCCCAAATCTAGGGAAAATGGTCTTCTCGAATAGTCTCACAACTTCTTTAGAGTCACAAGTGGGGGTTCCTACAACTTCTACCCACTTGGATACATAATCTACTATGATAAGAATGTACTTGTTTCCTTTGGAGGGGGAAAAGGTCCCATATAGTCCACTTCCCAAACATCGAAGATCTCCACTTCCACCCAGTCAGACATATGCATCTCATTTCTTCTAGTAATATTTCTTATTAGTTGGCATTATTTACAAGACATGACAAAAGAAGTAGCATCTTTGAAAAGTATCGACCAATAAAAACCTGACTATAGGACCTTAGTTACGATTCTTTCACCTCCATGGTGACCTCCATAAGGTGAGTAATGACATTCCCTACGGATCTGAGGCACGTCTTCTTCTGGTACCCAACGTCAATATAAGTTGTCAGAGCATTTCTTAAACAACATGGAGTCATTCCAGTAATAATTCTTTAGGTTATAGAAAAGCTTATTAGTCTGATTATAGGTTATCTTGGGAGGCAATTGCTCACAAGACATATCATTGTAGATGTCAGTGAACCAAGGCAGATCGGGTTCAACTGACTTGGCCATCATCAAGGGCTCATCTACATAGTTGTCATTTACTGGTATTTGATTTCCTTCATTAAAAACTATTCTAGATAAGTGGTCAACCACCACATTATCCATTCCTTTCTTGTCTATGATCTCACAATCGAACTCTTATAGAAACAAATCCCATCACAATAGTCTTGGCTTTGTGTCCTTTCTCTGCATAAGATATTTGATGGCCCCATGATCTGTGTACACCTTCACCTTTGATCCTATTATGTAGGATCTGAACTTGTTGAAAGAAAATACTATTGCTAGCATTTCTTTCTCGATTGTGGTGCGGTTTACCAGAGCTTCATTAAGAGTTATACTATCATAGTAGATTGCATGGTGTTTCTTATCTTTTCTTTTCCGTAGTACAACTCCAATGGCATAATCACTGGCATCACACATAATTTCAAAAGGCAATCCCAAGGTGCTTGAAGTATAGGGGATGTGGTCAAGGAATTTTTCCTAAAATTGAATTCTTTGATGCATTTATCAGTGAAATAGAAATACACATCCTTAATAAGGAGGTTTGACAAAGGCTTCAGGACTTTTAAGAAATCCTTGATAAATCTTCTATAATATCCAACATGTCCCGGAAAACTCCTCACTCCTGGGATGGATTTTGGTGGGGGTAACTTTGATATAGCTTCGATCTTACTTTTATCTACTTCCACGACTTTTTCATAGATTCTGTGTCCTAGCACTATTCCTTCTGTCACCATAAAATGGAAATTTTCCCAATTAAGAAAAAGCTACTTTTCCTCACATCTTTGTAAGAACTTTGACAAGTTTTCAAGCATATGTCAAAGTCAAGCCCATATAATGAGAAGTCATCCATGGATACCTCCATTATGTCTTCTAAGAAATCCAAAAATATGGATATCATGCAGCTTTGAAAAGTAGGGGGCACATTACATAATCCGAAAGACATTCTTCTGAGGGCGTATGTCCCATAGATATAGGTGAAAGTAGTCTTTTCATGATCATCAAGGTGGATAGGGACTTGATAAAATACAGAATATCCAACAAGAAAATAGATATAGGATTGTCCTATAAGCCTTTCTAAAACTTGGTTGATGAATGGTAGGGGAAAGTGGTATTTTCTTGTGGCAGTATTGAGACTGCAGTAGTCGATACACGTCCTCCACCCTATAACCGTCTGAGTGGCCACTTCATCCCCATTGCTTCCTTTCACTACCGTCATCCCTCCCTTCTTTGGTACAATGTGGATCAAGCCAACCCAATTGCTATCACTGATGGTGCATATGATCCCTGCATCACATAGTTTTATTATCTCTTTCTTTACTACTTCTTTCAACATCTGATTTAATTTCCTTAGCAATTGAATCAGCGGTTTAGCAATCTCTTCTAGGTTAGTTCTATGCATGCATAGAGCTAGACTGAGGCCCTTTATATATTCTATATAATATCCTATAGCCTTCCTATATAGTCTGAGTTCCTTCAGTAGCTTTTCCATTTGTTCATCTGTCAAATTTGCATTTACTATCATTGGGTTCCTCTCTTTGTCATCAAGGAATTTGTACTTCAGCCCTTCAAGTAGTGGCTATAATTCTATCTTTGGTTTTAGTGCTTCCTTCTCTTCAGTGGTTTGTTTGAGAGATGCATACTTCATTGTTTCAAAGGTTACTTCTTCCTCATCACTAAATCCTCTTTGTCGGGTTGATTCAAGTAGTCCAGAACCTCAACCAGTTCTGGGTCTTCCAAACTACAGTCAGGGTTATTCAAGGCTCACATGAGTGGGTCGATTATGACCTTATCCTCTTGTATTTATTCATAGTATTGGTTATATCTATCCATGAAGTTAGCTAATTCAAATAGAAAGGCCCCCCTCATAGCATATTGTACACAAAAATTTATGTGATCATTACCAACACACAAAGTAATAATCCCTTCTGCCACATCGACTAAAGCTCTTCCCGTGGTGAGGAAGGGTCTTCAAAATATTATAGGGCACTTTGGGTCCTCAATAGTGTCGATCACCACTATATCACATGGTATAAAGAATCACCCAACCCGAATTGGGACATCCTATACTATCCCCACTGGTTTCCTAAAGGTTTGGTCCGCTAACTCGATTATCATTTCACTTTTCTCCATGTCCGTCAGTCCAAGCCTTTGAGCTAGGGTTAATGGAATAAGGCTAATTCTCACTCCCAAGTCCACTAACCCTTTTCTTTCTACGTTATCTCTAACACAAAAGGGTATATTGAATGCCCCTAGATCTTTCTTCCTTGTCGGAAGCTCAGCTTGAACAAAGGCACTCAACATTTTGGCCAATTGTACTATCTCAATGTGGTCCCCTCTCCTTCTTTTTGTGGTTAAGTACTTGAATAATTTAGCACATGTAGGTATCTCCGGAATCGCATCTAGAAACGGTATATCCAGAAGTAACTTCTTTACTGCCTCCATAAATTTCTCATATCTCTTCTCTAGATGAGCTTTGGTCAGTTTGTAGGGAAACGAGACCCTCAAGGCATAGGGATTTCTTTATGTAAATGCCTCTTCTACAAGATCTGGGTTCTTGACCTTTGCACTCTTCTTCTTTTTGCCTTTCTCTTCTTCTTTGTCCTCATCAGCAGGCTCTACTCTTTTAGATTCCTTTTACACAATTATTTTTTCAGGCTGTGGCTCATTATGATCTCTTCCCTCTGCAATGTTCTTGGTACCATAATATTCCAATGTCCTCCCAGATTAGAGGGTGGCCATCTTAGCAGTCTCTATGTTCGACGGGATTTTCCCTAAAGGATTCTTTACAAGCTCTACTAGCTGGGCTAGTTATTGATCAATCTATCTTTGATGCATTTGCATGTCTACCATATGAGTTTGCATTGTGGTTAACATTCCTGAGTTGGTTATAGCACTTTGAGTAAGCTGGTCATTTACCGAATCTTGCCTTTTTGCAAAATTGAACAACTGAGTGATCATGTCAGGCTAATTTTTGTCCTTGGTCTGAATCTGACTTTGACAGCTCACATTTTTGTTTTGACTTTGATAGCTATTCTTGTTTGACTGATAGCTAGTAGTTCTGGTATATTGAGTTGGTCTACCTTTCTTCTCAAATCCTAGAGGCGGTTTAGACAAGCCACTAAGTTTATGAGAGTTCTCAGTAGCATCTTTGTTGCCATAATTGAATCCTGGAAGGTCTAGCCATTTAAAATTTTCATAAGAGACATTTTCTATCTCTTCTTCACTTTCACTTTCTTCACTTTCTTCCGATTGTGTATAGATACAATTTTTGACTCCATGGCCTCCTTCACCACATGTGACACACTTCATGACTTTCTCAATGAGTTTCTTACCTTTGCCTCTAGTGTCTTTTAGTTGTTTGACATCTGTGGCAATCTTCTGAATTGATCCATAATGGTTTCTAGAGCTTTGGCTTCGATTGAAGGTCCTTCAGAGCTAGTTTTCTTTAATGAGCTTCTATCACTTCTCTCATACTCCATGCATGCTTGCAATGCAGCCATGTTGTCGATGATCTTCATAGTTCTTCTCAATTTCTTTCCCTAAAATCACTCCCGATATATGCATTAAGTGAGGTTCGCTCTGTGGGAGTTATCCCATTGTAAATAGTTGTCACCATAAATCCTTTGTTGTAGTTATGGTGCAGACAATCCCTTTGATATTCTTAATACCGTTCCCAAGATTCATGAAGATTTTCTCCAAGTTTTTGCATGAAGGAAGTGATCTTTTGCATATTTTGAATGGTTTTCTCAGTGGGGTAGAATTTAGTGAGAAAGCATCAACATGGGGCCTCCATCCATCTATGAACTGTTGAAGTAGATTAAGGTACCAGGATAGAGCTTTATCTTCAAGAGAGAAAATGAATCCCTTGCAATATATGACTTCTTGAGGTAGTCCCCTCATCTTGCTGGTGTCATAGATGGTTTTGAAGGCATCATGATGATGGTAAGGATTCTCGTTCTTCAAATTCCCTCAGAAAGGCTTATTCTGGATCATAGACATGATGACATGTTTCAACTCAAAATCAGCCACATCAAATCATGGGATGAGGATTGGGAATCTTGATTCATTGGCCCTAGTTGCGGTTAGCTCTCTAAGAGTTTTCCCCCTTCATTTTCATCTTCATCTTCGTTGTTCTATTCGTCATGTTCAAGTTCACGATCACGTTCACGTTCATGGTTATTTCTTTTGTGCCTTTTGCGGTGGCGGTGGTGGTGCTCATGATGGTTCTGCACCTCTTCACCTCATTTGTTGCGGCCATCTTCCTGTCTCTCCTCTTGTTCTTCTTTGGGCTCTGGAGGTGGACGAATATATTGGACTCTTGAATGCCTATCCTTCCTAGTAAGGCTACCGTCTCTTCAAGACGACATGGTGTCTTAAGAAAGAGGAAGAGGTGTTGATTAACTCTACTTCCCTTCAGGCTACCTAAATAGATCACACACTCAAGTTAAAAAATTAGACGTGTTAAATGAAATATTCTAAGCAATCTAGATGTGGTAGATTTAGATTTTTGTGCAGTCAAGCTTATTTCCAGGCTTGAGACACGGGTGTATAGTGAGTAGACTTGTGTTTTCAGCAGTACCATTTTTCCTTGTCCCTGGAAATGGTGCCAAAAAATTGACCGACCTAAACCACACATCTTAAAAGGATCATATCTAGAGTAGTTAGACTCTTAAATATATAACCCAACACTCAGGCCCCCATAACTATTATACGGGATCTGATGTAGTTGATCGGGTTTGAACCATAGGGACAAGGTTGGTATGTTCTAGGAACATAGAGCCTTTGACTTAAATACACCGAACGAAAAGGTAGATTAAGATGTTGTCCATTAAGGAAAAAAGTTACTCCAACAAAATAAAGAAAGAAAAGGAAAATAAACTAAATGAGAATAAAATCAAAACAAGAAAGAAGAAACCAAAGAATGGAAAGGAAGTTGGCCTGTGTTTTGCCTACTAAGATCTCTCACCAACATGCAATACTCGCACACTTTTGTATACCCTTAGTAAGATTACACCCAATCATCATATATGTCTATTCCCTCCTCTCTAGGGCTTAGGATAGATCTAGATTATAAGTTTGTCTCTCTCTCAAGATGGAAAACAAACAATCACAAAGCAAACCATATGACCATTAGCTTTAGCATTCCAACATTTTCATGCATTCATGCAACTCCATAAAACTTATATAATCAATCATCACAAGATGGTAGCTAATCATGCAAGTGAAGTATTAAGAACAAGAGTATGGAGTCAATCCTTGCTATGAGCATATATATTTAAAAGGATGTAAGTATATACATGTTAGGAGAGCCTTAGTGGATACTCCTAACCCAAGTAAGGTGTTTAGCCACACATGTTAACGGGAAACATAACAAAATTACAAATGCATAGATACATCAAGAATAACGAAGAGGGGAAGATACATCATGGTGAAGATAATATATCTGAAGAAAGAAGGAGGCGATACACCAATGGTACATCTTCAGATCTAGATTTGGTGCATATGTGGGATGACAACTCGTTCTCTCTCAAAGAGGATGGTAGAGCTTCTCTCTCCTCCAACTTTTGTCTTTAGAGATCCAAGACATATGGAGATAAATGAGAATGGATCTGGAGTTTGGCAGCACTTCGTTTCTCTTCATCATCTCCCTTGTCTGTGGAATCAGGGGCCTATTTATAGGCACTTCCAAACTACTTAACATCCTATCGTGGCCACGATGCTTAAAAGTGGTAGTAATATTTGTCTCGGTCATGGTGATAAGGCGTTATTACGATCGTAACACCATCAGAGGTCGTCATGCGTTTGCTATCGCGGAAACATTCCTAGTCATGATTGTTTCTTCTGTCTGGGTTGCAACCCCATCTCGATCGTGACACCCTCTCTTGGTTAACATCCTATACCACGGCCACGTCAGATCATCATGGTCATGATTAGTGTCGTGGTCGTGGCATGGAACTGTTGATCATTGACTCTGTCCCGATTGAG
Organism: Alisma plantago-aquatica; assembly: GCA_963693085.1. Lineage (NCBI taxonomy): Eukaryota > Viridiplantae > Streptophyta > Magnoliopsida > Alismatales > Alismataceae > Alisma > Alisma plantago-aquatica. The sequence continues at coordinate 859,608,340 of OY856409.1, read as the reverse complement.
ACATCCATGGGCCATGGTGTCACGATCGCAACACGATATGAGCCTGCGTGGAGTGGGAAGGGGTATCAAATCCAAATTGTGTCCAAAGATATTCAAATAATCATAAAAATCCATGAAAGGGGTGCTAAAATAGGAATAAACATATTCAATAAGTTCACAAAATGAGATGTTATCAGGTACACAAATCTAATGATATTATAAACCATTTTGACCAGAAAAACTGTCATATTTCTAATGATACTAATATGTCCTACTAGTTTTGCATGACTCATCCTTTATTTAGTAAAGTTGACTCCTTTATGATTTTTTGAGTAACGATCAATCTCAAACATGAAATACATGTATTATTAATAATCCCTAGCTACTATAATTCCCAAAGATAGTAAACTTTAGTTCTTGTTTACTATGATGTTGTCTTGTACCATCTAAATGCACCCTAATGATCATCTTGACCTTTTATGACTACCTTTGACCTAAAAGTGGCTCGTTTATGCACATACATGCTATGACTTGATCAAGTCTTGGATTTTGGATCAACTTGGTATCACCTAATCATTTGACCTTGGAATAAGAAATATTTTCTATGCCTTGTTCCATGATGAACTAATATCTCATGCTAAGTATTCCATGTTTGACTCATGAGGCCTCAAGAACCTACGTTGTGCATTAAAATGATCTAGTTGACCCACTTTATTTCCATATGATGAAAATATCACATTGTGAAATCTATTATTCTATCTAGTTCACATAAGAGATAAAGTCACTTGGTGTCTCCTCTAAATATAGATATTATATCTAGACCCAATGTGCCTTTGTGATACCAGTACTATGTTGAATAAATGAACACATATGACATGACTAGAACTACACTTGAATGATGTAGGACCTAGCTCTAGGATATTTCCCATATGATATGAAACATGATTATGTCATCCAAATCTTGCTTATATAAGACTCCCCCTTACTCTTCTCTTATATTTTGGGTCATCTATGAGTGTATACACCAAGACTCTTTTGTAAGGATCATAACATCACTCTACTCTCAAGGTACACTTCTACCTCTTATTGGCCCTATTACATGCTATGAATCTATTTTCTATGTATAACTAAAGTATGGCTTGGATATGATAACTTTTTTGAACTAAGTGATATCCTCTTTTTGGAATTGTTTATACTATATCTTGATCAAACCCTCAAATATGTTTTTGAAAACATTATACAAAACCCTAGTGCCTTACCAAACTGATGGGGTCTTATGAACAAGGCTCGGTGCTCTCTCCTTGAGATGTTAAGCGTGAAGCACACCACATGTTGAGAACAAGATTATCCAAATGACCTTGATCATTTGGAGTCCTTCACATTGAAAGAAGGTCAATTATTGTTTTTGTGCCTTTAATGCACTCATGGATTCTTCCTATGGAAGTTGTCACTAAAAAGGCCTATGATGAATTGTTGAAGTATAATGATAAATGGATATAAAGCATACTTTTGAAAACACTTGTTAGCTTCCTTGGTGGTTCTCTACTTTCTTTCTTATAATTTCACTTACTTGCAAAGCTAAACTATGTTAATCCTTAAATGTGAACTTTCATCATTGAAAGTGTACCTTTACAACTGCATTGAATTGTGTCATGTTTTTGTTCCCAATTAGATGCTTCTAAATGACATGCATCTATGAAGAACATACTACACTAAACACCATCAAAATCTTGAGATTATTTTTTAGTAACTATGGGTTGATCTATCTGCTCAATGTAATAGCCTAATTTTCCTTTTGATCTTTTTTATTTTTTGTTTCCCCAAAGGCTTTATGATGCACTTAAAAAACTTGTGGTTCTATATATGATGATGAAATGATATATTTCCTTGATATATAATCCTTGTGTGCTCATATACTACTTTATGGATAAATTCGTGAGCCATATTTCTTACTGACTATAATCAATGGGGGTAGGAGAAGGATAATAAATAGATCATCATCATTTTAATCAATTTAAAAAGGTATCATTAAAAATAGGAGTCACATACATGCATGAAAAGCCATATGGACAAACAAGAGCAAAAGGGTTTAGGATTGAGGTTACTGTCATGGATAAGTACAAAGTTACAAAATTTCATGGGGCGAGTCTAGATGTCATTTAGAAAAAATATTAGCAATTTATGGAAAAGTCCGCCATATATATTAAAAAAAATCATATAAGTACATTTAGTATATATAAAATGCAATAAAGGTGATTAGTTCTCTCGTTAAGTCCAAAATTGTATGAAATCTATTGATATGAGGATTAGGAGGGTAGATATGCATAAAAGATCCCAACTTTATCATGATTATGCATTAAATATAGTCAAATAAGTCAAAAATAGTAGTTTTAGCAAAATAGGGAATTAATAAGAGATTTAGGGTTTGTGAATAGTTCCATTGTATAGATCTCATTGAGGTGATAAATTTGATATATTATTTTGCCTATTTTGGTTATTGGATGAGCAATTTATGATTTTTATGGTTTTTTAATAAAAAACTATAACAACTGATGTTAGGTGTTGCCTTAATCATTTGATTTTTCTATGAACGAGGGAGGGGTGTGGATCTTTCATCACGTGGCCATGATCAAATGATCCAGCATGGGCCCATGAGACTCAACCTAACGTCACAGGATCACCCGCTAGCCGGTCCAACCACCAACTACTATTGCTGGTCACCCCTCTCTCGCTGGTTTGCACCTGGACAAGCCATGGAAGCTAGCCTCAGTGTCATCTACTAGTGCTTCATGCTGGTTGTGAGCAGTGAGAAACAGGGCCTTGAGAGCACTGAAGATGATGTCTCCCAATCCCCTTGGCAACTTGGAAACATCAGAGTTCTTATTTTGGGGTGACGATGGTTGGGGAGAGAAACTCTAAGCAACAAGGTCCTGAGAGCACTGAAGATGATGTCTCCCCAATCCCCTTGGCACCTTGGAGACATCAGAGTCCTTATTTTGGGGTGATTATGGTTGGGGAGAGAAACCCTAAAACCCAACTCCAACATGGCTGCCATGGATGAAGCTAGGAGGCACAAGGGAGGGGGCTACATAGCACAAAACTAAGGGGAAAAGAACAAGAGCAATGAATAGGGTAATTTGGCTATCAAACTTCACAAAAGAAGCGAGAGTGGAGCATATTGGTGGGCACCAAAGTTGGTGTAGGTGGTACCAACATCTTCCCAGGCAGTGACATGTACAAAGGTGGAATATGAGTTGTCGACCTTTGGATGGGGGGGCTGATTCGTGTGCACCCATCCAAGGGTCAAGATGGTCCAAGAACAAGGAAGGGAAACAGTTTGGTGAGTTGGAAAAGGAGGAGGTGCGCTGCCCCATGCCCAATTTGGGGCCCAATAAGGCTCAAAATTGAGCAAAATTAATGATGAAATAGGAATATTCAAATGGTCATATCTTGAGATTTGTAGCTCTAATTAAGGTGATATTTTTTCTATTGGATTTATAATTGAATCCTCACAACATGATATATATTAGAGTAGAAGATTACATTGTAGATGCAAACTTTTTTTGCAAGATGGGTATATGCTAAGGTATGGTACTTAGTTCAATTATGCAAATTAATGTCACATATGTAAAATTTGTCACTGATGTGACTAAATTGGAGTGTCACAACCCTCAAACTGTGAAATTGATATCGAATTGAGAAGAAGGACACCGAAAGAGAGAGAAAGAGTGCACTGCAACAGAGAGAGATTCATGTTGTCACAGTTGGGTGATCGATCACTCGTTGAAAGTCACATAAAAAACTCTAGATGTTGTGGTGTCTTATCTCTATGAGAACCTCATTTAAACACTTTGAAAATAAAATAAAATAATGGAACATAATATTTTAGTGTCTATTGAATAAATGCTCCACAAAAATGTAACTAGACGATTCAATTACGTATAATCTTAGGTGCTTTGCAACTTTGACTATCCTTCTCTTGTATTTTGTGTTAGCATTTTCTGATTTAGCCACAAGCCTATTATTTAAGTGACATATAACTTAAAATGATCACTTTCTATATTGATCCAGAAGCTCATTCTGAGAATAAATATCAGATCAATGGTAAGGAATATTAACTCAAGGAAAACACGAAATGAAATGTGTATATTCTTTAGAGAGAAATCTTCATTGTAGATGAAATAGGAGTACAGAAGTTTTAACATGAAATCCTTAGTTCTCTTAATTACTAATAGTTGTAAAAAAATAGGAAAGGTCCTACTGGTTACCTTCATTTGTCTAACATTTAATTATTGGTGAAAGATACTTCAATAAGTCATTGTTCCAACAGAAGTTGTATGTTATCCTAAAATATCAAAATCTTGATCCAAGAAAAACACAACTAGGTATACCATGATTTTGAACAATTTATTAGAATATAGATTAATTTAAGGAAATATTGGCATGGAAGAAAATGTCTCGCAGTAAATAAATGTTTAGTGTAACCATAATAGAATGAACTCCTTTCTAGGTACATGTAAAGTTGGTAATCAAATGATGAAATGCATGACCCCTTACAGGGATATTCAACAAGAAGTTATGGAATATACAACCCCCTAAAAAGGACTTCACATTTTTTTCAAGTACAACATTGGTTGACAAACTTTTCACATAAAAAACACACAAGGCTTGTACAAATTTTCATAGAGGGTTTACAAGATTCTTACCTAGAAATAAAATGACCACAAATCTTATTGCTGCAAACTTCATGCAATAATAGATTTCATATCAAATAATAGGGTAACATATAATTTATCATATCAAAAAGAAATATCCATAAACTCCTTGCATACCTCATATGCATGTAATTACTATTTTATAATCTTTGATGCCTTCTTTACAAAGATTTTAAAATATTTGAAATCACATTAGATTGGATTCCATTATAGAAACCACATGGTTTCTTCATGACAAACCATTGAATACATTGTTCATGATTAATCAATACAATTAGTGGAAAATAAAAAAGTCTAAAATAAGGCAACCTACATGGCACACCGAGGGCTGATATTTCATTGTCATGAAGGTCCTACAAAGCTTCATGATCAATAAGTCACACAAAAGGATAATTATGTAATGCAACTTATATTTTCTACCTTTTTTATTATCACATACAACTCATTATCATGTAGTTAATAATTATCCTAGAGTATTTGATTTATTCATGACTACTATATTTCTCAAATAAATTTTTACACCTTCCATATTTTTCTCCTTAATCAAAATATTTATATGGAATCATCTAAGTAAACCAACCACGAGTTGACCCATTAAGTCTTGAATACCTTTTAAAAAATGTCATAGATGAACATCGTAGTATGTAAGACATAATAAGACAATGATACAAGCTTGTATTAATATTGGATGTCAAATTTCATAATTTTCCATATTTGACACACATTTGATATTTTCTACTCCACAAGTCATCTTATGAGAAACTTGTGGTCCCTTGTAGTTTATTTAGTATGTATTGATATTAGTCTTAGAAAAATGATGTTTGATGGTAACATTATTATACACATATATTAACACATGTAGTGAAATTACCATCATTCTTAGGCACATAAAGACTTGAAATGGACAATCGATCCAATTGTACACACATATCCTCATTGTATTGTGTCACCCATTCATTGTTACCTCTCCCTATCTCACGTCTAGTTTCATTGACACTAGTTGTTAGGTAAGGAAACACCAAAAATTAGATAAATATGTGCTTGTTGTCAAATAGTTCTAGTAGTCCATGGGTATTTCAATTAGAAATATAGTCACACATTCACCAATAAAGAGTTGTACAAATAGATCCATATGTCTCACATTTTCATAGATGAAATTTACATGTACTATAAATACATACTACTTTACTCCTTTCTTTATCTCTATTTATCTTTTTAAATAAAAATGACCATATTCATACTTTTATCTGCAAGCTTCACTATGCCCTACTGTTAGCCAAAATTAGAATCCTTAATTTGACCCACTATAACTAAAAAAGAACATGATGCATTCTCTTTATATCACAATGCATTGCAATTATACTAAATTTTAGGGTCTTCTAATGTGAAATCCAAGGGATAGTATTATGTCACATCACAACTAGTTATACTCTTGAGCTTGAGAATCACTACTTGGATATATTTTCTTAATCTACCAAAGAACCCACCCTAGACAGGGCCACTATTGGAACCAACCCAACATGGTAAAATCTCGAGACATGATAGGGTATGATCACTAGTTGGATACATTCATTCCATTATCTATTTTATATGATTAAGAAATGGATTAGGAAAATCTTTGACTACAACTTAAATTTCTAGGAAAATAAAGTTGCATATGCTAATGCAACTTCGTCCTTAAATGATTGAGTGGAAGAATCTACCCTTAATTTTGTGTTGCTTGTAGAATAGTCATTCGTAGTGACTAGTTTGACACTATTTGGGAATGACGGGTTCCACCATATAAATTCATTTCACTAGTTATCCATCTTCAAATTGTATGGCAACAATAATCCTTGTATTTGATAAACAAATGCAAAGTGTTCGTCCCCACAATATTGGTAACATCTCTTATTGTTTTAGTTATCCACCAACTGTAGTTTTTCTTTTTATTCTAGAGCATTGTTATAGTTTTTCTTCCTACTTTCATCTCTCTTACTATCCCCCATCATAACATTTTCAAACTTTATACCATTCAGAAAATAATATACACTTGTAGTAGGGGTTTATTGAACATCCATTTGATAACATTAACCAAATTTCTAATTTTTTTTTGTTTAAATTGTGGTTCTATGTTCTCTCATAATGTTGGAATGATATATTTTAGAAAATATGTATTGCAGACTTTTATGCTCTCGTTATTGGCAAAAAAATCATATGTTTATCAAACTTCCACCAATACTCATCCATGAATGATTTCTATTATTATGTCATGTAATTTTGCTAAAATTAGAACGTTCATATTCATCTCTAACCCAATATGTTGTCATGACTTTCATATTTTTACATGTGACAATCTTGGTCTTATCTAAATAAGGCCAATGCATCTTTGACTCCACATATAAGATGCAATAATTGTTGCACTATCCAATCACTATGATGCTGATACATACACATAGTGTCATGCCAATTACAAAACTAATGCACACTCTTCCACCTGCATTAGGATAGTGTAGCATTGGGTCGAATCCATAGAGTTCCAAAGTGATTCAGCATGAAACAGTTCTAGAAGAACATGTAGTTCAAATGAGAAGAGTTGGTTGGATGGATAATTCCTAAATGAAACTAAAGTTATCACAAGTTATCTTTAAAGAGTTCAGTTCAAGAAAATGCATTAGGTACCTAAGAAATTATGAATCACTTGATGAACAATTACACAAAATGTATTTAGTTCTCTCTCTTTTCCACATATCACACTACACTGTGATTAATGATTTTCACCTATCAATCATCTAGTTTTCTAGATTACTCACATTTCAACTCATTTTTCTAGTACAAGATATTAAGATCTCTTGGATTGTTCCAAAGAGAATCATAAAATCCACCTTTGTTGAGCAAACAAGGAGATGTAACCATACACAAATACATGTTTGCTTTCATGTAATAGAAAATAGAGTTCTCATATCCCTCCATTAAACCCTCAACTCTATCAAGGTAAGAATTTTGGGACTTGAAAACTATTGCCACTGATATTCATTAAGAACTAAGAAAATTAAAGAAAAAAGAGAAAAATTCACAATATTGGAAATTGATGTTCATAAGATGACTAACATGTTCCATTTAGGAACCAGATAGAAGGAAATATACTCCATATTGAGCAATACATGGACGAGGTTGGACATCATGAGACTAATATGCTTCATGGACAAAATGGTAGAAAAGAAAGAAGAAAGAGAAGAGAAATGGGTTGCAACATTTGTAGAGAGTTATACTCTACGATGGAGATACACATGAATCTTCCCAATATTGGAGTGAGGGATTTTTGCCTCCAAATATATCTTCTGCTTCCTTTAAGCCATTTTTGGATTTAAATCAACTCCCCTCCTTTCTCCTGAGTTTGGGCAGACCAAATGAAAGATATCTCTGAATAACCATCCTCCGTCTCTTTATATTTTTTTACACTTATTCAGTGGTTCATGTCATGCACTATGAATATTTCCAAAGGTATGGCTCGAAATCATTCAAAACATCACACACCGGGAGGTTTACTCCATGCTTGAGGTTGTGGCTAATAGTTACGGGTAAGATTTTATGGTGTGCTATTTATTGGGCACATCTTACATTGTAGTGATTGCCAAAGGATCTGTTATTGATGTGGTGCACTATGTTCTTAGATTATGCACACCGTGTTTGTTGAAGTTGTGTCTTTTGACTTCTTCTAGGATCATGCATGTCAGACATGTGAAGGTGCATGTCATACATACATCTTGGAGAACACAAAGTAGGCTTTTGGATGTATGCACATCATGTGCATGAGTATGAAGTTTTTTGACGATGTCAGTGGCATTGGTTCTAGCCAGATGAACAAAAAATCCTAATATGTGAGTTGAAATACCCTCAATTAGTGAAAATCACAGCAAAAAGACCCTTTCCTCTATATATGTAATTGCAAACTAAAAATATAGCCAAATAATAACATTAAATAATTAAAGGCTTGAAATTAGGCCATTTAAAGTAGTACAAACTACAATCATCAAAGCACACCAAGTTTAAACAATTTCTTGTCCTCAAGAAATAAGATCCAAAACAAGATTACAAAAATAATGGATGCATTTAGTTAATGAAATTCAACTAGGGTCCACTTAAATTTTTATTTTGTTCAATGGATTGTTGATATGTAAGAAAAATGCTATTATTTACAAGTGTGGTTCTTTTCAAGTGTAATAAAAATTTTAGATATACCCTTAGGAATTCACTAGTCTATAAGGTTTACCCCAAATAGCAACCAAATACTCCCACCTAGAAATTCTCCATCTCAGCTCAACTTGCCATCTATTTTCAATGGAAGAATTCTAGAATTTCACATTTGATCCACATTGGAACCTTTTTATGTATTTAAGATCAAGGTATCTAAACCTTGAAGTAGACCAAGTGGGATATTATTTCCAATTTTGTAGGTTTATAATATTTTGAATTTAGCTTAAATTTTAACAAAGAACCTAACCATCATGAAGAGATCTGTATCTTAAGCTAGGTTTGCATACTAAGTGGGAAATTTATAGTGTTTTCACCAATTGAATGAAGAAAAATAGGGTTTAAGATATAGATGAGTTTCTATAAGTGGCATAGACCTCAAAATTTGTAACCAAGCACCCTAGATTAGTTGATTCATGAAGATAATAAGGAGGGATGACTACCTACAAAAGGTATGTTCATTTCAAGAATTCGATATCCATATCCATCATTCATATCTCTCAATCAATTGCAATACTACAATAGTTTCATATTGGCAAGTTCAGTGGCAATGCATTTTGAGGAGTGCAACATTCGTATCTATGATTACCTCAATAAAAAACAGATTCAATCATGGTATAGGAAAAGGAATGTCATGATGAACTAGTTTAACAATAAATTTATATGCCCATTTTATTATCTAATTCTGATTTATTTTTCAAATTTCTTACTATGACAGAGTGAACTTTTAAAGTTCTTGGTTACTCAATTCAATAGCTGCATCATGGGCTGGAGATTGGAATAATTTTTTGAGTCCATATGTATATGTGGTGATGTTTTCCTCTTACATGGTTTTATGTGTTATAATAATATAATAATATTCCCTAATGTGGGTTTTGACCATATGAAGGTACTTCAATTAATTTGATAAAAGTTGAAAGGCGCTTGATGTTAATATCATGATTAATACCCCTAAGGTGTGCCATTTTGGATCAAGCGGTTGATTGGTCATATAGTGGTAACATGGAACCAAAATTTAATGGAGTGTAGTTATTATGATGATAAAGCAATGGTCCAAGTTTCATGATTAATTGAGGTTCCTAGAGAAAGTTATGTAAGTTTGAATATTGGAATAAAAATTGCATTTTGATGATTTGTGGACCTAAGTTTGATAATCTTCATCCTAAGTCTAGGATGGAATTTTTTTCACACAACCACCTAATGCTTGAACCATGGATTGGCCAAGTGAGGCTCTTGTAACACCCCACTTTTGAATACATACCATAACTGACCGGAAGCATTTGTCTTTGAAGGGGGATGTCACATCATGATATTCATTGCAAATAAATAACTAAATCACCATGAATTAGTATCAAAATTTATTAATACATTTCTTAGAGGAGAGCCATTACATCTTTAGTTCTCTCAATACATCATCTAACATATAAACATAATTTAGAACATGAAAGAAACTCTAATCTAAATATTGGATCATCTAGGTAGACGAGACCCACCAGGCAAAACCTTGTGAAATCTTGAGCTATTCCCTTGGCCAATCTTCATTGCGCTATCACTGAAATTGCTTGAAACCTTTGGGAATCTTGCCCCCATCCATTCATTCTATAGAAACCATGTTAGAGTAAGTTACATTGAGTATTTTTATATCAAAATAATAGCTTGTTAATAAGAAAACACGAAATTAATCAATCAATAAACTTGGATTCACATATTATGATATTATTGGTTGATTATAGACCCTTAGTCTCATCTAATGTTATCATAAGACCCTTAGTCTCATCTAATGTTCCACTTGAACACATGAGGCCCAAGGGCTCAATGTTAACTTGATGAGGACAATATATTACAATCGATTATATGATTCATCATTAATATTGGAATAATTAACTTGAATTGATTTCACATGAGCATGGCATGGATTCTTGAAGTAATATTAAAGCATAATTCAATTAAAACACTAGTAGATCATTCATGCAATTAGGATTTATTTGGAAATACATAACAATACATATAATTCATCTTGATCATCATAACAATCATAAGCTAATCAAAACCAATATTAAATACTCAAAGTGCATGGACCCTCTTACCTCTCTCTTAGAGAATATTGTAGTTTCTACCTTAGTTTGATGAAACCTTAGATTTCCGAAAATCAATATACCATTCATAAACTTCCCTCTTACTTAGAAATGAACATTAATCTTATGTAATTTAGGAAGCCATGGTCTTCCATTAATCAATTAGACTTTGGAAGCCTAAAAACTAAATTCATTATCAAAATCCTTTCTATCGAGTAATTGCCCATAATTTTCTAACAAACCACTAATTTATTATGAATTTTCAAATAACAGTCCAATCAAAAGTCATCAAAAGCCACACGACAGTAATATCTAAAACTTGGAAGTAACGCCAAGTTGAGCCAATTGGTTGGGGTCATGCTGGCCAGAGCCCACCATCCTTTTCATGTGCTGATCAACACAAAAATAGCCAAAAATTCCAATTTTGACCATACACGTGAAATAAGAATTATCATGAACCAAGGGTAAAACTAGAATTGAATCATCTACGATAAGAAAAAAACAATTCTTGCAAGAATGGAGAAGAACCATCTGCATGGAATGAAGCTAAACACTAGAAAACATCATGGTCATCTTCGTGGTCCGTCGTCGCCCCTATCGACCCCTCATGGCGGTCATGGGGTAGTCAGGGGTGTGAGGATGCAATACAACTAGAGTAGTTTAGAGGAATACCAGACATGTTTATACCAAAATCCTCTACTTGAAAGAGGTTGATATGAGTTTGTTGGCCATCGTTGAAGATCGAGGCAAAGAAAATGGCAAGGAAATATGTTTGGAACAGAAGATTGGTATAAAATTGATTGCAAGGAAAGCTGTAAAGCAAGAATAAGGGGGAAAACATACTTGCTTAATGGATAAAATGTTGCACAATTCTATAGAATTGATTGAAAAGAAGCCTTCACAAGGACCTTTTGAGTCGATCCCCACCCTCAGGGGAAGATGCGATGGATAAGGGCATCATGTCACCTATTGAGAAGGAATAACCAAAATAGTATAGATGTGCATCATGGATGATGGGGGTAGTTTTAGGATATCTTGTGATATTCCTTAGGGCCTCGACCTTATAGGGTAATAATTATGGAAACTTGATGTTAATGAAGTTTAAGTCATAACGGAACATGGAGTCTCTGAGCTATTGAGTCCCAAAGTGCCTCAAGGACATGACACTAGAGGGGATGAATCCCTATAAAACTATGGATCCACAACTTCAGGAGAGAGTGATGATTTCTTTGTAAAGCTCTCCTTGCACCAAGAGACTATGAAGAAGTGACCAGGGTTGTGGAAACCTAAATCCAGAAGTGACCCACTGAGAGGGGGGGGTCAAGGAATAGGGATGAGTACCCCATGGATTTGACAATCTGGCTCAGAGGGAGGATTCTGACTATAGAGTGCATGACCCATTATTAAGTGATGGAAAATCATAGGTAACAGGAATATGAAAACCTAGGTAATATAGGATTCAATAATATATCACATGATTTCCTAATTAAATTTGGGGTCCTATCAATATCCAATATGGTCTGAATTTTGTAGGCTTTGTAGTTGGACCATGAGGATCTGGAAACAAGTTAATTTCAAAATTTCAGAGTACCATCTCTCAATTATCTCCTCTTATGTTAGGCATGTATTAAGCATTTATGACTACCTAAAGAGAGTTAGTGGGTCATAATTTGAAGTTAGTCCATTACTATTGTATTGAATCTATACACTATCATAAGATATTGTGGACATCAATCATATCAATTTCACTCTATACCCAAAAGTGCACTTTAATCAATTCAGATCGTAATTTTATGTATTTATATCACAATTGTCCAACTTTTTTTGAATTTGATGGTACCAACATTAAGTGTGTAGCTGATTTAATCAAAAATTTATTAGACTCATACATTATCTAATTCATAAAATTGAAGATCACTTAGGTTGAGAAATCATATTCGGATTTTCAAACTAGGCTTTCAAGAAAATTTGTCATAACTCAAAATTTTGGGTTGTTATAATTCTAACCACCTTAAATAAATTTTGTCTTAATTTTTTTTTTGGTTGCTACCCACCTTAGGGTTTTACATATTCTATGTACACTAACTCTCTATAGTTATCTTAAATTCTCATCAGCATACTTAAGATATGACCTACTCATGATCAACACAATTACATGAGAACTATATTAACTTGACATGATTCCATATTAGATGGGAGTTTTACTTGAGTTGTTATAGTAACTCTCCTAAATGCAGCCAAAATGGTCATAAGACTAGTTAAGGCTCACACAATGCACCCACAGAGCTCAGAAGGTAGATCAAGCCTTTCATAAGGCTAGTTAAGGCTCACATAAGGCTGGTAAAGCTAACATAATGCTCCCATAGAGATAATAAGGCCAATTAAGGCCCACATAAGGACGGTTAAGTCTCACATAATGCTCCCACAGAGATCATAAGGCCAATTAAGGCTCAATAAGGCCAATTAAGGCTCACATAATGCTCCCAATGAGCTCATAAGGCCAATTAAGGTTCACATAACTTGATTGAGAGAACTATATCAACATAACATGATTTCTTAAACTTAAAATGATTTTCATAATTTCATAACTCATTAATATGGTAGTGAGACATGATGTTCAATCTGAACACATAATCATAAAATAGTAGAAAACATTGTTTATTAGCATGTGCATGGTTTTCCATAGCATATACCAAACAATAACATAATTGTACATTAAATGAACCATCATGATTTCATAAGGGAATAATAAAACCTTGATACCTAAATGATATTTGGGGTTCATGACCACTCACTTATCTATGAAAAATTATCTTCCCTTAGTATGAATTCTTGGTCTTACTATGTATCTGACCCATGACGATCGGGACTTCTGGATCATGTTAGATTCCTACGTATGTGCATTGAGGGTAGGATGTTCCTCGTCTTAGGATAGAAAGTCCCAAGAGAAAGGCCGCTTCTTCAAAAGTCTCCACCTTATCTACTTTCTGTTATGTTCCGTTTCACTCGCGATGAGAGTCTTGCTTGTAAATTAAATAAAAGAGCTAGTGTAAAGTTTGTTCCATATAAAACGTCAAACGAAACAAAATGGAAAAGGATACACCTTCTAGCTCAATTTCTTATAATCAAACACGTAACTTCTGTTACTTAGATCCTCCTCGGGTCTTGTTTATTTATATATTCTAATCGTCGATTAATTAGATCGTTATGTGGATATATCACTCCTCATTTATCCTCAATAATTTAAAATTATTCAACTCATCACATTATCCTTTCTCATATTATCTATACTGCTGAACAACTCCATATATTAACAACTTAAACATAGGATATGTCTCCTCTAATTCTTCATATGAAAAATGTTCTCAAATCTAAACGCACATTCATAATTTTCACTTAAGTTTTCAAACTAAATCTTATATATGTTATTGTGGTAAGATCATTTGAATTAAGTATTCCTTCAACTTTTGAAAGATCAAGTCGACTCTAATCTTTATTAAATTCAAAACATAATCCTTCCATCAACTAATAAACAAATGTCAAGCTCTCAAGCTTGTAATGCCAACTCTTATTCACTTTATTACCTTTAGATACATGTCGGCCGGTCATACATCTAAGGGTGACATGTCTTATCACACTTATCTTAGAACCTCACTCATACACATGTCCCATACCACATGCACTCAGAAGGACAAGATAAGCATGATAATGTATTTATGTGCACACACCATTCTCTCTACAAAACCCCATAAGCCTATATCCCATACCACAGACACGTGGGAGAAAGAGAGAGCATGTTGAATTAACATAAAAATCCAAAACATCCAAGCACATAACCCTGATCCCAATCTAAACTTTTGTATCCTCTCTAGAACTCTACTTTGATTTCCAATATCTTTCATTTAATTCTTCTATACCTAGGTTTAGAACATATGAATCAGATTTTGGCCTGGTGGCCATCTACTTATTTGTTCTGATACCATTGTTGTAGAATATCACTTTTGAATCATACCATAACTGAGTGGAAGCATTTTTATTTGAAGGGGGATGTCATATCATGAAACTCATTGCAAATAATTAAATAAATCACCATGAATTAGTATAAAACATTGATTTATACATTGCTTAGAAGAGATGTACTACAACTTGAGTTCTTTGATAAAATCATCTAACATCTAAACATGATTTAGAACATGAAATAAACTCTAATCTAAATGATTTGATCATCTAGGTAGATGGCACCCCACCAGACAAAACCTTGAGAAACCTTGAGCTATTCCTTTGGCTGATCTTCATATGGATATATCCTTGAAGTTCCTCTATACCCACGGGCATCCTTCCCCCATCCATGCATGCAATAAAATCCATGTTAAAGTAAGCAACATTGAGTATTTTTATATCAAAATAATAGCTCAGAAACAAGAAAACATGAAATTAATTAAGAAATAGACTTGGGTTCACATATTATGATGTTATTAGTTAACCATAATGTCCTCTACTCTTAAGCACCAAATTTTCTCATGAGGCCCTTAGGCTCATCTAACATTCTACTTGAACTCATGAGGCCCGATGGGTGAAAATTAACATGACGAGGACAATATATTACGACCCATTATATGATTCATCAGTAACATGGAATAGTTATCTTGAATTGATTTCACATGAACATGGCACGAATTCTTGAAGTAACATTGAAGTATAATAATCAATCAATAACTTTAGGGGATCTTTCATGGAATTGGGATTTACTTCAGTATACATAACTATACATATAATTCATCTTGATCGTCATAATTTTAACATGATGAAAACTGATAATAAATACTCAAAGTGCATGGACCCACTTACCTCTCTCTTAGAGAAGATTCTAGTTGCTTCCTTAATTTGATGAAACCTTAGATCTCCTAAAATTAATATATCACTCATTGACTTCCCTCTTACTTAATAATTAGACCTAATATATGGTCATTAATAAAAACATGGTTGACAAGCCTTAAACATGGGTCCAAGAATGGCAACATGTCTAGGTCATCAGACTTTAGAAATTTATAATACCCGATTTTTTAAGACTCCTGCAACTAGCACAGGGTCGAAGTAGTTCATGGTCGAACGCTGGGATGGGTAGAATAGCACTTCAGAACTCCAGTTTCACTTGTCTAAGCACGTCGAAAAGGTAAAAGGATAAGGTTTTGATGCAAAGAGAAAGAATCATAAAGAATCAAACCAAAAGCCTATCTCCAAGTGGAGTTACCAAAAGGATTAATATTTTAGGGGTTTAATAGATTTTTATAGAGGGTTTTTTATATTAGAAACTGAGGAGATAAAACTATCGTCAGAGTAAAGCATGGAGGAAGAAAACTTAAACGTAACAAGCGGAAGTGGTGTACATCCTGCACCCTCTTCTCTTAAAGAGGGTGCCACTAGTCATGCACTGATTCCCTCTCTCAAGGGTATCAGGCATAGGCTAGAGCAGAAAGATATGTCGGGGCAACCCTGGTTCTGGGTACTCTCATACACCCTGGTGGGTGTCATGGGTGATGGGTTGGTTTTGGTATTATCTTTTGATGTTTCTTGGGTCTCGGTCTTATCAAGAAAGGGTTGTGGAGAATGAATGTCAGGGGAGTTTGAGTCATAATGGGACAAAGAGTCTTTGAGATGTTGAGTCCCAAAGTCCCTCAAGGACATGCCGCTAGAGGGGATAAATCCCAATTAAACTATGGATCCCCAACTTTGGGAGAGAGTGATGACTGCTTTAGAAAACTCTCTTAGCACCAAGAAGCTATGGAGAAGTGACCTGGGTTTTTGAAAACTCAATCCAGAAGTGACCTGCTCTGAAGGGGAGTTAGGAGATAGGGATGAGTACCTTATATATGCAAGAGTCTGGCTCAAAGGAGGACTCTGAGTATAGAGCACGTGACCCATTGTTATGTCATGTAAAACCTTAGGTAATCGATTAATGGATATCAAAACCTAGGTAATCTAGGATTCAATACTATATCACTTACTTTTCTAATTAAATCAGGGGTCCTATCATTATACAATATGGTCCAAATTTCCTAGGTTTGATAATTGGACCATGATGATCTGAGAAAATATGTTAGTTCAAAATTTGAGAGAGCCATGTCTCAGTTATCTCCTTCTTAGGTTAGGCACATATTTAAGAATTTATGACTACCTAAAAAGAGTTAGTGGGTCATAATTTGAAGTTGATATATTATTATTATATTGAACCTATACATAGATTATCATGCCATATTATGGAAATTAATTCATAAAAATTTGACCTCATACCACGTAGTATTTCTTTAATAAATCATGACCACAATTTTGTATATTTATATTACAATTATCCAACTTTGTTGAATTTGATGGTACTAGCATTAAGTGTGTAGCTAATTTCACTAAAGCTTTATTGGATTCAGACATGATACGATTCATAAAACCAAATCTCTCTTAGGGGAAAAATCATATTCATATTTTTCAAACTAGGGTCTCAAGAAAGGTTTATCTCATAACTCAAAATTTGGGTTGTTACAGCTTTGATCCTGGCCCTTGGAGGCATCATACAGTTGAGAAGGTCATATTCTTTCCAACAGTTAAAATTATCCTTGGAGTAGGGTGGGCCCATGATTTCAAGTACCCTCTCTTGTGGGTTGTGTATGCGTAGCACTATGTGATATCTTTTTGTCTCTGTGGCCTAGCAGCCACCACAATTCTCCGCTCTGACATGATATTGGCATTGAGATGCTCCTCCTACCTAGAGCACGAATGGTCTAAAAAATTTGTATGGTCCTCCTCTACAATTGCATCAAATTGTCTAGGTAGAGGTGGATTCCCCTCAAAATTTGGACAATCTTGCTGTTAGCAACATCTACGTTGGAGAGTGGAAAGGGGAAAGAGGCTTCCCTGATTTGAAGCTTGCATATGAAGCATCTAGGAGCTACTCTAGAACTACAAAGCCTAGATAGGCTCTTAGATTGAGGCATAAGGGAGTACGACATCACCCCCAGTCTCACCTCCCTTCCTCTTCTAAACCAAATTCTCAACCCATGAAAACCACTGGGGAGGTCCATGAAAGAAACTAGAGATGGGTGACAATCCAGCTTAGCATTTTGATTGTCCTCAATCAATTTGTACCTATTTTAAAACTTTTATTTGCAATACTTTTCAAAACCAGACGTAGTCTTCGAACAAGGGGTTAAGTGAATTTTTGAGATGTACTGAGGAAAATTACATCTGACTACAAATAATGGACTTTATTTTTCCTGCCTTATTTAAGCAAAAATTCTCTTCAGCTTTTGCGAGACTTAGGTGCATGATTCTGAAGTTAGATTTCACACCAAACTGCTTGGGGGTAGAAGATGGGGTTTTCGGGAAGGCTAAGGCTTTTTGGGGATTTTCTTGCTTCCCATTGGTTCATCCAGGTACAAGTTTGTTAACAGGCAAGTGGTCCCTGCAGTCCAAGCCAGTTGACTTTAGAGCAGTGATTTCACATCCTATGTACCACTGCCCCAGATCTGCCATGCCTAAAGATGGGTACTTTTGGGAAGACAAGTGTGTGTGTGTTTTTTTTGGGCACAACTCTCATGTTTTTATTTGTTCTCATAAGGCTTTCCTCTCTTTTTGGGATTTTTGATGGGTAGGGAAAAAGGAGTTTGCTGTTTGGGCAGCTTTTTCCTTCAGATGCGCATCTCCTAGATGTTGCGAGATTATTTTTCAAAACTGGCGTAGAAAATTGTAGCCTTTGCCATTTGAGACTGCGTTTTTAAAAAGCATAATAGAAATGTGCACCACCTTAGATATGGAGAGAACAAACTGGAAGAAGTTGTACCAAATATTTACTATAAAGTGATTTGTATAGTTTTTGAGAAATGAGCAGTTGTGTATGTATTGCTTTCTATAAATCATTTATATACATGTACATACAGAGTATAGTGGGAAAAGGAAAGGAAAAAAGGGAAAAAATTAGAGTACCTCCCTAACTGATGCTATGGAGTACCCCCCAAACTCAATGCCTTGACTATCACCTCCACCTTGGATCAGTCAACCTCAATGCCTTGACTAGACACCTTATGTCCCAGAACTATCCCTTCATGTACCATAAAATGGCACTTCTCCCAATTAAGGGTAAGACTTTGTTCCTCACATCTCCTCATCACCAGATAGGTTATTCAGGCAATCATCAAAAGAGCCAAAATAAACATTGAAGTCATCCATAAAGACTTCCATCTTATCTTCCATAAGATCTGTGAATATGGCATTCATGCAACGCTGAAAAGTTGCAGGCGCATTGCAGAGCCCAAAGGGCATTCTTATGAAAGCAAAAGTCTCATAGATGCAAGTGAAGGTGGTTTTCTCTTGGTCATATGGATGAATGGGGATCTGGTAGAACCCCGAATACCCATCTAACCAGCATAAGTAAAAGTGGTGAGCCAGGCGCTCAAGCATCTGGTCGATAAACGGGAGAGGGAAATGGTCCTTGCAAGTGGCAGTTTTGAGCTTTCAGTAATCTATACACATCTACCATCCGATTACAGTCTTAGTGGCAACCTCTACTCTGTTATCTCCTTTAACTAATGGTATGCCTCCCTTCTTTGGAACCACTTGAATGGGACTCACCCATGTACTATCACTAATGGCATATATTATTCCTACATCTTGGAGTTTCACAACCTCTTTACTGACCACTTCTCTCAGCTTCTCATTTAACTTCCGTTGTGGCTGGGCGTAAGGTTTGGAATTTTCTTCCAAGTGGATCATGTGTATGCACACAGAAGGGTTGATCCCCCTTAGGTCTCTAATAGAGTAACCTGGGGCCTTTCTTCGTAGCCTCAGCTCCTCAAGGAGTTGCTCCTTCTTACTGTCAGTCAGTTTCGAGTTAATGATGACATGGTTCATCCCTTCATCATCCAAAAATTGATATTCCAAACCTTTCAACAAGACTTTCAACTTGGGTGGGGTCTCCTCTTATTCTTTGGTGAGATCTTTATGGAGGGTAGTGTACATCACTATCTCCACTGGGTCTTCTTCTTCAGACAAGTCTTCGACTTCCAGAAACGCTAGTAGTTCCTTGACTTTTGGGTCCTCGACCTCCCATGCCTCGCCAGATAGGTGTGCATTAGTGGGTTTACCATGGCCTTTTCTTCCCTTACTTCATTGCAGAGCCGCTGATAGCTTTCAAAGAAATAAGAGGACTCGAAGAACGAAGGGGCTTTCATACAATCACTGATGTTGAAGTTGATGTGCTCTCCTCCAACCCTGATTGTAATCATACCCACCTCTACGTCAATGAGTGCTCTGCCGGTTGCAAGGAAGGGTTGCCCGAAGATAATTGGGCAGCCATGGTCTTCCATGGTGTCAATCAAAACGATATTACATGGTATAAAGAACCACCCAAATCTAATGGGCACATCCTCAACTACTCCAACTGGTCTGGTGAAGGTGTGATCCACAAGATGAATTCTCATATTGGTGCTCACCATATCGGTAAGTCTGATCCTCTTTACAAGGGACAAGGGCATCATGCTGATGCTTGCCCCAAGTCCGCAGACCTTTGCGGGTTATGCTGTCTCCAACCTGAAAGGGGATGATAAAAGCCCCAGGGTCTTTCTTCTTAACAGGCATACTTGCCTTGACAAAAGAACTGGATATTTGCGTTAGCTTCACTATTTCAATGTCTTCACCTCTTTTCTTTCTCAAGATCAGATCTTTCAAGAACTTTGTGTAGGTGGGCATCTCCTCGATAGCATCCAGGAACGAGATGTCAAGGTATAACTTCTTTACTGCAGCCATGAACTTCTCATACCTCTTCTTCAACTGGGCTTTCACCAACTTATGTGGGAAAGGTATGTGAGGTGCATATTTTTCTGGACGCTCCTTGGAAGGGACGTCATCGACTATTTCTTTCATCACTTCCTTTGACTTTGTGGGTACTTCTTCTGCTTTCTCAGGGTTAACATCCTTAGTTGGTGTTGTCACCACTGTTGCTCTCTTATCAATAGCTGGATGTACCACTATTCCTGACCGTAAGATGGCCATCTTTGCACTTTTATTTCCATGCGGATTTGCCTCAGTACTGGAGGGGAAACACCCCACTTGATGATTGATACTCTGGGCTAGGCTCTCCAGCTATTGGTCGATCTGTTTGTTGTATTGCTGGATCTCTCCTATCTGAGCTGAGAAACCTCACATCTGTTGTTGCATCAACTTGAGTAAGGCCATGTTGTCCACATAGCTTTTATGCATCTTTTCATTTAGATTGTTCTGCTTCTTAGCAAAAGATATCAACTCTGTCATCATAGACGGTCGCTGCGGCTGGTTCTGTTGGAAAGTTCCCTGCTGCTGGAACCCTGCTTGGCATTGCTGATTCGACAGTCCTGTTGAAGAAGTTCTGCTTACCAGCTGATGAGAATTCTAAGCTACGCTGGTGTTCCTGTAAGAAAAACTAGGGTGATCAGGGTGCCAATATTGGACATAGCTTACATTTTATGTGCTCTCTTCATCAGGTTTGCCTTGAATGGCCGTGTGTGGGCAAAAGTCAGACAAGTGATCTAGCTCCCCAGAAGTGATGCAACTTCTCACTACCTCCTGCCAAACTTTTCCTTTATATCCCTGCTCCTTCAGGGTTTGGACGTCAGTTACTATCTTGTCCAACTTAGTCGTTAGGGCTTCCATCGCCTTGGATTCTCCAGGAGTGGTGTGGCTCATTGACTCTCTGTTATACTCACTATCTTGCTGGTTTATGGCCATATTGTCTATGATCTCTCTGACCCTTTGAGCACTTAGTCCCAAGAAATCACTGCCAACTACAACGTTCAGGGATTTCCTTTCCACGACACACACACCATTATAAAATGTAGTGATCAACTTAGGCTAAAAAAAACCATGGTGTGGGCACTCCCCCTGATAGGTTTGAAACCTCTCCCAGGTCTCATACAAGTTCTCTGAGGGTTTCTGTGATTACCTTGTTATCTTTCTTTGGCATTTGATCATCCTTTCTATGGGGAAGAACTTGGCGATAAATGCATTAGCTACATGCTCCCAATCGAGAAGGCTCCCATCCTTCAGATTTGTATACCACTCCAACGCTTTGTCTCTTAAAGATAAAGGGAAGCATTAGATGTAGATGTGGGAAATCACAACTCTATTGATCTTAAAAGTATTGCAAGTCCTCTTGAATGTTGTGAGGTGGTTGTACGAGTTCTCTTCAATGGTGTTCCCACCGAACCGGTTGTGTTGTAGAAATTAGAGGAAAGCAGGATTCAACTCGAAGTTGGTAACATTGAGGGGTTGCACAACTACCAGATTCCTCTCTTTGTTTTCCCAAACTTGGACAAAAAAGTGCAGGGAGTGAGCTTTGGGGGGTTTCTCAGCCATGACTTGTCAGATGCAAGGATGACTTGAAAAGGCGAAGAAGTACCTGGAAAGAAAAGAAAAGTGTAAAAGTATTAGGGTGTTGTATAAACTATGTGCAGTAAAATATTTGCAATATTATATGCATATGTATAAGGTTTTTGGCAAAGTGCAAGCAAATCTTGAGTTTGTAGAATGATATTCGTTGCCTATCCTCGGAAATGGTGCCAAAAAGTTGACAAGCCTTAAATGTGGGTCCAAGAATGGAGACATGTCTAGGTCATTGGACTTTAGAAATTTATAATACCTGAATGTTTAAGACTCCTGCAACTAGCACATAGTCAAAGTAGTTCGGGGTCAAACGCAGGGATGGGCAAAATAGTGCTTCAGAACTCTAGTTTCACTTGTCTTAGCACGTCAAAAAGGTCAAAGGATAAGGTTTTGATGCAACAAGAACGAATCATAAAGAATCAAACCAAAAGCCTATCTCCAAGCGGAGTTACCAGAACGATTAAGATTTTAGGGGTTTATCAGATTTTTATAGAGGGTTTTGTATATTGGAAACCGAGGAGATAAAACTATCATCGGAGTAAAGCACAAAGGAAAAAAACTTAAAAGTAACAAGAGGAAGCGGCGTACATCCTGCACCCTCTTCTCTCAAAGAGAGTGCCACTAGTCATGCACTGATTCCTTCTCTCAAGGGTATCAGGCATAGGCTAGAGCGAAAAGATATGTCAGGGCAACCCTAGTTTTGGGTACTCTCATACACTAAAATCAGGCCAAGCTCTAGGGTTTATGACATCCATCTCTCAAAGGAGTCAAAATGAGAAACTTGATTTGATAGCTAGTCAAAAGCGTGATCCAAATAGAGGAGACTAGAGCTCAGATGCTATAAAGAAATCATCCAAAAAAAAGGAGCCACACACAGAACAACATGAGATAAACTCCATAGATTCCAACAAGCATTAAAGAGATAAAAGTGTTTAGTTACAATGTAGTAGTAAATGAAAGTAAAGTGTGTAAAAGGAAAGATAGGTATCGATCTCCTTTATATAGGAGAGCGATATACACAACAATAGACCCCTAAGATAATGCAAACCCGATACCGGGTAGGAGCCCTATCGGGATACGACCATGTCGAGTTCTTGACTGTGTCAGGTCGTGAACCGTGACAGGTAAGGGCATATTGGGAAAGGATTCCCTACCCGATATGGTCGTATTGGGCTGCCGGTCCTGTTGGGCTACAGCCGTGATGGGTAGGCCATATCGGGTTGGGTATCGTGTTGTTTTAGGACATGTATCATGTTAGCTTTATCTTAGGTTCTCAGATTCCTCGTGTCAAGTATAGATGGGCAAGTCATCTCAGGTTAGAGCCCATCTAGAGACCTGACATGTTGAAGTAGCCTTGAAGGTCATGTCGCGTTGTTACTGCTACTGGGTTGGGTTCTAAGTGAACTCCTCCCGTCCCTCTCGAGTTGGGGGTGTGCTCACCTAGTATCACCCGGGAGGCTCTGGAACTCAACACACTAGCTCCTTTTCTCTAAGAGTTAACTCTCGTAGGGTTCCGACCCATCCCATTGGAGGCCTATAGCTTCTATTTATAGGTAGTGGGCTGGTGAGAGTTGTGGTTCTCATTGGGCCACGTGTCCTTCGCTTGCTCCGTTCACATGTCTTTGAAAGGGGCCGACACGTCTGTTGCCTGGCATGGCTGGCGGGGCATCATGTGTCGGGTTGCAAGTAAATCACCTTGTCGTGTCGGGTAGGAGCTTAGGCAGGCTGTTGCACCGAGGGATCGTCGTGTCACGCAACCGGCTTTGTCAGCTGGGCGAACCGTGACTGGTAAGACATCCTATCGGGTAGAGAGCTACCGTCTGTCAAAGCTTCTGCGTGACACACCCACGTCGGGTTGCTGCCATATCGGGCAGTGACCGTGATGGGTAAAAAGGTGTGTCGGCTCACATTAGTCACAGGGCTGGGATGGGTGCTTCGTTCTTTGACAGGATGGACAGGTCCATTAATGCTCTTTTGGCGGAAAAATGAGTGAAACTCTACAAAAGATAGGAAATGCTATCGGGAGCATAGTAGGCATTATTTCTATACAACAAGTAAGATAAAATAGAGAGGAAGTCAGGTTTGGAGGCAGTTTTGATAGTAAAATATAAGCTCTAGTAGCCATAAAATGGGTGTTATCAATGATCTAATGTTATTTGATTAGACTTTGGAATCTTGAAAAATTGGATTTCTTACAACAAAACCTTTCCAATGAGTACTTGCCCATAATTTTCCAACAAACCATTGATTTATTATAAAATTTTAAATAATAGTCCATTGGAAACCACCAAAAAGCCATGGAATGATAATATCTGAAACCTGAAAGTAATCCCTAGAAGGGCCAATCACATGAGGCCATGCTGGCCAAAACCCATAGTCTGGTTTCACACATTGGTCAACACAAAAAAAGCCTAAAGTTCCAATTTTTTACATATGCGTGAAGTAAGAATTATCATGAACCATTCATAAAACTAGAATTCAATTGTATGCAATACACAAAACATATTTCTTGTGAGAAGGATGAAGAACCAAGAATCCATACCTAGATTCATTAATATGTAGATCATATGGAATGAAGCCAAACACTGGAAAGCATCATGGTCATCTTCATGGTCCTTCATCACCCCTATTGACCCCACATAGTGGTCATGGTGTAGTCAGCGGTATGAGAAAGAAATATGACTAGAGAGGTTTAGAGGAAGACAAAAACATGGTTATACCAAAATATACAACTTGAAAGAGGTTGCTCTGAGTTCCTTATCCATCTTTGGAGGTTGAGGAAAAGAAGATGACGATGAAATATGTTTGGAATGGTATATTTATACAATTAATTTATAGGACAATTGTAAAGTAGGAAGAAGGAGGAAAACATACTTGCATAAGGATGACAAGCTTACACATATTGATACAATTGATTGCATAGAAACCTTCACATGGGCCATCTAAGGCAATCCCCACCCCTAGGGGAAAATGTGATGTCTAAGGGTGCCATGTCGCCGACGGAGTGGGAAGAACCAAGATGGGATAGGTGGGTGTCATGGGTGTTGGGTTGGTTTTGGTATTATCTTTTGATGTTTCTTGGGTCTCGTTCTTATCAGGAAAGAGTTGTGGAGAATGAATGTCAGGGGAGTTTGAGTCACAATGGGACAAGGAGTCTCTGAGATGTTGAGTCCCAAAGTTCCTCAAGGACATATCTCTAGAGGGGATAAATCCCAATTAAAATATGGATCCCCAGCTTCAGGAGAAAGTCATGACTGCTTTAGACAACTCTCTTAGCACTGAGAAGCCATGGAGAAGTGACCTGGGTTTTGAAAAACTCAATCCAGAAGTGACCTACTCTGAAGGGGAGTTAGGAGATAGGGATGAGTACCTTGTAGATGCAAGAGTCTGGCTCAAAGGAGGACTCTGAGTATAGAGCGTGTGACCCATTATTATGTCATATAAATCCTTAGGTAATCGATTAATAGATATCAAAACCTAGGTAATCTAGGATTCAATACTATATCACTTGATTTTCTAATGAAATTAGGGGTCCTGTCATTATACAATATGGTCAAAATTTCCTAGGTTTGATAATTGGACCATGATGATCTTATAAAATAAGTTAGTTCAAAATTTGAGAGTGCCATATCTCATTTATCTCCTTCTTAGGCTAGGAAAATATTTAAGAATTTATGACTACCTAAAGAGAGTTAGTGGGTCATAATTTGAAGTTGATATATTATTATTGTATTGAACCTATACATAGATTATCATGCCATATTATGGACATTAATCATAAAAATTTGACCTCGTACCTCATAGTATTGCTGTAATCAATTAGGACCACAATTTTGTATATTTATATTACAATTATCCAACTTTGTTGAATTTGATGGTACTAGCGTTAAGTGTGTAGCCGATTTCACTAAATCTTTAATGGATTCAGACATGATCCAATTCATACAACGGAATCTCTCTTAGGGGACAAAGTCACATTCATATTTTTCAAACTAGGGTCCCAAGAAAGGTTTATCTCATAACTCAAAATTTGGGTTGTTACAACTTTGATCTTGGCCCTTGGAGGCATCATACAGTTGAGAAGGTCATATTCTTGCCAACAGTTACAATTATCCTTGGAGTAGGGTGGGCCCATGATGTCAAGTACCCTCTCTCGTGGGTTGTGTATGTGTAGAACACTATGTGATATCTTTTTGTCTCTGTGGCCTAGCCGCCACCACAGTTCTCCTCTCTGACATGAGATTGGCGGTGAGATGCTCCTCCTACCTAGAGCACAAATGGTCTCAAAAGTTTGTAGGGTCCTCCTCTACAATTGCGTCACATTGTCTAGGTAGAGGTGGATTCCTATCAAAATTTGGGCAATCTTGCTGTTAGCAACATCTACGTTGGAGAGTGGAAAGGGGAAAGAGGCTTACCTGATTTGAAGCTTGTATATGAAGCTTCTAGGAGCTACTATAGAACTAAAAAGCATATATAGGCTCTTAGATTGAGGTATAAGGGACTGCCACACCACCCCTAGTCTCGGCTCCCTTCCTCTTATAAATCCAATTCTCAGGCTATGAAAACCACTGAGGAGGTCTATGAAAGAAACTGGAGATGGGTGATATCTTTTCCCTAAGCCTCTATGCTTATTTTCCCCTCTCTTTAGATTCAACTTCAAACTACTCTCTTCCTTTCATCTTCTCCCTCTTCTTGTCTGTGCACTGCCACGGAGAAAGTAGAGGAAGTGAATATGTTCTCCCTTGTTTCTTACTTAGTAGCCACAAATGATGGCCATGGTACTCATATAAACGAATTAAGATCAACCATTTTCTTAGCATACCCTCTCACCCTACCATGAAGGTGCTTGACATTGTGGGGGCACCCTACTTTGAGGATGATTATAAGTGTTGGGATGAAGACAAGGATGTAAATGATGTGATGGATTGGTTTTTATTTTTATTACGTTGGAGGGTGAAATTTCTTTTATGGTTTGTAGGACGTGATAGAGTGAACTTTTGATGATCTTGGTGCTCAATTCAGTAATTGTATCATGGGTTGGATATTGGAACAATTTTTTGAGTCCATGTGTATATGTGGTGATGTTGTCTTCTCACTAGGTTTTACATGTTAGATATAATGATAATCCATGAAGTGTGTTTTGATCATATGAAGGTACTTCAATTAGTCTGACAAAAGTTAAAACTCATTTGATGTTTTCATGATTAATACCCCTAAGTGTGTGCCATTTGGATTAAGTAGTTGATTGGTCCAATAGTGATAATTTGGCACCAAAATGTAATGGAATGTAATTATGATGATGATAAAGCTATAGTCCTTATTTCGTGATTATTTGAGGTTCCGAGAGTAAGTTATATAAGCTTGAATGATTGAAACAATTTCCATTATGATGATTTATGGACCTAAGTTTGATAATTTACAGCCTAAGACTGGGATAAGTTTTTTGTCATGCAACTACCTAATTCTTGAACGATGGATCAACCAAGTGATGATCAGATCTTGGCCCTTGGAGGCATTGAATGGTTGAGAAAGTCATATTCTTCCCAATAGTTGCAATCAGCCTCTGAGTAGGGCTCTCCTACAATGTCAAGCACCGTTTTCATGGGGTGAGAGGGTATACTAAGAAAACAACTTATCTCAGCTTGTCTAGATGAGTACCACGACCTCTCATTTGTGGTTAGTAAGTAGGAAATGAGGGAGAACAAAATCCCACTTCCTCTGCCTTCTCCATGGAATTTGACAAATAAGAATAGGAAGGAGATGAGAGGAAAAGAGTATCTAAAAGACAATTCTAAAGAGAGGGATAAAGAAAGAAGGATGCTTGAAAAGAAGATATCATCCATATCTAGTGACTTCCACGTACCTCTGTGATGGTTTTCATGGTCGACAAAGTGGATTTACAAGAGGAAGGGAGATGAGATTGGGGTGCTGTGGTAGTCCCTTATACCTCAATCTAAGATTCTCTCTAGGTTCCGTAGTTCCAAAGTAGCCCCTTGACGCTTTAGAGGCAAACTTCATCATGGGGAAGCCTTTTTCCCATTTCCACCCATCACCACAACAGGTACTGTCGGCAAGCTTTCCTGGATTGTAAAGAGAATCCACCTCTCCCAAGACGATGTGCCATAGTTGTTGAGGAGGACCCTACAAATTTTCTACATCAGTCACCATGCATCTAGGAGGAGCATCTCACCACTGATCTCATGCTGGAGAGGAGAACTGTGGCGGCGACCAAGATATAGAGAAACAAAGAGTTCACACTAGTGTTATGCGCACACGACCCATAGAGAGAGGGGAAAATAGAGGGCGGTCCAAAGACAATAGTTTGGGTCTACATCCTTCCCTTAGAGACAAGTGGCACCTTGTGATTAGTCCAAAAAGGTAAATACCCTCATTTATCCATAAAATGCACTAATCTTGGATAATTCATAGTAAATACCTCATAAATTAGAAAAATATTAACAAACTACCAAAATTCTTAGAGAAAGGAGTAGAGCAACATGAAAACATTATATGAGTCTTTTGTTGCTTAAATATTAATTATATCATGTAATATGCTTTACACTTATTTCATGAGAAATAAATATCAAGCGACGACCAAAATTTATGTAAACATGTGAATAGAGTCATCAACACGCTTATAATCCATATGTTATCAGACAGTAAAGCATGTAATCATATAATTTTTTTAATGTGGATACTTTGGGATAATAACCTTAAGTAAATTTCAATAAATATATTTATGCTCAATAAATCCTAGAATTTGCATAATATTCATAACAATATATGAAACCTTATTTGGAACCAAGATAGTCACCTAGAATTCATGATAATATGATAACAATTCATAATACATGGTTTGTAACCCTAATTGGACTAATGCATGTAAATAATCAGATCATGTATCTTATTATGGAATCTAAGACTAGTAGATTAATACCAAGCTGACAAGATGAGTAGTAATGATACTAGCATGATAAACTGAGTGAAACCCTAATGAACATAAATATGGTTAGGATGATGATATCTAATGCACATCATGAATGATCTTGTCTTAATCATGTTTGACCAAGATATAGCTGACTCTAGAATATGTGGATTAGGAATATATCAGTTGAAGGTACACTTTACCTCTTAATTGGCCTACTATATAGTATGGTCCTATTATGTGTGTACAAAATACTTAGCATATCTATTGGATGAAATAGATTGTTTTTTGTATGCTACCTTGCTTGATTTTCTGTATATATAGTCTTGAACACATGAAACATAATAAATATGTTCCATTATATCTAAGAACCTCAACTCTTTGGTAGTAAAGTTCTAGAAAGTAAAACTCTTCAACTCTTTGATGGTATAGTACTTGAAATTGATCCAACTCTTTGGTAGTAGATCACATTGTGTAATGATCTGACTCTTTTGTAGTAGATTATATGGCCTTAATGCATTCAAATGTTAGGTAGTAATTGCATGGAGGATATAATGGAAAATATGCCTAAAACACATGTTCTCTTTTTTTAATAAACATCTTTGTTCAAGTATGATATAGTTATTTTTTTATTATTTCCAAGTATTAGATTTATCTTATTGCCAAATTGTAGTATTGAAGAGGTATATGAATCTTGTAGCATAGTCAGAACATCATTTTAGTATATTGTGCTAACATGTACCACTTGTAATATCTTCCTTAGAGTTCTAGACATTTTCTCTTCAAGAACCAGAATAGTTAAGAATTGTATGGCAAACTGATCTATAGGTGGGACTATTATCTAGAAGATCCTATTATAGATGTAGTATGTGCATATGTAAAATTATATCATTCAATGTGTAATACCAATTTGTAATCACACAAAAAGAGATAAATATGATTATAATGAACACAAAAATTAGTAGCAAATTTCATGATGGAAAATTTCAAGCATGACACATAATGGAACAAAAGATAAGATGCTACTTGCACATGGCAGCCATTAAGACATGCATGGTGATACCATATATGCACAAAAATAATTTGCAAATAGAAGACAATCGAAAGAAAAATATAGTTTCCACCCCACTAAAGCTTATCCAAAATAATGTTTACACTATAAGAATAAGCTTGTGGAAAGCACATTAGACGCTCACTGTGGGGTATTGGGGTCAAAGGACCCTTGCTACTATCTTGGAAAGGTGGGGCGTGTGTAGGGTGTCTAGTAATCAAGTCCAGGTAGAGGAGCATATAGGTCCAAGTAGTGATGTTGGTTGATGTTCCAGACATCCATCCAAATGAGATTTGAGGACATATCTTGGTACTGGATGTGTATGGATGTATCTCCACAACTTGGTGGTTGAATCCTGCTGACTGCCGTTGGAAAGAAGATGCATTGAAAATGTACATCTACCACCTGCCGGGGGTGGAATAGGTATACTCCATATGGATCCTACTAGAGGTAGTGCTAGAGGAGCAAGCAATGTTGAAGAAGGGTTGTAGCCATCAATGCCTAAAGGGGCTACAACTAATATTTCTCAAGTCAAACAAGGTGACACAGTCTAGACAAGGTAGGGAGAAAGAGGCCTATGGATACCCATGTATATCACCATAGTACTTGTGTTTTCCTGCATTGAACCTTAAAATAGTGGACACCATTAGAAGGTGGATGTCTATATGTTGATGGTTCTCAAGTGTAGGTGGTTTGAGGACCACCTTGAGATTGTCATCTATCTTCAAAATGAGACCTCCAATGAGAATGTATCCATTTGACCTCTTGCACACATCAACCTAAAAAACTTTTCAATCGAAAAATGCCTTGCATTGATTATATTTTGCACCATGCACTATGGAATATACAATTCATCATGATAAACCACACTCTCTATCTCCATCCTATGAAAAATGGTGTTCAACAAACACGATGGAGGATGTGAAGAACAACACTATGGATGTGGGTCATCCTATCCTAATTGGAATCATATGCATCATCATCAATTATCTCAGACCAAAACATTTTATAGTTAAATTCTTAACAGAGCCCGATCATTCTTTCATCATCAAAATAGATTCTTTTGAGAAAATTCATTTTCCCCAAGAAATAGAATTTTATCAATCAATTAGTATCAAACCACTCTACTCCCCTATTATCCAATTCTTACAAAGTATGTAGAAACTCAAGAATGAGATAGGGGGAGGTACTTGTGTTACCCTTAGAGACTGCCTTTAGGATAGAGCTATTCTTGACCAGGTGCTCAACCTAATAGGTCAACTCATACTCCTCCGACACCCCCTAACAAAGGAAGTAAGTGTCCTGGATGTAGCAAATCATAAGCTCCTGGAACTTATCAAGCTCATCCTCTAACAATATGGTGTAAGGAACAACTGCATAGGAGCCTTATCTTCTTATTCTTATTAACCTACCTCCTTCTCCACCTTGGTCTCAAGATTGGGCTCCTAGGTGTGAAAAGGCTCTTGTCATGGCCTCATACCTCCTCTCTTTCTCCTAACCATGGTGGTGGAAGAGATGGAAAGGAGTATGAGATTGTTGTAGAGAAGTTATGGATGTCCTAGGGAATTGCACAATGTGCACTTAGAGTTGCACGTCATGCACAATCTAGATGTTGTTGTCTTCTTTACACCATGCTCAACATGCACTGGAGGATTATATATAATGCACTGTGGTGTTAAGGTTGCGAATAGTGATGATTGTGGCTTGGCGAAGAGCAAAATATATGGTGTAGTTTTCTCTAAGTGATTTGGAACCCAACCAATCTTCACTCGAGGCAATGTTAAGGATTATAGGGTCTATGCATAACTCCAGCTTTGGTGTAGACATATCATAGGAGGTCCTTGGCAAGGGAGCCAATTTTCTCCGTGGTTGGTGGCAGTGACTGTTAGGAGAGGAGAATATCCTCCTCTTACCCACTCAGGTAGACTAGGTGATAGTTGGTGATGTTTGGGGATAGTATGGTGCTACAAATGGTGGCTCATCGGGGTTGTCTTAGGAACTAGTAGTTGCTATTTGTGCTTGGAAGGGAAGTGATTGACCTATAACATAGTGTGCTTCCCTTGATCAACACTTTCCCACTTCTATTTTTTTGAATTTCTTCCCTCGTGCATGGAGGTTGGGTCCTATGCACGACGTTCATAGATCCAGACTTTACCAAACTTCGTGAGCTTTATGTCATATGATGCTCAATTTTGCAAGTTGTGTATGAACTTTATAGAATTATTTCTTGATACAATAACTGGCACAACATGGTATTAAACAAGCACATCTTGCATCTTCTCAATAGAAGCTTGCTGATATTTGATCAACCTAAAGTGCATGATGAGCACACATCTTATCTCGTCATTTTCAACATATGCATGATGTGCTGGATAGCTTGCATGTCATGCACTATAGAATTGCAATTAGTACCTTTCATATAATTTGCATCAAATTGTTAACATGAAATCTCAAAATGATAATCATCACACTCAAACTTTTGAAAGGTTTTTCACACACATAGATTTACATGCTCAAAGTAGAATTATTCTTTTAAAATTTAATTATAGAAATAAAATTGGAATGCAAAACATAGGATGCTTCCCATGAGAACTCAATTTTAATGTCCCTCGGTCATACAAATCTTCTTCTTCAATTGGGATCAAATAGAATGGATTGATCAATGATGTATTTACAAGGTTTACCCCCTTCTGTTCTCACCCATCTCAAGTGTTTGTCAATAGGGTATGGAGTATTTTAATGTCACTCTCGAAGAATGGACAATCTAAGATAATGTCCCATGGATTGCCACCTTTGTCTTTTACAAAGTCCACCAGTGCATAGAAACCTTCAACATTCATCAATACATATTCCACTAAGGTGTTTTAACTTTCCCTAGAATGATCTACCATATAAAAGGTGATTTTCATTTTTTTGGGTTTATTTAAACCCAACTAAGAAAACATAGTTAGTGGCATAAAATTTACAATAGGACCTTGTTTGCAAAACATAGTAGAAAAAACATTTTACCTATGACACTTGAGATGTTGAAAGCACGTATGTCCTACTATTTGGGAGACATATTTTTTAATGTTTTGGCACTTATATATGTTGCAAGAATCATATATTGAAGTTCACACTCCTCTCCCTCATTCGATAGACTCCCTTGGGTAGGAAATTCTAGAATGTGTTGGTCTTTTGTCTCCTCCTCCTTAGTGGGTACAAGAATAGATTGTGAAGTTGGCCGCACAATATTGTTCCTTAAATGAGGTGGCACATATGGTGTTGTCATATGCTCTTATAGCTCAACTTTAGTGGAACTCCTTTTTTAGCTGGAAAGTGATGGGTCAATGTGCTCTGAGAATAGCTCGTTGAACACCTTAGAGGGTATCACTTGCATAGACTGCTTCAGTGGTTCAACCTCCTTTCCACTTAATTATAATGGTTGATGTGGATTTAATTTACATGATCCCTAGGGTTCACCTTGATATTTCTTGGAATACCTCTAGGATTGCTTTTTAGTCTACGAATAGCTAAAATTGCCCCATTTGATGTTATATCCCTTAGATTGAGGCTACTTGCTTTTGCATGAGTGCAAATGTATCATTTATGAAGTTTATAAGAATGCCTTCAAGCTGGTCATTAGTTTCAAGCTTTAGCTAGTGGTTGTCCTGGCATTGTTGATGTTGGTAATTGTCCTTCCGACTGAAGTTTGGATAGTTTATTCACCGTAGATTGTAGGAATTTGAGAAAAGGTTCTCAATTGTGTCCACTCTGGTAAATTGTGTTATAGACATCATCAAGGGATCTCTTTGTAACTCTCCCACACATTTCCAATGTCTCCATAGTTGTTGCCCAATATTGTCTTCTTTAGGATCTTGGTGGTCTTACTAGGAGGAAAGAATTTATATAAAATATATTAGTACAAAAGTCCATATGTGGATAGATCCTTTATCCATGACTTGCATTCACTTCTTGTCCCTTTTTTCATGCTGTAAAGGCGGATAGTGGTTGTAGACCATCATCCATCATCCATTGAACTTCACATTGTCACATAGCTTGAGGAAATTATCCACACGAAGTTTCAGATCTTCATTGGCCAAGCCAAAAAAATGGTTCCGCTACATAATTCCTATCAGACTCGAGCCCTTTTGAAGTACGTGAATCTAAAAGTGTTCTCACAATTTTCAAACCTGAAACCTCAATGAGATTAAAGGATGTGTAGTCAAGCAATGCCTTCTCAGTTGCCATGATTGTTAGAGAAATGAAATGTGCTTTGACTTTGTTTCATTTTCCATATTGCTCGCAGTTTCCTATTAGATAAGACAACCTTAGGGTTGTCAAAGATATATGTAAAAGAGTCCTTACTAGACCAGTTATGGACCATGCATGGATCTCACAGAATAAAAAGAAAATGGTTAATTTTATAAAAATGGTATGAATTGCAAGGACTAAACAACTATAAGAAGTTAACCCTAAAAATTACACTATCTACTAAAAGTAACTAAGGACAAAAAAAATTTGACTCCCTAACAATGGTTCCAAAAGTTGATAGGTGAACACAATGTCATGTCAATTATAAAATCGATGCACACTCTTCCACCTACAATAGGATGGATCAAATCCAAACATATCCCAAGTGACTCCACACTAAATAGTTCTAGCCAAGCATGTAACTCAAATGAGAAAAGTTGGTGGGTTGGTCTAGTCCTAAATTAAATTAAAGATGTCAGGAGTTATCCTTCAAGATATCAATTGAAACAAATTCATTTGGTACCTAAGCACCTACTACTTACATGATGAACAATTACACAAAACAAATGTCATTCTCTTTTTACATCTCACACTACATTACAATTAAAGATTTTCACATATTAGTCATGAAGGTGGTTAGATTACTTGCCTCTTAATTTATAATTCTAGCACAAAATATTAAGCTCTCTTGAATCACTTCAAATATAATAATAGATCACACATTCACAATGATTCATTGCTTCCCGCTTCACTAATATAAAGATTATATTATATCCAATATTTTAAAAAACCACATGTTAGTATTATACATTTATTTTCTATGGATTTCAAAATTTTGGATCCAATAAGTCTAGAATCATGTGTTTTTGAATAACATCTTTCTATGTTGGAAGTCACTTGATTTGTGAATTCTATCAACAATGTGATCCATGATGAAGAGAGACCAGAATGTAGTGAAATTGAAAAATATGCATTTCATTCTATCAAAGATAACTAAGCACTTGGTCCACACTGTAATATTTTGTATGCGTTATTGACAATCTCTAAACCAACAAGGGGTTGGAAATCACCTTTTGTTCTTTCTTTGTAAATATGTATAGCTTCTTGAAAGACACTGGGTCCCATATGTGCTCCATGAATATTGTCATCTGATTTCTTGTAGACAATATCCTTAACCACTACGACATGATCTCGGCTCTAAAATACAAGTGTACAACTTAGAATTAAATGCATTTTACATTCCCAAATTTAGTGTGAGATAAATCTCATGCACACACTACACACACACACACATATATATATATATATATATATATATATATATATATATATATATATATATATATATATATATATATATATATATATATATATATATATATATATATATATGCCTCATATGTGTGTACCTCATACCTATACAAATTTAATTAGGGTGTGTCTAAAGCACCTCATCTAAAGTGCATACTTCATCATATGCTGACGAACCAAATTTTTATGAATATACATTACCTCCCACTGATTCCCTTAAACTTGTATGACTAAATCATCAATTTCATTCACTTGATAAATTACAATTTTCAATATAATCTAGTATCTTATGACCCACAAGTTCTCCCACTATGTGTTTTCACCTAGATAATAGCAAATAACTTGATCTAGATTCTCCTAAATTTGTACATAATTTTTCATATTATCTCTCTGACCCTCAATAATGAATCTCCCTTCACATTCATGATGATGAACTTAACCTTACACATAAATATGATACATTTAATAATAACATGAATGGTTGTATCAAATATGATTAACTACTTCTTTCGTCTTAGGTTGAGGACTGGGCATAAGGTGAGGATTTGTAGACATGGATCTAATCTTGCAAGTGAATCTATTTTCATGAGGATACCACCATCTATAGAAAATCTCATTGGAATTGGAATACAAACAATATATCAAACTTCCTAAGTGAGTTTAAGTGTGCAAAAACAACCCTTAATAGGGAGTATCCAATATTTACTCCTTGTGGGTAAAGCTCTTACAATTATCTAGGTCATATACACATTTAGTGACTTTTTCCCGAAAGAAGTCAAGAGGATATCTTATTCAATCCCACCCTCCCCATGCAAGAAAACTTAAGATTTAACTTACATTCACTAATTAAGAATTGGAAAGGAAATCTAGTAGTACTGCTACCATTATAGATATCTTTAGCTAAAAGATCTAAAATCTCAATGGGGGAAGCTCGTGGATGTTGAAGCTTCCAGGGTTTTTAAGGTGAACTTTATTTAAACTATCAACTATTCCATTATCCTCTCAGCTAGAGTATGATACTCTCTACTTTTTCTTCTTGAATATCTAAATCCTCTGAACCAACTTCACATACCTAGGGTTATCCTTCATTGATTCTTTTATCATGTTCTCTACCGCCTAAGAGTTAGATTCAATTAGGACTTCGTCCTAGGTCATTTTGATTAGCAACCTCCAGTTCAAGACGTACACCCATCTCATGTTGATGGCAAGGACGTCAGAGTTTGGGCACATACCAAAAATGGCTCATACTCAATTAAGTATTCATACAACTAGATGAGAGAGGCGAAGGGAAAACCTAAGTCATAGGATGTTGGTTGAAGATCTGGAAAATAAAGACAATGACACACATTAAAACTTTCTTTTAGCTTCTCCTGTACAAGGTGATGTTAAAAAATAAAAGAATAATTCAATGCAAGATGGCTATTAGTAGCACTTTTCCCAGATGTAATGTTGAGGATGAATCAACCATCCATGCGACCAGGGATTGCATGTTCCAAGGATGTATGGGATACCTTGTTGATAGGAAGGGGAATGATCAACTTCTATAACTTGATGGATAGCATATAATGGTGCCATGATCAACTTAAGAAAGATGATGATTTTAGAATCCCATTCCTCATAACGTTTTGGCATATTTGGCAGAGTAGAAACAAACACACATTTGATTGGTGATTTTGCATCTAAAATGACCTAATATCTATTATTTTCATTAGATCTATAATCTCAAATGGTATAATAAACAATGCAAAAATGGTACCAACAAATACATTTCTTGAAATCCATGACATCAACACATTGCCTACTTGTCAACAATTTCTAGTATGAAATATCCCAAAACGGAGTCCTTTTCTTGTACAAGATTTTTTTCACATGGAATACATGTGTGGACCTTATTGGATTTAGTATAAAAATATTTCACATAAATCTACTACATAGTTAATTGTTTTGAAGGTCTTTAGTCCTCCACTGAACCACCAAAGGATTTATGAAACCTCCAATAATGGTATGTAAAATGACGATATATTCCAAGATCAATATGGAAAAGTGTTCCACTGCATTTTAGTTTAAAACTCTTTATGATCTCCTCAAATATTGGACATGCTTTTAAAACTTATATGCTATATATTGAAAAGATCCCATATGCTATAAATCCATTAATTGTTTAAAAAAAACCTAAAACACAACTTCAAATGTTCCCAATGAGATGCAAAAAATATATTAATGATAACTTCCCACATCTTCAATAGGTCTTCAATTAGGGTTTGTAGATAAAGACCAATATCACTTCTATGTTTCTTGGATCCTGAATAGAAACATACAATTATGAATTTCATAAAAAAACTTGGTGGCATATTATATATGAATATCACAACATTCCAAGTACTATATTGTCTTCTTGAAGTTGTGCTTGTATGGGTACATCCTATTGGTACAAAGTCCAAATCTCATATTCCTTGCCTCTTTCCCAAACTCATGATATGATTGATTGATTTTATTTGATCACTTCTCTGAATGAGGGATGTTTTTCTGTGTGGGCACATCAAAACTTGAGGAAGGGGGTCCGTCTGACAATGAATGCCACATTGCTCCCTCTAATCGTCTTCTATGACATTTCCTCTACATATGGATGATCTAGATGATGGTGTCCTATCTCTTACTCTACTTCTTCAACTCAAGGCATCAACAAGGTGTTTGTAGCTATGATTTAGATTTCAAGGTTCCAAGTGTAAGATTTGGTAGTGGTGTGAGATTTAAAACATTGGTCATGTCATGGTGTGTCCTATATAGAGGCTATATGGAGTCAATATCTAGTTTTCCTATCTGTGGATCCAATGGAGGTGGGTTCTTCTTATCCCTTACTTTTCATGTGTTTTTTGTTTATTAGATTTTATGTTGTTGTCTTATTTTGGTGTTAGTTTCTTTTTAAAGTCAACTACTACCCCTCACCATTTGTAAACACTTATCCATGCATTTGGTCACAACATATACCCTCCATGAGTGGAGGTTGACTAATTCTTGGGTTTCCTCTAGGTCTTTCTCAATGATCAAGGCCTTTCCTCAGTCAATTTTGGCTGGCTTTGGTTTCATAATGTGTTATCTCAAGAAATTCTATGTATGCAAGACGTTTTTTTAATCTTATGGAGTAATTTGCTTGTTAGTCTACCCCTAATGATTTACGTCTCTGCATATTGAAGTGGATTTCATCAAAAAGCTACTCAATTCACAAAATTAGAAATCTATGCATAAATGTTATACTTATTTCCAATCTTACCTTTGTTTCTTTGATATAATCTCGTGCATGATATGGTTTCATCCATGTAATATCCATGTATGCACTTTGATATTATCATTGCGTACCCCACAAAATTGATTTTTTCCATTCAAGAAAACTCGGCGGATCTCCTAGAAGAACATCATCCTTTGTTTTAACCATGCATGCAATGAATATTTTTTTGTAATAATGACAATGGTTTATAACATAGAAACAAGGCAGTAAGGTTGATACACATCACTTTTGAAAGAGAAATTTTATTTTCTTATCATAACTTCATAATGTTTGTACCCTGAGGCCCCACAATTTGGACACTATGTTAGGTTGTTATGTTCATTTTGAAATAACACACTACCATTATGGGAATGTATGAATCTTATTATCCTCCATACCCACTAGACACAAGATACTCTTCACTTCCTAAATCAAACTTGGTTCTCAATATTGTCTAATAGCATACCCTTCAATAGAAGTGAGAGTGACATGAAACATTTATCAGTCCATGCATTGCTCACATGATGTTATACAACATTAGCATTGCACTTGATCTTATGAATTAAATGAAACCCGTATACAATGGTTTCTCACCATGATGTACAAATATAAGAAATTTAAGAGGTTCTTTCATTAAGTAAGACCTCAGGTCATAAAGGATCACATAAAGCATATGATTATCATTTTAATTAATATTAGTATAGTTTTTAATTTATCAATCATGCTTCCTTCTTTATTGGCTTCTCTGTCTTGAGTCTCATATATTCTTGATGTAGTTTTACTATCCCTATTTGGTTCCATATCATATTCCATGATGTATTTCACTTTGTTGATTAGTATGTCTGGAACCAATGTTCATGAAATGTCTAATCAAGCAAATTTACTCCTTGTCAATCTATAAGTATGACTATTGATTTTGTCAATCTTCCAATAGTCGTTCCATTGTACTCAAACATTGCAGGCACATGCAGGCAATAGAGAGGTGAATCCCAAATATATATAATGTCACCACATATCTCAGTAGTTCATATGAAGGTTTGAATGTAGGATTCTAATCCCGCACCACAAGGAAACATATTAAAGTTTCTAATGGCCTTCTGTCATAAGTGTTTCATAATATTTTCTATAAGAAAGTTGGATGATGTAGTGACAAAGGTCTAGTTCTACATGTTAAACCAGAAAGTATAGTTCCATATGAGTTTTATTCTCCCTGATCATCATTAAACGACACCTATGCCTAAAATCATTTGAAAACAACATACTTCCATGGTGTAATAAGAATCTCATTTGCATCTGGGTCAATTAACAATCCATGTTCTCCATAGACTTCAGTTAGATTAATATCCACTACCAAAAGATGGGTTTCATACATCATTTAAAGGAAGAATGAGTCTTGTTTGTCCATTGTTACCAAAATCTATCTTTCTAAATGAAGGTTGGTGTTCATTCATTTAAGAATCCATCATCACTTAGTGATTAGTGTTTTTGAGTGTCGCCAGTTCATATGGGGTCAGAGGCTCCATCTCCTCAATCCCTAATCCTTTAGCATCATTTTTATTAGAGAGTCTATGTGATACTTCCATATCATAACATACTCTAGGATCGGAAGCCCCTTGCATTCCAAAATTGTGGAAATTGATCCCCACTTATGGGACTTAAACTCCAACTTCCTTCTTTGTGTGGTAAATGCTTGTATATTTTTGTTCGGTGATCCCCCAATGGTTCATAAGAAAAATCCTTGTGCCAGTCATCTCCCCATACTTCATTAAGGCCACAACATCTAGACCCAAGACTATCACCTCTTACGCCTCTCATTCCCCTTGCTCCTCTCCCGTGATCCATCTAGGTATTTCCACTAGATTTTTCTAAAGTCTAATGAAAAACCACCCAAAAACCTCTTAAATAACAAGTTTGTAAACTTAGGAAATGTGGAGGAAGAAGTAGCACAAAGGTGGAACTAGAAGTGTCTCAAGCCATAAGAGGAACAAGTGGATGTAATAATAAATAAGATACAAAGTGGATAGAGAAAAAGAATATAGAAACACCTGATCAGAAT
Organism: Alisma plantago-aquatica; assembly: GCA_963693085.1. Taxonomy (NCBI): domain Eukaryota; kingdom Viridiplantae; phylum Streptophyta; class Magnoliopsida; order Alismatales; family Alismataceae; genus Alisma; species Alisma plantago-aquatica. Next base: position 859,567,094 of record OY856409.1, on the reverse strand, counting down.
AGAATCATTTTGGGCAATATTACTAACAACAATGGGAATGAGAAATCAAGTTGGACATAGAAAGGTCCACAAGGTGATCTAGTAGAAGGACACATTATCATGGAACCAAAAATTTATGAAGTCCCATGTTTTGGCTACAATCAAGGTGTGTGTGGTGATCTCTATTGTAGAATACATAATAGAGCCCCTGACACTTGTAGAACACCTTTGTGAAATATCATACCACAACCTTTACCTACTGATCACAAGATCAAAGGGAGTAAGCCTAATATGAAGTCTCCAGGGTCAAACAACCTTATCAATAATAAAGGAAGAAACCTAGAGTTCATCAACATGTTGAAGAGATAGATTATGATGATTCTCTAACTGAGGTACAAGATGTAAAAAAGGTAACAATGTTTTACTCGACTCTACATAGATCTGCTTGACTCAAGGGTACTTCTCCTTTACTTTTATGTTGAATATTATTTTCTAGAATGTCATAGGCATCAAAAATTATGATACATCACAAGCTCTAACAAAGGCTATCTCAATCAACACACCTAAATTAGTAGCTATTCTTGAACCACATATTATTGTTGATTAGGCTACTAAGACTATTTCAAATTTGGGCTTCAAGAACTACCATAGAGTTGGAGTGAGGGTTTTTGCAAGAGGCATCTGGGTGTGATGAGATGTGTCACTTTGTAAAATGAAAACTATTTTTAGTCACATGAATCTTATACCTTACAAGATTGACCTCAAATGATATATCACATTAGTTTATACAATCCCATAAATCAGTGTCAAAAAGCTTTTGTAGAAGCACATCATTGTTATGGGGAAGTGATACTCTGAGCCATGGATCATTATGGGTGATTTGAATAACTCAAAATTCCCCTGTGATAAGAGTTGTAATAATATTTATGACTAGAATGAAGCAAGCTTGTTCATCAATACCTTAATTGAAGGCAGTCTTATTGCGGTTAGGTTGTTTTGGTATGGAAACTCACTTACAAACACATATTATCCAAAACGAAAGACTACTTAGAGAGGTGGCTAATACTACCTTCATTCCACCCTATCTTGATGTTTTGGTGAAACACATACCCCAAATACACTCTCATCATTGGCCTATCCTAGTGAAAACCATAATATCAAGCTTCAAACCAAATTTTTGCCAAAGGCCTCGTGTAATGATAGATGAGGAGTTTGGAAATTTTCTTAATCCAAATGGATTGATAGTGTTGGCTTCAATGACACCCTAAAGAGTGTATGAAGAATCCTAAATGAATGAGATAAACAAAACAAAAAAAGAAGGAATACAAAAGAAAGTCTTATCTCTAACATAAATGAGCTTCAAACTCATGTCTCTGAACACTATGATAGATACCAGATGCTATGTGCATCGATATGCATGATAAACTTGATAGTATTTTGAAAGTGGAAGAAGATGATTGGAAACAAGATAGCCATATCAATTGATCAAAGAATGGTGACAATGATACCAAATTCTACCATACATTCATCAACCATAGAAAAAGAAGGAACAATATTATCATGTTGAAGGATTCTGAAGGTAGTTTAGTTTTTTATGAACATGATATAATAGAAACAATTGTAAAACATTTCAAAAATGTGCTAACTACTCTCTATATAAACCATAACAATATCTAATATACCTAATCATTTTGAAAGAATACTGGAGGATGATCCTTCCTATATTGCTTCTAGCCTTACAAAAGATGAAGTCTAGAAAATTATGTAGAGTATCGATCTGTAAAAGGATATAGGAACCGATGGAGTCACTAGACACTTATCGTTGAAATATGGAATTATATACACAACTTAATTACTAAAATGATGACTAGTGTTTTGATGGAACTACCACTGATTGAAGATCTTTGTAGTTCTCATATAGTCTTAACCCCAAAGGTGCATAAGATCAAAAGGCGTGAGTAGTTGAGACCTATTTTACTTAATAACATTGGTCTCAAATTCGCATCCAAATAGTTTTTGAGAGTCTAAAAGAGTTCTTACCTAGGTCAGTGTCCCCAAATTATAGGAGTTTCATGTGTGGCTGAAAAATTACTTATAACATGCTACTAGTGTAGGAGCTAGTTTAACATGAATATGAAGAAAGGAGCAAAATACAATGTCCATTAAAGTAGATCTTACAAAATACTATAGCCAAATATTTTGAGTGTTCATTAATATAAAATTTGTAGGCTTTATTTACCATAAAATATCAAGAAATACATCACACACGCTATCACAAAAGGTAAGACATCTATTCTATTATCTGAGAGTAATAAAAAGTTCTAAAGCAAGTAGAGGACTTAGACAAGGGGATCCTTTTCTCTCCCTATTTGTTTGTTTTATGTCTTGAAAGATAAAGGCAAATTATATGATAAAGAGTCTATTCCAAAGAGTGGTGACTAGTGAGATTTAGTACCACATGTCCAAGTATTGTTCATATATATTTTATGGATGGTTTGATCCATTTTCTAAGGTGAGCAAGAACCAAATGATGATCATCAAGGAGTGTTTCAAGGATTTGAAAATGGATTTTATAGAAGATATCTTGACATGAAAGACAAGGATATACTTCTCTATGAGTGTCTAATTTGGAATCATGAAGGTGACAAATGCAATGGAAATAACAATTTTTTATCGCCACATTTCCCTACAAGCATATCTCATCATAACAATGGACTCAAAAAGAGGGTGTGTGAGGTATAACTTGTTGTGGATCAAGTCTAGTTATGTCCTTGCATGGTGGTGAACATCACTCATGGAGGTGCACATACGATCCTCGAAGATGTCCTCCCAATGTTGTCGCATAGCATCTACGTCTCTATGTAGTCCGCCCGGATGAACATGAACTCTTCATCATGATTCTTGATCCTACAAGAAGGAGTAGCCTCTCCCTTAGCAATGTGATATAATTTCTCTATCCTTCTTCTCTCTCTCCCTTGTGGGTAGTGATGACTAGGGTTTTGATGTGCAAGAAAGTGTAACAGTGACCCAACCATCATGCCCCCTTATATATGATAAGAAAGGAAGGGATTTCTAAAACCCTAGGAAAGGAAACGGACGTGGTTGCATTGAAAGATGCCCCCTTACAGAAAACCAATAACTTAGTTGGTTAAGTTAGAAATTATGGAATTATGTGATTAAGTCATTGATCTATTAATCAAATTAATCAATTGACTGATTTTTAATCACCAGACTCGCAACTCCAACTGAGCGCTCAACATTATCCGGTCAAGTTATCATATGAATCAATAATTTTAAATCCAATTGTCTCACTAGAATTTTAGTCAATTGTCTAGGATTTCAGTCCAATATTTTTCTAATTTATTACCTAAACATTTTGGTAATTAACTTGACTTGGATCATTTCTAATAATGTCCACAAATATACTCTTATTCCAATGCATCCTATGTGTACAACCCTATAGGGTCAACACTACATTGGTAGTGGTATCCATAATCAAATTACAACCTCATAGGAAATTATTGGTATCTAGAAACATTTCATTTCCACCCACATAAATTGAGAAGTTAGATAATAACTTTGACCTATCATGTAAGAAGTGTTATAGTGATGGTATAATCCCTTTGTCTCCGATATCCATATTGAATTTAAGGCATGGAAACATCAAACTCTTAATGTTCAATATTTGTTGTTTGACGTAATTAGACTATTAAAGATACACATGAGCTCAATATCATATATTGACTCACATGAGCATGGTCATGCATTGCGTATTCTTACTCATTAAGTAGTCGGGTTATCACTCCCAATGGGAGGGACAAATTCCATCTACGTCACTCACAATAATACACATTTGTCACAATGCACCCGAACACTACTAATATAGAAACCCTTAATCAAGATCAAGTTGAGTACTATTAAATCACACTGAACAACATGTTCACTATAGTGACCAAGTCTAAGGACCACAAACTCCACAATCACATTGAAGTATGATTTAAACCTCCATTATTGACTTCCATGTATCACAATTAAAGTGGTTCTATCAAGTACACTTGTTCATAACAAGTACCTATCTATTTGACTTGATGTCCATTAGAATGACTATTGAGACGTAGACATCATTCAACACACATACTATTCTTAATGTTTTATTGTCATCTAATTTCCAAAATAACATCTGACTAGGGACTTAGATAAAAATGAATATTGTTAACATACACATTATCACATATTTAGGTCCTCAACGTGAAATCATAAGTCATAGAATCATACATCTTAGGACATCATTATGTTATTCATTATTTTTAAAACATATTATTCATTATCTCATATTGAAGAAAACATAATAATATGAATTTATTTTATGAATAATCAATTCAATTACAAAATACTCCATTACAATCATCATGTGATTGGCTCTCAGGGCATATAACCAACATGTCCCTCTAACTATAAGGCAAAGTATAAGAAGTTTTTGTTGTTTTCAGCCTACTAAAGACATAGGAAAGTACATAGGGGTATGTGCATATTATTTGTTCTATGGTAGATAGGAAAACATATGCTGAAGTTTTTAATAAAGTTGAACTAAGGATTAGTGTGTGGTCTTCTAGTTGCTTATCCCTGACTAGGAGAGTATGTATGGAAAATTAAATCTTAATACATTCTTACATATGTCATGAAAATATCTATTCCACCTCTCAAGCTATGTGATATAATTTATGGCTCAATCTACATGTTTATTTGGGATGGCCTTCACAAAACTCACCCTATGCCTCTTGCTGCATGGAGTAAGATTACTAGTAGAAGTTAAATCTATGCGAGAATGGAACCAAGCTTTTTAGTGAGGAAATAATGGGAGACGGTCATAGGGAGAAATATTTCTTGGTGTAAAAACCTTATTTGAAGTTTAATTCCTTTAATGAAATCAAAATATCATCTATTTGGAGATCAATATGATCTATTTTAAAGGAAAATAGTTTATCAATGAGAACTATATTATGAATTAGGTGAGGGGTAGCAACACAAGGGTCTGGGATGATGTATGGTGGCATGCTAGGCCATTATATGGGATTCAATTATGAAAAACATTATGGAGGAACTGATGGACCTATACACAGAGATCTTGGTAAAACTTGAAGGTAAATAGGATACTCAGTTCTTATAAGAATGGGCATCAAATTCGATCATTGACAAAATCATGAAGGTGCATGTCCCCATAAATTATAATAAGAAGGATTTGAGATTTTAGAATCACTCTCTGAATGGGAATTCTATACTAGGAGCGCCTACCTAAAACATAGAGAGAGAAAGGGAATATTAAATAAGGGGAATGCCATATGATTTAAGAGGAAAAAGGGAGAGTTCAGGTCAATACTTCATTGAAGTTACTCATTCATGAAGCTATACTTACTAATTTGAGAAGAGTTATCAAGTGAACTGCAACTGACAGCCAATGTGAGAGGTGTGGCCTACACGAGGAAACGTCATTACATGCAATAAGGGACTATTATCATCTACAAGAAGTATGGTTTGTTAATATGAAGAATGAATATTTTGCAAAGCTCTTTGGGTTCATAGACATTAATCAATTTATCAAACATAAAATGCAAAGAGATTTGCATAAGGTCACTACCTTTATGTGGCATGTTGGTACATCTGGAGGTGTAAAAATATTCATGTCTTGAAGGATAAAAGTATGCCTTCCTTTCATAAAATTCTCTTAATTAAAAATGAAGTACAGTCCTATATACTTGCTTATAGAGAGATGAACTATTGTATGAATCTAACAGTTGGAATCTTCGTCACCTGAGATGGGTGAAGTTCAACAATGATGTTGAAATAAATAAAAATGGTACTGTGATTTCTATTATGAGTAGGGAGATGGGAAGATGGAGGAGAGGTTTAGCAGAAAAATTCAGACCAAAGATGTCATGGAAGCTGAATTGGTTGGGATAGGTATGGCAGTGGAAATCATTATTGATAATGATCTGGCTAGGATCATCATTAAAACTAATTGTAAAGTGGCAACACGAATGATAGATGAGGACTATACCTCCACAATATAAAGAAGAAGGATTGGATTATTCATTTTATTAGTAGAGAGAAGAATAACTCAACCGATGGTTTGGCCAAATTTTACCTTAAAACCCTAAGAGGAAATATAATTACATAGTTCCTCCTACCAAGATCCATGATATCCTTCTATCTAACATATATAATGGTAGTAGTAATACCAATTTTATTCCTACTAGTTCAATTAGTGAATGCAATTTAACTTTATTTTGGCTTGCAAGAGGAGGGTGAGATGAATAAAACTCCTCCTAACTCCCATCTACCCTAAAAAAGTATAGTTTCCTACTTATAAATAGCATGAAGAAATACTAGTTATAGAGATATCTTATGTTCCCTCCTCAGGTCTTTTCCAATGCCAATAACATCCAATAAAGTTCTTTATAATTTATTTAACATGATATGTTTTTTCAATTCTTTCATACTATCAACTTTCAAATTATTGCCACAATTCTTACATGGGAAATATAACTTATTCTCAAGAGAATTCTCATGCTGGAGTAAATTTTTTATAAAATCCATTAAGACTTTGAACTTTAGGGCTTAAATTCTTTTTGATGGACATCAAAATTCAATACATCTTTCAATAATTAGACATAAACTAGACAAATTGGAATGGGAATTGCTAAAATTTGGTTACCTCCTCCTACTTTACAAAAAAATAGTTTCTAAAACGTCCTAGATATTTTATGTATTTGTACGACCTCCCTCATTAATAAACTTGATTGCATTCATGATATATGGCGTGTGTTATATTTGCAAGTATTTATAAGTAGAAGTTCCCTACATATTTGTGGGTTCACTCATCCAAGAAAGTGAATTGTCCTACATAAATACCCAAATAATAGAAAGGATGGATTTTGAAATTTCATCGAAATCGTTATAGAAACCATTAAACCACTTAAACAACATTAGATAAAGACATAAAGTTAATTGATACAATATTCGAACTATAAGTATAAATATCACTGATATGATGTTGAGAACATGTCTAAATGTTTAAGGGCCTTTGGTTTGGTTGGGAGAGACTCAACACTTATAGCGATGTTTGTAGAGGCATGGTTTGGACTTGGTTTGACATTTACCTTGTGAGTTTGATGGAGATCTAAATGTGGCTTGTTGTCTTTAGACTAGAAGAACACCACTTTGTTAGTTGGTGGGTGTGAACTTTGCTTATGGTTGACATTGACCATGGTGATCAATGGCGGAAAAATATGTGCTCAATGAGTTTGGAAATCTAGGGTTCAAATGGGATGACATGAACTAGAAAAGGTTTAATGGTGATCTACTAGTTCTTTGGTGATTGGTTTTTTGATTGAATGTGTATTGTTCAATCCATTGAAGATCATTGGAAACCAATGGGGAGTCCACAATGTCCAATTGTCGATGGTTCCTAGAGTGATTGGAATTGAATTACCATGCCAATGAAGGGTCATTTAGTGTTTTTTTAAGGGTCAAAATTTTAATATGAACAATATCCTTCTTTGTCTCTACCTATTAAAATTAGTAGTAGCTTTATTTAACCCTTATCTGCATAATCCATACATTTTATTATTGTTGTGAGATGTTACTAGGCCATTTTGGAAGTATTTTGGATGAATGAAGAATAATAGAGGTATATTTCATTAGATTGAGTTAATCCTAACTATGTTTTACTTTTTTATTTCCTTCTTTTGATCATTATTCTCCACATGTAAGTGATAATAACCTAAGGAATACTTTCTTATCTCTTCTACCTTTTATTTCTCTCCTTCCCAAGAAGGGTTCTAAGATAACTTTTTGGTAGGCCATTTGAGTGTGTTCATGGAGGAGAAAGCTATTTTTCCATCTAGTTTGAGGTTAGGGATAGAGTTTGATATCCCATTGGCATTTAGGGGAGTGAAATTCCTATCCCCACCATGAGTAATAATTATCAAACATGCTTTCCACATAAAATCCATAACTGCATATTATGTCTATCATGTTCTAGATATATTTAACTTGAATTATGAATGAAATTCTATTGTTACTAGTTGCATGTACACATTTACTAAGGAGGATCTACTTTAGTTCCCTAATTTAAAATTATCTTATTGAATGATTAGTCTGGATTTGACGATACTCACAAAATCCTACCCCAATTGGGTTTTCCATGGTTCAAGCTACATGGATTTGTTCTATTTGGTAGAAAATACCTATTCTAGCCACTAAATAGTTAAATGAGATAGTGGATCTTTTTAGTGAAGTCAAAATATGATATCAATATATGGTTAATTTTATGGAAAATAATGATTGAGAACAATGATATGATAATCTTCCTTTGATTTCATATTGCATTTATCACCTCCACCACTATCACCATCAATATTAATATAATAGAGTTATTCATAAGCATTGTTTGGGAAATTGGTCCGCACGGACGCATATACTTCCGCGTATACCTATTCAGTCACCCTACCACACCGCATATTACTAATCAGTCCACTAAGCAGTCATGGGCCGCATATACTCCTGCTTGGTCGATTAAGCTCCGCTTTTTGAAAATCCCACAACTAATTTTCATGCATTACGTACATACATGCATATATATACACACATTTCATTATATATAAATTGAGATATATATTCATTGAATTATATGTATACATTGTAATACATATAAAAAAATTTCCACATGCATTTGTACATTTATTCGAATACCTTTTGATATATTAACATGTATAGATACATATACAATCTACCTAAATATACAATCACATTTTGTGCATGTATATATACATTTTGATTTATTCACATTTATACACACTATACATATATTTGTACATTGATTTACCTACATTTTAGTATTTGTACATATATTACAAACACATTCTATATATAGACATATATACATATATAAGAATATCATACATCATACATGCATATTAATATGTTTATAAGTAAATAGATGTACATGCCTACTCTAAATTTTAATTTGTGATCTCACAATATTAATTTATATAATTAGTTTATTGAAATAATAAAAAATCTAAAACCGCATATACTCCCGTATATACTCCCGCATACCACATATACTCTATGCAGTACCCTCTCCACCCGTACACCGCATACCACTTTCCTTAACCATGTTCATAAGTTTAAGTAATATTTTTTTCTATTTAATTGAATAATTTACTAGTATTCAAAATGCTATAAATTTATAGCATGGGGAATGTTATAGATTTTCTTAACTAAGAATGCAATGATGTTTTCATTCTATCGGTTTATATTTTTTACAACTTCAGTGTCTATACAATGCTATGATAAAGAAAATATTCCCCTTTATGATTGTTTAAAAGAAACCAAGTTTCTCTATGTTGCCCCACATTGTCACTTGAACATCAATTTTGTGGTCTAAGTGTTACATCAATCCTTGGTATCTAAGTATAGGTTTGAGTTTAGAGTCACTAAGAGACCACTAGGAATGGTATATTTTACATTTTTAATCTAAGGTTACCTAATTTAAATAGTATATATCTTTTTTTGGTGTGGATAATGTAGCAGGAGAAAGAGTAATAAGGTGGAGATAAGTTTAACTCCAGATAATGTCCCAACTAGACAACAAAAGTGGGGCATATACCATGCATAAACCAAGGATCTTTTCATGTTGTATATGGAGAAGAAGGGGAAAAATAAAGGAAGATATTTTGTCTCATCCTCTTTATAAACCATGAAATTTATTGGATTGTACAACTTTTGAAGAATATCATAGGTTTCTAGTTTATAGGAAACAAAAATAAAAATGAGATTGATAGATAAAAGTCTTAGGATAATGAACACATCTGAGGTCAAATAGATCAGCCATACAATTTGTTTCTTTAAGAGTGGCACTAAGATCTAGTGGCAAAATGTGGAGTCACAAAGGAGAGATTGAATCTGGACTAGGAAGGATTTCATGGATCATTTCCATACCATGTAACTTAATCTAACGTTCTTGAGTAGGAAGATCAAAGTTTAAAAGCTTGAGACATTAAAGCATGATATTTAGTAAGTGTGCAAAACTTATGAGGAAGCTTGGGATGTTATTACCATAGTTAGTTATTGATGAGGTTGAGAACTATAGATGATACGTGGTGGGTTTGAACTTTGATATCAAACACCAACTATTAGTCAGCAAAGGAGACTTTGAGAACTTCAAAGAGTTCATGGAGGAAATGAGGAGGAAAGAAGAATCATAATGTCTCTATGTAGTATGATGCTAAGAAGGGAGTTGGTATGTTTTTTCAGGTTGGTACCAATAGTGGTACTAGTTTTTCTGGGAAGTTGAGTAATGGTCTTACTGGGAGGACGTATGTTACTCTAGAGTGGGTGGTTCTCCTAGAAACATAGATACTTCCATTCTAATAAGGTGGAGAAGAGATGCATTTATTGTCTATCTATGTGACATGTCTACAGTGGGGAGTTCCCTAGTGGAAGTGTGGTAGATGCCACCCTAGTCAGTGCTAAAGAGTGGTATTCCAAGAATGTTGCAACTCTGTCTAGACAATGACACTTTATGAGGATTCATCCCAATATTGAGGATCGAATCCAACAATAATAATTTTAGGAGAAATGTCATCCAATATCAAGGAAGAGGATAAAGTTTCTCTACAGATTCTATTTCTAGAGGAGGAGCACCAACATTAGTGGCATAATGGTCTACATGATGGGAATAGAGTCATAGGATGCTCTATAATTTGACACCTAAGGAGATAGTTGTTTCTCAATGAGTTGTTATATGTGTGATGATCTTTTCTTTAGATTGTAAGTTTTTTTCTCTCTGATCCTAGATCGAAACAAGTTTCTTCATTATTTGTTGGTGGATTTCATGAAGTTGATCCTTTTAGAGTTGCCTTTTGATCCACTTTGATAGTAACTTTGTGTTATTTTATGTCTATTTAGAGGTTTATCCTTTCTTTTCTATTTATATGCAATGTATACACTTTCTCAGTTATATCATACATTTATAGATATATTATTCACATATGATCTTGGGTATGATCATCATAGAAACACATTGTGTCTATTTACATTACTGAAAGAAGGAGTTCATTTCCATGTTAGTAGATTTTTCGTGTGTCCTTGTTGAGGACCTAAATTATTTTCCTACCTGCTTGGTCAAAAGATATAACTAACATGATGATTTTGAAGTTTTTTCTATAGAGAGAGAGAGAGAGAGAGAAATAGAGATCATTCATCATGTCCCCTAGTAGGAAAAATAAAGAGGAATCATATGTATAAAGAAGAACAATAAACTCACAAGAGGAGAAGGCATCTCACACTAAAAAAATTAGGTTCCTAGAAACTATTTAGGTGTTGTTCCTTTGAGTATATTCCATGAAATTATCTCCCAAAGTAAGATGAGACAACCATAACTAACTTGTATATTCCACATATTGGTGATGGAATCTCCTCAAGCTGAATTTAGTCAAACTTGTCCCCAAGTCCAACTCCATACTCATACAAACTGATCCCATCTTATTTTACTCCTTATATACATGACCAAAACTCAACTTTCTCACCAAAAAACATGCTAACCCACCTCATTCCTCATAGAAACCTCTAGGTTATAGAACCTCTATTAACTATTAATTCTACCACTCTCATGTCATCCACTTTTACCCTTGCAAGATCAATCTAATTACATACACATGATGTCATACCCATATGTGTTGCCTCCATAATGTTCATCAACCTCCCCTCCGCATGTTGTAGTATTGAAAACCCCTAAAGTAATTCTATTTGAGTACCTATCATGATCTTTCATATAACGTTTCCTTTACCCACCCTTGTGAAATCCTATAAACCACCACCCCTAGTGTATGATTGACTCCATATGTGTTGTCTTCTTCAATTAACCATATCTATAAACCATATTTGTTATACATATATTGAAGGTAACCCAAGAAGTGAAATTATTCTTACTTAACATCTCATCCAACATTTAGTCCCTTTCATCCTTGTTAAAGGTTTCTACACAAAAATATACTCTGAGGATTGTGCAAGCTATAAACTAGACTCTATGAATATTTATATTCAAACTATTATATTTTCTAGCACTTATTTCCACACAATTACTTCATATTATAGTTAGGGGATTCAAAATTTTCATGGATTGTAATATACCTTCGTGTTACTTTCCCCCAAAAGGTATGTGACAAGAAGGAAATATTGAGATGCATTTCTTGTGCACATGGTGGATACTCATGTTGATGGGATCTATTTGATGGATGTGTTGATTATTTGAGAGTTGCTTGGAATTATTTCATATGATCTCCAATGTATTCCTCTTGTATACATAAAGAGTTTGAGTTTATACTTTTTATATATAGTCATTCAATCACACAACTGATGTTCCAAATGAATCATTGAGTGAGAGATCCAAAGACATGATTTAGTAGAAAAATCTTTAGCCCAACCTATCATTTCACCACCGGGAGCACTTATGCTTTTGTGAAGAAGAAGGGAGGTACCATGAAACATTGCATCAAATACTATCAAATGAATGAGATAATGATCAATAAAATGTATTGTTTGCTAGTATGAATGGTATCTTTGATTATCTCTTAGGATAAACAACATTTTCAAAACCCAAGATAAGATCCAGATACCATCCATTTGTACATTAGAGAAGTAGACATGTGTAAGTCAACATTCATAATGAGGTATGGGCATTACGAATTCCTAACCATTCCCTCTAAGTTGACCAACACCCATTAACATTCATGGGTTATATGAACCATTTCTTTAGACACTTATTAGATTGGTACATTGACATATTCATAGATGATATGCTGATTTACTCTTAAGTTGTGGAGAAGCATGAGCTTCACTAAATGAATTTTTTGTAGTTTCTTAGGTGACACCTCCTTTGTGATAAGTTAAAAGGTATGAATATTTATAGCCACACATTCATTCTCGGGTCATATGATCTTAGGAAATGCTTCAACATGAATCCAAATAGGGTGGAATACATACTCCAAAATAAGGTGCCAACAACTCCTAATAAAGTCATAATTTTTCCTTGTTTTATTGGATACTATAATAAGTTCATTTGGAACTTATATATTATTGCAACCTCACTCAAGATACTAATGAGTAAACTAAAAGAAGATATTTTAGTTGATGAAAGAGAGGCTGAAATTGTAATTGGTTTTGGTTTATCACGAGAAATACAAATGATATTTTGTCTTGTGATTCTTCCTAGAGAGGTTTGCATTGGGGTTCATGATGATGCAATTTAGAATGATGAAAACATATGCTTCATGCCAACTCTAGAATAATTGAGAGATATATAGAACCTACTACCTAGATTAAACTTTATTAACAAAAATGACAAGGTTAAAGGGAACCGATTGTAACTCCTAGGCTTCCCAAAATTATAACCAATAATATCAAAGTTTACACACAACAGAACAATGCAGAATTGAACATGAACAATCAAAACCTCAAAAAAATACTATGCAAAGTTATATGAGAGTTAAATGACTTTATTACAAGAGTAGATACATTCTAGTGATATATTTGTAAATGAACACGCACAACACTATACATGATTTACAATAGCTTTTCACCTACAATTTCTCCCTTCACACATATTTCCAAACTTGCATCTTCTCTATATATGAACCTTGAACCATTAAACTTAAACAAGGTCAACACAAATGTGTTTGATACATGGTTCCCACAATGGAAATATCTATCGAAATAATTGTGTACTATAAGTAGCTTGATAATAAAAATCAGATACTATATTTAAAAGAAACAAACTCACACCATTATATTTTTCTTGTGAAATTACATATTTTATCTCATATTAGTCAATTGAACTATGAGACAATGTTAGTGCAAGAACACAATATGTTGGGTACCTATACTTCATGAAGATATTAAAGACTGACAAAAAATCATGTCACCTGATGCCTTAGAGGGTACTTCGATAGTCTTCTTCCTCGTCACATCCAAGTGTTACACCAAAAATAGAATATACTCAATATTTGTTACTATATTTTTAGTTCTGAAGTCGTGAAAGATGAATACATCATAATACCAAAATTCAAAGTGTAATGGGGAAAGATATAAATCTAAAAATCAACGCTATCATATGCCAATCACCACCATGTATTTGAAACATAAGGGATTCAATCATCAGAACAATATATTATGCATTTGATCCAAGTGCACCTCCAAGCGCATATCAAAAGGAGTAAGTCCTATTTGATTTAGAGATCCTATAAATCTGGGAGTCACTTCACTCAGTCAATATTGATCAAAGACATATAGTCACAAACATATATTATATTAGGTCTTGAATATTATTATGACCTAATGATGTTTCTTATTCATTTTAAGGCCATCCTAACCCAAACCCATAACTCTAGTTCAATAACACATTACAATTTTCATCATCTTAGGGTTACATTGATTCTTAATCATGTCAACTTGCCAAAAAGAATTAATATCTACGTTACTGACATTTAATAAGCATCATTTTGGTAAAATATTAGTTGTGTTGCATTACTCTCCAAGTCATGCTGTTGAACATCATTATCTAACATGAACAACATATAAGTCTTATTTTTATAGCAACACTTTACAAAAGTTCTTTAAACCCAAATATAAGGGTACAATGTTGTAGGTCTCATTCTATTGATAAACACAATATGTAGACCCATCTCATTTGGATATTCCTAGCATATTCTAGGGTTCTGACAAAGAAGAGATATTTTCTTAGATTCATTTAGGTATTTATGTAAGGATGTTGCCTTGGGCCGAGAAGAAGAAGGGCCTTCTATAGCATGGCCTGACTGTGGCTAAATTGTCTAATATGCAAGTGGTCATGTGGGCCAAGAAAGATCAATCCTCATGGGTCTTCACAGGGAAATCATGACCAAGCAGGATATGGGGACCCGACCTCCCCTTGTCTTCATGGTCCCTTCTTTAGGTAACGGTGAGACTATACATTGAAACTATGATAGGATGATGCCATATACTTCATTTTATCAAGTTACATAACAAATTCTTGGCGTCACCCCCTCCAAGTGGCGACACAAGGAGCTATAAAGCTATCTCTGCCGTGATTTCGTAAGTCAGGCAGCTGACATGGTGGAAGGGGTGATTCCATCTAAAGTAGCACAAGATACTAGTGGCAAGTCTCACTGTTCTAGATCCTACAAACATCATATGGTCACAGAGACAATGTGATGTCAATCCCAAGGTCCATGTCCATCACTGGAAAATGGGCATTAAAAACAACCCCAAGTGCTCTATAACACAACTAAGATTACTACATGATCTGCATGCACACTGGGGTGTTGTCTCCCACTCCTAATTCCTCCACACAATCCTCCCCCATCAAACAATTTTTTGAGACCATGATTTGAGATGTGATGGAGAATGATTGTTATAAGCTCAATTTTACTTGTATTTAAATAATTGAAATACAATTATTCTATGAAAAGAGACTTTGAGAAAATGACTAAGGTCATGAATAGGAGTCATGCTAAGACTCAAGGGTTATGAGGAATTTTTTTACTATAGGTATGAACAAAATTAAGGGAATGGTGGAAGGTGGAGAATAACTCAACCAAAATATGGAATTAAAATGGTAATGTGTGATGCACCATCTCTACTCTTGGAATGGGATGAACTTTGTATTTGGACAACATCCAAATGCTTATTTCATCTTGTTATGAATGCAAGTCATGAGAGAGACACATTCCATATTATAAGTGGCACTGATATGAGGAATAAACACTTAAGTTGAAATCCTTTTTAGGAAAATTGAGGATTTGAGGTATAACCACACCCCTATGAGAAGATTATGAATAAATGATTTGAAAACCTAGGTGAACAAGGTAACCGCCAAATTGAAATTTCAAGTGAAGATACATTATCAAGTGGAATTTGAGTTCTATAGGTATAAGATTGAATCAAAATAATGGATGCAAGAGTTGAGGTACCAAATAATGGTAAACCAAGGCTGACTTGCTGACTAAGCTTGTAACATCCATGTTAGATGAACTAAGTTAGTTGATATGAAGGGTTTGATCGAGAAGTCTTGGACACATCTGATAAATGTGAATGGGGGAATTCGATAGGAAAAATATGTTGAGTTCTGAAGGATTCACACTTAAGGACTAATAAGTTCATGGTTCTGAGAATAAGGTACACCCTGGCACCACAAAGATGTTGAAAGATTTATGGTGATATTCTGGTAGCCTGGAATGAATAGAAACGTAGCAATGTATGTGGACAATTGTCTCATGTGCTAGATGATGAAAGGCTGAACACACATGACCCAGTGGGTTACTACAACCAATTGAGGTTTGTAAGAAGAAATGATACTGAAAAACTATGGAATTTGTGGTAGGTCTCACAAAGACAAAGAGAGGTCATGATGTAATATGGGTTGTGTTGGACCACTTAACCAAATTATTACTTTTCCTCACCTTAAAGATCACTGCCAAGGTGACAAACCTAGCTGAACTATATGATAGGGAAATAGTTTGTCTGTATGGTATTCTGAGTTTGATTATTTCTAATTGTGATTCTAAGTTCACATCAGAGTTATGGAAGTAGGAGCATGAAGAACATGGTACATGATTGAAAATCATTATGATTTATCACCCCCAGACTGATGGACACATAAAAAGGATGATTCAAACCTTATAGGATTTTCTGAGAGCATTTGTGCTCAGTTGGAGGTGTATCATGGGAGTAGTACCTTCCCCTAGATGAGTTTTCTTATAATTATAGTTACCAAGCCATTATCAGGATGCCTCCATACAAAGCTCTTCATGGGAGGTCATGTTGGTCACCACTTCACTGGGATGATGTTAGTGAGTGGACATTGTTGAGGTCAGAAGAACTATAGTTGTATCATGATAAAGTTTCTTTGATCAGGCAAAGGCTAAATAGATCCCAGGATCAACATAAGTCATATGCTTATGCGAAGCGAATTGACTTACACTGCATTGTGGATGAGCACGTGTTTCTGAAAATACTACCTCACCGAGTTATAGCTGAGTGTCTGATACATGGGCCCATTTGATATTTTGGAGCAGATTGGTGAATCTTCTTATCATTTAGCCTTACCCCCTTAGTATAGTATGACACATGTTTTGCTCCATGTGTCCTATCTAAAGCACTATGTGAAGTACGTGTGCCATGTGCTGAGCATTGAACCTATTGAACTCCAAGGGATGTTCACATACCCTGAGTCACCTGTGAGGGTACTGGATACCAAGGTGAAAGAACTCAGGAGTAAAAAGATAAATATGGTAAATGTTCTTTTGAAGCACCATGGAGAGGATGAATCCACATGGGAGATGAAGACAGACTTGGAAAAGGCTTACCCCAAATTGTTTGTTTAATTGGTTGAATTTTAAGGATAGAATTCCTATAAGAGGGGAAGGATGTTATTACCTCAATTTCACTTGTGTTTAAATAATTGAAATACAATTATTCTATAAAAATTGACTAGTTTAGAAATTTTTACGCTTTTCTTTAAAAGAATGGTTTTCCCTTGCAAAAATTTCCTTTCCTATGAATTTTGTGGTTTCTTACTATTTTTATGGATCCAAATGTAAATAAGGGAAAATAGAAAAGAAGAAAATACAATATTAAGAAAAAGATAAAAGATAATAAGAAATGTACTTAAGAGAATTGTATGGAATTCTATAGAAAGTCGTAAGTATCACCACTAATGGTTGTATTTTGGTTTAACATGGTTGCTAATGAGAAAAATAACTGAAATAAAGAAAATGGAATAGAAAGAAAGAGAAAAAGATGCATTTTAATGCATAATACATGCTTTATAAGTGGATGACTTGCATATTATGAACAATATATTTTCATTTTGAGTTTTAGTCCCAAACTTTACCCATAATGAGATTTAACTACTAAAAGCCTTCCTTTAAATTTTGGAGTCAATTGGATAAAAGAGGAGGAAGTAATGTATTTTACTAGTTTCCCTAAAGTGTGAGCATTAATTGGTTGATGCATTCAAATGTCACAAAATTTTCCATATTCAGAAAACTGGGCACAACCCTTTATGATCTGAGCGGCTCCCTAACCGTTGATTCCCAAATCAACGGAGGAGGCACTATCTCCTACCTCTGATAGAAAAGGAAGGAGAGCTTTTCTCTCCCTCGCTGACCCCAATTCCCACCAACTATTCTCTAATTGCATTCATGATATGAAAACCTCACTAGAGCCCTCCTCTCTCCTAGAGGAACTCAGTGCTCTCTGGTTTGAAGGCATCTTGTGCCTTGGCTATGAAGAACTAAGTAGCCACCTTCCCAGTCTCTCAACTAGCTGAGCTACAGTCTCCAACCCTAGATCTAGGGTACCACATACTATAAAACCATCCCCAGGTGTTGCACAAAGGGAGGACAGACTGAATTGTACCCTACATGGATGCCGCTAAGAACCCAAATGCCCAATAACTACCATCTTTCACATAGGAACTGCCCTAGTTCCACCGCAATGAGGATGTCACCATGGGTCACCTCATCTCGTCCTTAAGCCATATCTGACTTTGTTGGCATGAGCAGAGTACGCCTGGCTAATTCCTTTTCTCCTATCTTCCTCCTTCTATGGATCCCACCTTCTATGGTGAGATGTGCTGCCACAAAGAACCTGCTACTGTTGTAGAAATGATAGGCAAGTGGCCACAATTCCGGTCCAACAACTCGAGAAGAAATTAGCCCTTCTTCTCTTATCTTTTCATGGTTCAATCCTAACCTGACTCTGATGAACCTTCGGTCTGAGGGGTTAAGCTAATGGAATCCACAGATGATGTGTTGAAGTGTGACCAATTAGACATCACCACATCAGACAACATTAAGGTAATTTCCTAGAAATTATTGATTTTGGTTTTAATATTGTAAAAATTCTAGTAAATAGTAGGATAATCGGATAAAGGCATGTGATATATGATTTTTTCTCAAAAAATACAAGCAATCCAATAAAAATATAATAAGGATCTAGATCTACTTCTAGTTCAAAAAAATCTAAAGGTAGCATCTTTAATGTGTTAATTGAATCAGAACCCTAATTTCTAAGATTTGATGATTCTAATGTGTCCAATTGATGTTGATAATGAAAGATTAGTCTTTTATGGATATAAGAGAAACTTGGGCCTCATGTGAACTTAACAACCCATGTTTTGAATAATTAGGGTTTCATTTATATTAAAGGTGCAATTTATGATAATTTAGGGTTTGTAAACCCAAAGGACATGAAAAGTGAAAACTAGGGTTTGGGAAGCCAAAACCCTATAAAACCCTAATGTTGGCTTAGAAACCCTAACTTGAGGACCAAGTCAATATTAATTATTATTTGGATAAAATAGTAATACATGGGTGTGTTGCATTAACTTTTAGGGTGAACTTGTTTGGTTGATTGATCTTACTTATACATCTAGACACCTGATCAAGGTATTTCGTTACGCCTATGAATACCCGATATAGTTTCACATGGTTTTCTCAGGTTTCTTCACATGGCTTGTCTGTCTATTTCCTTGCAAACTATAAAGTGACTATGGCTATCACATTATATATGGACATGACTAGCTCATTTCTAGGCCACCTCTGGATCTATGGAAATTCCATCTGCCTAAATAGGGGAAGGCACAAATTGGTACCAGCCTGAATAGGGGGTACTTGAGAAGTCACCCGCCTGAATAGGGGGAGATGTGGTAAAGTCATCCGTCTGAATTGGAAAGACTGTGAATACAGTAGTATGATGCCCTGAGGGTTTATAACAGAGGGTGGAGACACCTATATTGGGTAGTCATTATAAAAATGTTAAATATAATTTGTTAAACAATAATTGTCGAATTACGTTGTTACCATTAATTGTGATATTTTGTTCCCCCACATACCAGTATCACTTGTTATACTAACTGATATTTTGTTTTTCGGCATTTTAGGTTAATTTTCTTCAAGATGGAAACTAGAAAAATAATGAAAATGACATTGAAAGTGAACCAAACAATTTAATATTTGGAGTATATAGCTAGATGGTACATATTTTGGGTAAAGTCTTAGAATCCTATATTTTGCAACCTTTCATGAAAAGAATTTTCATCATGTATCAAACTTAGTTAGTTTAGTAGAATTTATTAATTATTTTTTATTATGTGCAAAACCATTTGATCTTGTTTTTGGGATAATGGCTCTAATTTCTTGGCCTTTCTTAATTTGGGATTGTCGGGTAATGGGGTTGCTACATTTGGTATCAGAGCCTGGTTTTCCATATAATCTCTAATAATTATTAAATTGTAAAAATTATTTAGAGCCCAACTGGAGTTATTAGAGAATTTTCCAAAGATGGAGGTGTCTAGAAAAGGATCATGATCTGGGGGCTGGCAAGATTTTCCTCTGCTTGCTAGTTGATTTACAAGGACTCTTAGAATGCATATGATTGTGTGGCCAATATCTGAGGATTTGATTCGAAATAAGATACCTCTAGTATTTCTTATCTACTTTCATCCCTTCTTTACCCTCTTTCACTAACAAACTTTAAGTGCTCATGGTTTTCTCTCTCTCCACCTCCCATTGAGTTTTGGGGATAAGAGTGTTAAGGATTAAAACATCCTCTGCCAAATAATAAAAGTGGACATAAAGATAAAGAGAAAATGTTTGATGGGTTTATCCCCTATAAAAGGTAAACCCTAGATGGAACTAGGTCTGGTTTTAGAAAACAACCTTAGTAGGTCAAGAGAATGGAAAAAATCTAAAGTACATGTTGTAAACACTAACCTCAATCCAAAACATTAATCTTGGGGTATGAGTAGAGTAAAAGGAAAAGAGGGAACCCAATAAGTTGCATAACTTAGTTTGTCCATGCATGCAAGTACGTAGGTTAAGCATGCATGATATACGTGGATGACCTGAGTATGCATGAGAAACATAGACAATAAGTGGTTGCATGACCCCTAGTGCAACTTTTGGTTTTGGTGACCTGAACTAGGGTGAGTCATTCCTGAAATGGAGAAAAGATCTACGAGAGAGATAACACCCTAAATCAAAAGGTTTGTGGTGACCAAAAAGTTTAACCTCCTCTAGGTAGGAACCCTAACGAGTGTGTTTCCACTCAGATACGAGTAGGAGATAGGCATACAAGAGGAAATGAATGAGGTGTTTAGTATTATGTAATGAGATAATATGGTTTATGATGACCTCAATTGGTTGAGTATTTGACTATAGTTGTGAAGTTGGACATAAGATTTGATAATAAAAATATGCATGCTTCATCATATAAGGTAGGCATCTGTAGGAGCCTCAACCTCTTCTAGAAAGGGGTACCTCTAGTTCTAGGACCAATTATAGGGTTGAATCCCTAGAGAATGGGACCTAGAAGGATAAGTTTGGAAACCTAGACTCGAAGACATGGGTAAATAATGAGAAATATTTTTATAATATGTATTAAACGAGACTACCCTAAATGGAAGAGTTGAGTTGTTGTATGCATGACCCCTAGAGGCTTGTCATACCCTAGATGTCCTTGGAAGGACCAAACCCTAGAAAAGAGAAAGAGGCTTCTCATACAGATGCGTAGATGATATGAGGTACCGACCATCTAGGTGAGGAAAAGAGAGTCCCAAGATCCTAGAGAGGTAAAAAAATGGTGATATGATGCAAAGCCTCATACACATGTTGGTAAGCCCTAGTGTTGAACTCTAGGGGTTACTTATGTTGAGGATATTTAGTGAGCATGAATCTAAGGAGAGAATGCCATATCATGTTTGGTTCTCTACATGCTTGAGTGGCTAACTCATGTAGTTTAGATGACCAATGCTAAGGAGGAAAACCCGAGGTTCCTAGACCAAAGAGGGGAAGTGGTGGTATCTGGTGCATATAATGCTCATAGGGTGGAATGAGTTCATAGGGAATAAGCATGGCACACCCCTCAAGTTTTGGGTCAGAGGAAACCCCTTATGGACTATGATATATTTTTTGATGAGCCATTCACACAAGTTGTTCTAGCACTACCATGATGCCATATGTACATATGAAATTGGTCCAACCTTGGGAGATGATGGATGGATATGATATAAATGAGAACTCAGAGATGCATTAATAAGCTCCCTATTTGCTAGCCACATGCATGGGTAGAATAAAAAGAAATATGCATACACATGATGATATAAACTTTGGTTTCAAATATGTTTTGTGAACATTGGTGCTTCCAAGCATTAGTTTTCCCTTGTCCCAGGAAAGGGCCCTTCTTAAAAGAGTGAGTTCCAAAATTATTTTAAGAACTGTGGTAACATTAACGATCACTTGAAAGAACTTGAGAAAATAAGTGCATGAAGCACAAAAGCACATAGATTGAGTATGATTCTTTAGACCCAAGTATGACCATCTCTAAGGGACATGAAGAAAAGTCACTATGGAAGTGACCGATAGAATGGGCCCATGCCCAGATGGGAAGGTTACCATTCCCCATGAAGAAACATAAGGAAAACTATGAGTGTCCTGAGAGGTGAAGGAAATTCCGGTGATAATTCTAAAGGATACAATGTGCTTGGATATTATCAAAGGAACCACAAGTAAAATGTGTGATGTAGTAATGATAGAACTCTAAGTCAATCCTGAGGTCAAGAAGGGATGAGACCGATGGGAGTAGGAGTTGATTGTTCCCTAAATGCACAAGACCATAGGGTTGAGAGGTAACAACTACATTTGCCCAAGGCCCATGGGTTAGGAGTTTGGCCACCTTCATGAGTTCATGTATCCCCAGGGTAAATGTGAGAGGAACTCTCTACATGCATAAGGATGAGATCACTCTAAAAGTCCCGACACCCTAGAGACCTTAAGGAAATTACTAAGGATCATAAATAGGAGTCATGCTAAGACTCAAGGGTTATGAGGGAAGTTTTTCATATAGGTATGCATAAAATTCAGGGAATGGTTGAAGGTGGAGAACGAATCAACCAAAATATGGAATTAAAATGATAATGAGTGATGCACCATCTCTACTCTTGGAATGAGATGAGATTTGTATTTGGACTACAACCAAATGTTTATTTCATCTTGCTATGAGTGCGAGAGAAGAGACAGACACATGCCATATTAGAAGTGGCAATGATATAGGGAATACACACTTAAGTTGAAGTCCTTTTTAGGATAATCGTGGATTTGAGGTATAACCACACCCCTATTAGAAGATTCTGAATAAATGATTTGAAAACCTAGGTGAACAAGGTAACCGTCAAATTGAAATTTAAAATGAAGATATATTATTAAGTGGAATTTGAGTTCTATAGGTATAAGATTGAATCAAAATAATGGATGCAAGAGTTGAGGTACCAAATAAAGGTAAACCAAGGATGACTTGCTGACCGAGCTTGTAACATCCCAGTTAGATGAACCAAGTTAGTTGAGATGAAGGTTTTAATGGAGAAGTCTTGGACACATCCGATAAATGTGAATCATGGAATTCAATAAGAAAATCATGTTGAATTACGGAGGATATACTGTTAAGGATTAAGAAGTTCATGGTTCTGAGTATAAGGTACACCCTGGCACCACAAAGATGTTTGAAGATTTATGGTGATATTCTGATAGCCTGGAATGAATAGAAACATAACAATGTATGTGGACAATTGTTTCATGTGCCAGATTATGAAAGGCTGAACACAGATGACCTGATGGGTTACTACATCAATTGAGATTTGTAGGAAGAAATGAGACCGAAACACTATAGATATTTTGGTAGGTCTCACAAATGCAAAGAGAGGTCATGATGTAAAATGGGTTGTGTTGGACCACCTAACCAAGAATTCGGTACATGATTTAAAATCAGTATGATATATCACCCCCAGACTGATGGACAGTAAGAAAGAATGATTCAGACATTATAGGATTTGTTAGAAGCATTTCTACTCAATTAGGGTGGTTCATGGGAGAAGTACTTTCCCCTAGCTAAGTTTGCTTATAATAATAATTACCAATCTAGTATTGGGATGCCTCCATACAAATCTCTTCATGGGAGATCGTCTCAGTCACAATGTCACTGGGATGATGTCAGTGAGTGGACCTTGCTGAGGTCAGAAGAATTGTAGTTGTATGATGATAAATTCGCTTTGATCAGGAAAAGGATAAAGAGAGCCCATGATCGACATAAGTCGCATGTTGATGTGAAGTGGATGACTTGCACTTCATTGTGGATGAGCATGTGCTTCTAAAAATCTGACCTCTCTGAGCTATAGCTGAGTCCCTGATACTTGGGTCTGTTTGAGATTTTGGGACGGATTGGTGAAGCTTCTTATAGTTTAGCCTTACCCGCTCAGTATAGTATGATGCATGTAGTGTTCCATGTATCCAATTTAAAGGCTATGTGAAGGACCTGAGCCATGTGCTGAGCATTGAACCTATTGAACTCTGAGGGAGGCTGACATACCCTGAGTCACCTGTGAGGGTACTGGATACCAAGGTGAAAGAGCTCAGGAGTAAAAACATAGAGATGATAAAAGTTCTTTTGAAGCACCATGGAGAGGATGAAGCCACATGAGAGCTAAAGACGAATGTGGAAAAGGCTTACCCCGAACTGTTTATTTAATTTGTTGAATTTTGAGGACAAAATTCGTAAAAGAGGGGAAGGATGTTATAACCTCAATTTCACTTGTATTTAAATAATTGAAATACAATTATTCTATGAAAAGAGACTAGTTTGGAATTTTGAATGCTTTGATTTAAAAGAACTTTTTTCCCTTGCAAAAATTTCCTTTTGTATGAATTTCATGATTTCTTACTATTTTTATGGATCCAAATGTAAATAAGGGAAAAGGGAAAAGAAGAAAATACAATATTAAGAAAAGGCAAAAGATAATAAGAAATATACTTAACAGAACTATATGGAATTATCTAGAAAGTGGTTGTATGTTCACTAATGGTTGGATTTCGATTTACCATGGTTTATAATGAGAAAAATAACTGAAATAAAGAAAATAGAAAAGAAAGAAAGAAAAAATATGCTTTTTAATGCATAATACATGCCTTATAAGTGGATGACTTGCATATTATGAAGAGCATACTTTCATTTTGATTTTTAGTTTGAAACTTTACCCACAACGAGATTTAACTATTAAAAGCCTTCCTTTAAATTTTAGAGTCAATTGGATAAAATAGGAGGAAGTTATGAATTTTACTAGTTTCCCTAAAGTGTGAGCATTAATTGGTTGATGCATTCAAATGTCACAAAAATTTCCATATTCAGAAAATTGGGCGCGACCCTTTATGATCTAAGAGAATCCCTAATAGTTGATTCCCAAATCAATGGAGGAGGCATTCTCTCCTACCTTTGACTGAAAAGGAAGGAGAGCTTTTCTCTCCCTCACTGACCCTAGTTCCCACTAACTATTTCTCTGATTGTGTTGGTGATATGAAAACCTCACCAGAACCCTCCTCTCTCCTAGAGGAATACGATGCTATCTAGTTTGAAGGCATTTGTTCCTTGGCTTCCAAGAACCAAGTAGACACCTTCCCAGTCTCTCACCTAGCCAAGAAGTAGTCTCTAACCCTGGATCTAGGGTACCACATACTATAAAACCACCCCTAGGTGATGCAAAAAGGGAGGATGGACTGAATTGTACCCTACATGGATGCTACTTAGCACCCAGACACCTAAACACCACCATCTTTCACATAGTAACTGCCCTAGTTCCGCCGCAGTGAGGATACCACCATGGGTCACCTCATCTTGTCCTTAAGCCATCTCCGACTTCGTGAGCATGAGTGGAGTATGCCCGGTTGGTTCCTTTTCTCCCATCTTCTTCCTTCTATGTATCCCACCTTCTCTAAGGAGGTGTGCCACCGCGGAGAACCTACTAATACCATAGAAACAACGGGAAAAAGGCCACAATTCTAGTCTAACAACTCGAGGAGAAATCAACCCTTCTTCATTAATCTTTTCATGGTTCAATCCTAACCCAGCTCTAATGATCCACCAGTCTGAGGGGTTAAGCTAATGGAAGGTATGGATGATGTGGTGAAGTGTGACCAATCATAATTTGCCACATCGGACAAAATAAAGGTAATTTCCTAGTAATTATTGATTCTGGTATTAATCTTGTAAACATCTAGTAAATAGTAGGATAATGAGATAATGGCATGTAATATATGATTTTTTCTCAGAAAAATACAAGCAGTCCAATACAAAAATGATAAGGATATAGATATGCTTCTAGTTCGAAAGATATCCAAAGTTATCATATTTAATGTGTTAAGTGAATCAAAACACTAATTTCTAAGATTTGATGATTCTAATGTGTCCAATTGATGTTGATAATGAAATATTAGAATTTTATGGATAAAAGAGAAACTTGGGCCTCAAGTGAACTTAACAACCCATGTTTTAAATAATTAGGGTTTCCTTGAGATTAAAAGTGCAATTTATGATAATTTATGGTTTGTAAACTCAAATGACATGAAAAGTGGAAACTAGGGTTTGGGAAGCCAAAACCCTAATGTTGACCTAGAATCCCTAACTTGAGGACCAAGTTTTTATTAAGGATGATTTGAATAAAATAGTAATACATGGGTGTGTTGCATTAACTTTCAGGGTGAACTTGCTTGGTTGATTGGTTGATTTATCTTGCTTTGAAATCTAGACTCCTGATCAAGGTATGTGGTTATGCCTATGAATACCCAATCTAGTTTCACATGGTTTTCTAGGGTTTCTGTACATGGTTTGCAAATATATGATTGCTTGTCTATTTATTTCCTTGCAAACTATAAAGTGACTATGGCTATCACATTATATATGGACATGACTTTCTCATATCTAGGCTAGCTCTGGATCTATGGAAAGGCCATCCGCTTGAATAGGGGAAGGCATAAATCGATACCAGCCTAAATAGGGTGTCATGAGAAGTCACCCACCTGAATAGGGGGAGACATGATAAAGTCATCTTTCTGAATAGGGAAGACTATGAATACTGCAGTATGATGTCCTGAGGGGTTATGACAGAGGGTGGAGACACCTAGAAGGGGTAGTCATGATGAAAATGTTAAATATGATTTATTAAACATTAATTGCTGAATTATGTTGTTACCATTACTTGTGAAGTATTGTTTCCCTCACATACTAGTATTACTTGTTATACTGAATGACATTTTGTTTGTTGGCCTTTTCAATTAATTTCCTTCAAGATGAAAACTAGACAAACAATGAAAAATACATTGAAAGGGAACCAAACAATTTAATATTTGGAGGATATAGCTAGTTGGTACATATTGTGGGTAAAGTCCTGGAATCCTATATTTTGTAAACTTTCATGAGAAGAATTTTTATCTTGTATCAAACTTAATTAGTTTAGTAGAATTTATTAATTATTTTTTATTATGTGCAAAACCATTTGATTCTATTTTTGGGATAATGACTCTAGTTTCTTGTCCTTCCTTAATTGGGGGCTGTTAGGGAATGGGGTCGTTATAAAAAATTTCATACTTTTGTGCTTATGTCCTTAGATGTGCTTAAGATATTAAGAAAAGATTTGTTATTAATATTTATTACAATGAATAAGATCTAAGAATTTAGTACATGATAGGATTTTAAGATTTTCATAAGTCATGATTAAGTTCCAAAGATAAA
Organism: Alisma plantago-aquatica; assembly: GCA_963693085.1. Lineage (NCBI taxonomy): Eukaryota > Viridiplantae > Streptophyta > Magnoliopsida > Alismatales > Alismataceae > Alisma > Alisma plantago-aquatica. Next base: position 859,539,440 of record OY856409.1, on the reverse strand, counting down.
TTTAATGTATTAAGATTCAAGATTTAAGCATGTAAAGACTATGAGATTAGAATGCATTAAGATATATGTTAAGATCAAATTTAATAATATGATGATGGAGTTAGACCCAAAATCCATAGTGCAGGTAAACTCAAGAGACATGACACAGATCTTTCATGCAAGTAATGAGGCTCAGGCACCAGAGTGAATTTTGATCCAAATCTATGACCCAGGTACCAGAGTATAGGCTTCTAGAGGAAGCTACTTAAAAAGAAAGATTATATGTTTATTTTAAAGATTTACTATATATATTAGGTTTAGTTCTATATGTATCATGTTTAAGAATATTTTGTAGTGTCTTATACTCTAGATTTGTATGTATTAGAATACTCATGCCACTTACTCTAACAACTATTTTTCCAATGAATGACTTGGTATGAGATGTTCCTAGATAAGGATAAAAACTAGGAGTAGAATTAGATTCCAAAGGCATGAGTACAAGGCTAGAGTAGAATGAAATCTGACATGGTGCCAAATATATAATGACCTTCAGCTTTATAGATTCATCTTTATGTTTTCATGTTTGAAATTCTAAAGAAAAAACATAGTCTCACAATGTTATAGTTCGTTTTATGTTCATGAAAAAACATGTTCTTTACTTCCATTGTAAGAACAATTATGAGAATGTTTGTTATTCAGGTTTTTGTGGAATTATTATATTGTTGTTATAAATGCCAATTCTATATGATTCCCCCTTAAGGGCATGGGTTATGTATAAATCTTTGTTGATTTTTCTATGTGAAGGTGTTTTCTTAGGGAGGGCATTACAAAATGGTACTAGAGAATCATTATCATTGGCCACCAGATGATTATTGTTATTAAGTTCTTACATACTCCCTTTATTTCTTTTAGAGGTCTTCTAACAAGAGGAAAAATAAGGGAAAAGAGCATGTAGGTGGGGAAGAAAGCTCCTAAAATGTGGGGAGTGATCACAATGCCTCTAGAGGGGACAAAACTCATGGTAAACCCAACACAACCTGGGTGTACTCATCAAGGCCCTGACTAATGTCATGATGGGCCTGTGAAGAGGGTAACCACAATTGAGAAACAAGAGTTGATGCTAGTGGACTTTCTAAAGACCAAACCAGAGAATTTTTCTAGAAAAGATTAGACATACATGGTCATCCATGTCGAGGTGTGGTTTCTCAAGATTGAGAAATGCTTCTATGATTTGGACCCCAAAACATTCTGAGGTCCACTTTAGGACCCATCTCTCAAATAGAGCTTCCTACATATATTGGGATAACTTAACCAACACACGAATACCCAATGTTGTACCACTAACATGGGAGGAGTTCATCGTAACCTTCCAAAATTGCTACATTTTGGAGGCAATGTTTGAAAACTAGGTAGAGTTCTAGTGCCTAAAGCAATATGAGTTGTTTGTCATCCAATACATGATGAATTTATGTATGTTTAAAATTATGAGCTTGAGTTGATGATATGCGTCTAGCCAATAAATTCATGTGTGGTCTGAAGCCCGACCTTAGCTATGCTTTGGGGGGTGTGGCATCACCTTAGTATTGGAGGCACTTCAGTCTATTGTGGAGTTGGAAAACCATCTAGGATGATAGTGGAATAAAAGAGGTGACAACAACATACGCATGCAAACAATCATGAGAATAAAAGGAAGGCTCGTGAGGAAGATGCTCCTCAATGTGTCAGGTGCCAGAAGTGTCACAAAACTTATATTGGAATATGTAGATGGGTAGCACTGGTTATGACTACTCCAATGAAGAGGGGCACATCAAGCAAAATTGCCTCATGATCTTTCAAGGCAAAGGAGATAAGGTGAACCAGAATCGTAATCCAGCCCCCTAGAGTAGAGGCAATCTAGAGTCTTTTGCATGGCTTATTATGAAGATACGAATTAGATTTGAAAATTCATGGGTAGAATATGCATATATTTTGTCTGATAATGATGCTAGATATATATGTTTATCCATGAGAAGATCATAAAAAGACTATGCTAATGAGCCATTAAGATAATATTAAAGAGTTAGTGTATGTAGAATACTTGAAAATCTGATGTGGGTAGAGTAGTCAAATTTCAAGGACACAATTCCCATAAGGTGGGTATTATTGTAACATCTGAAGTTTTTGTAAAAGTTCTTGATTCAGTTTTGGGTTGAAATATGCAGTTTTGTAAAAAAGTGCAAAAATCCCAAGGGTTATATATACATTCTTTTCATAAATATGAAGTAACAAGATGCTTTATAATTGATATGAGGTGACATTGTAGTGCCTTGGGTTTTATGAGATTTAAGGTTGTTTTCCATTAATAACAGTTAATTTAGAATATAAAGTATAATCAAGTATGCTTAGAATTGTTGATATCTTGAAATCTGGTAGTCTGATGTAAAACATGGAATCATCACAAATAATAAGAAGTTAAGTTTAATCTTAAAATTTGACAAATAAATGATCTTACAATTTATTAGGATTTACTAGAGTTTAAATAACATTAGATTACCTCATGGTTTTCCTTTGATCAAATGTTATATTTGAGTGGATAATTGGATACATCCTATCAAAATTATCAAGATTGTCATTTTGGTTGGTTTAGATAACCCTAGGTATGTCATTTAGTTCCAATAATAAAATAATAGATAATGATATTCATTTACAAAGTTGTCAAATTGATATAGCTAAATATTTCCTTAACCTAAGTTATTCCAAGATAATTATTGACCTGGATGTCATTCAATACATAAACTCTCACCTAGTTGTTGCATGGTAATATGAGGGTTGGACCCTAATCTCCTACCCCTCGTATGAGGCCCATCGGGGAAATAGAAACCCTGAGTTTTTGGACTTTGGATCTTCTTCAATTTCCATGCAAACTAATGAATTATTTTGGTGGTTAACATTCATTAAAACTGTTATATCTCTAGCTCTAGAAAAAACCTTAGATCACTATTTTTTTTCAAATTCCCAATCACCTCATATCTCCTTCCTTTAATGGAAGTCACATGGAGTCTCCCACATGACATCACAACTTCTTGTCAACTCCATTATACTCAAGAAGCTTATACCCCTCTTGGCAAGCCCCCTCGACAACCCATTTCATTTGAAGCCTTCCTGAAATTGTGCCTTGGAGTCAACCTTCTTCTCTGTCTTCACAAAACTCATGACAGAAACTCTGAACACCATTATTCAATTAGGTCCATAGTAAGCTTCTTGTAACAAATACCTTCCTTTCTACATTACCAGTTTGTCGTGTGATAGACCCAGCTGCTCCACCCTAGAGAGAACCTCTTGTCCATTTCCAACATTCACCATCGAGCCCTTTCTATGTTCCAACATCTAAATATTTAGTTTCCCTTCCTCTATGTTTTGGATTTCACCATGAAGGTCTTTTCCACCCTTTTAAAGAGTTTTTTTGTGTTTGAGGGAATTCTTGTGTAGCACCTCAATGTCCTATTTACAACCATGATAGGACTGGTACATGGTTGCAATGTGTTTTTTTTATGGTAACCTACTTCTTTACCATTGAGCATCATCAAAGAGTTAGTGGAGGAAACATGTGACGTTGGTGCACTAAGATTGTGAGTCTTAGTATCTGATAGTGATCCTCCTTCTATCTATGGCGGTTGGGTGTTCTTTTCATATCTCAAAAATCGTAAGGCCCCTATTAAGGATTGTACTAGTTAGATAACCTCAAAGAATCGTCTTTAGTATTCTCCAAGGTGGGATTGGTCTATAGTTTTGTCTTGGATAGAGCTAGGAACTTTACATCGACCCTAATCAGACCATGACCAAAGTTGATGATTCTATGTTTGAGAATGAATATGTTGTCCTCTCCATGTAAATGTTTCTATCACATCATCAAGGTTTTTTATGGTATTTTCTCATTTCACCTAGACATCAACTATGATAGGTTTAAACAGATCAATAACCTCTCTTGTCCCTGTCATGCCTAAGAGTAAAAAATAGGTTTTTATTTTCCTATTGTCTAATTGACATATCATGGTTTCATGATCAATAAACCATAGAAATTACTACCAGCCTCATATGTATATGACCAATGTATGGATTTAGTTGAATTTTTTGAGATCTAGCTAATGGTCTAGGTTTAAGGACATATTTTGATTTGGTTTTTATGAATATCGAGACCTAGGGTAATTAGGGTTTGAAGATCCTAATCTAGGGGTTAGGCTTGTAATACATGTTAGCTGAAGTTAAAAGATCATGGAAATCTTAGGGGCTTGTTCCCACTAACCTAGGTAAATGGTTTGTACCCATTACTATTCAAACTTATTAAGGTAATCATATTCAACTGTTTATAAAGTAAGGTTTCCATGATTTATGTGATCCAATGTTCTAAAATTTAGTTTCAGCTATTCTATTCATATTTCTTAGAATGAATAAGTTCAAATAATTTAGTGCATTGTAAGATTATAAGGCTTGAATGCATCAAGTCATGATTAAGTTCCCAAGATAGAATTCATGTATTAAGATTCAAGATTTAATACCATGTTAAGACCATGAGATCAGTATAGATTAAGATTCATGTTAAGATTAGATTTAATATGATGACATAAGATTATGGAATTTGACCCAAACACTATAGTGTAGGTAAACTCAAGACACATGACCCATACCCTTTGTGCAGTTAATGAATCCCACACACCTGAGTGTAGGCCAATTCAGATATATGACATAGTTATTGGAGTGTAGGTTATGAGACCTAGGTACTAGAGTAAATATCTCCAAAAAAGATACATTAAATGAAAGAATAAGAGTATATATAGAGTAGTTGTTCATGTTTAGGATTTACTACAAATTTGTTCATTCCATATTTATCAAGTTTAAGAATATTTTGTAGTATCTTTTACTCTAGTTTTTATATGTTAGAATAATCATGCTACTCACTCTAAGGACAATTTTTCCAACACATGATTGGGTATGAGATATTCCCAAATAAGGTGAAAACCCAAGAGCAAAAGTAGATCCCAAGGGAATGAGTATAAGAATAGAGAAGAATAAAATATGGTGGGAAACCAACCATAAGAGGATCCTTAGCTTTAAAGATTCATCGTTATGTTTTCATGTTTGAAACTTTAGAAAAGAGACTTATCTCAATATGTTAGAGTTAGTTTTCTCTTTATGAAAAGATATGGAGTTTTAATTCCGCTGTAAAAAATATGATGAGAATGTTTGCTATTCATGTTTGTTTGGAATGATTATATTGTTATTATGAATCCCAATGTTATGTAATGAACTCTTAAGTGCATGAGTTATGGATAACAATGCGATGATTTCATTACATGAACATGTATTCTTAGGGAGGGCATTAGACATAATTATAATCTTTACAATACATATAGGATCATCTGTGTCATCATTAATGCTCTAAATTCATGTATTTGTGTTGTTCTTGAGAGATCACATACATGATTAATACATAAACATCTTAATTAACATCATAAATATGTGAGAATAACTTGTCTAGGTTATTTCATCAAGTTCAAAGAATCTTGGAATAACTTCATCAAGATAAAGAACAAGTGCTCCAACCACATGCTACAGTAGTGGCTATTTTGTTTGCTCATTCTACATCAAGGGACAATATCCTACAGAGATACTCCAAGATGCCACAATCAGTAGTCATTCACTATAGAAGAAATATGATTAAGGCACTAAGATCATCTAAGCAATTGCAAGCAACATTTCCCATTGTGGTTGTAGTGAAAATATACTCCCCTTGGGATGACAATTGCAAAAGTTGATATCACACCTATTAACAACATCAACGCCAAGATGTATCAACTAACTAACTCCATAAAGTATATATCCCTTGAACCTAAAGACCTGAAGCAGGTTAAGGAGCTTATCCAAAAACCAATTACCAACCTAACAATCCACTCAATGTAGACTATGGGGAGATACTCCCATGTAGCAATGACATATCCATACATTTAATTGGCAGACCAATCCCAGGGTCAAGGTGACCAACATGAAAAACCAACAATAAAGGAATTCAACCCAAAAAACACCAAATCAAGTAACTTATACATCCCAAACCACAACATAATTATTCATGGCTAACTTATGACAATCCTCAAGGCATTAAGAACTCACATTACAAAGGAACAAGAACAAAATAATAGGTGGAATAGATCATTTTTTTGTGGCCAACTATCTTTTAAAAACTAAGACAAACTTATAGGCTTACACTTCAAAATATTCAAGATCAAGCATAGAGTATCAACATCTATCTCACCCAAGTCCTCACAAAATTAAATTCTCAACAATGTCCAAAACATTAAAACGAGTCCAAAAGGATAGGCCATTCTCATTGATCTCCCTATATTATATGAATGAAAGTTTCCTAAGAAAACTAATCCAATTACATAGGAACAATATTGATCCATCACAACATGAAGCGAAAAATATTTATTATAAGTATATTTTGTTACCGGAAAAGAGTAACAACTAACAACCATAAAAGTCTGCCATGACTAACAATGTAGATGATGAATGCACATCTTCTAGAAATTGTTCTCCACCAAAGAACATAGGGAATAAGGTTACACCTTGATTGACATATCGAATAATGGCAGCCTTGTCAGAGTGTTAGGTCAAAGCACATATGAAGAGTCAATTTGGAAAGGTTATCATATCTTGAAGAAATTGCACTTGAACATCTGAGATGCTAAAACCATGTGTGTAAGCACATGTGTATGTTCAAATAATATAGGGTCCTCTGAGCCCCGAGTTCTCATACCACATGGACTTGGTCCACTAGATTCTTATATGGATATCACCAGTCATCTAGGATGATGAAAATGCTATATTTGAATTTACTTAGTTTGCTAAGAAATTCATTGAAATGATTACTAAGATTGATTGAATACCAAGACTAGATATATCTAGAATTCTAGGTTCACCATGAAAATCCACTACACATAAATGACTAAACTAACTTATATTGGCATTTGCTATTTTATAGGAATTACACAAAAGCATGCACTTCTTGACCACAATAAAATATAGTAGTGGTGAACCCTATTTTTGTGGCATTCAAACACAACTAAATCCATTATGCATAGGTATACAAAAATCAAAATCTCACCCACATAAGGCTATAGTTATATTCTTTTGGATGTGTGTTCATGAAGAAAATACAAAAAGCTAGTGTCTTTTAGAGTCAATCCTTCAAATACATTGAATAGAATTGGTAATTATATTATATAAAAATCTTTTATTCATGAATTTAAAAGCCGTTATAATATATAAGTTAACTTAAATCAATTTAATTACAAAATTTCATGTTGGGATGCTCCCATATTCTGGAGAAAATATATTAGTTTATCATGAAGATATGTTGTTCCATGCAATAAATATAAAATAGAATGAAGTTCATGGTGAAATGGTAAGAAGGGCAAAGAATCTTGGTGTAGAACATGAGGCAATAGGTCATGGGTGTCTCTGAGCAATGTCCACTGATCTAATCCACATGTGACTGTTATATGGGCATTGTACAAGATTTCTCTTCTTCTCCTCTTAATTTCTATCCATTGAAACATGTTTGGAATGAGACATATAAAACAAATCCCATCATTAGGTATGAAGTGGGATGATTGGCAACATTGGAACATAGTCATTGAATGTAAATTACTTGATTTTAGCTACATTTGCTTGTCAGGGTCAATGCATCAACCTACATGGTTGAATCTCCAAATGTCTACTGCTAAGGTTAATTCTATCGACCATGGTGTAGATGCATCAACCATGCTGTCTCTTGAGGTATGTCTTGAAGGCTCCTTGGTCAATATAATTGATGACAAAGTTAATGCATTGATTTTTCACCAGTAAAATCCAAACTATATATAGTAAACATGTTTCTATAAGTAATCTAGATATATAATGATAACACTATAATATTACTTACAAAAATGATGATATTGATGCATAAGAAAGTATATCTTTGTTAAGTGGCATATGAATGAAAAGATATGCTACAATGATCATTTTTCCACTAGAGTCACATGAAAATGAACAAAGGATACGATATATGCATCAATTGCTCCCATGCTTAGATTATTGCTCATACTCAAGAAATAACGACTCCTACTTGGTTGAATCAATCAAAGATGACAATAAAATAAAAATTTCCATTTAAAGTGTCTCAAACCCATCCAATTGATCAATAAACATGCTACTTCTAAAAGTGATTAGTCACAAAATTCACAAAAACATTGACGACAAACTATTTAATAAACACAAGTTCTTAGAGGTGAGAATTATCACATGGAAGATGAAGTACATCGATTGAATCACAAAACTCCCTCTACTACATTTATGTAGTTATATCAATCAACATTGGGAAAAGTTCCTTGATGATAATAAAATGAGAGGTTATCATTGCGGTATCCTACCAAATGGACAATGAGTGGATAGATTAGACAGATCCAGTAGATTTACATACCAATTTATATCAAAATACACTGGAATACGATTTTTACAAATGATGAATGAGATATTCCTAATGACTAAAACGCATATTTAAGGGTGTGAGGCATCATATGGACATCTCATCCTATTGATGAGAATGTGGATGCTAGGTTCTTCTGATGAGACTATTTAGTATATAGAATATTTCATGAGTATTTGTTGACCATTATTCACTTGTGAGCAACTAAACTCCTCATAAGAAAAATAAAATAGTAAAAGTTAGCAAAGAGAAGAAAAGAATAAATAAAGATGAGGAAAAGAGAGTGTCCTTGTGTCACCTCACTAAGGTGATTTATTTTTAGTTATAAAGAGACTATCAAAAGATGTGTTTTCTTATCAAGATGATTTCTTTATGCTAGGTCTATTATTGACTAAAATGTGGGAAGTAATTATGATTTTCTCATTCTTGATTAAGTGCTTAAGGAATAACTATCTCTTGAAACCTATGTCAGGAGTGCATATGTGATCTACTTATGGTTTATGTAATTATACATGAAAGAATATATTATTTTTCCATTTCTATGCTAATTCAAGAATAACATACTCTTTTCCATTCAATGAAGATTTGAGTGAATTCACATTTTTTATGGTGGTGTATTGATGAATGAATGTGGATGGAGATTACTACAACTAAGAGACATCATCATACTCAACCATTATAAGACTCTCTCATAGTTGACTTATGAATATTTGTGGTCTTGAAACCTATATCGAAGAAATACACAAAATCCAATAATGTAATGATCTCACTTTCTGCATCCTCCAATTAAGGAAAGACCTTCAAGTTGAGATCCATTACCTATATTCCCAAGGATCTAGATTAGTCAAATAACAAATAATAGAGAACAATCTCAATTAAATTTCAAATATTGTTTACAATTGTACAATGATATACCTCATGGAATTAATACCTATTGAGAAGAGGTATCATCTATCTAGTCCTCCTTTGTATAGATTAAAAACCTTTTCTACCTTTCATCTTATTTTTAATGTTGTTTTATCATGTGAAACATATACATAAAACGCTGACAAACAAAACGCGGTCAACATATTACTATACTTTGTACATGGGGTGCAACCACAATGTGTGCAACTAAAATGACCACATAATAAACATAAAATATCACAAATAAGAACTGGCATATTCTTTACATATTCTAACCCTTACTGGATATATTATCTTGGGCGTGATCACTTTACCCTCCAGGGCTCGTGTGTATCACCCCTTGATATATGTCAACCTAGGATTTAGAATATTATCATTTACTTATGTGATACTCATATTGAAATTATAGTAGAACAAGAATTAAATAAACAACCAATAGTTTATTTATCGAATCAGTCCTCATAAATCATTCAGAAAACACATGCAAACTATATTTTGGGTAGCCATAATCATAAACACATACCTTGATGGTGAGCTATGCAGATTATCATATAACTATACTTCACACATATTTTCCAAGCATTCAAATTTGGAAGTATATAAATCCTAACTTGTCACAATCGCTTTAATTAGATAAAACCCTACTCAACCCTTATCTGGGGTTTCGATGTTTGTGGTATCGAGTTACCATTAGGGTTGTTCCTTGAAACCCTAATTCCCATGATCATTAACTTAAGAACCTTAATTTATATTAACACAACCATGATCATCAAATATATCATATTCCTTTATTATGAACACTTAGATTAGATTAATTTCATTAATCAACATAACAAGATATGACCTTGATTTCATAATCCTATTTATTCACATGTATAGATATCCACTTTGTTATCCATAACTATCATCCTTATGATCATGGCCATCATAGAAATCAAATTATTGAACAAGATCATGTAGTAGCATAAAAGAAGGGCCTTTAACATATTCCCCAGATTAATACACACAATCTAGGGTTTTCATTCTTTAATCATTATTTTAACACATATTTGCACTATATTCGGAATTATAAGAATAATTAGATTGTAAAACTATTTTATTTGGGTTCCTCTTATTCTCTTGATAAATTTTCATATAAAACTTATTTTCATTTGAGTTACCAATCATTTTCTATGATTTTTGGAAGTTAAATATTAACCAACCAACCAAATTCTGACACGTTAGTAAAAGTCTAACATGTATAAAACCCCAACTCTATTTGGTATTTTGATTGGAGTTACTTTTGTACCCTCCTGCAACAAGCATGCGACCAGGGGCGTTTGGGTCATCTGACCCCAAGTGTTTCCCCTACCTTGCGCTCGTGGAGGAATCCAACTTCTGCTTGCACATCCGTTCTGTCGTAGGTTCACGGTGATGTCGTTGAAGCCTTCTTCCTCTCATTCTTCGGTCCATGATCACTGCTTTCCTATGAGGCACAATGCCTCTATTGCAACTCGCTCTAGCGAAGCACCAATGGAGACCCCCCTTGAGATGGGATTACTTCCTCTCCCTTGACTCCCCCAACAACTACCATGAAGGAACAACTGCCGTTCAAGCCAAATGTTCATCTTCTTCCTCACATCTCTACTAGCAACCCAGCCTTGTAGCTCTCTTTCTCTCTCTCTCCCTCTTTTTTGAGAATGCCTGGTATCACCCACCCTAGCCAGTAGAGTTGCTCCCTCATGACTCCAACTAGGCTATGAGAAATCCCTCCCATACTTTGTATGTCGGTGCCATTGTAGAGGCCGACTCTGCTGTAGGACGCTCCATCTTGGTCTAGCCATGAAGGCCACCTTCAAGCATGATACTTCAACAACCCCACCCCTGACTGAGGTGATGCATATGGTTGTCGAGGAGTGCGCCAGAGTACAGTTTCCTGCTCCTCGTCATGCTACAAGTCGACACAGTGAGCTTGTAGACATGGATCTCCCTGATCAAGTTAGGCTATGGTTCCTTATATAGGCCCCAACACAACACTATTGTTTAAGAGAATGATGATGGATAGAGATATGGGTGAAGAATTTCATTTAATTTTTTTTCTTCTTCTCATATAAGTCGGTATTGGTCTCATGGGAAATAAGAGATTCCCTTCTCATATAACCATAGGTGAGGGAGGGAGTTGTGGGTCACGATTGACTGGTATGGAATGTGTCTTCATACATATTAAACATTTACAAAAAGCCTACATCTTATCCAAAAGTCATGCTTGGCTATTCTTTCTAGTAAGACTATTAAAGTAGAATTACTCCTTTCCATCCTAATTTGTCCAACCCCTCCGTTACAATGGTACTTAGTTGGAAACCCCAAAATTACAAAGGAAGGCACATAATGGTTTGTTATCCATTAATCTTTTAGGAAGACTCCCCGTGTCTTGAATACTAGATTATTCTTTTATCTCTTAGTATATCTTTGGAACCAATTATCCTCATTCCATGGCAAGTCATAAAAATCCTTCCCAAGTCATACTTATTAATTGGGATTTGTTGGGATGTCTTCCCCATACCATGTGTTCTCTTTTTAACCATTTTGTTGAAACAACTTCCATTATATTATGGAATATCCTTCTTCTCCCAATTTCTAAAATTCTCTTTTTTTCCTTATTACTTTTAAGTTTACAAAGGTTAAGTCGAGTTAATGTTATTTGGTGCATCAATATTGTGTTTCCACTCTTGTCTACATAATTTCTCCTTTAATTATCTAAAACACCATGTATTTTATTTTCATTTGGAAACTTGACATTTATATCATATTTCACTTCTTTATTTATTCATAGAACTGTTGCTATTTATTTATCTGCAAACACTCTTATTTATTTATCTTGTGTCACAAGAACCCATGCCACAAAGGTGATTAACATTATTATTCCACCAATAATATCATTGGGGAATATTACTTATTAATTCATGTCTTATATTTATAAAATTCATTTTTTATTAAAATTGAGGATATTACATTCTCTCCTCCTTAATAGCATTTTTTCCCCAAAATTCAAACTTTGTAAGCTTAAAGGTGAATGTTAACTCATCTAGTTTCAATTGTTACGGTTAGCAACCCAATTTAGGTATCCTTTATTGATGTGCAATTTCTTCACATCACAACTAGGATTGGTACTCGAATTCAATTCAAGGTATATCCACATCCTTAGTATTTACATTTTATTATATCTTGATGATTTTATTTATTTTTGTGACTTCAATTTCATTTGGTGATTATCTCCTCAACTAGGTTTTCAACCTATCATTCATTTATTATTCTCACATAAGGGTGAGGTAATACCTCCAACCCTGGGTCATGTCATTAAAACTTAACTTAAATTATTCATTCATATATGTCATATTTAAGCATAACATGTGTCTACCCAATCTCTCCCCCTCATAATGAGATGAAATAAGTGTTTGGCTGCAACCCAAAAACAAAGTTCACCCCATTCCAAGAGTAGAGATGATATCCCCTCACATTATATTAAAGTTTTGCATTTTAAGTTGAATCATTCTCAACATGACTCTAAATCACACATGCTTTTAATTCTACAATATACTTATATTTCATGAAGTCAAATATCCTCTTTTTTTATTTGTACACAACTTCTTTTAGTAATACATGACTTCCTTGTATCTTTTACATTTACCCTCAGGTACCTTGATCCTTAGCCACTTCCTTGAGGTCTTTAGGGGTATATGTACTTCTTGGAGTGATCTCTTCCTTATGCATTGAGGGAGTGCCCTCAAATTCACCCATTGGCCACATGAACAACATGAAGGTAGCTAATCTCCGGAGACATGGGCTTTGGGAAAACGTAGTTGTTACCTCCTAACTAGATGGACTTGTGCATTTAGGGTTCAATCAACTCCTAATCCCATCTATCCATGTACCTTTAATACTCCCTACTTGACCTTAGGATTGACTTCGGGCTCTATCCTTTCCTGGGGTTCATCATTAGTACATTACTTTTGTATGCAATTCTTTAAACGGAATTCCCCCATCTCTTATAATGATCATTATTCACTTTATGTCCCCTCGTTGGACTCATGGCAACATTTCTTTTCCGGACTCGAACCCATACGGTCAGCCAATTCCATAGTTACTTTTCCTCATGTTCCTCAGAGATGGAATACTTGGGTTCAAAGAATCATACTCAATATATGTGCTTTCATATTTTATATTATGTGACATTCATGGTTACCTAAATCTTTAAATTGATTTAGTCAACTTACCTTTCTAGGGAAGTTCCTAACCTAGGGTGCATTCATGGCTCATAAGAGGAAGTTAGACTTCTTTAGCCACAACCTAACCCCAAGGTCTAAGGTTTTGCCTCCCCCATAGTTCATCTTCCCACTCTTAGGTTGACCCACCCCGGGTTGGCACACTAGCCCTAAAGGTTTCATATATTCATCTTTATGCATTGTTTTTATTATAATAACTTCTCAACCCTTGTTTTCTAAATCTCTAGGATACCCTCTCATGGGGTTTGTCCATGTAGTGGACTTGGGCCACCTTCCTCTCCAGGGGCTTGGTGTTTATGTCGGCCTTCCTCTCTAGGGGCTTGACCTTTCTTGACCTTCCCCTTCAGGGACTCGGTACTATGTCACCTTCCCCTCTAGGGGTTTGATCGTTTTTGACCTTCCCCTCCAGGGGTTTGATCATTTCTGACCTTCCCCTCCAGGGGCTTGATCATAGTCATCCAAACTTCCAGAGATCGCATGAGGTGTTCGAGCAAGTTAAATTCGGATTTTCTTTTTCATATATATAACCATTGGTTACTTATGTTTCTCATGTATATACTCATGCATTTTGTTTTTAACTTCTCAACTTATTCTCTGTAGGAACTCCATTTCTGAAGCATTCATGTGGGGAACCCTCTCTCTAGGGTAATTCCCAATAGCGGACATCATACATAAGCCCTAACCAATCACCTATCACTATAGTGACAATCATACATAGGCCTTTACCCGAGGTGATTATCTTTTCTAGGACAGATCGCCATCCCCCATAGTGACCAATCATACATATGCCCTTTTGGTCTGAGGTGATTAGATAGGCCCAGTCATACATCCCACATGTATTACATACATCCATCAGAGTCAGTTGATAAAGTTATATTATACCACATGGTGTTCATAAGTTTCTTAAACCTTTCCTCATTAATACCTTGTTCCACATGCACACATGCATGGGAGGCTGGGTCATTTAATTCATATTTATCCATTTTATCCTTTTTTGTTACCATAATATGTTGAGCACACATTTATGTTATAACTTCTCAACTTGTATTTTCCCAATCTCTATAGTATACCCACTCCTTAGGGGCATTCATACTCACTCACTGGGAGTATACTCAATGATCTACCCACTCTTTGGGGACAACATACCCACTCATTTGAGGGTATTCTTTATCCATCCATTCCTTTAGAGATTGCATTAGGGCGATGAGCAAGTTATATTCATACTTTCCATTTTCATGTATGATCTTTCATTGCTTTATATATCTCATGTATATTTAAATCTATTCCACATGCATCATGCATAAATTTCTCCATCTTTCATACATGGAAAACTATGTCACCTACACTGATTTAAATTTTTCTTAATTCTCAGTACTCTTACCCAATCAGGGTTCTTATGGGCAAGGTTTACTTTTTACCCATTCCACTCCCTTTTCTCAGGATTAGAGTTAGAGACTACACCCTACCTCTTAGGGTTTCTATGTCCCTTGACCCACTAGGTTTTTTTTTCAATCTTAGTCCCATCTAGGGCTTACCCTTTCCAGGAAAACCCATAACTATTTTCCTTTAACTCATCATTATCTCTGCATTGTATGTACATTATTATTCTACATGTGCATTATTATTTCTCATTACATGTACATTAATTGGTGGAGAATGCCTTAATCTTCTTCTCTAAGAAAAACTAACTTGAGATTAGGATAGAAGTTCCTTTTAGGGTTTATTAAGCAAGAGGATGAGAAGTGGAAGAAAGAGATGAGAAGAAACCCTAAAGGTATTTTACTTCAGGCATAATCATCTAACTTTGGCCAAGCAGGATGTCGAGTCTGGGAGTCCTTGTAAGCCGACGAGCGGTGCGAGAATTTTTTTGCCAACCGCCATTCGTGGTCCCTTCTAGACACCTCAATCTTTAGAAAATGCCCTAATAATTCGCTCATATTTCTACAGTTTGCTTGAAATTATATTCTATTAAATATTATTTGAAAAATTTGAGGCTCTGATACCAAATGTAACAACCTCACTTTCCGCGCCCCCAAGTAAGGAAAGACCTTCAAGTTGAGAGACATTACCTATATTCCCAAGGATCCAGATTAGTCAAATAACAAATAATAGAGAACAATCTCAATGAAATTTTAAATATTATTTACACATTGTATAATGATATACCTCATGGAATTAATACCTTTTTAGAAGAAGTATCATCTATCAAATCCTCCTTTGTATATCTTTAAAATGTTTGATATCTTTCATCTTATTAATCATGTTGTTTTATCATGTCAAACATATAAAACACCAACAAACAAAATGTGATCAACATATTACTGTACCGTATACGTGGGGTGCAACCACAATGTGTGCAACTAACATGAGCACATAATAAGCTTCAAATATTACAAATAAGAATTGGCATATTCTTTACATATTGTAACCCTTACTTACTATATTATGTTATGTGTGATCACTGCCTCTCCAGGGTTTGTGTGTATCATCCCTTGATATATGTTAGCCTAGGATTTAGAATATTATCATTTAGTTATGTGATTCTCATATTGACATTATAGTGGAACAATAATATAATAAACAACCAATAGTTTATTTATCAAATCAATCCTAAAAAATCATTCAGAAAACACCAAAAAACTATATTCCGTGTAGCCATAATCGTAACCACGTACCTTGAGTGTGAGCCATGCAGATTATCATATAACTATACTTCATGCATATTTTCCAAGCAAGAAAATCAAGCATTCAAATCATCAAGTATGTAAATCCTAACTTGTCACAATCACTTTAATTAGATAAACCCTACTCAGCCCTAATCTGGGGTTATATTTTTTTGGTATCGAGTTACCATTAGGGTTCTGCCTCAAAACCCTAATTCCCATGATGATTAACTTAAGAACCCTAATTTATATTAATGCATCCATGATCATCAAATCTATCATATTACTTTATTACAAACACTTAGATTATATTAACTTCATTAATCAACATAACAAGATATGACCTTGATTTCATAATCCCATTTATTCACGTGTACTACTATCCACGTTGTTAGCCATAATTATCATCCTTATGATCATGGTCATCATATAAATCAAATTATTGAAAAACACCATGTAGTCGCTTAAAATAAGGGCCTTTAACCTATTCCTCATACTAATACACACTATCTAGGGTTTTCATGATTTAATCATCATTTTAACATATATTTGCACTAACTTAGGAATTAAAAGAATAATTAGATTCTAAAACTATTTTATTTGGGTTCCTCTTGTTCTCATTACAAATTTTCATATAAAACTTATTTTCATTCAAGTTACCAATCATTTTCTATGATTTTTGCAAGTTAAATATTAACTGGCTAATCAAATTCTGACACATCAAAAAATGTCTAACATGCATAGAACCCCGACTCTATTTGGTATTTGAGTGGAGTTACTTCGATGCACTCCTACACCAGGCATGTGACTAGGAGCGTTTGGGTCATTTAACCCCAAGTATTTCCCCGACCTTGCGCTCGCAGAGGAATCCAACATCTGCTTGCATATCTATTCTCTCACAGGGTCATTGTGCTTCTATTGAAGCCTTATTCCTCTTGTTCGCCGATCCATGATCGCTGCTCACCTATGAGGTGCAATGCCTCTGCTGCAACTCACTTTAGTGAGGCACCAATAGAGCCCCCTCTTGTGCTCAACTTACTTCCTCTCCCTTGACTCCACCTAAAACCACCAATAAGGCACAACTAATGTTCAACCCTTATGTGCATCTTCTTCTTCACATCTCTACTAGTGACCTGGCCTCATATCTCTCTCTCCCCCTCTCTTTTGAAAATTTCTTGTATCACCCACCCTATCCAGTAGAGTTTCTCCCTTACGACTCTAGCTTGGCACTGAGAAATACCTCGCATACTTTGTATGTAGGTGTCGCTATGAAGGACGACCCTGTTGTAGGGTGATCCATCTTGGTCCGGCCATGAAGGCCACCTTCAAGCATTATACTTCAACAACCCCCCTGACTGAGGTCATGCATACAGTTGTTGACGAGGAGTGCGCCAGAGCACAATTGCTTGCTCCTCATCATGCTACAAGTCAATAGAGCGAGCTTTTAGGCAGGGATCTCCCCGATCAAGTCAGGCTATGGTTCCATATATAGGCCCCAACACAACACTAGGGTTAAGAGAACGACGATGGTGAGATGTATGGGAAAAGAGTTTGATTTAATTTCCTTTCTTCTTCTTATATAAGTCGGTATTGGTCCCATGGGAAATAGGAGTTTCCATTCTCATATAACCCTGGGTGAGGGAGTGAGTTGTGGGTCACGATTGATTCGAATGGAAGGTGTCTTCATACCTAAACATTGACAAAAATAATACATCTTATCCTTAAGTCATGGTTGGCTATTCTTTCTAGGAGGACTATTAAAGTAGAATTACTCCTTTCCATCCTAATTTGGACAACCCCTCCGTTACAATGGTACTTAGTTGGCAACCCCAAATTATAAAGGAAGGCACATAATGGGTTGTTATCTATTAATCTTTTAGGAAAACTCCTCGTGGCTTGAATACTAGATTATTCTTTTATCTCTTAGGATGTCTTTACAACTAATTATCCTCATTCCATGGCAAGTCATCAAAACACTTCCCAAGTCATACTTATTAATTGGGATTTTTTGGGATGTCTTTCCCATACCATACCTTCTCTTTTTAACCATTTTGTTGAAACAACTGCCATTATATTATGGAATATCCTTCTTCTCCCAATTTCTAAAATTTTCTTTCTTTTCTGTATCATTTTCAAGTTTACAAAGGTTGAGTCAAGATAATGTTATTTGGTTCATTAATATTGTATTTCCACTCTTGTCTAGATAATTTCTCCTTTAATTATCTAAAACACCATGTATTTTATTTTCCTTTGGAAACTCGACATTTATATCATATTTCACTTCTTTATTTATTCATAAAATTGTTGCTATTATTTATGTGCAAAAGCTCTTATTTATTTTATTTATTTATCTTGTGCCACAAGCATCCATGCCACAAAGTTGATTAACATAATTATTCCACCAATAATATCATTGGGGATTCTTACTTATTAATTCATGACTTATATTTATGAAATTCATTTTTTTAAATCAAAATGGAGTATATTACAAATACCATTGTTTGATCAAATGGTGTCAAACCCCCTTTCTTTCAACTAAAAGTTAGAGTTCAATCAAAGTGTCAAAATCCACCAAAATTTTATTAAAAATGAAAAAATAAAGTCAAGTATAAAATTGTTCATGCTCATAGAAAATCAACATAAGACAAACAAAATTTTTCAGAAAAAGTTAAATCAATATTAGGATAGTACTATCCTAAGGACTAGATTTACTAAAATAAATATATAATATAAAATTCTCATGGAAAAATAAAAAAATATGATTACTTCGATTAGTGAAATAGAATATAATGTTGTCTTGACCTCCTCAACATTGTTAGTGACACTAACCTTAAGGTTAGGAAGGCTTAATATAGTATGTGTACCTAACATTGTGTGGTGAAGATGGATTGTTGCAATTGGGGCTTGAGTGCCCCAAAATGTCTGAGTACAACTTCTTTGGTTGATTCTGTTGACCCCATGGTGATTCTATTGACTTCAAGGTGATGCATTGACCCTAATTTAGGAGATCCTACTGCTTGTGAATATATTTCTTGATAATATCAACCCTAAGGTTGATGCATCAATCTAATGTCAGTCTACAACACTCATCACAGGTCAACTGCTAATGTCTTGTGAAAAAATCATTCTAAAGTATTTCTTAAAGATGATAAACACTAAAATATGATAGTAAATGAAAGGTAGATGAAAATAACTAATAATTATTTGCCACCAACAAGTGTTGGTATTTGCCATCCTAGACATGTTGATATGGAGCTCGACCTGGATGGAATCACAAATTTTCTAATTCCTTGAATTATATTGCATCATCCATACACTATTTGTGAAACTCCTTATCACGTTCTTTATTCAGTCTGACCATGGGGTTTTCATCATCAATCTCCATCAAAAAGATCCCAATGTTACAACCTAATCTATCACTTTCACTTGTTGCAATTCAAACTTCTCTTCAACCTATAGATTGTCCATCTTCAACACTGGTTGTCCTAAAAGTAAATTCATAATAAATCTTGTATTACACTATGTAGAAACATACACTGCATCCCCCAAACTTTAATTTTCTTATAGTTTGAACTCTAGGTGTTCGTCTTCAATGCCTATGGTGAGAACCCTCTCCTAGTCTTCACTATAACATATGTAGTCAGTTGGAAGGGTCTACCCTAAAGTAACTTTGAACCTCAATCTTCTTTCATCTACATCACCATTAATTTTGAAGGGCATAAGAATTTTCCAAGCTTCACTAAGACAGATTGAAAAATATTTAATGGCTATAGAATTGCTTTTCAGGTGAATCACTGTATTGACATTCTTTAGTTTCTTCAAACCTAGTATGTTAGTTTAGGAGGGGGTCATGAGGTCTATACTTGACCCTAGCTCAATGTCTCTCCCAAAATGATAGACACCCTATTGAAGCATCTTGGGTCATGTCACTTTTGAGGAAATGTCATCTATATGTATGTGACAACCTCCTTATGTAAAACAATTATATCATTGTTAGTGATCTTCCTCTTTTGATTGATAATGGCCTTCAAGACTTCCCACAAACAAAAAACTTTCTATATCCCCTCCAAAAATGGAATATTGATGTCCAACTTGTTGTATACATCCAAAAACTTCTTGTACTTCTTGTTGACTTTTCCTATATTGAGGCCATTGGGTAAATGATCTAGTTTCACAATTTTGTGTTTGTTTGTGGGGACATAAGTATCTTTGGGATCACTTTTCTCCCCCAAACTTGCTTTGGCATATCTATCTCAGGCTCTTGCTTTGTTTTTGGTAGTTTTTCTAGATGAGTCTCCTTCTCAATTGACATACTAGGAGTGGCAGTCATACGCTTCTAGTTACCATAATATGGTGGTTCATGTGAAATCCCAGTTGTCTTTCATTTCCTCAAGGTCACAACATTGACATGATGATGTTTTGGTGGGTCTTGATTTGTTGGTTTCTTTAAGTCTACAACATCATCCACCATCTATGAAATTTAAGTCTTGAATCTGGGATTTGTGCTCCTTGATTATGCATCTTTTAATGATTTTGAAAAAAAAATTATTTGATTTTGTTTTTGCATATACTTGTTGAACATTGCCTATATCGTGCCAAAATGGTTGGGTCCTACACCTTGAAAAATATCCTTGATTGTTCTATTGTTTCTATCCCATGTACATTTCCTCTTCTCCTATAGGGTGCACATAGATAGACTTCAAGGATCCCAATTGCTTCGTCAACACACTAGTTTTCAGACTTTCACTTTATGATTTCCTTCAGTTTTGAGCCACCTTTTATTATGTATCCATTGTTATAATTTATAAAAGTGATTCATCACCAATTTGGAAAAATCTCTTGAAATTTGGTTGTGTATTTCTTGATGAAGAGACTACCTCCTACCACATCAATCACAAATCTCTCTGACATGGGTAACCCATGATAAAAAAATATTTGCCTCATCATAGAGTTCAATCTTGTAATGAGGACACTTCTTCAAAATTTTACAGAATCACTCTTTGGACTAATAATAGGACTCCCTTTTAGCTTGTTTGAAAACATGATTTTCCCCATAGATTTTATCATATTCTGGACCCAAAAATAGCTCTTTAAAAACATATCCATCAATTCATCCCACAAAGATATGGAATTTGACTCTAGACCATTGTACCAAGTCTTTGCTTTATCTATCAAGGAGAACTAGAAAAAGTAGTATAAATCTATAGCTAGTACCATATCCATCTTGACTCATAACACTCCAAAAATGAATAAATGTGGTGCCATGGGTCATCATGAAGATTCTTCTGGAATCTCTAGGATCTCCCCATATCCACCAAGCTTGAGTATATCTTAAATCTATCGACATTGATTGCTTGTTTTTGAATAATCCCAAAATGTGCTTTGGTAGAAAAGACTCTGACATTGTCCCATGTAGTCATTTGTGACTCAAAATCAACATCATCATTGACATTGGCATTTACATTGTTATCATCCATCTCAATTGGCTCTTCATTCTCCATTTGAGTTATATCATGTATGAGCAATATAGAGTAGGATATTTTGACTTGATAAAGAATGTACTCTGGAATAGACATGTATGGTGTGAATTCACAATCAAATACAGATTGTGTCATTACCACTCACTAGTACCTTAAATGAATATGGAAGTGTAACAAACACAATATAAAACAAAATTATTTGCAATAATTTAATTAAAATGGTTGAAAGTGTCTAGTTATAGTTGTTGGTTATATGTCCTAAGAGCCATCATTTGATAATTGTAAAAGGGATACTTTGTATTTGATATGATTATGAATAAAAAGCAATTCCACTTATTACATTTTTCTAGTATTGTGATAATGAATAAACCTTGTAATATGCTAAGAATGTTTTGACTCATGATGTATGGTTTGAGTTGAGGACCTAAACATGAGTCCATATGTAGACTTAAGAGTACACATTCTTCTTATGTCCCTAGTTAGTTATTATTTTGGGTACTATATGAAAACAATAATATATAAGACTAGTATGTATACTTAGTTATGACTATGTCTCTTTAGTCATGATATTGAATATCAACTCAGATATA
Source organism: Alisma plantago-aquatica (assembly GCA_963693085.1). Lineage (NCBI taxonomy): Eukaryota > Viridiplantae > Streptophyta > Magnoliopsida > Alismatales > Alismataceae > Alisma > Alisma plantago-aquatica. The sequence goes on along the minus strand of OY856409.1, from coordinate 859,517,060 downwards.
TATGTGCTTGTTAGAGAATAAGTGTACTTAGGGGTGAGCATCGGTCCAGAATTGGACAAGACTGAGGATCAGGTTTACACAAAAGTATGGACCATAGACATGATCATTTTGAAGTAGGACCAGACCAGGACTATTGACTGTTCAAAGTAAGACAAGGCCGGGACCAGACCATTTGGACCACAATAAAAAAAATTAGAATTCAATAACTTGTTTAATATTAAAACATTGATACTTTTAATTATTTCTAACGATTGTTTTCACATTATAATCAGACATTTACACTACTAGTGTTCTAGTATGTATTTTTTTGTACTTTTGACGTAATATAACTTCATATTTTAAGACATTTTATGTGTAATATAGTCCACGGTCCATGGTCTGACTAGTTTTGGATTGGACTGGACCGCATATCAAATTTCTATAATTTCCACCCTACAGACCTGACCAAACTCAAAAGGGCCTAGGATAATATTGGATCGAACTGATTGGTCCAGTCTAATCTTGCGGTTTGAACTAAGATTTTCTCACCCTTAAGTATACTAGATATACCAACCTTGATACTGACACATGGAAGGCATATAACGACATGTCAAATTCATATCTCAAAGTGAAAGTGGTGATTGTGATCCTTAGACCTGAAATCACTACAATAACCACATGTTGTTCTATGTACTTTGATGCTAGCTCAACACGATCCTAAAATATGGGTTATAGACAGGTGGTGATTAGGTGCATTGTGACACTTGTCAATTACCGTTAGTGATGTAGATGGAATTGGTCCCTCCAAATGGAGTGATATGCCAACCACTTGATAAGAGAGACTATGAAATGCTTGGCCATACTCATGTCAGTTGGTATATGAAATTGAGCTCACAATATCTCAAATAGTATTCTCTTCAAGGAAATGACATTTCATGCCTTCATTTCAATCTATATATATGTTACAAAACAATTACAATCACTATAACACTGATCACAATACTAGGTTGAAGTTGTTCTCCAACTTCTCTAATTACTTTGGTGAAAATGAAGTCTTGCTAAATACCAATCATTGTCTGTGAAATCATAATATGATTATTGATATCACTACCAAGTAACTTGGAGCCTATAGGGTCACACACAAAAGAATACATAAGAAAGAGGAGTATAGTCATGATCATATAATTAACTGGTTGCAAAAATGTTTAGGAAATTAATTAAGTCATTGATGGGCCATATGGACCAAGATAAACACCAACCAGACTAGGTTCAATGGCCCAAGTGGACCGGCCAATTGACTGACCAGACTGAGCCTGGTTGACCGATCAGGCTGGTTCCAATAGATCTGTTGGATAGTCAAATTGGCCAATTGGAATGAGCCTGGTTGACTGATCAGACTAAGTATTGTCATTTGACTAGACTGTCAAGAGGCAGCTACTGAAAAGCAGATGTATTGCCTTTTCATTTCTAGGGCTTATTAGAAACCTTACTTCCTTGTTGTTCCTATATATATGGGTATGATGACTATTTTTATATATATGTGTGTCTAATACCCTTTTAACAACCCTTGAGAGGAAACTCTTATGAGAAAAGGAGGCATCTTTCAGAGCCATTGACTAACCATCATTACCACTAAGAAGTAAGGGGAGGGGAGAGGAGAGGTTGTGCAATTCTAGGACATTTCTAACAAAAAGGCAACTCCTTCCACATCAACTCTTAGAGCACAATGTGGAGTTCTGTGAGGTCTCCAGATTTTCAAGGCCTTGGTCGTGCATGTGAAATCCAAATTGAACTCTCACCTCTATGAAGATCCAAATTCAAACACCACACACTAGGCCAAGAAGAAGAAAATTAGAAGGAAACAACATTATCACATGCACATGAACAAGAACAAATCATAACCATAAGCTCACCATTCAACATATAATTACAAGATGACTTATTAAAAATTATTATTACACATTGAATAGAAATTTTTTACATATGAACATACTACCATCTAGGATAGGATTTTTAGACGATAGGTCCACCTATACATTTGCTCACCACACAACTCCCAACTATCAAGAATCTTCAAGATCATATATCCATATCACCTACGAGACATTACAAGTGGTACACATTAGCACAATATAGTAAAATATTATATCGAGTATGCCTACATGTATTTTTATATACCTCTCATTACTATGACTTGGAAATAAGATAAAACTAGAATTTGGTAGTAATAAACAAATATAACAAAAACATACTTGAAAAAAATGTTTATTAAAAAAAAGGAACACATTACTTTAGGCAAATTTCCCACTATTTATCCATACACTGACTGCCAAAAGTTTTCATTGATTCTCTTGAATCTCAAGGAGTTCAAGATTAAGTCCTTTATGATCGACTACCAAAGAGTTAGAACATATGTACAATGTGACCGACTACCAAAGAGTTAAGTCACTTCCAAGCATTATACTATCAAAGAGTATAGTTCTTTCATATAAGTGAAGTGTTCAAAACTATACATACAGAAAATCAAGAAAGGTAGCATACAAGAGAAGTTACTTCATCCAATATCATATGTCAAGTATTTTGTACACATACAATACAACCATGCATGTAGTAGGCCAAGTAAGAGGTAAAGAGTACCTAAAAAGAGATAACCCAAACCACATTCCTGATATCAAATATATCCTTGTCAATCCATGATCAAGACAAGATCACATGACTTGCATTAGATCTCATCATTAACCCTAGTCGTGTCCATTTTAGGGTTTACATTCATTATTATATATCTTGTCATATTTACTTGTATCATTGTCTTGAAATTATCTTACAGAAGTCATATTCCATATCATGGTTGATTGATCGATAATCATGTTTTACATTATCATGTGTACATATTAATCTTAAGTAACATTCATTAATGATATTAGGGTTGCAAGCTATCTATTATAAGTCATCATCATATAACTTGAATTTTGGGGTTGAAACTGTTCTCATGGTTACATATTAAGTTATATACATTGCTAGTGGCATACTCTGGGAATTCCAACATTTATTGACCATGTATGTAATTTGTACATTTTATGTAGGGTCATAAGTCCTAGTTAGCCATATGAGGCATATTACATAATTGTGTGTAAAACCATGATCATACATGATATGTGATAACCTCCAATTTTGTGATGTTATCTTAGTAATATTCTTCAGTTTTCCACACTCTTTCTTAGATAAATTAGACAGAATACCTAGCTATCATCTTGTATTGCAAATATACTGTTAGATTAAATTTTCTCCTTTTTACTTATAGAAAAAAACACACAAAAAATCACAAAAGAATCACACGGTCCCATGACCGCATGGAGTCACATGGTCCCAAGACCGCATGGAGTCACACGATCCCAAGACCGCATGAAGCCAACCGGTCCCGAGACCGCATGGAGTCACACGGTCCCAAGACCACATGAAGCCAACCAGTCCCAAGACCGCATGGAGTCACACGGTCGCAAGACCGCATGAAGCCAACCGGTCCTGAGACCGCATGGAGTCACACGGTCACAAGACCGCATGAAGCCAACCGGTCCCAAGACCGCATGGAGTCACACGGTCCCAAGACCGTATGAAGACAACCGGTCCCAAGACCGCACGGAGTCTCACGGTCCCAAGATCGCATGAAGCCAACCGGTCCCGAGACCGCATGGAGTCACACGGTCCCAAGAACGCATGAATCCAAACGGTCTCGGGGTCCAAACGATCTCAGAACCCAAACCAAAACTTCCCAAACCGTTTGGTCTCCACTTGAAGCCTATAAATAAGACCCGAGGGGTCCTCCCAAGACATCAAGTTTCAGACGCCCAGAGGCTGCCTCTACTACTCCAGAGCTACTCCAACCTCCATCCTCCGCCCAAAGGCTTCCGGTCTGAGATCCATGCTCCATCCTGAAGCTGCTTTCTCTCTCTTCACCAAAGAAGGTGGGAAGAGGAGACCTCATCATCGAGCAACCTGTGAAGTTTGAAGATCATCACTCTCTCTCTTCCCAAGGGGTTGACTTTCCTCTCTCCTTTGTGGGGATGACGTTCTCTCTCTCTCTTCTCGCCTCTTTGTTTATCCTAGCTATGACTGAGTAGTCTCTTTCACTAGGGTGCGGGGAGTAGCCCCGCTACCCATGTTTTCATTTCATGCAATGTAATCCATAGTTTTCAATAGAGATATACTTTCTTTTCATTTCGACATCAATCGTTTAATGAATGCTTGTTGCTTGATCACCAACTCGTGTTATCTTTTATCTTTTAGTATGAATTGTCTACGTTTGTACTATCAGATTCGAATCTCGATTGTATGTTGGTTCTTGGTGCATGTATCCACCATGCACCTGTTTCGGTATCTAGGAGTGTTTCTCAAGAAGTCGAGTATACTCACTACCTTTGTTGTCCTTTCATACTATGAAATGGAATCAGTTGACGTATGAAAGTACAACCTTAGTGAGTCGAGGAACACACTTTGCGAAGGGGATGATGTAAAGTAAGTGACCATTCGTTTGGGGATGGTTGGCATTGCAACATCCCCACACTTCTCGTAGTTAGTTCTCCGAAAGGAAACTAAATCTACAAAGATACTAGCTGTTTAGACTCTTATTGCAGGTTATGTTTTATGTTGGATGTCTTGATCCATGGGTAGTGGCGGTGAAAGTCGATCACATCCTAGTGGCTCCTTATCATTGTTTACAACCTAAAATTCACTTTCTTGCTTTGTTTTACTTGCACCTAGTTTAAAACCACCAAATCAAATCTTTGGATTAAATATCAACTGTCAAGAAGTTAAGTGAAATTCTAGTGTTTTCCATCTTGTCAATCTCGACAAGACCGTTGTCTCGTGGATTCGACCCTTAACTATACTACGATAAGACTTCCATGTATCTTAGCATATGTGGGTGGAGTTCTCGATCTAGTATAAGCAAGGCAAAACCTAAAGATTTACTATCTTTAGGATTTTTAGTGGTGCACGCAATTCCACGTGAGTGGAAGCTCCATCAAAAATTAGCGCCATTGTCGGGGACGACGGAATGTTTTAATTTTATTTACTATCTTGCTAGTTGGTTAGGGTTTTACATTTTTTCTTTAACTATTGGTCCATATCTTCTTGAATTCATCATATCTCCTGCATCGTCTAAAAGGTGTGTTTCTTTCTCTACTCAGGTAGAAGACGTGTATGCAACCATCGCATAACCTCAGATTCTCCCCTGATCCAGAGTACGAGTCTGAGGTAGAGAGAAGCTTCCACCACTGCATCAGACTTAACTGCCAAAGAGCCAGGCAAATGGCTGAAGATCAACGTCAAGCTATGTTAGTAATGGAAAGGGTCAATGCCGCCATAGCCGCTCAGAGAGCACAACTCATCGCTGACACCCGTGCTCAGATTCAAGCAGAGATCCGAGCTGAAGAACAAGCCCACATCCGAGCTGAAAACGAAGTAGGTAACCAAGCTGCCCAACTAGAGCTAAGGAACAAGAAATTAAGGGACTATGCCGTACCGAAGAACTATGAAGACAATCATCCAGTTCGGACACCGATCATTAACATACCCAACTTCGAAATTCGGACACAATGGATTTAGATCATGTAGGGCATCTCATTCTCTGGTGGATCTGGAGATGACTGCATGGACCACTTGAAGAGATTTAAGGCACTTTGTCGACTTGTCCCACAAGTCGGAGTTGCTTTTGACGCAATAATGCTACATCTTTTCCACTTCACTCTATCTGGAAGAGCTTTGAGTTGGTACAACTCACTTGATATGGATCCAATAATCACCACATGGGATCCATTAGAAGAAAAGTTCCTGGAAAAGTTTTTCCCCCCTTCGTTAACTTACAAAATTAGGGGGCAGATCAACCACTTCGCCCAACTTCCTCGAGAATCACTCGCAGAAGCATGGGAAAGATTCAAGGAGCTTCTAAGAAAGTGTCCTCATCACAACATCTCCCAAAATCAACTAATAGAAACATTCTATAGGGGGTGAGCGATGACATCAAGAAATTCCTAGATTCCTCATCTGGAGGAAATTTTATGAGGAAGAACTACGAGGATGCTTGGAAGATCGTTACACTTGGAGCATAGAACCAATCAAATTGGGGACGATCATCTGGCAAGGAAGTCCTCAAAGTTTATAAAGCTGAAGAATCAATAGAAATGAAGGCTATTACTGAAGCTCTAAAGACCATAGCTCATAAACAGAAGGCTCTTGAAACTTCACTTGGAGAATATGATAAGAAGAAAAACCCTCAAGTTCAATAGGTTAAAGCTGACACAAGGACTTGTGAAGCCTGTCACACATCTGATCACCCTACTCTATCATGCGGTCTGCTTTATAATGTGATGATGGATATGCACCCACCACAACAGCAGTACGAACCTATCATCGAACACCTTGAAGAGCAGATGCCCAAACAAGTTAATTCCATTCATTCCATACCAGGACAAGTTTACTATAACCCAAATCAACCAAGAAACCACTCCGGTTTTCAATACATGAATCCTGCAGGGACTGCCAACCCGCAATACCAGACACAAGGCGGATCCTCCAATAGGTTGCCACCTGGATTCCAAAGTAACTTTAACCAAAATCAAGGGAACCTTAGAAACAACTTCCCAAGATCCAACTACCCTAGAAATCCTTCCAACTACTATCAATATAACCATCCTCCTCTGCATCGGCAATTGCACCCTCAGTTGTAGCAACCGCAACAACCTCAGTTAGCACCACCTCCGCAACAACCGCATCAAGGTCAACAACAACTTACTTAAGAAAAATGCCCCCTCCCATCCAACAGACAAGATGAATTTGATAAGGTAGATGCTACAGTCCCAACAAACCATGCTCGCCAATCAGCAAGCTCAACAGAAGGCGGTGGAGGCCCAACTGGCACAAATCACTGCCCAACTAAAACCACCAGCCGGCACATTTGCAGGACAACCTGAATCAAACCCTAGACATGACCAGAATAGACCAGAGCAGTTGAATGTTGTTACTACAAGATCTGGATGCACCCTTCACAAAACTATGAGAATCGCTCTTGATAATGATGAAACACCTATCCCTATTCCTAATGCAAGCTCGAACCTAGGAACTGAGAAGTCTGTAGAGAACACGAAAGGCAAAGAAAAAGAACAAGCTTCCAAAGAGTCAGAAATTCCACAATACAAACCTAGGATACCATATCCGGGAAGATTGAGAGAAACTAAAATGGACACTAGGTTCCAAAGATTTAAGGAGGCGATGAAGAAACTCTATATTGACATCCCGCTCCTCGATGCCCTCTCTGAAGTACCAGCTTGGGCTAAATACCTTAAAACTTTGCTATCAAGGAAGTACATTACTGAAGAGAAAGAGACCGTCAAACTAGCTCAGACCACCTTCGATATCATTCTCAATAAGATGCCAAAGAAAAAGAAGGACCCTGGTTCCTTCGGTATTCAATGTTGTATCTGAAATGCTTCAAGAAAAAAGGGATTAGCTGACTTAGGGGCTATCATATCAATTATGCCCTACTCCATGTGTAAAAGATTAGGTTTCACTGACTTGCTACCCACAACGATGACTATTCAGTTAGCTGATTCCACTATCACTGTTCCCCTAGGAATTATTGAAGATATTCCAATCAGGATAGGCAAAGATGCCTATGTCCCATGTGATTTTGTCATCATGGATATCAAGGAGGATCTAAGGTACCCAAAAATATTTGGCAGACCTTTCCTTGCCACATCCAGGGCGCTCATTGATGTTGAAGCTGGAACGATCATCCTAAGACTGGGAAAAGAAGCAATTTGATTCCGAGTTCTCTACAGCATGAAAGGTCCCAACATTCAAGAGGAGGTCTTTCTCTTCGATGCAATACATCAAATGTCCCAATTGGAAATATCCGAGCCATCTGATGAGTTTAAGAATGTTCTAACAAATCCAGAAGTCAAATTCTCAGCCAATGAATTGGTTCAACAATGCTTGCAACACTTAGAGAAAGTTGAAGAAGCGCCAACAACCACCTTTGAGGAGCTCAAATCTGTCACTATTTCAGAAGTAACAGAAGCACCCAAGGCTCTCGAGATGAAAACTCTACCAATGGGACTTAAACACATCTTCTTGGACAAAGAAAAATTATGTACAGTTATCATCAGTTCCACTCTGACGGAAAACCAGGAAGAAAGGCTTCTTGTTGAGCTAAGGAAATACAAGAAAGCCATTGGGTACAAAATAACTGACCTGACACGTATAAACCCAGCCTTATGCATGCATAGATTGCCCATGGTCGAAGAATTCAAGCCGTCAAGAGAGAACCAGAGGAAGCTGAACCCCAATCTTAAAGAAGTGGTTCACCTTGAAGTCCTCAAACTGTTGAAAGCTGGCATAATTTACCCAATTTTAGATTCCCAATGGGTCAGCCCTGTCCAAGTGGTCCCCAAAAAGGGAGGAACCACTGTCATGCTAAATGACAAGAATGAGTTAGTACCGACAAGGACTGTGACGGGGTGGAGGATGTGTATCGACTATAGGAAACTAAACAAATCAACACGAAAAGATCACTACCCTCTGCCCTTTATTGACAAAGTCCTAGAACGTTTAGCCCATCAAAAGTTCTTCTGTTATCTAGATGGTTATTCTGGGTTCTACCAAATCCCTATACACCCAGAAGACCAAGAGAAAACTACTTTTACCTGCCCCTTTGGGACCTATGCTTTCAGAAGAATGCCATTTGGGCTGTGCAACGCACCTGCTACTTTCCAAAGGTGCATGTCTGCTATTTTTGCAGGATTAATGGAATCTATAATGGAGGTATTCATGGATGATTTTTTAGTTTACGGAGATTCCTTCGATAACTGTCTACTCAACCTTGGACAAGTCTTACAACGATGTGAGGAAACGAACCTCATCCTGAATTGGGAAAAGTGCCATTTTATGGTAACTGAAGGTGTCGTCCTCGGACATAGAGTGAGCGACAGAGGGATTGAGGTAGACAAGGAAAAAATCAATGTTATCTCTAAGTTGTCGCCACCAAAAGACGTAAAAGGAGTACGAGCATTCTTGGGTCATGTTTTTACAGAAGGTTTATTAAAGATTTCTCGAAAATAGCAAAACCCATGACCCAACTTCTGACCAAAGACACTGAGTTGAATTTTAATCTAGAATGCTTACAAAGTTTCTCAACTCTGAAAAATGCCTTAATCTCTACACCCATACTAAGAGCCCCGGATTGGTCACAACCTTTTGAAATCATGTGTGACGCTAGTGATTATGCCATAAGAACCGTATTAGGACAGAGAATCGACAAGAAACCTTATGTAATTTACTACGCATCTAAAACGCTCGATGAAGCACAAAAGAACTACACCACTACAGAAAAGGAATTCTTAGTTGTCATTTATGCATTCGAGAAATTCCGCTCCTACCTGATTGGAGCAAAGGTCATCGTCTACACTGACCACTCCGCCATACGATATCTAATTCAGAAGCAAGATGCAAAACCCAGAATTATCCGCTGGGTGTTGATGCTTCAGGAATTCAATTTGAAAATCAAAGACAAAAGCAGAGTGGAAAACGTCGTCGCCGATCATCTCAGCCGTATTGAAGTTGAGGATGAAGATAAAGTACCTATCCGAGATTCCCTTCCAGATGACCAACTAATGAAAGTTACCAATGGATTCCCCTGGTATGCCGACATTGTCAATTACTTGGCTACAGGAATCATTCACCCTTCCGCCTCTCATAACGACAAAAAGAAATTCCTCCACGATGTAAAGCAACACTATTGGGATGAACCTTACCTTTTTCGCCTATGCGCAGACGGACTCTTCCGTCACTACTTACCCCAAGAAGAGATTACCCTTGTCTTAGAGCATTGCCATTCCGGCCCCACTAGGGGACACATGAGTGCAAAGAAAACTGCTATGAAAGTTCTACAATCGGGTTTTTTCTGGCCGACAATAGTAAAAGATTCCCATGATTTTGTAAAATCATGCAACAAATGTCAACTTTCAGGCAGCATATCTAAAAGGAATGAAATGCCCCTCACCATGTGGCAAGAGATCAAACTTTTCGACGTATGGGGGATAGACTACATGGGCCCCTTTCCTTCTTCATATGGTTTCTCCTACATTTTGGTCGCAGTAGATTATGTCTCGAAATGGGTAGAAGCTATACCCACAGTGTCCAGAGATTCCAAACCAGTCATTAAGATGTTTAAAGATATCATTTTCCTCATATTTGGAGTCCCCTGAACTGTTATATCCGACGGAGGGACCCATTTTTGGGAATGAAGCCTTGAAGCCCTCTTAAAGAAATATGGAGTTAACCATAAAGTTGGCACACCTTACCTTCCACAAAAGCGGTGGTTAGGTTGAAGTTTCAAATAGACAACTGAAGGCAATGTTAGAAAAAACAGTCAATAGACACCGCACTGACTGGTCCACCAAGCTTCCCGATGCCCTCTGGGCTTACAGAACAACTTATAAAACACCAATTGGAACAACCCCGTTCCGTTTGGTACACGGGAAATCATGTCATCTTCCAATAGAACTGGAACACAAGGCTTGGTGGGCGGTTAAACAACTGAATTTTGATTTCAAAAGTGCCAGAGAAAACAGAAAAATCCAACTACAAGAACTAGAGGAGCTCCGAATGACTGCTTATCAAAGTGCCAGGATTTATAAAGAACAAACCAAGATGTGGCATGATGGTCATCTAAAAAGAAAAGACATTGCCATTGGAGATAAAGTCCTTCTTTTCAACTCCAAGATCAAAATGTTCCCCGGAAAACTCCGCATAAAGTGGTCCGGGCCTTTCACCATCAAAAAATATACCCGACTGGAGCCATCATAATTGTTGATGACAATCGAGGAGAAAGGACAGTCAATGGCCATCGATTGAAAAAATACTATATTCCAGTGGAAAAAATGCTGAGACAGACTATTGAGATCAGAGACGCCTCAACATCACCATAACGAAATCAAAACCTCATCGAGCCAGCGACGTAAAACCCAGACACTACTTGGGAGGCAACCCAAGATCTGAGTATCATCTTTTTATTTTCCGTTCCTTTAGTTACCTTAGGTTTATCTTCTGAAAATATAAAAATTCACATAACCAAAACAAATATAAAAATATAAAAATCAAAATAACCTTAGCCTTCCCAAACGGTCCTGAGACCGTTTGGAGCCAAACGGTCCTGAGACCGTTTGGAGCCAAACGGTCGCTAACCCGTTTGACCTAGGGGCTTTTGTATAGTCAACCCCCGAATCCTATAAATACAACCCTACCCCCTCTCGTTTTTCTTTCTTTCGACTCCCGAACTTCCTTAAACCCTCACTCGCGCCTCCTGTTCCCACACAACCCTTGACGCAGGTCCTCTCCGTCGTCGTCACTCCATCTTCCGCGCATCTTCACGACAACCTCGCTTTGGCTATTACAACTTTTTCGTCGTCATTTTCCTTACCTGCAACTGCAAGGTAAACGCGCCACCATCGCCGACGTCTGCAACTCTGTCGCGGCTCCCTGTTCTATCACACCAATGTCCTTTTTGCCTCCACCATCATCTTTACCATCGCTGACATCTTCAGCGCCGCCATGGCACCCTGCTCATAGCCATTGTCGTCCTTATCGCCGCCGCCTTCGCCATCTTCGGCCGCTCCTCGACGTTTCACCTTCCAAACGGTCTTGAAACCGTTTGGAACCAAACGGTCCTAAAATTGTTTGGAACCAAACGGTCCTGAAACCGGTTGGAACCAAACGGTCTTCAAACCGTTTGGAACCAAATGGTCTTGAAACCGGTCTTGAAACCATTTGGAACTAAACGATCTTCAAAACATTTGGAGGCAAACGGTCTTGAAACTATTTGGTCTTTTCAAAACCGCTTGCTTTTTGTTAAAACATGAAAATATATAAACACATACAAAATCAAAATTTTCTAACACATGCCTTCCCATTTTCAAAAATGGCTTCACCAGCAAAGCAACCCACTGGAACCGAAGACGCTCCCTTCTGGACAAGGGAACAACTAATAGAAAGTCATGCCACGCTCCAAACAATCATCGATAACTACAATGAGACTGGAAAGGCCCCACCAAAGGTCAGCATCATAGCGGTCTTATGTGAAATCGACCGCATCAAAAAATGTCTAACTGAGGAACCTGATGAAGAAGTGGAAGATATTTCTTCCAGTAATGATGAAGGCTCTGAATACAAGCCACTTTCCGAAGAAGAATCCCCAACTGAAAAGTCCAAGGGGAAACGAAAGGTCCACAAGTCTGCGACCGAACAACACCCAATAAAGCAGGCAAAGAAGCAAGTCTGCCTTGTTACTACTAGGGAACAAATCCTTGTAGAGTCTGTCCCAACACCCGCCACTACCACCCCCGTCTTCTCCGTACTCACCACCATCGCACCACCACCAGAAAACCTCTACATCCACACCCTCCCCTCCATCGACAAAATACTAAAACCAACAAAGTACGTCTGCTCAAGTGTACTACTCAAGATGGGGATCTACGACAGAATCCTCACCATGCTAGACAATGCCAATCTCGCCCGGCTATTCTTCATCCCCGAAGTCTCATATGTTGAGCCGACTACTGAATTATTCACACATCTCACCAAAGAAGCAGTGGACATTACACACCGAGGAAGGGATGGAAGTGACCGCAGGCTGGTCAACAAACTCTTTGGAAATGACATCGTTATAACAGAAAATCTTCTGAACAAAATTTTCATAGACAACCCAGACCAGCTCAAAAAGGCCCAAGCTGTAGGCACGGACAACTCCCAATTCAATAGACACAGCTTCTGGAAGACCCTAACAGGGATCCCCTCTTATGAGGCAAAGACATGCAAAGCCTCCAACATTCAGTCTGGGTTCGTGCGCACGCTTCATAAAATCCTTACCAGTGCGTTGTTCCCCAGAACAGAGGGAGGCAATGTTATCACTGCCGACCTTTTTCTCCTATGGTCCATCTTGTAAGGAAATCCGGTCAACATCGGACGGCATATGATACAAAAATTCTCTGCCTACACCATAGGAAAAGAAATATGCATGGGCGGGCACATAACTTCCATCATCAAATATCTCAAGATGGACAGATTGCTCCCTCAATGCACGAAGATCAAGGACGACATCCATACCAACGAGCAAACAATGAAAAATTCCTATATTATCAAGGAAAAGGATGCAAAATTACACTAAATTTTCTGCCCAACATTCTGATCTACCAGGACTCTATTGCCGCTCCCGGAGCTAGCGGATTATGACAAGGACAAACTTCTCTTCACTGATGAAGAGATAACCCAACTCCTAGCTTCCGTCAAAGTCCAAGAAAAGAGAACCAAAGTGGGCCAGACTGAGCTAAGCATAACCGCCCCGACAACTAGGGTAACAAAAATACCGGTAAAATGACCATCTAAGGTATGTTTACAACCACCACAGCTATCGGGGATGCCAACATCAAAGTTACAACCAGAGACGGAACGCCCCCCTTCCGAGGACCCAATAGCTACCTCCTCTTTGGATTCATTCATCATGAGCCTACATGATGAGCTCACCACCACCACCCCCACCACATTACCATCCACTACCCTCCCACCATCTACCACCACCCCACCTTCCTCCACAACATTCCCTCCACCCACATCTTCCACTTCCCCATCTTTCTCCCCAAGAACCCCCTTTTCCGCTCCAACACCCGGCTTCACATTCTCTGCTCCCATCTCCACCTTCTTTTCCTCAACTTTTTCACTCCCTCATATCTCACCCAACCATTTACCATCCCCTTCATCTGCCACCACCCTGACACCACTGGTGACTCCATCTACGGTCACCACACAGTTTGCGGGACCATCACCAGTGTCTCTTTTGGAAGACACTACCACCCTTCCACCCCGACCCCAGCCATACCACCCTTCCGCATCTAGGGGTCCCTTTTTCAAATGTCGGTGAAGAATTCGGACGTCAATTTGACGCCATCCGACACCTCCTCACCGACCCCTCTAACATAATTCAATCTATTTTTTCATGTGTGCAGGGTATTTCCCAACAGGTCGCCAAGATCAACGAGCAGAATAGTGCCTTGCCAAGCATTTTCCACAGCGTTCAGCAATGACAGGATGTAGTGGCCAAGCAAGTCAAGCATATCGATGACCACTACAGACACTTGCCCAAGCTGGTCCTTGCAGTAAAAAGCCAGCATGAAGCGCTGGCTAAGCAAGTTGATAGGATCTCTACACAGACTCAACCTCTGCCTGAGACCATGCGCGAGATTAAGCAGCAACAAACTGCTTTAAGCACGCGCTTGGATGACATCACCAAGTCCCTCACACAGCTCCACAGTCGCCAAGAGGAGTTAGCAAACACCGAGATTAACCAACTACGCACTCAAGTAATAGATCTTACAGTGCACCTCCTCTCGGCCGAGGGACGATACTCAGATCTAAAGGAAACACACAACGCACTACTCGAATCCCATGAGCATGTGCAAGTGGCGTTTGATGAGCTACAAGCAACCCATCGACGGTGCAAGAAGCCTCCACAACCGAAGCCAGCAGACAAAGAGGCAGGCGAAGATGATGAAGAAGACGACAACAATGATGAGGATTCTGACTCCTCAGCTAATTCCAATAATACCACCTCCTCAGATGACCAATCTAACGACCCAAGCAATGTTGGGGAGGGCACAAGCCGAGGAGTTGCATCAAAACAAAAAGATCACCATCACGGTGATAAAGATCCCAAATCCCCGACGCATAATGACAATGTTAATATGTCTTACGGGGACCGATTATTTGACTACTCTGCAATGGGATCTCTGGGGGAATCTGCTAAAGAAGTAGCCTTTGCTGAGTTCCACCAATGTATACTCGGAACCAGCACAAGTCAACAATAAGAAACATCAGCTCAACATCTTTCCGCACCATACCAATTGGTGCTCTTTCCCCCAGAACAAGAAGATCTAAAATGAGTCAGCTTGGATACAGACAAAGATATGGAATCTACTTCTGACTCAGACAAAGATGAAGATCTGCAGCAATATATAGACAATCTGGAGCAGACTTCCCCCCTCCCTTCGCAAGAGCTACACATGCCGCCACCACTACCGCACAAAATGCATGATCTTGATATGACGGCCATCTCTACTCTCGACGCTCAAGACATCTTCATCCTTAACACTATAGTAGATGATGCCAAAGACGGGGGTGACATTATCTACCAAAATACAAAGACTCAGCGAATGTTGACGCGTGAAGACTTCCACTCCATCCTTCGACCAAAATCAACGGTGAAGATGGCAATCTTTTGCGTCCTCCTCACCAATTCTATCAAAACCTACAGAAGCTCTCGGCGGCAGCAACCCGTTCTAAACGCATCACCAACTCTAGCAATGAGTCTTATTTACAAAAAATTACAAAGAAAATCAATCGAACAGTTGCAGAGGGGAATTGCAAGGAAGGCACGCTACATTACCGTGCCCTTCCAAGTCTCTGGTCATTGGCTATTTATGCCACTGAACTAAGAGCTGGAATAATCAACTTCGCTGGAACAGAGGCCGGGGAGGCCAGATGCATACCATTCTGGCTCTTGAAGTTGATCTGGGCTGCTTGCCCATCCCTCCACAATAATTGGAACCAACCTTGGTTCCAAATCATCAACCCCCATGCTCAAACTCAAGAAGGTTCTAGGGATTGCGCTTTCCATGTAATATGTCATATACAAGCGCTCAATCAGCAAATCCCTTTTACTGATTTGGCCACAGAAGATTTCCATTCTCTATGTGGTCGTTATGCCATGGAATTAATCTGTGATAGATGGTTCTTCAAGGACCCAACTATGGCACCTAACGACATTCATTGCTATCTCTTTTCGGCCATCCAACGTCCTCCAAAACAGCCATTTAGGCAAACAATACAGGAGTTGGAAAAACAACAGCCCGCCAAGGTTCTCGAGAAAAAGAAATCGGATCCTTACTCTTTCGATCTGGCGGATGATGAAGGGGTTACTGAGTTACTAACCGAGGCGACCATCAACATATCATCTTCACAAATGGTCCCCTTGTCTACCATTTCACCAACATTCCCCAATTTTGACCTCAGTGCTTGCAAACGTCTCTCTGACAATGAACTTTGTCTCATCATGTCAAGGCTTTATGCCGAGAAATATGACCTCGTTTTCATGTCCGGTGACATTCTGGTCATGGCAGACGCGCTACGAGAAACTGTACAGCTAAAAGGGTCTCTCTCCGTAAGCTTAATGGCTGCCTATCAATTTCTTCTCGGATAGAATCACCCTACAACCTATATGGCATCCCCCTACATGAAGGACGATCTATTAAAGCTAAAGAACTTTGGAACAACTGAGGCACTCATCTCCTTCTTACAACATACAACCCTGAAGTTCATCATGCTCCCCTTCCTTCATTCAGAACACTGGATGTTGTTGGCAACAAATCTTCATGAAGGAACAACAATCATATACAACAGTTCCGACAGCCAGTACAATCCAGATCAACAACATTACACTACAAAACCAAGAACTCCTATAGAGGAGGTGGCGAAGGAGTGTGCCGACCAACTTCATGCCCTTCTCAGCAAGCACATACGGGCATACAGCAAAGAACACTTTCTTCGCCCAGCCTTCAACCACAAGTGCCCACAGCAGCTTTGCGAGTCGAACGATTGCAGTTTTCACATCCTCTACTGGATATACACCATCATAGCACTCGGAAGACCAGTAGAAGACATGACAGAAGTGTATTATCACACATTATGAGGGAAGTTCGCTGCTAATCTCCTCCGCACACATGGCGCCAATAAAGGACTAACAGAATCCAGATGCCCTTGTCCTTGTACTACTCAAAATATCACTTTGACACTTTGCAGACAGAGTGAGTGATAAGTTAAGGGGGGGAGTACACTGGATAAGGGCAAGGTATCATTTTCAAAATCCTTCTCTCTATACCTCTTCTTTCAATTTTGTTTCATAACTCCCTTTGTGCATTTGATTTTTGTTTTAAAACAATTTCCCTTTTTAAAAATAAACCCTGAATAAAGTCACCCCCATCTAACTTTAGAATCAAGTTAGTCCTCAAAAGTAATAACAAGAATAGCACTTAGACATATAATGGCAACTTAATAATTTCTCTCCACTCTTGACTTTCATGCTTTTGTTTCACTTCTACATCTGACTCTCCACAGGTCAATATCAAGGCCGAAACGAGCCAAGCACTCTCAAGGATGAGAGGGGCATCAGGTGACATCCAAATCAAGAAGTCTCGCAAGTGGACCATTAAAAAGAAACCAAATAAGTGCATGTCGATAAACTCTAAGAACAACTTTCCTCTCTTCAAATAAAAGAGGCTTGGCCGCCCAAAATAATTTCCATAAAAACCCCAAATCCTAAGCTTTTGAGTTTACGAATAAAAGACAGAGAGTTGAATAAAACTATGAGAGTTGTGCCATAAATAAGGATCTATATAAAGAACCAATGAAGGTCTCACCCGACCGGTACATTCAGCTGTCCTCACGAAGGCAGATGTGTCGTGCCCGGTAGTGAAACCCTAAGGTATCTAAATATATGAAAGGCTTATAAAGGACTCGCCCGGTTGGTACATTCAGCTGCCCTCACGAAGGCAGATGTGTCGTGCCCGATAGTGAGATCCTAAAATCATAGACAACCCCTCCCCCACTTGAAGGGGGAGTTACACGTCAAGACTTTAGCCAACCCTCATACCCACTCTAGCTCCCAGTAGGTTTTTTTTTCAGAGAGGTATAAAGCTAATTAGAGTCAACGACATGCACAGAATAAAAAGTGGTCCCAATGCAGGCTACGAGATATGGAAGAAACATGAGACCCAAGCAACTCTCAATACCTGAAAGAGTTAAGGCAAGCAATAAGACCCGATACGACCTTAGGAGAGCTCGGGTTTATAATTGAAGTGAGAGTATGGAAATCTTAACTAAATAAAATCGCCTCACCATTACATGCCTCAGCTCTATCTAACTTGAGGACAAGCTAGACTCTAAGTTAGGGGGGATGATAACCTCCAATTTTGTGATGTTATCTTAATAATATTCTTCAGTTTTCCACACTCTTTCTTAGATAAATTAGACAGAATCCCTAACTATCCTGTTGTATTGCAAATATACTGTTCGATTAACTTTTCTCCTTTTTACTTATAGAAAAAAAACACAAAACAAATCACAAAAGACTCACACGGTCCCAAGACCGCATGGACTCAGACGGTCCCAAGACCGCATGGAGTCACATGGTCCCAAGACCGTATGGAGTCACACGATCCCAAGACCGCATGAAGCCAACCGGTCCTGAGACCGCATGGAGTCACACGGTCCCAAGACCACATGAAGCCAACCAGTCCCAAGACCGCATAGAGTCACACGGTCCCAAGACCGCATGAAGCCAACCGGTCCCGAGACCGCATGGAGTCACACGGTCACAAGACCGCATGAAGCCAACCGGTCCCAAGACTGCATGGAGTCACACGGTCCCAATACCGCATGAAACCAAACCGTCCCAAGACCGCATGGAATCACACGGTCCCAAGACCGCATGAAGCCAACTGGTCCCGAGACCACATGGAGTCACACGGTCCCAAGACCGCATGAATCCAAACGGTCTCGGGGTCCAAATGGTCTCAGAACCCAAACGGTCTTCAAGACTATTTGGGCCCAAAACTACCCAAACCGTTTGGACTCCACTTGAAGCCTATAAATAAGACCCGAGGGGTCCTCCCAAGACATCAAGTTTCAGATGCCCATAGGCTGCCTCTACTACTCCAGAGCTACTCCAACCTCCATCCTCCGCCCAAAGGCTGCTGGTCTGAGATCCACACTCCATCCTGAAGTTGCTTTCTCTCTCTTAGCCAAAGAAGGTGGGAAGAGGAGACCTCATCATTGAGCAACCTGTGAAGTTTGAAGATCGTCACTCTCTCTCTTTCCAAGGGGTTGACTTTCCTCTCTCCTTTGTGGGGATGACATTCTCTCTCTCTCTTCTTGCCTCCTTCTTTGTCCTAGCTATGAGCGAGTAGTCTCTTTCACTAGGGTGCGGGGAGTAGCCCCGCTACCCATGTTTTCATTTCATGCAATGTAATCCATAGTTTGCAATAGAGATATACTTTCTTTTCAGTTCGACATCAATCGTTTAATGAATGCTTGTTGCTTGATCACCAACTCATGTTATCTTTTATCTTTTAGTATGAATTGTCTACGTTTGTACTATCAGATTTGAATCTCGATTGTATGTTGGTTCTTGATGCATGTATCCACCATGCACCTGTTTCGGTATCTAGGAGTGTTTCACAAGAAGTGGAGTATACTCACTACCTTCGTTGTACTTTCATACTATGAAATGGAATCAGTTGACGTATGAAAGTACAACCTTGGTGAGTCGAGGAACACACTTTGTGAAGGGGATGATGTAAAGTAAGTGACCATTCATTCGGGGATGGCTGGCATTGCAACATCCCCACACTTCTCGTAGTTAGTTCTCTGAAAGGAAACTAAATCTACAAAGATACTAGCTATTTAGACTCTTATTGCAGGTTATGTTTTATGTTGCATGTCTTGATCCATGGGTAGTGGCGGTGAAAGCTGATCACATCCTAGTGGCTCCTTATCATTGTTTACAACCTAAAATTCACTTTCTTGCTTTGTTTTACTTGCACCTAGTTTAAAACCACCAAATCAAATCTTTGGATTAAATATCAACTTTCAAGAAGTTAAGTGAAATTCTAGTGAAATGGTTACAAGCAATAAAACCATTACTTTTATACTTACCATTTCCTTTTCCACTTGTTGTCACCCTCTACACATCTCACCTTTCTTCTTTCATGTGGATTGAGAAGTCAATTTGCAATTCAATAGCTCAAGTCAATCCATTTGCAATTACCTATAGGAAGAAAGATGAAATGGTCCCCAATCATGTTTTTGGGTCCAGAGGGGTTAGTTTAGCAACCCAAGTCCTATTGCTCTTGGGTCCTTTCCTAAAAGGACAACAAGTAGAATAATGACCAATTTCATTACAATAGTTGCATGTTCCCATAGTCTTGGAACTAGAGGATTCTCCATGGAATATTGGAGGTCCTTTATCTTTGTTGTTCCCTTGACTACTATCATACCCTAAACCATGTCTACCAATTTGTTTAGTAGTATGGTGTAGGATGTCATTAAGACTCTTTTTACCAACTAAGAATCTTTGCAAGGATGATCTCAAACTGTCATTATCATGCTTAAGAGAAGCAATAGTAGAAGATAAATTATTGATATTATCTCTAGCATGCAAAAGATCATTTTCTAAGCAAAGAGTTTTAGTTAAATAAGAATCTCTATCAATATGAAGAGCAGCAACATCATTCTCTCTATTTGTATAACTAGAACAAGGTTCATGCCCATTGATTTTAGCAAGCAAGGAGGCATTTTCAGAATTAAGCACCACTAATTCTCTTTGATAAGAATAGATTTCTTCTCTCCTAGCATCATCAATAAGCTTGAGTTCTACGTTTTCAGTTTTGAGAGTATCAAGCTCATGCATGAGAGAATCAACAATTAAAGTATGCTCTTCATTAGAACTAGGCATGAGAGGTTGAGCTTCTAGAAATTTAATCTTATCAAGTAAACTAGCATTTTCAAGTTTAAGAGAGTCTACTTGGCTAAGACAATCATTTTTATCAATAAGCAAGCAAGAATTTGCATATTCAAGATCATCTAGTTCTATATGCAAATTATCAACAATTTTAGCAAGCTTTTTCTTTTTCTTTTTAGAAGACTTATAAGAGGCACAAATATCATGAATAATAGCAATTAAAGATTCTTTATCTAAAGAGTCTAGATTTACCTCATTTGAGTATTCACTTGTTGATTCTATAAGAGCAAAATGGCATTCTCCTTCATCACTAGAGCTTGAGCTTGATCCTTCACATGAATCTTCACTTGAGCTTGAGTTGGAGGAGCCACTTGAGCTTGATTGCCATTTCTTCTTGTGAAGATGGGTCTTTTTGCCTTGTGGGCAATCTTCCTTGTAGTGACCCTTCTTTCCACATGTGAAGCACCGTGTGGAGGAGGACTTGCCTTTGTAGAATCTACCCTTGGAGTACATGGCATCTTCTTCAACTTGAGAGGATGGAGAAGCTTGACCAACAATAGCCTTGATTTGAGCTTTGATTTCAGCCTTCTTCATTCTCTTGAGTTCTTTCTCCTCTTGTCTTTCTACTTCCTCCCTCTTGTCAAGTGTAGCTTCATGTGCTTGTAGATTTCCAATGAGCTCTTTAATAGAAATATCCCTAAGAGACCTTGCTTCTTCAATAGAAGTCACCTTGGATTCCCACCTCTTGGGGAGAGTTCTAAGGATCTTTGAATTGATCTCTCCACTAGACATAGGATGTTCTAGAACAGCAAGACCATTCAAGATGGTGTTGAGCCTTGAGTACATGTTGGCTATGCTCTCCTCCTTTCCCATCTTGAAGTTCTCAAGCAACCCTTTGAGCATGTAGACTTTGCTTTCCTTCACTTGATCTGTCCCTTCATAAGTGATGCAAAGCTTTCTCCATACCTCATAGGCCGTCTCACAAGAGGAAATCCGATTGAACTCGGTGGGGGTCATGGAGGCATAAAGGATGTGCATGGCTCTAGCATTCAAGGTTGCTTTCATCAAGGTGGCTTCATCCCATTCTTCAATATTTGTCTTTGGAAGAATGTATGGGTTGTTCACCATTTGCCACATCTCGAGACTTGATCCTTGGATGTAGAATTGAAGTCTTCTTCTCCAATAGAAGAAGTTGCTCCCATCAAAGATTGGAAGGCTGGTCGAGAGTCTCCTTCCTAGGTAGTCACCCATCTTCTCCTACTTGTTGAAGTATGCTCGGAGAAGACCCGCTCTAATACCACTTGTTGGATACTAGATGGGTGATTAGATGCTCTAGAGGGGGGTGAATAGAGCTGAAACCACTTAAACAAAACTCATAAAACCTTCAAGATATATCAAAAGATAAGGTTGCTAAATAGGTAATTTGAGTGCAACTAAATCATGCATAGCAAGGATAAGAGAGATTGAACATGCACCAATTAGACAAGCTATTTAGAGTGGTTCCACACTTCAAACTTGAAGTGTGTTAGTCCACTTGCCAAGAGAGGTCAACCTCTAGGACTTCAAACAATTGCACTCTTATATTCATTAATAAGACATAGAATACATGACCAACAAAGGAATTACCTATCCAATACAAAGAGTCTTCAACCTTACCAAGGACTTACCCACTTTGCAAGAGTCTTCGGCCTTCTCCAAGGACTTACCCACTCTTGCACAAGTCTTCGGCCTTGTAGGAATTACCCACTCTTCTTGGATCTTCCGCCTTTGACTTCACCTTCACTCGGAGAAGCTTCCACCAAGGTCTTACCTACTTGAGCTTGAGTCTTTTGCCTTCTCCAAGGGCTTACCCACTCTAGCTCCAAGTCTTCTGCCTTGATCTTCACCAAGGGACTCCTTCCCTTGTTCTTCTTCACCTCTCTTGGACAAGAGAGAGAACCTTCATCTTTATGATTGCAAATGAGAGATGGGGAGGTTGTGGAAGTGAGAGCCTCACAAGATATACAAGTAGAAACTAGCTCTCTTGCAAATCTCCTACTCACTCTAATGGATGTAGCAAGTGATTAAGCTTAGAGAGAGAGAGAAGGCTGTAGGAAGCACTCAACTATAGAATAGGAACCTCACAAAGAGTTTGCAATGAATGCTCAACCTTGGAATGAAGCCCAAGGGGTCCTATTTATAGCTGGGGATGCCTCTTAGCCTTTTGGAACACTTGTGAATGAAAACTAGCCGTTTTGTGGCTTGCAACGGATCTATTTTCACTTGTTGCAACTCCACAACGGCTAGAAACACTTTTCTGCACTTTTCCGTACAGTGCATTCGGTCGAGTTTCTATATGTGTAACTCGACCGATCAAGTAGCAGGCAGCCCGATATTGAAATGATCAGTCGAGTTTGTTCTGAGGAAACTCGACCGACCATTCCAACTGGAACTGGCCTACTACCCAATCGGTCGAGTTCTGTGAGTGCACAACTCGACCGATGCAATCTTCAGAAAATCGACCAAGGTTGATCGGTCGAGTTTCAGGGTGGGAAACTCGACCGAACAAGTGCCTGTAATTGATTTTCAAAGTTGCATTAAAAGTGCTCTAAAATTCGATCTAAGTGTTCCTGATATTTTTCTAAGCTTAATTACAAGTCATACAATCATTACAAGTGATTTACAATATGATTCTAATGGATATACATCATATTACAAAAATGTGCACTTGTATGACTTTGACTTGTCTTTT
This sequence comes from Alisma plantago-aquatica, assembly GCA_963693085.1. Classification (NCBI taxonomy): domain Eukaryota; kingdom Viridiplantae; phylum Streptophyta; class Magnoliopsida; order Alismatales; family Alismataceae; genus Alisma; species Alisma plantago-aquatica. Next base: position 859,493,733 of record OY856409.1, on the reverse strand, counting down.
CTCCAATTTGAGATGCGCAAGTTAGGGCAATTGGAGTGTGTCTATACCTAATCTGAAATCACTCAAGTAGAAGCATTAGACACCAATATGTGGAATGGTTAGTCATCATCAAAACACGGGTTTAGTCAATTTAGACGTGAGTCAACATTGACCTAATTGACCTTGAGTCAACATTCTCCCCCTTTTTGAAGATGACAAATCATTCCATAAATGTATTGAAAGCATTTAAGTAAATTTATACCTTTGGAGAAACCTAGGGGTTTCAATAGGACTAAGCTCATATGCTCCCCCTCAATTGATGCGCATGGAGTTTTCATACTCCCCCTCAATTGATGCTATTTCTCCTACATGGTTAGCTTTCATAACATTTATAGAAACTATGTCTTCTACTCATATATGTCTACACATATATGTCTCCTCCCCTTTACCTTCTCCCCTTTACATGGACATTCTTCTCCTCTTCATGTAAGACATGCCTTCTTCCTCTTTTTAAAAGAAGACATTACCTTTCTCCCCCTTTGTCATTTCAAAAAGGTGGGGGTTATGAAGAAAAAAAGAAACATCACCTGTTAAAGAGAAAGGAGATAACACAAAATATATATGAGGAGAGTAGAAGAGCACAGATAGGGGCTTGTCCAAGCATAGAAAGAAAATCAAGTTAAAACATATACTTGAACAACCCAAATATGCAAGATAAGGTGCTGCAGAAAAACAATAAATTACAATTTTGACCCTCAAGATGATGGAATTTGACCAAAAACCATCGGAGCTCATGCGAAATCCATGAGTCTTGCTCAGAAGGTCGTTTCTGCATGAAAAGCACTAGTCTTGCACCAAAAACTGAAACTGGAGCAAAATCTGCATAAAAATCCATAAATACTCCAATTCCCACATATCATGTAGATCTATGTACCCTGCATCACAATGTTATGAAAGCAACTCAAGATAGTAGATATTCAATTTAAGGAACAAGCTTGAGCATGTATAAGCATAGCATATAGATGAGCAAAGATGTCAATTGTAAATAGGGTTAGAACTACATGTATATGAACTACTAGTAGATGATATCACAAGTTAGGACTACTAGTAGGATCTAGATCATAGCAAGAGATACCAAAAGATACACAAGTTAAAGAGCAAGCTATGAGTAGATGTAGAGATATATCCAAACAGAGAGATATGCAATTTTAGAAGTATGAAAGGATATAACTCACATACAAATATGCATCATTACCAGAAGATGATTACCACTAAGAACCTCAAGGTTGTATCAAAACAAGACATACACCTAGAAAGATGTAGCAAGTTAGAGCACAACGGAAGTGATTTTAGACACAACCAAGAGATCCAAAGAGATCATCATCAAAACCTGCAAAACAACTCAAAGAAAGTAATTGCAAGATATAGATATACCAATTTAGAGCAATTACAGAGATAGAGTTGTATGCAAGATAGGCAATTTTAAAACATGGAAATATGCATATATAAAGATACCAAAAGAGAGTGCCAAAGAATAAGGCTATTGGTTGAGAAAATCTAGTTGAGAGGGAAATTCTCATCCAATAAGCCAACTGTATATTCTGTGCACAGTGTGATCGGTCGAGTTCTGTGCATTGTCAACTCGACCGATGATAGCTGCTGGCAACACTCTTGGTGCCTATCGGTCGAGTTTCAATAGGGCAAACTCGACCGACAGATTAGCTGTCAAAAAATCACATATATTTCATAAAATCATACTTAAAGGCATGCTAAAAATACAAACCATATCCAAACATGTATAAGCAAGTTAGTAATGCACTATAGAAGCATTAGAAACAGTTTTTGAGCAAGAGTGTGAAAAGAAACACAAAATGCCACTTTTGACTCAAAAACCATATGTATAGTGCACACTAACTTGACAAAACAAGTTAGAAATGGTTACAAGCAATAAAACCATTACTTTTATACTTACCATTTCCTTTTCCACTTTTGTCACCCTCTACACATCTCACCTTTCTTCTTTCATGTGGATTGAGAAGTCAATTTGCAATTCAATAGCTCAAGTCAATCCATTTGCAATTACCTATAGGAAGAAATATGAAATGGTCCCCAATCATGTTTTTGGGTCCAGAGGGGTTAGTTTAACAACCCAAGCCCTATTGCTCTTGTGTGCTTTCCTAAAAGGACAACAAGTAGAATAATAACCAATTTCATTACAATAGTTGCATGTTCCCATAGTCTTGGAACTAGAGGATTCTCCATGGAATATTGGAGGTCCTTTATCTTTGTTGTTCCCTTGACTACTATCATACCCTAAACCATGTCTACCAATTTGTTTAGTAGTATGGTGTAGGATGTCATTAAGACTCTTTTTACCAACTAAGAATCTTTGCAAGGATGATCTCAAACTGTCATTATCATGCTTAAGAGAAGCAATAGTAGAAGACAAATTATTGATATTATCTCTAGCATGCAAAAGATCATTTTCTAAGCAAAGAGTTTTAGTTAAATAAGAATCTCTATCAATATGAAGAGCAGCAACATCATTCTCTCTATTTGTATAACTAGAACAAGGTTCATGCCCATTGATTTTAGCAAGCAAGGAGGCATTTTCAAAATTAAGCACCACTAATTCTCTTTGATAAGAGTAGATTTCTTATCTCCTAGCATCATCAATAAGCTTGAGTTCTACATTTTCAGTTTTGAGAGTATCAAGCTCATGCATGAGAGAATCAACAATTAAAGTATGCTCTTCATTAGAACTAGGCATGAGAGGTTGAGCTTCTAGAAATTTAATCTTATCAAGTAAACTAGCATTTTCAAGTTTAAGAGAGTCTACTTGGCTAAGACAATCATTTTTATCAATAAGCAAGCAAGAATTTGCATATTCAAGATCATCTAGTTCTATATGCAAATTATCAACAATTTTAGTAAGCCTTTTCTTTTTCTTTTTAGAAGACTTATAAGAGGCACAAATATCATGAATAATAACAATTAAAGATTCTTTATCTAAAGAGTCTAGATTTACCTCATTTGAGTCTTCACTTGTTGATGCTACAAGAGCAAAATGGCATTCTCGTTCATCACTAGAGCTTGAGCTTGATCCTTCACATGAATCTTCACTTGAGCTTGAGTTGGAGGAGCCACTTGAGCTTGATTGCCATTTCTTCTTATGAAGATGGGTCTTTTTGCCTTGTGGGCAATCTTCCTTGTAGTGACCCTTCTTTCCACATGTGAAGCACTGTGTGGAGGTGGACTTGCCTTTGTAGAATCTACCCTTGGAGTACATGGCATCTTCTTCAACTTGAGAGGATGGAGAAGCTTGACCAACAATAGCCTTGATTTGAGCTTTGATTTCAGCCTTCTTCATTCTCTTGAGTTCTTTCTCCTCTTGTCTTTCTACTTCCTCCCTCTTGTCAAGTGTAGCTTCATGTGCTTGTAGATTTCCAATGAGCTCTTCAATAGGAATATCCCTAAGAGACCTTGCTTCTTCAACAGAAGTCACCTTGGATTCCCACCTCTTGGGAAGAGTTCTAAGGATCTTTGAATTGATCTCTCCACTATACATAGGATGTCCTAGAACAGCAAGACCATTCAAGATGGTGTTGAGCCTTGAGTACATGTTGGCTATGCTCTCCTCCTTTCCCATCTTGAAGTTCTCAAGCAACCCTTTGAGCATGTAGACTTTGCTTTCCTTCACTTGATTTGTCCCTTCATAAGTGATGCAAAGCTTTCTCCATACCTCATAGGCCGTCTCACAAGAGGAAATCCGGTTGAACTCGGTGGGGGTCATGGAGGCATAAAGGATGTGCATGGCTCTAGCATTCAAGGTTGATTTCAACAAGGTGGCTTCATCCCATTCTTCAATATTTGTCTTTGGTAGAATGTATGGGCTGTTCACCATTTGCCACATCTCGAAACTTGATCCTTGGATGTAGAATTGAAGTCTTCTTCTCCAATAGAGGAAGTTGCTCCCATCAAAGATTGGAAGGCTGGTCGAGAGTCTCCCTCCTAGGTAGTCACCCATCTTCTCCTACTTGTTGAAGTATGCTTGGAGAAGAGCCGCTCTGATACCACTTGTTGGATCCTAGATGGGTGATTAGATGCTCTAGAGGGGGGGTGAATAGAGCTAAAACCACTTAAACAAAACTCATAAAACCTTCAAGATATATCAAAAGATAAGGTTGCTAAATAGGTAATTTGAGTGCAACTAAATCATGCATAGCAAGGATAAGAGAGATTGAACATGCACCAATTAGACAAGCTATTTAGAGTGGTTCCACACTTCAAACTAGAAGTGTGTCAGTCCACTTGCCTAGAGAGGTCAACCTCTAGGACTTCAAACAATTGCACTCTTATATTCATTAATAAGACATACAATACATGACCAACAAAGGACTTACCTATCCAATACAAAGAGTCTTCAACCTTACCAAGGACTTACCCACTTTGCAAGAGTCTTCGGCCTTCTCCAAGGACTTACCCACTCTTGCACAAGTCTTCGGCCTTGTAGGAATTACCCACTCTTCTTGGATCTTCCGCCTTTGACTTCACCTTCACTCGGAGAAGCTTCCACCAAGGTCTAACCTACTTGAGCTTGAGTCTTTGGCCTTCTCCAAGGGCTTACCCACTCTAGCTCCAAGTCTTCTGCCTTGATCTTCACCAAGGGACTCCTTCCCTTGTTCTTCTTCACCTCTCTTGGACAACAGAGAGAACCTTCATCTTTATGATTGCAAATGAGAGATGGGGAGGTTGTGGAAGTGAGAGCCTCACAAGATATACAAGTAGAAACTAGGTCTCTTACAAATCTCCTACTCACTCTAATGGATGTAGCAAGTGATTAAGCTTAGAGAGATAGAGAAGGTTGTAGGAAGCACTCAACTATAGAATAGGAACCTCACAAAGAGTTTGCAATTAATGCTCAACCTTGGAATGAAGCCCAAGGGGTCCTATTTATAGCTGGGGATGCCTCTTAGCCTTTGGGAACACTTGTGAATGAAAACTAGCCGTTTTGTGGCTTGCACCAGATCTATTTTCACTTGTTGCAACTCCACAACGGCTAGAAACACTTTTCTGCACTTTTTCGTACAGTGCATTCGGTCGAGTTTCTATATGTGTAACTCGACCGATCAAGTAGCAGGCAGCCCGATATTGAAATGATCGGTCGAGTTTGTTCTGAGGAAACTCGACCGACCATTCCAACTGGAACTGGCCTACTACCCAATCGGTCGAGTTCTGTGAGTGCACAACTCGACCGATGCAATTTTCAAAAAATCGACCAAGGTTGATCGGTCGAGTTTCAGGGTGGGAAACTCGACCGAACAAGTGCCTGTAATTGATTTTCAAAGTTGCATTAAAAGTGCTCTAAAATTCGATCTAAGTGTTCCTGATATTTTTCTAAGCTTAATTACAAGTCATACAATCATTACAAGTGATTTACAACATGATTCTAATGGATATACATCATATTACAAAAATGTGCACTTGTATGACTTTGACTTGTCTTTTCTCCAATTTGAGATGCGCAAGTTAGGGCAATTGGAGTGTGTCTATACCTAATCTGAAATCACTCAAGTAGAAGCATTAGACACCAATATGTGGAATGGTTAGTCATCATCAAAACACAGGTTTAATCAATTTAGACATGAGTCAACATTGACCTAATTGACCTTGAGTCAACATTCTCCCCCTTTTTGAAGATGAAAAATCATTCCATAAATGTATTGAAAGCATTTAAGTAAATTTATACCTTTGGAGAAACCTAGGGGTATCAATAGGACTAATCTCATATGCTCCCCCTCAATTGATGCGCATGGAGTTTTCATACTCCCCCTCAATTGATGCTATTTCTCCTGCATGGTTAGCTTTCATAACATTTATAGAAACTATGTCTTCTACTCATATATGTCTACAAATATATGTCTCCTCCCCTTTACCTTCTCCCCTTTACATGGAAATTCTTCTCCTCTTCATGTAAGACATGCCTTCTTCCTATTTTTAAAAGAAGACATTACCTTTCTCCCCCTTTGTCATTTCAAAAAGGTGGGGGTTATGAAGAAAAAAAGAAACATCACTTGTTAAAGAGAAAGGAGATAACACAAAATATATATGAGGAGAGTAGAAGAGCACAGATAGGGGCTTGTCCAAGCATCGAAAGAAAATCAAGTTAAAGCATATACTTGAACAACCCAAAAATGCAAGATAAGGTGCTGCAGAAAAACAATAAATTACAATTGTGACCCTCAAGATGATGGAATTTGACCAAAAACCATCGGAGCACATGGAAAAGCCATGAATCTTGCTTAGAAGGTCGTTTCTGCATGAAAAGCACTAGTCTTGCACCAAAAACTAAAACTGGAGCAAAATCTGCATAAAAATCCATAAATACTCCAATTCCCACATATCATGTAGATCTATGTACCCTGCATCACAATGTTATGCGAGCAACTCAAGATAGTAGATATTCAATTTAAGGAACAAGCTTGAGCATGTATAAGCATAGCATATAGATGAGGAAAGATGTCAATTGTAAACAGGGTTAGAACTACATGTATATGAACTACTTCTAGATGATATCACAAGTTAGGACTACTAGTAGGATCTAGATCATAGCAAGAGATACCAAAAGATACACAAGTTAAATAGCAAGCTATGAGTAGATGTATAGATTATCCAAACAGAGAGATATGCAATTTTAGAAGCATGAAAGGATATAACTCACATACAAATATGCATCATTACCAGAAGATGATTACCACTAAGAACCTCAAGGTTGTATCAAAACAAGATATACACCTAGAAAGATGTAGCAAGTTAGAGCACAACGGAAGCGATTTTAGACACAACCAAGAGATCCAAAGAGATCATCATCAAAACCTGCAAAACAACTCAAAGCAAGTAATTGCAAGATATAGATATACCAATTTAGAGCAATTAGAGAGATAGAGTTGTATGCAAGATAGGCAATTTTAAAACATGGCAATATGCATATATAAAGATACCAAAAGAGAGTGCCAAAGAATAAGGCTATTGGTTGAGAAAATCTAGTTGAGAGGGAAATTCTCATCCAATAAGCCAACTGTATATTCTGTGCACAGTGTGATCGATCGAGTTCTGTGCATTGTCAACTCGACCGATGACAGCTGCTGGCAACACTCTTGGTGCCTATCGATCGAGTTTCAATAGGGCAAACTCGACCGACAGATCAGCTGTCAAAAAGCACATATATTTCATAAAATCATATTTAAAGGCATGCTAAAAATACAAACCATATCCAAACATGTCTAAGCAAGTTAGTAATGCACTATATAAGCATTAGAAACAGTTTTTGAGTAAGAGTGTGAAAAGAAACACAAAATGCCACTTTTGACTCAAAAACCATATGTATAGTGCACACTAACTTGACAAAACAAGTTAGAAATGGTTACAAGCAATAAAACCATTACTTTTATACTTCCATTTCCTTTTCCACTTGTTGTCACCCTCTACACATCTCACTTTCTTCTTTCATGTGGATTGAGAAGTCAATTTGCAATTCAATAGCTCAAGTCAATCCATTTGCAATTACCTATAGGAAGAAAGATGAAATGGTCCCCAATCATGTTTTTGGGTCCAGAGGGGTTAGTTTAGCAACCCAAGTCCTATTGCTCTTGGGTGCTTTCCTAAAAGGACAACAAGTAGAATAATGACCAATTTCATTACAATAGTTGCATGTTCCCATAGTCTTGGAACTAGAGGATTCTCCATGGAATATTGGAGGTCCTTTATCTTTGTTGTTCCCTTGACTACTATCATACCCTAAACCATGTCTACCAATTTGTTTAGTAGTATGGTGTAGGATGTCATTAAGACTCTTTTTACCAACTAAGAATCTTTGCAAGGATGATCTCAAACTGTCATTATCATGCTTAAGAGAATCAATAGTAGAAGACAAATTATTGATATTATCTCTACCATGCAAAAGATCATTTTCTAAGCAAAGAGTTTTAGTTAAATAAGAATCTCTATCAATATGAAAAGCAGCAACATCATTCTCTCTATATGTATAACTATAACAAGATTCATGCCCATTGATTTTAGCAAGCAAGGAGGCACTTTCAGAATTAAGCACCACTAATTCTCTTTGATAAGAATAGATTTCTTCTCTCCTAGCATCATCAATAAGCTTGAGTTCTACATTTTTAGTTTTGAGAGTATCAAGCTCATGCATGAGAGAATCAAAAATTAAAGTATGCTCTTCATTAGAACTAGGCATGAGAGGTTGAGCTTCTAGAAATTTAATCTTATCAAGTAAACTAGCATTTTCAAGTTTAAGAGAGTCTACTTGGCTAAGACAATCATTTTTATCAATAAGCAAGCAAGAATTTGCATATTCAAGATCATCTAGTCCTATATGCAAATTATCGACAATTTTAGCAAGCTTTTTCTTTTTCTTTTTAGAAAACTTATAAGAGGCACAAATATCATGAATAATAGCAATTAAAGATTCTTTATCTAAAGAGTCTAGATTTACCTCATTTGAGTCTTCACTTGTTGATTCTATAAGAGCAAAATGGCATTCTCCTTCATCACTAGAGCTTGAGCTTGATCCTTCACATGAATCTTCACTTGATCTTGAGTTGGAGGAGCCACTTGAGCTTGATTGCCATTTCTTCTTGTGAAGATGGGTCTTTTTTCCTTGTGGGAAATCTTCCTTGTAGTGACCCTTCTTTCCACATGTGAAGCACCGTGTGGAGGAGGACTTGCCTTTGTAGAAGCTACCCTTGGAGTACATGGCATCTTCTTCAACTTGAGAGGATGGAGAAGATTGACCAACAATAGCCTTGATTTGAGCTTTGATTTCAGCCTTATTCATTCTCTTGAGTTCTTTCTCCTCTTGTCTTTCTACTTCCTCCCTCTTGTCAAGTGTAGCTTCATGTGCTTGTAGATTTCCAATGAGCTCTTCAATAGGAATATCCCTATGAGACCTTGCTTCTTCAATAGAAGTCACCTTGGATTCCCACCTCTTGGGGAGAGTTCTAAGGATCTTTGAATTGATCTCTCCACTAGACATAGGATGTCCTAGAACAGCAAGACCATTCAAGATGGTGTTGAGCCTTGAGTACATGTTGGCTATGCTCTCCTCCTTTCCCATCTTGAAGTTCTCAAGAAACCCTTTGAGCATGTAGACTTTTCTTTCCTTCACTTGATGTGTCCCTTCATAAGTGATGCAAAGCTTTCTCCATACCTCATAGGCCGTCTCACAAGAGGAAATCCGGTTGAACTCGGTGGGGGTCATGGAGGCATAAAGGATGTGCATGGCTCTAGCATTCAAGGTTGCTTTCATCAAGGTGGCTTCATCCCATTCTTCAATGTTTGTCTTTGGTAGAATGTATGGGCTGTTCACCATTTGCCACATCTTGAGACTTGATCGTTGGATGTAGAATTGAAGTCTTCTTCTCCAATAGAGGAAGTTGCTTCCATCAAAGATTGGAAGGCTGTTCGAGAGTCTCCCTCCTAGGTAGTCACCCATCTTCTCCTACTTGTTGAAGTATGCTTGGAGAAGAGACGCTCTGATACCACTTGTTGGATCCTAGATGGGTGATTAGATTCTCTAGAGGGGGGGTGAATAGAGCTGAAACCACTTAAACAAAACTCATCAAACCTTCAAGATATATCAAAAGATAAGGTTGCTAAATAGGTAATTTGAGTGGAACTAAATCATGCATAGCAAGGATAAGAGAGATTGAACATGCACCAATTAGACAAGCTATTTAGAGTGGTTCCACACTTCAAACTAGAAGTGTGTCAGTCCACTTGCCTAGAGAGGTCAACCTCTAGGACTTCAAAAAATTGCACTCTTATATTCATTAATAAGACATACAATACATGACCAACAAAGGACTTACCTATCCAATACAAAGAGTCTTCAACCTTACCAAGGACTTACCCACTTTGCAAGAGTCTTCAGCCTTCTCCAAGGACTTACCCACTCTTGCACAAGTCTTCGGCCTTGTAGGAATTACCCACTCTTCTTGGATCTTCCGCCTTTGACTTCACCTTCACTCGGAGAAGCTTCCACCAAGGTCTTACCTACTTGAGCTTGAGTCTCTTGCCTTCTCCAAGGGCTTACCCACTCTAGCTCCAAGTCTTCTGCCTTGATCTTCACCAAGGGACTCCTTCCCTTGTTCTTCTTCACCTCTCTTGGACAACAGAGAGAACCTTCATCTTTATGATTGCAAATGAGAGATGGGGAGGTTGTAGAAGTGAGAGCCTCACAAGATATACAAGTAGAAACTAGCTCTCTTACAAATCTCCTACTCACTCTAATGGATGTAGCAAGTGATTAAGCTTAGAGAGAGAGAGAAGGTTGTAGGAAGCACTCAACTATAGAATAGGAACCTCACAAAGAGTTTGCAATGAATGCTCAACCTTGGAATGAATCCCAAGGGGTCCTATTTATAGCTGGGGATGCTTCTTAGCCTTTGGGAACACTTGTGAACGAAAACTAGCCGTTTTGTGACTTGCAACGGATCTATTTTCACTTGTTGCAACTCCACAACGGCTAGAAACACTTTTCTGCACTTTTCCGTACAGTGCATTCGGTCGAGATTCTATATGTGTAACTCGACCGATCAAGTAGCAGGCAGCCCGATATTGAAATGATTGGTCGAGTTTGTTCTGAGGAAACTCGACCGACCATTCCAACTGGAACTGGCCTACTACCCAATCGTTCGAGTTCTATGAGTGCACAACTCGACCGATGCAATTTTCAAAAAATCGACCAAGGTTGATCGGTCAAGTTTTAGGGTGGGAAACTCGACCGAACAAGTGCCTGTAATTGATTTTCAAAGTTGCATTAAAAGTGCTCTAAAATTCGATCTAAGTGTTCCTGATATTTTTCTAAACTTAATTACAAGTCATACAATCATTACAAGTGATTTACAACATGATTCTAATGGATATACATCATATTACAAAAATGTACACTTGTATGACTTTGACTTGTCTTTTCTCCAATTTGAGATGCGCAAGTTAGGGCAATTGGAGTGTGTCTATACCTAATCTGAAATCACTCAAGTAGAAGCATTAGACACCAATATGTGGAATGGTTAGTCATCATCAAAACACGGGTTTAGTCAATTTAGACATGAGTCAACATTGACCTAATTGACCATGAGTCAACATTCTCCCCCTTTTTGAAGATGACAAATCATTCCATAAATGTTTTGAAAGCATTTAAGTAAATTTATACCTTTGGAGAAACCTAGGGGTTTCAATAGGACTAATCTCATATGCTCCCCCTCAATTGATGCGCATGGAGTTTTCATACTCCCCCTCAATTGATGCTATTTCTCCTGCATGGTTAGCTTTCATAACATTTATAGAAACTATGTCTTCTACTCATATATGTCTACACATATATGTCTCCTCCCCTTTACCTTCTCCCCTTTACATGGACATTCTTCTCCTCTTTATGTAAGACATGCCTTCTTCCTATTTTTAAAAGAAGACATTACCTTTCTCCCCCTTTGTTATTTCAAAAAGGTGGGGGTTATGAAGAAAAAAAGAAACATCACTTGTTAAAGAGAAAGGAGATAACACAAAATATATATGAGGAGAGTAGAAGAGCACAGATAGGGGCTTGTCCAAGCATCGAAAGAAAATCAAGTTAAAGCATATACTTGAACAACCCAAAAATGCAAGATAAGGTGCTGTAGAAAAACAATAAATTACAATTGTGACCCTCAAGATGATGGAATTTGACCAAAAACCATCGGAGCACATGGCAAAGCAATGAGTCTTGCTCAGAAGGTCGTTTCTGCATGAAAAGCACTAGTCTTGCACCAAAAACTGAAACTGCAGCAAAATCTGCATAAAAATCCATAAATATTCCAATTCCCACATATCATGTAGATCTATGTACCCTGCATCACAATGTTATGCAAGAAACTCAAGATAGTAGATATTCAATTTAAGGAACAAGCTTGAGCATGTATAAGCATAGCATATAGATGAGCAAAGATGTCAATTGTAAACAGGGTTAGAACTACATGTATATGAACTACCACTAGATGATATCACAAGTTAGGACTACTAGTAGGATCTCAATCATAGCAAGAGATACCAAAAGATACACAAGTTAAAGAGCAAGCTATGAGTAGATGTAGAGATATATCCAAACAGAGAGATATGCAACTTTAGAAGCATGAAAGGATATAACTCACATACAAATATGCATCATTACCAGAAGATGATTACCACTAAGAACCTCAAGGTTGTATCAAAACAAGATATACACCTAGAAAGATGTAGCAAGTTAGAGCACAACGGAAGCGATTTTAGACACAACCAAGAGATCCAAAGAGATCATCATCAAAACCTGCAAAACAACTCAAAGCAAGTAATTGCAAGATATAGATATACCAATTTAGAGCAATTAGAGAGATAGAGTTGTATGCAAGGTAGGCAATTTTAAAACATGGCAATATGCATATATAAAGATACCAAAAGAGAGTGCCAAGGAATAAGGCTATTTGTTGAGAAAATCTAGTTGATATGGAAATTCTCATCCAATAAGCCAACTGTATATTCTGTGCACAGTGTGATCGGTCGAGTTCTGTGCATTGTCAACTCAACCGATGACAGCTGCTGGCAACACTCTTGGTTCCTATCGGTCGAGTTTCAATAGGGAAAACTCGACCGACAGATCAGCTGTCAAAAAAGCACATATATTTCCTAAAATCATATTTAAAGGCATGCTAAAAATAGAAACCATATCCAAACATGTCTAAGCAAGTTAGTAATGCACTATAGAAGCATTAGAAACAGTTTTTGAGCAAGAGTGTGAAAAGAAACACAAAATGCCACTTTTGACTCAAAAACCATATGTATAGTGCACACTAACTTGACAAAACAAGTTAGAAATGGTTACAAGCAATAAAACCATTACTTTTATACTTACCATTTCCTTTTCCACTTGTTGTCACCCTCTACACATCTCACCTTTCTTCTTTCATGTAGATTGAGAAGTCAATTTGCAATTCAATAGCTCAAGTCAATCCATTTGCAATTACCTATAGGAAGAAAGATGAAATGGTCCCCAATCATGTTTTTGGGTCCAGAGGGGTTAGTTTAGCAACCCAAGTCCTATTGCTCTTGTGTGCTTTACTAAAAGGACAACAAGTAGAATAATGACCAATTTCATTACAATAGTTGCATGTTCCCATAGTCTTGGAACTAGAGGATTCTCCATGGAATATTGGAGGTCCTTTATCTTTGTTGTTCCCTTGACTACTATCATACCCTAAACCATGTCTACCAATTTGTTTAGTAGTATGGTGTAGGATGTCATTAAGACTCTTTTTACCAACTAAGAATCTTTGCAAGGATGATCTCAAATTGTCATTATCATGCTTAAGAGAAGCAATAGTAGAAGACAAATTATTGATATTATCTCTATCATGCAAAAGATCATTTTCTAAGCAAAGAGTTTTAGTTAAATAAGAATCTCTATCAATATGAAGAGCAGCAACATCATTATCTCAATTTGTATAACTAGAACAAGGTTCATGGCCATTGATTTTAGCAAGCAAGGAGGCATTTTCAGAATTAAGCACCACTAATTCTCTTTGATAAGAATAGATTTCTTCTCTCCTAGCATCATCAATAAGCTTGAGTTCTACATTTTTAGTTTTGAGAGTATCAAGCTCATGCATGAGAGAATCAACAATTAAAGTATGCTCTTCATTAGAACTAGGCATGAGAGGTTGAGATTCTAGAAATTTAATCTTATCAAGTAAACTAGCATTTTCAAGTTTAAGAGAGTCTACTTGGCTAAGACAATCATTTTTATCAATAAGCAAGCAAGAATTTGCATATTCAAGATCATCTAGTTCTATATGCAAATTATCAACAATTTTAGCAAGCTTTTTCTTTTTCTTTTTAGAAGACTTATAAGAGGCACAAATATCATGAATAATAGCAATTAAAGATTCTTTATCTAAAGAGTCTAGATTTACCTCATTTGAGTCTTCACTTGTTGATTCTATAAGAGAAAAATGGCATTCTCCTTCATCACTAGAGCTTGAGCTTGATCCTTCACATAAATCTTCACTTGAGCTTGAGTTGGAGCAGCCACTTGAGCTTGATTGCCATTTCTTCTTGTGAAGATGGGCCTTTTTGCCTTGTGGGCAATCTTCCTTGTAGTGACCCTTCTTTCCACATGTGAAGCACCGTGTGGAGGAGGACTTACCTTTGTAGAATCTACCCTTGGAGTACATGGCATCTTCTTCAACTTGAGAGGATGGAGAAGCTTGACCAACAATAGCCTTGATTTGAGCTTTGATTTCAGCCTTATTCATTCTCTTGAGTTCTTTCTCCTCTTGTCTTTCTACTTCCTCCCTCTTGTCAAGTGTAGCTTCATGTGCTTGTAGATTTCCAATGAGCTCTTCAATAGGAATATCCCTAAGAGACCTTGCTTCTTCAATAGAAGTCACCTTGGATTCCCACCTCTTGGGGAGAGTTCTAAGGATCTTTGAATTGATCTCTCCACTATACATAGGATGTCCTAGAACAGCAAGACCATTCAAGATGGTGTTGAGCCTTGAGTACATGTTGGCTATGCTCTCCTCCTTTCCCATCTTGAAGTTCTCAAGAAACCCTTTGAGCATGTAGACTTTTCTTTCCTTCACTTGATCTGTCCCTTCATAAGTGATGAAAAGCTTTCTCCATACCTCATAGGCCGTCTCACAAGAGGAAATCCGGTTGAACTCGGTGGGGGTCATGGAGGCATAAAGGATGTGCATGGCTCTAGCATTCAAGGTTTCTTTCATCAAGGTAGCTTCATCCCATTCTTCAATATTTCTCTTTGGTAGAATGTATGGGTTGTTCACCATTTGCCACATCTCGAGACTTGATCCTTGGATGTAGAATTGAAGTCTTCTTCTCCAATAGAGGAAATTGCTCCCATCAAAGATTGGAAGGCTGGTCGAGAGTCTCCCTCCTAGGTAGTCACCCATCTTCTCCTACTTGTTGAAGTATGCTTGGAGAAGAGCCTCTCTGATACCACTTGTTGGATCCTAGATGGGTGATTAGATGCTCTAGAAGGGGGGTGAATAGAGTTGAAACCACTTAAACAAAACTCATCAAACCTTCAAGATATATCAAAAGATAAGGTTGATAAATGGGTAATTTGAGTGCAACTAAATCATGCATAGCAAGGATAAGAGATATTGAACATGCACCAATTAGACAAGCTATTTAGAGTGGTTCCACACTTCAAACTAGAAGTGTGTCAGTCCACTTTCCTAGAGAGGTCAACCTCTAGGACTTCAAACAATTGCACTCTTATATTCATTAATAAGACATACAATACATGACCAACAAAGGACTTACCTATCCAATACAAAGAGTCTTCAACCTTTCCAAGGACTTACCCACTTTGCAAGAGCCTTTGGCCTTCTCCAAGGACTTACCCACTCTTGCACAAGTCTTCGGCCTTGTAGGAATTACCAACTCTTCTTGGATCTTCCGCCTTTGACTTCACCTTCACTCGGAGAAGCTTCCACCAAGGTCTTACCTACTTGAGCTTGAGTCTTTTTCCTTCTCCAAGGGCTTACCCACTCTAGCTCCAAGTCTTCTGCCTTGATCTTCACCAAGGGACTCCTTCCCTTGTTCTTCTTCACCTCTCTTGGACAAGAGAGAGAACCTTCATCTTTATGATTGCAAATGAGAGATGGGGAGGTTGTGGAAGTGAGAGCCTCACAAGATATACAAGTAGAAACTAGCTCTCTTACAAATCTCCTACTCACTCTAATGGATGTAGCAAGTGATTAAGCTTAGAGAGAGAGAGAAGGCTGTAGGAAGCACTCAACTATAGAATAGGAACCTCACAAAGAGTTTGCAATGAATGCTCAACCTTGGAATGAAGCCCAAGGGGTACTATTTATAGCTGGAGATGCCTCTTAGCCTTTGGGAACACTTGTGAATGAAAACTAGCCGTTTTGGTGGCTTGCAACGGATCTATTTTCACTTGTTTCAACTCCGCAACGGCTAGAAACACTTTTCTGCACTTTTCCGTACAGTGCATTCGGTCGAGTTTCTATATGTGTATCTCGACCGATCAAGTAGCAGGCAGCCCGATATTGAAATGATCGGTCGAGTTTGTTCTGAGGAAACTCGACCGACCATTCCAACTGGAACTAGCCTACTACCCAATCGGTCGAGTTCTGTGAGTGCACAACTCGACCGATGCAATCTTCAGAAAATCGACCAAGGTTGATCGGTCGAGTTTCAGAATGGGAAACTCGACCGAACAAGTGCCTGTAATTGATTTTCAGAGTTGCATTAAAAGTGCTCTAAAATTCGATCTAAGTGTTCCTGATATTTTTCTAAGCTTAATTACAAGTCATACAATCATTACAAGTGATTTACAACATGATTCTAATGGATATACATCATATTACAAAAATGTGCACTTGTATGACTTTGACTTGTCTTTTCTCTAATTTGAGATGCGCAAGTTAGGGCAATTGGAGTGTGTCTATACCTAATCTGAAATCACTCAAGTAGAAGCATTAGACACCAATATGTGGAATGGTTAGTCATCATCAAAACACGGGTTTAGTCAATTTAGACGTGAGTCAACATTGACCTAATTGACCTTGAGTCAACATTCTCCCCCTTTTTGAAGATGACAAATCATTCCATAAATGTTTTGAAAGCATTTAAGTAAATTTATACCTT
Source organism: Alisma plantago-aquatica (assembly GCA_963693085.1). NCBI lineage: Eukaryota > Viridiplantae > Streptophyta > Magnoliopsida > Alismatales > Alismataceae > Alisma > Alisma plantago-aquatica. The sequence goes on along the minus strand of OY856409.1, from coordinate 859,477,029 downwards.
TGGAGAAACCTAGGGGTTTCAATAGGACAAAGCTCATATGCTCCCCCTCAATTGATGTGCATGGAGTTTTCATACTCCCCCTCAATTGATGCTATTTCTCCTGCATGGTTAGCTTTCATAACATTTATAGAAACTATGACTTCTACTCATATATGTCTACACATATATGTCTCCTCCCCTTTACCTTCTCCCCTTTACATGGACATTCTTCTCCTCTTCATGTAAGACATGCCTTCTTCCTCTTTTTAAAAGAAGACATTACCTTTCTCCCCCTTTGTCATTTCAAAAAGGTGGGGGTTATGTAGAAAAAAAGAAACATCACTTGTTAAAGAGAAAGGAGATAACACAAAATATATATGAGGAGAGTAGAAGAGCACAGATAGGGGCTTGTCCAAGCATCGAAAGAAAATCAAGTTAAAGAATATACTTGAACAACCCAAAAATGCAAGATAAGGTGCTGCAAAAAAACAATAAATTACAATTGTGACCCTCAAGATGATGGAATTTGACCAAAAACCATCAGAGCACATGGCAAAGCCATGAGTCTTTCTCAGAAGGTCGTTTCTGCATGAAAAGCACTAGTCTTGCACCAAAAACTGAAACTGGAGCAAAATCTGCATAAAAATCCATAAATACTCCAATTCCCACATATCATGTAGATCTATGTACCCTGCATCACAATGTTATGCAAGCAACTCAAGATAGTAGATATTCAATTTAAGGAACAAGCTTGAGCATGTATAAGCATAGCATATAGATGAGCAAAGATGTCAATTGTAAACAGGGTTAGAACTACATGTATATGAACTACTAGTAGATGATATCACAAGTTAGGACTACTAGTAGGATCTAGATCATAGCAAGAGATACCAAAAGATACACAAGTTAAAGAGCAAGCTATGAGTAGATGTAGAGATATATCCAAACAGAGAGATATGCAATTTTAGAATCATGAAAGGATATAACTCACAAACAAATATGCATCATTACCAGAAGATGATTACAACTAAGAACCTCAAGGTTGTATCAAAACAAGATATACACCTAGAAAGATGTAGCAAGTTAGAGCACAACGGAAATGATTTTAGACACAACCAAGAGATCCAAAGAGATCATCATCAAAACCTGCAAAACAACTCAAAGCAAGTAATTGCAAGATATAGATATACCAATTTAGAGCAATTAAAGAGATCGATTTGTATGCAAGATAGGCAATTTTAAAACATGGCAATATGCATATATAAAGATACCAAAAGAGAGTGCCAAAGAATAAGGCTATTGGTTGAGAAAATCTAGTTGAGAGGGAAATTCTCATCCAATAAGCCAACTGTATATTCTGTGCACAGTGTGATCGGTCGAGTTCTGTGCATTGTCAACTCGACCGATGACAGCTGCTGGCAACACTCTTGGTGCCTATCGGTCGAGTTTCAATAGGGCAAACTCGACCGACAGATCAGCTGTCAAAAAAGCACATATATTTCATAAAATCATATTTAAAGGCATGCTAAAAATACAAACCATATCCAAACATGTCTAAGCAAGTTAGTTATGCACTATAGAAGCATTAGAAACAGTTTTTGAGCAAGAGTGTGAAAAGAAACACAAAATGCCACTTTTGACTCAAAAACCATATGTATAGTGCACACTAACTTGACAAAACAAGTTAGAAAGGGTTACAAGCAATAAAACCATTACTTTTATACTTACCATTTCCTTTTCCACTTGTTGTCACCCTCTACACATCTCACCTTTCTTCTTTCATGTGGATTGAGAAGTCAATTTGCAATTCAATAGCTCAAGTCAATCCATTTGCAATTACCTATAGGAAGAAAGATGAAATGGTCCCCAATCATGTTTTTGGGTCCAGAGGGGTTAGTTTAGCAACCCAAGTCCTATTGCTCTTGGGTGCTTTCCTAAAAGGACAACAAGTACAATAATGACCAATTTCATTACAATAGTTGCATGTTCCCATAGTCTTGGAACTAGAGGATTCTCCATGGAATATTGGAGGTCCTTTATATTTGTTGTTCCCTTGACTACTATCATACCCTAAACCATGTCTACCAATTTGTTTAGTAGTATGGTGTAGGATGTCATTAAGACTCTTTTTACCAACTAAGAATCTTTGCAAGGCTGATCTCAAACTGTCATTATCATGCTTAAGAGAAGCAATAGTAGAAGACAAATTATTGATATTATCTCTTGCATGCAAAAGATCATTTTCTAAGCAAAGAGTTTTAGTTAAATAAGAATCTCTATCAATATGAAGAGCAGCAACATCATTCTCTCTATTTGTATAACTAGAACAAGGTTCATGCCCATTGATTTTAGCAAGAAAGGAGGCATTTTCAGAATTAAGCACCACTAATTCTCTTTGATAAGAATAGATTTCTTCTCTCCTAGCATCATCAATAAGCTTGAGTTCTACGTTTTCAGTTTTGAGAGTATCAAGCTCATGCATGAGAGAATCAACAATTAAAGTATGCTCTTCATTAGAACTAGGCATGAGAGGTTGAGCTTCTAGAAATTTAATCTTATCAAGTAAACTAGCATTTTCAAGTTTAAGAGAGTCTACTTGGCTAAGACAATCATTTTTATCAATAAGCAAGCAAGAATTTGCATATTCAAGATCATCTAGTTCTATATGCAAATTATCAACAATTTTAGAAAGCTTTTTATTTTTCTTTTTAGAAGACTTATAAAAGGCACAAATACCATGAATAATAGCAATTAAAGATTCTTTATCTAAAGAGTCTAGATTTACCTCATTTTAGTCTTCACTTGTTGATGCTATAAGAGCAAAATGGCATTCTCCTTCATCACTAGAGCTTCAGCTTGATCCTTCACATGAATCTTCACTTGAGCTTGAGTTGGAGGAGCCACTTGAGCTTGATTGCCATTTCTTTTTGTGAAGATGGGTCTTTTTGCCTTGTGGGTAATCTTCCTTGTAGTGACCCTTCTTTCCACATGTGAAGCACCGTGTGGAGGAGGACTTGCTTTTGTAGAATCTACCCTTGGAGTACATGGCATCTTCTTCAACTTGAGAGGATGGAGAAGCTTGACCAACAATAGCCTTGATTTGAGCTTTGATTTCAGCCTTCTTCATTCTCTTGAGTTCTTTCTCCTCTTGTCTTTCTACTTCCTCCCTCTTGTCAAGTGTAGCTTCATGTGCTTGTAGATTTCCAATGAGCTCTTCAATAGAAATATCCCTAAGAGACCTTGCTTCTTCAATAGAAGTCACCTTGGATTCCCACCTCTTGGGGAGAGTTCTAAGGATCTTTGAATTGATCTCTCCACTAGACATAGGATGTCATAGAACAACAAGACCATTCAAGATGGTGTTGAGCCTTGAGTACATGTTGGCTATGCTCTCCTCCTTTCCCATCTTGAAGTTCTCAAGCAACCCTTTGAGCATGTAGACTTTGTTTTCCTTCACTTGATCTGTCCCTTCATAAGTGATGCAAAGCTTTCTCCATACCTCATAGGCCGTCTCACAAGAGGAAATCCGGTTGAACTCGGTGGGGGTCATGGAGGCATAAAGGATGTGCATGGCTCTAGCATTCAAGGTTGCTTTCATCAAGGTGGCTTCATCCCATTCTTCAATATTTGTCTTTGGTAGAATGTATGGGATGTTCACCATTTGCCACATCTCGAGACTTGATCCTTGGATGTAGAATTGAAGTCTTATTCTCCAATAGAGGAAGTTGCTCCCATCAAAGATTGGAAGGCTGGTCGAGAGTCTCCCTCCTAGGTAGTCACCCATCTTCTCCTACTTGTTGAAGTATGCTTGGAGAAGAGCCGCTCTGATACCACTTGTTGGATCCTAGATGGGTGATTAGATTCTCTAGAGGGGGGTGAATAGAGCTGAAACCACTTAAACAAAACTCATCAAACCTTCAAGATATATCAAAAGATAAGGTTGCTAAATAGGTAATTTGAGTGCAACTAAATCATGCATAGCAAGGATAAGAGAGATTGAACATGCACCAATTAGACAAGCTATTTAGAGTGGTTCCACACTTCAAACTAGAAGTGTGTCAGTCCACTTGCCTAGAGAGGTCAACCTCTAGGACTTCAAACAATTGCACTCTTATATTCATTAATAAGACATACAATACATGACCAACAAAGGACTTACCTATCCAATACAAAGAGTCTTCAACCTTACCAAGGACTTACCCACTTTGCAAGAGTCTTTGGCCTACTCCAAGGACTTACCCACTCTTAAACAAGTCTTCGGCCTTGTAGGAATTACCCACTCTTCTTGGATCTTCCGCCTTTGACTTCACCTTCACTCGGAGAAGCTTCCACCAAGGTCTTACCTACTTGAGCTTGAGTCTTTTGCCTTCTCCAAGGGCTTACCCACTCTAGCTCCAAGTCTTCTGCCTTGATCTTCACCAAGGGACTCCTTCCCTTGTTCTTCTTCACCTCTCTTGGACAACAGAGAGAACCTTCATCTTTATGATTGCAAATGAGAGATGGGGAGGTTGTGGAAGTGAGAGCCTCACAAGATATACAAGTAGAAACTAGCTCTCTTACAAATCTCCTACTCACTCTAATGGATGTAGCAAGTGATTAAGCTTAGAGAGAGAGAGAGAGAAGGCTGTAGGAAGCACTCAACTATAGAATAGGAACCTCACAAAGAGTTTGCAATGAATGCTTAACCCTGGAATGAAGCCCAAGTGGTCCTATTTATAGCTACAGGGGATGCCTCTTAGCCTTTGGGAACACTTGTGAACGAAAACTAGCCGTTTTGTGGCTTGCAACGAATCTATTTTCACTTGTTGCAACTCCACAACGGCTAGAAACACTTTTCTGCACTTTTCCGTACAGTGCATTCGGTCGAGTTTCTATATGTGTAACTCGACCGATCAAGTAGCAGGCAGCCCGATATTGAAATGATCGGTCGAGTTTGTTCTGAGGAAACTCGACCGACCATTCCAACTGGAACTGGCCTACTACCCAATCGGTCGAGTTCTGTGAGTGCACAACTCGACCGATGCAATCTTCAGAAAATCGACCAAGGTTGATCGGTCGAGTTTCAGGATGGGAAACTCGACCGAACAAGTGCCTGTAATTGATTTTCAAAGTTGCATTAAAAGTGCTCTAAAATTCGATCTAAGTGTTCCTGATATTTTTCTAAGCTTAATTACAAGTCATACAATCATTACAAGTGATTTACAACATGATTCTAATGGATATACATCATATTACAAAAATGTGCACTTGTATGACTTTGACTTGTCTTTTCTCCAATTTGAGATGCGCAAGTTAGGGCAATTGGAGTGTGTCTATACCTAATCTGAAATCACACAAGTAGAAGCATTAGATACCAATATTTGGAATGATTAGTCATCATCAAAACACGGGTTTAGTCAATTTAGACGTGAGTCAACATTGACCTAATTGACCTTGAGTCAACATTCTCCCCCTTTTTGAAGATGACAAATCATTCCATAAATGTATTGAAAGCATTTAAGTAAATTTATACCTTTGGAGAAACCTAGGGGTTTCAATAGGACTAAGCTCATATGCTCCCCCTCAATTGATGCGCATGGAGTTTTCATACTCCCCCTCAATTGATGCTATTTCTCCTGCATGGTTAGCTTTCATAACATTTATAGAAACTATGTCTTCTACTCATATATGTCTACACATATATGTCTCCTCCCCTTTACCTTCTCCCCTTTACATGGACATTCTTCTCCTCTTCATGTAAGACATGCCTTCTTCCTCTTTTTAAAAGAAGACATTACCTTTCTCCCCCTTTGTCATTTCAAAAAGGTGGGGGTTATGAAGAAAAAAAGAAACATCACTTGTTAAAGAGAAAGGAGATAACACAAAATATATATGAGGAGAGTAGAAGAGCATAGATAGGGGCTTGTCCAAGCATAGAAAGAAAATCAAGTTAAAGCACATACTTGAACAACCCAAAAATGTAAGATAAGGTGATGTAGAAAAACAATAAATTACAATTTTGACCCTCAAGATGATGGAATTTGACCAAAAACCATCGGAGCTCATGGCATTGCCATGAGTCTTGCTCAGAAGGTCGTTTCTGCATGAAAAGCACTAGTCTTGCACCAAAAACTGAAACTGGAGCAAAATCTGCATAAAAATCCATAAATACTCCAATTCCCACATATCATGTAGATCTATGTACCCTGCATCACAATGTTATGCAAGAAACTCAAGATAGTAGATATTCAATTTAAGGAACAAGCTTGATCATGTATAAGCATAGCATATAGATGAGCAAAGATGTCAATTGTAAACAGGGTTAGAACTACATGTATATGAACTACTAGTAGATGATATCGCAAGTTAGGACTACTAGTAGGATCTAGATCATAGCAAGAGATACCAAAAGATACACAAGTTAAAGACCAATCTATGAGTAGATGTAGAGATATATCAAAACAGAGAGATATGCAATTTTAGAAGCATGAAAGGATATAACTCACATACAAATATGCATCATTACCAGAAGATGATTACCACTAAGAACCTCAAGGTTGTATCAAAACAAGATATACACCTAGAAAGATGTAGCAAGTTAGAGCACAACGGAAGCGATTTTAGACACAACCAAGAGATCCAAAGAGATCATCATCAAAACCTGCAAAACAACTCAAAGCAAGTAATTGCAAGATATAGATATACCGATTTAGATCAATTAGAGAGATAGAGTTGTATGCAAGATAGGCAATTTTAAAACATGGCAATATGCATATATAAAGATACCAAAAGAGAGTGCCAAAGAATAAGGCTATTGGTTGAGAAAATCTAGTTGAGAGGGAAATTCTCATCCAATAAGCCAATTGTATATTCTGTGCACAGTGTGATCGGTCGAGTTCTGTGCATTGTCAACTCGACCGATGACAGCTGCTGGCAACACTCTTGGTGCCTATCGGTCGAGTTTCAATAGGCCAAACTCGACCGCCAGATCAGCTGTCAAAAAAGCACATATATTTCATAAAATCATATTTAAAGGCATGCTAAAAATACAAACCATATCCAAACATGTCTAAGCAAGTTAGTAATGCACTATAGAAGCATTAGAAACAGTTTTTGAGCAAGAGTGTGAAAAGAAACACAAAATGCCACTTTTGACTCAAAAACCATATGTATAGTGCACACTAACTTGACAAAACAAGTTAGAAATGGTTACAAGCAATAAAACCATTACTTTTATACTTACCATTTCCTTTTCCACTTGTTGTCACCCTCTACACATCTCACCTTTCTTTCTTTCATGTGGATTGAGAAGTCAATTTGCAATTCAATAGCTCAAGTCAATCCATTTGCAATTACCTATAGGAAGAAAGATGAAATGGTCCCCAATCATGTTTTTGGGTCCAGAGGGGTTAGTTTAGCAACCCAAGTCCTATTACTCTTGGGTGCTTTCCTAAAAGGACAACAAGTAGAATAATGACCAATTTCATTACAATAGTTGCATGTTCCCATAGTCTTGGAACTAGAGGATTCTCCATGGAATATTGGAGGTCCTTTATCTTTGTTGTTCCCTTGACTACTATCATACCCTAAACCATGTCTACCAATTTGTTTAGTAGTATGGTGTAGGATGTCATTAAGACTCTTTTTACCAACTAAGAATCTTTGCAAGGATGATCTCAAACTGTCATTATCATGCTTAAGAGAAGCAATAGTAGAAGACAAATTACTGATATTATCTCTAGCATGCAAAAGATCATTTTCTAAGCAAAGAGTTTTGGTTAAATAAGAATCTCTATCAATATGAAGAGCAGCAACATCATTCTCTCTATTTGTATAACTAGAACAAGGTTCACGCCCATTGATTTTAGCAAGCAAGGAGCCATTTTCAGAATTAAGCACCACTAATTCTCTTTGATAAGAATAGATTTCTTCTCTCCTAGCATCATCAATAAGCTTGAGTTCTACGTTTTCAGTTTTGAGAGTATCAAGCTCATGCATGAGAGAATCAACAATTAAAGTATGCTCTTCATTAGAACTAGGCATGAGAGGTTGAGCTTCTAGAAATTTAATCTTATCAAGTAAACTAGAATTTTGAAGTTTAAGAGACTCTACTTGGCTAAGACAATCATTTTTATCAATAAGCAAGCAAGAATTTGCATATTCAAGATCATCTAGTTCTATATGCAAATTATAAAAAATTTTAGCAAGCTTTTTCTTTTTCTTTTTAGAAGACTTATAAGAGGCACAAATATCATGAATAATAGCAATTAAAGATTCTTTATCTAAAGAGTCTAGATTTACCTCATTTGAGTCTTCACTTGTTGATGCTATAAGAGAAAAATCGCATTCTCCTTCATCACTAGAGCTTGAGCTTGATCCTTCACATGAATCTTCACTTGAGCTTGAGTTGGAGGAGCCACTTGAGCTTGATTGCCATTTCTTCTTGTGAAGATGGGTCTTTTTTCCTTGTGGGCAATCTTCCTTGTAGTGACCCTTCTTTCCACATGTGAAGCACCGTGTGGAGGAGGACTTGCCTTTGTAGAATCTACCCTTGGAGTACATGGCATCTTCTTCAACTTGAGAGGATGGAGAAGCTTGACCAACAATAGCCTTGATTTGAGCTTTGATTTCAGCCTTCTTCATTCTCTTGAGTTCTTTCTCCTCTTGTCTTTCTACTTCCTCCCTCTTGTCAAGTGTAGCTTCATGTGCTTGTAGATTTCCAATGAGCTCTTCAATAAGAATATCCCTAAGAGACCTTGCTTCTTCAATAGAAGCCACCTTGGATTCCCACCTCTTGGGGAGAGTTCTAAGGATCTTTGAATTGATCTCTCCACTAGACATAGGATGTCCTAGAACAGCAAGACCATTCAAGATGGTGTTGAGCCTTGAGTACATGTTGGCTATGCTCTCCTCCTTTCCCATCTTGAAGTTCTCAAGCAACCCTTTGAGAATGTAGACTTTGTTTTCCTTCACTTGATCTGTCCCTTCATAAGTGATGCAAAGCTTTTCTCCATACCTCATAGGCCGTCTCACAAGAGGAAATCCGGTTGAACTCGGTGGGGGTCATGGAGGCATAAAGGATGTGCATGGCTCTAGCATTAAAGGTTGCTTTCATCAAGGTGGCTTCATCTCATTCTTCAATATTTGTCTTTGGTAGAATATATGGGTTGTTCACCATTTGCCACATCTCGAGACTTGATCCTTGGATGTAGAATTGAAGTTTTCTTCTCCAATAGAGGAAGTTGCTCCCATCAAAGATTGGAAGGCTGGTCGAGAGTCTCCCTCCTAGGTAGTCACCTATATTCTCCTACTTGTTGAAGTATGTTTGGAGAAGACCCACTCTGATACCACTTGTTGGATCCTAGATGGCTGATTAGATGCTCTAGAGGGGGGGTGAATAGAGATGAAACCACTTAAACAAAACTCATCAAACCTTCAAGATATATCAAAAGATAAGGTTGCTAAATAGGTAATTTGAGTGCAACTAAATCATGCATAGCAAGGATAAGAGAGATTGAACATGCACCAATTAGACAAGCTATTTAGAGTGGTTCCACACTTCAAACTAGAAGTGTGTCAGTCCACTTGCCTAGAGAGGTCAACCTCTAGGACTTCAAACAATTGCACTCTTATATTCATTAATAAGACATACAATACATGACCAACAAAGGACTTACCTACCCAATACAAAGAGTCTTCAAACTTAACAAGGACTTACCCACTTTGCAAGAGTCTTCGGCCTTCTCCAAGGACTTACCCACTCTTGGACAAGTCTTCGGCCTTGTAGGAATTACCCACTCTTCTTGGATCTTCCGCCTTTGACTTCACCTTCACTCGGAGAAGCTTCCACCAAGGTCTTACCTACTTGAGCTTGAGTCTTTTGCCTTCTCCAAGGGCTTACCCACTCTAGCTCCAAGTCTTCTGCCTTGATCTTCACCAAGGGACTCCTTCCCTTGTTCTTCTTCACCTCTCTTGGACAAGAGAGAGAACCTTCATCTTTATGATTGCAAATGAGAGATGGGGAGGTTGTGGAAGTGAGAGCCTCACAAGATATACAAGTAGAAACTAGCTCTCTTAAAAATCTCCTACTCACTCTAATGGATGTAGCAAGTGATTAAGCTTAGAGAGAGAGAGAAGGCTGCAGGAAGCACTCAACTATAGAATAGGAACCTCACAAAGAGTTTGCAATGAATGCTCAACCTTGGAATGAAGCCCAAGGGGTCCTATTTATACCTGGGGATGCCTCTTAGCCTTTGGGAACACTTGTGAATGAAAACTAGCCATTTTGTGGCTTGCAACATATCTATTTTCACTTGTTCCAACTCCACAACGGCTAGAAACACTTTTCTGCACTTTTCCGTACAGTACATTCGGTCGCGTTTCTATATGTGTAACTCGACCGATCAAGTAACACGCAGCCCGATATTGAAATGATCGGTCTAGTTTGTTCTGAGGAAACTCGACCGACCATTCCAACTGGAACTGGCCTACTACCCAATCGGTCGAGTTCTGTGAGTGCACAACTCGACCGATGCAATTTTCAGAAAATCGACCAAGGTTGATCGGTCGAGTTTCAGGGTGGGAAACTCGACCGAACAAGTGCCTGTAATTGATTTTCAAAGTTGCATTAAAAGTGCTGTAAAATTCTATCTAAGTGTTCCTGATATTTTTCTAAGCTTAATTACAAGTCATACAATCATTACAAGTGATTTACAACATGATTCTAATGGATATACATCATATTACAAAAATGTGCACTTGTATGACTTTGACTTGTCTTTTCTCCAATTTGAGATGCGCAAGTTAGGGCAATTGGAGTGTGTCTATACCTAATCTGAAATCACTCAAGTAGAAGCATTAGACACCAATATGTGGAATGGTTAGTCATCATCAAAACACGGGTTTAGTCAATTTAGACATGAGTCAACATTGATCTAATTGACCTTGAGTCAACATTCTCCCCCTTTTTGAAGATGACAAATCATTCCATAAATGTATTGAAAGCATTTAAGTAAATTTATACCTTTGGAGAAACCTAGGGGTTTCAATAGGACTAATCTCATATGCTCCCCCTCAATTGATGCGCATGGAGTTTTCATACTCCCCCTCAATTGATGCTATTTCTCCTGCATGGTTAGCTTTCATAACATTTATAGAAACTATGTCTTCTACTCATATATGTCTACACATATATGTCTCCTCCCCTTTACCTTCTCCCCTTTACATGGACATTCTTCTCCTCTTCATGTAAGGCATGCCTTCTTCCTCTTTTTAAAAGAAGACATCACCTTTCTCCCCCTTTGTCATTTCAAAAAGGTGGGGGTTATGAAGAAAAAAAGAAACATCACATGTTAAAGAGAAAGGAGATAACACAAAATATATATGAGGAGAGTAGAATAGCACAGATAGGGGCTTGTACAAGCATAGAAAGAAAATCAAGTTAAAGCATATACTTGAACAACCCAAAAATGCAAGATAAGGTGCTGCAGAAAAACAATAAATTACAATTTTGACCCTCAAGATGATGGAATTTGACCAAAAACCATCGGATCTCATGGAATAGCCATGAGTCTTGCTCAGAAGGTCGTTTCTGCATGAAAAGCACTAGTCTTGCACCAAAAACTGAAACTGGAGCAAAATCTGCATAAAAATCCATAAATACTCCAATTCCCACATATCATGTAGATCTATGTACCCTGCATCACAATGTTATGCAAGCAACTCAAGATAGTAGATATTCAATTTAAGGAACAAGCTTGAGCATGTATAAGCATAGCATATAGATGAGGAAAGATGTCAATTGTAAACAGGGTTAGAACTACATGTATATGAACTACTAGTAGATGATATCACAAGTTAGGACTACTAGTAGGATCTAGATCATAGCAAGAGATACCAAAAGATACACAAGTTAAAGAGCAAGCTATGAGTAGATGTATAGATTATCCAAACAGAGAGATATGCAATTTTAGAAGCATGAAAGGATATAACTCACATACAAATATGCATCATTACCAGAAGATGATTACCACTAAGAACCTCAAGGTTGTATCAAAACAAGATATACACCTAAAAAGATGTAGCAAGTTAGAGCACAACGGAAGCGGTTTTAGATACAACCAAGAGATCCAAAGAGATCATCATCAAAACTTGCAAAACAACTCAAAGCAAGTAATTGCAAGATATAGATATACCAATTTAGAGCAATTAGAGAGATAGAGTTGTATGCAAGATAGGCAATTTTGAAACATGGCAATATGCATATATAAAGATACCAAAAGAGAGTGCCAAAGAATAAGGCTATTGGTTGAGAAAATCTAGTTGAGAGGGAAATTCTCATCCAATAAGCCAACTGTATATTCTGTGCACAGTGTGATCGGTCGAGTTCTGTGCATTGTCAACTCGACCGATGACAGCTTCTGGCAACACTCCTGGTGCCTATCGGTTGAGTTTCAATAGGGCAAACTCGACCGACAGATCAGCTGTCAAAAAAGCACATATATTTCATAAAATCATATTTAAAGGCATGCTAAAAATACAAACCATATCCAAACATGTCTAAGCAAGTTAGTAATGCACTATAGAAGCATTAGAAACAGTTTTTGAGCAAGAGTGTGAAAAGAAACACAAAATGCCACTTTTGACTCAAAAACCATATGTATAGTGCACACTAACTTGACAAAACAAGTTAGAAATGGTTACAAGCAATAAAACCATTACTTTTATACTTACCATTTCCTTTTCCACTTGTTGTCACCCTCTACACATCTCACCTTTCTTCTTTCATGTGGATTGAGAAGTCAATTTGCAATTCAATAGCTCAAGTCAATCCATTTGCAATTACCTATAGGAAGAAAGATGAAATGGTCCCCAATCATGTTTTTGGGTCCAGAGGGGTTAGTTTAGCAACCCAAGTCCTATTGCTCTTGGGTGCTTTCCTAAAAGGACAACAAGTAGAATAATGACCAATTTCATTACAATAGTTGCATGTTCCCATAGTCTTGGAACTAGAGGATTCTCCATGGAATATTGGAGGTCCTTTATCTTTGTTGTTCCCTTGACTACTATCATACCCTAAACCATGTCTACCAATTTGTTTAGTAGTATGGTGTAGGATGTCATTAAGACTCTTTTTACCAACTAAGAATCTTTGCAAGGATGATCTCAAACTGTCATTATCATGCTTAAGAGAAGCAATAGTAGAAGACAAATTATTGATATTATCTCTAGCATGCAAAAGATTATTTTCTAAGCAAAGAGTTTTAGTTAAATAAGAATCTCTATTAATATGAAGAGCAGCAACATCATTCTCTCTATTTGTATAACTAGAACAAGGTTCATGCCCATTGATTTTAGCAAGCAAGGAAGCATTTTCAGAATTAAGCACCACTAATTCTCTTTGATAAGAATAGATTTCTTCTCTCCTAGCATCATAAATAAGCTTGAGTTCTACATTTTCAGTTTTGAGAGTATCAAGCTCATGCATGAGAGAATCAACAATTAAAGTATGCTCTTCATTAGAACTAGGCATGAGAGGTTGAGCTTCTAGAAATTTAATCTTATCAAGTAAACTAGCATTTTCAAGTTTAAGAGAGTCTACTTGGCTAAGACAATCATTTTCATCAATAAGCAAGCAAGAATTTGCATATTCAAGATCATCTAGTTCTATATGCAAATTATCAACAATTTTAGCAAGCTTTTTCCTTTTCTTTTTGGAAGACTTATAAGAGGCACAAATATCATGAATAATAGCAATTAAAGATTCTTTATCTAAAGAGTCTAGATTTACCTCATTTGAGTCTTCACTTGTTGATGCTATAAGAGCAAAATGGCATTCTCCTTCATCACTAGAGCTTGAGCTTGATCCTTCACATGAATCTTCACTTGAGCTTGAGTTGGAGGAGCCACTTGAGCTTGATTGCCATTTCTTCTTGTGAAGATGGGTCTTTTTGCCTTGTGGGCAATCTTCCTTGTAGTGACCCTTCTTTCCATATGTGAAGCACCGTGTGGAGGAGGACTTGCCTTTGTAGAATCTACCCTTGGAGTACATGGCATCTTCTTCAACTTGAGAGGATGGAGAAGCTTGACCAACAATAGCCTTGATTTGAGCTTTGATTTCAGCCTTCTTCATTCTCTTGAGTTCTTTCTCCTCTTGTCTTTCTACTTCCTCCCTTTTGTCAAGTGTAGCTTCATGTTCTTGTAGATTTCCAATGAGCTCTTCAATAGGAATATCCTTAAGAGACCTTGCTTCTTCAATAGAAGTCACCTTGGATTCCCACCTCTTGGGGAGAGTTCTAAGGATCTTTGAATTGATCCCTCCACTAGACATAGGATGTCCTAGAACAGCAAGACCATTCAAGATGGTGTTGAGCCTTGAGTACATGTTGGCTATGCTCTCCTCCTTTCCCATCTTGAAGTTCTCAAGCAACCCTTTGAGCATGTAGACTTTGCACTCCTTCACTTGATATGTCCCTTCATAAGTGATGCAAAGCTTTCTCCATACCTCATAGGCCGTCTCACAAGAGGAAATCCGGTTGAACTCGGTGGGGGTCATGGAGGCATAAAGGATGTGCATGGCTCTAGCATTCAAGGTTTCTTTCATCAAGGTGGTTTCATCCCATTCTTCAATATTTGTCTTTGGTAGAATGTATGGGTTGTTCACCATTTGACACATCTCGAGACTTGATCCTTGGATGTAGAATTGAAGTCTTCTTCTCCAATAGAGGAAGTTGCTCCCATCAAAGATTGGAAGGCTGGTCGAGAGTCTCCCTCCTAGGTAGTCACCCATCTTCTCCTACTTGTTGAAGTATGCTTGGAAAAGAGCCGCTCTGATACCACTTGTTGGATCCTAGATGGGTGATTAGATGCTCTAGAGGGGGGGTGAATAGAGCTGAATCCAATTAAACAAAACTCATCAAACCTTCAAGATATATCAAAAGATAAGGTTGCTAAATAGGTAATTTGAGTGCAACTAAATCATTGATAGCAAGAATAAGAGAGATTGAACATGCACCAATTAGACAAGCTATTTAGAGTGGTTCCACACTTCAAACTAGAAGTGTGTCAGTCCACTTGCCTAGAGAGGTCAACCTCTAGGACTTCAAACAATTGCACTCTTATATTCATTAATAAGACATACAATACATGACAAACAAAGGACTTACCTATCCAATACAAAGAGTCTTCAACCTTACCAAGGACTTACCCACTTTGCAAGAGTCTTCGGCCTTCTCCAAGGACTTACCCACTCTTGCACAAGTCTTCGGCCTTATAGGAATTACCCACTCTTCTTGGATCTTCCGCCTTTGACTTCACCTTCACTCGAAGAAGCTTCCACCAAGGTCTTACCTACTTGAGCTTGAGTCTTTTGCCTTCTCCAAGGGCTTACGCACTCTAGCTCCAAGTCTTCTGCCTAGATCTTCACCAAGGGACTCCTTCCCTTGTTCTTCTTCACCTCTCTTGGACAAAAGAGAGAACCTTCATCTTTATGATTGCAAATGAGAGATGGGGAGGTTGTGGAAGTGAGAGCCTCACAAGATATACAAGTAGAAACTAGCTCTCTTACAAATCGCCTACTCACTCTAATGGATGTAGCAAGTGATTAAGCTTAGAGAGAGAGAAGGCTGTAGGAAGCACTCAACTATAGAATAGGAACCTCACAAAGAGTTTACAATGAATGCTCAACCTTGGAATGAAGCCCAAGGGGTCCTATTTATAGCTGGGGATGCCTCTTAGCCTTTGGGAACACTTGTGAACGAAAACTAGCCATTTTGTGGCTTGCAACAGATCTATTTTCACTTGTTGCAACTCCACAACGGCTAGAAACACTTTTCTGCACTTTTCCGTACAGTGCATTCGGTCAAGTTTCTATATGTGTAACTCGACCGATCAAGTAGCAGGCAGCCCGATATTGAAATGATCGGTCGAGTTTGTTCTGAGGAAACTCGACCGACCATTCCAACTGGAACTGGCCTACTACCCAATCGGTCGAGTTCTGTGAGTGCACAACTCGACCGATGCAATCTTCAGAAAATCGACCAAGGTTGATCGGTCGAGTTTCAGGGTGGGAAACTCGACCGAACAAGTGCCTGTAATTGATTTTCAAAGTTGCATTAAAAGTGCTCTAAAATTTGATCTAAGTGTTCCTGATATTTTTCTAAGCTTAATTACAAGTCATACAATCATTACAAGTGATTTACAACATGATTCTAATGGATATACATCATATTACAAAAATGTGCACTTGTATGACTTTGACTTGTCTTTTCTCCAATTTGAGATGCGCAAGTTAGGGCAATTGGAGTGTGTCTATATACCTAATCTGAAATCACTCAAGTAGAAGCATTAGACACCAATATGTGGAATGGTTAGTCATCATCAAAACACGGGTTTAGTCAATTTAGACGTGAGTCAACATTGACCTAATTGACCTTGAGTCAACATTCTCCCCCTTTTTGAAGATGACAAATCATTCCATAAATGTATTGAATGCATTTAAGTAAATTTATACCTTTGGAGAAACCTAGGGGTTTCAATAGGACTAAGCTCATATGCCCCCCCTCAATTGATGCGCATGGAGTTTTCATACTCCCCCTCAATTGATGCTATTTCTCCTGCATGGTTAGCTTTCATAACATTTATAGAAACTATGTCTTCTACTCATATATGTCTACACATATGTGTCTCCTCCCCTTTACCTTCTCCCCTTTACATGGACATTCTTCTCCTCTTCATGTAAGACATGCCTTCTTCCTCTTTTTAAAATAAGACATTACCTTTCTCCCCCTTTGTCATTTCAAAAAGGTGGGGGTTATGAAGAAAAAAAGAAACATCACTTGTTAAAGAGAAACGAGATAACACAAAATATATATGAGGAGAGTAGAAGAGCACAGATAGGGGCTTGTCCTAGCATAGAAAGAAAATCAAGTTAAAGCATATACTTGAACAACCCAAAAATGCAAGATAAGGTGCTGCAGAAAAACAATAAATTACAATTTTGACCCTCAAGATGATGGAATTTGACCAAAAACCATTGGAGCTCATGGCAAAGCCACTAGTCTTGCTCAGAAGGTCGTTTCTGCATGAAAAGCACTAGTCTTGCACCAAAAACTGAAACTGGAGCAAAATCTGCATAAAAATCCATAAATACTCCAATTCCCACATATCATGTAGATCTATATACCCTGCATCACAATGTTATGCAAGAAACTCAAGATAGTAGATATTCAATTTAAGGACCAAGCTTGAGCATGTATAAGCATAGCATATAGATGAGCAAAGATGTCAATTGTAAACAGGGTTAGAACTACATGTATATGAACTACTAGTAGATGATATCACAAGTTAGGACTACTAGTAGGATCTAGATCATAGCAAGAGATACCAAAAGATACACAAGTTAAAGAGCAAGCTATGAGTAGATGTAGAGATATATCCAAACAGAGAGATATGCAATTTTAGAAGCATGAAAGGATATAACTCACATACAAATATGCATCATTACCAGAAGATGATTACCACTAAGAACCTCAAGGTTGTATCAAAACAAGATATACACCTAGAAAGATGTAGCAAGTTAGAGCACAACGGAAGCGATTTTAGACACAACCAAGAGATCCAAAGAGATCATCCTCAAAACCTGCAAAACAACTCAAAGCAAGTAATTGCAAGATATAGATATACCAATTTAGAGCAATTAGAGAGATAGAGTTGTATGCAGGATAGGCAATTTAAAAACTTTGCAATATGCATATATAAAGATACCAAAAGAGAGTGCCAAAGAATAAGGCTATTGGTTGAGAAAATCTAGTTGAGAGGGAAATTCTCATCCAATAAGCCAACTGTATATTCTGTGCACAGTGTGATCGGTCGAGTTCTGTGCATTGTCAACTCGACCGATGACAGCTTCTGGCAACACTCTTGGTTCCTATCGGTCGAGTTTCAATAGGGCAAACTCGACCGACAGATCAGCTGTCAAAAAAGCACATATATTTCATAAAATTATATTTAAAGGCATGCTAAAAATACAAACCATATCCAAACATGTCTAAGCAAGTTAGTAATGCACTATAGAAGCATTAGAAACAGTTTTTGAGCAAGAGTGTGAAAAGAAACACAAAATGCCACTTTTGACTCAAAAACCATATGTATAGTGCACACTAACTTGACAAAACAAGTTAGAAATGGTTACAAGCAATAAAACCATTACTTTTATACTTACCATTTCCTTTTCCACTTGTTGTCACCCTCTACACATCTCACCTTTCTTCTTTCATGTGGATTGAGAAGTCAATTTTCAATTCAATAGCTCAAGTCAATCCATTTGCAATTACCTATAGGAAGAAAGATGAAATGGTCCCCAATCATGTTTTTGGGTCCAGAGGGGTTAGTTTAGCAACCCAAGTCCTATTGCTCTTGGGTGCTTTCCTAAAAGGACAACAAGTAGAATAATGACCAATTTCATTACAATAGTTGCATGTTCCCATAGTCTTGGAACTAGAGGATTCTCCATTGAATATTGGAGGTCCTTTATCTTTGTTGTTCCCTTCACTACTATCATACCCTAAACCATGTCTACCAATTTGTTTAGTAGTATGGTGTAGGATGTCATTAAGACTCTTTTTACCAACTAAGAATCTTTGCAAGGATGATCTCAAACTGTCATTATCATGCTTAAGAGAAGCAATAGTAGAAGACAAATTATTGATATTATCTTTAGCATGCAAAAGATCATTTTCTAAGCAAAGAGTTTTAGTTAAATAAGAATCTCTATCAATATGAAGAGCAGCAACATCATTCTCTCTATTTGTATAACTAGAACAAGGTCCATGCCCATTGATTTTAGCAAGCAAGGAGGCATTTTCAGAATTATGCACCACTAATTCTCTTTGATAAGAATAGATTTCTTCTCTCCTAGCATCATCAATAAGCTTGAGTTCTACGTTTTCAGTTTTGAGAGTATCAAGCTCATGCATGAGAGAATCAACAATTAAAGTATGCTCTTCATTAGAACTAGGCATGAGAGGTTGAGCTTCTAGAAATTTAATCTTATCAAGTAAACTAGCATTTTCAAGTTTAAGAGAGTCTACTTGGCTAATACAATCATTTTTATCAATAAGCAAGCAAGAATTTGCATATTCAAGATCATCTAGTTCTATATGCAAATTATCAACAATTTTAGCAAACTTTTTCTTTTTCTTTTTAGAAGACTTATAAGAGGCACAAATATCATGAATAATAGCAATTAAAGATTCTTTATCTAAAGAGTCTAGATTTACCTCATTTGAGTCTTCACTTGTTGATGCTATAAGAGCAAAATGGCATTCTCCTTCATCACTAGAGCTTGAGCTTGATCCTTCACATGAATCTTCACTTGAGCTTGAGTTGGAGGAGCCACTTGAGCTTGATTGCCATTTCTTCTTGTGAAGATGGGTCTTTTTGCCTTGTGGGCAATCTTCCTTGTAGTGACCCTTCTTTCCATATGTGAAGCACCGTGTGGAGGAGGACTTGCCTTTGTAGAATCTACCCTTGGAGTACATGGCATCTTCTTCAACTTGAGAGGATGGAGAAGCTTGACCAACAATAGCCTTGATTTCAGCTTTGATTTCAGCCTTCTTCATTCTCTTGAGTTCTTTCTCCTCTTGTCTTTCTACTTCCTCCTTCTTGTCAAGTGTATCTTCATGTTCTTATAGATTTCCAATGAGCTCTTCAATAGGAATATCCCTAAGAGACCTTGCTTCTTCAATAGAAGTCACCTTGGATTCCCACCTCTTGGGGAGAGTTCTAAGGATCTTTGAATTGATCCCTCCACTAGACATAGGATGTCCTAGAACAGCAAGACCATTCAAGATGGTGTTGAGCCTTGAGTACATGTTGGCTATGCTCTCCTCCTTTCCCATCTTGAAGTTCTCAAGCAACCCTTCGAGCATGTAGACTTTGCTTTCCTTCACTTGATTTGTCCCTTCATAAGTGATGCAAAGCTGTCTCCATACCTCATAGGCCGTCTCACAAGAGGAAATCCGGTTGAACTCGGTGGGGGTCATGGAGGCATAAAGGATGTGCATGGCTCTAGCATTCAAGGTTTCTTTCATCAAGGTGGCTTCATCCCATTCTTCAATATTTGTCTTTGGTAGAATGTATGGGTTGTTCACCATTTGACACATCTCAAGACTTGATCCTTGGATGTAGAATTGAAGTCTTCTTCTCCAATAGAGGAAGTTGCTCCCATCAAAGATTGGAAGGCTGGTCGAGAGTCTCCCTCCTAGGTAGTCACCCATCTTCTCCTACTTGTTGAAGTATGCTTGGAGAAGAGTCGCTCTGATACCACTTGTTGGATCCTAGATGGGTGATTAGATGCTCTAGAGGGGGGGTGAATAGAGCTGAAACCACTTAAACAAAACTCATCAAACCTTCAAGATGTATCAAAAGATAAGGTTGCTAAATAGGTAATTTGAGTGCAACTAAATCATGCATAGCAAGGATAAGAGAGATTGAAGTGTGTCAGTCCACTTGCCTAAAGAGGTCAACCTCTAGGACTTCAAACAATTGCACTCTTATATTCATTAATAAGACATACAATACATGACCAACAAAGGACTTACCTACCCAATACAAAGAGTCTTCAAACTTACCAAGGACTTACCCACTTTGCAAGAGTCTTAGGCCTTCTCCAAGGACTTACCCACTCTTACACAAGTCTTCGGCCTTGTAGGAATTACCCACTCTTCTTGGATCTTCCGCCTTTGACTTCACCTTCACTCGAAGAAGCTTCCACCAAGGTCTTACCTACTTGAGCTTGAGTCTTTTGCCTTCTCCAAGGGCTTACCCACTCTAGCTCCAAGTCTTCTACCTTGATCTTCACCAAGGGACTCCTTCCCTTGTTCTTCTTCACCTCTCTTGGACAAAAGAGAGAACCTTCATCTTTATGATTGCAAATGAGAGATGGGGAGGTTGTGGAAGTGAGAGCCTCACAAGATATACAAGTAGAAACTAGCTCTCTTACAAATCTCCTACTCACTCTAATTGATGAAGCAAGTGATTAAGCTTAGAGAGAGAGAAGGCTGTAGGAAGCACTCAACTATAGAAAAGGAACCTCACAAAGAGTTTGCAATGAATGCTCAACCTTAGAATGAAGCCCAAGGGGTCCTATTTATAGCTGGGGATGCCTCTTAGCCTTTGGGAACACTTGTGAACGAAAACTAGCCATTTTGTGGCTTGCAACGGATCTATTTTCACTTGTTGCAACTCCACAACGGCTAGAAACACTTTTCTGCAGTTTTTCGTACAGTGCATTCGATCGAGTTTCTATATGTGTAACTCGACCGATCAAGTAGCAGGCAGCCCGATATTGAAATGATCGGTCGAGTTTATTCTGAGGAAACTCGACCGACCATTCCAACTGGAACTGGCCTACTACCCAATCGGTCGAGTTCTGTGAGTGCACAACTCGACCGATGCAATCTTCAGAAAATCGACCAAGGTTGATCGGTCGGGTTTCAGGGTGGGAAACTCGACCGAACAAGTGCCTGTAATTGATTTTCAAAGTTGCATTAAAAGTGCTCTAAAATTCGATCTAAGTGTTCCTGATATTTTTCTAAGCTTAATTACAAGTCATACAATCATTACAAGTGATTTACAACATGATTCTAATGGATATACATCATATTACAAAAATGTGCACTTGTATGACTTTGACTTGTCTTTTCTCCAATTTGAGATGCGCAAGTTAGGGCAATTGGAGTGTGTCTATACCTAATCTGAAATCACTCAAGTAGAAGCATTAGACACCAATATGTGGAATGGTTAGTCATCATCAAAACACGGGTTTAGTCAATTTAGACGTGAGTCAACATTGACCTAATTGACCTTGAGTCAACATTCTCCCCCTTTTTGAAGATGACAAATCATTCCATAAATGTATTGAAAGCATTTAAGTAAATTTATACCTTTGGAGAAACCTAGGGGTTTCAATAGTACTAAGCTCATATGCCCCCCCTCAATTGATGCGCATTGAGTTTTCATACTCCCCCTCAATTGATGTTATTTCTCCTGCATGGTTAGCTTTCATAACATTTATAGAAACTATGTCTTCTACGCATATATGTCTACACATATATGACTCCTCCCCTTTACCTTCTCCCTTTTACATGGACATTCTTCTCCTCTTCATGTAAGACATGCCTTCTTCCTCTTTTTAAAAAAGACATTACCTTTCTCCCCATTTGTCATTTCAAAAAGGTGGGGGTTATGAAGAAAAAAAGAAACATCACTTGTTAAAGAGAAAGGAGATAACACAAAATATATATGAGGAGAGTAGAAGAGCACAGATAGGGGCTTGTCCAAGTATAGAAAGAAAATCAAGTTAAAGCATATACTTGAACAACCCAAAAATGCAAGATAAGGTGCTGCAGAAAAACAATAAATTACAATTTTGTCCCTCAAGATGATGGAATTTGACCAAAAACCATCGGAGCTCATGGCAAAGCCACTAGTCTTTCTCAGAAGGTCGTTTCTGCATGAAAAGCACTAGTCTTGCACCAAAAACTGAAACTGGAGCAAAATCTGCATAAAAATCCATAAATACTCCAATTCCCACATATCATGTAGATCTATGTACCCTGCATCACAATGTTATGCGAACAACTCAAGATAGTAGATATTCAATTTAAGGAACAAGCTTGAGCATGTATAAGCATAGCATATAGATGAGCAAAGATGTCAATTGTAAACAGGGTTAGAACTACATGTATATGAACTACTAGTAGATGATATCACAAGTTAGGACTACTAGTAGGATCTAGATCATAGCAAGAGATACCAAAAGATACACAAGTTAAAGAGCAAGCTATGAGTAGATGTAGAGATATATCCAAACAGAGAGATATGCAATTTTAGAAGCATGAAAGGATATAACTCACATACAAATATGCATCATTACCAGAAGATGATTACCACTAAGAACCTGAAGGTTGTATCAAAACAAGATATACATCTAGAAAGATGTAGCAAGTTAGAGCACAACGGAAGCGATTTTAGACACAACCAAGAGATCTAAAGAGATCATCATCAAAACCTGTAAAACAACTCAAAGCAAGTAATTGTAAGATATAGATATACCAATTTAGAGCAATTAGAGAGATAGAGTTGTATGCAAGATAGGCAATTTTAAAACATGGCAATATGCATATATAAAGATACCAAAAGAGAGTGCCAAAGAATAAGGCTATTGGTTGAGAAAATCTAGTTGAGAGGGAAATTCTCATCCAATAAGCCAATTGTATATTCTATGCACAGTGTGATCGGTCGAGTTCTGTGCATTGTCAACTCGACCGATGACAGCTGCTGGCAACACTCTTGGTTCCTATTGGTCGAGTTTCAATAGGGCAAACTCGACCGACAGATCAGCTGTCAAAAAAGCACATATATTTCATAAAATCATATTTAAAGGCATGCTAAAAATACAAACCATATCCAAACATGTCTAAGAAAGTTAGTAATGCACTATAGAAGCATTAGAAACAGTTTTTGAGCAAGAGTGTGAAAAGAAACACAAAATGCCACTTTTGACTCAAAAACCATATGTATAGTGCACACTAACTTGACAAAACAAGTTAGAAATGGTTACAAGCAATAAAACCATTACTTTTATACTTACCATTTCCTTTTCCACTTGTTGTCACCCTCTACACATCTCACCTTTCTTCTTTCATGTGGATTGAGAAGTCAATTTGCAATTCAATAGCTCAAGTCAATCCATTTGCAATTACCTATAGGAAGAAAGATGAAATGGTCCCCAATCATGTTTTTGGGTCCAGAGGGGTTAGTTTAGCAACCCAAGTCCTATTGCTCTTGGGTGCTTTCCTAAAAGGACAACAAGTAGAATAATGACCAATTTCATTACAATAGTTGCATGTTCCCATAGTCTTGGAACTAGAGGATTCTCCATGGAACATTGGAGGTCCTTTATCTTTGTTGTTCCCTTGACTACTATCATACCCTAAACCATGTCTACCAATTTTTTTAGTAGTATGGTGTAGGATATCATTAAGACTCTTTTTACCAACTAAGAATCTTTGCAAGGATGATCTCAAACTGTCATTATCATGCTTAAGAGAAGCAATAGTAGAAGACAAATTATTGATATTATCTCTAGCATGCAAAAGATCATTTTCTAAGCAAAGAGTTTTAGTTAAATAAGAATCTCTACCAATATGAAGAGCAGCAACATCATTCTCTCTATTTGTATAACTAGAACAAGGTTCATGCCCATTTATTTTAGCAAGCAAGGAGGCATTTTCAGAATTAAGCACCACTAATTCTCTTTGACAAGAATATATTTCTTCTCTCCTAGCATCATCAATAAGCTTGAGTTCTACGTTTTCAGTTTTGAGAGTATCAAGCTCATGCATGAGAGAATCAACAATTAAAGTATGCTCTTCATTAGAACTAGGCATGAGAGGTTGAGCTTCTAGAAATTTAATCTTATCAAGTAAACTAGCATTTTCAAGTTTAAGAGAGTCTACTTGGCTAAGACAATCATTTTTATCAATAAGCAAGCAAGAATTTTCATATACAAGATCATCTAGTTCTATATGCAAATTATCAACAATTTTAGCAAGCTTTTTCTTTTTCTTTTTAGAAGACTTATAAGAGGCACAAATATCATGAATAATAGCAATTAAAGATTCTTTATCTAAAGAGTCTAGATTTACCTCATTTGAGTCTTCACTTGTTGAAGCTATAAGAGCAAAATGGCATTCTCCTTCATCACTAGAGCTTGAGCTTGATCCTTCACATGAATCTTCACTTGAGCTTGAGTTGGAGGAGCCACTTGAGCTTGATTGCCATTTCTTCTTGTGAAGATGGGTCTTTTTGCCTTGTGGGCAATCTTCCTTGTAGTGACCCTTCTTTCCACATGTGAAGCACCGTGTGGAGGAGGACTTGCCTTTGTAGAATCTACCCTTGGAGTACATGGCATCTTCTTCAACTTGAGAGGATGGAGAAGCTTGACCATCAATAGCCTTGATTTGAGCTTTGATTTCAGCCTTCTTCATTCTCTTGAGTTCTTTCTCCTCTTGTCTTTCTACTTCCTCCCTCTTGTCAAGTGTAGTTTCATGTTCTTGTAGATTTCCAATGAGCTCTTCAATAGGAATATCCCTAAGAGACCTTGCTTCTTCAATAGAAGTCACCTTGGATTCCCACCTCTTGGGGAGAGTTCTAAGGATCTTTGAATTGATCTCTCCACTAGACATAGGATGTCCTAGAACAGCAAGACCATTCAAGATGCTGTTGAGCCTTGAGTACATGTTGGCTATGCTCTCCTCCTTTCCCATCTTGAAGTTCTCAAGCAACCCTTTGAGCATGTAGACTTTGCTTTCCTTCACTTGATCTGTCCCTTCATAAGTGATGCAAAACTTTCTCCATACCTCATAGGCCATCTCACAAGAGGAAATCCAGTTGAACTCAGTGGGGGTCATGGAGGCATAAAGGATGTGCATGGCTCTAGCATTCAAGGTTGCTTTCATCAAGGTGGCTTCATCCCATTCTTCAATATTTGTCTTTGGTAGAATGTATGGGATGTTCACCATTTGCCACATCTCGAGACTTGATCCTTGGATGTAGAATTGAAGTCTTCTTCTCCAATAGAGGAAGTTGCTCCCATCAAAGATTGGAAGGCTGGTCGAGAGTCTCCCTCCTAGGTAGTCACCCATCTTATCCTACTTGTTGAAGTATGCTTGGAGAAGACCCGCTCTGATACCACTTGTTGGATCCTAGATGGGTGATTAGATGCTCTAGAGGGGTGTGAATAGAGCTGAAACCACTTAAACAAAACTCATCAAACCTTCAAGATATACCAAAAGATAAGGTTGCTAAATAGGTAATTTGAGTGCAACTAAATCATGCATAGCAAGGATAAGAGAGATTGAACATGCACCAATTAGAGAAGCTATTTAGAGTGGTTCCACACTTCAAACTAGAAGTGTGTCAGTCCACTTGCCTAGAGAGGTCAACCTCTAGGACTTCAAACAATTGCACTCTTATATTCATTAATAAGACATACAATACATGACCAACAAAGGACTTACCTATCCAATACAAAGAGTCTTCAACCTTACCAAGGACTTACCCACTTTGCAAGAGTCTTCGGCCTTCTCCAAGGAATTACCCACTCTTGCACAAGTCTTCGGCCTTGTAGGAATTACCCACTCTTCTTGGATCTTCCGCCTTTGACTTCACCTTCACTAGGAGAAGCTTCCACCAAGGTCTTACCTACTTGAGCTTGAGTCTTTTGCCTTCTCCAAGGGCTTACCCACTCTAGCTCCAAGTCTTCTGCCTTGATCTTCACCAAGGGACTCCTTCCCTTGTTCTTCTTCACCTCTCTTGGACAAGAGAGAGAACCTTCATCTTTATGATTGCAAATGAGAGATGGGGAGGTTGTGGAAGTGAGAGCCTCACAAGATATACAAGTAGAAACTAGCTCTCTTACAAATCTCCTACTCACTCTAATGGATGTAGCAAGTGATTAAGCTTAGAGAGAGAGAGAAGGTTGTAGGAAGCACTCAACTATAGAATAGGAACCTCACAAAGAGTTTGCAATGAATGCTCAACCTTGGAATGAAGCCCAAGGGGTCCTATTTATAGCTGGGGATGCCTCTTAGCCTTTGGGAACACTTGTGAACGAAAACTAGCCGTTTTGTGGCTTGCAACGGATCTATTTTCAATTTTTGCAACTCCACAACGGCTAGAAACACTTTTCTACACTTTTCCGTACAGTGCATTCGGTCGAGTTTCTATATGTGTAACTCAACCGATCAAGTAGCAGGCAGCCCGATATTGAAATGATCAGTCGAGTTTGTTCTGAGGAAACTCGACCGACCATTCCAACTGGAACTGGCCTACTACCCAATCGGTCGAGTTCTGTGAGTACACAACTCGACTGATGCAATCTTCAGAAAATCGACCAAGGTTGATCGGTCGAGTTTTAGGGTGGGAAACTCGACCGAACAAGTGCCTGTAATTGATTTTCAAAGTTGCATTAAAAGTGCTCTAAAATTCGATCTAAGTGTTCCTGATATTTTTCTAAGCTTAATTACAAGTCATACAATCATTACAAGTGATTTACAACATGATTCTAATGGATATACATCATATTACAAAAATGTGCACTTGTATGACTTTGACTTGTCTTTTCTCCAATTTGAGATGCGCAAGTTAGGGTAATTGGAGTGTGTCTATACCTAATCTGAAATCACTCAAGTAGAAGCATTAGACACCAATATGTGGAATGGTTAGTCATCATCAAAACACGGGTTTAGTCAATTTAGACGTGAGTCAACATTGACCTAATTGACCTTGAGTCAACATTCTCCCCCTTTTTGAAGATGACAAATCATTCCATAAATGTATTGAAAGCATTTAAGTAAATTTATACCTTTGGAGAAACCTAGGGGTTTCAATAGGACTAAGCTCATATGCCCCCCCTCAATTGATGTGCATGGAGTTTTCATACTCCCCCTCAATTGATGTTATTTCTCCTGCATGGTTAGCTTTCATAACATTTATAGAAACTATGTTTTCTACTCATATATGTCTACACATATATGTCTCCTCCCCTTTACCTTCTCCCCTTTACATGGACATTCTTCTCCTCTTCATGTAAGACATGCCTTCTTCCTATTTTTAAAAGAAGACATTACCTTTCTCCCCCTTTGTTATTTCAAAAAGGTGGGGGTTATGAAGAAAAAAAGAAACATCACTTGTTAAAGAGAAAGGAGATAACACAAAATATATATGAGGAGAGTAGAAGAGAACAGATAGGGGCTTGTCCAAGCATAGAAAGAAAATCAAGTTAAAGCATATACTTGAACAACCCAAAAATGCAAGATAAGGTGTTGCAGAAAAACAATAAATTACAATTTTGTCCCTCAAGATGATGTAATTTGACCAAAAAGCATCGGAGCTCATGGCAAAGCCATGAGTCTTGCTCAGAAGGTCGTTTCTGCATGAAAAGCACTAGTCTTGCACCAAAAACTGAAACTGGAGCAAAATCTCCATAAAAATCCATAAATACTCCAATTTCCACATATCATGTAGATCTATATACTCTGCATAACAATGTTATGCAAGCAACTCAAGATAGTAGATATTCAATTTAAGGAACAAGCTTGAGCATGTATAAGCATAGCATATAGATGAGCAAAGATGTCAATTGTAAACAGGGTTAGAACTACATGTATATGAACTACTAGTAGATGATATCACAAGTTAGGACTACTAGTAGGATCTAGATCATAGCAAGAGATACCAAAAGATACACAAGTTAAAGAGCAAGCTATGAGTAGATGTAGAGATATATCCAAACAGAGAGATATGC
Organism: Alisma plantago-aquatica; assembly: GCA_963693085.1. Classification (NCBI taxonomy): domain Eukaryota; kingdom Viridiplantae; phylum Streptophyta; class Magnoliopsida; order Alismatales; family Alismataceae; genus Alisma; species Alisma plantago-aquatica. The sequence goes on along the minus strand of OY856409.1, from coordinate 859,448,699 downwards.
AATTTTAGAAGCATGAAAGGATATAACTCACATACAAATATGCATCATTACCAGAAGATGATTACCACTAAGAACCTCAAGGTTGTATCAAAACAAGATATACACCTAGAAAGATGTAGCAAGTTAGAGCACAACGGAAGCGATTTTAGACACAACCAAGAGATCCAAAGAGATCATCATCAAAACCTGCAAAACAACTCAAAGTAAGTAATTGCAAGATATAGATATACCAATTTAGAGAAATTAGAGAGATAGAGTTGTATGCAGGATAGGAAATTTTAAAACTTTGCAATATGCATATATAAAGATACCAAAAGAGAGTGCCAAAGAATAAGGCTATTGGTTGAGAAAATCTAGTTGAGAGGGAAATTGTCATCCAATAAGCCAACTGTATATTCTGTGCACAGTGTGATCGGTCAAGTTCTGTGGATTGTCAACTCGACCGATGATAGCTTCTGGCAACACTCTTAGTTCCTATCGGTCGAGTTTCAATAGGGCAAACTCGACCGACAGATCAGCTGTCAAAAAAGCACATATATTTCATAAAATCATATATAAAGGCATGCTAAAAATACAAACCATATCCAAACATGTCTAAGCAAGTTAGTAATGCACTATAGAAGCATTAGAAATAGTTTTTGAGCAAGAGTGTGAAAAGAAACACAAAATGCCACTTTTGACTCAAAAACCATATGTATAGTGCACACTAACTTGACAAAACAAGTTAGAAATGGTTACAAGCAATAAAACCATTACTTTTATACTTACCATTTCCTTTTCCACTTGTTGTCACCCTCTACACATCTCACCTTTCTTCTTTCATGTGGATTGAGAAGTCAATTTGCAATTCAATAGCTCAAGTCAATCCATTTGCAATTACCTATAGGAAGAAAGATGAAATGGTCCCCAATCATGTTTTTGGGTCCAGAGGGGTTAGTTTAGCAACCCAAGTCCTATTGCTCTTGGGTGCTTTCCTAAAAGGACAACAAGTACAATAATGACCAATTTCATTACAATAGTTGCATGTTCCCATAGTCTTGGAACTAGAGGATTCTCCATGGAATATTGGAGGTCCTTTATCTTTGTTGTTCCCTTGACTACTATCATACCCTAAACCATGTCTACAAATTTGTTTAGTAGTATGGTGTAGGATGTCATTAAGACTCTTTTTACCAACTAAGAATCTTTGCAAGGATGATCTCAAACTGTCATTATCATGCTTAAGAGAAGCAATAGTAGAAGACAAATTATTGATATTATCTCTAGCATGCAAAAGATCATTTTCTAAGCAAAGAGTTTTAGTTAAATAAGAATCTCTACCAATATGAAGAGCAGCAACATCATTCTCTCTATTTGTATAACTAGAACAAGGTTCATGCCCATTTATTTTAGCAAGCAAGGAGGCATTTTCAGAATTAAGCACCACTAATTCTCTTTGATAAGAATAGATTTCTGCTTTCCTAGCATCATCAATAAGCTTGAGTTCTACGTTTTCAGTTTTGAGAGTATCAAGCTCATGCATGAGAGAATCAACAATTAAAGTATGATCTTCATTAGAACTAGGCATGAGAGGGTGAGCTTCTAGAAATTTAATCTTATCAAGTAAACTAGCATTTTCAAGTTTAAGAGAGTCTACTTGGCTAAGCCAATCATTTTTATCAATAAGCAAACAAGAATTTTCATATTCAAGATCATCTAGTTCTATATGCAAATTATCAACAATTTTAGCAAGCTTTTTCTTTTTCTTTTTAGAAGACTTATAAGAGGCACAAATATCATGAATAATAGCAATTAAAGATTCTTTATCTAAAGAGTCTAGATTTACCTCATTTGAGTCTTCACTTGTTGATGCTATAAGAGCAAAATGGCATTCTCCTTCATCACTAGAGCTTGAGCTTGATCCTTCACATGAATCTTCACTTGAGCTTGAGTTGGAGGAGCCACTTGAGCTTGATTGCCATTTCTTCTTGTGAAGATGGGTCTTTTTGCCTTGTGGGCAATCTTCCTTGTAGTGACCCTTCTTTCCACATGTGAAGCACCGTGTGGAGGAGGACTTGCCTTTGTAGAATCTACCCTTGGAGTACATGGAATCTTCTTCAACTTGAGAGGATGGAGAAGCTTGACCAACAATAGCCTTGATTTGAGCTTTGATTTCAGCCTTCTTCATTCTCTTGAGTTCTTTCTCCTCTTGTCTTTCTACTTCCTCCCTCTTATCAAGTGTAGCTTCATGTGCTTGTAGATTTCCAATGAGCTCTTCAATAGGAATATCCTTAAGAGACCTTGCTTCTTCAATAGAAGTCACCTTGGATTCCCACCTCTTGGGGAGAGTTCTAAGGATCTTTGAATTGATCTCTCCACTAGACATAGGATGTCCTAGAACAGCAAGACCATTCAAGATGGTGTTGAGCCTTGAGTACATGTTGGCTATGCTCTCCTCCTTTCCCATCTTGAAGTTCTCAAGCAACCCTTTGAGCATGTAGACTTTGCTTTCCTTCACTTGATCTGTCCCTTCATAAGTGATGCAAAGCTTTCTCCATACCTCATAGGCCGTCTCACAAGAGGAAATCCGGTTGAACTCGGTGGGGGTCATGGAGGCATAAAGGATGTGCATGGCTCTAGCATTCAAGGTTGCTTTCATCAAGGTGGTTTCATCCCATTCTTCAATATTTGTCTTTGGTAGAATGTATGGGCTGTTCACCATTTGCCACATCTCGAGACTTGATCCTTGGATGTAGAATTGAAGTCTTCTTCTCCAATAGAGGAAGTTGCTCCCATCAAAGATTGGAAGGCTGGTCGAGAGTCTCCCTCCTAGGTAGTCACCCATCTTCTCCTACTTGTTGAAGTATGCTTGGAGAAGACCCGCTCTGATACCACTTGTTGGATCCTAGATGGGTGATTAGATGCTCTAGAGGGGGGGTGAATAGAGATGAAACCACTTAAACAAAACTCATCAAACCTTCAAGATATATCAAAAGATAAGGTTGCTAAATAGGTAATTTGAGTGCAACTAAATCATGCATAGCAAGGATAAGAGAGATTGAACATGAACCAATTAGACAAGCTATTTAGAGTGGTTCCACACTTCAAACTAGAAGTGTGTCAGTCCACTTGCCTAGAGAGGTCAACCTCTAGGACTTCAAACAATTGCACTCTTATATTCATTAATAAGACATACAATACATGACCAACAAAGGACTTACCTATCCAATACAAAGAGTCTTAAACCTTACAAAGGACTTACCCACTTTGCAAGAGTCTTCGGCCTTCTCCAAGGACTTACCCACTCTTGCACAAGTCTTCGGCCTTGTAGGAATTACCCACTCTTCTTGGATCTTCCGCCTTTGACTTCACCTTCACTCGGCGAAGCTTCCACCAAGGTCTTACCTACTTGAGCTTGAGTCTTTTGCCTTCTCCAAGGGCTTAACCACTCTAGCTCCAAGTCTTCTGCCTTGATCTTCACCAAGGGACTCCTTCCCTTGTTCTTCTTCACCTCTCTTGGACAAGAGAGAGAACCTTAATCTTTATGATTGCAAATTAGAGATGGGGAGGTAGTGGAAGTGAGAGCCTCACAAGATATACAAGTAGAAACTAGCTCTCTTACAAATCTCCTACTCACTCTAATGGATGTACCAAGTGATTAAGCTTAGAGAGAGAGAGAGAGAAGGCTGTAGGAAGCACTCAACTATAGAATAGGAACCTCACAAAGAGTTTGCAATGAATGCTCAACCTTGTAATAAAGCCCAAGGGGTCCTATTTATAGCTGGGGATGCCTCTTAGCCTTTGGGAACACTTGTGAACGCAAACTAGCCGTTTTGTGGCTTGCAACGGATCTATTTTCACTTGTTGCAACTCCACAATGGCTAGAAGCACTTTCCTGCACTTTTCCGTATAGTGCATTCGGTCGAGTTTCTATATGTGTAACTCGACCGATCAAGTAGCAGGCAGCCCGATATTGAAATGATCGGTCGAGTTTGTTCTGAGGAAACTCGACCGACCATTCCAACTGGAACTGGCCTACTACCCAATCGGTCGAGTTCTGTGAGTGCACAACTCGACCGATGCAATCTTCAGAAAATCGACCAAGGTTGATCGATCGAGTTTCAGGGTGGGAAACTCGACCGAACAAGTGCCTGTAATTGATTTCAAAGTTGCATTAAAAGTGCTCTAAAATTCGATCTAAGTGTTCCTGATATTTTTCTAAGCTTAATTACAAGTCATACAATCATTACAAGTGATTTACAACATGATTCTAATGGATATACATCATATTACAAAAATGTGCACTTGTATGACTTTGACTTGTCTTTTCTCCAATTTGAGATGCGCAAGTTAGGGCAATTGGAGTGTGTCTATACCTAATCTGAAATCACTCAAGTAGAAGCATTAGACACCAATATGTGGAATGGTTAGTCATCATCAAAACACAGGTTCAGTCAATTTAGACGTGAGTCAACATTGACCTAATTGACCTTGAGTCAACATTCTCCCCCTTTTTGAAGATGACAAATCATTCCATAAATGTATTGAAAGCATTTAAGTAAATTTTTACCTTTGGAGAAACCTAGGGGTTTCAATAGGACTAATCTCATATCCTCCCCCTCAATCGATGCGCATGGAGTTTTCATACTCCCCCTCAATTGATGCTATTTCTTCTGCATGGTTAGTTTTCATAACAATTATAGAAACTATGTCTTCTACTCATATATGTCTACACATATATGTCTCCTCCCCTTTACCTTCTCCCCTTTACATGGACATTCTTCTACTCTTCATGTAAGACATGCCTTCTTCCTCTTTTTAAAAGAAGACATTACCTTTCTCCCCCTTTGTCATTTCAAAAAGGTGGGGGTTATGAAGAAAAAAAGAAACATCACTTGTTAAAGAGAAAGGAGATAACACAAAATATATATGAGGAGAGTAGAAGAGCACAGATACGGGCTTGTCCAAGCATAGAAAGAAAATCAAGTTAATGCATATACTTGAACAACCCAAAAATGCAAGATAAGGTGCTGCAGAAAAACAATAAATTATAATTTTGACCCTCAAGATGATGGAATGTGACCAAAAACCATTGGAGCTCATGGCAAAGCCATGAGTCTTGCTCAGAAGGTCGTTTCTGCATGAAAAGCACTAGTCTTGCACCAAAAACTGAAATTGGAGCAAAATCTGCATAAAAATCCATAAATACTCCAATTCCCACATATCATGTAGATCTATGTACCCTGCATCAGAATGTTATGCAAGCTACTCAAGATAGTAGATATTCAATTTAAGGAACAAGCTTGAGCATGTATAATCATAGCATATAGATGAGCAAAGATGTCAATTGTAAACAGGGTTAGAACTACATGTATATGAACTACTAGTAGATGATATCACAAGTTAGGACTACTAGTAGGATCTAGATCATAGCAAGAGATACCAAAAGATACACAAGTTAAAGAGCAAGCTATGAGTAGATGTAGAGATATATCCAAACAGAGAGATATGCAATTTTAGAAGCATGAAAGGATATAACTCACATACAAATATGCATCATTACCAGAAGATGATTACCACTAAGAACCTCAAGGTTGTATCCAAACAAGATATACACCTAGAAAGATGTAGCAAGTTAGAGCACAATGGAAGCGATTTTAGACACAACCAAGAGATCCAAAGAGATCATCATCAAAACCTGCAAAACAACTCAAAGCAAGTAATTGCAAGATATAGATATACCAATTTAGAGCAATTAGAGAGATAGAGTTGTATGCAGGATAGGCAATTTTAAAACTTTGCAATATGCATATATAAAGATACCAAAAGAGAGTGCCAAAGAATAAGGCTATTGGTTGAGAAAATCTAGTTGAGAGGGAAATTCTCATCCAATAAGCCAACTGTATATTCTTTGCACAGTGTGATCGGTCGAGTTCTGTGCATTGTCAACTCGACCGATAACAGCTTCTGGCAACACTCTTGGTTCCTATCAGTCGAGTTTCAATAGGGCAAACTCGACCGACAGATCAGCTGTCAAAAAAGCACATATATTTCATAAAATCATATTTAAAGGCATGCTAAAAATACAAACCATATCCAAACATGTCTAAGCAAGTTAGTAATGCACTATAAAAGCATTAGAAACAGTTTTTGAGCAAGAGTGTGAAAAGAAACACAAAATGCCACTTTTGACTCAAAAACCATATGTATAGTGCACACTAACTTGACAAAACAAGTTAGAAATGGTTACAAGCAATAAAACCATTACTTTTATACTTACCATTTCCTTTTCCACTTGTTGTCACCCTCTACACATCTCACCTTTCTTCTTTCATGTGGATTGAGAAGTCAATTTGCAATTCAATAGCTCAAGTCAATCCATTTGCAATTACCTATAGGAAGAAAGATGAAATGGTCCCCAATCATGTTTTTGGGTCCAGAGGGGTTAGTTTAGCAACACAAGTCCTATTGCTCTTGGGTGCTTTCCTAAAAGGACAACAAGTAGAATAATGACCAATTTCATTACAATAGTTGCATGTTCCCATAGTCTTGGAACTAGAGGATTCTCCATGGAATATTGGAGGTCCTTTATCTTTGTTGTTCCCTTGACTACTATCATACCCTAAACCATGTCTACTAATTTGTTTAGTAGTATGGTGTAGGATGTCATTAAGACTCTTTTTACCAACTAAGAATCTTTGCAAGGATGATCTCAAACTGTCATTATCATGCTTAAGAGAAGCAATAGTAGAAGACAAATTATTGATATTATCTCTAGCATGCAAAAGATCATTTTCTAAGCAAAGAGTTTTAGTTAAATAAGAATCTCTACCAATATGAAGAGCAGCAACATCATTCTCTCTATTTGTATAACTAGAACAAGGTTCATGCCCATTTATTTTAGCAAGCAAGGAGGCATTTTCAGAATTAAGCACCACTAATTCTCTTTGATAAGAATAGATTTCTTCTCTCCTAGAATCATCAATAAGCTTGAGTTCTACGTTTTTAGTTTTGAGAGTATCAAGCTCATGCATGAGAGAATCAACAATTAAAGTATGCTCTTCATTAGAACTAGGCATGAGAGGTTGAGCTTCTAGAAATTTAATCTTATCAAGTAAAATAGAATTTTCAAGTTTAAGAGAATCTACTTGGCTAAGCCAATCATTTTTATCAATAATCAAGCAAGAATTTTCATATTCAAGATCATCTAGTTCTATATGCAAATTATCAACAATTTTAGCAAGCTTTTTCTTTTTCTTTTTAGAAGACTTATAAGAGGCACAAATATCATGAATAATAGCAATTAAAGATTCTTTATCTAAAGAGTCTAGATTTACCTCATTTGAGTCTTCACTTGTTGATGCTATAAGAGCAAAATGGCATTCTCCTTCATCACTAGAGCTTGAGCTTGATCCTTCACATGAATCTTCACTTGAGCTTGAGTTGGAGGAGCCACTTGAGCTTGATTGCCATTTCTTCTTGTGAAGATGGGTCTTTTTGCCTTGTGGGCAATCTTCCTTGTAGTGACCCTTCTTTCCACATGTGAAGCACCGTGTGGAGGAGGACTTGCCTTTGTAGAATCTACCCTTGGAGTACATGGCATCTTCTTCAACTTGAGAGGATGGAGAAGCTTGACCAATAATAGCCTTGATTTGAGCTTTGATTTCAGCCTTCTTCATTCTCTTGAGTTCTTTCTCCTCTTGTCTTTCTACTTCCTCCCTCTTGTCAAGTGTAGCTTCATGTGCTTGTAGATTTCCAATGAGCTCTTCAATAGGAATATCCCTAAGAGACCTTGCTTCTTCAATACAAGTCACCTTGGATTCCCACCTCTTGGGGAGAGTTCTAAGGATCTTTGAATTGATCTCTCCACTAGACATAGGATGTCCTAGAACAGCAAGACCATTCAAGATGGTGTTGAGCCTTGAGTACATGTTGGCTATGCTCTCCTCCTTTCCCATCTTGAAGTTCTCAAGCAACCCTTTGAGCATGTAGACTTTGCTTTCCTTCACTTGATCTGTCCCTTCATAAGTGATGCAAAGCTTTCTCCATACCTCATAGGCCGTCTCACAAGAGGAAATCCGGTTGAACTCGATGGGGGTCATGGAGGCATGAAGGATGTGCATGGCTCTAGCATTCAAGGTTGCTTTCATCAAGGTGGCTTCATCCCATTCTTCAATATTTATCTTTGGTAGAATGTATGGGCTGTTCACCATTTGCCACATCTCGAGACTTGATCCTTGGATGTAGAATTGAAGTCTTCTTCTCCAATAGAGGAAGTTGCTCCCATCAAATATTGGAAGGCTGGTCGAGAGTCTCCCTCCTAGGTAGTCACCCATCTTCTCCTACTTGTTGAAGTATGCTTGGAGAATACCCGCTCTGATACCCCTTGTTGGATCCTAGATGGGTGATTAGATGCTCTAGAGGGGGGTGAATAGAGATGAAACACTTAAACAAAACTCATCAAACCTTCAAGATATATCAAAAGATAAGGTTGCTAAATAGGTAATTTGAGTGCAACTAAATCATGCATAGCAAGGATAAGAGAGATTGAACATGCACCAATTAGACAAGCTATTTAGAGTGGTTCCACACTTCAAACTAGAAGTGTGTCAGTCCACTTGCCTAGAGAGGTCAACCTCTAGGACTTCAAACAATTGCACTCTTATATTCATTAATAAGACATACAATACATGACCAACAAAGGACTTACCTATCCAATACAAAGAGTCTTCAACCTTACCAATGACTTACCCACTTTGCAAGAGTCTTCGGCCTTCTCCAAGGACTTACCCACTCTTGCACAAGTCTTCGGCCTTGTAGGAATTACCCACTCTTCTTGGATCTTCCGCCTTTGACTTCACCTTCACTTAGAGAAGCTTCCACCAAGGTCTTACCTACTTGAGCTTGAGTCTTTTGCCTTCTCCAAGGGCTTACCCACTCTAGCTCCAAGTCTTCTGCCTTGATCTTCACCAAGGGACTCCTTCCCTTGTTCTTCTTCACCTCTCTTGGACAAGAGAGAGAACCTTCATCTTTATGATTGCAAATGAGAGATGGGGAGGTTGTGGAAGTGAGAGCCTCACAAGATATACAAGTAGAAACTAGCTCTCTTACAAATCTCCTACTCACTCTAATGGATGTAGCAAGTGATTAAGCTTAGAGAGAGAGAGAGAAGGCTGTAGGAAGCACTCAACTATAGAATAGGAACCTCACAAAGAGTTTGCAATGAATGCTCAACCTTGGAATGAAGCCCAAGGGGTCCTATTTATAGCTGGGGATTCCTCTTAGCCTTTGGGAACACTTGTGAATGAAAACTAGCCATTTTGTGGCTTGCAACGGATCTATTTTCACTTGTTGCAACTCCACAACGGCTAGAAACACTTTTCTGCACTTTTCCGTACAGTGCATTCGGTCGAGTTTCTATATGTGTAACTCAACCGATCAAGTAGCAGGCAGCCCGATATTGAAATGATCAGTCGAGTTTGTTCTGAGGAAACTCGACCGACCATTCCAACTGGAACTGGCCTACTACCCAATCAGTCGAGTTCTGTGAGTACACAACTCGACTGATGCAATCTTCAGAAAATCGACCAAGGTTGATCGGTCGAGTTTCAGGGTGGGAAACTCGACCGAACAAGTGCCTGTAATTGATTTTCAAAGTTGCATTAAAAGTGCTCTAAAATTCGATCTAAGTGTTCTTGATATTTTTCTAAGCTTAATTACAAGTCATACAATCATTACAAGTGATTTACAACATGATTCTAATGGATATACATCATATTACAAAAATGTGCACTAGTATGACTTTGACTTGTCTTTTCTCCAATTTGAGATGCACAAGTTAGAGCAATTGGAGTGTGTCTATAACTAATCTGAAATCACTCAAGTAGAAGCATTAGACACCAATATTTGGAATGGTTAGTCATCATCAAAACACGGGTTTAGTCAATTTAGACGTGAGTCAACATTGACCTAATTGACCTTGAGTCAACATTCTCCCCCTTTTTGAAGATGACAAATCATTTCATAAATGTATTGAAAGCATTTAAGTAAATTTATACCTTTGGAGAAACCTAGGGGTTTCAATAGGACTAATCTCATATGCTCCCCCTCAATTGATGCGCATGGAGTTTTCATACTCCCCCTCAGTTGATGCTATTTCTCCTGCATGGTTAGTTTTCATAACATTTATAGAAACTATGTCTTCTACTCATATATGTCTACACATATATGTCTCCTCCCCTTTACCTTCTCCCCTTTAGATGGACATTCTTCTCCTCTATATGTAAGACATGCCTTCTTCCTCTTTTTAAAAGAAGACATTACCTTTCTCCCCCTTTGTCATTTCAAAAAGGTGGGGGTTATGAAGAAAAAAAGAAACATCACTTGTTAAAGAGAAAGGAGATAACACAAAATATATATGAGGAGAGTAGAAGAGCACAGATAGGGGCTTGTCCAAGCATAGAAAGAAAATCAAGTTAAAGCATATACTTGAACAACCCAAAAATGCATGATAAGGTGCTGCAGAAAAACAATAAATTATAATTTTGACCCTCAAGATGATGGAGTTTGACCAAAAACCATTGGAGCTCATGGCATAGCCATGAGTCTTACTCAGAAGGTCATTTCTGCATGAAAAGCACTAGTCTTGCACCAAAAACTGAAACTGGAGCAAAATCTGCATAAAAATCCATAAATACTCCAATTCCCACATATCATGTAGATCTATGTACCCTGCATCACAATGTTATGCAAGCAAGTCAAGATAGTAGATATTCAATTTAAGGAACAAGCTTGAGCATGTATAAGCATAGCATATAGATGAGCAAAGATGTCAATTGTAAACAGGGTTAGAACTACATGTATATGAACTACTAGTAGATGATATCACAAGTTAGGACTACTAGTAGGATCTATATCATAGCAACAGATACCAAAAGATACACAAGTTAAAGAGAAAGCTATGAGTAGATGTAGAGATATATCCAAACAGAGAGATATGCAATTTTAGAAGCATGAAAGGATATAACTCACATACAAATATGCATCATTACCAGAAGATGATTACCACTAAGAACCTCAAGGTTGTATCAAAACAAGATATACACCTAGAAAGATGTAGCAAGTTAGAGAACAACGGAAGCGATTTTAGACACAACCAAGAGATCCAAAGAGATCATCATCAAAACCTGCAAAACAACTCAAAGCAAGTAATTGCAAGATATAGATATACCAATTTAGATAAATTAGAGAGATGGAGTTGTATGCAGGATAGGCAATTTTAAAACTTTGCAATATGCATATATAAAGATACCAAAAGAGAGTGCCAAATAATAAGGCTATTGGTTGAGAAAATCTAGTTGAGAGGGAAATTCTCATCCAATAAGCCAACTGTATATTCTTTGGACACTGTGATCGGTCGAGTTCTATGCATTGTCAACTCAACCGATGACAGCTTCTGGCAACACTCTTGGTTCCTATCGATCGAGTTTCAATAGGGCAAACTCGACCGACAGATCAGCTGTCAAAAAAGCACATATATTTCATAAAATCATATTTAAAGGCATGCTAAAAATACAAACCATATCCAAACATGTCTAAGCAAGTTAGTAATGCACTATAGAAGCATTAGAAACAGTTTTTGAGCAAGAGTGTGAAAAGAAACACAAAATGCCACTTTTGACTCAAAAACCATATGTATAGTGCACACTAACTTGACAAAACAAGTTAGAAATGGTTACAAGCAATAAAACCATTACTTTTATACTTACCATTTCCTTTTCCACTTGTTGTCACCCTCTACACATCTCACCTTTCTTCTTTCATGTGGATTGAGAAGTCAATTTGCAATTCAATAGCTCAAGTCAATCCATTTGCAATTACCTATAGGAAGAAAGATGAAATGGTCCCCAATCATGTTTTTGGGTCCAGAGGGGTTAGTTTGGCAACCCAAGTCCTATTGCTTTTGGGTGCTTTCCTAAAAGGAAAACAAGTAGAATAATGACCAATTTCATTACAATAGTTGCATGTTCCCATAGTCTTGGAACTAGAGGATTCTCCATGGAATATTGGAGGTCCTTTATCTTTGTTGTTCCCTTGACTACTATCATACCCTAAACCATGTCTACGAATTTGTTTAGTAGTATGGTGTAGGATGTCATTAAGACTCTTTTTACCAACTAAGAATCTTTGCAAAGATGATATCAAACTGTCATTATCATGCTTAAGAGAAGCAATAGTAGAAGACAAATTATTGATATTATCTCTAGAATGCAAAAGATCATTTTCTAAGCTAAGAGTTTTAGTTAAATAAGAATCTCTATCAATATGAAGAGCAGCAACATCATTCTCTCTATTTGTATAACTAGAACAAGGTTCATGCCCATTGATTTTAGCAAGCAAGGAGGCATTTTCAGAATTAAGCACCACTAATTCTCTTTGATAAGAATAGATTTCTTCTCTCCTAGCATCATCAATAAGCTTGAGTTCTACGTTTTCAGTTTTGAGAGTATCAAGCTCATGCATGAGAGAATCAACAATTAAAGTATGCTCTTCATTAGAACTAGGCATGAGAGGTTGGGCTTCTAGAAATTAATCTTATCATGTAAACTAGCATTTTCAAGTTTAAGAGAGTCTACTTGGCTAAGACAATCATTTTTATCAATAAGCAAGCAAGAATTTGCATATTCAAGATCATCTAGTTCTATATGCAAATTATCAACAATTTTAGCAAGCTTTTTCTTTTTCTTTTTAGAAGACTTATAAGAGGCACAAATATCATGAATAATAGCAATTAAAGATTCTTTATCTAAAGAGTCTAGATTTACCTCATTTGAGTCTTCACTTGTTGATGCTATAAGAGAAAAATGGCATTCTCCTTCATCACTAGAGCTTGAGCTTGATCCTTCACATGAATCTTCACTTGAGCTTGAGTTGGAGGAGCCACTTGAGCTTGATTGCCATTTCTTCTTGTGAAGATGGGTCTTTTTGCCTTGTGGGCAATCTTCCTTGTAGTGACCCTTCTTTCCACATGTGAAGCACCGTGTGGAGGAGGACTTGCCTTTGTAGAATCTACCCTTGGAGTACATGGCATCTTCTTCAACTTGAGAGGATGGAGAAGCTTGACCAACAATAGACTTGATTTGAGCTTTGATTTCAGCCTTCTTCATTCTTTTGAGTTTTTTCTCCTCTTGTCTTTCTACTTCCTCCCTCTTGTCAAGTGTAGCTTCATGTGCTTGTAGATTTCCAATGAGCTCTTCAATAGGAATATCCCTAAGAGATCTTGCTTCTTCAATAGAAGTCACCTTGGATTCCCACCTCTTGGGGAGAGTTCTAAGGATCTTTGAATTGATCTCTCCACTAGACATAGGATGTCCTAGAACAGCAACACCATTCAAGATGGTGTTGAGCCTTGAGTACATGTTGGCTATGCTCTCCTCCTTTCCCATCTTGAAGTTCTCAAGCAACCCTTTGAGCATGTAGACTTTGCTTTCCTTCACTTGATATGTCCCTTCATAAGTGATGCAAAGCTTTCTCCATACCTCATAGGCCGTCTCACAAAAGGAAATCCGGTTGAACTCGGTGGGGGTCATGGAGGCATAAAGGATGTGCATGGCTCTAGCATTCAAGGTTTCTTTCATCAAGGTGGCTTCATCCCATTCTTCAATATTTGTCTTTGGTAGAATGTATGGGCTGTTCACCATTTGCCACATCTCGAGACTTGATCCTTGGATGTAGAATTGAAGTGTTCTGCTCCAATAGAGGAAGTTGCTCCCATCAAAGATTGGAAGGCTGGTCGAGAGTCTCCCTCCTAGGTAGTCACCCATCTTCTCCTACTTGTTGAAGTATGCTTGGAGAAGACCCGCTCTGATACCACTTGTTGGATCCTAGATGGGTGATTAGATGCTCTAGAGGGGGGGTGAATAGAGATGAAACGACTTAAACAAAAATCATCAAACCTTAAAGATATATCAAAAGATAAGGTTGCTAACTAGGTAATTTGAGTGAAACTAAATCATGCATAGCAAGGATAAGAGAGATTGAACATGCACCAATTAGACAAGCTATTTAGAGTGGTTCCACACTTCAAACTAGAAGTGTGTCAGTCCACTTGCCTAGAGAGGTCAACCTCTAGGACTTCAAACAATTGCACTCTTATATTCATTAATAAGACATACAATACATGACCAACAAAGGACTTACCTATCCAATACAAAGAGTCTTCAACCTTACCAATGACTTACCCACTTTGCAAGAGTCTTCGGCCTTCTCCAAGGACTTACCCACTCTTGCACAAGTCTTCGGCCTTGTAGGAATTACCCACTCTTCTTGGATCTTCCGCCTTTGACTTCACCTTCACTTGGAGAAGCTTCCACCAAGGTCTTACCTACTTGAGCTTGAGTCTTTTGCCTTCTCCAAGGGCTTACCCACTCTAGCTCCAAGTCTTCTGCCTTGATCTTCACCAAGGGACTCCTTCCCTTGTTCTTCTTCACCTCTCTTGGACAAGAGAGAGAACCTTCATCTTTATGATTGCAAATGAGAGATGGGGAGGTTGTGGAAGTGAGAGCCTCACAAGATATACAAGTAGAAACTAGCTCTCTTACAAATCTCCTACTCACTCTAATGGATGTACCAAGTGATTAAGCTTAGAGAGAGAGAGAGAAGGCTGTAGGAAGCACTCAACTATAGAATAGGAACCTCACAAAGAGTTTGCAATGAATGCTCAACCTTGTAATAAAGCCCAAGGGGTCCTATTTATAGCTGGGGATGCCTCTTAGCCTTTGGGAACACTTGTGAACGCAAACTAGCCGTTTTGTGGCTTGCAACGGATCTATTTTCACTTGTTGCAACTCCACAATGGCTAGAAGCACTTTCCTGCACTTTTCCGTACAGTGCATTCGGTCGAGTTTCTATATGTGTAACTCGACCGATCAAGTAGCAGGCAGCCCGATATTGAAATGATCGGTCGAGTTTGTTCTGAGGAAACTCGACCGACCATTCCAACTGGAACTGGCCTACTACCCAATCGGTCGAGTTCTGTGAGTGCACAACTCGACCGATGCAATCTTCAGAAAATCGACCAAGGTTGATCGGTCGAGTTTCAGGGTGGGAAACTCGACCGAACAAGTGCCTGTAATTGATTTCAAAGTTGCATTAAAAGTGCTCTAAAATTCGATCTAAGTGTTCCTGATATTTTTCTAAGCTTAATTACAAGTCATACAATCATTACAAGTGATTTACAACATGATTCTAATGGATATACATCATATTACAAAAATGTGCACTTGTATGACTTTGACTTGTCTTTTCTCCAATTTGAGATGCGCAAGTTAGGGCAATTGGAGTGTGTCTATACCTAATCTGAAATCACTCAAGTAGAAGCATTAGACACCAATATGTGGAATGGTTAGTCATCATCAAAACACAGGTTCAGTCAATTTAGACGTGAGTCAACATTGACCTAATTGACCTTGAGTCAACATTCTCCCCCTTTTTGAAGATGACAAATCATTCCATAAATGTATTGAAAGCATTTAAGTAAATTTTTACCTTTGGAGAAACCTAGGGGTTTCAATAGGACTAATCTCATATCCTCCCCCTCAATCGATGCGCATGGAGTTTTCATACTCCCCCTCAATTGATGCTATTTCTTCTGCATGGTTAGTTTTCATAACATTTATAGAAACTATGTCTTCTACTCATATATGTCTACACATATATGTCTCCTCCCCTTTACCTTCTCCCCTTTACATGGACATTCTTCTACTCTTCATGTAAGACATGCCTTCTTCCTCTTTTTAAAAGAAGACATTACCTTTCTCCCCCTTTGTCATTTCAAAAAGGTGGGGGTTATGAAGAAAAAAAGAAACATCACTTGTTAAAGAGAAAGGAGATAACACAAAATATATATGAGGAGAGTAGAAGAGCACAGATAGGGGCTTGTCCAAGCATAGAAAGAAAATCAAGTTAAAGCATATACTTGAACAACCCAAAAATGCAAGATAAGGTGCTGCAGAAAAACAATAAATTATAATTTTGACCCTCAAGATGATGGAATGTGACCAAAAACCATTGGAGCTCATGGCAAAGCCATGAGTCTTGCTCAGAAGGTCGTTTCTGCATGAAAAGCACTAGTCTTGCACCAAAAACTGAAATTGGAGCAAAATCTGCATAAAAATCCATAAATACTCCAATTCCCACATATCATGTAGATCTATGTACCCTGCATCAGAATGTTATGCAAGCTACTCAAGATAGTAGATATTCAATTTAAGGAACAAGCTTGAGCATGTATAAGCATAGCATATAGATGAGCAAAGATGTCAATTGTAAACAGGGTTAGAACTACATGTATATGAACTACTAGTAGATGATATCACAAGTTAGGACTACTAGTAGGATCTAGATCATAGCAAGAGATACCAAAAGATACACAAGTTAAAGAGCAAGCTATGAGTAGATGTAGAGATATATCCAAACAGAGAGATATGCAATTTTAGAAGCATGAAAGGATATAACTCACATACAAATATGCATCATTACCAGAAGATGATTACCACTAAGAACCTCAAGGTTGTATCCAAACAAGATATACACCTAGAAAGATGTAGCAAGTTAGAGCACAATGGAAGCGATTTTAGACACAACCAAGAGATCCAAAGAGATCATCATCAAAACCTGCAAAACAACTCAAAGCAAGTAATTGCAAGATATAGATATACCAATTTAGAGCAATTAGAGAGATAGAGTTGTATGCAGGATAGGCAATTTTAAAACTTTGCAATATGCATATATAAAGATACCAAAAGAGAGTGCCAAAGAATAAGGCTATTGGTTGAGAAAATCTAGTTGAGAGGGAAATTCTCATCCAATAAGCCAACTGTATATTCTTTGCACAGTGTGATCGGTCGAGTTCTGTGCATTGTCAACTCGACCGATAACAGCTTCTGGCAACACTCTTGGTTCCTATCAGTCGAGTTTCAATAGGGCAAACTCGACCGACAGATCAGCTGTCAAAAAAGCACATATATTTCATAAAATCATATTTAAAGGCATGCTAAAAATACAAACCATATCCAAACATGTCTAAGCAAGTTAGTAATGCACTATAGAAGCATTAGAAACAGTTTTTGAGCAAGAGTGTGAAAAGAAACACAAAATGCCACTTTTGACTCAAAAACCATATGTATAGTGCACACTAACTTGACAAAACAAGTTAGAAATGGTTACAAGCAATAAAACCATTACTTTTATACTTACCATTTCCTTTTCCACTTGTTGTCACCCTCTACACATCTCACCTTTCTTCTTTCATGTGGATTGAGAAGTCAATTTGCAATTCAATAGCTCAAGTCAATCCATTTGCAATTACCTATAGGAAGAAAGATGAAATGGTCCCCAATCATGTTTTTGGGTCCAGAGGGGTTAGTTTAGCAACACAAGTCCTATTGCTCTTGGGTGCTTTCCTAAAAGGACAACAAGTAGAATAATGACCAATTTCATTACAATAGTTGCATGTTCCCATAGTCTTGGAACTAGAGGATTCTCCATGGAATATTGGAGGTCCTTTATCTTTGTTGTTCCCTTGACTACTATCATACCCTAAACCATGTCTACTAATTTGTTTAGTAGTATGGTGTAGGATGTCATTAAGACTCTTTTTACCAACTAAGAATCTTTGCAAGGATGATCTCAAACTGTCATTATCATGCTTAAGAGAAGCAATAGTAGAAGACAAATTATTGATATTATCTCTAGCATGCAAAAGATCATTTTCTAAGCAAAGAGTTTTAGTTAAATAAGAATCTCTACCAATATGAAGAGCAGCAACATCATTCTCTCTATTTGTATAACTAGAACAAGGTTCATGCCCATTTATTTTAGCAAGCAAGGAGGCATTTTCAGAATTAAGCACCACTAATTCTCTTTGATAAGAATAGATTTCTTCTCTCCTAGCATCATCAATAAGCTTGAGTTCTACGTTTTTAGTTTTGAGAGTATCAAGCTCATGCATGAGAGAATCAACAATTAAAGTATGCTCTTCATTAGAACTAGGCATGAGAGGTTGAGCTTCTAGAAATTTAATCTTATCAAGTAAAATAGAATTTTCAAGTTTAAGAGAATCTACTTGGCTAAGCCAATCATTTTTATCAATAAGCAAGCAAGAATTTTCATATTCAAGATCATCTAGTTCTATATGCAAATTATCAACAATTTTAGCAAGCTTTTTCTTTTTCTTTTTAGAAGACTTATAAGAGGCACAAATATCATGAATAATAGCAATTAAAGATTCTTTATCTAAAGAGTCTAGATTTACCTCATTTGAGTCTTCACTTGTTGATGCTATAAGAGCAAAATGGCATTCTCCTTCATCACTAGAGCTTGAGCTTGATCCTTCACATGAATCTTCACTTGAGCTTGAGTTGGAGGAGCCACTTGAGCTTGATTGCCATTTCTTCTTGTGAAGATGGGTCTTTTTGCCTTGTGGGCAATCTTCCTTGTAGTGACCCTTCTTTCCACATGTGAAGCACCGTGTGGAGGAGGACTTGCCTTTGTAGAATCTACCCTTGGAGTACATGGCATCTTCTTCAACTTGAGAGGATGGAGAAGCTTGACCAATAATAGCCTTGATTTGAGCTTTGATTTCAGCCTTCTTCATTCTCTTGAGTTCTTTCTCCTCTTGTCTTTCTACTTCCTCCCTCTTGTCAAGTGTAGCTTCATGTGCTTGTAGATTTCCAATGAGCTCTTCAATAGGAATATCCCTAAGAGACCTTGCTTCTTCAATACAAGTCACCTTGGATTCCCACCTCTTGGGGAGAGTTCTAAGGATCTTTGAATTGATCTCTCCACTAGACATAGGATGTCCTAGAACAGCAAGACCATTCAAGATGGTGTTGAGCCTTGAGTACATGTTGGCTATGCTCTCCTCCTTTCCCATCTTGAAGTTCTCAAGCAACCCTTTGAGTATGTAGACTTTGCTTTCCTTCACTTGATCTGTCCCTTCATAAGTGATGCAAAGCTTTCTCCATACCTCATAGGCCGTCTCACAAGAGGAAATCCGGTTGAACTCGATGGGGGTCATGGAGGCATAAAGGATGTGCATGGCTCTAGCATTCAAGGTTGCTTTCATCAAGGTGGCTTCATCCCATTCTTCAATATTTATCTTTGGTAGAATGTATGGGCTGTTCACCATTTGCCACATCTCGAGACTTGATCCTTGGATGTAGAATTGAAGTCTTCTTCTCCAATAGAGGAAGTTGCTCCCATCAAATATTGGAAGGCTGGTCGAGAGTCTCCCTCCTAGGTAGTCACCCATCTTCTCCTACTTGTTGAAGTATGCTTGGAGAATACCCGCTCTGATACCCCTTGTTGGATCCTAGATGGGTGATTAGATGCTCTAGAGGGGGGTGAATAGAGATGAAACACTTAAACAAAACTCATCAAACCTTCAAGATATATCAAAAGATAAGGTTGCTAAATAGGTAATTTGAGTGCAACTAAATCATGCATAGCAAGGATAAGAGAGATTGAACATGCACCAATTAGACAAGCTATTTAGAGTGGTTCCACACTTCAAACTAGAAGTGTGTCAGTCCACTTGCCTAGAGAGGTCAACCTCTAGGACTTCAAACAATTGCACTCTTATATTCATTAATAAGACATACAATACATGACCAACAAAGGACTTACCTATCCAATACAAAGAGTCTTCAACCTTACCAATGACTTACCCACTTTGCAAGAGTCTTCGGCCTTCTCCAAGGACTTACCCACTCTTGCACAAGTCTTCGGCCTTGTAGGAATTACCCACTCTTCTTGGATCTTCCGCCTTTGACTTCACCTTCACTTGGAGAAGCTTCCACCAAGGTCTTACCTACTTGAGCTTGAGTCTTTTGCCTTCTCCAAGGGCTTACCCACTCTAGCTCCAAGTCTTCTGCCTTGATCTTCACCAAGGGACTCCTTCCCTTGTTCTTCTTCACCTCTCTTGGACAAGAGAGAGAACCTTCATCTTTATGATTGCAAATGAGAGATGGGGAGGTTGTGGAAGTGAGAGCCTCACAAGATATACAAGTAGAAACTAGCTCTCTTACAAATCTCCTACTCACTCTAATGGATGTAGAAAGTGATTAAGCTTAGAGAGAGAGAGAGAAGGCTGTAGGAAGCACTCAACTATAGAATAGGAACCTCACAAAGAGTTTGCAATGAATGCTCAACCTTGGAATGAAGCCCAAGGGGTCCTATTTATAGCTGGGGATTCCTCTTAGCCTTTGGGAACACTTGTGAATGAAAACTAGCCATTTTGTGGCTTGCAACGGATCTATTTTCACTTGTTGCAACTCCACAACGGCTAGAAACACTTTTCTGCACTTTTCCGTACAGTGCATTCGGTCGAGTTTCTATATGTGTAACTCAACCGATCAAGTAGCAGGCAGCCCGATATTGAAATGATCAGTCGAGTTTGTTCTGAGGAAACTCGACCGACCATTCCAACTGGAACTGGCCTACTACCCAATCAGTCGAGTTCTGTGAGTACACAACTCGACTGATGCAATCTTCAGAAAATCGACCAAGGTTGATCGGTCGAGTTTCAGGGTGGGAAACTCGACCGAACAAGTGCCTGTAATTGATTTTCAAAGTTGCATTAAAAGTGCTCTAAAATTCGATCTAAGTGTTCTTGATATTTTTCTAAGCTTAATTACAAGTCATACAATCATTACAAGTGATTTACAACATGATTCTAATGGATATACATCATATTACAAAAATGTGCACTAGTATGACTTTGACTTGTCTTTTCTCCAATTTGAGATGCACAAGTTAGAGCAATTGGAGTGTGTCTATAACTAATCTGAAATCACTCAAGTAGAAGCATTAGACACCAATATTTGGAATGGTTAGTCATCATCAAAACACGGGTTTAGTCAATTTAGACGTGAGTCAACATTGACCTAATTGACCTTGAGTCAACATTCTCCCCCTTTTTGAAGATGACAAATCATTTCATAAATGTATTGAAAGCATTTAAGTAAATTTATACCTTTGGAGAAACCTAGGGGTTTCAATAGGACTAATCTCATATGCTCCCCCTCAATTGATGCGCATGGAGTTTTCATACTCCCCCTCAGTTGATGCTATTTCTCCTGCATGGTTAGTTTTCATAACATTTATAGAAACTATGTCTTCTACTCATATATGTCTACACATATATGTCTCCTCCCCTTTACCTTCTCCCCTTTAGATGGACATTCTTCTCCTCTATATGTAAGACATGCCTTCTTCCTCTTTTTAAAAGAAGACATTACCTTTCTCCCCCTTTGTCATTTCAAAAAGGTGGGGGTTATGAAGAAAAAAAGAAACATCACTTGTTAAAGAGAAAGGAGATAACACAAAATATATATGAGGAGAGTAGAAGAGCACAGATAGGGGCTTGTCCAAGCATAGAAAGAAAATCAAGTTAAAGCATATACTTGAAAAACCCAAAAATGCATGATAAGGTGCTGCAGAAAAACAATAAATTATAATTTTGACCCTCAAGATGATGGAGTTTGACCAAAAACCATTGGAGCTCATGGCACAGCCATGAGTCTTACTCAGAAGGTCATTTCTGCATGAAAAGCACTAGTCTTGCACCAAAAACTGAAACTGGAGCAAAATCTGCATAAAAATCCATAAATACTCCAATTCCCACATATCATGTAGATCTATGTACCCTGCATCACAATGTTATGCAAGCAAGTCAAGATAGTAGATATTCAATTTAAGGAACAAGCTTGAGCATGTATAAGCATAGCATATAGATGAGCAAAGATGTCAATTGTAAACAGGGTTAGAACTACATGTATATGAACTACTAGTAGATGATATCACAAGTTAGGACTACTAGTAGGATCTATATCATAGCAACAGATACCAAAAGATACACAAGTTAAAGAGAAAGCTATGAGTAGATGTAGAGATATATCCAAACAGAGAGATATGCAATTTTAGAAGCATGAAAGGATATAACTCACATACAAATATGCATCATTACCAGAAGATGATTACCACTAAGAACCTCAAGGTTGTATCAAAACAAGATATACACCTAGAAAGATGTAGCAAGTTAGAGAACAACGGAAGCGATTTTAGACACAACCAAGAGATCCAAAGAGATCATCATCAAAACCTGCAAAACAACTCAAAGCAAGTAATTGCAAGATATAGATATACCAATTTAGAGAAATTAGAGAGATGGAGTTGTATGCAGGATAGGCAATTTTAAAACTTTGCAATATGCATATATAAAGATACCAAAAGAGAGTGCCAAATAATAAGGCTATTGGTTGAGAAAATCTAGTTGAGAGGGAAATTCTCATCCAATAAGCCAACTGTATATTCTTTGGACACTGTGATCGGTCGAGTTCTATGCATTGTCAACTCAACCGATGACAGCTTCTGGCAACACTCTTGGTTCCTATCGATCGAGTTTCAATAGGGCAAACTCGACCGACAGATCAGCTGTCAAAAAAGCACATATATTTCATAAAATCATATTTAAAGGCATGCTAAAAATACAAACCATATCCAAACATGTCTAAGCAAGTTAGTAATGCACTATAGAAGCATTAGAAACAGTTTTTGAGCAAGAGTGTGAAAAGAAACACAAAATGCCACTTTTGACTCAAAAACCATATGTATAGTGCACACTAACTTGACAAAACAAGTTAGAAATGGTTACAAGCAATAAAACCATTACTTTTATACTTACCATTTCCTTTTCCACTTGTTGTCACCCTCTACACATCTCACCTTTCTTCTTTCATGTGGATTGAGAAGTCAATTTGCAATTCAATAGCTCAAGTCAATCCATTTGCAATTACCTATAGGAAGAAAGATGAAATGGTCCCCAATCATGTTTTTGGGTCCAGAGGGGTTAGTTTAGCAACCCAAGTCCTATTGCTCTTGGGTGCTTTCCTAAAAGGAAAACAAGTAGAATAATGACCAATTTCATTACAATAGTTGCATGTTCCCATAGTCTTGGAACTAGAGGATTCTCCATGGAATATTGGAGGTCCTTTATCTTTGTTGTTCCCTTGACTACTATCATACCCTAAACCATGTCTACGAATTTGTTTAGTAGTATGGTGTAGGATGTCATTAAGACTCTTTTTACCAACTAAGAATCTTTGCAAAGATGATCTCAAACTGTCATTATCATGCTTAAGAGAAGCAATAGTAGAAGACAAATTATTGATATTATCTCTAGCATGCAAAAGATCATTTTCTAAGCTAAGAGTTTTAGTTAAATAAGAATCTCTATCAATATGAAGAGCAGCAACATCATTCTCTCTATTTGTATAACTAGAACAAGGTTCATGCCCATTGATTTTAGCAAGCAAGGAGGCATTTTCAGAATTAAGCACCACTAATTCTCTTTGATAAGAATAGATTTCTTCTCTCCTAGCATCATCAATAAGCTTGAGTTCTATGTTTTCAGTTTTGAGAGTATCAAGCTCATGCATGAGAGAATCAACAATTAAAGTATGCTCTTCATTAGAACTAGGCATGAGAGGTTGGGCTTCTAGAAATTAATCTTATCATGTAAACTAGCATTTTCAAGTTTAAGAGAGTCTACTTGGCTAAGACAATCATTTTTATCAATAAGCAAGCAAGAATTTGCATATTCAAGATCATCTAGTTCTATATGCAAATTATCAACAATTTTAGCAAGCTTTTTCTTTTTCTTTTTAGAAGACTTATAAGAGGCACAAATATCATGAATAATAGCAATTAAAGATTCTTTATCTAAAGAGTCTAGATTTACCTCATTTGAGTCTTCACTTGTTGATGCTATAAGAGAAAAATGGCATTCTCCTTCATCACTAGAGCTTGAGCTTGATCCTTCACATGAATCTTCACTTGAGCTTGAGTTGGAGGAGCCACTTGAGCTTGATTGCCATTTCTTCTTGTGAAGATGGGTCTTTTTGCCTTGTGGGCAATCTTCCTTGTAGTGACCCTTCTTTCCACATGTGAAGCACCGTGTGGAGGAGGACTTGCCTTTGTAGAATCTACCCTTGGAGTACATGGCAACTTCTTCAACTTGAGAGGATGGAGAAGCTTGACCAACAATAGCCTTGATTTGAGCTTTGATTTCAGCCTTCTTCATTCTTTTGAGTTTTTTCTCCTCTTGTCTTTCTACTTCCTCCCTCTTGTCAAGTGTAGCTTCATGTGCTTGTAGATTTCCAATGAGCTCTTCAATAGTAATATCCCTAAGAGACCTTGCTTCTTCAATAGAAGTCACCTTGGATTCCCACCTCTTGGGGAGAGTTTTAAGGATCTTTGAATTGATCTCTCCACTAGACATAGGATGTCCTAGAACAGCAACACCATTCAAGATGGTGTTGAGCCTTGAGTACATGTTGGCTATGCTCTCCTCCTTTCCCATCTTGAAGTTCTCAAGCAACCCTTTGAGCATGTAGACTTTGCTTTCCTTCACTTGATATGTCCCTTCATAAGTGATGCAAAGCTTTCTCCATACCTCATAGGCCGTCTCACAAAAGGAAATCCGGTTGAACGCGGTGGGGGTCATGGAGGCATAAAGGATGTGCATGGCTCTAGCATTCAAGGTTTCTTTCATCAAGGTGGCTTCATCCCATTCTTCAATATTTGTCTTTGGTAGAATGTATGGGCTGTTCACCATTTGCCACATCTCGAGACTTGATCCTTGGATGTAGAATTGAAGTGTTCTGCTCCAATAGAGGAAGTTGCTCCCATCAAAGATTGGAAGGCTGGTCGAGAGTCTCCCTCCTAGGTAGTCACCCATCTTCTCCTACTTGTTGAAGTATGCTTGGAGAAGACCCGCTCTGATACCACTTGTTGGATCCTAGATGGGTGATTAGATGCTCTAGAGGGGGGGTGAATAGAGATGAAACCACTTAAACAAAAATCATCAAACCTTAAAGATATATCAAAAGATAAGGTTGCTAACTAGGTAATTTGAGTGAAACTAAATCATGCATAGCAAGGATAAGAGAGATTGAACATGCACCAATTAGACAAGCTATTTAGAGTGGTTCCACACTTCAAACTAGAAGTGTGTCAGTCCACTTGCCTAGAGAGGTCAACCTCTAGGACTTCAAACAATTGCACTCTTATATTCATTAATAAGACATACAATACATGACCAACAAAGGACTTACCTATCCAATACAAAGAGTCTTCAACCTTACCAAGGACTTACCCACTTTGCAAGAGTCTTCGGCCTTCTCCAAGGACTTACCCACTCTTGCACAAGTCTTCGACTTTGTACGAATTACCCACTCTTCTTGGAACTTCCGCCTTTGACTTCACCATCACTCGGAGAAGCTTCCACCAAGGTCTTACCTACTTGAGCTTGAGTCTTTTGCCTTCTCCAAGGGCTTACCCACTCTAGCTCCAAGTCTTCTGCCTTGATCTTCACCAAGGGACTCCTTCCCTTGTTCTTCTTCACCTCTCTTGGACAAGAGAGAGAACCTTCATCTTTATGATTGCAAATGAGAGATGGGGAGGTTGTGGAAGTGAGAGCCTCACAAGATATACAAGTAGAAACTAGCTCTCTTACAAATCTCCTACTCACTCTAATGGATGTAGCAAGTGATTAAGCTTAGAGAGAGAGAGAGAGAAGATGTAGGAAGCACTCAACTATAGAATAGGAACCTCACAAAGAGTTTGCAATGAATGCTCAACCTTGGAATGAAGCCCAAGGGGTCCTATTTATAGCTAGGGATGCCTCTTAGCCTTTGGGAACACTTGTGAACAAAAACTAGCCATTTTGTGGCTTGCAACAGATCTATTTTCACTTGTTGCAACTCCACAACGGCTAGAAACACTTTTCTGCACTTTTCTGTACAGTGCATTCGGTCGAGTTTCTATATGTGTAACTCGACCGATCAAGTAGCAGGCAGCCCGATATTGAAATGATCGGTCGAGTTTGTTCTGAGGAAACTCGACCGACCATTCCAACTGGAACTGGCCTACTACCCAATCGGTCGAGTTCTGTGAGTGCACAACTCGACCGATGCAATCTTCAGAAAATCGACCAAGGTTGATCGGTCGAGTTTCAGGGTGGGAAACTCGACCGAACAAGGGCCTGTAATTGATTTTCAAAGTTGCATTAAAAGTGCTCTAAAATTTGATCTAAGTGTTCCTGATATTTTTCTAAGCTTAATTACAAGTCATACAATCATTACAAGTGATTTACAACATGATTCTAATGGATATACATCATATTACAAAAATGTGCACTTGTATGACTTTGACTTGTCTTTTCTCCAATTTGAGATGCGCAAGTTAGGGCAATTGGAGTGTGTCTATACCTCATCTAAAATCACTCAAGTAGAAGCATTAGACACCAATATGTGGAATGGTTAGTCATCATCAAAACACGGGTTTAGTCAATTTAGACGTGAGTCAACATTGACCTAATTGACCTTGAGTCAACATTCTCCCCCTTTTTGAAGATGACAAATCATTCCATAAATGTATTGAAAGCATTTAAGTAAATTTATACCTTTGGAGAAACCTAGGGGTTTCAATAGGACTAAGCTCATATGCTCCCCCTCAATTGATGCACATGGAGTTTTCACACTCCCCCTCAATTGATGATATTTCTCCTGCATGGTTAGCTTTCATAACATTTATAGAAACTATGTTTTCTACTCATATATGTCTACACATATATGTCTCCTCCCCTTTACCTTCTCCCCTTTACATGGACATTCTTCTCCTCTTCATGTAAGACATGCCTTCTTCCTCTTTTTAAAAGAAGACATTACCTTTCTCCCCCTTTGTCATTTCAAAAAGGTGGGGGTTATGAAGAAAAAAAGAAACATCACTTGTTAAAGAGAAAGGAGATAACACAAAATATATATGAGGAGAGTAGAATAGCACAGATAGGGGCTTGTACAAGCATAGAAAGAAAATCAAGTTAAAGCATATACTTGAACAACCCAAAAATGCAAGATAAGGTGCTGCAGAAAAACAATAAATTACAATTTTGACCCTCAAGATGATGGAATTTGACCAAAAACCATCGGAGCTCATGGCATAGCCATAAGTATTGCTCAGAAGGTCGTTTCTGCATGAAAAGCACTAGTCTTGCACCAAAAACGGAAACTGGAGCAAAATCTGCATAAAAATCCATAAATACTCCAATTCCCACATATCATGTAGATCTATGTACCCTGCATCACAATGTTATGCAAGCAACTCAAGATAGTAGATGTCCAATTTAAGGAACAAGCTTGAGCATGTATAAGCATAGCATATAGATGAGCAAAAATGTCAATTGTAAACAGGGTTAGAACTACATGTATATGAACTACTAGTAGATGATATCACAAGTTAGGACTACTAGTAGACACCTACAATCTTGATAAAGTGTTTCATCATTGAGTGTATATTGAAATATTATATGACTCCCAAAGTTTCTAGGATGTATGGAGTATGCATTTTCACCTCTAAAACTCGAGACCATATGCTAGGTTTCTGATAATGAAGAGCCTTTGTTATTGATAGAGCTATGGATATGGTGAGATCTTGTGGGGAAGGAATTGGACACATTATATGGACACCCAATGAAAAGGCCATTATTCACGTGAGAAATATTTCATATTTTTATATCTGTTAACATCTGTTATTACATTACTTTAGATAATACGAAATATATCAATCTTATTATATATTATTACTTATATATATACATCATTCACCTATACTACTTCACTAAAGGTGAAAAGTTATTAGATTTACATACTCCTATACAATGGAACAATTAGATGATGTAAGAGAACAATGGGCAAAAGCCCTACAAATAATGGGAATTTTTTATTATGATTGGGATTTTGATGATGTAATCTAAACTTTGTTCTCATCATTATTTTTGTATTTGATGATATGAGAAACTTATATATATGTGTCTGAATGAATTTTCTACATGTGTCTGAATGTGTGAATGTGAAGATGAATATATGAATGTTTCTACATGTGTCTAAATGTGAAAAGAGATGAAATGAATGGAGCTGCAGGTTGCTAAATGTGTGTGAAAATGGAGGAAATTTGAAATGGAACTACAAGTTTCTACATGTGTGTGATGAAAAATAATATGAATTAAATGTGCTTATACATGTGTGTGAATCACATATATATAATATTGTACATCGATCTTGTTAATCTTGCAGGTTTGTGGCATGTTGTTGGCTGATATCAAAGGATGATGTAAACCTGCAATTCAGAACTGAAACTACAGGTTCTGCATCTTGCTGACCAGCCATACAATAGGCTTGTAAATTGATCAAAAAAAACAATCAGATCATAGGCATTGGTTATTTGAATAAAACTGACAACAACGACATACATCGTCATTTGTTAGCAAAACAACTGACGTCTTTATCCCTTCCTAGCGTCGGTTGTCAGCAAGAACCGACGCCTATTGTGGCTAGGTACTACGGCCGTGCTGACATGGATATAGGCGTCGGTTTTTGTTTACTAACTGACGTCTGTAATAATTCTATAGTGTTAGTTTTCTTAATTAACCGACGCCTATAGTTCCATTTCTGGTATGTTTTCGGTGGCGGGAAGCGTTTTGGCATTGGTTATGGAATCGACACCAAAGGGGTCGATCTTTAGCGGCGCTCACTTGGGTGTCGCTTGGAAAATGACACTAAAGGCCTTAATTAACTGATGCCAAAGGCATGTTCTGTAGTAGTATATATATATATATATATGTATATATATATATATATATATATATATATATATATATATGTGTATATATATATATATATATGTACGCCATTCGTTCACTACCCCATGTAGGTAATAACTTTAGTTATTTGTGGATCTATTTTGTAATAGAAAGCTACCTATTTGTAATACAAAATGAGTGTTTGTATTACAAATTTGGTCATCTGATTACAAACATTGTGTATCTCATTACAAATAGGTACCTTTCTCTAACAAAATAGATCCATGGGTAATTAAAGTTAGTTACCCGCATGTGTAGCATATATATATATATATATATATATATATATATATATATATATATATATATATATATATATATATATATATATATATATATATATATATGAGGTTAGGAAGTGTGTACTGGTTGATACATGCAACTTATGTGTACCGGACATGAAAATGACATATTCGGAATACATTAATTCAGTCCAACCATATGGATTGAATCAAAATTCAATAGATTAGATAAAATTAAAAAAATCACAACCATTCCTCTTGTATATCATCAAATATAATAATATATCATTCAACAATTTCTACAACTTAACGTTGATTAGAAAATATGCATTTTCTTTAATTTGATAATCTAGGAAAATCAATTCAAAGTGATTTTTGATACACTTGTTAACTAAGTTGTATGCATCACATCTATAAGGTTGGATTATTTTTATACTTTATCATAAATAAATAAGGGTACATGTAAGCTACATGTAATCATGTACATAATTCTTTTAGCCTATTATATATATGTATATATAGGGTATATATTCACTACCTACATGGGTAACTAACTTTTATTACATGTGGATTTATTTTGTAGTAGAAAGGTACCTATTTGTAATGAGATGGACAACATTTGTAATGAGATGACCAACTTTGTAATACAAACACTCGTTTTGTATTACAGCGTAAACTATTGTCATAAATATCATTTTTACTATAATTAGACATGTAATACAAAACAAATGTTTGTATTACAAATTTGGTCATATCATTACAAACAATGTCTATCTCATTACAAATATGTATCTTTCTATTACAGAACAGATGCATGGGTAACTAAGGTTAGTTACCATTGCGGGAAGCGAATAAATGGCCATACACACACACACACATACACACACACACACACACACACACACACACACACACACACACACACACACACACACACACATATATATATATATATATATATATATATATATATATATATATATATATATATATATATGGGTTTATTCGTAACCCGTACGGGTAACTAAGGTTTCACTACTTGTGCAGCTAGAAAAGTAAGTATATGGATAAAAAAGTAACCATGTTGTCAAAAAGGGAACTATTCTATTAGAACAGTAAAGATGAGTTATATACACAGTAAGAATTCTAGAATAAATATGTCACTAGATTTTTTATTGTGTATTATGCCCAATTTATCTTTTTAGTTGTGTAGTTACTTTTTTCTGGATATTTAATTTTCTGACCAAATAAGTACTTTTCAAGCTAGAAACCTTAGTTACCCACACGATCATTAAAAACATACTCTCTCTCTCTCTCTCTCTCTCTATATATATATATATATATATATATATATATATATATATATATATATATATATATATATATATATCATAAATGTCATTATCGAAAACACTTTTTTGTGTGGATGCGTGCATGGTTATAGCCAAATACTCTTTTGGACACTTGATATGGATGGACCCTCTTTTGGTTGATAAGTATTCTCTTGCATGTCGAGCCCCCTTCCTTTTATTCCATGTGTAATTTTTTCTATTCCCTCTTACTCCCCTCATATTTAGCTTAAGGGTTTTACAAATTTTGTATAGAGATAGGAATAAAAAAGGATTTGGAGGATATGGCATAATGAGGTAACCATAAAGATCCAAGAAGCATCCATGGAGTGGTTGTGCTACATAAACACATGTTGAAGGCATCTATGATGCAATACACCTTATATGGATGGCAAAACTTTGTGGCTTCAAAGGATTACATTAGTGTGGACATAACCAATGTTGTCTATTATATATTGTGATTGTAGATTTCTAGTATAATATGTATATGATATATATTATAAGTATGTGGTGTGTCGATATACATGTAAATATTTAGAACCCTCAAATAGATACTAAGTCTTTTATGCTTTCTGATAAGTAATACACATGAAAATATAAATTGAAAATGTGTAAGAATGTTGAAGCGTGGTGCACTATCTATCTCATGGACATGAGAGAATGGATATGTGGGTCTACCAAAGCAGGGTGAATATTCAATTGTGTTAACTTTTGGGTCTGACTTAACTAGGTGATTTTAATAGGATTAAGCATCTAGACACATAAAAATGGCTCTGACAAAGATTTTGTGCAACCAACTTTATTCAAGAATTGCACATGATGCAATTGGTAATTGTTACCTCCCTTAATAATTAAGTAGTGAGCATCAATATTGGATGAGTCGTGACTTAATGTATTTCAGATCTTGGCTCACTAGAAGATTACTCGTTCTAATCTTCCTAATTTATAGTGAGGGCTATAAATTTGAAATAAAATAGTGGGAGCATAATAAATTAAGGTTTAAGCTATTATGTCAAAGTTAGATATTTTGAATGAAATATATATTTTTAATGAATTTATTGACTCATGCCAATTTTCTATATAGATCAATGGAAAACAAAGACCACCCCTTCTTACTAAGATCTTTCTTGTAAAAGAAAAACTAAATTGGCATAACTTCAATGATTAGTTCAGGATACTGAGAATCATTATCACACATGAGCATAAGCTATATGTCCTTGACACACCAATACCTAATGTACCGACTTTGAATGCACTTAGGGCATAAAGGGAAGCTCACAAGAAGCATTCTGATGATGCATTGACATCAAATGTTTTATGCTTTTCTGCATGAATCGTGGTCTTCTAAAATATGAGAATATGGGTGTTATTGAAATGATAACACATCTTAGGAACATGTATTAAGAACAATCAAGGAGATGTCTGATGTCTCCCAGGTGCTATTTAAGTGCAAGATGGCGGAAGGTGATCCAGTTGGAATCCATGTACTTAAAATGATTGGGTATGTGGAAATTCTTGCAAGATTAGGATTCCCTTTTAGTCATGTGTTGGCCAAAAATGTGATCCAACCATTATGGCTAGATTCATACGAGCAATTTGTCATGAACTACAACAAGAACAATTTTTCTAAGCCACTAATAGAGCCACTTCGCTTGTTGAGAATAGTTGAGGGAAAAATGAAAGACAAGGCCAATTATGTGTCGATGGTCAGCAAGGTAAAAGGAAAGTCCCAAGGAAAAGATGAAACTAGGAAATATTCTAAGGCTGGCTAAAAGTCTTCCATACTTAAAAATAGGAGTAGCGAAGGGAGGAAATTTTAACCAATGCTACTAGATTGGACATCAGAAAATTAATTGTCCTCTCTACCTTGAGGAACTAAAGAAAAAGGAACAAGGGATAGAGATCTCCCCTTTAGGTATATTTGTTATAGAAATAAACTTATCTACTTATTCTTAATTGGTATTATATACATGATGTGGGTATCACATATGTTGCATGATCTAAAAATAAGTAGACACTTAAAGAAAGGGGAGGTGGATCTATGCATAGCAATTGGTTTAGGATTTGCTTCCACTAATGTAGGCACTTATTGTTTATATATGCACAATAGGCTAATAAATTGTTAGAAAACTTCTAGTATGTACCTGCTATAAATAGGAACAACATATCTATATTATGTTTGGAGAAAAATGGTTTTGAACTTCATATAAAAAATGGTCAATGTTCTATTTGTAAGATGAGATATTTTATGGTAGTGTGCCTATGTCTTTTTATCTTTATTTGTTAGATCTTGAGACACTTATTTTTAAAATAAATAATAAAAGGCCAAAACATGATGGTTAAAGAAAAACTCATATGTAGCATCATTATCTTGGCCAATAAATGAGAGGTACATTTCTAAACTCTAAAGGAAGGATATATGGACTCATTTAATTTTTGAATCAAGTAAGACATGTGAAACTTGTTTGTTAGAAAGATGACAAAAATACTTTATTGGAAATAGTGAAAGGGAGAGTCGCCTATTAGGACACATACATACTAATGAATGTGGACCTTTTAGCACAAATTCCATAGGTGGGTAGCATTATTTCATTACATTTATTAATGATCTCAGTAAATTGGTTATGTGTATCTAATGAAACACAAGTCAAAATCAATTGAAAAATTCAAGGACTTAAAAAATGAAGTACATAATCAACTTGGTAAAAGAATCAAGGCACTTCAAGGAGATCAAGGTGGTGAATACTTAAAACAAGCATTTGAGGCATTTCTTAGGGACAGTGGTATTGTATCAAAATGGACTCCGTCTGAAACACCTCAACACAATGGTGTATCATATAGAAGGAATCACACCTTATTAGACATGGTATGATCCATGATTACTTTTTATATTCTTCTAACTTCCTTTTTGGGGATATGCTCTAGAAACTGCAATGCTTACACTTAACTATGCACCTTTTAAATCATTTTAAAAGACACCATATAAGATATGGATCGATAAATGTCCCAATATGTCTTTTGTGAAGATGTAGGGATGTGAAGCATATGTCAGGAAATAGTTTTCTTAAAATCTTGACCCAAATCTTATAGATGTTGTTTTATTGGATATCCAAACAAAGCCAAGGAATATTACTTCTATATTCAATCAAACGACAAAGTGTTTGTTGCCAAAACTATCATATTCCTTGAAAAAGAATTTATTCCCAGAGGAACCAATTGGAGGAAAATATAGCTTGAAGAAGTTCAAGTCCAAAAGGATAACATTGAACCTATGAAGGTTGAGAACGAACAAGAGGAACCATGGACTATTATGGAGTATCAATTTCCTATGACATAAGAACCTTGACAGTCCAATAGGGAACATCTTGAGCCTGAGAGATATGGATTTATCAAGAGTCAAGAAGATGATTTATTGATGAATGATGATGATGAACCATCAACCTACACAGAGGTAATTGAGGAACAAGATTCTTAGAAATCACAAGAAGCCATGAGATCTGAGGTGGACTCCATGCATACCAACAAGGTATGGACCTTTGCGGATATACCTCAAGGGGTAAAACCCATAGGGTACAAATGGGTCTTTAAGAAGAAGATCGATATTTATGGTGATGTACAAACCTATAAAGGATGATTGGTGGAAAATGGTTTCAAACAAGTTCAAGGTGTTGACAACATTGAAAATTTTCAACATTTTCCATGCTTAAATTCATCAAGATCATGTTTTCCATTGCAGTTTATCATATGTATGATATTTGGGAATTGGACATTATAACGACATTCCTCAATGGAATGGCACAATCAAGTACTTAATGCAGAAGAAAGATATCAAGCCCAGATTGTTAGGGTGGGATTTGCTACTGTAGGAGTTTGATCATGAAATTGTTGATAAAAAGGGGACAAAAAATGTGGTTGCTGACCACGTATCGAGGACAGTGACTTCTAAAGAAAACCCATTTCCACTTAATGACAACTATTTCAATGAGTCCCTAATGATGGCCGAGTCCATTGAACCAAACCTTCCATGGCTTGTTGATATATGTCACTATTTAGCGTGCCAACAGTTGCCTCCTGACATCACTTACAATTAAAGAAAAAAATTGTTCTCAGATCTAATGAACTACTATTGGGATGACCCACTTCTATTTAAGAAATGTGTTGATGGTCTGTATAGGTGATGCATACTAGAAGAAGAATTGCCTCAAAATTTTAGAGAATGTCATTCTTCATCTTATGGAGGACATCTGGGAGGAGAGAGGATGGTAGAAAAAGTCCTCCTATTAGGATTCTACTGGCCCACCTTATTCAAGGATGATCTGCATATGTTGAGGCATGCGATGAATGCCAAAGAAAGGGAAACATTTCGAGAAGCAATGAGATGCCAATGTATGACTGGATAGAGGTAGAAATTTTTAATGTATGTAGAATTGACTACATGGGACCATTCTCATCTTCAAAGGGAAATTAATACATTCTGGTTGCTTTAGGTTATGTCTCTAAATGGATAGAGGTTGTTTCTACCTAGACCTATGACTCCAAAGCAGTGATCAAGTTGTTCGAGAAAATTATTTTTTCAATATTCAAGGCCTCGAACACCATCATTAGTGACGAGGGATCCCACTTTGAAGAAAGAAAATTTGAAGCCTTCCTTGATGAAAAATATGGAGTGAAACACAAAGTAGCAACTCCTTATCACCCTCAACCATTGGGGCAAGCGGAGGTTTCCAATCGGTAGATAAAACAAATCCTTGAGAAAATAGTTAACATGACTAGGAAAGACAGGTCTATGAAACTTGATGACTCTTTATGGGATTACAAAATTGCCTACAAGACTCTGATATGGACTACTCCCTACCGACTTATCTATGGGAAGTCATGCCAGTTGTCTATTGATCTAGACCACAAGGCCTTCTAGGCTATCAAGTTTCTGAACATGGACCCTAAGGAAGAAGGCAAGAAGAGATTTCTATAATTACAAGAACTTGAGGAACTATGGTTGGATGCTTATGAAAATGCATATATATATAAACAAAGGACCAAGGTATGGCACGATGCCCACCTAAAAAAGCAAGTATGTTTCTGAAGGGGACACAGTTCTTCTATTAAATTCTAGTATTAGGTTATTTCCCGATAAGCTTAAGTTCAGATGGTCTGGCCCCTTTACTATTGCAAGCATATACCCCTCAGGAATTATGGAAATCACCAGTGAGAATATAGGTACATTCAAAGTGAATGGTCACCGGGTAAAGAGGTACTATGCAGATGATTCTTTTATGAGAAGGTTATAAATTCAGTTAGAAGAACCCCCACCCGCCCCACCAGAAAAACCCTGAAGAGCAAATCAGGAAAGTCAAACTAAATACTCTAAATTAGCACATCTTGGGAGGCAACCCAAGGATTTCCATCTTTCTCTAAATTTTTTATTCTTTCACTTCTCTTACTAGTTTTAGCTAACAATAATTTTTAGTTAATATCAAATCTCTAATCTTGTTCAATTCTTATTTTATTATTAGCAATTTCCACTTTAATTAGTAATACTTAGTGTACATAGAATAAACTTAAGAAGATTATGGACACCCACTTTATAGGGAGCCATTGCAACTATATCATGATTAAGCACACAATCATAGAGTCTGACAAACCATCAGATGGTGAACATTGTCTAACAACCAGATGTAACCTTTTGATGCACCATCAGATCATGGATCCAGTAGATCCATCGATAGACTCACTAAGACAAGCCATCAGCTATTGGTACTCAAAAGCACCATCAGGTGATGAATGAATAGACATGGCCTTCTTCCTTGCCATCAGTTGATCAACCCAAAACAAGCACTGGGTGATAACGCTGTGACACCACTGGGTTTTTCCTACCATCGGATGAAGAGCCTCATGAAGCCATCGATCGTTCAACTCAAGGGCCACATGATGATATGTGCCAGAATTACCATCAGTGATGGTTAAGAGCCGAACCACTAGATCTTAACATCTGATGGCCATCAAAGAGACAAAAACATATAAAAGGGAAAGTTAATACACCTCAAAGAGTGATCATTGGTATTTGATAAAGTCTAGCTGCTAAGAGCGTTCTAGAGCCGAAGCACTCAAAGACATCCAACACTTGAAGGAGGACATCATCTTATACCTCCAGATCATCAACGCGTGGAACAGTGATCTCCATGAGGACTAAAGAGAGCATAGAATAGATGGGTCACCCATGCGCTCATATGAAGCCTACGTGCAACCGTCGGTTGATTATCCAAGGTCAAAGCTCTAAATGCCTCTGATGATGATACACCTAAAACTTGGTTTCTTATCTTCCTAATTTCCACTCTTAGTTTCCCTAGATGCCGCCAACAACAAACTGTGGTTTTTTCTTCACTCTTGTTGGCCATGGGACGTTGCTTCTTAGTCACGTGAACCATCATTTTCAAAACCAGCGCAATCATCAATTTCCACCCTCCCGACACAAACACCAATTTCTGCTAAGTCATCGGCTAAGCTCAACCACCTCATGTTAAAGCTCTCCGAACCTAACCTTTGAGCAGTGAACTTTGTTTCAACAATTATTGGTTGTTGACCATCGTTCTATACCAGCGGTGTTACAACCTCAATTTTCATATTCTTTTGGGGAGAAATGTAATTTCTTCTATTAAAAAATATATATATGAACAAATAATGATGTCATTTAATTTAATGCATGAATTTCGTTTGTAAATAGCCTTTCTTGGTTGTTTTGAGGGCCTTATTGGTTATTGGGCCCAATAACAAGCAAAAGAAGAAGAAAAAATTCAATTAATAAATGAATATTTAAGAAAAGGAGAAAAGAAAGAGGTAGAAGCCTCTAGAAGGATAGGAAGTAACCCCCAAGGGTGTATTTCGTAGCTTTGGGGTTCCTTGGTTACCAAGGAGTCCAAGTTGCAAAGATAATGCAATAAGAAAGAGATAAAATCAAATAAAGATTATTAAGAAGGAAAGTTGAGATAATGATGAAAATATAAGAAATATGTGGAAATATGGATAATGGAATCATCATGGATGGGATTTCGAGTCCACATGGTTTCTAATGGTAAAACGAATCCAAATAAGTAAAATAAAAGAATAGGAGAGAGAAAATATGCATGAAATATGTCTTTATAAGTAATAACTTGCATATAAAAGAAAGTCCCTCATACTTTCGAGTTTGAGTCCCAAACTTGGCACACAAGTAGTTTAATTGATTATGGACTTTTCCTTAAAATTTGGTATTAATTGGACATGTGGTTTGGGAGATATGATTTTTGCAAAATTCCCTAAAATAAAAAGGAAATCCTTAAATGTCACGAATTTTCAATTTGATTAGAAATGTCTTTTTTGACGCATGGAATCTGGGTCGTGGGATATGAGATCCGACGGTGGCTGCTCATCACCTGCCTCGGTCCAGAAAGGAAATATGAGCTTGGCTTTTGTTAGTGCCCACTCAATTTTCTTGCAATCCAGTGGGTGTGCGAGATTGGAAATCTCTCCAATAGATTTGTATGGGGGAAAACGTTCCTTTTCATAACAAGTTTGCCTATTTTGGAAGGACTTTGAGATTTTCCCTAAATATCATTACTGCCAGCAGCCAGAGGCCATAGCTTAGAGCTATATATATGATAGGAACCCCTCTGCGAGACAAGTTCACCGTGAACATGCACTACCAGACTCCGGGGTTTCCCCTTTGCTACCAATTCCTAGTCTAAGCTGGTATCGGCCTCCTTTTTCCACCCTGCAACTAACGCGAGAACTCCTTCTCCATCCTTCCAGTATACGCCGCCTCAGATGGAATTGGGAGTGGGTGTGAGTTCGTTGGGGACCGACGAAGGCCTCTGCATGATCAGATGTCGCTTCGGCGCGGTGTAGCTCCAAGTCAACCTTTGGGTTGACTGCAGCATGGAGCTGTGAAGCGTAGCTCACAGGATCGGAGGAAGAAGAAGCCCCAGATCAATTTGCGTATGTGCCCCCGATGCTTTTGAATGAAGGAAAGGGCAAAAATGAGATTTGTTGGGATCCGCGTGAACTCGAGATCAATAGGTAATCGCTGACGTGGCATCGTTTGATTGGTCAATAATTGTTTTTCTTGCAAAAATAGTAGGAAAAGATTGGTAACTCGTATATCAAAGTGTTATATATGAAAATTGATCCTTAGAACATAAGGAACACAAATAAATTATATTTGAAGCCTAATTCTGCTTGAAATTCCAAAAGTATGTAAAGATTCTATCTTTAATGGTTTAATTAATGAAAACTCCTAATATTTGATGATTAATGAATTGGGAAGGGTTTTATATGTTGGTATGTATGCCCTGAGAGCCAATCATGGGATGATTGGTGGGATACATTAAGATTGATTTGATAAACATCAAAGGAAAGCTTCCAATTCTTTCTGGTTCAATCATATGAGATAGTGATAGAACAGATTGAATGTCTAGAGAATGACAATACTCAATGATGTATGCTTTCAGGTTGAGGACCTGAACGATGAGATCATATGGATGCTAAGAGTTTGTACATTCTTGTTATCTCCCTAGTCGGATGTCATTGTGGAAGGTAGATAGACAGCAATGACACACAAGACTATATTGTGGTGTTGGTTGATGACAGAATCTCATTAGTCATGATATAGAGATATCAAACCAAACACATAGGTACTTGTTAGAGAACAAGTGTACCGTACAGACCCATCATAAGTTTGACACATGGAACCATGACATGGTATTCACAGTCACTACTCACAGTGATGGTGGTGAGTGTGATTCTTTGACCTAAAATCACTACACTCAACACATGTCGTTGGGCACACTTTGACATCATCAAACGCAGTCCTGAAACATGGGTTGTTATAAAGGTGATGATTGGGTGGCTTTGACACATGGGGCTTTTTAGGGGTGAGTGATAGATATGGTATTTGTCCCTCCTGAGGGAGTTTGATATCCAAGGCCACTTGATGAGTAGGATTGAAATAGGTGTGTGCACGCATGTGTGAATTAGTATGTGATATTGATGTCATACATATCTCTTCCAATCTGCTCTAAGATCAAGAAAGTGAATGAACGTTGACAGGATGATTGTTCCATGCCTCGAGTTCATTCGGGATATCAGTGACAAAGGAATTATACATTCGCTGTAACACCATTCACGGATTGTAGGATTGAAAGTTGTTCTCCAACTTTCTATTTCACTTGGGTAGCACTGATGTGTGACTAGGCACCGCTCTTTTCTTGTGAAGTCATAAGTGTTATGGACTTTCACTGCCAACATGAAAAGGACCTGCAGGGTCACACACATAGGATTTAACCTGGAAGAGGAGTTTTGTCCACAAACAATGTTTAGATTGATTACTAAAGGAGTTTAGTAGTTCAATTAAACACTCAATTAATTGATAGCTCAAAATCATAATGTTCAAGGTGTTGGACATATTGATTAGAGTATCAGATTGATTAAAACTACAATTGACTATTTCTGCACAATCTGCACTCCCAACCGATCAGCTCATGTGATGAACCGATCGGCTCAGCTTGGTGAACCGATCGGCTCAGGTTGTGAGTCGATCGGCTCAAGGACAGGGTGAAACAATCGCTTCAATTGTTGAAACGATCGGTTTATCTGATGCAACCGAGCAAGTTGGGAAAGTAGGATTGGTGAGAAATTTCCTTTCATTTCACTTGCCCAATTTGATTGGAACAAGGATTGGTATTTGATACCAATTAGAAACGAAATATGGAAAGTCAATCGAGAACTGACCAGGACCACGAACCGACCGGTTCAGA
The DNA here is from genome assembly GCA_963693085.1 of Alisma plantago-aquatica. Classification (NCBI taxonomy): domain Eukaryota; kingdom Viridiplantae; phylum Streptophyta; class Magnoliopsida; order Alismatales; family Alismataceae; genus Alisma; species Alisma plantago-aquatica. The sequence continues at coordinate 859,408,582 of OY856409.1, read as the reverse complement.
AATGAACCGACCGGTTCAGAAATGAACCGACCGGTTGATGGGTCCCAACTGATCGGTTGAGGTGTCAACCGACCGGCTCAGCTCCCCAACCGACCGTTTCAGAAATGAAACGATCGGTTCAGGTTGCGAGTTGGTTGTTTTGTGGAAAATCTCGAACCCTTCTACTCCTGCTTTTAGTCCTGCATTACCCGGGATGGAGAACCCTGTCCCATGACACTCCTATATATAGGGGTATTGGGGGCTTCTTAAAGAACAACCCAGTCCAACCAGTTGCTCTTTGACGTTGTCGTTCTCTCTGGTTTTGGTAACCAAGAGAGAGCCTGAGCAAGTGCTACCCGATAAGGGAGGCACAGCAAGGGAAAGACAACTGCAGAAAGTGACTGGTGGCAGGAGAGTGTGTCGGCGACTAGTACGCTGATAGGAGGGTACGACTCCTTCCAATTCCTTGTGGGACAAGGAGATTGGAGTTCTAGGTGGTCCATGTGGACTACTTCAGAGGTAGGAGATTTCTGCCGTTAGGAGGATAGCCTTCAATCCCGTCAGTCCCGGTGTGACCAGGAGCTTCACAGACACCGTCCAAGACCGGAGGTGAAGACCGCGCAAGGCGCGAGGTATTGTCGCCGAGCAAGCCTCGGGACAAGGTATGATTCCACAAACCATCCTTTCCTATTGTATAGATGTTGACGTGTTTCCTTGTTCTGGGCTTGGGGAGGAGAAAATTTTTGTTTTCACTGCCTTCTCTGCCTCCCCGAAAACCCAACAGTGGTATCAGAGCCACGTCAACTGCTCTATACTTTAGGGATTATCGATATGATCGATTTTGATTTGTCGCCTTTATTTATTGCATACGATGCGAATAAAATTGGCTTTATGCATGTCCAATCCTAAATCCACAAATCCCAATTTACATATATGATATGTATTATTAATGCATTCGATACGCGTCGCCCTTAAACGAGTTTTGTGGTGGATGTATAGCGTGGTTATGGCCAATAAACCCTATCTGTGTATGGTTGTATGTGGTTGCTTGCATCTCGGTCTGCGCACCGATCTTCCTTCTCCTATTCCAGATGTAACTCGAAATAATTCGAGATTTCTTTCCTACCTTTGCTCCCCTCGAATGTAACTCAAGGTTTCTCTTTTTACAATGTAAAATAGAATATAATTTTATTTCCTGTTATGTCAAAGAACGGAGGACATCTGACGACATCTGAGACGATCGGTTCAAGGCGTGAACCGATCGGTTGACGTTCCAGACGATCAGTTCAAGGAGTAAGCCGATCGGTTGATGACCGGTTCGAGGAGTGAGACAAGCGGGTGGCGGCCATGATGAGATACACGACGACCAGGCGAACCAATCAGTTAGAGGAGCCAATCGATCGGTTGGTGGCACCCAGCCGACCAGTCTGATGGCGAGTCGATCATTCATGTGATGAGTTGATCAAACCCAGAAAGACAAAGCATAAAGTTCATCTTGTACAGGTTGCATGTGATGTAGACCTAGATGACCGTGATTCCTCTTGGCTTGAGGAATCACATTAGGATGGCCATAATCATTGCTTTTATCGTTTTGCATGTTTTTTGTGGGATATAACATGTATATGATACGTACTATGTATTGTGGTGATTGGATATGTATCTGTATATAAAATCAAATCCCTCATTAAATATTAAGTTTTAGATTCCTTCCAAATGTGACACACGTGAAAAGCTTGATCGACCATGTGTGGGCATGCCCAAGCGTGGTGCACCATCTATCTCATGGAAGCGTGAAGGATGAATGTGTGGGTCTGCCCAAGCAGGGTGCATATTCATCGTGTTGGCTTTGGGTCGGACTTAACAAGGTGACCTAGATAGGATCTAGCACCTTGAGGCATGGAGGTGCTCATGGCAAGGAGTTGCATATGACATCTTATCAAGAGTTGCATATGATGCAATTGGCAAGAGTTGCCTACCTGAGAGATCTTAGTTGTGGGTGACAGCCCAAGCTGGTCCATGACTTAAGAGGATTTTAGGATCTTGCCCACTAGAAGGTTGTACACTGCAATCTTCCGAATTGATGGTGAGGGCTATCAATTTGAACTAAAATAGTGGGAGTGATAATTAATTAAAGGCCTAATTATATCGTCAACTTTTCAAATCAATCAAATAAGTCAAAAATGAGTTTTTGGACTAAAATTGCATATTTCCTTTTGTAGTACAAATGGCAACAAACAATAATCACTTATTTGCAATCAGTCTTTGAGACCAACAAATTAAATGGGAATAATTTCCATGACTGGTTAGGATGATGAGAAGTGTTCTCAATCAAAGAGTGAAAGCTCTAAGTCCGAGTCATACCAAAACCATATGAACTCAATCCCACCACATAAATGGCTAAAAGTATGCTTATGGAAGCATACTGAGGATAACATTGATGAGGAGTGCTTGATGTTGTGTTCTCTGAACTATGAGTTGTAGAGACAACATGAGACATATGATGTCTCCAAGACATTGTCCTAGTATGTCATGACAGAAGGAGATCCAGTAAGGTATTCACACACTCAATATGATTGGGTATGAGGAAAGACCTCACAAAGAAGGATTCCCTCTAAGCCAAGAGTTGGCTATTGGTATGATACTGCAAATGTTGCGAGAATCATATAGTTCATGATAAACTACAACATGAACAACTTTGACAAACGTTGACAAAGTTGTTGGACATATTGAGGCAAACATGAAGAAAGACTAACCCTAATCTTTGATGAGATCAATGAAAGGTAAGTCTTAAGAGTAAGGGCAAGGGCAAAGCTAAGAAGTGTTCTGATGCTAGCCAGCAACCCAAGCCATCTTCAGCCTCAAAGGCACATGGGGAAAGGGTGTATGAGGGAATTGCCCTCTATATCTGGAAGAACAAAAGAAGATGCATGAGGGGATGGAGATCTCCACCTAAGGTATCATGAAATGAACTGCTTCTTTATCTGAGGTATATGATACCAAGATATGGATATGTCATATATGATATGCAAGATCCACAAAGAAGTGATGGCCTTTGTGAAAGGACCGAGAAAGAAGTACTCATTATTGAGGCAAGTGTTGCTGCCATAGATAGGAGTATCTTTTAGTTTATTTCAGCCTAAAGGGCACGAAATAGAGTTGAGAACTTCTATTTCAATTTTCCAATAGATAGAAACACTTTATTTTTGCATATTGTATGACAATGATGGCACAAATAAAGTTGATGTTTCAATCTTAAAGATATGATCTTTGTGGCAATGCCTTGTTTATCTTGTGATACATGGTATGCATAAGATAAAATGATACCTAAAAGTTATAGATAACTCAAACAATCAAATTAGCATAAATAATGAGAAATCCATATCTAGTTTCCATGTGATGGATAAATCTAGACTCTTTTGGTTAGAGAACCAGTAAGAGACATGAATGTCTTGGACATGATTAATCAATCTTCACTAATGGTAGTGGGAGAATGATTATCCTATTAGGTATGATACATATGATGTATTTACATACCTATTGGAACAAATGCTAATACTTCAAATGGTGTTTAGAGAAATACCAATATGAATATCTTGAAGTGTTCAAGATTATCATAGATGAAGTGCAAATTTGGTAAAGTGTTAATTCTTGATGAGATCAATGAATGAAATACTTGGACCAAATGTTTGAGATCCTTTTGAGTGATTATGATAGTGTATCATAGTGAACTCATGATTAAGGCATGGTGATGTCTAAATCAAGAAGGAATCATACTCTAAGGAGTTAGAGAATGATTATCAAATAACTGAATTCTTCTTAATAAAAGAATACCCCACACTAATAAAGGACTTTGAGAATCACAAGGAGTTGTGAGTTCTTATATCCTTGATAGATACACCTCAATTATCTATGTGATGAGTTGTTCATGTGATGAGTCAACGATCTAGATGAATATGAGGAACCGAATTTTGAGTTATGGTTTATGACCATTACATCCTAAATGACATCCATGTGAACCATAAGGTATGACCTTGATGGTAGCACCCATTGGAATAAAATCCATAAGTGTGAATAAGTCTTAAGTGTTAAGACACATGGATAACATTTTGAGAAGGATGATGCTTGTTGATTGCAACTTAATGACTAAGACATTTGGCATATGGATACTAAAACCGCATTCCTATGAGGAATAAAACAAGGATGTGTACATGACACAACCTATAAGGTTTATGAATCCACTAATGCAAATGAAGTCTATAAGTTACAATGGACTAATCAATGTGATTGATTGAGTACAAGCAACTCAGAATTGGATCTTTACTTTGATGACATAGTCAAAGGGTTTGACTGATATGTCAAAGATAAAGAAGGGATCTGTGATTTAGTGGGAGCATGTTCACATTCCACATGTTGATGTGAAATGGAAATGTTCTTGAATGGAAATCCAAAAGTGGAAATTATCTTTAAGGAAGATAGAGATGTTTCTTATGTGATAGGAATAGAGATCTATAGAGATAGTTCTCAAAAACCTCTTGACCTGAAAAGAGAAAGCATACATTGACAATTTGTACTGAAGGGTTCAGTATGCACAAATTCAGTGGGAGAAAACTTGTCTATGTTACATGGAGTTAGTATCCCAAGGCCAAGTGTCCAATTCTTATGAAGAATGGGAACACTAAGAATAGATGTGGATCTATCATGTATGTAATCATCCCATTATCTTGCATGACAAGAACAAAATGCATTCATCATCTTGTATGTATGACATGGCAATATGATGTGCTCATCCTGATAACTCGTATGTGGGACATGACGAGTGGATGTCTGTCTGATTCCAGTAAGGGTTACTGGAATACCATGAGAACTTGATAAGTACTTGAGAAGTACTAGTTCTATGGAGATAAGGAAGAGTTCAATGTAAAGAGTTACATTGATGCGAACTTCCGAAAGGACAGAAAATTAATCGCAAAATATATATAGGATATATAAAAGTGAAAGTTTGTTGATAATTGGAAGTGTTCCAATAAAACCATTTAAAAGGAAATGATGAGTATCTATGTGTTAGAGAACAGCAGTGGATACTATATGGATCTGGAAGTTCATGAGATGAACCTATAGATATTCAGCTCATTGATGACAAGTATGGAATCCTTAATCATGCAATGTGGCTAAAGGTTAGCAGAGGAATACTAGATCGCATATTACGGCAACTCAATCTCATACGTATGACGTACAGTGAAGAGATGAGAGACGTGCAATTAATATTGACTTTGGAAAGGTGTTGCCATAACTCACTGTGTTGGCACAAGAGCACAGTAACATGTGGGACATGTTTGAAAATCACTATGAATATGATTCAAGGGTTATTGGCTCGCAGTGCAAGTGGGAGTCTGTTGGTATGTATGCCCTGAGAGCCAATCATGGTATGATTGGTAGGATACATTAAGATTGATTTGATAAACATCAAAGGCAAGCTTCCAATTCTTTCTGGTTCAATCATATGAGATAGTGATAGAACAGATTGAATGTCTACAGAATGACAGTACTCAATGACGTATGCTTTCAGGTTGAGGACCTGAACGATGAGATCATACATATGCTAAGAGTTTGTACAGTCTTGTTATGTCCCTAGTCAAATGTCATTGTGGAAGGTAGATAGACAGCAATGACACACAAGACTAGATTGTGGTGTTGGTTGATGACAGAATCTCATTAGTCATGATATAGAGATATCAAACCAAACACATAGGTACTTGTTAGAGAACAAGTGTACCGAACAGACCCACTGTGAGTTTGACACATGGAACCATGACATGGTAGTCACAGTCAGTACTCACAGTGATGGTGGTGAGTGTGATTCTTGGACCTAAAATCACTACACTCAACACATGTCATTGGGCACACTTTGACATCATCAAACGTAGTCCTGAAACATGGGTTGTTATAAAGGTGATGATTGGGTGGCTTTGATACATGGGGCTTCTGAGGGGTGAGTGATAGATATGGGATTTGTCCCTCCTGAGGGAGTTTGATATCCAAGGCCACTTGATGAGTAGGATTGAAATAGGCGTGCGCACGCATGTGTGAATCAGTATGTGATATTGATGTCATACATATCTCTTCCAATCTACTCTGAGATCAAGAAAGTGAATGAACGTTGACAGGATGACTGTTCCATGCCTCGAGTTCATTCGGGATATCAGTGACAAAGGAATTATACATTCATTGTAACACCATTCACGGATTGTAGGATTTAAAGTTGTTCTCCAACTTTCTATTTCACTTGGGTGGAACTAATGTGTGACTAGGAACCGCTCTTTGCTTGAAGTCATAAGTGTTATGGACTTTCACTGCCAACGTGAAAAGGACCTGCAGGGTCACACACATAGGATTTAACCTGGAAGAGGAGTTTTGTCCACAAACAATGTTTAGATTGATTACTAAAGGAGTTTAGTAGTTCAATTAAACACTCAATTAATTGATAGCTCAAAATCATAGTGTTCAAGGTGTTGGACAGATTGATTAGAGTATCAGATTGAATAAAACTGCAATTGACTGTTTCTGCACAATCTACACTCCCAACCGATCGGCTCATGTGATGAACCGATCGGCTCAGCTTGGTGAACCGATCGGCTCAGGTTGTGAGTCGATTAGCTCAAGGACAGGGTGAAACAATCGCTTCAATTGTTGAAACGATCGGTTTAACTGATGCAACCGAGCAAGTTGGGAAAGTAGGATTGGTGAGAAATTTCCTTTCGTTTCACTTGCCCAATTTGATTGAAACAAGGATTGGTATACCAATTAGAAACAAAAGATGGAAAGTCAATCAGGAACTGACCAGGACCACAAATCGACCGGTTCAAAAATGAACCGACTGGTTGATGGGTCCCAACCGATCGGTTGAGGTGTCAACCGACCGACTCAGGTCCCCAACTGACCGTTTCATAAATGAAATGATTGGTTCAGGTTGCGAGTTGGTTGTTTTGTGGAAAATCTCGAACCCTTCTACTCCTACTTTTAGTCCCGCATTGCCCCGGATGGAGAACCCTGTCCCATGACCCTCCTATATATATATAGGGGTATTGGGGGATTCTCAAAGAACAATCCAGTCCAACCAGTTGCTCTTTGAAGTTTTCGTTCTCTCTGGTTTTGGTAACCAAGAGAGAGCCCGAGCAAGTGCTACCCGATAAGGGAGGCACAGCAAGGGAAAGACAACTGCAGAAAGCGACTGGTGGCAGGAGAGTGTGTCGGCGACTAGTACGCTGACAGGAGGGTACGACTCCTTCCAATTCCTTGTGGGACAAGGAGATTGGAGTTCAAGGTGGTCCGTGTGGACTACTTCAGAGGCGGGAGATTTCTGCCGCTAGGAGGACAACCTTCAATCCCGTCAGTCCCGGTGCGACCAGGAGCTGCAAAGACACCGTCTAAGACCAGAGGTGAAGACCACGCAAGGTGCGAGGTATTGTTGCTGAGCAAGCCTCGGGACAAGGTATGATTCCACAAACCATCCTTTCCTATTGTATAGACGTTGACGCGTTTCCTTGTTCTGGGTTTCGGGAGGAGAAATTTTTTGTTTCCGCTGCCTTCTCTGCCTCCCCGAAAACCCAACAATATAGATGTTTAAAGATGATATTAACATGTTGTTTATAAAAAGATGCATTAGATCTAAAAGGATGAACTTTATGTGTAATTTGATTAATTTAGGGTTCCATGTACATAAATGAGCTTTAATGGGCCTTGAAACCCTAATTTTGATAATTATGACTCTTAATGGTGTTAATTGATCAAATCCAAGAATGAAGTTGAGATATGATGATTCTAAGCTATTTTGAGTATAAAAGTTCCTAATTGTGGATAAATTCCCTTAATTTGGTAATTAGGGTTTTCTAGTGGATTAATGTGAAATTAGTGATAAATAGGGTTCATATATGTGAAATGAACTATATGAAATATGAGTTGTCAATTTGAAAGAAACCAAAGATGATAATTGGGCCTAATGATCTTGACATGACTTAAAAAGATAAAGATGGAAGTTTTAACATAAAAGAGGCATATTAGACTTATTTGACATTCAATTATGCCTATGATATTGAAATTAGGGTTTGTGAACTAAAAGAGCATTAAAAGTGATGAAAGCATAATGGAGTCTAAAACCCTAATAAAACCCTAAAGTTTTCCTAGAAATCCTAAGGTGGAATCCAAATCTATCTTGAGAATGTTTTGAATAAAATAATAACACTTAGATGTTATGCATTAATTTCAGGATATTGATGATTGCTTTATTGATTGTCCTTGAATATTATTGCTTGGACATCAAGTTGCTCTGGATCAGGTATGTGGTTATGCTTATGGATAATCACTTTAGTTTCACGGTGATTTACGGATGTTTATTGGTTGCTTGAAAATAACTTCTTGGATGACTTTTATTTCATGCAACTATAAAGTGACTATTATTATCACCATAAATATGTATGCATGACTAGCTCAGATCCTGGTCCTCCTCTATGGATTTGCTAATAATGAAAAGGGTAACCTGGTACAGGGCCTACTTGTTAAGTAGGACATCAGGTTATCATGAGTTAGAAGTTGGGCTACCCATGTGTAGTGCCATGAGACTCTTTAGCACACCATGAGTTAAGGACTGGGCTACCTATGGGTAGTGCCATGTGACTCAACCCTAGAAATTGATTCCCCTGTTAGGTAGGATCATGAGGGGTTTAATGGGGATCTACCATAAGGAAGGTAGCATCCAGGTCCACTGCAGGGACAGCGCAGAGGCTAGGGTATGGATGGGTTGAGCAGTTATGTTTAAAACATAAATTTGTTTGTTAAATCATAATTGACTGCAATATGTCATTACAATTAATTGCACGATTATTGTTTCCACTACAGAAAAAATACCCATTAGTGGCTTTTATTCCAGTGTCTTTTCTTAAAAAACACCACTATCTATGTAATGCAGTGGCATTTGTAATTTAAATTCCTCTAAACCATGTATTATGGAGTTTATAGAAAAGACTTACCAATTAAGGCATTTTTATAATTAATTAGTGGCATTTCAAAATTGCCAAATCAAATGAGTGGGCCACAATTAGTAAAAAAATTATATTCCTGCGTGGCTTCCCCGACATGCAAAACGGTTCCTCTTCTCCACGCGTTGGGCAGAGACATTTACTCCCGACATTTGCTCTGCTCGCAGAACCCGCGAACTCGACCTAGCTATCCTTTTTGCCCTGATCTGCCAGACCGTGGACACTACCTGCTGCAACGCTCTCTGCTCTTCTCCAAGGTGTCGGCGACGTTGCCAAGGGTTGGAGGGGACGCCGAGGAAGAGATCAGTCTCCCAACTTATCGGCGAGGACTGCGGCGGTTTTCCACCCTACTGCTTTGGCGCGCGATAGGTAAGTACACCCCACGAAACAATAAACACACATGGTCTTTCCCATCCATTCTCGCAGTTTCCATTCTATCAAGGTATATATGATAATCGGTTTATGAAGATAGTCTTGAAATATGATGATTCCGTTGTTTTATATCTAGAAATCACTTCCTTAATCGTTTATATCAAGCCATCAACCATCCTTCTTTGTTAGATTTAAACTTGGATTATTTTACAGTCTTGAAATATGATGATTCTATTTTTTTATTTTATAGTGTCGCATTGGTTTTGGTTATGTATACAAGTTTGCTAAATGTTAGTGTATTCATATAAAAATGTGTGTATTGTTGTATTAAATTGTAAGGAAAATGAAGCATCCACTTTTTAAAAAGTGGTTGCTTAGGTGCTCATGTGATGTCTACACATCTCATGTATCTTTATTTGTAAATCATTAACGAATAGGCAAGTAATGCATCCTTACCTAGGCCACCACCTTTGGTGGGTTGGCGCTCTCTGATGAGAATAGGGGTTCCCACCATTAGGCTAATGAAGGGGAGAGATACTCATCTTTATGTATGTAGGAAGAGGCTAAGGAGAGAACAAGGTTTATGAGATGGTCATTTCTTGTGTAATATTCTAGGATTCAGAAATGTCTAAGGAAGAATAAGACCTTTGTATAATTACTTATAGTATACATGTTTTTTTGGGTGTGATTTCTTCAATTTTCCTTTGATTAGCGTAAACTTGAATGGTCTATATTCTTCTACACTACCAATTGACTAAAACCTTCACCATCCCTGAAAATTAGGGTTTTTAAGCAACAATGAAGCAAGATACCAAGGGCATGCAGACAAGTTGCTATTAACAATAATTTTTTCTCTGCCATAGGAAGTCTGGTTTGCCCTCTTGATTTCTATATTGAACAAAATTGCATGGCTTCTATGTAGTGATGTTTACATAATGGTTGATTCATGTTTTTTTTGGAGTGTACGTCTTATCTCAGTACTGCTTTAATGTAAACACATTGCATTATGGTTACTTCAGTTCCATATCCCAAATCAATTTTTGTCTTTTGATGGCATGTTCTGTTACTCAAGAAGTTTATAGCCAATTAAACATCTTTACTATATATGTACTCCAACCTCTCGCCTTGGGCCAGGAACCATCAGATGGCTGGCACACCAGTTCCTCCAAGTTCTGGGTATCTACACTCAGATCTTATACAAGTAGTACACTTGTATGGTCCCTGACTAGGTTTCATCAAACTAGATAATGATGTTGCTCATTATCTAATGGGTTCATTCCTTTCGATGTTGATAGAAACCATGGGGAATATGTTTATGGACTACTTTCTTCACTTTAAAAAATATATTGCTCTATATTTTGCAAATTCATACTACTTTTTTTGAAAATTTATAATATCATTATATATACTTACAATTGTTAGTACTAATATTTTGCAGTCTCTGTTCACCCACAATAGTCACTATGGCCTGGGCGTCTACCCCCCCCCCCCGCTCCTTTTCCCTGAAGCAGAAAAGCTGGACATCACCCTAGACGAGCGTACACTTGCACAACTCACCAATCCCAGACATTGGTGTCATCTGGACGGAAGACGCTACACGGTTGGTCAAATGACCTTAAAGTTTGGGAACTCGACAGATGTAATCGAGGTTTAGTATGATGGTGACGGCAATCTGGTATCCACAACCAGTTGGCGTGGGTGGATTGGGAGAATGGTAATTGACCGTACGGACCAGGTTTTTCTTCATCCAATTGCCGACAATACCATACAAGCTTATATACATAACTACAACAACAGTTTGCCTTCTCACCTGAGATGGTATATGCATGAGCCAGGCTGTATCGAATCTAAGGAGACGTCATTCGATGAATTCAGCATGCCTGAGGTGCAATCCTTGCATGTTGGTACCGCCTTGTACCCCATGACCATTAGTTCGGATTCGTCTTCCAGTGACTCCATCCTCGACACAGCATCATCAACAAAACAGACATGTCACAGTCATAATGGCCATCACAATTGTTGATAAATTTTTTTAACTTTTAAATTAGGAAATAATCAAAAAATGTAATTTGTGTTGTATTACTTAATGAACATTAGTAATCAATCAAGTACTGTGAATTTAAGGTACCCAATGTGATCTTGATGATGGCTTGCAAATGTTTTTCTATGGTGTGGTTTTGAGTGATGTTTTTCTTTGAGGATTGCCTCAAAGTGATGTTCTACTTTTATCCTTATTATAACTATGTTGTTTGTATGACAGACTTACTCATAAATGTTATATTTGTTACTATTTTTAAGAATGGATAATTGTTGGATGGCAGAGGATGACCGAACGAGTAGTAAATACCTTTTATGTTGTTCAATTTTGTTTTAAGTGTCTTCATTTTTGTGTGACTTGATATACTCAAGATGAGAGAACAGTTAAGTGACAGCTTCCATAATAAGACAGCTATAAGGAATGATCATAACAACATCATTGACTCTTGTACGGGGACTCATTTACCTAGCATTACTCCACAAGGTTTTTGGAAAGCTTTGAACCTGTCATCCAGTAATCGCTCCAAAAAAAATTTTTCTTCCCTTCCACCTAATGTTGAAAATGATAGACCAAGGAAATTCTATAACATTGTTTCTAGCTCTGTTGTTACAAGAAAACCTTGTGATGGACAAGGTAATCATATCATCGCATTTATAGTGCTGCATTTAATGATATATAATTTCTATATATGTTGTATGCTTTATGAATGAATGCTCAGGTCAAAGACATCGACAACGGGTGCCTAATGGCAATGCTTTGGTGTCCAATCATTCAAGAAGAGTAGACAGTAGAGTTGCCAATAGTCAAAATAGCCATGCATTTCATGATCACATGGAGCAAAATGGTCTATCTGATCACCATGATGAGTTGTTAAATGCTACAACAACACCTTCTGATGGGCTAGGTAATCGGTTAATTCATTACATATATAGTGTTGCCTTTAGTGATATATAATTTCCATTTATGTTGTATCCTTTATGAATGAATGCTCAGGTCAAAGACATCGACCACGGGTGCCTAATGGCAATGCTTCGGTGTCCAATCATTCTAGAAGAGTAGACAGTAGAGCTTCCAATAGCCAAAACAGCCATCCATTTCATGACCACATGGAGCAAAATGACCTCTCTGATCACCATCAAGAGTCGTTGAATGCTACAACAACACCTTCTGATGGGCTAGGTAATCAGTTAATTCATATCATTGCATTCATAGTGTTGCATCTAAAGATGTATAATTTCCATTTATGTTGTATCCTTTATGAATGAATGCTCAGGTCAAACACATCGACCCCCGATGCCTACTGTCAATGATCTTGTGTCCAATCAATCAAGAAGAGTAGAGAGTAGAGTTGGCAATAGCCAAAATAGCAATGCATTTCAAGAAACCATGGAGCAAAATGACGTCTCTAATCACCATGATGAGTCATTGAATGCTACGCCAACACCTACTAATGTGCTAGGTATTCGGTTTATTCATATCATTGCATTTATAGTGTTGCATCTAATGATATATAAATGAATACTTAGGTCAAAGACATCGCACACGTGGCCGAACACAATGTTTTAAAGTCTGGAAAAGAAAGACTGGCAATCAAATTCCCATTGAGATAAATCAATTTGGACAACCAGTGGGTAAAAAGCAATGTCACTTATCAAGTTTTTTGAAAACCATTGCAAGAGATCCCAATCTTTGTCCATTAAACTACGAGGACTGGAGACAATTTCCAACAAATAAAAAAGAATCCATATGGAATTCTGTAAAGGTACTATATTAAAAGTTATTTTTAAATGGTTAAATGAAGCTTCTAATTGATATCCTTATTATCGGTAGAGTAAATTCATAATGGACATAGAATTAAAGGAGTGGACAATGAAGAGACTGGGAAAGAAATGGAAGGACCACAAGTGGGAGTTACAGAAACTATACTTCGTAGAAGATAGTCCATATGAACAACAACTTGAACAAGTTGTTCCCCGCATGGAAACGTCTCAATGGAAATTTCTTGTGGAAATCTGGAGGAGAAATAAAGGAAAGGTAATTTTTTGTATCTATTAATTTGTATTTAATTTACCTCATAGATAATTACTATGGACAATACTGCAATTTTTTTTCACAGAGGAAGTGTATAACTAACAAGACAAGCAGAAAATTTCAAAAGGTTAGCCACACAACAGGAACCAAGTCATTTGCTTGTCTGAAACATGATGTAAGTTAGTCAATATTGTGATCCAATTGGACAATTTGGAGACATCCGTTTAAATGATGTTAGCAATAACCTTGTTTGAATTATACAGTTGGAGAAGGAAATAGGAGGGGAAGTTGATCCCATTGAGTTTTTTGCGAAAACTCATCGTAAAAAAGATGGGAGCATAGTTGATATTGAATCCGCCAAAATTTTGGTACAAGGATTCCTATCCTATAGTATTATGTTACATTTACTACATGGAAACATTTATATGTTTGGTATAAAATTCATCTCCCATGTTCTGTTGTGTGTAGGAAAAAATTTCTGAGGTAGGTGACGAGCTTCGAAGAAACCAACCTGATGTTACTTCAGCTGAAATTTATAGGTAGGTTATGGGAGAAGAGAGACCAAGATATATTCGTGGTTATGGACTTGGACCATCACCTTCTGATATCTGGGGCAAGAACCGTAAATCCTGAGAAGTTGATGAAGCGCAAAGGAAGCATTTCCAGGATCAGCTTGAACAACAAAGGATGGAATTTGAAGCTAAAATTCAAGAACAAAATGCAAAAACAGAGCAGATACTAGCCTTGTCTAGAGCAGGAAACAGCCAATCAACACAACATGTACGCACTGGCCAGATATGAATACACTTTATACTAGATGTGTGGTATCAATTATTTTCCATGTTGAATTTTGATGGCCTTATGACAAAGATAAAATAATTGTGCAGATCGGAATGAGACATTCAACAATCTGTAAGGGACAAATATGTTTGTATTTGTGTAAATTGCACATCATTCTACGTTTATATAATTTTTTTATTTAAATTGTATTTTGTTTATAGGAAGTGTATGTGATGAGTATCGCAGATGCAGATGATAAAGTTGCAATTGGTCGAGTATCTGAGGTTGACCCCTTGCAAATGGTGGGAGGTGCAATTTTAGGCTCATCATGTGTTGGTGTTTATGTAGAGGTTGTGGTGATGGCCAATGAACATCTAGTCAGACCTTCTGAGAAATATCAATATATGGATGAAGTTATTGGCAATGTCATAGCATGGCTAAAATCACATTTACTGCCAAAGTGAGCATATAGTATTGCTTGTAATATGACATAATTGAAAACAAAACTAGTATCTAAAGTTGTTTCCATTTGTTGCAGGTCATGAAGTGTAAAGATAGATAATTGCATTCTTGGATACTGTGTAGAGAGATGAAAGCTATAGTTGTGTTTCTTTGGTCCACTTTTTTATTAGTACATAATGATCCAGATATTGTTGTTTCATGTCCATTGTCGTAGACAATGTTGCCAAATGACAATCCTATTTTGCTTTTAGCTATGAGTAGTGTCTTACCTTCTTGTGTGTGACATTTACACAACATATTTTGTTTTGACCTGCTGAATGTGAATGTCTTTTTTCGCTTCCTAAGTCAATAGTTCTCTGTAAATTTTTCTTTCATAACTTGATCACATGTTGCATGATAGCTTACTAAGTCAATATTTCTCTGAAGAATTGTGCATTTTGTGCCTTCCACAACAAACAACATGTCACTGCGTAAAAGACCAGTTTTTGAAGATCAGAGGCCATTCTCAAGAGCTAAAGTTGTCAGCTCATCTCTTGTGAAAGGCTTCTGCTCAACTCTTGTGAATGGCCTTTAATCTCCAAGAATAGAGCTGTTGTTAGGACTCAAAAATGGGATTCCTCACCCTGGAATTGGTCTTATAGGCAATCCAACAAAATGGTACATCCTTGCATGTTCTTGATGTATTGAAGCCTAGCCAAAGTAGTATCTAAAAGTAGTATCTAAGGTAGTATTGCAGCCTAGCCAAAGTGGTTTTTATCTATGAGCAGTGTTTTTGGAATCTTATGTGTGAGATTTACACAACATATTTTGTTGTGGTGACTCGCCTCAAGATGGTTTGTGGTTGAGCTTCTATGATTGCTCAATATTTAGGCTATTAAGATGTCTGAAATGTAACAGAGATATTTTATTCCCATGCTTCTATGCGTCCTAATTTCTTTGCAGAGGTACAACAAGTCATTTTCAACATTTCCATGGTACAACAAGTCATTTTCAACATTTCCATACTCTGAAAATGGCAGACATTGGTATTGACATGGAAATTGCTGGAACTGAGGTAAGTATATTCGCTATATGTCAATTTGTATATCTATCTTCTTGTATTTTAGTAATTATTATCGATAATGATTGTTTCTTCTCTTTTTATGTGTCATTCCAGGTTACCAAGGAGACTTCAGACATGGTTCTTGCTGATGATAACTTCAGTGACATAGTTAGATTGGATATGGCAGGAATTACTGTTGATAGTTCAACAATTGAGAAAGACCAATCCCAAATTCAGCAGGATGACGAAAGTGTATATCAAAGTGACGAGGATGACAGTTTTGAATGAGAAAATTACAAATTAGCAACCAATGTTTATTTTAGTTTTTCGTTATTATTTGACTTATATATGCATGTTTCGTTGACATGAAGTTTCCACTGTCTGAAATGTATCTGACATATTTTAGTCGCATGCTTCTATGTGTGTTGTATTATCTCGCATATTCTTGAGAGAGAAGGTTGTTTGTAGGTGTATGCAATTAGAGTTTCATTTTTATGCAATCCTCTTCACTAACACTGATGCTAGCTCTGCTGTTACTGATATGTTGATAATGACTTGGTGTACCTCTACAGTTTTGCATCCTAATTTCTCTGCAGAGGTACATGAAGTCATTGTCAACATGTCAGAACTATGCTCTGGTGGAGAAGTCTATGAAGAAGCCTCAAGGAAGAATGGTTTCTCCAAGATATTAAATTCCATTCTCGAGAGATAAGGTTGTAAATGTCTTTTTGCTTCCTACTCTGGAAAGTCTTCTTGCATGTTTTGCAGTTACTTGTTTTTTACATGTGGTGGTTTCCATGACTGGTGATGGTGTCAATGATGCACCTGCTCTGAAAATGGCAGACATTGGTATTGCCATGGGAATTTCTGGAACTGAGGTGATTATATTTGCTATGGGAATTTGTATATCTATCTTCTTGTCTTTTAGTAATTATTATCGATAATGATGTTTCTTCTCTTTTTATGTGTCTGTCCAGGTTGCCAAGGAGGCTTCAGACATGGTTCTTGCTGATGATAACTTTAGTACAACATTTATTGCAGTTGATGAAGGGAGATGTATCTATAACAACATGAAGGCCTTCACCAGGTTCTTCTCTTATTAATCATTTTATGCTTTCTTACCTTACTAAAATTCTTTCAACTTATTATGTATAGACTATAGTTTTATGAGAACACTGGATGAGATTGAGTTTGATTATAATTTTTTGTTTTTACAAAATTGTCAAGATTGTCAGCTTTCCCCCTTTCTATAATCTGCTTAGTTGTGTGCTTAGCTAAATGTCTAAAGCTTTGCTGCGTGGCAAACTCTATTCAGCTGACATAATGTGAATGGTACATTTGAAATTATCACCCCTGTTGAACTTATTAGGAGTGGTGAGAAGGTGGGTTCTTGTGAAGCTGCCCTTCTTGCAAAGCTCGGCATTAGGCCCTTCTCATATGGACTGGTTGTGATGTCAGTTTATGACAGTGGATCTGTATTCAGCCCTGAGGTCCTTGACCTTACTGAAGATGACCTTATTTATAAATTTGGCAATGGTGCTATCTTCCCTGATACTATCTTATTGCATTCTAGTGCTGTAAGTTTTTTTGTCTTACATTTTCATGCAAGTGCTCAACTTTTTTCTCACTTCATGGCAGAATCCTAGCAAGTTTGTAGTTTTGCTTCCCCTGTTGGTGCTTCAGGCTATGCAGTTTCACCTGCAGCTTCTGCTGCCAAGGTGGAAGAGAAGAAGGAAGAACCTACTGAGGAATCTGATGACTTTATGGCCGAATTATCATATGCTATCACTGCAGCTGAGAAGAAGGATGAACCTTCTTGTCTTTTAGTTATTATTATCGATAATGATTGTTTCTTCTCTTTTTATATGTCAGTCCAGGTTACCAAGGAGGCTTCAGACATGGTTCTTGCTGATGATAACTTCAGTACAATAGTTATTGTAGTTGGCGAAGGGAGATCTATCTTTAACAACATGAAGGCCTTCACCAGGTTCTGCTCTTATTAATCATTATATGCTTTCTTACCTTACTAAAAATCTTTCAACTTATTATGTATAGACTATAGTTTTATGAGAACCCTGGACGACATTGAGTTTGATAACCATCTTTTGCTTTTTACATAATTATCAAGATTGTCAGCTTTGCACCCTTTCTATCATGTGCTTAGTTGTGTGCTTAGCTAAATGTCTACAACTTTGATGCATGGCAAACTCTATTCAGCTAACATAATTTGAATGGTATAGTTGAAACTATCACCATTGTCGAACTTATTAGGAAAGGTGAGAAGGTGGGTTCTTCTAAGGCTGCCCTTCTTTCCAAGCTCGACATCAGACCCTTCTCATATGGACTGGTTGTGCTGTCAGTTTATGATAGTGGATCTGTATTCAGCCCTGATGTGGCAACACATCCCACTATCACACAGACAGCGAGGTGATACGTGAAAATGTGCGGAAATCACCATAACCACAGATTATCAAAAACACGGGTTGATTAAAACCGATTTCGGAAAGCTAATAAACTGAGAAACTATTACATCTAGGTCCTCATCCTGCAGGGAAACATGTTATATAAACATTTTTACAAGACCTTGATACGAGTCCACAACTTAAAGGATCAGCTGTCCTGTCATCACATGAGTTCATCGCATGTTTATATGTACATAAAGGCCCACATCCGGCTAGTAGTAGGATATACAAAACATCAACAACTATACATCATGAAATAACGTTAAAACACCTCCAAGGATCTGAGAGTACAGGGATGACTCTAAGACTCTACTACAAAACATCCAAAACGGCAGCATGTCCATAGCTTGCCTTCTACTACTCCTCTTGCTGCTCGGCCGCCACTCCGCGAACACCACCACACCTAGCTTGACCACCTAAAAAGGGTGTAAACCAGTGGGGTGAGACACATAGTCCCAGCGAGAAACATAACTCCCCGCCAAAACTATAGAACCCCAGAAAGATAAAGCAACAACAGTAGATAACTGATGAGAAGTATAACTAGAGCAGTTATAAAGTAAGGCTATTCATACCGTCAAGCTCACCAGATGTACGGAAGGCATATATCCAACTATTTCTTTATGGAACATGATTAACAAGATAAGAATTATAAGGGCTTACCACATAACATGAGGAACATATATGTAGCTGCAAGGTATAATAATATTAAATACACAAACAAGGCCTCAACCAATGTTCCGTGTTTTGTCTTAAGTTGTAAATAATATACGGTTGGATTACGTATTCTTATGCCCTGAGGAAGTGAGCCGTACCGCTCAAATCCAACCTTCGATTGCGAAACCCAAAGTCGGTGCCATTCAAGGTCAATGGAAGAGTCGGACTCCACGACCTTTCCCTCGTGGTCAGTGCACGAGAATCAAAGCAGGACTGCAGTCTCGTGCTTAAGTGGCCTCAGCCACAGGGTCAGCTCCATAGGCTACCCTTCCTCTAGCCCGCCTTAGTACAGGTCATGGCACTAGTATATCTGAGCCATGGGCATGTTCACCGTACTCTGAGCCATGAACGCATTCATGCTCCCATATCACACATCCTAAGCCATGGGCCTGTTCACCATGCTCATCACATATTCAGAGTCTGTAACCGCAGTTGCACTCGATTCCCTCTCTATTTTAGGCTAGGATAAACCTCGCATATTCAATAATATGCACTCCGGGTTAACCCGCAGGAGAACTTGTTTCACCACCACCAGCTCCTGACGATGATGGATCTATGGCCAGGGCAACTACATGATATATTCCACTGTGATTAATTAGTATCTTTTATATGGATTGCAAGATTCAACCAAGTTGTATAACATGCAAACTATAACAAGAATAAACAACATAAAACTCAATGTTATGCTTTTATTATAATCACATCATCCTAATCCATCACAAGGATCCAACATTACATGTTATCACTTGGCCTCTTGCCAATCATCTAGATCCATCTCAAGGATCATCACTTTTCCATGGGATCTCAATCCCTCATCATATGCTGCCACTGCCTCTCAAGGCATTCTCATCAACTCAGGCACTCTAGCCAAACTCAGGTCCTCAGACCAAAACACATCATATATATACCTCATAGCCCTTTACTTGGATATGCATCACATGCATGGTTAGTATACACAATAATCATAGGCTTAACAGAAAGACCATGCTATCAATATAAGGTGACATTAATGATTATATGCTTTATCAATCATGCCTCAACTCGTGATCAAGAGCATAGGTTACATCATTAAGCAAGGCATTCTACATGCTTATCATTTGCTTAGCATTATTCATAATATCAAGATGATCACATACATAGGTAAAGTCATGTATATTACATAAATGAGTTATACCATAGTGATTACCATTAAGTATATCAAAGGCCACCATCATGACTAAACGTGATACATGCACAAGGTTTAGCATAGATGTTTTGCGGAAGGAACAAGACCCTTACTATAAGCGATATCGGGCAACAGAGAAACCAACCCATCCGTGCACTTCAGGTGAAACATGCAACCTGTGTCGTGCAACACAGCGTCAGGTAACAAGGGGTGTCAGGCGCAACACAGTGTCAGGCACCACTGGTAACGAGCAAATAGGGCGTGCAGCTCAGCAACGACGTATCATGCAACAGTGCGTCAGGTGTTGTGTTGTCGGCCGACACACCCATAGAGCTAAGGCTAAGAAGGGGATAATGCCCACTATAGACTAGCTGGCAACGCTCCGTCCCAGCAAAGCATAATGACATCAAACTAACTCAAGGATAAGTGTATCGGGTAGGTTGTGCATCAGGGTGTGATGCCCGACACACACACCAAGCAGGGACCAAGGGATAACGCCCATCACCATCTCAACATGTGTCATCCAAGGTTTTAGGTCAAGAGGGTTGTCGGGAAGCACCTCCCCCAAGATCATAACGGCAAGATGTAACTCCACAAGATCATCATCAACCTCAAGTACAAGGGCACCAAACCCTAAAGGATTAAGAAGATGGCTCACCTCTCAACTTAAATGAGAGAGGGGTCTTGCACATCTCCTAACACCAAACGGGAAACACAAGGAACAACCCTAGTAAGGTTCACAACCACCACCAAGCTCACCCTTCAAGTCCATGGTGAGAGGAGGGTGTCGCTCTAGCTACTAGAACATAATCTCACCTCTTAACTTAAACGAGAGAGGGGTATTGCTCATGCTACTAGAACTCAAGATCACTCCTCTAGACCAAGGAGAGAAAGGAGTATTGCTCACCAAGAAACCCTAGATCATAGGTTCGGCCAATAAGGTGCAACTAAGCAAGGAAACCAAACTACAACAACATAGCCGATCATAAACAACAAGAACAAGAACATAGAAGATGGTAATGTAGTTAGGGTTAGGAGTTATGTAACCCGCCTTAACAAAGCTCCAAGCTCCAAGCACCACCAAGGAAGAAGGAGACTCCAAGGAGGATCAGCCACCAAGCTTGAAAGAGAAGAGAGTGTGTCGTGCACCAAGGGAGAAGGAGACTAAGGAACTAAAGGGATCCTTAGAAAGGGAAAGGACACACATATATAGAAGGGGATGGAGGAGAAACCAAAGCAAAGCAAAGCAAGGTGTCGCCCACCTAGAGACACTTGTCCATGTGTAAAAACCACCACTCTAGCATGTCTTAAACACATGTCCAAGGCCATTGCCACATGCAAGCATCAAGCACCAAGTGTCCACTAGTGGTGACACAAACGAGGTCAAAGATGGTCAAAGGTCCATGGGCGACACACTTGGACGACACACCATTACCATGGGCAACACAACCCCTGGGCGACACAGCCTCCTCTTGCCCGACACAAGGTCCAATTAAACAAAGGCAAGGCACCACAAGGCCCAACAAGTTCAACCAAGCCCAAAGGAACTCAAGCAATGAGCCCAAACCTTCCTCTCAACACTAGAGGAAGCAAGGAGAGGGAGGAACACCTCTCAAGGTGACAAACTTGCTCACAAACCCTAGACTTGGGTTAATTGCAAGTAGCACCTCCAACTCTCAACAAAGCACAACCAAACCCTAATCACCACTAAAGGTGATTAGGAAGCAACTAAGCATCAGGGTTAAGCAAAGAAAACAGGGTAAACCCTATAACGGAGGTCAGGATCCTTACAAGCTAACCCCCTACAAAGGGATTTTGACCCCGAAATCTGAAGAGAAAAGCGAGGGATACTTCCTCCTCATCTCTTCCTTAAGCTCCCACGTGGCTTCCTCAACACCACGATGATGCCAAAGAACCTTCACAAGAACCAGGTCCTTCCTTTTCATCTTCTTAACCCTTCTGTCAAGGATCGCCACAGGACCTTCCTCGTAGGTCACATCTTCATCAAGCTCAACCTCAATTGGCTGTATCACAGTTCCTGAATCTGGATGACTTTTCTTCAACATACTGACGTGGAACACTGGATGTAACCTGTGCAACTCTGGAGGCAACTCTAACTTGTAAGCTACCTTGCCCATACGTGCTATGACTGGGTAAGGCCCCAAATATCTAAGTGCTAGCTTACCCTTCCGGCCAAACCTTAGCACACCTTTCCACGGCGAGACTTTAAGATACACTTTGTCTCCTACCTGGAACTCCAAAGGTCGTCGGCGATTGTCTGCATAAGACTTCTGCTTGTCTTGTGCCGCTTTCAACTATTGTTGTATCACTTTGATCTTTTCTGTTGTCTACTACACTAACTCAGGACCCAAAATATGATATTCACCAGACTCGTACCAACATAAAGGAGATCTGCACTTCCTTCCATACAAGGCCTCATAAGGAGCCATGTCAATGCTCTACTGATAACTATTATTGTAGGAAAACTCTATCAAACTGAGATGTACATCCCAACTGCCTAGGAACTGCAAGACACAAGCTCGAAGGAGATCTTCTAAAGTATGAATAGTCCTCTCAGACTGTCCATCGGTCTGCGGGTGGAAGACGGTACTGAACCTCAACTACGTTCCCAACGCTTCTTGCAACTGTTCCTAGAAATGACTCGTAAACTGAGGGCCTCTGTCAGAAACTATCGTCGCTGGCACACCATGCAAGCATACTATCTCATCCACATATACTCGAGTGAGCTTCTCGGCTGTATACGTTGTCTTCACTGGTATAAAGTGGGCAGACTTCGTCAATCTGTCCACTATAACCCAAATGGAATCATGATTCCTAGTTGTCATGGGTAGACCAACTACGAAATCCATGGTTATATGATCCCATTTCCACTGAGGTATCGGCAGGGGTTGCAATGTACCTGCCAGTTTCTGATGCTCAACCTTGACTTGCTGACAAACTGCACACCTAGCCATGAACTCGGCTACATCTCTCTTCAAGCCGAGCCACCAATACAAGTCCTTCAGACTATGATACATCTTGGTGACACCTGGATGCATAGCATACATCGACGTGTGTGCTTCCTCGAGCGCTAACTTCCTCAGATCATCAACATCGGGAACCACCATCCTATCACGATAACAAACCAGCCCATCCTCGAACTCATGGAACCCATCACACTTTTTGCTGCCGAACTCTGATATGATCAACTATACCACATCCTATGTTTGTTGTGCATCTTTGATCTGCTGTCTCAGCGTAGGCTTGACTTGCATTTGTGCTAAAAGTCCAGCTAGCAAGGAAACTTCCATCTATACATTCATCTGTCACAAGGAAACAAACATATCCCGTCTATGGCATATCAGGGAACTCAACTGTGCCTTCTTTGAAGAGAGAGAAGAAGACTTTCGGCTAAGCGCATCAGCTACCACATTAGCCTTACCAGGATGATACTCGATGGTGCAGTCATAATCATTGATTAACTCCATCCATCGACGTTGTCGCATGTTCAACTCATGCTGCAAAAAGATGTACTTTAGATTCTTATGATCTGTAAAGATCTGACACACTTCCCCATAAAGATAGTGTCTCTAAATCTTTAGTGCATGAACTACTACTGCCAACTCCAAATCATGAGTCGGATAGTTCTCCTCGTGTTTCTTAAGCTGTCACGAAGCAAAAGAAACCACATGATCTTCCTGCATCAGCACACAACCTAAGCCTTTCTTGGAAGCATCGTAGAAAACAACATAGCCTTTTCCAGGCTCTGGCAGGATCAACACTGGAGCACTGGTCAGCTTCTCCTTCAAACTTTAGAAAGCTTGCTGAC
The DNA here is from genome assembly GCA_963693085.1 of Alisma plantago-aquatica. Lineage (NCBI taxonomy): Eukaryota > Viridiplantae > Streptophyta > Magnoliopsida > Alismatales > Alismataceae > Alisma > Alisma plantago-aquatica. Next base: position 859,384,676 of record OY856409.1, on the reverse strand, counting down.
AACGGTCATCCCAGATAAAAGGTACATCCTTTCTTGTCAACTTCATCATGGGTAACACAATCGCACTGAAGTCCTTGATAAACCTCCTGTAGTATCCTGCTAAACCCAGGAAACTACGAACTTCTGTCAGCGTCTTTGGTTGCTCCCAGTCTGCAATGGACTCCACCTTCTTCGGGTCCACTTTGACTCCTTCAGCAGATATCACATGACCCAAGAAAGTCACTTCTTCTAACCAGAATTCACACTTACTGAATTTGGCATACAATTGATGTTGGCGAAGAAGAGTCAACGCTAGTCAAAGATGTCGCGCATGCTCTAACCTGTCCCGACTATAGATCAAAATGTCATCCATGAAGACTACAAAAAACTGATCTAAGAACAGACGGAACACTCTGTTCATCAAATCCATGAAAGCAGCAGGTGCATTGGTTAGCCCAAATGGCATAACCATAAACTCGAAGTGACCATACCTCGTCCTAAAAGTTTACTTGGGTATGTCATCCGCCTTAATCCCCAACTGATGATATCCGGACCATAGATCAACCTTTGAGAACACTGTAGCACCACGCAACTGATCGAACAGATCATCTATCCTCGGTAATGGGTACTTGTTCTTGATCGTGACCTTGTTCAAATTCCGATAATCTATACATAACCGCATCGATCCATCCTTCTTCTTAACGAACAACACTGGAGCACTCAAAGGAGACGTACTCGGTCGGATGAAACCTTTCTCCAACAATTCTTGCAACTGCTTCTTAAGCTCTGCCATCTCTATTGGAGCCATCCTATACGGCGTCTGTGCAACTAGCTGCGTTCCTGGTACCAGATTAATCTCAAAATCAATCTCTCGGGGTGGAGGAACACCAGGAAACTCATCAGGAAACACATCGGCAAACTCTCGGACAACCGACACTTCCTCGAGACTAGGACCCTTTGCCTTGGTAGTCACAACGGAATCCACAACGTGAGCTAAGAATGCCTCACATCCTTGTTGTAGCAACTTCTCTGCCACCATAGCTGATACCAGACACGTCGGAAGAATCTTCCTATCTCCCTGGAAGATCCACTTCTCTCCATCATCATCAAACACCTCCTGCTTGGAACCACAGTCCAAAACAACCTTATATTTCTCTAAGGTATCCATCCCAAGGATAACGTCAAAACCATGCATATCAAGTGGTATAAGATCCACTTGTATGTTGTGTCCCGAAAAAGATAAGACACAAGATGGAAACTCTTCTCGAAGCATCGAGGAACCATCAAGAGGGGTTTCTAACAACAAGCTATCCCTCTTACAGCTAATAGGTAAACGATAGTTTTTAAGCAAACTATAGGCGATAAAAGAGTGTGTAGCACCTGGGTCAACCAGAACAGATATAAAGCAAGAAGAAGACATATCAGAATGAAATAACTCCATCTGACAAGTCACCACTCGCGGGTTGACTATCGCCTCCGGCTGACTCATAGCATAGAATCGAGTTGTTGCTTGCTGTCCACGTCCTCTGCTTCCTTGAGCAGGCGATCCCTCTTGCGACGCTTGACCACATCCTCGCCCTCTTCTACCATTGGGCTGCTGTCTATATGACCCTTGATGATTCTGCCTCAGTTGTTGTGTCACTTCAACATCTCTACTTGGGCAAGTCGACTTAAAATGCCTCGTCTGTCCGCAGATATAGCATGTCTTAACTTCAACCCGTGGCCTAGATGGCCCTGTCACTGCCACAGAAGCTGTATTGTGTGCCTTTGACAGTGAAGAAACATATCCTCTTCCCTTACTTGGAGACCACTGCGACAGTACACTGGAACCTCTCATCACGGAAGGTGTTGAAAACCTTGGCTTCTTGAAGCCACCAAACCTCTGTCCTTGAAACTGAGAAGGTCACTTCTTAGACATAGACTCCCTCTTCTCCTTTACTGATCGTTCAATCCTCCGGACGGATTCCACAAACGTAGCAAACTGCTCACGGTTCTCCAACGTAGAAACAGGTGTTGTCGGCTCAGAACTCAGACCTTTCTCGAAATGTCTGATCCACTCCTCATCTGTAACCGCCATGTGAGGACAAAACCTCAACAGGTCCATGAACTTGGCCTCATACTCGGTGATGTTCATCATTCCTTGTCGCATGCTCTCAAACTGACTGATCTTCTCATCCAGGTATGTTTTTGGGAAGTATTTGCTGACGAACTCACGTCGGAAAACCTCCCAACCGATCACCTCACCATGTCACTTTTCCTCCTCGATGGTCCACCAGTGACCAACACTACCTTTCAGAAGGTAGACAACGTGCTTTACTTTGTCCGCTTCGAGGATGTCGAGGATCCGGAAAGCCTTCTCAAGACTTGTCATCCACAGATCTGCATCCGCTGGATCATCCGTTCCAGCATAATCCGAAGCTCCGACTCGGCGAAGCCGCTCAAAGGTCTTCCCAATACTCGATGTTTCACCATGGGGAGCATGTGCTCTCGGCGAAGGCACTGGCAATCTCTCTACCATGAGATTCATCATAGCCATTATCTGCCCCATAAGCTGTTGATAGGCAGGGTGTTCAAGAATGGCTGGGTCAGGTTGGGGGACCTCAAGCACCCGATCTTCATGTGCCTGTCCAAAAGCTCCATCAATGGATGCAGCATCGCTATGCTCAAGAGCATGTTCTTCATGGTTTCCAGACATCTTGGCTTTTCTTCCACTGAGGGCAGAAGATGATTGTAAGAAAATCTGGGAAAACTCACAAGAACAGACATAACCTAGTCCTAAATCCCTGTAGACTCAGCAAACCTAGGGCTCTGATACCAAAACTTGTGGAAACACATCCCACTATCACACAAACAGCGAGGTGTTACGCGAAAACGTGCAGAAATCACCATAACCACAGATTATCAAAAACACGGGTTGATTATAATTGATTTTGGAAAGTTGATAAACTGAGAAACTATTACATCTAGGTCCTCATCCTGCAGGGAAATAGGTTATATAAACATTTACAAGATCTTGATACGTGTCCACAACTTAAAGGATCAGCTGTCTTGTCATCACATGAGTTCATCGCCTGTTTATATGTACATAAAGGCCCACATCTGGCCAGCAGTAGGATATACAAAACATCAACAACTATACATCGTGAAACAATGTTAAAACACCTCCAAGGACCTGAGAGTACAAGGATGACTCTAAGACTCTACTACAAAACATCCAAAATAGCAGCATGTCCATAGCTTGCCTTCTACTGCTCGTCTTGTTGCTCGGTCGCCACTCCGCGACCACCACCACGCCTAGCTCGACCACCTAAAAAGGGTGTAAACCAGCGGGGTGAGACACACAGTCCCAGCGAGAAAGATAACTCCCCGCCGAAACTACAGAACCCCAGAAAGATAAAGAAACAACAGCAGATAACTGATGAGAAGTATAACCAGAGCAGTTATAAAGTAAGGCTATTCATACCGTCAAGCTCACCAGATGTACGGAAGGCATATATCCAACTATTTTTTTACGGAACATGATTAACAAGATAAGAATTATAAGGGCTTACCACATAACATGAGGAACATATACGTAGCTGCAAGGTATAACAAGATTAACTACACAAACAAGGCCTCAACCAATGTTCCGTGTTTTGTCTTAAGAAGTAAATACTATACGGTTGGATTACGTATTCTTATGCCCTGAGGAAGTGAGCCGTACCGCTCAAATCCAACCTTCGATTGCGAAACCCAAAGCCGGTGCCATACAAGGTCAATGGAAGAGTCAGACTCCACGACCTCCCCCTCATGGTCAGTGCACGAGAATCAAAGTAGGACCACAGTCTCGTGCTTAAGTGGCCTCAGCCACAGGGTCAGCTCCATAGGCTACCCTTCCTCTAGCCCGCCTTGGTATAGGTCACTGCGCTAGTATGTCTGAGACACGGGCCTGTTCATCGTGCTCTGAGCCATGAACGCATTCATGCTCCCATATCATACATCTTGAGCCATGGGCTTGTTCACCATGATCATCACATATTCTGAGTCTGCAACCGCAGCTGCACTCAATTCCCTCTCTATTTTAGGCTAGGATAAACCTCGCATATTCAATAATATGCGCTCCGGGTTAACCCACAGGAGAACCCGTTTCACCATCACCAGCTCCTGACGATGATGGATCTATGGCTAGGGCAACTACATGATATATTCCACTGTGATTAATTAGTATCTTTTATATGGATTGCAAGATTCAACCAAGTTGTATAACATGCAAACTATAACAAGAATAAACAACATAAACTCAATGTTATGCTTTTATTATAATCACATCATCCTAATCCATCACAAGGATCCAACATTACATGTTATCACTTGGCCTCTTGCCAATCATCTAGATCCATCTCAAGGATCATCACTTTGCCATGGGATCTCAATCCCTCATCATATGCTGCCACTGCCTCTCAAGGCATTCTCATCAACTCAGACACTCTAGCCAAACTCAGGTCCTCAGACCAAAACACATCATATATATACATCATAGCCTTTTACTTGGATATGCATCACATGCATGGTTAGTATACACAATAATCATAGGCTTAACAGAAAGACCATGCTATCAATATAAGGTGACATTAATGATTATATGCTTTATCAATCATGCCTCAACTCGTGATCAAGAGCATAGGTTACATCATTAAGGAAGGCATTCTACATGCTTATCATTTGATCAACATTATTCATAATATGAAGATGATCACATACATAGGTAAAGTCATGTATATTACATAAATGAGTTATACCATAGCGATTACCATTAAGTATATCAAAGGCCACCATCATGACTAAACGTGATACATGCACAAGGTTTAGCGTAGATGTTTTGCGGAAGGAACAAGACCCTTACTATAAGTGATATCGGGCAACAGAGAAACCAACCCATCCATGCACTTCAGGTGTAACGTGCAACCTGTGTCGTAAACTTCTGTGTCGTGCAACACAACATCAGGTAACAAGGGGTGTCAGGCGCAACGCAGTGTCAGGCACCACTGGTAATGAGCACTTAGGGTGTGCAGCTCAGCAATGACGTATCGTGCAATGGTGTGTCAGGTGTTGTGATTTCGGCTGACACACCCACAAAGCTAAGGCTAAGAAGGGGATAACTCCCACTACAGACTAGCTGGAAACGCTCCGTCCCAGCAAAGCATAACGACATCAAACCAACTCAAGGCTAAGTGTATCGGGCAGGTTGTGCATCAGGGTGTGATGCCCGACACACACACCAAGCCGGGACCAAGGGATAACGCTCGTCACCATCTCAACATGTGTCGTCCAAGGTTTTAGGTCAAGAGGGTTGTCAGGAAGCACCTCCCCCAAGATCATAACGGCAAGATGTAACTCCACAAGATCATCATCAACCTCAAGTACAAGGGCACCAAACCCTAAAGGATTAAGAATATGGCTCACCTCTCAACTTAAACGAGAGAGGGGTCTTGTACATCTCCTAACACCAAACGGGCAACACAAGGAACAACCCTAGCAAGGTTCACAACCACCACCAAGCTCACCCTTCAAGTCCATGGTGAGAGGAGGGTGTTGCTCAAGCTACTAGAACACAAGCTCACCTCTCAACTTAAACGAGAGAGGGGTATTGCTCATGCTACTAGAACTCAAGCTCACTCCTCTAGACCAAGGAGAGAAAGGAGTATTGCTCACCAAGAAACCCTAGATCATAGGTTCGGCCAACAAGGTGCAACTAAGCAAGGAAACCAAACTACAACAACATAGCTGATCATAAACAACAAGAACAAGAACATAGAAGATGGTAATGTATTTAGGGTTAGGAGTTATGTAACCCGCCTTAAGCAAGCTCCAAGCTCCAACCACCACCAAGGAAGAAGGAGACTCCAAGGAGGATCGGCCACTAAGATTGCAAGAGAAGAGAGTGTGTCGTGACCAAGGGAGAAGGAGACTAAGGAACTAAAGGGATCCTTAGCAAGGGAAAGGACATGCATATATATAAGGGGATGGAGGAGAAACCAAAGAAAAGAAAAGCAAGGTGTCGCCCACCTAGGGACACTTGTCCATGTGCAAAAACCACCACTCTAGCATGTCTTAAACACATGTCCAAGGCCATTGCCACATGCAAGCATCAAGCACCAAGTGTCCACTAGTGGTGACACAAACAAGGTCAAAGATGGTCAAAGGTCCATGGGAGACAAAGTTGGACGACACACCATCACCATGGGTGACACAACCCCTGGGAGACACAGCCCCTGGGCGACACAGCCTCCTCTTGCCCGACACAAGGTCCAACTAAACAAAGGCAAGGCACCACAAGACCCAAAAATCTCAACCAAGCCCAAAGGAACTCAAGGAACGAGCCCAAACCTTCCTCTCAACACTAGAGGAAGCAAGGAGAGGGAGGAACACCTCTCAAGGTGACAAACTTGCTCACATACCCTAGACTTGGGTTAATTGCAAGTAGCACCTCCAACTCTCAACAAAGCACAACCAAACCCTAATCACCACTAAAGGTGATTAGCAAGCAACTAAGCATCAGGGTTAAGCAAAGCAAACAGGGTAAACCCTAAATGGAGGTCAGGGTCCTTACACCTGATGTCCTTCACCTTACTAAAGATGACCTTATTGATAAATTTGGCAATGGTGTTATGATGCGATGATTTTGAGTCGCATTTATAGACCTGTTTGATATGTGTTTTATGCTTTTATTAGTCATTTTTATGGTTAATGTTGCATAATTCATACACTTTGGTCTCTGCTACTATTTTATGTCAAATTCCCTTTATTTCATCATTTTGAGCATTAATTGTCGAAATATTATTATTTGTGCGAATTTATGTTGTTTCGTGTTTGAATTTCAAAGAAAACAAGTATCTGCTTCTGTCGATACCATCGACGAAAGTCGATACCATCGACTGGACCACAGGTTGCCAGCCGCGAGTATCAGCAATAAGTCGATACTATCGACAGTGATGTCGATGGTATCGAGCTACCATCAGGTTGCTGGTGAGGAAGCAGTCGATAGTATCAACACCAAGTCGATACCATCGATGCACGGAGGCTACAGCGACGCAAAACGACAAAACCGTCGCTACAGGTTCGTCGATACCATCGACCCGCGTCGATGGTATCGAGATTGCATCAGGCGCTCAGATGAAAGGAAAGAAGGGTTTCCGCTACCATACTGAGTCGATACCATCGACTCGCGTCGATGGTATCGACACCGTAAGATATGTGTTTGCTTTGGAATGATCTTAATCGGATGGTCGTGGTTAATTAGCGACCTAATTTGGGAGATATACCTAATGACGGCGCCCCAGCCAGGGTATCACGTCATTAGTTGCTGCACACATCTCGGAGAGCAAAGGAGAGAAGAACGGAGCACGAGAGCACACCCCAGCTGATCCGGATGCTGAAGAAGATGAATTCCACCACCGAAAGGTGGCAGAACGCGGATTCCATGCCAAGGATCGATTGGACCTTCTCCGTTCAGGGGTTTCACCACTCAATTTCGTTTTTCTCATGTTTCCCCTTTTCTCTATCATGCTTTGTCTTGAGATGAACATGCGGGGCTAATCCCCTTTATCTTTAGGACTGGGAGTAGCCCGGGGATTCATTGTATGACAATTTTATAATAGTAATTCATATCTTATCTCTTAAATCTGTGGTATAATTTCGTTTTCTCAATATATTGTTATGCTTGATCACCATAATAATAACCTAATGCCCTTAATCACTTTGAAAGAAGGATTAACGGATGAAAAGAGACGAAATTCACATTAATCGACAAATCCCTTGAACAAGGTGGTGTAAAATTAATGGTGGATACTGAGAGATCGTTCATAATGCACCTAGTTTAGGGTATAGGTTACTACGACAGTGGACCCGACCTAGACTTAGGTAGTGAATTGCACCACGACAGTGGGCAATTCTGTTTTCAGGCCACTACCCGGATAGAGAGATAAAATTGAGGCATTATATAAAATCTAATACAATGAAAACTCGCGGTGAAACTTCAATCCTAAAGATACCCTTTTGAATTGATTAAACCAACGTTTAATCGATTTCTTCTTTTGTTTTGTTTTTATTTTTCTTTTATTTTTAACAACAACTCTCAACTTGTTAATCAGCTTAGCTGATCGCAAGTAGTTAGTAGGAGTCCCCGATGATTGCATGTATCCCTGAGTTCGACTCGGGCCTCACAAAGGCATGTACTACTCGACGCGTTCACTTGCGTTTATACGCATGGTAAAATTGCGTCAAGTTTTTGGTGCCGTTGTCGGGGATACGGCAATTTGTTGGCACTTTGAGTGCTGTGAGCGGCCACTCTAGGCCACATTTTTATTCTTTTTATTATTATCATTCCAAAAATTCATAGTCTATTTTCTAAATATTTTCAATCGTCAAGCACCGTACTAAATTTAATCTTTCCATTTTCAGGTACTGTGCATGGTGCAGACGCGTAGTACTGACTACGCAGGTCGCGCACCAGAGGTTCCGCTACTAACGGGACCTGAAGACGAGGACGGGTACAATCAAGATCATCTAGAGGATATAGATTCTGAACCCGAGGAACAAGAAGAGATGGAGGATGAGCCACAGACAATATGGGAGAAGATTAAGGCTTCTTCCGCATCCATGTCAAAAGGGCCTATAAAGAAGCAAGCACTCAACATACCTACCTATAAGATTGATCCAGCTTTGATAAATCTGGTGAAGTCCAATGCTTTTCATGGGCTCAAGAATGAGGACCCCGTCGCGCACATAAGTCAGTTTGTTGGGAACTGTGACATGGTTAAAATCGACAGGTTTCTACAGGATGCACTTTATCTTAAGCTTTTCCCGAGTTCATTGGCAGGAGTCGTGCGAGAATGGCTACACAATTTAGATGATGAGTTTGTGGAGTCCTGGGACCATATGGTGGAGGTTTTCTTTGAGAGGTTCTTTCCTCCTGAGAAGACCAACGACATGATCAGGAATATCCATAACTTTACCCAACAGGCATGTGAGACATATTCTGAGACCTGGGAGAGGTTTCAGTTCATGCTGAGACGGTGCCCGCATCACGGGCTGGATAAAGAAACACAGGTAAAGATCTTCTATTTTGCTCTCTCCGAGCACGATAGGAGCAACCTTGATTCAGCTGGGTCAGGATTCTTTTTGAACAACACGGACACTAGGTGTTGGGAGATATTAAAGAACATGGCTAGGAAACAATCATGGGGTGAAAGAGGCGTCGTGGAGTAGGTCCGTGCAGTAGGAGAATCTAAGGCAATAAAGGAACTGAATGAGAAGATGGATCTTCTCGCAAAGAAATTGCTTGCAAAGGAGGATAATGAGTCTGAGGACGAGGCTCAAGTGAAATTTATGAGGCAGCAGCCAGGTTACAGGAACAACGACTACTCATGGAGGAAAGACAAGAAGTTTTCCTGGAAGGATCCTAATAATTTCTTGCAGGATCCGGATGCTAAACCCCAGCCAGCGGTGTAGGATAAGAGCACAGAGCTGCTCAATCAAGTTATAAAGCAAAATCAAGAACTCATGGCTAGTTTTGGCCAGCAAATAAAGCAACAAGGAGAGTTCATGAATCAGTTTGGGCAAACACTGCAGAGCCATGGGGCGCAAATGAGGACCATTGAGACATCTATGGCACAGATGGAAGTAGAGATAGCCAGTTTGAAGAAATTGGCACATCAAGGTTTTCCGGGAAATACCAATGTTCCAGGGGGAAACCAGCAAGCAAAAGCCATCTTGCTCAGAAGCGGCAAGAAATTGTTAAATCCAAGGACCGAGGAGACAAGCACACCACAAGCTGAAGTAGAAGGTGAAGCCAATGAGGAGCAGCCCGCACCGGTCACAAATCAGTCAATGACACATTTGTGGATTCTACTGAAGACCCGATTGCTGAGGAGGAAGGACCTCAGAAAAGGACACCCTATGTGCCACCTCATCAAAGGGCACAAGCGGTCCCGATCCCGTATCCAAACAGTGCCAAGGCAAGGAAGGTAGATGTGCAATTTAAGAAGTTTTTAGACAGTTTCAGGAAGCTGTCAGTAAATATCCCTCTATTGGAAGCCATTGAGAAAATTCCATCTTACGGGAAATTTCTAAAAGACATCATTACTAAGAAGAGGAAAATTCCAGACACGGAAGTTGTCGTGCTCAAGGAGCAAGTGAGTGCCTTCATCATGGGCACTTTGCCGCCAAAGAGGCAAGATACAGGCTGCTTTAACATTTCTTGTTATATTGGAAAAGTCAAATTTGGTGAAGCATTATGTGACTCAGGGGCAAGCATCAACTTGATGCCCCTGTCTACATTCAAAAAGCTGGGATTGAAGGAGTCACGGCCAAGCAACATGACTATTCAATTGACAGACAACTCGGTAGTAAAGCCATATGGAATCTGTGAAGATGTGTTAGTGAAAGTGGACAGATTTGTTTTTCCAGCAGATTTTGTAGTCATGGAGATGCAGGATGAACATGGCAACGAGCTATTACTTGGACGTCCTTTCCAAGCTACAGCCGACATGATTTTAGAGATGGGGAGAGGCCGTTTGACCTTGGGTATAGCCGATGACCGATTTGAGTTGGTCATGCCCTCTAGTACGGTGTCATCTAAAGCAAAGGAACAATGTCGTGTGGTAAAACATCTGGATAATAATATTTCACTCTGTCTTGGGAAGCCTTTTCTGGACATGGCTCATGTGATGAGCAAAGTGGACAATGGAACCTTGGCTGTGGACATCATGGAAAAGACCAAGGTAGTATCTCTGTGTAAAGTTGTAGGGTTCCCTAATGATGAGGATGAGGACATTCCGCCTTCTTTGGAAGATGATGTTATTGCAATTTCTATTTTTGATGCATATCCTGAATTACCATTGGAGGCTTGCTTGGTAAATATTACACATGATTGGATGTGGAGCAAATCACTCAAGGAGTGCACCAAAATGCTTCAGATGCCTCCATGCTTCTATGCAAGGCATTATGAAGATTTAGGTGAACTTCCCCCGCCGCTTCAATCATCTCTGGTCAGCCCGCCGGAGTTAGAATTAAAGTCGCTGCCACCGCATCTCAAATATGTCTTTCTAGCTGAGGAAGACAAGTTACCTGTGATCATTTCTGCTTATTTGAGTGCGGATGAGGAGGAACAATTGTTGATAGTACTGAAGAACCACCGGGGAGCTTTTGGGTGGTCCGTTGCAGATATCAAGGGGATTTCCCCTACATTATGTCAGCATAAGATTCAGCTCAAGGAGGGAGCCAAGACCGTGATCCAACCTCAACGACGTATCAATCCAAGCATGATGGAGGTTGTGAAGAAGGAGGTTATTAAACTTCTTGTTGCAGGTATCATTTACGCCATATCAGACTCGACATGGGTGAGTCCCACACAGGTAGTCCCTAAAAAGGGGGGAATCACTGTCACCCGAAATAGTTTAAATGAACCTATCACCACTCGATTGGTAACCGGGTGGCGAGTTTGTATTGATTACCGCCGTCTAAATGCCGCCACGCTAAAGGATCACTTTCCTTTACCTTTTATCGATCAAATTCTAGAGTGTCTTGTCGGCCGATCGCACTTCTGTTTTCTTGACGGGTACTCGGGGTACAACCAGATTTCAATTGATTCTTTGGACCAAGAGAAATCTACTTTCACTTATCCCTATGGGACTTTCGCGTATCGCCGAATGCCTTTTGGTTTATGCAATGCACCTGGGCCTTTTCAACGTTGTATGCTCGCTATCTTTTCTGACATGGTAGAACGCTGTCTTGAGGTATTTATGGACGACTTTTCGGTGTATGGTGCATCATTTGATGAATGTCTCTATAATCTAGACAAGGTTTTACAGCGCTGCGAGGACACACATTTGGTCCTCAATTGGGAAAAATGTCACATGATGGTGACTGAGGGGATAGTGCTAGGAAACAAGGTGTCTAGCAAAGGTTTGGAGGTGGATCCGGTAAAAATTGAGGTTATTTCCAAGTTACCCCCACCAAATTCTGTTAAAGGGGTAAGGAGTTTCTTGGGACATGCTAGATTTTATCGTCGGTTTATAAAATATTTTTCAAAAATCGTGAAACCTCTATCCGAACTGCTTGAGAAAGACGTTGTATTTGATTTCAATGACAAATGTCTACATGCGTTTGATGTGTTGAAAAAGAAACTGATTTCTGCGCCGGTTGTTCAAACGCCAGATTGGACTAAACCGTTCGAACTCATGTGTGACACTTCTGATTTTGCAGTAGGAGCCGTGTTAGGGCAGCGGGTGGACAATAAACCCGTCGTGCTTTTCTATGCTTCAAAAACTTTGAATGACGCCCAATTAAATTATACAACTACTGAAAAAGAATTACTCTCCGTTGTTTTCGCTTTTGAAAAATTTTGGCAATATTTAGTTGGATCTAAAGTAGTCGTTTGGACTGACCATGCCGCAATCAAATATTTAATGGAGAAAAAGGATGCAAAGCCTAGATTAATTAGGTGGATTTTTGTTATAACCCCAATTTTTGGGTTCAAATAGTGAGAAATGTAATTTCTCATATTAAAGCTAATGGAATAAATAATGATATGTTTTGTTTTGATTAAGTGGATACCATTCACAATAGCCTCGATTGGTTGTGTTTTATGGGCTTTATTGGCTATTGGGCCCAATAACAGGGAAATAACCAAGGAAATTCAATTAGTGAAAGAATAATTGAATTTATAAGAAAAGAAATATGTAGAAACCTCTAGAAGGAAAATCCAAAGAGGATTTCGTACCTCTTGGGTTCCTTGGGTGCCAAGGAGTCCATGGTTGCAAAAAGAAAACGATAAGAAAAGAAAAAGTTTAATTAAGTTTTCTTTTATAAGAAAGAGATTGAAAATGATGATAAAAAGTGGAAAATGAATGGAAAGAGGTATAAAAGAGTTTTCTTGGGGAAATTTCGTATCCCAAGGAATTCTCATAATAAAAGGAATGCCAATGAGGAAAATAAAAGAGAAGTAAAGAGAAATCCTCAAAAAGAACTAATTTAATGAGAAATAAACAAGATAATGCAAAATAATGCATATAGGTGCATTAAGAAAGATAATGAGCATTCCAATAAAATGAATTTCGAAATAATGGAGTATCTTGGGATCCAAGGAGTCCCAATAAAGAGGAAAGAAAGAGAGAATACTAAAAAGGCAAAATAAGAGGATAATGTGTTGCTTCTTTAATGAATTATATGGAATTATTTAAAAAGATGATATTTTCTATAAAGAAAAATAGGAATTGTGCCAAAGCATTAAAAAGCAACTATAAAGTAAATAAGAGAGGAGGATTTTCGAAGTCCTTATATCCAAGTAGTAGGATATACCAAAAAGGATTAGGAAGAGAGAGAAGGAATACTTCTCTTTGAAGGAATAAGGTTCCTTTTTGGGAAATGGACTCTTTGATTCAAGGATAGCTGACCTAGGGCTTCTTTACCTACCCTTGTATAAAGGTAGACCCTCTGGGTCGAGTCCAAAGAGATCCCACTCTCTCTCTCTCTCTTTCCCTTCTTCTTGGTTCTTGCATGTGAAACCCTAATCAAAGGGAGGGATCTGATCCTAAAGAAGCAAAGGCTCGTTTGGTGGTCTTGATGGAGGAAGGAAGCCTCCACAACAACCTTGGAGAGACTAGGGATCAACCCGTGCTTCTGTTCTCAAGACACTCCTCCCGAAAGATTGCAGCACGGCTGCAGGTGACAGTAGGTTCGTGGCCCCGTTTGAGTCAGGTACATGCCACCTTGGCGGCGGCTTGGAGGACCTGAAGGAGCGGCGAGGACCTAGGGAGCAAGGGGGCTATCCCCGGGGGCCGTCGCGGTCCAGGAGAGGAGGAGGAGCGCCGTCCATGGCGCCTAGGGCAGCAGCCGCGGTGCTGCTGGAGGTAGAAGAAGGATCAGAAGTCGGTTGGATGATATTGCCCTTCGCGGGCTGAATAGCTGATCGTTTCAAGCGGGGGTAACATGGTAATTCAGTTATAAACTGAAGGCGGGCCGCATTGCATGAGCTGGATGACGTGGCGCCATCCGATTGGTCGAAAAGTAAGTGATTTTACAAATTTCATAACTTGAGATTGGTAGCTCGGATTGAGACAAATTATATATGAAAGTTGATCCTCGGAACGAGAGGAATCCAAATAAATTATGTTTGAATCCTGATTCCTTATGAAATTCGAAAAATAATGGAAGATATCAACTTTAATGTGTTAATTGTTTAAAGAACCCTATGTTGGTATGATTAAAGTGATTAGTAAGTTGATATTAGCCTGTTAATGATAAAAATGGATATTTGAAAGAAAAATGATGGAATTGGCATATAATTAGTTAGTTTAGAGTTTATATGCTTGATTTTAGAAAGAACATAAAGTTATCATCTTTAGGGTATTAATTAAGGGAAAACCCTTGGATTGGATGGTAAATAGTCTTAATGACATTATTTAGATAATTCAAGTTGAAATTAACCTGTTGTTAATGAAAGTGAAAATAGGATTTGAAAAAGATGATCTTTTGATAATAATTGGCTTACTTTAGGGTTTTACACATGAATATATGATAATGCATCTAGAAACCCTAATTTAGGGTAAAAGAGGAAAAGATCATATTTAATGTGAATAATGTGAAAATATGATTGTTAAATGTTGGTTCAAAGTTATTTGTATATGAGAGTCCTTAATTCTGATAAATACCCTAAATGTAGTAATTAGGGTCTTTTCATGAATAAAATATATAATTGATGGAAAAATGAGTTCATATGTTAATTAGACCCTAATGAGCTTTGGATTAATGATAGATGCACATAATGATCTTGCCATGAATTAAAAGGGATAAAAATAGTATCTTTAATGTAAAAGAAGTTTAATGAAATTAATTAATGATTAAGGTGCTTTGAAATATGGAAATAGGGTTATATCTTGTTGAGATAACCTTAGTATTGAAGAATAGATAAGATAACTAGGGTTTTTGAATAATCGCATAAAATTAGGGTTTAATGCGGTGAAAGATAAAAGGAAACCCTAATTGCATAATGAAACCCTAAGATAGACACAAACCCGAGAAAGTGAATTCAAGTAAATAGAGTAGATTCTCGATGAAGAGTGTAACAATAGAGTACATATTCTTTTCAGGAAATATGTGATGATTGAATTACTTGCTTGGATATGTTGATTGGCTTGATTGTATATACATGAAGTAAATGTTCAATAATCTGCATGACTCATCAAATCAGGTATGTGGTTACGCTTATGACTACCCGAGTTAGTTTTCCGATGGATTCTCGGATGTTTAATCGCACTGAATGCAACTAAACTGTTGGATGTTTATTTATTTCATGCAACATATAAAGTGACTATGACTATCACTATAAAGGTGCATAATATAACTGGCTAGATCCGGGTCCACCTATGTTATTTTGAAAAGGCTAAAAAGGGGTAATCCTAGAGTAAGGTCTAGGTTACCGTGAGTTAGAGACTCTTTAGCAAATCCCGAGTTAAGGAGTGGACTACTTACGAGTAGTGCCATGTGACTCAACCCTATAAATTGGTTCACATATAGGTGGATCATGAGGGGTTTAATGGGGACAACACAGAGGATAGGGTACCCTTGGGTCGCGGAGTTATATCTAAAACGTAATATTGGTTTTTAAACAAGTAATTGAATGATTACATTGTTATCATAGTTGCATGTTTATTGTTTCCCCCACATACCAGCTACGACTGACCGACGTTTTGTTTGTCGGCGTTTTAGGTACAATGAAAATAACAAACAATAAAGTGGCACATGTGACACTAAATGAGAATTAAAGTGCAAAGGAGGATTAGATAGATTAGTATCAGTATGGATAGAAGAATAGAGATCCCAATTTTCAAAAGGTATGTAAAGAAAATTTTTATTACCATTTTCAGTATAGTCTGTTAGAATTTAATAATTGTTTATGGTTATATGTCGAACCTTTGATTCGGGATTAATGGGTGCGGCTCAACCTCTCGGTTTCCCCTAATTGGGGGTTATCAGGAGGTGGGGTCGTACCATTTGGTATCAGAGCGTAGGTTCCTCGTTTAACCATTAATAATTATTAAATTTTACAAACTCCATAGAACCCAAGGGAGTTATTAGAGGAGTATCTGAAAGACGGAGGTGTCTAGAAAGGGATCACGACCGGGGGCTGGCAAGATTTTCCTCCGCACCGCTAGTCGGAATACGAGGACTCCCAGACCCGTGTGACCGCCTGGCCAAAATCTTAGGGTACGAATTGAAATAAGATACCTTTAGGACTTCTCATCTTATTCATCCCCTCTCATCACAAAATTCTGATAAGGACCTAAAGGATTAGGGTTTTCTTTCTTCTCCTCACCCTCTTGAGGTATGGATAATTTTAATAAGATTTAAGGAATCCTCCACTAAATTAATGAGAGACATGTAAATAAGATGTCATGGACATAAGCTTAATAGATTAAGCGCAAAATAAATAATAGATACATGCTTAGGTCGTATGACATAAGATGTCATGTCCTCAGGAGAGACCTGAGGCTAGACCTTCTTGTCAGGAGGATAAGTCAGTCTTGGAGATAGAGATCTCCATTGCTAGTTGAGACCTGGAACATCCTATGAGGATGATGCTAACCCTAACCCTAAGTGATGGTTAGAGAGAGATGAGTTGGACCAGGTGTCTGAAGGGACATGCCTTTGGGATGCCATATGATCCATGGATGACCTAACACCTTTGGCAACCCAACCCTGGGAAGGATCGTGCATGTCAGGGTAAAGGATAACTCTTTAGATGATGAGGTTAGTGAAGGACCTTAGAAACCCTATGGGCTTGTGCAGTAGGGTATAGTTGGCACCTAGGGCACGTCATAGTGCTGGCAGTAGGATGAAACCCTGGATAAGGAATCATGATGGAGCATAAAGGGTTATGGATGATCTTTAGCAACCATAAGTTTGAACCTAGGCTTCACCCATGTAGAGCATGCCTTTGAAGTTGAACCTTCACGAAGAGAGGACCTCTAATGGTGAGGTTGGATGTAGGGTTAGCTCTAGAGAGAGCAGGAAACCTCGCAAGAAGATTGGAAGCCTAAAACCCTAAACAGTGGATGATATGGGTTGCCTCATGATCGATCCCTAAAAGTTGATGATATCTTGGTTATCTTTAGGAGGACCCAACCCTAAGTGTTGCTCGAGTTGAAGGATGACAAGAAGTGCACGAGATGCCTTTTGCAAGCTTGATTCATGGTTCAGAGATAGAGTGTGCAGTTGGACACCTGAAAGTGAACCTAGGGTTCCTAGGCCTAAGAAGGGAAGTGGTATACCTAATGCTCATGGTGAGAATTAAGTTTTTTTTTAGTTTCGAGCATGGTATGCCTTATGAATAAAGGAAAAGGAAGGTCCCTTAAGTTTAAGGTATGTGTAGTGAACCCCTCATAGCTAGGTTGATGATAAAGGAAGGTATGACCTTGATCCAGCTTTGAGGAAAGAGGACAAGTATGACCTAGTATGGTTCAATAAGTGATATGCTTGTGCCTTAATGGTTTGCTAGGGTTATGTAGGCTCGGGTGGATGTAAACCCTGGACCTAAGAGATTTTGTGACCTTAGAGATAGTTTTCCTCCCATCCTGGGAGAGGAACCCATTTGGAAGGATGTATATCAGTTTTGTTGGTTCAAGGTAACCTAAAGAGGTCTCGTAGGATCTTGAGAAGTTAAGAGAAAAGTACATGGTATGAGAATGAACCGGTAGACCCATAGATATCCATCTCTAATTGCATATGAATGTGTTACCATGGAGGTAACCAGTAAGGGGCGTGACCAAGGTAAGTAGGTTGCCATGATCCCGATGAAAGGATGAAGGCCAACCCATGAATGCAGAAAGAGAGAGATGATGAAGACTTGGGTAAGGTTCTAAGTGAACATGTACTACGATGGAGAATCCTAAGTCTATCCTAGGGTCAGGTAGGGATAAGTCCGATGAAGGTAGGAGTTGTCTAATCCCCCAGTTGCACATGACCATAGGGTCGGGAGGTAACAACTATCATTGTCTGAGGGCCATGGGTTAGGAGATTGATCACCTTCATGAACTCATGGGACCCAAAGGGCAGATGAGTAGGGCACTCTCTGGATGCATGAGGGAAGAGGGATGACCCCAAAAGAGTCGGTACCCTATAGACCTAGAGGAGATGACCAAGGATATAAACCTCAGTAGGTTCAAGACTAGTTTGATATCATGATGGTTGTGATGAAGAGACATTTGAGGCACGTTTCAACTGAGGTTTAAATGTGTACTGGCAAGGTGGGATATACCATCTCTACTTTTGGAATAGGAAGAACTCTGTATTTGGACTGCAGCCAAATGCTTATTTCCTCTTGTTATGGGAGTGAGAGATAGGACATTATGCATACCATACACCAAGGATAAGAGATGACGTAGGTTGGAACGGTGCCACAAGGAATGAGGATAGAGAAGATAACCTACCCTAGTAAAGTCAATGATACATGGATGGATTTCAAACACTAAGAGGAATGGGGTAGTTCCCTTATGAGGATGTTTTTATCATGAGCTATGTGGAACTTACAAGTTATACCAGGTTGAGTTGGATCACCATGATGATGAAATCAGAGAGTGTTCTTAATGGATATAAACATATAGTTTGAGGTGACATGATAAGTGAAATACATGGAAGTGTAATGTTACCTAATACCCAAGGATGTGAAGAGGTAATGGATACTCTGGTTGATATACATCGGACTTGTTTGACCAGAAGCTATAATGGGTTGATTGGCTAACCCTAAGTTTGAAAAGGAGAGGTGTTTGGATAATACTCAAATGTAATGAGATAGGTTGAGAAGTTAAGAGTTGTTTGTCTAGTCCTCGATACGATGAAAGGATGGTAGTAGTGCACCTTTTTGGATAAAAAGGTGATGAAACCCTGACTAGAGTGGTTTAGGGTTTCAGAGGATTGACCTTGAAAGAATCATGACATACAGGAAATCATGGTGGAAGATCGCCATACACCGTGGAAAATGACATTTGCACTTTGGATGCTTAAGATGAGGTTGCATGTGGATTATGTCCATGCAAGCCAGGAGTAAAGGACGAATCCCAGTAACCCAGTGTATCGATATGGAGGACAAAAGAATCCCTGAGAGGAAATGAGAGCTCAATGGATGTTGTGTCTTCCCTGGATCGAGGAAGATCGAGATACAATATGGGTTATGGTAGATCGCCTTACCTAGATGACATAAGAAAGAAAGAGTTCTGTCAAGAGACAGATCTAGTTGAACTACTCATGAGAGAGATGGCTCAACTACACCATGAAGCAAGTTCAAAGGTTCTTGAGTTTGACCTAAAAGTTCACTTCCATAAAGTGGAAGTAGGTACATGAAGAACTCAATGTTAGTATGGTTTATCACCCCTAACTATGGTTAGTATGATCCAGACTAAAGGGTCTGATGAGGGCATGTGTGCTCGTTCAGGGTGATATCTAGAGACAGTTCTTGTCCTATGAAAGATGTGACAATGACCACCGTAGCTAGTATCGGGTTTTATATGAAGCTCTATAAGGGAGGTTGTGTTGGTCACCACTTCAGTAAGGTGATGTTGGTGAAAGGACCACATGATGGTTAGAAAAGTACCACATGATGGTTAGGAAAAGGGGCCCCAGTACGTGTAGAGGAAGTCACTTTGATTGCGCAAGGGCTGAAAGGAGCCTAGAGACGATGAGAGTCGTGAGCAGATGCAAAGTAGACTGACCTACAGTACACTGTGGGAGAAAATATGACATGAAAATCCGACCCCTCTAAGTTATAACTAGGAGAGCTGAGTACCCGATACATGAGTCCATTAGAGATGGATGGGTGGAGAAGGTTAGGTTTGACCCTACCCCTCAGGATAGAGTAATGGGAGATGTTTTCCATGTGTCCAATTTAGATCACTATGTGAGGTACCCCGACCATGTGCTGAGCAATGAACCTAGTGAGCCCCAAGGGAGGCTGACATGGCCTGAGTCACCTGTGTAGTTTATAGACGCCAGGATGAAAGAACTCAGAGAAAAACAATATGTGATAATAAAGGTTCTTTGAAAATGCCACGGGTACGGCAAAGCCACATAGGGGCCAATGATGGACATGGAAAAGTGTTATCCTGAATTGTTTGTTTGCTTGCCTAAATTTTGAGGACAAAATTCCTATAAGAGGGGAAGGATGTTATAACCCCAATTTTTGGGTTCAAATAGTGAGAAATGTAATTTCTCATATTAAAGCTAATGGAATAAATAATGATATGTTTTGTTTTGATTAAGTGGATACCATTCACAATAGCCTCGATTGGTTGTGTTTTATGGGCTTTATTGGCTATTGGGCCCAATAACAGGGAAATAACCAAGGAAATTCAATTAGTGAAAGAATAATTGAATTTATAAGAAAAGAAATATGTAGAAACCTCTAGAAGGAAAATCCAAAGAGGATTTCGTACCTCTTGGGTTCCTTGGGTGCCAAGGAGTCCATGGTTGCAAAAAGAAAACGATATGAAAAGAAAAAGTTTAATTAAGTTTTCTTTTATAAGAAAGAGATTGAAAATGATGATAAAAAGTGGAAAATGAATGGAAAGAGGTATAAAAGAGTTTTCTTGGGGAAATTTAGTATCCCAAGGAATTCTCATAATAAAAGGAATGCCAATGAGGAAAATAAAAGAGAAGTAAAGAGAAATCCTCAAAAAGAACTAATTTAATGAGAAATAAACAAGATAATGCAAAATAATGCATATAGGTGCATTAAGAAAGATAATGAGCATTCCAATAAAATGAATTTCAAAATAATGGAGTATCTTGGGATCCAAGGAGTCCCAATAAAGAGGAAAGAAAGAGAGAATACTAAAAAGGCAAAATAAGAGGATAATGTGTTGCTTCTTTAATGAATTATATGGAATTATTTAAAAAGATGATATTTTCTATAAAGAAAAATAGGAATTGTGCCAAAGCATTAAAAAGCAACTATAAAGTAAATAAGAGAGGAGGATTTTCGAAGTCCTTATATCCAAGTAGTAGGATATACCAAAAAGGATTAGGAAGAGAGAGAAGGAATACTTCTCTTTGAAGGAATAAGGTTCCTTTTTGGGAAACATACTCTTTGATTCAAGGATAGCCGACCTAGGGCTTCTTTACCTACCCTTGTATAAAGGTAGACCCTCTGGGTCGAGTCCAAAGAGATCCCACTCTCTCTCTCTCTCTCTTTCCCTTCTTCTTGGTTCTTGCACGTGAAACCCTAATCAAAGGGAGGGATCTGATCCTAAAGAAGCAAAGGCTCGTTTGGTGGTCTTGATGGAGGAAGGAAGCCTCCACAACAACCTTGGAGAGACCAGGGATCAACCCGTGCTTCTGTTCTCAAGACACTCCTCCCGAAAGATTGCAGCACGGCTGCAGGTGACAGTAGGTTCGCGGCCCCGTTTGAGTCAGGTACACGCCACCTTGGCGGCGGCTTGGAGGACCTGAAGGAGCGGCGAGGACCTAGGGAGCAAGGGGGGCTATCCCCGGGGGCTGTCGCGGTCCAGGAGAGGAGGAGGAGCGCCTTCCATGGCGCCTAGGGCAGCAGCCGCGGTGCTGCTGGAGGTAGAAGAAGGATCAGAAGTCGGTTGGACGATATTGCCCTTCGTGGGCTGAATAGCTGATCGTTTCAAGCGGGGGTAACATGGTAATTCAGTTATAAACTGAAGGCGGGCCGCATTGCATGAGCTGGATGACGTGGCTCCATCCGATTGGTCGAAAAGTAAGTGATTTTACAAATTTCATAACTTGAGATTGGTAGCTCGGATTGAGACAAATTATATATGAAAGTTGATCCTCAGAACGAGAGGAATCCAAATAAATTATGTTTGAATCCTGATTCCTTATGAAATTCAAAAAATAGTGGAAGATATCAACTTTAATGTGTTAATTGTTTAAAGAACCCTATGTTGGTATGATTAAAGTGATTAGTAAGTTGATATTAGCCTGTTAATGATAAAAATGGATATTTGGAAGAAAAAGGATGGACTTGGCATATAATTAGTTAGTTTAGAGTTTATATGCTTGATTTTAGAAAGAACATAAAGTTATCATCTTTAGGGTATTAATTAAGGGAAAACCCTTGGATTGGATGGTAAATAGTCTTAATGACATTATTTAGATAATTCAAGTTGAAATTAACCTGTTGTTAATGAAAGTGAAAATAGGATTTGAAAAAGATGATCTTTTGATAATAATTGGCTTACTTTAGGGTTTTACACATGAATATATGATAATGCATCTAGAAACCCTAATTTAGGGTAAAAGAGGAAAAGATCATATTTAATGTGAATAATGTGAAAATATGATTGTTAAATGTTGGTTCAAAGTTATTTGTATATGAGAGTCATTAATTCTGATAAATACCCTAAATGTAGTAATTAGGGTCTTTTCATGAATAAAATATATAATTGATGGAAAAATGAGTTCATATGTTAATTAGACCCTAATGAGCTTTGGATTAATGATAGATGCACATAATGATCTTGCCATGAATTAAAAGGGATAAAAATAGTATCTTTAATGTAAAAGAAGTTTAATGAAATTAATTAATGATTAAGGTGCTTTGAAATATGGAAATAGGGTTATATCTTGTTGAGATAACCTTAGTATTGAAGAATAGATAAGATAACTAGGGTTTTTGAATAATCGCATAAAATTAGGGTTTAATGCGGTGAAAGATAAAAGGAAACCCTAATTGCATAATGAAACCCTAAGATAGACACAAACCCGAGAAAGTGAATTCAAGTAAATAGAGTAGATTCTCGATAAAAAGTGTAACAATAGAGTACATATTCTTTTCAGGAAATATGTGATGATTGAATTACTTGCTTGGATATGTTGATTGGCTTGATTGTATATACATGAAGTAAATGTTCAATAATCTGCATGACTCATCAAATCAGGTATGTGGTTACGCTTATGACTACCCGAGTTAGTTTTCCGATGGATTCTCGGATGTTTAATCGCACTGAATGCAACTAAACTGTTGGATGTTTATTTATTTCATGCAACATATAAAGTGACTATGACTATCACTATAAAGGTGCATAATATAACTGGCTAGATCCGGGTCCACCTCTGTTATTTTGAAAAGGCTAAAAAGGGGTAATCCTAGAGTAAGGTCTAGGTTACCGTGAGTTAGAGACTCTTTAGCAAATCCCGAGTTAAGGAGTGGACTACTTACGAGTAGTGCCATGTGACTCAACCCTATAAATTGGTTCACATATAGGTGGATCATGAGGGGTTTAATGGGGACAACACAGAGGATAGGGTACCCTTGGGTCGCGGAGTTATATCTAAAACGTAATATTGGTTTTTAAACAAGTAATTGAATGATTACATTGTTATCATAGTTGCATGTTTATTGTTTCCCCCACATACCAGCTACGGCTGACCGACGTTTTGTTTGTCGGCGTTTTAGGTACAATGAAAATAACAAACAGTAAAGTGGCACATGTGACACTAAATGAGAATTAAAGTGCAAAGGAGGATTAGATAGATTAGTATCAGTATGGATAGAAGAATAGAGATCCCAGTTTTCAAAAGGTATGTAAAGAAAATTTTTATTACCATTTTCAGTATAGTCTGTTAGAATTTAATAATTGTTTATGGTTATATGTTGAACCTTTGATCCGGGATTAATGGGTGCGGATCAACCTCTCGGTTTCCCCTAATTGGGGGTTATCAGGAGGTGGGGTCGTAACAATTTTGCTCTTACAAGAATTTGACATCGAAATCAAGGATAAAGTTGGGATTGAAAATGTTATGGCGGATCATCTGTCTAGGTTAGAGAGGGTGGATGAAAAAGATTTACATATACCCATAACCGAGACATTTCCGGATGAACAGATTTTGAAAGTTAATTCTAAAGACCCTTGGTTCGCTGAGATTGTGAATTATTTAGCTTGCGGGATCATCTCGGAAGATTGGTCATATCAAGAGAAGAAAAGATTTTTCCATTCTTTACAATATTATTTTTGGGATGACCCGATTCTTCTTAAGCAATGCAAGGATGGTATCCTACGCAGGTGTGTGCCTGAGGTGGAGTACGAGAGCGTTTTCCGTCATTACCACGCACTACCTACGGGAGGACACCATGCGAGCTCTCGTACGGCAGCTAAAGTTCTGGAGAGTGGCCTTTATTGGCCAACCTTGTTCCGAGACGCCTACGAGTTTGTAAGGCAGTGTGACTCCTGCCAACGAGCAGGTAATATTTCAAAGAGACGTGAGATGCCCCTAAATGTGTTCCAAGAGGTGGAGGTATTTGACCCATGGGGTATAGATTTCATGGGACCCTTTGTGTCCTCGAATTCGAATTTATATATTCTTCTAACTGTAGATTATGTGTCGAAGTGGGTAGAAGCAATACCCACAAGGACTAATGATTCTTCTGTAGTTTGCATGTTTGTAAAAGAAAATATTTTCTGCAGGTTTGGAGTGCCCCGAATGATCATCAGTGATGGGGGTACACACTTTAAGAATCACAAGTTCTCGGCATTGTTGAAGAAATATGGGGTAAAACATAACATAGGTACCCCATATCACCCGCAAACTCAAGGACAGGTGGAAGTCTCCAATCGCGAAATTAAGAAGATTTTGGAGCGTACGGTGGCATCCACGAGGAAGAATTGGAGTGCCCTTCTACCGGATGCATTATGGGCGTACAGGACGGCTTACAAAACACCTATAGGCACCACGCCTTTTAGGTTAGCATATGGTCGGGCTTGTCACTTATCGGTAGAGTTAGAGTACAAAGCACATTGGGCGCTTAGAAGGCTCAACTTGAGTTACGATGGAGTGAGGAGGAAGAGATTGCTTGAATTGAATGAGTTGGATGAGCTGCGGATGACGACATATGAGAACTCGTGGATATACAAGGAGCGCACCAAGTTAATCCACGATTGCCACATCCAGTTGCGCACGTTCAAGAAAGGAGATAGTGTATTGTTGTTCAATTCACGACTAAAGTTGCATCCCGGGAAGCTCAAATCCCGATGGAGTGGGTCGTTCGTAGTAGAAGAGGTCAAACCACACGGCGCAATCTTGGTGCGCGATGGTGAGACGAAATTTTTGGTGAATGGATAGAGGTTGAAACTATATTTGGGAGAAAATTACAAGAGGAAGGTGAATGAGGTAAAACTCATTTCACTTTCGGATGCATGAGGTGCCCAAAAGTCATCTAGCCTAAGACGTTAAATAAGGGCGCTTGTTGGGAGGCAACCCAACCATTGGTACCTTAGATTAGTTCATTTAAAATTCGTAGTTTAATTTGTTTTTTTTACTTAGTTTTTAGTGTAAAAAAGGTATCGCGATCATTTCTGTGATGTGCAGGTCTGAGGCAGGGTCGATACCATCGACCCTTGTGTCGATGGTATCAACCGTGGTATAGGTTATCAACTACAAGAGTCGCACTGCGTCGATACTATCGACGGCCTCGTCGATAGTATCGACACACTTATAGGTTGATTTCGGAGTCCAAGTCGATAGTATCGACATGCCAGTCGATACCATCGAGATCTCTGGAGATTTTCAGAATGATTTGTCTCAGTAAAGTCGATACCATCAACGGGCCTGTCGATGGTATCGACACTTTCTCACACAGCAGGCGGTGGCTGGGCCTCGCGAGGATTTTCCCTAATCAGAGAGTCGATACTATCGACTCACGTCGATAGTATCGACGCGCCATGTCAACGATCCGCGAGAAAGATCAACGGCATCGCGGCAAACAAAGAAGTTGATCCGGGGGATGGGTCGATACTATCGACCCGCGTCGATGGTATCGACGCGTCAGCAATCCGGTCCCCACAAATCCAACCATCGATAACAGTCGATACCATCGACCCGCGTCGATGGTATTGACGGGTCAACAGTGGCGCCGACAACATCTATTTAAGAGGAGGATTGACATCAGATGACATCACACCTTCAGTGCAATCTTCCTCTACTTGTGCCGAGCGAGTTCCAGAGCCGTCCAAGCCTGACGACGAGCAGCACCGAGCGAAGGTCTTCATCGAGCGGAGATTCACCTCTCCAATCTTCACCGAGTTTTTTTTTCTAATCCCCATTTCTCGTCGCAAACATGGTGCATGTGGCCAGAGCTTCCTCCTCGTGCGTGACTCCGATGGACATCCCAGAATTCGTGCCACCACCGCCATCGTCGATCGCACGTCCCCGACTAGTCCATCCTTCCTCGGAGGTCCGGAAGATCTACGAGGAGATCATGTGGAGGAAGATAGAGCCCACCCAGTATGTGGACCGGGAGATGATCCGAGATCTCGGGTTTGAGGCCAACTTGGCCTACGGTTTGCATGGGTAGGCCCGCCACGCACCCATAAGACCTGGCGAGCTGGAATTTCACCAAGATGGCCAGCCGTTCTTCGGTGACTGGCCCACGTACAAGGAGTTAGTGGCAGAGTTCATGGCGTCACTGGACGTCTGCGTCGTGCCCAACGACGTTATTTCCACCGATCGTGAGTGGATCAAGGGCCGGGTGTCTTTCCGGCTGTACAACCACGACTACACCCTCACGCTCAAGCAGTTCAACATGATTTTCAACTGGAACCATTTGCAGTACGACCACCGGTGGCCGGACAACCGCACCGACTACGATGCCATCTTTTCCAGCTGGTGACGGTGCCGCAAGGAAAGTCGGTGAGCTACCACAATGCTGCGGTAGCCGATTTCGAGCATCCTTTCGTCCGGATCTTGCACCGGATGCTCAGTTCCACAGTTTTTGCTCGGGGTGATCTGGCCCTCAGCAAATTTCAGGGGTCGGATCTATTCTTTCTGTATAAACTCCTGAAGAAATAAGAATGCAATTGGGGTGCCTTCTTTCTGCAACGAGTATTGGACGTGAAGAGGAGTACGAGGAAAGCGCTGATTCACTTCGGCGGGCTCATCACCAAGCTAGCTTCATACCTCAGCTTGAATTTCCAGACCCTCACTCCTCTCTCTACAAGAAGCAAGGTGAACTTGCAGCATTTACACCAGTCCAATCTGTTACTTCTCCGAGATGGCGTGGCGTTTGCGCACTGCCACGTAAATCAAGCATATCAAGAATGTTCTCTTCCTGACCCTGTTTTCAACATCGAAGGTGCACAACATTTCCGGTGGCCAATCATAGCCATCGTCGACTCCGATAAAGAAGGCGGCGACGACGGAAATGACGACAAGGCTGAGGAGGAAGAGGAGGCATTTACACCTCTTCGAGCACGAGTAGCACCATGGAAGCGTCCTCGGATGCATCCGGGTGCATCTTCATCATCCCAGCATACGCCGCCACCACCACCGCCCTCGCATCCAAGCGAGGATGTCTATTCCATGCAAGGCATGTACACTATGCTGCATGATATACAGCAGTCGCAGCAGCAGCAAATGGGGATGTATACCGGTATTCAAGACACTACGAACCAGATACTGGACAACCAAAGGGCGATGTTCGAGAATGAGTGATTCCTCCTTGACAACCAACAACAGATACATGATCGGTTGTATCGGATGGAGACGCAACAGGAGCCCTTCTACGACCACTATTGGAGCCAAAATTACTTTGGAGGCTATCCACAACCTCCACCCAGGGCCCAGTTTGATCCAAGCTTCCAGGGGGAGTATCCTTCTTGGGACCCTACGGCTCCACAGTACCTGCCTCCACCACAAGAGTAAACCGGTATCACTGGTCCAACCTTTGAGTTTGTTTTTGACTATGAGGCCATAGTTGAATTCAAGCTTAGGGGGGTAGTTGGAACAACTTTATCTTTTATTATTTTTAGTTTTTAACTTTATTGTTTTTGTTCTTGTTATTTGTTTCTTGCAATTTTAGTTTTTGTAGGATCCACATGCTATCTAGTGTAATTGTGGATGTCATAAAGTTTGTGTCATCTCATTAATTGTGCATGGGAAAATCAAGGGAAATTTAAATTTTTTTTATGTGTTTGGAAAGCCTGTCTTGTTTAACCTTGGGCACATATCCTATGAAAATGATTGGTTTTGTCAACTTTAAAACAAAATTTCACAACTATACTCCTAATGATTCATGAAAGTGGACGGAAATGGTTGTTTGAGCCTAAACTGACCAAATGGTAATGAGACTCTAATTGGATGTAAGAGAGAGAAACCTCTTAACTACTACACAGGTCAGTAAGGAGGGACACATAATATCTTTCAAAGGTTCAGTCAACTAGTCTTGTAATCTGTCCACCTCATTGTTTTCACAATCCACCAAGATTTGGAAGTAAAGTACGGTTTTAACTTCTTTGACAGCATTGCATATAGATAGGTCTTGCATTGAATTTATTTCCATATGTTTTGCATACAAAAAAAAAGTAGAATAGTGATACTTGCACATTACCCTTAGGTGCATGCTATGTAGTTGCATTCATAATTTTCATGCATAAAGTATATCATGTATCTCAATTTTTCTCTAATGGTGAATTAAATTGTTCCATACCTTCTAAATAGTGCAAATTTCTGAGTATGAAGAAAAATAAGCCCAATAAAATATTCATTATCAATTATGGATATAAGGGTTGAAAAAAAAAAGAGTTATGTAGAAGCAACAAGAATAAGAAGGAGAAAGGAACATAATATCACCTGCAATTCAAGATAATTGAGTACATGATGTATCTTAATTAGATGTCCATCTTGTTTTGAGATGGATGGTTAGTGCATGCATCATTCCACCCAATTTTAGGCATTAGGGCGTTTTTCATGTGCATTTGCATCATTTAGGACATTTTATTTTATGCATGTTGAAACTGTATAATACTTCCACTTTCTTCCATGAACCACCCATCTTCATCCACCCGTTGCTCAGATTGGTAGGCCACCATGAATTTCTCCTCACTAAGGTATATCAGGAGAACTGCTTCCATGTAGATGGTAGTTAGGGCGAGCAACGTAGTACAGGAGATCACAAGATGCACCAAGTCTGAACCGGCGAGTTTTATTATGTTAACTGCCTTATGTGATAGTGTTCATGAGTTTTGAGGTCAATTTCTTTTATGGATGATTACTGTCGCCTTCAGGGTAATTACCGTTTCGTGGTTAGAGAGGGCTGGTAGGTGAATGTCTAGTGGGAGTCATATGGGATGTTGGTTGTGGTGTGTTGTTCTTCAGTTGACATTAGCAATTCTATTCTAAGGTTTAGTTGCTCGAGGGCGAGCAACGTTCAAGCTTAGGGGAGTTTGATGCGATGATTTTGAGTCGCATTTATAGACATGTTTGATATTTGTTTTATGTTTTTATTAGTCATTTTTTATGGTTAATGTTGCATAATTCATACACTTTGGTCTCTGCTACTATTTTATGTCAAATCCCCTTTATTTCATTGTTTTGAGCATTAATTGTCGAAATATTATTATTTGTGCGAATTTATGTTATTTCGTGTTTGAATTTCAGAGAAAACAAGTATCTGCTTCCGTCGATACCATCGACCGGACCACAGGTTGCCAGCCGCGAGTATCAGTAATAAGTTGATACTATCGACACTGATGTCGATGGTATCAAGCTACCATCAGGTTGCTGGCGAGGAAGCAGTCGATAGTATCGACACCAAGTCGATACCATCGACGCACGGAGGCTACAGTGACGCAAAACGACAAAATTGTCACTACAGGTTCGTCGATACCATCGACCCGCGTCAATGGTATCGAGATTGCATCAGGCGCTCAGACAAAAGGAAAGAAGGGTTGCCGCTACCATACTGAGTCGATACCATCGACTCGCGTCAATGGTATCGACACTGTAACATATGTGTTTGCTTTGGAATGATCTTAATCAGACGGCCGTGGTTAATTAGCGACCTAATTTGCGAGATATACCTAATGACGGCGCCCCTAGCCAGAGTATCATGTCATTAGTTGCTGCACACATCCTGGAGAGCAAAGGAGAGAAGAACAGAGCACGAGAGAACGCCCCAGCCGATCTGGACGCTGAAGAAGACAAATTCCACCACCGAAAGGCGGCAGAATGCGGATTCCACGCCAAGGATCGATTGGACCTTCTCCGTTCAGGGGTTTCACCACTCAATTTCGTTTTTCTCATGTTTCCCCTTTTCTCTATCATGCTTTGTCTTGATATGAACATGCGGGGCTAATCCCCTTTATCTTTAGGACTGGGAGTAGCCCGGGGATTCATTGTATGACAATTTTATAATAGTAATTCATATCTTATCTCTTAAATCCGTGGTATAATTTTGTTTTCTCAATATATTGTTATGCTTGATCACCATAATAATAACCTAATGCCCTTAATCACTTTGAAAGAAGGATTAACGGCTGAAAAGAGACGGAATTCACATTAATCGACAAATCCCTTAAACAAGGTGGTGTAAAATTAATGGTGGATACTGAGAGATCGTTCATAATGCACCTAGTTTAGGGTATAGGTTACTACGACGGTGGACCCGACCTAGACTTAGGTAGTGAATTGCACCACGACAGTGGGCAATTCTGTTTTCAGGCCACTACCCAGATAGAGAGATAAAATTGAGGCATTATATAAAATCTAATACAATGAAAACTCGCGGTGAAACCGCAATCCTAAAGATAGCCTTTTGAATTGATTAAACCAACATTTAATCGATTGCTTCTTTTGTTTTGTTTTTATTTTTCTTTTATTTTTAACAACAACTCTCAACTTGTTAATCGACTTAGCTGATCGCGAGTAGTTAGTAGGAGTCCCCGACGATTGCACGTATCCCTGAGTTCGACTCGGGCCTCATAAAGGCCTGTACTACTCGACGCGTTCACTTGCGTTTATACGCATGATAAAATTGCGTCATGTTATCTTCCCTGATACTATCTTAACAACATGCTAGTGTTGTAAGTGTTTTTCTCTTACATTTGCATGCAAGTGCTCAACATTTTACTCACTTCATTGCAAGATCCTAGCAAGTTTGCAGTTGCTGCTACCCCTACTGCTGCTTCAGGCTATGCAGATGCACATGCTACTTCTGCTGCCAAGGTGGAAGAGAAGAAGGAAGAACGTGCTGAGGAATCTGATGACCATATGGCCGTAATGCTATCACTGCATCTGAGAAGAAGGATGAACCTTCATTGTAGTGTAGCTGGTCTACTCCTGTAGAAGCTCACAACTACTTAGAATGATAGAATGGATTTGTATGTTTTTGTAAGAAAATGAGTTTGTATTCCTTTGGGGGGTCTCCAAGTGCAAAATGAGTTGTTATCCAGCTAGTGTTCATGTCTACAATATGTACCATATATATTCATATGTGATGCTGTTGTATTCAATACAAGGGACAAGGTAAAATGTCCTCCCCATGTAATTGTCATTTGATTATAAATAAAAAAGTTCAATACTTCTAGAATGTGTTCGGCTTCAATTGGCATTCAATTATAAAACTTGATCATGAACTACAAATTGACTGACTAAAATCCATAAAAAATTAGTAATGTAGAACTAGTATGTCATTAGTGGCTTTTTTCATAAGCCACTACATTCAATCAAAACCATTTTATACAACAACATTATACATAATAGTGGCATTTGTATAAAAGCCAAATGATGGATAGTGGCTTTTCTATAAATGCCAAATGATGGTTTAGTGGCCTTTATGTGGCATTTATTCGAAGCCACTAAAGACATACCTTTAGTGGATTTTACAACTTAAGCCACTATCTTCCTAGTGGCATTGGCGCTAGAGGCATTTTTTTAAATGTCAACAATTGCCGCTAAACCTGTTTACTTGCTTTTTTTAGTGGCATTTCTGAAAGGCCACTAATGGGTATTTTTGCTGTAGTGTTCCCCCACATACCGACATATTTTTCTATGTTGACTGACGTTTTGTTTGTCGGCATTTTAGGTACAAGTGAAAAGGACAAATAGTAAAGTGGCACATGTGGAATTAAATAAGAATTAAAGTGCAAAGGAGGATTAGTTAGAATAGACTCCAGATGTGGATAGAAGTAGATATCCAAGTTTTTGAAAAAGGTATGCAAAGTTTAATTTTATTACAGCCTTTCAGTTTAGTTGGTAGAATTTGATAATTATTATTGATTATTTGTCAAACCTTTGGTCCAGAAATTGGGATAACGACTCTGACCTCCGGGTCTCCCTTAATTGGGGGTTATCAAGAGGCGGGGTCATTACAAGCGGTCACTTGCTTCTCAAATTATCCATCAATTGTTTCTCATTTATCTACCCAACCACCATCTAGTTCTAGTAATCGGTTGCAAGGACCATCAATTTTTCCACCGACCCTGACCATCAGTTGACATCTTGCTGACAACAACCATCGGTTGTCAGTTTGACCAAGTTTTACTGTACTTCAACCCCTACACCCTACCCAACCATCGGTTGTTACGACCATTGATTGTTACCCAACCTTCAATTATCACCAACCAACATGACCATCGGTTGGCAGCTTGTGACCAACTACCATTTGATTATTGTGTAGCTGAGATTTTACTAACCTTCGATTCCCATGCCTCCTTTTCTACCATCAATCTACACCCACTGCTATTGATTTTTTGCTAAAACACCAATTGTTAGTAATTGATTTGTTATACCATCGAGTGTCACTCAACAACTATTGATCAACACCCAAACAAAATTATATTTTCACTTAGAAAATCAATTCTACGAGAGATACTTAAGTATCTACAAGCATCAGATGGTAGGAATCAGGAATGAAGACTGAGCTTTTTAGGAGTCAGAAAAGACCAACAAGATCAAGGTTTCCATGACCCTAAAAGAAATGGAAGTCGTTTAAAGGTTGAAGGATGAAGTTGTAGCCTACATGGAAAAAAGGTGAGGCTATAAAAGAAAGTATTTGAGAACACCTAGAAGTAGAAAGGGAAAAGGGGATAGAAGAGCCCATCCTGAGGAACCAGATGATAATGTAGAGAAAACAGAGACAAAAGTCTCTAAGTACACACCCTTTGAGGAAATGTAGAACCCAAAGAAAAGACTTGCATCCGACCCTAATGAAATAAGACCTAGAAAGGTATCCAATATGTCTGAAGAAGGTACCATGGTCAAGGCAACTGCACTCAAATTAACAATGTCTAGTAGCATCCCTCAACAACCATTATAGGCAATCAAAAGAGAACAACATGACAATCACTTTGTGGAAAGGGATGAGGCACGTAGTACGATCTGGTGTGACATGTTCATGAGAAAGAAATTCAAGGCCACCAGATTTGGTGATGTCGAGACCCTACAAAAAGTAGGAATATGCGATAGGGTGAAACAGTGTTTTGAGAAGTTGGGGGTCTATAAAATATGTTTTAACAACATGACTTCTTACGACAACCTCACACAAGAATTCATGTCTTCCATTAAGAAGTTTCCAATATCCAACAACAAAATATTAAAGTGTGGAGGTGAATATAAACTACAAGTCAGTATTATCAAGAAGGACTACACTCTGATCGAGAGATGGTTAAACTCAATCTTCACTGACTCTATTGAGCAAGTAGAATGTGCTAACAAGGCACAAAGAGACATGAATGCAAGAGGTTTCGTAATTGATAAAACATGGGAGAAACTTTCAGGGGACCCTAGGTACAGCTCTGGTCAATCAAAGGCTGCAATGATGCACTCTGGATTCATGAGAGTAGTGCTCAAGACATTCATGAACTCCCTAACTTTCATATCAGACATGGGAAATGTAACCCAACTAGACCTCCACATCATGTGGAGATTAATGGAAGGGAAAGCTATCAATAATGGGAAAATCTTGATCAAGAAGTTGGATGTTGCAATAGGGCCAGAGGGCCCTCACAATTTTTGTATAGGGGGGTCTAATCACATACATTGCATACCAACTAGGATATCCTAAAAACTTGAAGTACTTTCTATGATCATAGGGGGATGTCCTAGTCGATACAAAATATCTGACAATTGCTAATGTTTTGGCAAGGAAAAAACAAAACTACACCTATAGATTTTGCAAAAACAAATATTTACTACCTCTCCTAGAACATAGCAATTAAGACTATGAGAAGCTTGTTTTATAAGAAGAAGAGATCATGAGACTGGCATCTCAACAAGGTGCAAGCACAAGCAAACTAGACAAGAAAGGAAAGATGCAACTAAAAGAAGTAGACACTAAGCAAACGACAAGAAAAAGAGTAGTCGTGCGTGTCTCTAAGGGTGCTACGACCCCACCTCCCGATAACCCCCAATTAAGGGAGACCGAGAGGTCGAAGCCGCACCCATAACTTCCGGATCAAAGGTTCGGCAATTAACCAAGAATAATTATCAAATTTTAACATACTATACTGAAAGCTATAAGAAAATAAATTTTTGCATAGCTTTTTGAAAACTTGGATCTCTAAACTTCTATCCACTTAAGGATTCTACTCTAACTAATCTTCCTTGTATTTTACTTCATGTATTACACAGTATGACAATTTACTGTTTGTCCTTTTGGCTTGTACCTAAAACGCCGACAAACAAAACGTCGGTCAGCCGAAGCTGGTATGTGGGGGAAACAATAAACGTGCAACTATGATAACAACATCATCATTCAATTAATCATTTAACAATCAAGATTACATTTTAAGCCAAACTACTCAATCCATACCTATCCAAAACTCTGTGTTGTCCCTGTAAGGACTTATATGGTACCTCTGTAAAGGTAGAGTCGCATGGCACCACCCAAAGGTAGCCCAATATCTAACTCACTGTGACTTGATGGACCTACCCTCTAGGCAGCCATATACTAAGTCATTCGTGACCTGATGGACCTACCCTCTAGGTAGCCATATACTAGGTCAGCCATTACAACACAGAGGGGACCAGGATCTGAGCTAGAAGGCATATACATTATGTGATAGTCATAGTCACTTTATAATTGCAATATGAACATCCAAACAGTTTAGTTGCATTCAATGCGATTAAACATTCGGGAATCCATCGGGAAACTAAAGCGTTTACTCATAATTAACCACATACCTTCAATTGCAGATTTTAAGAAAGATTATGCAGAGAAACCCAATCAAGCAAGCAATGAGGAATAGAAATCCTGAAATAAAAGCACCAATTTCCTTTTATTAATATTTATCCAATTTCATCACATTCCTTAGGATTTCAATTCCAATTTTAGGGTTTCTTTGGAAATTAGGGTTTTTGCCTCCATCATTAATATTATGATCTCTAATTTATCAAAACTACATAAAAACCCTAATTCCTCATTATGGCACATCTTATCAAGTTTAGAATCTTTATTAAGCATCTGATTTCCTTATTCCAAATAAATATGGTTTTTATCTCTTTTTATCCCAAATTAGGGTTTCCATATAGATTAGACTTCTTTCATGGATTACAACTCTAATTTAGGAATCTTTGCATTCAAAACAGATAATTAAACCACCTTTATAATTAACAGGGTTAAGCTTATCAATTTGACCTATTAATCTATCAAATTACACCCTTAATATTCGATTAGGGTTTCTCATCAACTTTTAATACACTTTACTAGAAATTAGGGTACTTTTGAAAAACGGAGTAGAATCAGGTTCTCAAAGTATTTTTTATCAGATTCCTCGTATTTTTCTACACAACTTTCATATATAAAGTTTTTCCATTAGAGGTTCCTAGCTATTTCTATCAATTTCTCCATGCTTAAAGTTATTGACCTAGAGGAATCTGAAGAAGGGACTATAAAGACCCCAACAACCACTACTACTTTGGAGTTTGTGATACCGGAGATTGCTACCATCCTCCATGAAGAGGCAATAGTTGAAAGCAACTTTCCCAAAACATGAGTACAACCTCACACCACAAAGAACATGAAGAGGTGGATGTAGGTAGTAGAGAAAATGAATTAGTGGGGGCATCAGAGGGAAAGAAGCTGAGGAAAGACACCCTAGAGAGGGGAGCAGTGCATCCCAATCTAAGAAGCTACCTATGGGAGAACATGGAGAATATACCCGAGTAAATGAGACACATCAAGAAGTGAACTCCATCAGCCACCCGAAGCAGCATCAATAAAAGGCGCCCACGGCAAACAAGTTTATGGAAATAGGACAGGAGATTGACGACCTTCGTGAGATCGTATCAACCTCTACTCTAAATATTTTTAACATAAGTACAAATCTCTTTGTATTAAGCGTGTAGGTACAAAAGCTAACTGCGGACATACTAAGTTTGCCCCAACAAATGCAGTAGTTGGCCGCCAACCAAGTGCAGGTCATGCAGGCTTTAGCGGGAGTAATGAGCCAACTCACTACCCTATGAAAGGAGCATGATGATCTATTCTAAGAGAACTAAAAACCAAGAGATGAAGCGGCAAAGAAGAATGAAGCCACCTCCACCAGTAATGGGGAAGCTATTGAAAGGTAGCGGATGGTAACCACCGAGCCATCCTTTGCAGCAGATATAGATGTGCATCTAAATGTCGACATGTTGATGATGGCTATGGAACTAGGCCAAGAGGTGTTTCTAAATGAAGTTGCCACTTTCGTATGCACTCTTCCATTGTAGGAGGAGGAATCAATGGAGGTTTCCAGTAGAAGGAGAGTTCCTTTTGGGGATGACGACCTCGCTAGTTACCCAACCTCACCAGGGAACTCAACAAACTACAACAAGGATAAGGGACCTGAAGTATTGTTGAATCTGAGTACCCTTCAACCTTCAAGACCAACAACTCCCATAGGGAATTGAGGAGCAGTGGGAGAGAAAGACGTCAAAACTATACCACCTCAAGTAAGGGGGGAGATAACCAAAACAACTGAAGATGTGATGGATGGGCTAGACCCACTGTATAACTACAAGGCTCCACACTCTCCACATGATTATGATAGTTTCATGAATGAAATACTTCAAAAAGTTAAGGGTGGTCTTTGTTTTATGATAAATCCTCAATTTTATGCCCTAATCTCATGATTAGTGGTAATTGTGAGATCAAGGTGTAACAACTTGGTATTAGAGCTTAGGCTGAGTTGTCAGGGACCATTAAGTTAGTAAGTTATAGTCATAAGTGTGGAAGATAGGAGATGTTATGATGTTAGCTCTGGGGATTTGAGAATTTTGATATCCTGTCCCAGTATCAGAGTACTTGGATCAACCAGTATCAAGCTACTCTGTCTATTCTTTCATATATACCCTGGCCAAGTATACAGTGGAAGGATGGTCTAGAGAGGAACCCTAGAAATATTAGGGTTAGAAATAAGATAAGTAAAATGAATTAAGAGCATAAATATAAAATGAGATAGAACTTTCATTTCATATTGTTGTTTTATTGGAGACGAATAGAAAAGCCCTTATATGTTTGAATTTAGATATTCAGTATTTTGAAATATATATGGGTCTTTAAGATTTGTTGTACACTATGCAGTTGTAACATTTATTGATTACATTATTTGTATCAATTAGACTAGAAATGATCTTTAAATGAACTTTCCTAAGTGGAAATTCTTTCCACATGTTTGAGATTAATAGGAGTTGGTTAATCTTAAGTAGCTCTTGGCTTCAGGACTGTAGGTTTGGCTTGGTCCAACTGACAGGATGCGTCACTAGGATCTAATGACTCCTATTAAAAATATAATAAGAGTAGACTCTGGATAAATTAGACCCACATCATAGTGAGAATGTACATGCACTAAGATGTTGAAACATATGGCAAATATTAGAATAACTAAGAATAAGTTGAAATTGATGTCTGAGATCCAACTTTGGGGCCTCATATGAGAAACCCTTAATTGGGAATAAAGGAACACGGCATAAGTTTCTGATTAAGTTTAATCATTAGTATTATATGAACTCTAAATATGAAATATGGAAAAGATATGAGAAAAGTATGTAAGGGCCAAGATAGTAAAAATTAATCATGAGGAATGGATTATATAATCGAGTACAATGTTTTTATGTACTCCAAAGCAAAGGAAAAATAGAATAAAAGAGTTAAGTGTTCGATAAGTACATAAAAGTGAAGAGTCTTCAGAAAAGTTAAAGTGAAGAGAACTAGATGAGAATGTAAATCATAAAACTAGGATAAGCAACTTAGTTGAAACAAAGAAAAATATTGGAAATAATGAGCTTGATTAAGGAATGAGGGTTATGATATAATTGAGAGCATGGAATGTATACTTTTATTAATAAGTTTAATACATTCATCCTTACTGCCTTTAGATTCTAAGTCTCTATAGAACAACAAACTAGTTTCTAAAAGAAGAACAAAAGTGTAGCTTAACCAATGAATAAGTCATACAAAGGTAGACTATATTCAAGATGTAAGAACTTGATTAAAAGAGATACTAATTTTGACCCATGCATGAGTCATTTGATTTAAAATGAAGGATACATAATGTATTAAACATGAGTTGAAACTAGTAGAGAGATTATGGATTTAGAATTTCAACTTTACATTAGCAGAAGGATAAAAAGAAATATGTGCAACATGGTATATATGATCATACACCTAAAAGAAGCAACATGATCATAAGAGAAAACTAGAAGTTAAAGATGATATGTGGAATAGTAGTATATGGTAAGGGGATTATGGAAAGTAATGAAAAGGTTTGAAATATGGTGGAGTAATATAGATTATAAAAGAAAGAGGTTGTGAGATTCAAGAAAGTGCTAATTAGTCAAGTATCCTTGTTGATAATTAATTCAACCTACATATGAGAAATGTATTAATGAATGTTTGAAGATAAGAATTCTAAGTCTCAAAATCATCTTCTCTTTCATATCTTCCTTAATGAGAGCAATGTGTGAATGAAGTGATAAGAAAACGAATCATATATGATGCATAACCACTGTGGTAGAGACATCTAGTGAATGTAATAATGACACACAATATGATGATGAAACTCTAGTGGGGTAAATTGAGAATGTAATCTATCTGAATAGGTCAAGCAAGAGAAAGAAAATTCAATTGATAAGATAAGAAAGACCTTAGTAAAACTTGTGAGATCCAAAGTTTGAATTTCAAATTAAGGGAGAAAAGTCACATCACAATAACGTCATGCTTTTGATAAGGACCAAACCCTAGAATGTTTAGAGTTGTAGCAGTTCAAGGGATGTCAATAGTGATTTGACCTTGAATACTAGCATCTCTATAAAGAAAGATCATGAGGTTTGTACTATGAGAAGTAAACTAGCACTGATATTAATCCAGGGTTAAAAGGTAGCTAATATGAAAGGTAGATAAACAATATGGAAATGATTCAGAGCAAAGGGTAAGAAATAAATTTGAAATGTAACAAGTGTGCTTGAAACAAAAGGAGAAATACAATATGAGTGAAGTGTGATATGAGATAAATTCTTACAGTGATAGAAAAAATGATGAATAATCTATTTGTACCTTATATGTTTCAATTTTAGGAATGTTTGATCTACATGATTAAATGAGAAGGATAAGTAGCAAAAAGTAAGTAGTAGTGAATGAGGAGAGAGATAAGAGAAAACAATAGCTTTTAGTAGTATGTGAATTTGGTTTTAGAAGTATAATTTGTTGAAGGTATATTAAGGGATGTAAATTGTTCTACGTATGATTTCAGTGTACATGTGCAAGCAATATGTTAATTAAAGGTGTCTGATAGTTGTAGTCATTCATACCAGTAATCCATCTTAGTATTGTACAATTTTGGTATGGTGATATGGGTTGAATAATGATGAAACAAATGAAGGGTTACCCTAAATAAGGTAGTCTTACCTATTCACTCATATGAATAGTAGGGATGATAACCATATTGTATTGATATGTAACCCTAATGAGGTATAGCTTGTTATACCTAGATTTAATATAACTAAGTGATGGTAATTAGGTATGAATAGTCCTTGAATGACTAATACAATCATGTAGTACTTTGTTGTTGTTGTTGAAACCCTAGTATTCTATAACCCAATGGTTACACCTTGAATTATGTGTGGGTTCATACTTGAGAATAATATGGAATGTGATGGTAATGCTTCACCTTATGCATCCATGATGTATGGGGATGTCGTGAGTAGTATTGTACAATTACTATTAAATCTAGTCTTCCAACTCATGATTGCTTTTCTATTTGAGTAGCACAATAGTAATATTCAAAACAACATAGTGAACTCTCTTTTGTGACTTAGAGGTAATATAAAACAATAGTACATATTGAGCCATATGAATTGAGATAGTTGGATCAGATTATCAATGTTGAGGTAACACCTCAAGAGTATAAAAAAATATTGAAATGGTTGTTTCTCTCTCTCTCTCTGCTATGATTGATTGTGGCATAAAGAATTTGTTTGTTATCATTTAGAACTATTTTAACATGTTGTGATTAGAAAAGAAATGAAGGACTTAATGTTGAAAACTGCATTCAAGTATGAAATCCAAGAATATAAAGACATGTAATATTTCAAAAGCTTAAAATAAACTTTGAATATACTTTGTTTGCATATTTATGTTTTAGGGATGAAACTTTTTAAGGGGGTGAGAATTGTGATGATCACATTTGTGCTTAATTGGTAAACTAGAGTTTACCTAAATGATTACATGCTTGATTAGATTGAATATCATTTAGACTTGATTAATGATAGTAGATTAATTGTGATGTTTCAAACCTAAGAAGACACTCTCACTATGATTTTAGTTTGAAGAATTAGGGTTTGAGATATTTAAACCCTAATCGGAAAAAATTAGAGTTTTGATGGTACATGAGTATGGAATTTGATCAAGATAGTAGTACGGTAAATAATTTATCATATTTTCTATATAATTTGGATTTAAATTAAATTTGTATATAATATGTATAACGCAACCGTTCATTTCAGTGAAAAAATTCAGAATTTTTGGATGTTCTTTGAAAGTCATTCACGGTCGATATATACTTCAACTGACTATGCTGACAGAATGTTGTTCGATAGTACATTGTTTGATTTTTAATTATTTATTGGTAAATCCAAATGATCTTCAATTTTAAATGGAGATCTAAAACTAAATCATAAACAAAATGTAAAATTTTCATAATTTTGGATGCATTTAGACCTTATCAGTAGACAAATTACAGTAACTGACATTTTTGTAGAATTCGGGATAGAAATGAACTATTCGATATTTATTTATTTAATGAGAGCTTGGAACGATCTCAAATTTTAACTGAAGCTTAGTAACTCAATTATAAACAACATTTTAAATTATCATAATTTTTGGAGAAGTTTTGATCTCTAAAATATACGAATTACAGAAACCTTTTTATGACAGACAAATCTGTTGAAATAAGAAAAACGTTTAGTGAGGGGTCAAAGTGCAATTGACCCAAGCAGCTCAATTTCTCTATATGGTCAACCTAACACACTATAATCTCTCATAATTCTTGATTCAATCCAGAGAAATGAAATCCTAGAGAGAGAGGAAGAGTTAGGGTTTGAGAGGAGAAATTGATGGAGATGTTGA
Source organism: Alisma plantago-aquatica (assembly GCA_963693085.1). Taxonomy (NCBI): domain Eukaryota; kingdom Viridiplantae; phylum Streptophyta; class Magnoliopsida; order Alismatales; family Alismataceae; genus Alisma; species Alisma plantago-aquatica. The sequence continues at coordinate 859,343,320 of OY856409.1, read as the reverse complement.
CCTAGGGTTTTGCGGTCTGAGGAATGATGAAATCATGTAAGTTTTAACTTCTTTGGATATAGTTTCATGGTGAATCTTCTCTCACTTGTCAAAATTCCATCCCTCCTCTTATTTGATCCAAAATGGTATCAAAACTTCCCCTTTTCTCACTCTTTCTTCATAATCCCTCATTTTTAGGGTTTCCGAGTTGAAAGGTAGAAGAATTGGGTGAATTGCTAGGGGATTTGATATGAGATCGATATTTTCAGGGATGAGCTGCGTTTTAAAGGTGTTTTCACACCTTAGGATGAGTGGGAACTTCCTTTAAATAGTATATTGCACGAAAATGGTTAAATCATCCATAATCTTTAATTGCTTAGTATGCGACTACAAACCCTGAATTGTTTGTTTGATCTAAGTTGTTACAAAATGATATGAAATGGAATCTTCCTTTATTTGGATGAATTTTAGATGATAAAATCATATTAGAAATGTATACAATACATCCTAATGATAATTTCCTAAGTATTCACAGAGGTTATAAGAGTAAACTGAAATATAGGGAATTTGTCTATGACTGAAATTACTGTATAATTAAATAGAGAAATTTTTTTATCTAGATCCCCTTTGTTATGAATGATTGTTTATCTAAATGCATAATACATATATGTCAGATACTATCTTGGATTTCATTTAAGGTGAATAGTGTTTTTTTTATATCTCAGTAAAGAGGGTGAAACCCTAGATGTGAGGAAAGTTGGATATTTACGAATTGATATCGTGAAATCTATTTGAAGGGATTTCTTGACATGATAGACTTTATTTATTCAATTTTATTCTTGATGCATGATATCTCAGTGAATGGCATGGAAACCCAAATTCAGCTCAGTTCCAAGTTTTCATACATATATTGATTATATATGATTTGTTGAAAGCAGTCTTTATTCAGTAAATGTTTATGTCGTATGAAATCCTTATGAGAGCCATGTGATAAGTGAATGAGGTAAATGAAACCCTAAGGATAGGGTGTTCAATGAATCAAGTATTGTGATATCAATGTTCTCAGTGTGAGATATGGTGATGCTTAACAGTTTAATTGCACGATTCTAGTGTATAAAGTGCCAAGTTGACATGTATTCTGTTTATTTAAGAATTTTAGTCTGCATGTATGTATAGTATGATGATTACTCAGAATATTACAATGTTTTGAATATACTGCTCTGCCAAGTTAAGTAAGAAAGTTCATGCCATATTTATAAGCTTTAGCATTGAATAGACTCGGAACCATAGAGATACCAGAGTCAAGAATAAGTAAGAGACAGATACAATATAGTAAGATCTTTCTAAGAATAATAAAAGAATAGACATAGGTGCCCTGAACACCGTAAATTCCCTACGAATGTCTGCGTTATAGGGAGGAAATGATCCACCCTGGCAGTGACCAGTATATGGGGATCGGAACACACCCATAGAGCGTACGGGGAGACAAAGCCCTTGAGGAAGTCTCCTAAGAGAAGATAGGTTACCCAACATGAACCAGAGATTCCAGTGGTAACCCAGAGGTACCCACAGAGCATACCAAGATGAGGCCCACAGAGCGTATCAGACCCTCTACCTGTGTACTCAGCCTAGAAGGAGAGGTCTAGTTAAAGGCCAGTTGTTTTTCCGCCTTAGTCAGATGTGACAGTTCGAGTCAAGCAGACCCTGATTCAGTTCTAGGCTTAGCTTCCCGGGTTTTAAGCTAAGTCTTGTACAGTGAGATCGTAGTTCACTACAAGTCTTCATATATAGAGTACACTGCATATGATCAGGGCATAAGATAAAATATGTTCATATAGGTTTAAAGAGTTTCTTATAAGTAAGAAATGCTAAGAAAGATTCGAGTATAGGTTCCCAGTAATTATTCTTTGTATGTTTCTAAATTATTAGTTCTCTTTGAAATTAACCAAGTATGCTCATATATTGATTTTCTCTTGTTGATATCTAGAGTATTCTGCCATATTTATGATTGTCAATGATCAATCTCTTTAAAGCTTACTGCTATTATAATTGATATCAGTTGCTCAAAAGTATATCTGTAATTATATCACTATTTTAGACTGTTTCTTTGAAGTACTCATTCACTGAGCGAGTAGGCTCACCCCTCTACTCAAAATTTTTAGGGAAATCACATGGACTTGAAGAAGATATCATTGCATCAGAGTAGATCTACCACAAGAGTTAAGTCTGAGTATAGTTAAGTTCAATCGGTCCTTGTCACTCTAGGTTCTAGTATAGATGTGAGATTGTTGTAAGTGATGTTTTGTATCTTTGTTTTCTTAATAAGAGAGAATGCATTTGATTATCATGTCGTATGTACATGAAAGTGTGAGAAACATAATGAATGTATGGATGTGTATCATTAATGATGAGATTACATTAGAGAAATAAAAGTTTAATTCTCTTATAAAGTTAGTGTATGTGGTTCAATGCGAGTAAACAAAGAGTTTTAAAAAGAAGAAGAAAAGTTAAGGGTGATCTTTGTATTATGATAAATCCTCAATTTTATTCCCTAATCTCATGATTAGTGGTAATTATGAGATCGAGCTGTAACAACTTGGTATCAGAGCTTAGGCTGAGTTTTCATGGACCATTAAGTTAGTAAGTTAGAGTCATAAGTGTGGCAGATATGAGATGTTATGATGTTAGCTCTGGGGATTTGAGAATTTGGATATCCTGGCCCGGTATCTGAGTACTTGGATCAACAAGTATCAAGCTACTCTGTCTATTCTTTCATGTATACCCTGGCCAGGTATATAGTGGAAGGATTTTTTAGAGAGGAACCCTAGAAATATTAGGGTTAGAAACAAGATAAGTAACATGAATTAAGAGCATAAATATAAAATGAGATAGACCTTTCATTTCATATTGTTATTTTATTGGAGATGAATAGAAAAGCCCTTAAATGTTTGAATTCAGATATTCTGTATTTTGAAATATATATGGGTCTTTAAGATTTGTTGTACACTATGCAGTTGTAACATTTATTGATTACATTCTTTGTATCAAGTAGACTAGAAATGATCTTTGAATGAACTTTCCTAAGTGAAAATTCTTTCCACATGTTTGAGATTAATAGGAGTTGGTTAATCTTAAGTAGCTCTTGGCTTCAGGACTGTAGGTTCGGCTTGGTCCAGCTGTCAGGATGCGTTAATAGGATCTATTGACTCCTATTAAAAATATAATAAGAGTAGACTCTTGATAAATTAGACCCACATCATAGTGAGAATGTAAATACACTAAGATGTTGAAACATATGGGAAAGATTAGAATAACTAAGAATCAGTTGAAACTGATGTCTGAGATCCAACTTTGGGGCCTCATATGAGAAACCCTTAATTGGGAATAAAGGAACACGACATAAGATTCTGATTAAGTTTAATCATTAGTATAATATGAACTCTAAATATGAAATATGGAAAAGATATGAGAAAAGTATGTAAGGGCCAAGATAGTAAGAATCAATCATGAGGAATGGATTATATAATCAAGTATAATGTTTTTATGTACTCCAAAGCAAAGGGAAAATAGAAGAAAATAGTTAATTATTCGATATGTACATAGAAGTGAAGAGTCTTCAGAAAAGTTAAAGTGAAGAGAACTAGATGAGCATGTAAATCATAAAACTAGGATAAGAAACTTAGTTGAAACAAAGAGAAATGTTGGAAATAATGAGCTTGATTAAGGAATGAGGGTTATGATATAATTGAGAGCATGGAATGTATCCCTTTATTAATAAGTTTAATACATTCATCCTTACTGCCTTTGGATTCTAAGTCTCTATAGAACAACAAACTAGTTTCTAAAAGAAGAACAAAAGTGTAGCTTAACCAATGAATAAGTCATACAAAGGTAGACTATAGTCAAGAGGTAAGAACTTGATTAAAAGAGATACTAAGTTTGACCCATGCATGAGTCGTTTGATTTAAAATGAAGATATGTAATGTATTAAACATGAGTTGAAACTAGTAGAGAGATTATGGATTTAGAATTTCAACTTTACATTAGTAGAAGGATACAAACAAATATGTGCAACATGGTATATATGATCATACACCTAAAAGAAGAAACATGATCATAAGAGAAAACTAGAAGTTAAAGATGGTATGTGGAATAGCAGTATATGGCAAGGGGATTATGGAAAGTAATGAAAAGGTTTGAAACATGGTGGAGTAATATAGATTATAAAAGAAAGGGGTTGCGAGATTCAAGAAAGTGCTAATTAGTCAAGTATCCTTGTTGATAATTAATTAAACCTACATATGAGAAATGTATTAATGACTGTTTGAAGATAAGAATTCTAAGTCTCAAAATCATCTTCTCTTTCATATCTTCCTTAATGAGAGCAATGTGGGAATGAAGTGATAGGAAAATGAATCATATATGATGCATAACCACCATGGTAGAGACATCCAGTGAATGTAATAATGACATACAATATGATGATGAAACTCTAGTGGGGTAAATTGAGATTGTAATCTATCTGAATAGGTCAAGTAAGAGAAAGAAAACTCAATTGATAAGATAAGAAAGACCTTAGTAAAACTTGTGAGATCCAAAGTTTGAATTTGAAATTAAGGGAGAAAAGTCACATCACAATAACATCATGCTTCTGATAAGGACCAAACCCTAGAATGTTTAGAGTTGTAGTAGTTCAAGGGATGTCAATAGTGATTTGACCTTTTTTTTGGTCTGCCAAAACTTTTTTGCTTTTTTTTCATTTTTTGTTTTTGGAAAGTACAAAGCTCGTTGGTACTCAAACGAGAACCAACAGTAAAAGGAAAAAAAACTATCTATACATCAAGAATCTATCAAAAGAAGAGAAAATGGTATAAAATAAAATGACCCTAAAAAAAAGCATCACCAGGAACAGATCTTCAGGCTAAGGCCAGCAAAAGGAACCTCAACCCATAAAATATTGAATCTTCGTGAGGTCTCTTCAAAAAACCATCAAGATTCAAAAGAGCCTTCATGCTAAACAAGACAAGCATCCACATAAATCCACCACCAACTCAACCATCACTCCTATAGTGAGAGGGGAGCATCAAGCAGACTAAGCCAATCATCAGTAGGAAAGAAGCATATAACCATGAGTCCAGCCCCAACTCTAGAAAGAAACCAACATCTCAGGAACAAAAAGCCAACTCAAGAAAGAAGAACCAAAGGAGCATACACAGGATCCAAATAACACCTCAACCATCACTTCACGGGAGGGAGGGATCATCAAACAAGCTATGCCAAAGCCAGCAGAAAAAGAGCATGAAGCAGTAACCCAGCCACAAAACTTCAGAAGGACAATAACCAACACATAACAACTCGACCATCACTCAAAAAGTGAGAGGGAAGCAAGAGCAGAAAGAGCACCCATCATCATGAATAGAAAGCCAAATAAGACTAACCAATATATGCTAGCAATAGGTCAGGAAAAAAAACTTCAGGCTAATACCAGCAAAAGGAGCCTTAACCCATAACAGATTGAAGCTTCACGAAGCCTAATCAAAAGCCATCAATAGCCAAAAAGGTCTTCATGTTGAACAAGACAAGCAGCCACTGATATCCGCCAACAACTCGACCATCACTCCTCGAGTGAGAGGGGAGAATCATGCAGGCTAAACCAATCCTCAGTAGCCAAGGAACAAATGACCATGAGTCCAGCCACATAACACCAAAAAGAAACTAACAATCACAGGAAAAAGAACTCAACCATCACTCATCGAGTGAGAGGGGAGCAAAGGCACAAAAACCAGACAAGGACAGGAGGTTGACCATCTCAGTAACAAGTAGCCAGCTCAGGGAAAAAAGAATTGGGAAAAAAGGAACCTTCAGATAAGCTATGCCAAGCCAGCAGAAGAAAAGCAAGAAACAAAAAGCCAGCCACAGAACTTTAGAAGAGCACCAACCAGCATAGAAAAACTCAACCATCACTCAACAAGTGAGAGAGGAGCATGGGCAACAGGGGCCAACCATCAGCATGAAAAAAAAACCAAAGAAAACACAAAGAAAAAACTCAACCATCACTGCAAAAGTAGAGAGAGGGGAGCAGAACCAGGGAGACTCATTCACTAAGAAGAGGCATCTAACAAGAGCACAGAAGTAGACATAACTCAACCATCACTTGAGAGTGAGAGGGGAGCAACCAAACAGCAACCTCGAACACCAAGACTTAATGGTTCTGAATAATACCATAGAAATCACCTTTGAGCCAGTTCCATAAATTCTCAATAGAGAGGAAAGAATTTTTGTGCAATCTTCTATTTCTTTCTACCCAGATGTAATAGTGGCAGAAAAAGAAAAACAACTTTTCATTAATCTTCCTAAGAAGGGCATCTTTGTTCCAATTATTGATACTCTTCAAATTAGGAAGACCAGGGTCTTTTGCAATCAAATCGAAGAGCTCTTTGTAGAAAAGGCATTCAAACAAGATGTGGTTTGTATCCTCATAAAAATAAAAACAAAGGGTACATCTCGAGGTGATATAAATGCCAATCCTCCTAATGTAATCTTCAGTAGGGAGCTTATTATGAACAACTTTCCATATATGGCAAGAACAATGACTAGGAATCTTGTTGTCCTACAACCAATCGAAAATATAGTTATGAGTGCCTTTAGACCGAAAATTATCCCAAAAAATCTTCATGCTAGGATTAGTGTAGTCCAAGAAAGTAATAGAATCCTCACCACCCCGAGGATTCTTCTGAATGGATATCAAATCAGACAAACTTTTGTTCATTTTGTTGGCTTTAATAGACCATGTGCCATTACAGATGATAGAACTAACATAACAAGAATGATCAAGACTAGACTTTAAATAGCTTTCACTCCCAATAACATCTTTGATAAAGTTGCCTCCATCAATCCAAGGGTCTGTCCATAACTTGGTTTTAAGACCATCTCCAATGAGAAACTTGGTATGGAGAAGGAGGGAATCTCTCATCTTGGTAATCTTCCTAGCAAGCCATGACCATGTGAGCCCAAGAGTAGCTGACCAGAAAGATTCATTTTTGAAATATATTTCATTAATCCATTTTACCCAAAGAGTATCTTTTTTATTAGCCAAGTTCCAGGCATTAACACAGGTGCAAGCAAGGGAGACCTCCCTAGTTTTCCTAAAACGTAGCCCTCCTTCACCTTTAGGAAGAGTAACATTATCCCAAAGAAGAAGGTGAAGGGTAGAGTTACCTTCGGAATTACTCCATAGGAAATTCCTACAAATGGAGTCGATGGTATTGCATATGGATATAGGGAGAGGAATAGAAGAAGACCAATAGAGGTTAATGGTAATTAATGTGGATTTAATAAGCTCACATCTTCCTGTAAAGGATAGTGTCTTAGATTTCCAACCATCAAGTTTGGATCTAATACGATCCACGAGGGGGGTACAATCATCTTTGTTGAGTTTACCTATAAACATAGGAACACCCAGATATTTCGAAGGAAGGGAACAAATGGAGAATCCAGTGAGCAACATGATGTCCTCTTTAGGGGCACTTTTACTGAACAAAATAGATCTCTTTCTTATATTGGCCTTTAAACCAGAACAATCATCAAACTTGTCAAAGATATACTTGATGGTATGAGCATTGCTCTCATTTGCCTTAGAGAAAACCATGAGGTCATCAGCAAAAATGATATGTGAAACGCTTAGAGAATTTGAAGCCTTGATAGGATTAAGAGCCTTCTCCTCAACAGCCTTTTTAATCAACTCTATGAGGCCTTGCATAACAATGGCAAAAAGATAGGGGGCTAGAGGATCCCCTTGCCTAATACCATTAGAAGGTTTAAACTTAGGTCCAGGTTCACCATTAATGAGGATCTGATACGAGGTAGATCTAAACATGGCTTCAATAAGCATAATCCACCTTTTAGGGAAGTCCATCTTATAGAGAATAGATAAAAGATAGCTCCAATTCACAGAGTCATAAGCCTTGGTTAAATCAGCCTTAATGCACATCTTTCTAACATTGTGCCTATTGAAGTCATGAATGAGCTCGTAAGTGAGCATAATAGCATCCTTAATACTCCTATTTTTTATAAATGTGCATTGGTTGGGACTAATAATCTTAGGTAAAATGAGTTGAAGCCTATTAGCCATGAGCTTAGAGATCATCTTATAAATAGTATTGCATAAAGCAATGGGCCTCCAATTCTTGAGCTCACTATTGCCTTTCCCTTTAGGAATAAGAGTGATAAAAATATTGTTGGCTTCCTGAAGCATGTTACCAACTTTGAAAAAATCTTGAATAGCCTCACTTGCATCATATTTAATAATATGCCAAGTTTTCTTGAAGAATAACCCATTGTATCCATCGGGCCCTGGTGCCTTTTTAGTTTTCAGATTATCTACTAAATCATCAATCTCCTTTTGAGTGATAGGGGGCATGAGAATCATCTTATGAGCCTCAGAAATATTTGCACCCTTCCAATCACCTTGAAAGACACCGGATGTGCCCTTATTGTTGAAAAGAGAGACATAGAAATCATAAACAGTGGATTGAATAATAGTAGGAACAATAGTGATAGTATCATTAACTTTAAGAGTACATAAATTGTTTCTTTGTCTTTTGGTCTTCATCGACAAATAAAAAAATTTGGAATTACTATGCCCCTCCTTGAGCCATTGAATACGAGATTTCTTCATGTATAAAAGCTCTTCTTTCAAAGAAGCTTCCTTAGTCTGCTTCCTGGCTTCTATAGAGTCCTTTAGAAGGTTCAAATAATTCAGATTAGCATCAACCTATTCTTACAAAGCTAAGGCATGTTTACTTTTAATGTTAGCATCGCTGAGATAATTGCAAAGGATGTTCTTGTTCCAGTAGATAAGTTTACTTTTGAGAATTTGAAGCTTCCTATAGACTCTGAACATAGCATAACCAATAATATTAGAGCTCCAAGCATCTTCAAAAATCTTGAGAAACTCTTGTTCTGAGGCCCAATTGTTTATGAATCTAAATGGGGCTTTGACATGATGAATATTACCTAAGGTAAGACTGAGAATCCTATGATCGCTAACAATGTTAGAGATAACATTACCAGTAAAGTCATGAAAGCAATTCAAAGCAATGGCATTGTAGAGAATTCTATCAATCCTGGTGGAAATATGTTTATCTCCAGGTTGATGATTATCCCAAGTGAATTGAGGACCCTTCAAATCAAGATCAAATAAAGCATTATCAAGGAGACAATTATTAAAATCCCTCATCGATTTAGCAGAGGGAGGATAGTCTCCAATTTTCTCATACTCCCTGCGAATAGTGTTAAAATCCCCAAGGATGAACAATGGATCAGAGATATTTGAGCCAAAACTATGAATAGAATCCCACAACAATTCTCTATCATAATCGTCATTGTGACCATAGAACGTAGTGAGCAAGAAACTATAGTTCTCAGAAGAGACCTCGTAATGAACAAACTGGTCAGTTTCTAAGATTTTGTTTATAGAGCAAATACTAACATCCCACAAAACAATAATCCTCCCAAGAGGATGAGATTCGATATTGGTATAGAAGCTAAACTGAGGAAAATGTTTGTTCATGAAAGATTTCATTTTTTCCCTTCTAATCTTGGTTTCAACGAGGATGAAAATGTGACCCTTCACCCTCTTGAGTTCCTCCTAGACGTCAACGACCTTATTATAGATACCTCTGACATTCCATGAGGTAATTTGGAGAAAGTTTAAGGTTCAACCTCAGCTGTTGAGCTGCCAACCTCAACATTAGACAGAGAAAGTTGCAAATCTCTTGGAATGGATGAAACCGAATACCCAGCCAGCCTATTGTAAATACTGACATTGAGTTTAGCTTGACATCTAGGAGGATTCTTCAGATTTTTCTCTTTATTATTCACCATGGAATAAGAAGATGCTTGTGAGCTACCATCACTATTGGGAGATATGTTTGGAGTCAGAAGATTGGGAGATGGCGTAAGTAAGTCAGACCTTGAAAAGGTAGGATTGCTTTCCACTTGAATGTCTTGCAATAAAGCTTCAGTTTCAATAACATCATATCTGAGACCTTCATTAACCTCTCTTGAAAGCTTGAGATCTTCAATCAGAGCAACAACCTGAGACTTCTCTTTCATCTTAGCAATTTCTTCTTCATCAACTATTTCTTCCACAATGTATAGAGATTCTTGTTCCTTCCCATCAATCTGAGTAATCAGCATAATAGTAGTAGCTTTTTTCTCCACCCACAATTGCTTCTAGGATGGAGCAGTGCGAGCGACAGTTGTATTAGCATCCAGTGGCGCCAGTTTTTTGATACAATTCCCATGTCCAAGGAACCGACATTGCGAACATTTGTGTGGAATCCATTCATAGTTTAAGGCAATGGAGTGCTCATCGCCTTCATCACTAATAAGAGAGACTTTCCTTGGGAATTTTGCAGTATAACTCATAAGCACCTGAAGACAAGCAAAGTCTATTCGATTCAAGCATCTGGTATTCTCATCCATCTTCAGCAGAGTGCCGATGAAAGAGCCAATCCTCTCAAAGAAGCCTGGATCCCACATTTCAAGCGGGAGATTGTGTAACCTGATCCAGACAGGGACCTCAGTGAGAATCACCTTGGTTTGGTCATCTCCTGGCTTCCATCTCTTCAGGATGACAGGTCTTCTTAACACGTACCATTCACCTTTCAGTACATGATCCAGATCCAGTTGTTTATCGAACCTGACTAAGAAGAACCCATCGTTTCTATCAAAAATCTCAAATGAGCTTGTCGTGTGCCAGATCTCCATGAAATGATTAAGCAGGGTGGGTATATGAGGCTTAAAATCAACAATGTATCCCAAGATGCAATTTCCCCATCGTTCCACATTCTTGATGACTTTGTGTTTCGGATAGACGATTTTACCTTCATTAATCGATAGCTTCGTCAAGTTCAGACTAGATGGACCCCCGACAGGTTTACCAGTGAGCTCTTCCCAACTTTTCAGTCTCTGAGAAGGATGCACTTCCATATTTACATTTGGATGTTTGGACAAGAGATGAACAACGTCGCCTAGGTCCTGACCTTCTCCCCCTGTGAGATCAAGCCGATCAGGTGCCTGAGGATGCACCGTCGTCGTCGTTGTTGACTCAAGGTCAATTAGGTCAATGTTGACTCACGTCTAAATGGACTAAACCTGTGTTTTGATGATGACTAACCATTCCACATATTGGTGTCTAATGTCTCTATTTGAGTGATTTCAGATTAGGTATAGACACACTCTAAATGCCCTAACTTGTGCATATCAAATTGGAGAAAAGACAAGTCAAAGTCAATATAAGTGCATGTTTTTGTAATATGATGTAAATCCATTAGAATCATGTTGTAAATCACTTGTAATGATTGTATGACTTGTAATTAAGCTTAGAAAAAATTAGGAGCACTTAGATCGAATGTTTAAGCACTCAAAAGCCATTTTCCAAAATTCACATCAGGTTGTTCATTGGTCGAGTTCTGTGAGTTGCAAACTCGACCGGTCCTGATTGGATCTTGAAAATGACTTTTGATCGGTCGAGTTTACACTACACAGAACTCAACTGATGGAGTAACTGACCAATTCAATTTTTATTGGTCAGTCGAGTTTCCCCAGGACAAACTCGACCAATGGTCTGAATATCGACTTTGTCTTTTACTCTATCAGTCGAGTTACCCTTATAGAAACTCGACCGATTGTAGTGTACGGAAAAGTGCAGAAAAGTGCTTCTAGCCGTTGTGGAGTTGTAACAAGTGAAAATATATTTGTTGCAAGCCATAAAATGGATAGTTTTCATTCTCAAATGTTCCCAAAGGCTAATAGGCATCCCCAACTATAAATAGGATCCCTTGGGCATCATTCCAAGGTTGAGCATTCAATGCAAACTCTATGTGAGGTTCCTATTCTATAGTTGAGTGCTTCCTACAACCTATTCTCTCTCTCTATGCTTAATCACTTACTACATCCATTAGAGTGAATAGGATATTTGTAAGAGAGCTCATCCTACATGTATATCTTGTGAGGCTCTCACTTCCACCGCATCCCTTTCTCTCATTTCAACCATGAAGATGAAGGTTCTCTCTCTTGTCTAAGAGAGGTGAAGAAGAACAAGGGAAGGAGTCCCTTGGTGAATATCAAGGCTGAAGACTTGGAGCAAGAGTGGGTTAGCCTTGGTGAAGGAAGAAGACTCCTTGCTCAAGTGGGTGAGTCCTAGGTGGAAGCTTCTCCGAGTGAAGGTGAAGTCAAAGGCAGAAGATCCAAGAAGAGTGGGTAATTCTTTGAAGGTTGAAGACTTGTGCAAGAGTAGGTAAGTCCTTGGAAGAAGGCGAAAGACTCTTGTAAAGTGGGGAAGTCCTTGGTAAGGTTGAAGACTCTTTGTATTGGATAGGTAAGTCCTTTGGTGGTCATGTATTGTATCTATTATAATGAATATAATGAAGATGCAAGGTTAAAAAATCCTAGAAGTTGACATCTCTAGGTAGTGGACTGACTCACTTCTAGTTTGTGTGTGGAACCACTCTAAAACAACTTGTCAATTGGTGTATGTTCAATCTCTCTCTCCCTTTCTATGCATGTTTTAGTTGCACTCAAATTTCCTATTTAGAAATCTTATCTTGTGATATATCTTAAAGGTCTAATGAATTTTGTTTAAGTACATTCATCTCTATTCACCCCCCCCCTCTAGAGCATCTAATCACCCATCTAGGATCCAACAATTGGTATCAGAGCGGGCTTCTCCAAGCATATTTCAATAAGTAGGAGAAGATGGGTGACTACCAAGGAGGGAGATACTTGATCAGCCTACCAATCTTTGATGGGAGAAATTTCCTCTATTGGAGAAGAAGACTTCAATTCTATATCTAAGGATCAAGTCTTGAGATGTGGAAAATGGTGAACAACCCATACATGCTACCAAAGACAAAGATTGAAGAATGGGATGAAGCTACCTTGAACAAAGCAACCTTCAATGCTAGATCCATGCACATCCTCTATGCCTCAATGACCCCCACCGAGTTCAACCAGATTTCTTCATGTGAAACATCCTATGAGGTATGGAGAAAGCTATGCATCACCAAGTGAAGGAAAGCAAAGTCTACATGCTCAAAGGGCTGCTTGAGAACTTCAAAATGGGAAAGGAGGAGAGGATAGGCAACATTTACTCAAGGCTCAACACCATTGTGAATGGTCTTGCTGTTCTAGGTCATCCTATGTCTAGTGGAGAGATCGACTCAAAGATCCTTAGAACTCTTCCTAAGAGATGGGAACCAAAGGTGACTTCCATTGAAGAAGCAAGGTCTCTTAAGGATGTCCCTATTGAAGAGCTCATTAGAAATCTACAAGCACATGAAGCCACACTTGACAAGAGGGAGGAAGTAGAAAGACAAGAGAAGAAAGAGATAAAGAGAATGAAGAAGGCTGAAATGAAGGCTCAAATTGAAGCTATCATGGAACAAGTCTCTCCATCCTCTCAAGTTAAAGAAAATGCCATGTACTCCAAGGGTAGATTCTACAAACACAAGAAGACCCATCATCACAAGAAAAGAGAAGATAAGTGGAACTCAAGCTCAAGTGACTCCTCCAACTCAAGCTCAAGTGAAGATTTAAGTAAAGGATCAAGCTCAAGCTCTAGTGATGAAGGAGAATGCCATTTTACTCTTATAGCATCAACAAGTAAGGACTCAAGTGAGGTAAATCTAAACTCCTTAGATAAAGAATCTTTGATTGCTATTATTCATGATACTTGTGCCTCTCTTAAGTCTTCTAAAAGGAAAAGGAAAAAGCTTTCTAGAATTGTTGATAATTTGCATGTAGAATTAAATGATCTTGAACATTCTAATTCTTGCTTGCTTGATGATAAAAATGTTTGTCTTAGCCAAGTAGACTCTCTTAAACTTCAAAATGCTAGTTTGCTTGATAAGATTAGATTTTTAGAAGCTCAACCTTTCATGCCTAGTCCTAATGAAGAGAATACTTTAATTATTGATTCTCTCATGCATGATATTGATGTTCTTAAATCTAAAAACAAGGAAAAAGATTTTGTTTTGCAAGAATTAGAAACAGAAAATGCCTCCTTGCTTGCTAAAATCAATGTTCATGAATCTTGTTCTAGTTCTACTAATAGAGAGAATGATGTTTCTGCTCTTCATATTGATAGGGATTCTTATTTAACTAAAGATCTTTGCTTAGAAAATGATATTCTGCATGCTAGAGATAATATCAATCATTTGTCTTCTACTATTGCTTCTTTTAAGCATGATAATGATAGCTTGAGATCTTCTTTGCAAAGATTCTTGGTTGGTAAAAAGAATCTTAATGACATCCTACACCATACTACTAAACAAATTGGTAGACATGGTTTAGGGTATGAAAGTAGTCAAAGGAACAACAAAGGTAAAGGATCTCCAATATTCTATGGAGAATCCTCTAGCTCCAAGACTATGGACACATGCAACTATTGCAATGATATTGACCATTATTCTACTTGTTGTCCTTCTAGGAAAGCACCCAAGAGAAATAGGACTTGGGTTGCTAAACTAACCGCTCCAAACCCAAAAATATGATTGGGGACCATTTCATCTTTCTTCTTGTAGGTACTTGCAAATGGATTGACTTGAGCTATTGAATTGCAAATTAACTTCTCAATCCACATGAAAGAAGAAAGGTGAGATGTGTAGAGGGTGACAACAAGTGGAAAAAGGAATGGTAAGCATAAAGGTAATGTTTCTCTCGCTTATAACCTATCCTAACTTGTTTTTGTCAAGTTAGTGTGCACTATACATATGGTTTTTGAGTCAAAAGTGGTATTTTGTGTTTCTCTTCACAGTCTTGCTCAAAAACTATTTATAATTCTTATATAGTGCATTACTAACTTGCTTACATGTGTTTTGGTATGGTTTGTATTTTTAGCATACCTTTAAATATGTTTTTATGAAATATATGTGCCTTTTGACAGTAGCTTTGTCGGTCGAGTTTGTCCTATTTAAAACTCGACTGGTAGGCACCAATGGGTGTTGCCAATGTACAGAACTCGACCGATAACACTGAGCACAGAATACACAGTTGGCTTATTGAATGAGAATTTCCCTCTCAACTAGATTTTCTCAACCAATAGCCTTATTCTTTGGCACTCTCATTTGGTATCTTTATATATGCATATTGCCATGTTCTAAATTGCCTATCTTGCTTATAACTCTATCTCTCTAATTGCTCTGAATTGGTATATCTATATGTTGCAATTACTTGCTTTGAGTTGTTTTGCAGGTTTTGATGATGATCTCTTTGGATCTCTTAGTTGTGTCTAAAAATTGCTTCCATTATACTATAACTTGCTACATCTATCTAGGTGTATATCTTGTTTTGATATTCCCTTGAGGTTCTTAGCGGTAATCATCTTTTGGTAAGGATGCATATTTGTATGTGAGTTATATCCTTTCATGCTTCTAAAAGTGTATATCTCTTTGTTTGGATATATCTCTACATCTACTCATAGCTTGCTTTATCTTGTGTATCTTTCGGTATCTCTTGCTATGACCTAGATCCTACTAGTAATCCTAACTTGTGATAACATCTACTAGTAGTTCATATACATGTAGTTCTAGCCTTGTTTATAATTAGCATCTTTGCTCATCTATATGCTATGCTTGTATCTTGTCTCATACATGCTCAAGCTTGTTCCTTGAACTGGATATCTACTATCTTGAGTTGCTTGCATAACATTGTGATGCAGGATACATAGATCTACATTGTATGTAGAAATTGGAGTATGTTTGGATTTTATGCAGATTTGCTCCAGTTTCAGTTTTTGCTACAAGAGTAGTGTTTTTTTATGCAGAAATGACCTTCTGAGCAAGGCTCATTGCTTTGCCAAGAGCCCTGATACTTTTTGGGCAAATTCTATCATCTTGAGGGTCAAAATTGTGATTTATTGTTTTTCTGTAGCACTTTATCTTGCCTTTGGGGTTGTTCAAGTATATGCTGTAACTTTCTTTTCTTTCCATGCTTGGACAAGCCCCTATCTGTGCTCTTCTACTCTCCTTATATACATTTTTGTTATCTCCTTTCTCTTTAACAAGTGATGTTTCTTATTTCTTCATAACCCCACTTTTTGAAATGACAAAGGGGGAGAAAGGTATGTCTTATTTTAAAAGAGGAAGAAGGCATGTCTTACATGAAGAGGAGAAGTATGTCCATGTAAAGAGGAGAAGATAAATGGGAGAAGACATATATGTGTAGAACATATATGAGTAGAAGACATAGTATTATATAAATGTTATGAAAGGTAACCATGCAGGATAAATAGCATCAATTGAGGGGGAGTATGAGAACTCCATGCACATCAATTGAGGGGGAGCATATGAGCTCAATCCTATTGAAACCCCTATGTTTCTCTAAAGGTATGACTTTACTTAAATGCTTTCAATACATTTATGGAATGGTTGGTCATCTTCAAAAAGGGGGAGAATGTTGACTCAAGGTCAATTAGGTCAATGTTGACTCACGTCTAAATTGACTAAACTCGTGTTTTGATGATGACTAACCATTCCACATATTGGTGTCTAATGTCTCTACTTGAGTGATTTCAGATTAGGTATAGACACACTCCAAATGCCCTAACTTGCGCATATCAAATTGGAGAAAAGACAAGTCAAAGTCAATACAAGTGCACATTTTTGTAATATGATGTAAATCCATTAGAATCATGTTGTAAATCACTTGTAATGATTGTATGACTTGTAATTAATCTTAGAAAAATCAGGAGCACTTAGATCAAATGTTTAAGCACTCAAAAGCCATTTTCTAAAATTCACATTAGGTTGTTCATTGGTCGAGTTCTATGACTTGCAAACTCGACCGATCCTGATTGGATCTTGAAAATGACTTTTGATTAGTCGAGTTTACACTACATAGAACTCGACCGATGGAGTAACTGACCAATTTGATTTTCATTGGTCGGTCAAGTTTCCCCAGGACAAACTCGATTGATGGTCTGAATATCAGCTTTGTCTTTTACTATATTGGTTGAGTTACCCTTATAGAAACTCGACCGATTGCACTGTACAGAAAAGTGCAAAAAAGTGCTTCTAGTCGTTGTGGAGTTGTAACAAGTGAAAATATATCCATTGCAAGCCACAAAATGTCTAGTTTTCATTATCAAGTGTTCCCCAAGGCTAAGAGGCATCCCCAGCTATAAATAGGACCCCTTGGGATTCATTCCAAGGTTGAGAATTCAATGCAAACTCTTTGTGAGGTTCCTATTCTATAGTTGAGTGCTTCCTACCACCTCCTCTCTCTCTAAACATAATCACTTTCTACATCCATTAGAGTGAGTAGGAGATTTGTAAGAGAGCTCGTCCTACATGTATATCTTATGAGGCTCTCACTTCCACCGCCTCCCTTTCTCTCATTTCAACTATGAAGATGAAGGTTCTCTCTCTTGGCTAAGAGTGGTGAAGAAGAACAAGGGAAGGAGTCCCTGGGTGAAGATAAAGGCTGAAGACTTGGAGCAAGAGTGGGTAAGCCCTTGGTGAAGGCAGAAGACTCCTTGCTCAAGTGGGTAAGTCCTTGGTGGAAGCTTCTTCGAGAGAAGGTGAAGTCAAAGGTGGAAGATCCAAGAAGAGTGGGTAATTCCTTGAAGGTTGAAGACTTGTGCAAGAGTAGGTAAGTCCTTGGAAGAAGGCGGAAGACTCTTGCAAAGTGGGGAAGTCCTTGGTAAGGTTGAAGACTCTTTGTATTGGATAGGTAAGTCCTTTGGTGGTCATGTATTTTATCTCTTATAACGAATATAATGAATATGCAAGGTTAAGAAATCCTAGAGGTTGACCTCTCTAGGTAGTGGACTGACTCACTTCTAGTTTGAAGTGTGGAACCACTCTAAAACTGCTTGTCAATTGGTGTATGTTCAATCACTCTCTCCCTTGCTATGCATGTTTTAGTTGCACTCAAATTTCCTATTTAGCAACCTTATCTTGTGATATATCTTGAAGGTCTAATGAATTTTGTTTAAGTGCATTCAGCTCTATTCACCCCCCTCTAGAGCATCTAATCACCCATCTAGGATCCAACAGTCGCCGCATTTTCACTCGGGATAGAGAGACGAACGGGAGCCATCCTCAATTTAACTGATTGCATTGTTAAATTTGACCTTGAATACTAGCATCTCTATAAAGAAAGATCATGAGATTTTTACTATGAGAAGTAAACTAGCACTGATAGTAATCCAGGGTTAAAAGGTAGCTAATCTGAAAGGTAGATAAACAATATGGAAATGATTCATAGAAAAGGGTAAGAAAAAAATTGAAATGTAACAAGTGTTCTTGAAAAAAAAGGAGAAATACAATATGAGTGAAGTGCGATATGAGATAAATTCTTGCAGTGATAGAAAGAATGATGAATAATCTATTTGTACCTTGTATGTTTCAATTTTAGGAATGTTTGATCTACATGATAAAATGAGAAGGATAAGTAGCAAAAAGTAAGTAGTAGTGAATGAGGGAGAGATAAGAGAAAACAATGGCTTTTAGTAATATGTGAATTTGTTTTTAGAAGTATAATTTGTTGAAGGTATATTAAGGGATGTAAATTGGTTCTACATATGATTTCAGTGTACATGTGTAAGAAATATGTTAACTAAAGGTGTTTGATAGTTATAGTCATTCATATCAGTAATCCATCTTAGTGTTGTACAATTGTGGTATGGTGATATGGGTTGAACAATGATGGAACAAATGAAGGGTTACCCTGAATAAGGTAGTCTTACCTATTCACTCATATGAATAGCAGGGATGATAACCATATTGTATTGATATGTAACCCTAATAAGGTATAGATTGTTATACCTAGATTTAATATAACTAAGTGATGGTAATTGGGTATGAATAGTCCTTGAATGACTAATACAATCATGGAGTACTTTGTTACTATTGTTGAAACCCTAGTATGCTATAACCTGATGGTCACACCTTGAATTATGTGTGGGTTCATACTTGAGAATAATATGGAATGTGATGGTAATGCTTCACCTTATGCATCCATGATGTAATGGGGATGCCGTGAGTAGTATTGTACAATTATTGTTGAATCTAGTCTTCCAACTCATGTCTGCTTTGCTATTTGAGTAGCACAATAGTAATATTTAAAACAACATAGTGAACTCTCTTTTGTGACTCAGAGGTAATATAACACAATAGTACATATTGAGCCATATGAATTGAGATAGTTGGATCATATTATCAATGTTGAGGTAACACCTCAAGAGTATAAAAAATATTGAAATTATTGTTTATCTCTCTCTCTCTGCTATGATTGATTGTGGCATAGAGAATTTGTTTGTTATCATTGAGAACTGTTTTAACATGTTGTGATTAGAAAAGAAATGAAGGACTTAATGTTGAAAACTGCATTCAAGTATGAAATACAAGAATATAATGACATGTAAGATTTCAAAAGCTTAAAATAAACTTTGAATATACTTTGTTTGCATATTTATGTTTTGGGGATGAAACTTTTTAAGGGGGTGAGAATTGTAATGACCACATTTGTGCTTAATTGGTAAACTAGGGTTTACCTGAATGGTTACATGCTTGATTAGATTGAATACCGTTTAGACTTGATTAATGATAGTAGATCAACTATGATGTTTCAAACCTAAGAATAAACTCTAACTAAGATTATAGTTTGAAGAATTAGGGTTTGAGAAATGTAAACCCTAATCGGAAAAAATTAGGGTTTTGATGATACATGGGTATGGAATTTGATCAAGGTAGTAGTGCGGAAAATAATTTATCATATTTTCTATATAATTTGGATTTAATTAAAATTTGGATATAATATGTATAACTCAATCGTGCATTACAATGAAAAATTTCAGAATTTTTGGATGTTCTTTGAAATTCATTCTCGGTCGAGATATACTTTAACCGACTATGCTGACAGAATGTTGTTTAATAGTATATTGTTTGATTTTTAGTTATTTATTGGTAACTCCAAATGATATGATATTTTAAATGGAGATCTGAAATACAATAATAAACAACCTGAAAATTTTTTATAATTTTTTGATGCGTTTAGACCTTATCAGTAGATGAATTATAGTAACTAACATTTCTACAGAATTCTAGATAGCAGTTCACTATTCAATTATTAATTATTTAATGGGAGTTTGAAATGATCTCACATTTTAACTGAAGCTTAGTAACTCAATTATACACAATATTATAAAGTATCATAATTTTTGGAGAAGGCTTGATCTCTAAAGTACACGAATTTCAGAAACCTTTTTATGACAGAAAAATCTGCTAAAATAAGAAAAAAAGTTTAGTGAGGGGTCAAAGTGCAATTGACCCAAGCAGCTCAATTTCTCTATATGGTCAACCTAACACACTAGAAGCTCTAATAATTCATGATTCAATCCAGAGAAATGAAATACTATAGAGAGAGGGAGAGTTAGGGTTTGAGAGGATAAATTGATGGAGATGCTAACCTAGGGTTTTGCGGTCCGAGGAATGATGAAATCATGTAAGTTTAACTTCTTTGGATATAGTTTTATGGTGAATCTTCTTTCACGTGTCAAAATTCCGTCCCTCCTCTGATTTGATCCAAAATGGTATCAAAACTTCCCCTTTTCTCACTCTTTCTTCATAATCCCTCATTTTTAGGGTTTTTGAGTTGAAAGGAAGAAGAATTGGGTGAATTGCTAGGGATTTGATATGAGATCAAGATTTTCATGGATGAGCTACATTTTTAAGGTATTTTCACACCTTAGGGTGAGTGGGAACTTCCTTTAAACAATATATTACACGAAAATTGGTTAAATCATCCATAATCTTTAATTGCTTAGTATGCGACTACAAACCTTGAATTGTCTGTTTGATCTAAGTTGTTGCAAAATGATATGAAATGGAATCTTCCTATATTTGGATGAATTATAGATAATAAAATCATATTATAAATGTATAAAATACATCCTAATGATATTTCCCTAAGTATTCACAGAGGTTATAAGAGTAAACTAAAATATAGGGAATTTGTCTATGACTGAAATTGTTGTATAATTAAATAGAGAAATTTATTTATTTGGATCCCCTTGGTTATGAATGATTATTTATCTGAATGTGTAATACATATATGTCAGATACTATCTTGGATTTCGTTTAAGGTGAATAGTGTTTGTTTGATATCTCAGTAAAGAGGGTGAAACCCTAGATGCGAGGAAAGTTGGATATTTACAAATAGATATCGTGAAATCCATTTGAAGGGATTTTCTTGACATGATAGACTTTATTTATTCAATTTTATTCTTGATGCATGATATCTCAGTGAATGGCATGGAAACCCAAATTTAGCTCAGTTCCAAGGTTTCATACATATATTGATTGTATATGATTTGTTGAAAGCAGTCTTTATTCAGTAAATGTTTATGTCGTATGAAATCCTTATGAGAGACATGTGATAAGTGAATGAGGTAAATGAAACACTAAGGATAGGGTGTTCAATGAATCAAGTATTATGATATCAATGTTCTCAATATGAGATATGGTGATGCTTAACAGTTCAATTGCATGATTCTAGTGTATAAAGTGCCAAGTTGACATGTATTCTATTTATTTAAGAATTTTAGTCTGCTTGTATGTATAGTATGATGATTAATCAGAATATTATAGTGTTTTGAATATACTTCTTTGCCAAGTTAAGTAAGAAAGTTCATTCCATATTTATAAGCTTCAGCGTTGAATAGACTCAGTACCATAGAGATACTAGAGTCAAGAATAAGTAAGAGAGAGATACAATATAGTAAGAGCTTTTCAAGAATAATAAAATAATAGACATAGGTGCCCTGAACACCGTAGATTCCCTACGAATGTCTGCATTGTAGGGAGGAAACGATCCACCCTGGTAGCGACCAGTATACGGGGATCGGAACACACCCATAGAGTGTGTGGGGAGATGAACCCCTTGAGGAGGTCTCCTAAGAGAAGATAGGTTACCCAACATGAACTGGAGATCCCGGTGGTAACCCAGAGGTACCCACAGAGCGTACCAAGATGAGGACCAAAGAGCATCCCAGACCCTCCGCCTATGTACTCAGCCTAGAAGGAGACGTCCAGTCAAAGGTCAGCTATTTAGCCGCCTTAGTCAGACGTGACAGTTCGAGTCAAATATACCCGGATTCAGTTCTAGGCTTAGCTTCCCGAGTTTTAAGCTAAGTCTTGTACGGTGATATCGTAGTTCGCTACGAGTCTTCATATGTAGAGTACACTGCATATGATCAGGGCATAAGCTAAAATATGTTCATATAGGTTTAAAGAATTTCTTATAAGTAAGAAAGGTTAAGAAAGATTCGAGTACAATTTCCTAGAAATTATTCTTTGTATGTTTCTGAATTATTAGTTCTCTTTGAAATTAATCAAGTATGCTCATATATTGATTTTCTCTTATTGATATCTAGAGTATCCTTCCATATTTATGATTGTCAATGATCAATCTCTTTAAAGCTTACTGTTGTTATAATTGATATTAGTTTCTCAAAAGTATATCTGTAATTATATCAGTGCTTTAGACTGTTTCTTTGAAGTATTCATTCACTGAGAGAGTAGGCTCACCCCTCTACTCAAAATTTTTAGGGAAATCACATGGACTTGAAGAAGATATCATTGCATTAGAGTAGATCTGACACAAGAGTTAAGTCTGAGTATAGTTAAGTTCAGTTGGTCCTTGTCACTCTAGGTCCTAGTATAGATGTGAGAGTGTTGTAAGTGATGTTTTGTATCTTTGTTTTCTTAATAAGAGAGAATGCATTTGATTATCATGTTGTATGTACATGAAAGTGTAACAAACATAATGAATGTATGGATGTGTATCATTAATGTTGAGATTACATTAGAGAAATAAAAGTTTAATTCTCTTGTAAAGTTAGTTTATGTGGTTCAATGCGAGAAAATAAAGAGTTTGAAAAAGAAGAAGAAAAAGTTAAGGGTGATCTTTGTATTATGATAAATCCTCAATTTTATGCCCTAATCTCATGATTAGTGGTAATTGTGAGATCGGGGTGTAACAAATTATGTCTATTTAGGTAGAAATTTAGGTAGAAAATATTAACCTGATTTGAAGAAGTGTTCATTTATAATTTTTGTATGCTCCTACAATTAGATATGAATTATCTAAGTTAAATATATTTATTGATTTTTTTAAAATCACATATCACTAAATGACTAAAATGCCCCTACAATCATAGATCAAACTTTGATGTGAGACAGGACAATAATGTCATTTGAAAACAAATCTCGCGTGATGTAAAGTAACATTGAAGGAAAGACATATTTTCCCATGTCACACTTGATAGAAATTAAATGAAATCCAAGGTGTATAAATGAAACTTGTATTAATGTTATGACCAAAAAATAGGACAAAGAATAGCAATGCTCAAGGATGATGTAGGTCAAAGTTGAGGCTGAAACTTGTGAATCATATAACCAAATCACAAGTGGAAATTACCAATAGGTCTGCAAGATCCAAATGATCTCAAAGAGATTAAATTGAGGGCCTTAAGATGCCTAGATCTTTAACCGAGCTCCTTTCCATGTAAGCTACTACTTCCTTAATCACTATCTCTTAATTCTCTCTCTTACCACTACTTCCTTCATCACTCTCTCTTAATTCTTTCTCTCTCTCGACTTTAGTTTCCTCCTCCTTCCATCTTTGTTCTCCCTTTCTCCTACTTCCCTTACTTTTCATATTCATACCCTCTCTCTCACATTACTTCCCCCTTCTCACTTCTTTGTTCCTCTCTCCTCCTGCTACTTCTCTCCTGACTCCCTTCTAGTCATCATTTTTGGTTTTCAGAATTCATCCGGTCACGCACAACTGGTGTCATGCATGGCTTACGTGCGGGGCTGAAGCGGTTTGGTAGGGAAAAAGTGGTTTTGAAAGCTGACGTGGCGGTGACATAGTAGGATATTTTTAAAGTAGTACTACAGGGATGTTGTTAGTGGTGGCTGGAAATGAGTACGGGTAAAAGGGAGAAAAAGAAGGGGAGAGGATGGTGTGGCAGAGAGCATTTATTGTGTGGTAGGTAGAGGTAGTGTGATGTGAGATAAAATTATTTTACTTATAACTTTTAAACCGTGATGAATTTTTTGATGAATAAGAACCATTGGAATCCTTATGAAAAATACTTTCCAAAAAGACTAATGTTGATATAATTTTGAGAAAAAATGATACGAAGGTAGTAGATGGGGATGATGTGATTAGAGAGGAATTTATTTTTATTATACATTTTAAACCGTGATAAGTTTTTTAATGAAATAAAAACTATTAGATTTTGTTATAAGAAATATATTCCAACAAGACTAATGTCGTTGTACATTTAAGAAAAATGGTAAAAATACTCATTTTCTCTTAACTCAAAAAATAAATACAAAATGAAAGAGAGGAAGGAAGTGATGATGTAAAGTTTAAGAAGTGAGGAAAAAATGATAGGGAATAGGAGAAAAGTGAGAGAAGTAAATACACGTGTATTCATCATTAGTAAGTGCATATTCGATATTTATAGCCATTAACTTGGAGATGACTAAGTTCATGTGTTTAGGCACAATTAAGATGCTTTGGGTGCCAATTATCCATTTGTAGGAGCCATTAAGTAGCTTGGGTCTCAACTGCCCATTTTTTGTTATGCTTACCCATTCAATAGGCATCCGTTAAACTTTTATATGTTTTGATTAGTTCATTATGTTTTAGGTGTCATTCAGTTCTTTTTAGGTGCCAAATATCTATTTTTGGGTGTCAATCATCCATTTTGAGGGGCCATTAAATAATTTGAGATGTCAATTACCTATTTTACTTTTGAGTGTCAATTACCCATATTTAGACGCCATTAAGTAACTTTGGATGTCAATTGCCCATTTTTAGTCGCACTTACACATTAAGTGGGCGTCATTTAAATTGTTACTGGTGTTGATTAGGTCATTGTGGTTTGGGCGTCATTAAGTTATTTTTGGGTGTCAACTATCCATTTTTGGATATTAATATCCATTATATGTGCCAATAAATCACTTGGGGGTGTCAATTGCCTATTTTGTTTTGAGTGTCAATTATCCATTTTTAGGAGGCATTAAGTAACTTTGGGTGTCAATGGTCCATTTTTTATTGTACTTACCCATTCAATGGGTGTCATAAAAATTATTACTAGTGTTGATTAGTTCATCATCTTTTGGGATGCTACTAAGTGAAAAAAGTGTCAACTATCTATTTTGGGTGTTATTTACCCATTTTTAGGTGCCATTAAGTAACTTCTGTCAACTATCTTTTTATTTTTGGGTATAATTACCAAGTTTTAGGTGTCATTAAGTAACTTTGGATGTCAATTGTCTATTTTTTTTATCACGCTTATCCATTCAGTGGGTGGTATTTAAATTGTTACGGGTTTTTTTATTAGGTCATCATGTTTTGAGATGTCATTAAGTTATTTTTAGGTGTAAACTATCCATTTTTAGGCGCAGTTACCCATTAACTGGGTGTCATTTTATGGGCATTGATTAAGTAAGTTCATCATATTTGGGCGCCATTAAATATTTTTAGGCATCAATTATTTTTTTGGGTGCATTTACTCATTCACTGGGCTTCATATGGATAAAAGTGTCAAAAAAAAGCTACAAGCACCCAGTTATAATAGATAGGTGCCCAGAAATTGATTAAATACACTTACTTATTACTCTCCTTATATCTCCTCATAATTCTCTCCTCGTTTGTCATACTCCCCTCCTCTTTATTCATTACTTCCCTACTCTCCTCCTTTTATTACTTACCTCATCCCTCCTTCAGTTACCTTGGGTGCAGTACCCATTCGCTAGGCGTCATTTCATGTGCCACTGGGCAATGAGTAAAATCATTAAGTTTTAAGAACCACTATCTTATTTTGGGTGTAAATTACTTATCTTCTATCTTGTTTATGTCTTTCTCTCTCTTCCCACTACTTCCTTCATCACTCTTTCATAATTCTCTCTCTCTCTCCAAATTGGTTCCCTCCTCCCTCTATCTTTATTCTCTCTTCCTCCTACTTTCCTCATTTTTCATTTGTGTACCCTCTCTCTCACATTACTTCCCTCATTCTCACTTCTATGTTCCTCTCTTCTCTTGCTACTTCTCTCCTCACTCACTTCTAGTCATCAGTTTTAGTGTTTGGAAATCATCCGGTCATGCACAGTCGGTGTCACACACGGCTTATGTATGGGGCTGGAGCAGTTTGGTAATGGAAAAGTGGTTTGAAAGCTAACATGGTGATTGCATAGCATGATATTTTTAAGGTAGTAGACAGGTGTAGTTAGTGGTGTCTAGAAATGAGTATGGGTAAAAGGGAGAAAAAAGATGAGAGGATGATGTGGCGGAGAGCTTTTATTGTGTGGTAGGTGGAGGTTGTGTGATGTCATAGAAAATTATTTTACTTATAACTTTTGAACCATGATGAATTTTTTGAAGAAATAAAAACTGTCAGAATCCTTATGAAAAATATATTTCAACAAGACTAATGTTGATATACTTTTGAGAAAAAAGGTATGAAGGTAGTAGATGGAAGTGATGTGATGAGAGGGAAATTTGTTTTGCTTATCACTTTTAAACCATGATAAATTTTGTAACAAAATAAAAATGGTTAGATTTGTTATAAGAAAAAATTCCAACAAGACTAATGTTGCTATACTTTGAGAAAAATGATATGAATACTCATTTTCACTGTAAGTCAAAAAATAAGTACAAAATGAAATACAAGAGGGAAGTGATGATGTAAAATTTAAGCAGTGAGGAAAAAATGATAGGGAGTAGGACAGAAGTGAGAGAGGTAAATAGGCGTGTATTCAACACTAGTAATCACATATTTGACATTTATATCCATTAACTTGACAAATGATTAAGTTCATGTGTTTGGGCACAATTAAGATGATTCGGTGTCAATTATCCGTTTATAGGCTCCATTAAGTAACTTGTGTCTCAATTACCCATTTTTGGTCACACTTATCGATTTAGTAGGCGTCATTTAAACTTTTACTGGCATTGATTACTTCATTATGTTTTAGGGCGTCATTCAATTCTTTTTAGGTATCAACTATCTACTTTTGGGTGTTAATTACCCATTTTAAGGCGCCATTAAGTAATTTGGGATGTCAATTGCCGATTTTACTTTTGGGTGTCAATTACCCATTTTTAGATGTCATTAAGTAACTTTGGGTGTCAAATGCCCATTTTTGGTCTCACTTACCCACTTAGTGGGCTTCATTTAAATTGTTACTAGTGTTAATTAGGTTATTATGTTTTGGTGCACCATTAAGTTATTTTTGGTTATCAACTATCCATTTTTAAATATTAATTATCCATTTTTAGGCGCCATTAAGTAGCTTGAGGTGTCAATTGTCTAATTTTTTAGTGTCAATTACCCATTTTTAGACGTCATTAAGTAAATTTGGGAGTCAATTGCCCATTTTTTTATCCCACTTACCCATTATGTGGATGTCATTTTAATTTTTACTGGTGTTGATTAGTTCATCATATTTTGGGACACTACTAATTTCTTTTTAGGTGTCAACTATCTATTTTTGGGTGTCATTTATCCATTTTTAGGCACCATTAAGTAACTTCAGGTGTCAATTTCCTATTTTACTTTTGTGTACAAATTACAAATTCGTAGGCGTCATTAAGTAAATTTGGGTTCAATTGCCCTTTTTGACTCGCACTTACCCATTCAGTGGGTGTCATTTTAAATTGTTACTGGTGTTTTGATTAAGTCATCATATTTTGGGCACCATTAAGTTATTTTTGGGTGTCAACTATCTATTTTTAGGCACACTTACCCATTAATTGGGTGTCATTTTATTGGCGTTGATTGAGTAAGTTCATCATGTTTGGGCACCATTAAGTATTTTTAGGTATCAATTACCATTTTTAGGTGCACTTACTCATTCACTGAGTTTCAAATGGATAAAAATGCTAAAATAACAGGCATGCGCCCAGAAACTAATTAAATATGCCTACTCATTACTTCCATTATATCTCCTCATACTTCTCTCATCTTGTCTCATACTCCCCTCCTCTTTTTTCATTACTTTCCTCCTCTCCTCCTCTTATTACTTCCCTCATTTCCCTTTCATTACCTTAGGCACACTACCCATTTGCTAGGCGTCATTTCATGTGCCACTGGACGACGATTAATTTAATAAGCACCGCTATCTTATTTTGGGTGTCAATTATTTATGTTTGATCGCACTCATGTGCTTATGGGCGTCGATGAAGTTCATCATGTTTTGTGCATCATTAACTTATTTCGAGTGTCAATTAACCATGTTTGGGCACACTTACCCATCATTGGGTGTCAGTTCATGTGTCACTGGGCATTGATTAAGTTCATTAAGTTCCGGGTGATGTCATCTCAAACACCCATTTTTTGGCGCATTTACTCATTTACTGGGTGTCATTTGGTGTGCTACCTGGCGTTGACGAAGTTCATCATGTTTTGGGTATCTATGCCTAGTGGCACATGAAGTGACCCCCAATGAATAGGTAAGAGTGCTCAAACATGGGTAATTGACACTCAAAATAAGTTAATGGTGCATTTGCGCCCATTGTTGGTCTTTTGACGCCTATTTTTGTTCTTGTGATGTCTACTTTTTCTATTTTGGCTTGCAATCTTTGTTCTCTCCTTTCTCCCTCACTGCCTTCGTCTTCCTCCTCAATTTTTTCTCTTTTCTTTTCCTCTCTCTCAAAAAAGAAAAAAATACAACATGATGATAGGTGGGGGGACAAGTAGGATAGGTGGGAGATAGAATGACAGAAATAGAAAAGGGGACCGGTGGTAGGGATGGTAGGTGGGGTAAGTAAGAGATAGTTGGTTTGACTGGATGGGTTTGAGCATGTGTTACCGCACGTGAGAGAGCATGAGCATGACAAAACTTTAACCTTTTTTATTATTTTTTTTTATGGCCTGTCTTTTGCGTTAAGACAATTGAGGTTCAACTTGTACTTTCAATCTCATTCAATTTTCTTTTATGTAAGAACAATGTTACACGGACCAAAAAACTAGATTCAAAATGAGACTAATTTTGGATTGTAGCATGCTAAACAACAAAAATAGTGAGTTAAGCAACATGCTCACCTCACTGTTTTTGTTGTTTAATAGGCTGAAATCTAGAAGTGGTTCGATTTTGGATAAAACTTTTGGTGTGCATAGTAGATCTCTTATTTTAAACATTTTGAACAATTTGTCCGTCATGAATATCGTGATGCTGGTACTTTGCCGCAACAAGTGGATAGTTGCTTTACAAAGTCTGGTTGTTTGACTGGTGAGATGTGTGATCTTGTTTGGGGTATCCGTATACGTCTTAGATTAGATGATTGCAAGAGAATGGCTGCATTTTTTTCTAGTTCTAGAGAAACGTACCACTTGATTGAAAATGAAATAAAGATGAATGGATATGTATCATGTATGTTTTTCTTCAAAAGAATGGAAAGAAACCACAAAAACCTTTGAGGTGAATGATAAATATAAAAGAATATTGGTATGAAAAAAGAATGTGAATCAAAGACGAACAGCTCAAGAGCGGGGGCGGTAGTAGGCATAGACGGAGTAATAAGTCTGTGCGGTGGTGAGCACGAGTAGAACAACAGCAGCAACAAGGGAGATGATAGCCCAAGGGTTCCCAAAGTACTTCTGCTTGAGCGTCGCCCGCCACGCATTCCACCGGTGGTTGTAGTAGCTGTTGACACTCTCAGAGAGACTCGATAGGTAGCTATCGTCAGTATCAAAGACAACTTCCTGGCAGAGCCGGTTGAACAGATCAGCGACCTCGTCGTCACTACCGAGCCAGTGCTCGAGTATGCCTCTGGAATGGAGGTACGCGACGTCGGCGCCGGAGTTGATGAGGTTGTCCATGAAGATGACGTAGGATGTGATCATCTGGTTGGACAGGATGCTGTGGTCCATGTGGCACTGCTCGTAGGCGATGAGGTTGAGGAACAGGGATTTCGTCCCGTCGTAGATGAGGAGGCGAGGGATACGAAGCGTGCCATCGGAGGAGGAGAAGTCGACGTCCCAGAATCGGTCCGTGTGGCGGCGTTTGAACCCGACGCCGGCGTCCCGGAGCTCCGTGACGCAGTGCACGTACTGCTGCCGACGGCGGTCGGCGACGCGGTGGGTCCGTGACCAGCGCCGCTTCATCCACCCTTTTGGTGGGGTGGGGACCAATGGGCCTTTTCGGAGCAGGCTGCGCCGGAAGACGTCGAGGAAGTGGAGGCCGTCAGAGTCGCCGCCCAGAGGGTCGAAGACGACGGCGGCGTAGCCGGTACTTGACTCGACGTCTGCGGCGGACAGAGAGGAGGATGGCGGGCCGGATGACGTGGTGGATTCGCTCAGCATCCTCCGCTGCAGCTCCTTGCGTAGCGGCTCGTCGTTGGGCATTAGCGGGTCGAAGAACCGGACGGCGAGTGCAGCGACGCTGTACCGCCGATCCGCTCCAGGCAAACTACTGCTAGTGCCGTCGATCCCCATCTGGATCGCCAGCAGCCGGTCGAGCACGAACAGAGGGATCTGGTTCTCCAGCATCATCATGTCCTGCCGGACGCCGTGCAGGACGCCACGCATCGCGAAGACCGGGTCGTGTCGGGAGTAACCCAGCCTCTCGAATCCGCCGGTTATTGTAGCCCCTCGGAGCAGCTCGAGCAGGAAACACCCATCTAAAACCAAGCACTCCACGAACTCGTCACTGCTTATCGACACTCGCCCTTCATAGCACGCTCTGGCCCTGTCCTCCAACGAACGAATCGAATCAAAATAGAGCGACGGGTGGTGGCGGCACCGGAGCAGGACCCGGTGGAACGACCTCCACTTGTGCTGGTCCATGTCGCGGAGCCGGCGCTTGCCGCGGTGGTAAGGGCCGATGGACACCAGCTGGGGCACATAGGCCTTGGCGTCCCCGTCTCGGAGCGATTTCGGGACGCGGTAGATGGAGAGCTTGGACCAGGGGCAGGACTGCTCCTCCTGGCTGGCTTGCTCCAGTTTCTCCCTGACGGAGATGACCCATGCCGGTTCCTGAGCTGGAGTGATGGACGGCGACTGCGGCGCCGCCGGGGGTTCAGATAGCGTTGGCGCCGGCTGCCTAGGGAAGGAGAAGGGTTGTTGCTCCGACGTCGATGTTGGAGGTTGGTGTTGGGGTTGGCTGGTGGATGGACTGCAAGGATTGGAGATTGATCGGTTGGCTTCGACGGTTTCTCTGACTTTGAGGGTGATGAGGTACCAGCTTAGTAGCTCTTTGTTGAACACCGCAACCATTGGTGGTTGGTCTCCTCTCCACACTCCCAATTTGCAGTCTGCTTCTTCTTTGTCTTCTTCCTCCTCCTCCTCTTCTCGTTTCTTCTTCTTGTGAATGCTTACAAAACCATTACCGTATACGGCATGTGCTCCGCAATCATCATTGAGTGCAATTTCCGCACAAGCAATGCGTGGGCCCTGACAGCTATTAGCCAACGCGGATCGAAAACACCCTCTCCCATTGCTGATGCTGGCTGACAGGCAAAAGAGGAGATATATATGTTGAGTTTTCTTTCCCGGTTCAAACTCAAGTCAGGAGTGTGATTCCCTCCAAGACCGGTGGGTGGTGGCTTAGTTGTGCTGTAATGGCCTGATGGTGGCGTAGTGACGTGTTGGTGCTCTCTGTTATTTTACCCATGACTGTTGCGTTGACCTCTGAAGCTTGCATTTTTTTTGGTGGGGGGGGGGGGGGGGGGGGGGGGTGGGGTGGGGGGAGAATAATTGACATCGATACATGAGAAGAAAGAATCTGAAGAGCATAATGCTTTTGAGTTTTACTTCCATTCACAAAGCCAACTCACCTTTTTGGATGGAATCCAGGATGCGTAGCTTGTTCTTTAGTCTAAAAAGGGATTATACCCATCATGTTATCATATTAGGGAACGTATATTATTAGGTCAGTTTCCATTCTCTCAACGCACAAAAACAAGTATTGGTAAAATACTACATCATCTATGTTAGGGAACGTATATTAGGGCCTCGGTTGGATGCCAGCAGGTGAGATTAAAAATAGGAATTGCAAACCGGTGAAAACGAACTCTTAACTTTTTAGTTTGGTTGAAAGTTGCATCAACCGCACTTATCCATTTTCTCATGTTTGATGCTATGTTATAGTTACACGCGGTATATATTCTACTCAACAAAACCAAGTCCATCAGCTACGTACAATTGTGATTGTCTAGGAAATAGGCGGTGAGGAGAGCATAATGCCTTGCTGGAAGACAATAAATAAGGATGTCCCAGCAAGTTGGAAAACCAACCACGTCCAAAATGGGTGCGGTCCGTTTTCTTGAGATTTGTGGGTACCGGCGGGTAGTTGGTTTTCTGGGTGTGAAATCGAGTTACTTCCAACCAAACATTTAGAGTTGTAAAACAAGTTCAGTTGAACTGCATGTGTTCCAACTACCACAACCAGACTTTGGTCAGTTTCTATCTCCTCTTCTTCTTTTTTTTCTTTATTCCAAACACACATTAGACTTTATATTTTAAACACATCGTTGACATGGACGTGATTTAAAGCAACTTATATTATATTTTGCCTTATGACATGTTCTGATGATAAGAGTTGAACGCGAGAATAGGACGATTTCACAACGGAAGAACAAGAAACGAGAAACAATCACACAACCAAAACACATGATTTACGTGGTTCGGTCGAGATGACCTACGTCCACGGGAGGGGGTGAGATTTCTACTATTTCAGAGAAAAGATTACAAAGGGACACCTTGTGTACGACGGCAGTTGTCAAAGAAGAATACAAGATGATTGCCGAACCCTAACAAGAGTATACATATATATAGATACAGAAAGAGTAATTGGATTCCTAATCGAATTCGAAATCCAAGTCGTACCATACCGTGGGGGGCTTCGCGTCCCGTAAACGGGTCGGCGAAGATCCATTTAATTTTCCAAATCAGATATGCAGTCGGATCATGACGTTACTTCGAGTCACATAACATGTTCAAATGAGCCCTATGGAAACTTAGATTAAGTTAGGCATTCCAGTTTAAGGTATATGCCAGGTCTCGCTAACTTGGTATCGAAACCATGATTCTTATAGTTACTTGTTGGCCCACTGAGGTTTATTTGTATTTATGATCGAACAATCTATACGGTTCATCACGTTGGGAACAATGTCAGAGTCCTGCACTCATCATGTTGTTCTCTTTGAGATTTTATTATCAAATGTCGCAAATTAGCCAGCGCCATGGTGAGGTAACTAGCTAGCCTAACAGTGGTATTCACATGTTCTCATTTTTCGTTGGCAAGAATATGAGGGATTTATATACATTCCAATCTGAATTCAAGTGTGCTAATATGATACCGTAAGTTCAATAAACAACAAACAAATCATAGTTTATTAATTCAAACATCCAAAGGCTTTTGTTCAAACCGAAACATCTTGATATGTGAATTGCGGGTGTAACCTTAGTTGCCTAAACCTAGTCATAAGGCACTAATGATCATACTGGATGTAAAGAAAGAACTCAAAACCTCTTAGAGTTCGCAAGATACATGCCTAGGAATGTCACAACGTAACAAGACTTTCTATGCAATGTTTGATATATTCAATAAGCCAGTAGACTTTTGATTGAACATGCAACCGAACAACTAAAATTGTTCCAAATCATGACATTCGATTATTATCCCCTGGGTTGTTAGAGTAAACATCTCCATATCTACTATCACATTCACAAACTTAGAGAAAAATTATCACAATCGGAAAGATGAGATCCAAAATAGATGTCTCACTAATAAATACCCCATCACATTATCTCTTTATTTGGATGGAACAACCATAAACCCAACTTCATTAAGAAATTCCCCAAAACACCCAATGATCACATCCAACCACACACATGTGGTGATATGTAATGTAGGCAACTATTAGATGCACGATTACTTTACATGCGTCTTATACAACCATCCACTCATACACGTCAGAATTATCTCTAAATTGCAAGGAGCAAAGCAAAGTGAAAAGTTGTCACAAAACTATTTATTACCTAAATTCTAGCTTCAAATGACTAGAAAGTCAATGTTGATAGGACCTAGACATCCATACCTAAGCATGATATTATCAAAGTGTGAATGCAAAAGCATAAAATCTTAGCATACGCGAGCATATAATAAGATGAAACCACTAACATAATCTCAACAATCAACAAGATATATTAAGAAGCATTTTTTTATTACAAGATTTCAATTACATATTCAAAATTCAAGTTGTACACGTCTGCTCATGTACACTAGGGATCTTACAATAAGAACACCTGACATAGATCACCAATCCCATCAACTCCTATCCATCTCTAAACCTAAAAATATATGAAACAAGCGGGTCAACACACGATGTGTCGAGTACAAGGCAGAAACATACATATATACGTAAGCTTTGCATAATTTGAAAAGAGTTGCAGAAGTAGACAAACAACAATTAACACATTAAATAATTGGAAAAATTAGATCCCATGTTTTACATCATTTTACTCCAACAGTACCAATAACATCATATATCACAAGGAATTTTTGACTAACTCCCCACTAGAAGAATTTGTAAGGGTGCATAACTAACTCTTTTATACATGAGGGACCTCAAGGCCATCACCAAGAGTTAACCCTTTTATCG
This sequence comes from Alisma plantago-aquatica, assembly GCA_963693085.1. Lineage (NCBI taxonomy): Eukaryota > Viridiplantae > Streptophyta > Magnoliopsida > Alismatales > Alismataceae > Alisma > Alisma plantago-aquatica. The sequence continues at coordinate 859,308,652 of OY856409.1, read as the reverse complement.
ACATGATCCACACTATCATGGTAGCTCAAGTAGGGCTCCAGCCTCATGTCCTTACCCTGAGAATACACGAAGGTGGACCAAGTTTGTATAATAGAGTTATATTTTATGTTTGCAAACTATAAAATTGATGAGTCAAAAATTGATTACGATACTAAAATACTACATGAAAATATTTTAGCAAGTGAACAAACATACACATGTATCATAGTTCAAGCAAGAAATACATAGTTCTCTAATTATTAAAGCACATACCCGATTCAAAGATCTCATAACTTAACTTATCCTTGACCATCTAGTCACAAGGCACACCTAATTAAGAATAAGATTACATGTGCATCATATTCCCATCGCTAACCCTGACTAGCTTTTTAGGATTTTGGTCAAATTGGGTTCAAGGTTGGTTAATTACATATTTGATGATCTTTTATTGATTTTGAGTCCATCATGAAGATAGATTTCAAGTTTCATGTCATTCTGAGTTTCCCATTCATTCTATATGACTATATCATGATACATGTCACTTGTGCACATTTTATGGTTCAAAGACTCATAATAGGGCAAACAAGACATGGTTTCATCAAGTCAAGGGGTCCAATCATAGAACATGGTTTAGATCAACAACATAAGTACATAGGAAATATATTTAAATTTGGGTGGATGTCCCCTAGGGTCTAGGCATCATTGTTCAAACTTGATATCAACACCCAACATTCATGCAAACATCAACATAGTCCATATGCCAACAAGGTTCAACATGTGACTCAAGTGGACATCACATCAAGGAAAAAGAAATATTAATATATCCAACAAGATTAGAGAGGTGGGTTCCTAATAACAAGTTTCACATGATTTTAGGGTATAAGCCAAGCAAGTAATCATGTGTATCACACTAGGTCAATACTAGCGGGCTAAGGGTCATCATGACTACCTTCTCTAATTATGGTGTGAATCTTAGACATTAGGGTCTCAAAGAATTTTAGTAGTACTGATTTCAGGGACCTACATTAGTTTGGTTCATAATGTAGGCCAAACACATCATTTGATTAAAGTATTACAAACATCATAATAAAGGGGTCACAATTATACATATTAGGTCATCAATAGTACAAGAAAGGTTATTAGGGTTTCCCTAGTGCTACAACTTCATAAATTTATTGCTTCCATGATTGACTAAGCATTTGGTGTCATTAGGTAGAAAGATTATCATTAAAAGGGAAATGTACATCATCAGAGTCCAATCAAGTCACATGGTTCAGAATGGAAATTAACATCACACATTGTAAAATCGATCATCAAAGTGACCAAATTGAAGTGTCACCAAACTCAAACTATTAAATTGATAATCTAATGTTTAAGATGAGTCAACATAGAGAGGGAGGAAGAGTATAATCAATGAGAGAGAAAATCGATGTTATCACATCCTTCCCTCGTTAAAAGTTTTATCCTTAAAATTTAGCCACAAACATGGTAAAGGTCAAAGTCACTATCCATCATGTTTTTATCATATGATTATACAAACAAAAGGCACACTATACATTGAGGGTGTGATCATCCTTATTCACATACATGACACTTACAGTTTAATCATAACATGTCATCCTTTAACATTAGGTATTCATGGCCCTTATTACCACTGTATAAGGGCTTGATCACATATATTTATCGATTCAAGGTGGCACATCAAGATGCATGCTATCAGTTTCTCAAAGGAATGTGTTTGCTATCATGAACTTCAACTATGTCTATCACTACTATTTTATTTCATCATAAAGCCAATCACTAACATGGTTTAGTTTCCCCTCAAAGATCCTACCAATTATCCGAATTATGTTCATCATTTCTCATTTTGGGTATGAAGTTAAGAAAATTATACATCATGTTTATTTAAGTTAAGACTCCAAGAGCTTCATCATATTGAGTTCATCATTTCAAACTTATATTTTTCATTTGAGGTGTGATTGCATATTAGGCCTAGCTTGTGAGAGTGGCTTATCATACACTTATCAAGTTTTTACTTTGATTTTTCATGTATCAAGCATCATTCAACGAACAACATTATCATTATCATTATCACTGAGGTTTCATTATCATCTCACTTGTATATCAAAGGATCTCTACAAGCTCGAGACACTCAAGCTAAGACCAGTCTATGTCAAGGAAAAATGTTCTAACCACCAACATCTATCCCTACCAAACTTTTACCCAACATACAAAATGACAGAATCCCCCTAAATTCCTTTATATAGAACCACTAACTTGAGTATGAGGCTCATCATGGAGACCTCACATCATCACAACATTTTAAAGTATCGAGATATATTCCTCACCTATATATCAAACATCATTTATTCAATTTCCTCTTTTGTAAGGTTAGATATTTTCCTAGGAAATGTAGGGTTCAACATTTTCAAGAGAATCGCACACTAGGCAACTCGACACACATACTTTGTGGAAATATAGCTAGGTACTCATCATCATGTATATTCCTCAATGTTTCATATGTATTTTGGAGGTCAGGTACTCTAATATTTTCCTGTGTCGGGTTGACTCACATCAAGAGTTCACCCTTTATCATATGCCCATGCTAGAGGTCCCTCTTTGTAACAAGGTTGCAGCCTATGTTGGTCCCAAACAACATTTTACTAACCACATTTGAACATGCAAAAAACTAGGCACGAGCAATGATGCCAACCCAATATCTATGTGTAGCACCTCAATAAGCCACATATACGATATATGGTACTAGTCAAGCTAGGGGTGCATAGTCAAACTCATCTTATGTCATCAAAGCATACTTGACCCTTCCAAAAACAAACTCAGGTCATCTTGAAGCAAGATCATATCATCATCATAAAAAACAACAACAACAACAACAACAACTTCTTAGGTTATCCAGGCTACTCACTAGCCTAACCCTTATCATGGATCCAAACAACACTAGAGGCTACAACTAACATCTAAACACTCTCATCTAGATTGATGCTATATCTCTTTCTCTTAGGTTACATGGATATTCACTATCTTTCAGTGTGTGGTAACATTTTTCATATGTACATATATAATAATATATGAAATAGGTTTTCTCCAGTGTTGGAACATGTGACTAAAACCACCACACTCAATTTGAATAAAACCAAAACCAAAAGTGAATTACCTCACTCATTATACAATCTGGTACCATGACACCTAGAAAATTAGCAAGAACATGGTGCATACTTGTGTAGCTACCCTAATAACATGTCATGAATATAGTGTCTAGGGTTGTAATAAGGTCTCCCTTTTCTCACCCTCTTGAACTTGCAACCCATACTACAAGATAGCAGTAGGAGAAAAGAAAGGTTCTAAGATTTTACAAGCCTATACCTAGTTCTAGAACATCTAGGTTCTAACCTAGAGGCTAAGTCAACTTAATCCGCAAAGGACAACTTATTAAGTTTTTATTGTTGAGATGTAAGGTTGAGTTAATTTGTGTTTCATGTGAGTAATAATTGGTGTAGTTATTGTTTAATCTTTGAAACCATCTATCATAACACTGTTATTACCCAAATCCTATCTCTAAAGGACTAGAAAGGCAATGGCGATGGGACCTAGGCGTCCTTACCTAGCATGATATTATCAAAGCATGAATTCCAAAGCATAAAATATTAGCATACATGAATAGATAACAAAATGAAACCACCAAGATAATCTCAACAATAAACAAGATATATTAGGCAACATTGTTTTATTATAAGATTTATATAACATATTCAAGAGTCAAATTGTACAAGTTTGCTCATATACACTAGGAATCTTACAATCAGTACACCTGACATAGCTCACCAAGCCCATCAACTCCTATACATCTATGAAACTATAAATATATGAAACAAGCGAATCAACACACAAGATGTTGAGTACATGGTAGAAAGATACATATAGCATAGTTTGAAAAGAGTTGCAGAAGTAGATGAACAAGAATAATCAAGTTAAGTATTTAGAAAAATGAGAACCCATGTTTTATATCATTTTACTCTGATTATACCAACAACATCATATATCATAATGCCTTTTTGACTAACTTCCTATTGGATGAGTCTATATGGGTTCTCAATATGAACTAACCCTCTAATACATGATGGATCTCAAGGCCATTGCCAAGATCTAACCCTTTTATTGATGTGGTCCTCCCTATCTTGACAACTCAAGTAGGACTCCTAGACTTGCATCCTTACCCTGAGAATATAGGTAGGTGCACAAGGTTTGTATAATGGAGTTATATATTATGTTTACAAGTTATGAAATCGACGAAATAAACATTGAGTACACTACTTGCAAGACCCCTGACCTAGCTTTTTGGTTGTCTTGCTTGCTTAGAATAATAAGATTCTTAAAAACTTGATCAAACCTGTGATGTTCTTTGATATCACATGGCATGATTATGTTTCAAGTTTGGTCCAATTTGTACACTGTTTGAGCTGGTTTTGCATATATGTGCTTGTTTTGGATTTAATTGCAATTTACCCACTTCTATGGGTTTTCTTACAATATGTCACAAGTGTGTGGTGCCTCACATGTCTTGACACCATGTTTGATATATTTGTTCTTTGGGGCGCCTTGTCACACCTTGTTGGAGTGATGACATCATGTGTTGAGAATTAGGGTTTGCATGGATGCCCTAGTTGATGGTGGACCTTGATATATGTTTGACCGATGATCACCTTGTTTTGGAAGTTGCCAAGGATCTTGTGATCCATGTTCTTTATGGTCTATGATTTTTAATGTGTGTCCTCTAATATTGGTGGTCGATGAGGCTCATGACCCCTCTAGCTCACCAAGAAACCCTAGGGTTAGCGGTCACTATGTTTTTGATCCTTGGTCGTTGAAACTCTTTAGTAGTCACTTGGCTTGTGAGCTTCCTGGTCACCAAGATCCTCATAATTCATTGAATTTTTTGGACCAAGTTGGTCACTAGTTTTTCTTGGTTTTAACTCCCTAGTTGCTTAGTGGAGGTGCTTGCATGGTTGAAGTGTGTTGGCTTTGGACACATGGCATGTTTAGCATGATATATAACCTTCTTTCTCTCTCTCCAACCCCATGTTATATAAACCTCTCTACTTTCATGTAACTAAAATCTTTGCTCCCTCTTTCTCTCTTACTACCCTTGGAGCTCGTCCCTTGTGCTAGGTGGTGAAGGAGGAACTCAAGCTTGGAAAAGTGGTCGATCTCCCTTACTTGTTGATCTGGGGTTGGAGCAACCCTTCTTGTGATCGTTTGGTGCATCCTTACTCATCTCCTTGGTCTTCGTCAGTGAGATCCCTATATTTTCTCCATGTTTTCTTGATATTCTCCCTTTCTTCTTTCTCTTCTTGGCTGAACCCATAGAGTTTCGATGGTAGTGCTTGAGATAGAGGTTGAAGAACTCTCTTTCTTGATTTTCTACCTAAGGTTTTTTCTCCTTCTAGCTTCCTAGACCTAGGTTTTTGCTTATTTATTGGAGGTGGATCTAGCTTGGCTGAGAGTGGTGCTTAAGATAGGATTTCCTACCTTTCTTCTTCAAGTTTCCTTATTGTTGGAGTTGCCATCATCTCTAAGGCTAGTTATATAACTTTCTCCACTATTAGTGCTTACTTCCATCTTCCATGCACATAATCTTGCTCTAAAACATAGTCAAAAGCATAATGACAATATCCTTGATCTAGGGTTTGTGTTTTATGATTATTCTTAAGTAGATACCTCTTCCAGGATGAACCCTGATCTTTGTGCACGAATCCCTTCTTGTGTGATGGAGTTTTTGATGCTTGCATGTCTGTAGAAATGTTGGTTTTCTCTCACACAAATTATGGTTTTGATTCTCTCCCAAGCTAGTTATTAATTAGGGTTTTGGAAATTGATATCCTTCTTGTGTTTTGCACCGTGACAAATTTTTAGTGATGTTCAACCTATTCTTAGTCTATGTGGTTGATGAGGTTTTCTCTCTCTTCATGTGGTCACCAAGCTTTGGGTCATGTGGTTGCTAAGCTTGGTCTCTCTATGCAGTCGATGAGGCTTGTTCTCCATGGTTTGGTCACTATGTATGATGATGGATTCTCTTCGGTCACCATGATTCACCTATGAGGTTGTTAAACTTTAGACCTTAGTGGTTGTTGATGCATTGGCTCTTCAGCAGTCGATGAAGGGTTGAACCCTAAGTTTCTTCAGTCGCTAACCTTGTGTTTTTTTAGCGATTGATGATGTCACCTTCCTGAGTGGTTGTTGAAGGTGAAAAACCTCAGTGGTCAATGAAAGAGGTTCCCCTAGTTTTTAGCGGTTTCCAACCTTGCTCAACCTTAGTGGTCGATGAAGAGTTATGTTCTATTTGGCATGTTGAACCTATGTTGGTGACATTTGACCTAGTTGCTTCCATGATTGTTGGAGATGATAATAATTAGGGCTTACCTTTAGTTGTTGTTTTATAACCCTAATTCATTGGTGTTAGTTACACATGATTTAATAGTTTTAACTTTTCCCTCTGGTGTATATAAACATAAGAACTTTCGAAAGTGATGATGGTACATAGCCTCTTGTGTGATTGGTATGATGATAAAATACTTTCTCTCTCTATTTTGTTGTGACCCTTATCTATTTATACATTAACATCATAGTTGTTATATACAACTTTATGCTGAATTTATGTAACAGGGTGTGGTGATAGTATGATAAGCCTTGATGAGGCATGGAAGTATAATGATGTTCTTACAGGGAATGATGTGATGGTTTTATGACCTTGGACATGGGTTGTGCCATGTTGAGGTGTTATCCTCTTTATGACATGACAAGGATTTAGAACTTGTGATGGTCTGATGATGAGTATGGACTCATGTATGATAATGAAATAGTACCTTGAGGTTTTGTGACTAAATTTATACTTTATATGTTTTAGATCTTCTAAAGTTGCAATATACACCATGTTTTGTAGAATTCTTTTAGGGTTTGTTTGTAACTTGATTGATGCAGTTAAAAGACACCCAATTGACATTAAATGATAAAGTGAAACCCAAGTCATGTAGTTTCCCTAGACATAGATCCATTCCAGTTTCAGGATTTGTTGGATGGTGAAATGGGTTCTGACTAGACTAAATCACATGTACAAACTGGAGAGGAACTGGAGTGGTTAGACTCTTAAATTTATAACCTGACACTCAGGCCCCCCACAACTATTATACAGGGTCTGAGGTAGTAATTAGGGTCGAAGAACAAGGACAAGGGTGGTTTGTGCTAAGAATGTAGAGTCTTATCTTAGTTATACCAACCAAGAAAGTAGGATAAGATGGTGTTCCTTATGGAATGGTGTTGCTTCAAATAAATAGAAGAAGTAAAAGAAAAGTTAAGAAAGCAAAATGAAAGAACAAATAAGCAAGCATATGATAACCAATGTGGATGGGAACTTGGATTGGGTTTCACCTACTAAGATATCCCATCAACATGCAATACTCACATCCCTTTGTATGCCCATATCAAGGTTACAAGAAATCATCCTATATGTCTATTCCCTCCTTTCTCGAGCTTAGGATAGGTCAAGATTAAAAGGTTGTCTCTCTCTCGAGATGACAGACAAACAATCACAAAGATAACCATATGATCATTAGATTTAGCATTCTAACATTCTCATACATTCATGGAACTCCATAACACTTAGATAAAATTTTCACTACTCTTTCAAGGCACTAATAATCAAACATCACAAGGTGGTAGCTAATCATGCAAGTGAAGAATTAAGAACAAGCGTATGGAGATAATCATTTCCAAGAGCATATATTTATATTCAAAAGGATGTAAGCATGTACATGTTGGGAGAGCCTTAGTGGCTACTCCCAAACCAAGCAATGAGCTTAAACACTTATGTTAGTGAGTAACATTATAGATTTACAGATGAACAAGAACATAGAGTACTTCTATGGGGAAGGATTAGAAGACTAAGGTGAAGATGGATGATCTCAGTGAGGGAAATAGATGATATATCGACTACAGCCAGGTGATGGCCACAACTGATGGTAAGACACTTCCTCCCAGACTAGACGAGGTGTTGGAGATGACCTTCTCTTCTTCCTCCTTGTGTTGAAGAAGAAGGGTTGTAATATGATGGGATGTGGAGGTGGAGACAAGGAATAGACTCTGTCAGACTCTCATCCTTCTTCTCTATCAACCAGTGGCAACAATGGTAGGCGGTAGTAAGATCTTTCTCTGGAAGCGTCTCTACATCCTTGGCATAGCTCGACCCCATTCTCATAGATGGGGGTCCTCTATATATAGGTGTTAGCATGAGGTTTTTTACTTGCATCCAAACTGTCCCATGTATCATCCTCAGGCCACGTGCTTAACTGCTTTGAGTGATGGTTATGTCAGGGCCACCATCATCTGGCAACCATCCAGTAGTAGGTGGGCCTGTTGTATCATTGGTTGGTCGAGAAGACGGGCCATCGGTTGATGAGGTTTGTGTGACCATCACCTGATGCATATGCTTAACCATTAACTGACGACGTAGATAGGCCAATGGTTGATCAGCTTGTCGGGCCACCGCTTGATGGATCCAAGAAGCCATCGATTGATGGATGTACATATCCACCAGTTGATCAGCCTATCGAGCCATCACTTGATAGGCCCACGCTCTATCCATCAGAGGATGAAAGGTAGTGATAACCTATGGGAACATGAAACCATCTAAAACCAAATGATGGAGGTGCAGACTTGTCCATGGGACCATCGATTGAAACCTAATGGCTGCACTACTATTCTCCCTGAACTGGACATTGGTTGTGGAAGCCGATGGGGTTTTTTTTCCTTCGATCATATCTACATGAAAATGTTCTTGTTACTTCCAAGTGGGGTATAGAGAGAACTATGTGCAAGGTAGGAGGGAAGTGAATGTAATTTTTAATGATAGGAGAACAAAAGAGATAAAAATAGGGCATGTAATATCCATAAAATTGGATGTTATCAACTCCCCCAAACATTGAGTCTAGCTTGTCGTCAGGCTAACAAATATAATTAAAGTATCAAATTACTTCAAAGAGCTTTATTGGTTATTGTTTTTGTGAGTGTGAAAAATGTGGTAATGTTAGCCTTAAGTCAAAACTTATGCATTAGGACAAAGAGTTGTTGACACCCAACACTCTCCCTCTTAGATTGGAGTTGCAACACTCATATTGCTTGCTATGACTTTCTTCATCAGAAAGTTTCTCCCTCGTGATGCACCAATGATCCCTTTCCAGGCTGTACTTGTGTAAAGTTCTGACATAGGTAGCTTTCACACCCAACATTTATTTGTTTGGATCTCTTAGCTACAGTGCTTGGGTGAGCTAAGGCTGTAGTGTTTCCCACATTTCGTAGGTCTGCTCAACCATGTAGGCTATATTAAGGATAGTGTTGCCTAAATGGGACCCCATGTAGTGTCAGGTGGTTGTATGAGGTTTCCTTTGAAATGTAAGTGTGTAAAAGTTGGGTTCCATACTCCAATACTGGGCACGAATAGATGCATTCCTGAGTGCAATAATAAACCAGCCGAGCGAAGTCCTTCAACATCTTCCCAGGAACAACTCTCATAATTTTATTCCTCTTGGCTTTTATTCATGCTCTCATGCTTTGGGATGATAGGATTTTTGGGAAAGTTGGGATGACATGCCTCTTTTGATCCCAAAGTGGGGATTTTAAAATTAGAAGGGGTTGCTATTTCTTCTTTTTCTGGAGTTATGCACTTTCCTACCTGTACTTGGGAACACAGTGAACAATTAGAAGCATAGTAGGCTGAGTCCTCCTTACTTTGAGAATTCATCTTGGTTGACAAACTTACTTTTACCTTCTGCATTATCTCGAGGTAAGGCTGATGCTAAGACATATCACACTCAGAATATTTAAGTAGATTAAATATCCCAAATATGTCATTCTTGAAGTACTTACGCTAAGAGTTAGCCTGAAGACAAGTAAGACAAAGAATGGGAGTTAGGATATTATCTAGGAAAATTGGATCCAAAAACTGCCTTTTCAGACTATGTGTGGATCAAAATTTCAAAGAAAAGAGAATACAAACATGTGCCAAGCTTATTTCATAATTGGTGCTCATTCAAGATTTTCTAAAATAATTTAGTCAAAATGGTGGAGAATTTAAATGTGTAAAGACGTACCATGTTCACCTATTCAGGACCCCCCAAACTTTTCATTCACCCTATCTGCAGGGTGTCAGAGGATGAGGTTGATCCAAAATGGGTGAGTTAGTTCTTGTCATTTGAGATTGACCATTCTGAAGCTAAGATCTTCATTGCATATTGTCCTCAGAGATGGTGGTAGTAGTCATCTTGATATTGATCAATATTTTGATCTGATGTAGCTAGCATCTTCATCCAGTAGAGTACATAAAAGTCATAGTCCTTTGATAGAGGTTCTTACTGTGGGAATCTATGACAGAACTACAGTTTTTCAAATTTGAGATCGCTTGGTATTCAACGACCATACATTCGTATCAGCTATACAATCTTGTTGGCTACCTTGGTAGGTTTTTATTTGATGACGGTGATAGATTTTATGATATTTTGTGCACTTTTTATTAAGCATTGTGCCTGAACTATTATAAAATAGTGATGTTTCATTGACGTCGTCAACTGATAGTAGTGCCTAATGTCCATCATGTAGGATTGGCACAAATATCCATTAAGGAACGTTGTATTTAAGTGCTCGATCTATTGTTTCACCTCCCCAAATTCCTTTTTAGACACAACATCTCCCACTATGTCATAGAACGCCATACATATGTTAGAGAGATCATCATACAAAAGTAGTTGACATGCTTCCATAATGTCAACCATCATGTAACCTCCTATTGTCAATATATTGTGGAGGTCTGGCAGTAGTACTTATACATTTTCTCATTCAAAAATGATGATAAGATTGTCCTCCCTTGGTTGTAGTACATCCATAAGAAATGTAACTTCTTCCACAGATAGTCCATAACATGATAGTTGTCAAAGTTCTTGAAGGTGGGCATTATCTTATCTGTTGGTTGTAGTCCTTCTAGTGGTTGGGTGTCTTGTGCTTCTTCTTCTATGTGCACCTCACTCTCTTCATCAGTATGTTCGTCTAAATCTGAGTTTTCTTCCATGATGTTCTTAGTAGAGGGCTAGATAGAACGGGGTTCTTCTTGTTGGGGATATGTTGTTGTTGTTTCAATATCATGTGGTGGCTCCCTCTCTGTAGGTTCATGAATTTTTATTGGGGCTGTAGGGACAAGTATGCATATTGTAGGTTCAACACTAGGAGGTGGTGGGGGAGAAGATGGTTGTTTAGTGCTTCTCTTTGGGCACCTTATTTTCGGGCGCCTCTTTAGAATTCTTCAATTGCTCTCTCCAATGTGTCTTCTCAGACACAGGAATTAGGGAATACATGCACCTTGGTATATCTTCCATTTGTGCATCGTAGAAGAATATCCTGTCATGAATTATCTCCATTACATATTTCCCTTGAAGAGCTTGGAAATTTTCATTAGAAATATGCTCCATCGGAATTCCTCTATTTATGGCTTCGATCAACCTCAATGCTATGAAATATTTGTCCCCTAAATTATGCTTTTCCTAAGCAAATATGTGCTTGATGTAAATTTCTTTCCAGTTTGGAGATACCTCTCGTTGACTCCTTGTATCAACCTTTTCAGATGGGTTGGGACTTATTGTATCATCCTATGCTCTATTTTCTCAAATACCATTCTTCCACATGGCGTGTCTTTGGCGTTAAAGTTGTATGTGACTACTTTCATTTATGAAAGGTCAACCACTATGAGAAGCCAATGATTGAACGCCTTAAAGGGAAGAGTTATGAACTTCAAACTTGTTGTCCTATCTAGGGTGTCTTGGATTTCTTTGACAGATGATGTGTTGCTTCTTTCTTTGAAAAGGCGGACCGCCAAGTTAGAGGTTGCATTGAATACTAGCCCTAATTTGTCCTTGTACATGAAATCTTCGATTATAGTCCCACATAGTACCTTGAATAAGGTTCTACTTATATTTGCATGTCATTGAATAGCAGAACATGTATCATTTCCTATCAGACTATATTGGTTGTTGCAGTAGATAATCTCCTCCCCTGACTCAGCATCATCAAGAATGTCATCTAGGATGTGAGCATTCCTACAACTGAGGTCATGTCCATGTTTTCCATTTTACATGGAAGAGGGGGTGGGACTGCTGGACTTGAACATTCTGTTGGGTGGGGGATTACAGGTGGTTCTGGGAAAACATGGTTCTCCTACTTGGGTGGTGCATCAATGAACATGTGATCCATGTTCCCATCATCAATTTCTAATGCCATTTGTTCTAACTCTACCTCAAAGGAAAAAGGTTGTCCGCCACCCCGATTGGTTAAAAACCCTTTTTCCTGAATTATTCGATTAGAGAGCGAAATTACCAGAAAATTCTCGAACGTCGGATCGATGCACCGCTAGACCCCTCCTAATCTGACGCTCCGCGTCAGCCACCTCCACTACCTTCTCTGTGCACGCACCCCCAAGCTTGGTCCGTTGGATTTTAACTGAGTCCACAATGGTCTCTGGATCGAACGCTCCGCGATTTGAGCACCCAAACTCAGTCGGGCCCTTCACGTGCCGTGAGATCTCGATCTAACGATGACTATATGTCATCTTCTTTCTTCCTCAGCTACTAGAGCTGCGGCGGTGCCCTCGCCGGAGTGGAACCAATCAAGCGGGATAACGAGTAAAGGGGATCGAGAAGAAGCCGTTCGAGGTCGCAATGGAACAAGGGATCGAGGGCCCCCCTTTTTATAGGGTATGGGGCGTCCCTGTGAGGAGTCCCAACCCTAAACGAACTAAGCAACTAGCCCAATTGGGCGTTCCTTTGAGATGCATCCATAGCTCGAGAAAGTTGGGTCTAACCAACTCGGAATACCATCCTGAAACCAACAAAGTGATTTCCCAGTTTGCACATGCATCGGTTCACGAGGAAATTCGAGGGAAATAACCCTCTGATGCTGCGGTTCAGTCCTTCTCAGACTCAAGGAAGGCGATGCACAGCTTGCCTTGGATCAAGATCCGACGGTTGGCATTTCTCCGTCTATTTCCATTATATTAGAGAAAATCGTGACATTTATTATAAACCCAACACTTTAGGGAATCTTGTAAAAGCTATAACTTCTAAACCAAGTATCCAATTAATCCCAAATTTGGAGGGAAAGTCCATAATGACTTAATCTACCTTTCTACCATAATTTGGCTCATTATCTCAAAGAAAACGTTCCTTTTCTTTAAGTGCAAGATATCTCTTAAATATATATATTTCTCACTTATTTTCTCTTTCCTTTACTATTAAATTATCATTTTGAGTTCCTTGAACCTCAAGGAACCTTAATATCTCGAAATCCCCTCTTGAGAATATTTCCTTAGCCTCTTTCCTTATCTTTCATCCATTTTCTCATTATCTTACTTTTCTTTATTAAAATATCTCTTTTTGAGGATTTCTCTTTATCTCCCTTTTATTTTCCTTATGGATATTCCTTTTAATATTAGCAACCTCATGGATATGGAAATTCACCAAGAAATCTCATTTATGCCTCTTTCCACTCATTTTCCACATTTTATCATTATTTTCAATTTCTTTCTTAATAAAGAAATACTTAATTAATCTTTTCTTTTCTTATTGCACTCTTTATCACTTTGGACTACTTGGAACCCAAGAGGCATGAAAACCCTCTTTGGATTTACCTTCTAGAGGTTTCTACATATTTCTTTTCTCAAATGTTCAATTATTCATTCACTAATTGAATTTTCTTTGTTATTTCCTTGTTATTGGGCCCAATAGCCAATAAAGCCCACAAATCAAACAACAAGGCTATTTTAAACGAAATCCATTTATTCACAACAAATTATATCATTATTTGTCCAAATATCTTTAATATGAGAAATTACATTTCTCACCAAAGGAACCCAAAATTTGGGGTTGTAACATCCTTCCCCTCTTATAGGAATTTTGTCCTCAAAATTCAAACAAGCAAACAAACAATTCAAGACTTTTCCATGTCCATCATTGGCCCCTATGTGGCTTTACAGTACTCATGGCACTTCCATAGAACCTTTATCATCACATATTCTTTTCTCTGAGTTCTTTCATCCCGGCGTCTATAAACTGCACAGGTGACTCAGGCCATTTCAGCCTCCCTTGGGGCTCACTAGGTTCATTGCTCATCGCATGGTCGGGGTACCTCACATAGTGCTCTAAACTGGACACATGAAACTCATCACACATTACTTTATCCTGAGGGGTAAGGTTAAACTTAACCTTCTCCACCAAACCATATCAAAAGAACCCATGCATCGGGGACTCAACTCTCTTAGCTATAACTTAGAGGGGTCGTATTTTCACATATTCTTCCACAGTAACTTGTATGTCAGTCTACTTTGCATCTGCTCATGACTCTCATCGTCTCTAGGCTCCTTTCAGCCCTTGCACAATCAAAGTGACTTCATCTACACGCACTGTGGTCCCTTTTCTAACCATCATGTGGTCCTTTTCTAACCATCATGTGGCCCTTTTCTAACCATCATGTGGTCCTTTCACCAACATCACCTTACTAAAGTGGTGACCGACACAACCTCCATTACAGAGCTTCTTATAAAACCTGATACTGGCTATGGTGGTCATTGTCACATCTTACATAGGACAAGAACTGTCTCTAGATATCACTCTGAACGAGCGCACATGTCCTCATCATACCCTTTGGTCTGGATTATACTAACCCTTAGTTAGGGGTGATAAACTGTACTATCATCGAGTTCTTCATGTACCTACTTTCACCTTATGGAAGTGAACCTTTAAGTCATACTCATGAACTTTTGAACACGCATCATGGTGTAGTTGAACCATCTCTCTCATATGTATCTCAACCCGATCTGTCCCTTGACAGTACTCTTTCTTTCTTTCTTATAACATCTAGGTAAGGCGATCTACCATAACCCATATTGCCTCATGACCTTTCTTGGTCAAGGGGAGACCTATCACAACATCCATAGTGTTGAGATCCCATTCCCTCTCAGGGACTCTTTTGTCCTCTATATCGATACACTGGGTTACTGGGGTTCGTCCTTTACCACATGCAACTTCATCTTAAGCATCCAAAGTGTTATTTCCATTTTCCTCGGTGTATGATGATCTTCAATCATGATTTCCTGTATGTCATGATTCTTCAAGATCGATTCCTCTGAAACCATAAACTACTCTAGTCGGGGTTTCATCACCTTATTTTACAAAGAAGTGCACTTGACGTTCTACCACCATCCTTTCATTGCATCAAGGACTAGACTGGCTAACCAAACAACCATTAACTTTTCAACATATCTTATTACATCTGAGTGTTATCTAAACACACCTCCTTTCCAAACTTAGGGTTAACCTAACAACCTCTCCTAGCCAAACTAGGCAGTTATAATACAACCAGAGCATCCATTACCACTTCACATCCTTAGGTATTAGGTAACTGATGGAGTTTTGCAACGCCACTAAAAATCCTAGAGATGAATGAATCCCTAAGTTTAGCCTTGCTAGTACTATGGTAAGATCTCCACCCACGTATGCTAAGACACGCGGAAGTCTTATCGTAGTATAGTTAAGGGTCGAATCCTCGGGACAACGGTCTTGATGTAATCAAGATGGAAAACATTTTAGTCGTACTTAACTACTTAACAGTTGATATTTAGATCAAAAGTTTGATTTGGTTTTAAGCAAGAAAGTAGAAATTAAGGTTGTAAACAATGATTAAAAACCACTAGGATGTTGCCGGGTTTCACACCACTACACATGGATCATAAACATGCAACATAATAAAAAGACTTGCAAAGAGAAACTAATCAGCTAGTATCTTTGTAGACTTAGCTTCCTTTCGGATAACCAACTACGAGGAGTGTGGAGTATTGCAATGCCAACCAACCCCTAACGAATGGTCACTTGCTTTGCATTACTCCTTCATGAAGTGTGTTCCTCGACCTTACCAAGGTTGCACTTCCATACGTCAACTGATTCCATTTCATAGTATGAAAGTGCAACGATGGGAGTGAGTTTACTCCACTCGTGAAAGCACTCCTAGATACCGAAATAGATATATGGTGACTACATATATCTAGAACCAACATTCAATCGATATTCATATCTAAGGGTATAAACGTAGACAATTCATACCAAGAGACAATAAGTAACACAAGTTGGTGATCAAGCAACAAGCATTCATTAAACGATTGATGTTGAGCCAAAAAGGAGAGTATCTCTATTGCAAACGATTGAATTACATTGCATGAAATGAAAACATGGGTAGCGGGGATACTCCCCGCACCCTAGTGAAAAGGACTACTCGCTCATCTCAAGAGCAAAGGAGGAGGTGAGAAGAGAGAGAAAGAACGACATCTCCACGGAGGAGGGAAGGTTGAACCCTTGGTGGAGAGAGCAACGATCTTCACACTTTGTGGTTGCTTGATGATGGATCTTCTCCTCCCACCTTCTTTGTTGATGAGAGAGAAGGTAGCTTGATGATGAGATGTGGACCTCAAACCGGCAGCCTTAGGGTGATGGATGAAGGATGGAATTGCTCTGGAACTGGAGGGGCAGCCTTTGGGCGTCTGAGATCCCCCTCTTGGAGGACCCTTGGGGTCTTATTTATAGGCTTTGAGTAAAGTCCAAATGGTTTGGAGACCGTTTGGGGCCTCAAGACCGTTTGGACTGTGAGACCGTTTGGCTTCAAACGGTCTTGAGACCGTATGAACTCCATGCGGTCTCGGGACCGTTTGGCTTCATGCGGTCTTGAGACCGTTTGAACTCCATGCGGTCTCGGGACCGGTTGGCTTCATGCGGTCTCGGGACCGTTTGAACTCCATGCGGTCTCGGGACCGGTTGGCTTCATGCGGTCTTGGGACCGTTTGAACTCCATGCGGTCTCGGGACCGGTTGGCTTCATGCGGTCTTGAGACCGTTTGAACTCCATGTGGTCTCGGGACCGGTTGGCTTCATGCGGTCTTGAGACTGTTTGACTCCATGCGGTCTCGGGACCGGTTGGCTTCATGCGGTCTTGAGACCGTTTGACTCCATGCGGTCTCGGGATCGGTTGGCTTCATGCGGTCTTGAGACCATTTGACTCCATGCGGTCTTGAGACCGTTTGATTCCATGCGATCTCGGGACCGGTTGGCTTCATGCGGTCTTGAGACCGTTTGACTCCATGCGGTCTCGGGACCGTTTGGCTTCATGCGGTCTTGGGACCGTTTGACTCCATGCGGTCTCGGGACCGTTTGGCTTCATGCGGTCTTGGGACCGTTTGAATCCACTCGATCTTGAGGTTGGGTTATTCTTTTATGATTTTTTTGTGCTTTTTCTGCATATATAAAAGGAAAAAGTTAGTCTGATGGTGTATTTACAAAAAGGGGTGAAATTAGGATAATGTATAGTTTAAACGTAAAAAAAGAGTATGGAAAACTAAAGAAAAAGACTAAGATAATCGACTAAAATAGGAGGTTATCACCCCCCTAACTTAGAGTCTAGCTTGTCCTCAAGTTAGATAGAGCTGAGACATGTAATGGCGAGGCAATTTTATTTAGGATTTCCATACTCTTGCTTCAATTCTTGACCTGAGTTCCCCTGGAGTCATATCAAGTCTTATTGCATGCCTTGATTCTTTCGGATTTCGAGAGTTTCTTGGATCTCAGGTTCTTTCCGTATCTCAAAGTTTGCATTGGGACCACCTTATTTTGTGCATGTTGTTGACTCTAATCAGCTTTATACCTCTCTGAAAAACCTACTGGAAGCTAGAGAGGGTATGAGGGTTGGCTAAAGGCCTTGAAGTGTAGCTCCCCCTTCAAGTGGGGGAGGGGCTGTCTATGCTTTTTAGAATCTCACTACCGGGTACGACACATCTGCCTTTATGAGGGCAGCTGAATGTACCGGCCGTGCGAGTCCTTTATGAGCCTTTCATATACTTGGAAACTTTAGGGTTTCACTACCGGGCACGACACATCTGCCTTTGTGAGGGCAGCGGAATGTGCCGGTCGGGTGAGACCTTCGTCAGTTCTTCGTATAGATCCTTATGCATGGCACAACTCTCATAATTTTATTCATCTCTCTGGCTTTTATTCAATAACTCACAGGCTTGGGTTTTGGGATTTTTGAGAATTTATTTTGGGCGGCCAAGCCTCTTTTATTTTGAAGAGAGGAAAGCTGTTCTTAAAGTTTTTCAACGTGCACTTATTTGGTTTGTGGTCCACTTGAAGAACTTTTTTATTTGGAAGTTGCCTGATTTCCCTCTCATCCTCGAGATCTTGGCTTATTTCTGCCTTGATTTTGACCTGTGGAGAGTCAGATGAAGAATTGAAGCAAAAATATGAAATCATTAGTGGGTGGAAATTGATAAATCGCCATTCGATGTCTAAGTGCTATTTACTTATAGGGACTAACATGATTCTAGAGTTAGTTGAAGTGACTATTTTTGAAAAAGAAATTAAGTAAAAAGAATTGTAAAAAGAATTGTTTAAGAAAAAAATTAAGAATAAAGAATTGTATGGAAAGTGTTAGATAGAAAGAGGAGTGTAGAAATTGATACCTCGCCCTTGTCTAATGTACCCCCCCTAACTTATCACACACTTTGTCCCCAGAGTGGCAAAGTGATAGGTTGAGAAGTCATTAGGACAAGGGCCGCGGGTTAAGGTAAATCTTCATTTGCCCCCGGAGAACGAAGTAGATTGGATGCGAACTGTCCTCGTAAAGCGTGGTAGTCCACGTCAGTCATTTCCTCTACTGGTCTTTGAAGAACAATGATGGTGTACATCCAGTAGAGGACGTGGAAGCCGCAATCGTTCGATTGTCGTATTTGCTGGGGGCATTTGTGACAGAAGGCGGGGCGATGGAAATGTTCTTTGTCGTACGACTTTGTATGCTGACTCAGAAAATCGATTAATTTCTCGGCGCACTCCTTTGCCACTACTTCTGTTGGCGTCTTTGGCGTCACGACGTAGTGTCGCTGTCGAGCGTTGAACTGGATGTCGGAACTGTTGTATATTGTGGTTGTTCCGTCTGGGAGGTTTGTTGCTAGGAGAATCCAATGCTCATGATACATGATGGGTAACATGATGAACTTCGATGTTGTGTGTTGGAGATGTGAGATCAGTGCGTCGGTTGTGCCAAAGTTCTTGAGCTTTAGGAGATCATCTTTCATATATGGAGACGCCATGTATGTGTTTGGGTTGGTTTGGCCAAGTAGAAACTGGTAGGCGGCCATGAGGCTGACAGAAAGGGATCCCTTATCCTGTAGAGTCTCTCGCAGTGAATATGCCATCACAAGTATGTCTCAAGACATGAATACCAGGTCATCTTTGTCTGCGGAGAGTCGCGCCATAATGATACGCAATTCAAGATCGTTAAGACCCTTACAAGCATCGCGATCAAAATCAGGAAAGGTTGGGTCAATGGTGTATACAGGATCGCTCTTGCTTTTATCTTGCTCTGGCGACTTGGTCTACTCTGACTCCTTCAAAACTTGTCGGAAAGGTCGCCGTTGTCGTCGCTGGACAGCTGAGAAAAGGTAGCGAGGAACATCATCTGGTGACATAGTTGGGTCGCTGAAGAATCGTCTATCACAGATGAGTTCAATGGCGTAACGTCCACGTAAGGAATGAAAGTCTTCAGCTACCATGTCGTTGAATGGGATTTCCTGGTTCAAAGCTTGAATGTGACGGATGGTGCAGAAAGCGCTATCCCCAGATCCCTCGGTGGCTTGGACTGGAGGGTTTATGATTTTGAACCATGGTTGGCTCCAGTCCTGTCGAAGAGATGGGCGTGCAGCCAAGATTAATTTAAGCAGCCGGAAGGGTATACACCTGGCTTCTCCTGCTGCTTCTCCTACGAAATTTATTGTGCCGGCTGGTAGCTTGGTGCTACAGAAGTTGTATACTTTGGCATCCCGAGCCTCGATATCCACGATCATAAAAAGCCAGTGGTCCGAGACTTGGAAGGGCAGTGTAAGATAACGTGCCCTTCGTGCCAAACCGACCCGCAGCCGCTCAACCGATTTTTCACGTATGTCTTTGTATAAAAGGCCAAAAGACAGAGCGGGCGAAGCGTTAAAAACCGGTTGTTTCTGCTTGTGACTTCTATATGTTTCTATACAATTGGCGAGGAGGACACGGAAGATTGCCATTGGCACCGTGGACCGAGGTCGGAGGATGCTACGGAAGTCTTCGTGTGTCAACTTATGCCTGGTTTTGGTATTATGATAGATTATGTCTTCCCCCGCTTTTGCATCGTCCACTATAGTGTTCAGTATAAAAATGTCCTGAGCATCTAAAGTAGAGATGGCTGCCATATCTAGGTCGTGCATTTTGTGCGGCAGAGGAGGTGGCAGGGGAAGCTCTTGTGGTGGAGGAGAAGCAGGTTGTTCGAAGGCCTCTACATGGCCCTCTAGATCCAAGTCAGAGGCAGAGTCAAGATCCTCGTCCGTGTCTAGACTTACTCGGTCTGCCTCGTCTTGGTAAGGGGGAGAAGGTGCTGAGAAGAGAGCAGAGGTTTTTGGCAGGCTGGCGCTGGTTCCTAGTATGCATTGTTGTAACTCAGCGTAGGCCGCGTCCTTGGCAGCTTCCCCGATGGACCCCATAGCTGAATAGTCAAAGAATTGATCCCCATATGACATGTTGACATTGTCGTTGTGTGGGGACTTGGGGTGATGGTCACTGTCCTGGTGACCTTTGTCGGACCCTTTTTGGGAGGGTCCTGCTGCATGCCCGGGGTCTTCTCCATCATCATGCTTGTCGTCCGAAGATGTATCTTTGTTGGAGTCAGTAGATGAGTCGGAGTCGTCATCTTCTTCATCATCGTCATCTTTGTCATCCGCAGCTTCGTCTGTTTGCTTTTTGTTGGCAGACTTTTTACATCGCCGATGAGTGGCTTGTAGCTCGTCGAAAGCCACTTGCAGATGCTCATGTTTTTCGAGCAATGCATCGTGGGCTTCTTTGAGGTCTGTGAATCTGCCCTCGGCGGAGAGGAGACGTGCTGTCAGTTATGTGACTTGGGCACGTAGCTGTTGGGTTTCATCGTTATTTGCCTCCTCTTGGAGATGATGTAGCTGCGTAAGTGTTCCATCAATGGTAGACAAGCGCGTGCTCAAGGCCTCTTGATGTTGCTCAAGCTTGCGGAGATTCTCTGGCAGAGGTTGAGTCTGTTTGGAGATCTCATCGACTTTTTGTGCTGTAGCTTCTTGCTGACGCGTTGCTCCAAGGACCAGGTCCGGCAGGTTGTTGGTGTGGCTGTTGATGTGCTCAACTTGCTTAGCGACTTCGTCCTGTCGTTGCTGGATGCCTTGGAGGAAGGTAGGCAAGGCTCGGTGTTGTTCGTCGATCTTGGTTACCTGTCGTGATAAATCCTGTACACAAGAAAAAATATACTTTAATATGTTAGAAGGATCGGTGAGGAGGTTTCGGACAGCGTCAAATTGACGGCCGAATTCCTCACCGATGTTAGTAAAAGGGACCCCAAGAGCAGAAGGGTGAGATGACTGGGGTCTGTGTGGGACGGTGTTAGTGTCTTGTGGAAGAGACACTGATGATGCCCCGAGCTGCGTAGTGACTGTGGATGTAGTCACCAGCGGTGTCGGGGTGGTGGCAGATGTGAAAAGTGGTGGTATTTGAGGCGAAAGTGGTGGTAGCGACAATGATGGGGTGGAAACTGCGTGAGTAAATGGAAGGGTGGTGAAGTCGGGCATAGGGATGGAGAAAGGGAAGTCCGACGTAAAAATGGGTGAAGAAGTGGATGTGGGGAGGAAGGGAGTGGTAGATGTTGGAATGGTGGAAGGCGGAGTGGTGGTGGCAGTGGTTAGCTTCTCGTGGAGACTCTGGATAAAAGAGTCGATGGAGGATGTTGTTAAGACTTCTTCGTGGAACTGCTCGGCCTCCGGATTTGGCCGAGATGTTGGTGTCCCCGACAGCTGTTGGGCCTGCAACTGCCTTCTAGAAGGCCGTTTGATAGGCATTTTTGTAGGTCGAGCTGTCGGGGCTGTGATACTCATCTCTGTTTGACCCGCTGTTGCTTTCTTTTCAAGTTTTTTAACCGAAGCTAGTATATGAGTAAGCTCCTCGTCAGAGAAAAGGAGCTGTGTCATATCATAGTGTGCTAACTCCGGGAGCGGGAGGAGAGTCCTTGATGACTTGACCATAGGGCAGAATACATAGTGTAGTTTTCCATCCTTTTCCTTGATTATGAACGAGTTCTTCAGAGTTTGCTCGTTGGTGAGGATGTCGCCCTTTAGTTGCGTGCAGCGGGGTAAAGGTTTGTCCATCTTAAGATATTTGATGATAGATGTGACATGACCCCCCATGCAAATCTCTTTCCCCAGGATGGAGATTGAGAATTTCTGGATCAGATGACGGCCGATATTAACTGGCCATTCGTTAAGAATAGACCAGAGAACAAAAAGATCGGAGGTTATAACGTTCCCCCCTTCTGTCCTGGGGAAGAGTGCGCCAGCGATGATTTTGTGTACAGTGCGCACAAAACCAGAGTGTATGTTTGACGCCTTGCACGTCTTTGCATCGTAAGTGGGGATCCCAGTTAAGGATTTCCAGAATGTATGTCTGTTGAATTCTGGATGATCAGTTCCCACTGTTTTAGCCTTTCGCAGCTGTTCCTGGTCGTCGATAAAGATGGAGTTCAGCATATTCTCTGTTATGACGACCTTGCTGCCAAAAATTTGGGTGACAAGCCTTCTGTCACCCCCGTCCCGAGACTTATCCGTGCTGTCAACGGGCTCCTTGGTCAGAAAGGAGAAGAATTCTGTGGTGGGTTCGTAGTAAGATACTTCAGGTATTAGACACAACCTGGTGAGGTTGACTTTGTCTAGCACGTTGAAGATACGATCATATATCCCCATCTTGATTAGTTAGCTGGAGCAGACATACTTGGTAGGTTTTAGGGTTTTATCGGTGGAGATGGTGGTTTGGATGAAGAGGCTCCCTGGTGGTGGTATCGTGGTGGTGATGGGAATGAAAGTGGTGGTAGTGATGGGGATAGTGGTGGTAGAAATGGTGGTGATAGTGGTAGTAGCAGCGATGGTAGCTGCAGGGATGGAAGGTTTGGCGAGGGGTTGGTCCATGGCGGAAACGGGTCGAACTTGTTTTCTTGCCCGCTTCTTGGAGGGCTTCCCAGATGCAGTCTCTAAGACTTTACGTTTCCCTTTTTTCTCTTTGGCAGGTGACTCCTCTTCAGAGTTAGGGTTGTACTCCGAATCTTCATCAGAAGAGGAGATGACAGTCTCCTCCTCAGGGGGCTCAGAGAAGATCCTCTCTAGGCGATCAAGTTCGCACAAGACATCCATCATCTTGACATTTGGGGGTGCCTTCCCAGTCCTGTTGAAGTCTGTTCTTATCTTTTGAAGCCTGGCTTGTTCTTCCAGCATTTCCTCTTTTGTCCAGATTTCAGGACCTTCAAACCTGATGGCTTTGCTTAGTGGTGATGCCATATCTGAAAAATAGAAATTTATGAGTTAGAGCGAAAAGTTTTTAGAAACAAATTAGATTTTATTTGTAGTTTATGTCTTTTTGTATTTTTGTGAAAGGTTAATGGGTGTGGGAGACCAAATTCAAGACTAAACGGTTTCAAGACCGTTTGGTTCCAAACGGTTTCAAGACTGTTTGGTCTCAAACGGTTTGAGGACCGTTTGGTTCCAAACGGTTTGAGAACCGTGTGGTTCCAAATGGTTTCAAGACCGTTCGGTCCCAAACGGTTTGAAGACCGTTTGGTCCCAAACGGTTTAAGGACCGTTTGGAAAACGAAGAGCCGCAGGGTCGTCGGCGTGGGTGAAGACGAAGATGAACCGGCGCGGAGGCGGAGGGTGTGCCGGCGATGAAAACAGCGGTGAAACCAGTGATGTGATGAAAACGGCAACGGTGAGGACGGCAATGATGACAGTGATGCAGATGATGGTGAAGAAATCATCGAAGACGATAGTGGTCCGAATCGAAGGTGATGACTGTGGTGAAGATGGTGGAAGATAGAATGATGGCGTCGTGAGAATGATGGTGACGTGCGGATGGTCGTTAAAACCATCGGCGGAGAAGGCGGCGATGGTGGAACAGATGGTGAAAGTTCAGGAACGACGACGAAGGTGGTAGGGAGGAAGGGCGGTGTGCGTTGTGGTCGCCGGACTACCTTGCAGGTGGTTGGTGAACGGAAGTGTGATCGCGCGGAAACAAAGGAAGCAGAAGCAAAAGAAAAAATCTTCGCACAAGCGCTCCAGAGAGTTCGGAAGTTCGAAGAGAGAAAGACGAAGGGGTAGGGTTTATATTTATAGGGAACGGTTAGCGACCCTTTGTATTCCAAGCGGTTTCAAGACCGTTTGGTCCCAAACGGTTGTAAGACCGTTTGGAACCAAACGGTTTTGAGGACCGTTTGGTTCCAAATGGTTTGGAGACCGTTTGGAGTCCAAACGGTTTCAGGACCGTTTGGCTCCAAACGGTTTGGAGACCGTGTGGAGTCCAAACGGTTTCAGGACCATTTGGCTCCAAACGGTTTGGAGACCGTGTGGAGTCCAAACGGTTTCAGGACCGTTTGGCTTCAAACAGTTTGGAGACCGTTTGGAGTCCAAATGGTTTCAGGACCGTTTGGCTCCAAACGGTTTGGAGACCGTGTGGAGTCCAAACGGTTTCAGGACCGTTTGGCTCCAAACGGTTTGGAGACCGTTTGGAATCCAAACGGTTTCGGGCCCGCTTGGAAGGACAAAGGAAAAAAAGATTTTATATTTTTGTGTTTGTTTTTTATTATGCATTTTTATGTTGTTTGTTTTTTATTATTATATTTTTTTATAGTTTTAGTTATGTAGATTTTTTTTGTATTTTCATAAGATAAAACTAAGGAAAATAAAAGAGCAGAATCATAAAGGAAAAAGTAGAAATCTTGGGTTGCCTCCCAAGTAGCGCCTTGGTTTAACGTCGCTGGCTCGACAAAATTTTGCTCCAATTATGCTGTTGTTATAGGATCATGGATCCCTATAGTTTGTCTTGATAATTTGTCTGCCGGAGTGTGGTATTTCTTTAATCTGTGACCATTAATGGTCCTTTCTCCTCCATTATCATCGAAAATAATGACAGCTCCTGTCGGGTATATATGTTTGATTGTGAAAGGCCCCGACCATTTAGTACGCAGTTTTCCTGGAAACATTTTTAGTCTGGAATTTAACAGGAGGATTTTGTCTCCGACGATTATATCCTTTCTTTTTATGTGGCCATCGTGCCACATCTTGGTTTGTTCTTTGTAGATTCTTGCATTGTGGTAGGCTGTCATTCGTAATTCTTCTAGTTCTTGGAGTTGAAGTTGTCTGAATTCACCAGCGCCTTTGAGATCGAAGTTTAGTTGCTTAATGGCCCACCAGGCCTTATGCTCTAATTCAACTGGCAAATGGCAAGACTTCCCATACACTAATCGAAACGGTGTTGTTCCGATTGGTGTTTTGAAAGCTGTGTGGTAGGCCCATAGAGCGTCAGATAGTTTGGTGGACCAATCGGTGCGGTGCCGATTGACAGTTTTTTTTTCAGGATAGCTTCAATTTGCCTATTGGAGACTTCAACCTGTCCACATGTCTGTGGATGATACGGTGTAGAAACTTTATGGTTGACTCCATATTTTCTTAATAAGGCTTCAAA
Organism: Alisma plantago-aquatica; assembly: GCA_963693085.1. Taxonomy (NCBI): domain Eukaryota; kingdom Viridiplantae; phylum Streptophyta; class Magnoliopsida; order Alismatales; family Alismataceae; genus Alisma; species Alisma plantago-aquatica. The sequence continues at coordinate 859,282,986 of OY856409.1, read as the reverse complement.
GCTTCGTTCCAAGAAATGTGATCCACCGTCAGATATTATTGTTCTTGGAACGCCGAATATGGGGAATATTATCTCTTTAAACATCTTGATTACCGGTTTTGAATCACAAGAAATGGTTGGTAGAGCTTCTACCCATTTCGAAACGTAATCTACAGCAACCAAGATGTACATGAATCCGTAAGATGGGGGGAAAGGACCCATGTAATCTATTCCCCATACATCGAAGAGTTCAATTTCTTGCCATATATTCAATGGCATTTCATTTCTTTTGGTTATTCCACCGGATAGTTGGCACTTGTCGCATGATCACACATATTCATGTGCATCTTTTGCGATGGTTGGCCAGTAAAAACCAGATTGCAGGACTTTGAGGGTTGTCTTCTTAGAACTCATGTGGCCCCCAATGGGGCCTGAGTGACAGTACTCTAGAACTGAGGTGATTTCTGTCTCTGGAATGCATCGACGAAAAAGTCCATCTGCGCATAAGTGGAATAGATAGGGCTCGTCCCAGAAATACTGCTTAGCGTCATGAATGAACTTCTTTTTGTCGTGATAGGATGCAGATGGATGAATGATTCCTGTTGCCAAATAATTAACAATGTCGGCATACCAGGGGAATCCATTATCGACTTTCATTAGTTGGTCGTCCGGGAGGGAGTCTCGGATAGGTACTTTGTCTTCATCCTCAACTTCAATACGGCTGAGGTGATCAGCGACGACGTTTTCCACTCCGCTTTTGTCTTTGATTTCTAAATCGAATTCTTGAAGCATCAATACCCAGCGGATAAGTCTAGGTTTTGCATCTTGTTTCTGAATTAGATACCGTATAGCGGAGTGGTCAGTGTAGACAATGACCTTAGCTCCAATCAGGTATGAGCGGAATTTCTCGAACGCGTAGATGACAGCTAAGAATTCCTTTTCTGTAGTGGTGTAATTTTTCTGTGCTTCATCAAGCGTTTTGGAAGCGTAGTATATAACATAGGGTTTCTTGTCGATTCTTTGCCCTAATACGGCCCCTATGGCATAATCGCTCGCGTCACACATGATTTCAAAAGGTTGTGACCAATCTGGAGCTCTTAGTATGGGTGCGGAAATCAAGGCATTTTTCAGAGTTGTGAAACTTTGCAAACATTCTTGGTTAAAGTTAAACTCCGTGCCCTTGGTCAGCAGTTGTGTCATGGGTTTTGCTATTTTAGAGAAGTCTTTAATAAATCTTCTGTAAAACCCAGCATGACCTAAGAAAGCACGTACCCCTTTTACGTCTTTTGGTGGCAACAATTTCGAGATAACATCAACTTTTGCTTGATCCACCTCGATCCCTCTGTCGCTCACTCTGTGTCTGAGAACGATACCTTCAGTTACCATAAAATGGCATTTTTCCCAATTTAAGACGAGGTTTGTTTCCTCGCATCTTTGTAAAACTTGAACCAGGTTGAGCAGACAGTTGTCAAAAGAGTCTCCATAAACTGAGAAATCGTCCATGAATACCTCCATTATAGATTCTGTTAATCCTGCAAAGATAGCAGACATGCATCTTTGGAAAGTGGCTGGTGCATTACAAAGCCCGAATGGCATTCTTTTGAAAGCATATGTCCCAAAAGGACAAGTGAAAGTAGTTTTCTCTTGATCTTCCGGGTGTATAGGGATTTGGTAAAACCCGGAATAACCATCTAGGTAACAGAAGAACTTCTGATGATCTAAGCGCTCGAGGACCTCATCTAGGAAGGGCAGGGGGTAGTGATCTTTTTGCGTTGATTTATTAAGTTTTCTATAATCAATGCACATTCGCCACCCAGTCACGGTTCTAGTGGGCACCAGTTCATTTTTATCATTAAGAACAACAGTGGTCCCCCCTTTTTTTGGGACCACCTGCACGGGGCTTACCCATTGAGAATCTGAGATTGGGTAGATGATACCTGCCTTCAGGAGTTTGAGAACCTCGATGCAAGCTACCTCCTTGAGATTAGGGTTCAACTTCCTTTGATGTTCCCTCGATGGTTTGAATTCTTCCACCATAGGCAATCTGTGCATGCATAAAGCTGGGTTTATACCAGTTAAGTCAGTCATTTTATATCCGATAGCTTTCTTGTGTCTCTTTAGCTCATCAAGAAGTCTGTTTTCTTGGTCTTCTTCCAGAGTAGAGCTGGTAATCACTGGACAAAGTTTCTCACTGTCAAGGAAGACATGTTTGAGTCCTTCGGGTAAGGCCTTCAATTCAGGGGCCTTAGGTGGCTCGGTTGCTTCTATAACGGTGACAGCCTCGAGTTCTTCAAAGGTGGTTGTTGGGGCTTCTTCAGCTTTTTCTAAATATTGAAGGCATTGTTGCACTAGTTCATTTGCCGAAAATTCTACTTCCGGGTTTGTCAAGGCACTTTCCAACTCATCGGAGGGTTCAAACATTTCTAACTGGGACATTTGATATATAGCATCTAGGAGAAAAACTTCCTCTTGAATGCTTGGTCCTTTCATGCTGTTAAGGACTCTGAATTGGAAAGCTTCCTTCCCAAGTCTTAGTATAATCGTTCCCGCTTCTACATCGATGAGTGCTCGGGCGGTAGCTAGGAAAGGTCTTCCGAAGATTATCAGGTATCTTAGATCTTCTTGTATGTCCATAATAACGAAATCGCACGGGACATAAGAATTTGTTCCTATTCTGACGGGTATATCTTCAATAATTCCAAGGGGAGCAGTTATAGTAGAGTCGGCTAACTGAATTGTCATTGACGTAGGTAACAAATCAGTGAAGCCTAATCTTTTACACATAGAATAGGGCATAATGGATATACTTGCTCCTAGATCTGCTAATCCCTTTTTGCTAGAGCCATTTCCAATCGAACACTGAATACCGAAGGAACCTGGGTCCTTCTTTTTCTTTGGCATTTTGTTAAGCAGAATATCTGAAGTGGTCTGAGCTAGTTTCACTGTTTCATGCTTTTTTGTCATATATTTTCTCGACAGCAGGGTTTTCAGGTATTTGGCCCAAGCGGGTACTTCAGAAAGGGCATCTAGAAATGGGATATCGATATACAGTTTCTTCATAGCTTCTTTGAATTTCTGGAACCTAGTATCCATTTTGGTTCCTTTTAGCCTGTCCTGGTAAGGAATTCTGAGCGGAGCTTCTGGCGTGGGTCCCTTTTCGTTTTCCCTTTCAGTAGTTTTAGTGGATTTTTCCTTTTCATGAGTTGAGCTTTCTGTTGGTGAGAGAATAGCTACATCATCATCATCATGGATGATTCTAATGGTATCAGGAAGGACACGACCAGACCTTGTGGTGACAGCATTCAGTTGCTCAGGTCTATTTTGGTCATGCCTTGGGTTTGCCTCTGGTTGCCCAGCGAAGGTACCTGCTGGTGGTTTCAACTGAGCAGCAATCTGTGCTAATTGGGCCTCCACAGCCTTTTGTTGAGCTTGTTGATTCACAAGCATGGTCTGCTGAGATTGCAGCATCTGTCTAATCAAAGATATTTCATCAGATGGTTGGGAAGGAGCACTCCTCTGTTGATATTGAGTGACTTGTTGCCCCTGGGGTTGTTGCGGAGGTGCTGTCAACTGCGGTTGTTGTGGCTGCTGCAACTGAGGTTGTTGCAACTGTGGGTGCAGTCCTGGGTATTGATAGGAGGGATTCCTAGGATAATTGGATCGTTAGAACCCATTTCTATAATTCCCTTGATTTTGGGCGAAGTTATTATGAAATCCTGGTGGTTGTTTGCTGAAAGATCCACCTTGTATCTGTTGTTGAGGATTGGCAGTTCCTGTAGGATTTCCATATTGGAAACCAGGATGATTTCTTGGTTTCTCTGGATTGTAATACACCTGGCTAGGTATTGAATGGATGGAGTTGACTTGCTCTGGCATTTGGTCCTCGGGATGCTCAACAATGGGCTCATATTGCGGCACGGGTGTTTGTAAATCCATCATGACATTGTATAACAGACCACACGATAATGTGGGATGATCAGATGCATGACATGCTTCACAAGTTCCAGTAGCTGCTTTTACTTGTTGAACTTGAGAGCTTTTCTTCTTGTCATATTCCCCGAAAGAAGTTTTGAGGGCTTGTTGCTTGCTAGCAATAGTCTTCAGGGCCTCTGCAATGGCCTTGAGTTCCATAGATTCTTCAGCTTTGTAGACTTTAAGAACTCCCTTGGGTTGGTTAGACGACCTTCCCCAATTGGATTGGTTCTCGGCCCCTAGCGTAACTATATTCCAAGCATCTTCATAGTTCTTTCTCATAAAATTTCCTCCAGATGAGGAATCTAGAAATTTCTTGATATCATCACTTACTCCTCTGTAGAATGTTTCTATTAGTTGATTTTGAGATATGCCATGGTGAGGACACTTTCTCAGGAGTTCCTTGAATCTTTCCCAAGCTTCCGCAAGTGTTTCTCCAGGTAGTTGGGCGAAGTGATTAATCTGTCCCCTAATCTCATAGGTTAGTGAAGGTGGAAAGAATTTCTCAAGAAACTTTTCTTCTAAAGGAGTCCAAGTGGTGATGATGGGGTGTCTATCTAAAGCATTGTACCAGCTCAACGCTCTTCCAGATAAGGTGAAGTGGAAAAGATGTAACATTATTGCTTCCAGGGCGATTCCTGCTTGAGGTACAAGTCGGCAGAGTGACTTGAATCTCTTAAGGTGATCCATGCAATCGTCTCCGGGTGCTCTAGAGAAAGAGATGCCTTGCATGATCTGGATCCATTGTGTCCGGATTTCAAAGTTTGGTATGTTAATAATCGGTGGTCGGACTGGGTGATCATCTTCATAATTCTTCGGGACTACGTAGTCCCGAAGTTGCTTGTTTCTTAGCACAAGTTGAGTAGCAGCATTCTCGGCTTGGATACGGGCTTGTTCCTCAGCTCGAATCTCAGCTTGCACTTGAGCACGAGTGTCTGCAATAAGTTGTGCTCGTTGTGCTGCTATGGCGGCGTTAACTCTTTCTGCAACAAGGCGTTGCTCTTCAGCCATCTGTCTGGCTCTTTGGCGGTTAAGTCTAATCCTTCGGTGGAAACTTCTTTCTACCTCAGAGTCATACTCTGGTTCAGGGGAGAATCCGATGCTATGCGGGGTTTGCATACACGTTTTCTACCTGAGTAGAAAGAAAATCACACATTAAGATAATGATCGGAAACAAGAAGTCAAGAAGAATTGAAGTAGTTATCAAAGAAAGGTGTAAAATCCTAACCAACCAAGAAGTTGTTAAGTGAAAACTAAAACGTTCCGTTGTCCCCGGCAACGGCGCCAATTTTTGATGGAGTTTTGCAACACCACTAAAAATCCTAGAGATGAATGAATCCCTAAGTTTAGCCTTGCTAGTACTATGGTAAGATCTCCACCCACGTATGCTAAGACACGCGGAAGTCTTATCGTAGTATAGTTAAGGGTCGAATCCTCGGGACAACGGTCTTGATGTAATCAAGATGGAAAACGTTTTAGTCGTACTTAACTACTTAACAGTTGATATTTAGATCAAAAGTTTGATTTGGTTTTAAGCAAGAAAGTAGAAATTAAGGTTGTAAACAATGATTAAAAACCACTAGGATGTTGCCGGGTTTCACACCACTACACATGGATCATAAACATGCAACATAATAAAAAGACTTGCAAAGAGAAACTAATCAGCTAGTATCTTTGTAGACTTAGCTTCCTTTCGGATAACCAACTACGAGGAGTGTGGAGTATTGCAATGCCAGCCATCCCCTAACGAATGGTCACTTGCTTTGCATTACTCCTTCATGAAGTGTGTTCCTCGACCTTACCAAGGTTGCACTTCCATACGTCAACTGATTCCATTTCATAGTATGAAAGTGCAACGATGGGAGTGAGTTTACTCCACTCGTGAAAGCACTCCTAGATACCGAAACAGACATATGGTGACTACATATATCTAGAACCAACATTCAATTGATATTCAGATCTAAGGGTATAAACGTAGACAATTCATACCAAGAGACAATAAGTAACACAAGTTGGTGATCAAGCAACAAGCATTCATTAAAAGATTGATGTTGAGCCAAAAAGGAGAGTATCTCTATTGCAAATGATTGAATTACATTGCATTAAATGAAAACATGGGTAGCGGGGCTACTCCCCGCACCCTAGTGAAAAGGACTACTCGCTCATCTCAAGAGCAAAGGAGGAGGTGAGAAGAGAGAGAAAGAATGACATCTCCACATAGGAGGGAAGGTTGAACCCTTGGTGGAGAGAGCAACGATCTTCACACTTCGTGGTTGCTTGATGATGGATCTTCTCCTCCCACCTTCTTTGTTGATGAGAGAGAAGGTAGCTTGATGATGAGATGTGGACCTCAAACCGGCAGCCTTAGGGCGATGGATGAAGGATGGAATTGCTCTGGAACTCGAGGGGCAGCCTTTGGGCGTCTGAGATCCCCCTCTTAGAGGACCCTTGGGGTCTTATTTATAGGCTTTGAGTGAAGTCCAAACGGTTTGGAGACCGTTTGGACCTCAAGACCGTTTGGGGCCTCAATACCGTTTGGACTGTGAGACCGTTTGGCTTCAAACGGTCTTGAGACCGTATGAACTCCATGCGGTCTCGGTACCGTTTGGCTTCATGCGGTCTTGAGACCATTTGAACTCCATGCGGTCTCGGTACCGGTTGGCTTCATGCGGTCTCGGGACCATTTGAACTCCATGCGGTCTCGGGACCGGTTGGCTTCATGCGGTCTTGGGACCGTTTGAACTCCATGCGGTCTCGGGACCGGTTGGCTTCATGCGGTCTTGAGACTGTTTGAACTCCATGCGGTCTCGGGACCGGTTGGCTTCATGCGGTCTTGAGACCGTTTGACTCCATGCGGTCTCGGGACCGGTTGGCTTCATGCGGTCTTGAGACCGTTTGACTCCATGCGGTCTTGGGACCGGTTGGCTTCATGCAGTCTTCAGACCGTTTGACTCCATGCGGTCTTGAGACCGTTTGACTCCATGCGGTCTCGGGACCGGTTGACTTCATGCGGTCTTGAGACCGTTTGACTCCATGCGGTCTCGGGACCGTTTGGCTTCATACGGTCTTGGGACCGTTTGACTCCATGCAGTCTCGGGACCGTTTGGCTTCATGCGGTCTTGGGACCGTTTGAATCCACTCGGTCTTGAGGCTGGGTTATTCTTTTATGATTTTTTTGTGCTTTTTCTGCATATATAAAAGGAAAAAGTTAGTCTGATGGTGTATTTACAAAAAGGGGTGAAATTAGGATAATTTATAGTTTAAACGTAAAAAAAGAGTATGGAAAACTAAAGAAAAAGACTAAGATAATCGACTAAAATAGGAGGTTATCGGTAACATTGAAGACATACACTTCCATGTATTTCACTTATTGTCTCACCTTAAACTCTCTGTCTATCTTCATTAAGAACACTCTCTGATTTCATCATCGTGGTGATCAAACTCAACCTGATATAACTTGTAAGTTCCACATAGCTCATGATAAAAACATCCTCATAAGATGACTACCTCATTCCTCTTAGTGTTTGCAAGCCATCCATGTATCATTCACTTTACCAGGGTAGGTTATCTTCTCTATCCCCATTTCTCATGGCAACGTTCCAGCCTACATCATCTCTTATCCTTGGTGTATGGCATGCGTAATGTCCTATCTCTCACTCCCATAACAAGAGGAAATAATCATTTGGCTGCAGTCCAAATACAGAGTTCTTCCTGTTCCAAGAGTAGAGATGGTACATCCCACCTTGTCAGTACACCTTCAGATCTCAGTTGAAACATGCCTCATATGTCTCACCATCACATTCATCTTGATATCAAAGTTTCTTCCATGAAAAACTAGTCTTGAACCTACTGAGGTTTATATCCTTGGTCATCTCCTCTAGGTCTATAGGGTACCGACTCCTTTGGGGTCATCCTCCTCCCCTTATGCATCAAGAGAGTGCCCTACTCATCTGCCCTTTGGGTCCCATGAGTTCATGAAGGTGATCAATCTCCTAACCCATGGCCCTCAGACAATGATAGATGTTACCTCCCGACCCTATGGTCATGTGCAACTGGGGAGTTAGGCAACTCCTACTTTTATCGGTCTTATCCCTACCTGACCCTAGGGTAGACTTAGGATTCACCATTATAGTACCTTCTCACTTAGAACCTTACCCAAGCCTTGAACATCTCTCTTTCTGCATTCGTGGGCTGGCTTTCATCCTTTCATAGAGGTTATGGCAACCTGCCTACCTGGGTCAAGCCCCATACCAGTTACCTCCATGATAATACATTCATATGCAACTAGAGATGGATATCTATGGGTCTAAAGGTTCATTCCCATACCATGTACTTTTCACTTAGCTTCTCAAGATCTTGTGAGACCTCTTCAGGTTACCTTAAACCAACAAAACTGATATACACCCTACCAAAGGGGTCCCTCTCCCAGGATGGGATACAAAACTATCTCTTGACAACAAGGTCACAAAAGCTCTTAGGTCTAGGGTTTACCTCCACATGAGCCTACTTAACCCTAGAAAGCTATTAAGGCACAAGTAGATCACCTACTGTACCATGCTAGGTCATACTTATCCTCTTTCCTCGATGTTGGATCAAGATCATACTTTCCTTTATCATCATCCTAGTTGTGAGGGGTCCATCAAACACACCTTAAACTTAAGGGGCTTCCCCTTTTTCCTCTATACATGAGGAGTACCATGCTCACTTCTATAGGAACTCGACTTCTCATTATGAGCATTAGGTACACCACTTCCCCTCTTAGGCCTAGGAACCCTAGGTTCACCTGTAGGTGTCCAACCGCATGCTCTATCTCTTAACTACGAACCAAGCATGCAAAAGGCATGACATGCACTTCCTGTCATCCTTCAACTCAAGCAACACTTAGGGTTGGGTCCTCCTTAAGGACAACCAACAAGGTACAAGGCCTCATAACATGCTACTAAACTTTTCTAGGTCTAAGGAACTCTTCTTCCCAGGGTTGGGTTGCCAAAGATGCTAGGTCACCCATGGATCATATGGCATCCCAAAGGCATGTCCTTTCACACACCTAGTTTACCATGACATCTAACTTATCATGTCATATCTCTCTAACCTTCACATAGGGTTAGGGCTAGCATCATCCTCAGAGGATGTGCCAGGTCTCTACATGCAATGGAGATCTCTATCTCCAAGACTAACTTATCCTCCTGACAAGAAGGTCTAACCTCAGGTCTCTTCTGAGGACATGACAACTTATGTCATACGTCCTAAGCATGTATCTATTCTTTAGTTTGCGCTTAATCTATTAAGCTTATGTCCATGACATCTTATTTACATACCTTTCATTAATTTGGTGGAGGATTCCTTAAACCTTATTAACCTTACTCATACCTCTAGAGGGTGAGAAGAAGAAAGAAAACCCTAATTCTTTAGGTCCTTATAAGAATTTTGTGGTGAGAAGGGATGAATAATATGAGAAGTCCTAAAGGTATCTTATTTCGATTCATACCCTAAGACTTTGTCCAGGCAGTCACACGGATCCGAGAGTCCTCGTATTCTGACTAGCGGTGCAGAGGAAAATATTGCCAGCCCCCAGTCGTGATCCTTTTCTAGACACCTCCGTTTTTCGGATAATCCTCTAATAACTCCCTTGGGTTCTATGGAGTTTGTAAAATTTAATAATTATTAATGGTTAAATGAGGAACCTACGCTCTGATACCAAATGTTACGACCCTACCTCCCGATAACCCCCAATTAAGGGAGACTGAGAGGTCGAAGCCGCACCCATAACTTCCGGATCAAAGGTTTGACAATTAACCAAGAATAATTATCAAATTTTAACATACTATACTGAAAGCTGTAAGAAAATAAATTTTTGCATACCTTTTTTAAAACTTGGATCTCTAAACTTCTATCCACTTAAGGATTCTACTCTAACTAATCCTCCTTGTATTTTACTTCATGTATTACACAGTATGACAATTTAATGTTTGTCCTTTTGGCTTGTACCTAAAACGCCGACAAACAAAACGTCGGTCAGCCGAAGCTGGTATGTGGGGGAAACAATAAACGTGCAACTATGATAACAACATCATCATTCAATTAATCATTTAACAATCAAGATTACATTTTAAGCCAAACTACTCAATCCATACCTATCCACAACTCTGTGTTGTCCCTGTAAGGACTTATATGGTACCTCTGTAAAGGTAGAGTCGCATGGCACCACCCAAAGGTAGCCCAATATCTAACTCACTATGACTTGATGGACCTACCCTCTAGGCAGCCATATACTAAGTCATTCATGACCTGATGGACCTACCCTCTAGGTAGCCATATACTAGGTCAGCCATTACGACACAGAGGGGACCAGGATCTGAGCTAGAAGGCATATACATTATGTGATAGTCATAGTCACTTTATAATTGCAATATGAACATCCAAACAGTTTAGTTGCATTCAATGCGATTAAACATCCGGGAATCCATCGGGAAACTAAAGCGGTTACTCATAATTAACCACATACCTTCAATTGCAGATTTCAAGAAAGATTATGAAGAGAAACCCAATCAAGCAAGCAATGAGGAATAGAAATCCTAAAATAAAAGCACCAATTTCCTTTTATTAATATTTATCCAATTTCGTCACATTCCTTAGGATTTCAATTCCAATTTTAGGGTTTCTTTGGAAATTAGGGTTTTTGCCTCCATCATTAATATTATGATCTCTAATTTATCAAAACTACATAAAACCCCTAATTCCTCATTATGGCACATCTTATCAAGTTTAGAATCTTTATTAAGCATCTGATTTCCTTATTCCAAATAAATATGGTTTTTATCTCTTTTTATCCCAAATTAGGGTTTCCATATAGATTAGCCTTCTTTCATGGATTACAACTCTAATTTAGGCATCTTTGCATTCAAAACAGATAATTAAACCACCTTTATAATTAACAGGATTAAGCTTATCAATTTGACCTATTAATCTATCAAATTACACCCTTAATATTCGATTAGGGTTTCTCATCAACTTTTAATACACTTTACTAGCAATTAGGGTACTTTTGAAAAACGGAGTAGAATTGGGTTCTCAAAGTTATTTTATCAGATTCCTCGTATTTTTCTACACAACTTTCATATATAAAGTTTTTCCATTAGAGGTTCCTAGCTATTTCTATCAATTTCGCAAGAAAAACCCTTTTTCCTGAATTATTCGATTAGAGAGCGAAATTACCAGAAAATTCTCGAACATCGGATCGATGCACCGCTAGACCCCTCCTAATCTGACGCTCCACATCAGCCTCCTCCACTACCTTCTCTTTACGCGCGCCCCCAAGATTGGTCGTTGGATTTTAACTGAGTCCACGATGGTCTCTGGATCGAACGCTCCGCGATTTGAGCACCCAAACTCAGCCGGGCCCTTCACGTGCCGTGAGATCTCTATCTAACGACGACTGTATGACGTCTTCTTTCTTCCTCAGCTTCTAGAGCCATGGTGGCTCCCTCGCCGGAGTGGAACCAATCAAGTGGGATAACGAGTAAAGGGGATCGAGAAGAAGCCGTTCGAGGTCGTAATGGAACAAGGGATTGAGGGCCCCCCTTTTTATAGGGTATGGGGCGTCCCTGTGAGGAGTCCCAACCCTAAACGAACTGAGCAACTAGCCCAATTGGGCATTCCTTCAAGAAGCATCCATAGCTCGAGAAATTTGGGTCTAACCAACTCGGAATACCATCCTGAAATCAACAAAGTGATTTCCCAGTTTGCACATGCATCGGTTCGCGAGGAAATTCGAGGGAAATAACCCTCTGATGCTACGGTTCAGTCCTTCTCAGACTCAAGGAAGGCGATGCACAGCTTGCCTTGGATCAAGATCTGACGGCTGGCATTGCTCCGTCTATTTCCATTATATTAGAGAAAATCGTGACATTTATTATAAACCCAACACTTTAGGGAATCTTGTAAAAGCTATAACTTCCAAACCAAGTATCCAATTAATCCCAAATTTGGAGGGAAAGTCCATAATGACTTAATATACCTTTATACCAAAATTTGGCTCATTATCTCAAAGAAAACGTTCCGTTTCTTTAAGTGCAAGATATCTCTTAAATATATATATTTCTCACTTATTTTCTCTTTCCTTTACTATTAAATTATTTTTTTGAGTTCCTTAAACCTCAAGGAACCTTAATATCTCGAAATCCCCTCTTGAGAATATTTCCTTAGCCTATTTCCTTATCTTTCATCCATTTTCTCATTATCTTACTTTTCTTTATTAAAATATCTCTTTTTGAGGATTTCTCTTTATCTCCCTTTTATTTTCCTTATGGATATTCCTTTTAATATTAGAAACCTCATGGATACAAAAATTCACCAAGAAATCTCATTTATGCCTCTTTCCACTCATTTTCCACATTTTATCATTATTTTCAATGTCTTTCTTAATAAAGAAATACTTAATTAATCTTTTCTTTTCTTATTGCACTCTTTATCACTTTGGACTCCTTGGAACCCAAGGAACCCAAGAGGCATGAAAACCCTCTTTGGATTTACCTTCTATAGGTTTCTACATATTTCTTTTCTCAAATGTTCAATTATTCATTCACTAATTGAATTTTCTTTGTTATTTCCTTGTTATTGGGCCCAATAGCCAATAAAGCCCACAAATCAAACAACAAGGCTATTTTAAACGAAATCCATTTATTCACAACAAATTATATCATTATTTGTCCAAATATCTTTAATATGAGAAATTACATTTCTCACCAAAGGAACCCAAAATTTGGGGTTGTAACAGTTCTTCTTTTTCAAACTCTTTGTTTACTCACATTGAACCACATAAACTAACTTTACAAGAGAATTAAACTTTTATTTCTCTAATTTAATCTCAGCATTAATGATACACATCCATACATTCATTATGTTTCTCACACTTTCATGTACATACGACATGATAATCAAATTCATTCTCTCTTATTAAGAAAACAAAGATACAAAACATCACTTACAACATTCTCACATCTATACTAGGACCTAGAGTGACAAGGACCGACTCAACTTAACTATACTCAGACTTAACTCTTGTGTTAGATCTACTCTGATGCAATAATATCTTCTTCAAGTCCATGTGATTTCCTTAAAAATTTTGAGTAGAGGGGTGAGCTTACTCGCTCAGTGAATGAGTGCTTCAAAGAAATAGTCTAAAGCATTGATATAACTATAGATATACTTTTGAGGAACTCATATCAATTATAATAGCAGTAAGCTTTAAAGAGATTGATCATTGACAATCATAAATATGGTAGGATACTCTAGATATCAACAAGAGCAAATCAATATATGATCATACTTGATTAATTTCAAAGAGAACTAATAATTCAGAAACATACAAAGAATAATTGATGGGAAACTATACTCGAATCTTTCTTAGCTTTTCTTACTTATAAGAAACTCTTTAAACCTATATGAACATATTTTATCTTATGCCCTGATCATATGTAGTGTACTCTACATATGAAGACTCATAGAAAACTACGATCTCACCGTACAAGACTTAGCTTAAAACCTAGGAAGCTAAGCCTAGAACTGAATCAGGGTCTACTTGACTCGAACCGTCACGTCTGACTAAGGGGGCTAAATAGCTGACCTTTAACTGGACCTCTCCTTCTAGGCTGAGTACACAGGCGGAGGGTCTGAGATGCTCTGTGGGCATCATCTTGGTACGCTTTGTGGGTACCTCTGAGTTACCACTGGGATTTTTGATTCATGTTGGGTAACCTATCTTCTCTTAGGAGACTTCCTCAAGGGCTTCATCTCCCCACACACTCTATGGGTGTGTTTCGATCCCCATATACTGGTTGTTGCCCGGGTGGATTGTTTCCTCCCTACAGTGTAGACATCCGTAGGGAATCTACAGTGTTCAGGGCACTTATGTCTATTATTTTATTATTCTTGGAAAGCTCTTACTATATTGTATCTCTCTCTTACTTATTCTTAACTCTGGTATCTCTATGGTACTGAGTCTATTCAATGATGAAGCTTATAAATATGGCATGAACTTTCTTACTTAACTTGGAAGAGTAGTATATTCAAAACACTATAATATTCTGAGTAATCATCATACTATACATACAGGCAGACTAAAATTCTTAAATAAACAAAATACATGTCAACTTGGCACTTTATACACTAGAATCATGCAATTGAATTGTTAAGCATCACCATATCTCATACTGAGAACATTCATATCACAATACTTGATTCATTGAACACCCTATCCTTAGGGTTTCATTTACCTCATTCACTTATCACATGGCTCTCATAAGGATTTCATACGACATAAACATTTACTAAATAAAGACTGCTTTCAACAAATCATATACAATAAATATATGTATGAAACCTTGGAACTGAGCTGAATTTAGGTTTCCATGCCATTCACTGAGATATCATGCATCAAGAATAAAGTTGAATAAATAAAGTCTATCATGTCAAGAAAATCCTTTCAAATAGATTTCACGATATCTATTCATAAATATCCAACTTTCCTCGCATCTTGGGTTTCACCCTCTTTACTGAGATATCAAACAAACATTGCTCACCTTAAATAAAATCCAAGATAGTATCTGACATATATGTATTATGCATTCAGATAAACAATCATTCATAACCAATGGGATCTAGATAAACAAATTTCTCTATTTAATTATACAACAATTTCAATCATAGACAAATTCCCTATATTTTAGTTTACTCTTATAACCTCTGTGAATACTTAGGGAATTCTCATTAAGATGTATTGTATACATTTATAATATGATTTTATAATCTTAAATTCATCCAAGCAGAGGAAGATTCTATTTCATATCATTTTTCAACAACTTAGATCAAACAGACAATTCAGGGTTTGTAGTCGCATACTAAGCAATTAAAGATTATGGATGATTTAACCAATTTTCGTGCAATATACTATTTAAAGGAAGTTCCTACTCATCCTAAAGTGTGAAAACACCTTAACAATGCAGCTCATCCCTAAAAATCTCAATCTCATATCAAATTCCTAGCAATTCACCCAATTCTTCTTCCTTTCAACTCGGAAACCCTAAAAATGAGGGATTATGAATAAAGAGTGAGAAAAGGGGAAGTTTTGATACCATTTTGGATCAAATCAGAGGAGGGACAGAATTTAGACATGTGAGAAAATATTCACCATGAAACTATATCCAAAGAAGTTAAACTTACATGATTTCATCATTCATCAGACAACAAAACCCTAGGTCAGCATCTCCATCAATTTCTCCTCTCAAACTCTAACTCTCCCTCTCTCTCTAGGATTTAGTTTCTTTGGATTGAATCAAGAATTATGAGATCTGCTAGTGTGTTAGGTTGACCATATAGAAAAATTGAGATGCTTGGGTCAATTGCACTTTGACCCCTCACTAAACGTTTTTTCTTATTTCAGTAGATTTTTCTGTCATAAAAAGGTTTCTGTAATTCATGTATTTTAGAGATCTAACCTTCTCCAAAAATTATGATAATTTATAATGGTATTTGTAATCGAGTTAATAATATTATATTAAAATTTGAGATCATTCTAAGCTTCCATTAAATAATTAAAAATCGAATAGTGCACTACTATCCGGAATTCTGTAGAAATGTTATTTACTGTAATTCGTCTACTGAAAAGGTCTAAACGCATTAAAAAATTATGAAAATTTTACATGTTGTTTATAATTGAGTTTCAGATCTCCAGTTTAAATTTCAAATCATTTGTAATTAACAATAAATAATTAAAATCAAATAATATATTGCTAAATAACATTCTGTCAGCATGGTCGGTTGAAGTATATCTCAATTGAGAATGAATTTCAAAGAACATCCAAAAATTCTGAAATTTTTCTATGAAATGCAAGATTGAGTTATACATATTATATACAAATTTCAATTAAATCCAAATTACATAGAAAATATGATAAATTATTTACCATACTACTATCTTGATCAAATTCCATACTCATGTACCATCAAAACCCTAATTTTTGCCGATTAGGGTTTACATTTCTCAAACCCTAATTCTTTAAAATAAAATCATAGTTAGAGTTTCTTCTTAGGTTTGAAACATCACAATTGATCTACTATCATTAATCAAGTCTAAACGATATTCAATCTAATCAAGCATGTAATCATTCAGGAAACCCTAGTTTACCAATTAAGCACAAATGTGGTCATTACATAATTCATAACCAAATTAGATGATAACAGTGCATGATAATCTAGGGTTCAATCAACCACGTAATTAATGATATTCATTTTTGAATATAGATGAAGATACCATAATTGGATCTAGAATTGAACATTGACTACTAGTACATCTATTTGAGGTATGTCTCTTCTATATTAAGTAATATTGGACACTATTTTATATTTTCTCTCTCTTTAACCTCATGGAGGTATAACTACAATGGAAATTCCTAATTATATCTATTTGATCTAGCTGGGTCCTGTCACTTGGAATAGATCCTATTCTATTGTCAAGCTGTTGAAATATACAAATTGAAACCTATTGTTATCTCTTGTTTTTGTTTCACTCAATTTGCATCCTTGGAATCTATTGATCCATTTATGCAATGGAAACACTAATTAATATATGTGGGTATGGTGTTGATCATATTTTACATCTTTTTATGATGTAATATTAATTTGAATTATTATTGATGGTATGACAAATTGATGCTTGATTCTCTATTAAAAATGTATGTTGATCTTGATTACTGGTATTATGAAAATATTTGCACATAGACGATGATCCTATTGTGAGTATCTTATATATAGGAGAATTACATGGTGTTTCATGTTCCCAAGTAATGGTGTTGTGATGTCATTAATCCCATGAATTTTATGGTGGTGATATAATAATTTTTGGTTATGGTGGTAATGATATATACCTTTTGTTTTCTTTATAATTTAATTATCATAACAATATGCATGAAAATTTTCATCATTTATTGACACTTATGTTTTGTACACTTCTAACTTCTTCTTCAAATAATTTTATCCATATAATGTGAAGTTTTTCTTAACGTCTAATTGGGTATTCTACCTCTCTTCATTGTGAACCTTGTTTACTTTAAATTGGCGTACTTGATCCATATATATTGTCAAATCCACATTATATGTGCATACTTGCTTTTGATGATACTTTCTATCTATTCTTATCTTATCAGGGTGTTCCCAACCCCTTAGGTGGAGAATACCTTGACATCATTGAGCATGTGTTATAGCTTGCATGAGAGTAGTCTTTTGTTGGGAGATAGATTGAAGTATCTAGGATGACCTTTGTGTCCTATTATCTCTAGTTGAATTTGTTTTACAATTCTCTTCTGTACAACATGCATGGTGAAAATTATATTTATTTTTAGAATCATAATATTCATATATTTTTATATTTTTATGCTACACTTTCCCTACTTTGAACACACTAATTCAATGACTTGTATTATTACCCTTCACAAAATTTTATGACAAATTTTGGGGTTGGGTATATTTTTTTTCTTTTCAGTTGAGTATATGTGTGTCTCCCATATCACGACCCACTCCTTACAATGAACACACAAATATATGTTGATGAATCTTCTTCACATCTTTCTAATACTCATTGCAAGGGGATTGTGTGGAGGTAGTCTATTTCACTAAGGCTAGGAGTTGGTCACTCCAGATATGAAGGTGGATTTAGGTAGACTAGGTGCCTGGTTTCATGAGGCAAATTGGGTTCAATCTTGTATGTGTGTGGGTGAGGCAAGTCTACCAATGTCTTTGTAACATCCCAATTTATAAAACATGCACAACACTAAGCAGAAGCATAGACCTGATTGGGATGTCACAAACATGATTATCATTGCATAAAAATAAAGTTCATATATAAACCAACACATGATAAAATAATAGTTCTCATACTCAAGTCCTCAACATAACTCATACATGAATAAAACTAAACATGTTTACTCCTAAACATCCAAAACTTTCTCCTAAAACTCAAACTAAATGAAAACACATGTTTCATAAACATAAAGAAAATCTAATCTATTAATAGTTGATACCCCACCAGATATGGTCTCAGATGTCCTCAAACTTCTTCTTCGGTTGGTCCTTAAATAGCTTTATTTTTGACATTGCTCCTTTCCTACGAGCATCGCGCCACCATCCATGCATCAAACAAATTGGTAAGTGGAATTGAACATATAATATCTTTAAAGAAAACATGTAAATTGAAAAATAAACTTTAAACATTGAACATTGAAAAAGGGACACAATTGCTTTTAAATTACTTCTTTTATCTTGACTTATATAAGAAACCTCGGGTTTTGCACCAAAGTCTCTCTTATTTTACGTACCAAAGTGCCTCTTATATTAAACTGGATTGCCTCTTCTCTTATGCACCAAAGTGCCTCCTAGTTTTTCTCCGAGGAGCCTCTTGATGAGGATCATATATAAGTTATCTTCTAATCATTATCTTTCTCTTAAACTCTTAAATTTCTCTTAAACATTTTTCTTGACATTAATATTAATGTTCATGAAATATGGTATAGTAAATATAGACAACAAAGCATGAATTTCAATTTATCATAAATTCATTGACTTTAACAATTGAAACAATAAATAATACATTTATAGCATTCATTGCACATTCATATATACAATCAATACAATACTTATGTTCAAAGTGCATGAACCACTAACCTCTTTCTTAGAGAAGATCCTAGTTGCTAATTTAGGTTGATGAAACCCTAAAAAATGTTCTTGGGATTAAGAAACCCTAATTACCCTATTATAAAAATTATCCTTCATTAACAATTAATATTCAACTTAATTTCTAGGGTTTTGGGGTTCTTGGTAAAAATAGGGGAAATGGTATAAAAATAGGCTTTGAAACTTAGTCCATCTTGTAAATCTCAAAAAATTGAGCAAAATCCATGTATAACTTGACCCCATTGGACATACCAATGAAAAGATATAAATTTTCTACTATTTGACCAATCAAAAATCAAGGTAAATCCACATGGGTTATCCAAAATCATAACCAGTGAGGCTTAGATGGACCAAACATCAAAATTCATGTGGATCCTCATCCCTAGATCTAGTGCACAGTGAGAGAGACCAAAAGGCATGGCAAAAGGTCCAAAATACCCCTGCAAGCATGATGTATACGATTAACCCTCAATGGGTCAAACTAGAAGAATACAACTGAGTTTGTTCTTTCATTGATGGAGCGAAGAACAATAAGAAGAAGGCATGATTCGAAGAAGCTAAACCCCAATCTTAACCAGGTCATCGAAAATCATGGTGCTAGGCACCTTCACCATGGCCTAACAAACCCATCGAGCCCAAACATGGGTCTTGCAGTGGCCGGAAGCCACCAAACGGCAACCGCCATGGCTGAGCAGGAGAAACAAGAATGAAAGCAGTAAATGATGGAATCGCGACCAAAACTGAACCTGTAGGTAGACTAAGTGCACCGTAAAGAAGGGGAAGTCGTAAGAAAACTTGACCAAAGATGGGTCATTGATGCGGATTGCAAACACCATAAGAAAAAGTAGAAAAAGGAGAAATAGAACTTACTGAAGAAATGACCAAATTGGACCTAGGGAAACCTTCGTGGGACTTCGAGGAGGATGCTCGGTGCCTCAGAAGTGGCCGCCGAGGTATGACGTGTCTAGACAGAAAATCGATCTGGTGACAGTAGGGAAAACTCACGGGGATCAGGGAGCGAGATGTGCGAAGGAAAAATAAGGTTGGGGTTGGGTTCCTGGAAGTATGGGTAGTGCTTTCGAAGCCTTTCATATATAGGCCGAAAACCATGGGAGCTTGGGTCTCGCACGGGCGTGAGAACATGGGAAGAGAGGAGGGGTCCTTGTCAACCAGGAGCCCTAGGTCATGAAATCCCATCTTGTTTGAGATCTTACAACTCGAGAAGATTCGACAATGGTGAAGAGAGCCTTGGACTCTCGCGACATCCAATAGAGTCAGAGAGTGGAGGGGAACAAGCTTCGAGACACTACGGCTGTGTCCAGCCCTGTAGTTGGGTGAAGGAGGAGGTCCTCCCATTTGTGTATGCCTCTGGGTCTGAGTCTAACTCGGACTCTAACTCAAGGGTTGTGTGACACATTATAACGCAACAACCATATGAAATCGACTGATCAAAATCAAATATTGGTAAATTAGGATTAAGAACCATGTTAATTCCTTTCCTAAATTAATTGGGGTAGCTAGGGTCCTTCAAATCTTCTCAAATTTAGTGTGTTACCTAACTGGGACATAAGGAACCCAAAAATAGGGTTCATTTCCTAATTTGAGCATCTTAGCTTATTATATTTCTCTTTTAAGCATAAATGTTTAATTAATCATATAATATTACTTAAAATGAATTTGAGGATAAAATTTTGGGTAAATAATTAAAGTATCAAAACCAAATTATGGTAAAATTATGAGTCCACAAAAAGAATGTTGATTGGGTAAATTTCATATTAAACCCTAAATGTCACTTATTTAATGGTTAGGGCTAAATCGGTGATATTAACTTTTAATTTGAATCAATTAGGAGCAAAACTTATCAAATTTAGTTTATGCATCATATTTGGGAGCCATCTAAACAAATTAGGGTTCAAATTTAGGATCATTTTATAAGGTTCAAAATTTTAGGGTGTTACAGACTTTCAGAGGAGAGGAGGCAACATGCTCCAATCTATGTTAAGTTCTAGATAAAACACCATTTTGGATTTTTGGAATTGTCTATAGTGTCCATGGGAGAGGGATCTATGAGCACTTGTTAGGTTCTTATGGGTGAGAAAGAAGAAAGACAAAGTAATTGGTGTCTTTAGTAGAGATGAGGGAGAATGGAGTTGGATGAGGATACTATGGTGTGATTGTTGCAATCAACCTGGATTCTTCTTAATCCAATTTGATTAAATCAACAAATTTATTAGTAAGTTCAATAATTTTTATTATCATTTAGAAAATTACATAGGTCTCTAGAAGATTCCAGATAACAACAAATTTTAGAATTACTGTCAAATTTCCATTCCCTCTTATTAGGAAAGAGACCAGGTTAAAATAACATTAATTATCCTTAACTTGTCCCACAAGTAGTATTAATTAATTATTTAGTTAATTGTCCCATGGAAATTAGAGATAATTTCCATTCCCTCTCATTAGGAAAAAGATCAAGTTAAAACAACATTAATTATCTTTAACTTATCATCCACGACATTATTAATTAATTCTTTAATTAATTAAACAAGTATTAAGTAGACCTTTTTATCTCAAATATTGCCTGATAGTTTAATTTAGCATAACAACTCATTAACAAACATATTATCAATTTATTAGACATGCCATAAATTAATCTAAAAGTTGAATTCTAGGGAAAATATTACTATCTAAGTAACATTTTGAAACTAGGTTTTCAATAATGCAGAAGAGAACTTGGAACCCTTTTGAATACCAAGCTTTAATTGGTGGGATATTGTATTTCAAAAATTTCTTAGAAAATGCATATCTTTTGAAAAATAAATGTAAAAATCACATCGTGCCCTCATACAACCTTTCATATATACTTAGTACATATTGGGTTTTCTTGGCATATGGAAGGAGCACTAGAGGAATGTTTAAAATGCAATTGGGTGGGAGGACTGTTAGAGAAGGAACCCATGGTTTCGACGGTGAAAGTGTCTTCATTGGAAGGACATTAGAAGCACAATCTTGTCACAACACCATCATGGACTAATATCTTCAAGATCAGGATGGAAAGGGAGGATGCCAAGTGTGTTCACCTAATTCCACTAGAGTTTGCAGATGGCAAACTCTTGTACCCACAAGAAGAAGTCAAAGAAAATGTGGTGAATTGGCATAACATGGTTGTAGGAAATATTATTGACCTAAAGTACATCTTCCTACCATAGAGAATCATATGGATTGGCTATGGAAAATCAAGGGGAGAATTAAGGTTTTTCCTTGCCCTCATGGCTTCTTCATCATCAAGTTCTCAAAGGTGAAGTACATGATGCATGCACTAGAAGATGGCCCCTAGATGATCAAAGATAAAACCCTCATGTTGAATCAATGGAAAATTGGTGAATTTTTTTTAGAAATTTGTCCTTTCTGATATCCCAATATGGGTTAGATTCTATAGAATACCCCTAGAATGATGGGGATATAATATGTTCTATAGACTTTCTAGTTATTTGGGCATACCTATCGATGTTCATAGAGCTATAAAAATTGGATCAGATCTAGAATTGAGTATGCCGGATCAAATCATGATCTCTCTTGTATCAAAATTCTTTAAGACCATTCAAGTTGTGAGTGGCTAAGGGGTTGAGAACACTATGGATGTTATCTATGAATGCATCTCAAGTATATTATGCAATTCTTTTGGTCATTAGATGAAATACTTTCCCTAGATCAAAATCTTAAAATATTGTCGGTAACAAAATATAGACTTAGCAACAATGGGATTGAAGACAAGTTCAAAATGTAGATCTTTTCTGTAATAAAGAGAAAATTTCTTTAGAGGATGTCCTCCACCTGAATAATGAAATTCCTATTTTCTCTCTATGGTCTTCTAGTTCTAGTTCTATTTTTAAAATTTTAATTTATTATATTCCTTTGGTATGCAACAACACTGGTCATGCTCAATTTCTTCAAGCTACATCTATTATGAATTGCCAAGCTTTGTCTCTTGACTGCAGTTGCTCATCCTATCATGAGTGAAATGTCCTTATTCTCCAAGAATGGTTCTTAACACTAAATACTCTAAAGAACAAAAAGTTCAAGAGTTGTAGGGTAGAATGGTTAAGCCACCTTAACCCGCCTACCATGACGATTCTAATTATCCTCAAGGATGGTTTCCAACATTAAAATCTAAATTAAGAGCTCCTCCCAAGTGTGTTACCAAAAAAAATAAATGGAATAATGGTTTGGTATACAAAGTGATAGACATTTCTCTAAACAAATTCTAGGAGATGGAGAACCTTCGAAATGAAGATACTTGTGTTACCATGGCTAGCGGGTTCCTAGACCCCCCATGTTTCCAATGAATAACATCACGCTATAACTTCCGATAATGTTTGTGGTCTAAACATGGTGGATAACCAACATAGAGTCTAGTAGGCATTGACGAGGATTAAATCTAAAACCAAACTAAAGGGGAAAAAACCATACAAAGAACCGGTCCTTCCTATGATTGGTTACTTGACCATAAGTCCCATCCTCTACGAAGGATTATTGTCCTTTCTAATCCTAATATTGTTTATGTTATTCTTATTTTTGAAATTGATCAATGCATTCATTTTAGATGTGATTTTAATAGATATATCTTGTATTTCACAACTATCTACATCCACAATGATGATAAAATAAGATTGGATATGTGGTCTACAGTCAGTAGTATATCCTATAATATGAAATATCATTGGATCTTATGTGGTGATTTCAACTACGTTTGTCTTGTTTCTAAGAGGGCTGGAAGTTCAAATTATTCACAACAATCCATGCTTGATTTTAACACATTTGTGATCAATTAAGGCCATTTGAAGCTAATCCATTCTTCACCTAGGATTATAGACAGGAAGTCATCAATTTTACCTCCTCCAGATAGAGTAATCTTTGATGATATTTACCTTCATGATTAGCGATATATATAGTGAAGTGGTCTCTACCCTCTATAGGGATTGTCATATCCTTTATCTATCTATGACTAATTAAGAAAGGACCCTCAATGTTCATTTTAGATTTATAAATTCCTGGACTAAAATGGAGGGATACCTTGACGTTGTGAAAAAGTCTGGGATATTGATGTTGAGGGGTTTCCCGATGTGTATGCTCATGAAAAATATTAAGCAAGTGAAACAAGAGCTCTTAGATGGAATAAAAAATATGTGGGAAACATCTCTTAGAATTCTAGAAAGCTTGAAAGTGAAGCTCTTAAGGATTAAGAATTTACTGACCAAGATCCTATGAACCTTAGTCTTTAAAATATTTCTATCGAGACTAGAAATAAAGCTATGGAAGCTAGTGAGGTTAAACAAGCTTTTATTATGCAAAAATATGGAGTTTAGTGGTTGAATTTATGTAACAAAAATACGAAATTCTTAAACAACTCTCTACATACGAGAAGGTAAACAAATTCTATTAAATCTCTCAACATCGATGGCAGTAACTTCACTGACCAACACACTAATAAAAACTATGTGGTTTAACATTTCTGTAGTTTGTTTAACAAGAATTACATCAACGCTATGTAGTGGGATGATACTTGGAAGTTTCCAACTATTACAACTGAACAATTTGTTTTGCTTAGCAAGTTTGCCACTAAAGATGAAATCAAAGTTGTGATTAAAGAAGCTAATACTGATAAGGTCCTCGGCCTAAATGGATTCAATGC
Organism: Alisma plantago-aquatica; assembly: GCA_963693085.1. NCBI lineage: Eukaryota > Viridiplantae > Streptophyta > Magnoliopsida > Alismatales > Alismataceae > Alisma > Alisma plantago-aquatica. The sequence continues at coordinate 859,258,619 of OY856409.1, read as the reverse complement.
ATTATTCTATAAATCATCTTGGAGTATTATAGGTGAATGAATTTTTAATGTTGTCTTGAATTTCTATGCTAAAGGATGTATCTTAAAAGAAATCAATAGGACCTTTATTACCTTAGTGATTAAGGGTGAAGATAGTGATTATGTAATATACTATAGACTGATTGCTCTTTGCACTTTTTTTGTACAAGATTATCTCTAAAATCCTAGCTAACAAACTTCGAGATATCTTGTCTTCTTTAATTGATAAATAGAAGTGTGCTTTTATCAAAGACAAATATTTTTGATGCAATCTTTCTTTCTAATGAAGTCATAAATGACTTCAATTCCAATAATTGCTCAACTAGTTTATGTCCTAAAATGGTATTTCCAAATCTTACGACTCTATTAGGTGGGACTATCTTTTTTCCATTATTCAGTATATGAGATTCCTAGAATGTTGGATTAATTGAATCCATGTTATCCTAATTTCTAAAAGATGTAAAGTTCATATAAATGGGGATGGTTTGAGATAGGGAGGCTCGTTGCCCCTCTTCTTTTTGTTGTTTGAATGCAAGTCTTCTCGACTATCATCAACTTTTGTGTTCAACTGGTTTTCTTCAACCCTCTTGAAGCCTCAAAATATTTAAATGTCTCATATGCCATCTTTGTTCATGATATGATGGTCTATAGTACTACTAGTTATATGAATACAAGATGACTTAGAAAAATTTGGAGTGATTTTGGTCATGTTTCTGGCCTTATGATTAACTCTAAAAAGATCATGATCTATCTTAGCAAACATGCTGATAAAGAGATGTTTACTAGTTATATTGACATTCACGAAGGTACTTTTCCCTCTAAGTATCTTAGAGTCCCCTTTTTCTATGGAAAGCTTACCAAGAGTCTGTTCAATCCCCTTACTTACATGCTCAAATTCAAGCTAGACAGTTGGAAGGCTAAGTACTTATCATTTTTTGGTCATTTTGAAATCATATAGTCAACACTCTCTTCATAGTCCATATTGGACTGTGGTTTTCCCTCTCCCTTAAGCTACCATCAATGAGATTTTCTTTGGGGATTTTATGGTAAGAAGATATCATTTCACACCTCAAGCTAGTATAATATTTTTAAGCCTTAATTGGAAATAGGTTTAGGTCTCAAACTACCTGAGGATGCCACCAAACCTGGAGTAGTTAATAATTTCTGGAATATTTCTTCCAAGAAGGATAATATCTGGGTCAAGTGGGTGCATGAAAAATACTTAAAGAATGATTCTATTTGGAAACATGACTGGAAAAATTATTATTCATGGTTATGGAGGGAAATTATTAAAGTCAGGATTTTATCCTCATACATGTCTCCTTTAAACTAGGTAATAATAGTAACATGTTGTTGTGAAGAGATCCTTTGCTCCAGGACAATAGTTTTCTTGATGATTGGGTGGATCCAAGATATTCTTTGAGGCTGGGAAGAGGCAAGCTAGATATATTTAGCTCTATCATCTAGGATGGGAAATGGAATATTACTAATACCAAAAGACTCCTTCCTCTAAAGAAGTTCTTAGAAGCGTATACTCAACCTAGTTTTGAGCCTGGTCATAATCTCCTTAATGGGAAGAAAGAGTACTAAACTAAAGGATACTGGGACATTTGTCGAACAACATTCCCTGTCCTTGATTGGGACAAATGGCTTTGGAAAGGAGAAGGCCCAAAAAAAATTCAAAATTATTGTTTGGAAGATTGCTATTGGCAAAATCTCTGTCATGAGTAATTTGATTAGAAAGGGTTTCATTGGATCTTCTATGTGCTTGATGTGCATAAGAGTCTATATCTCACTTATTTGGACTTCCCTCTGGCTATTCATATATGTAACAATATGACTTCCAAAAACCTCCTTATAACCTATCCCAGAAAGTTTGAAGAAATCTGGAATTCCAATAATAAAATTCATTTTCCTGGCAGATATAACTGGATTGCACTATACCTGGAGATTTAGGAATAAAGTTATCTTTGATAACTGGAGTATAATGATGACTTCATTTGGAAGATCATAAGATCTAATGTTGATCTTTTGACATACAAGCCCCCATATAAATGTTCCTCTCTGGCCTTCTTGAGACTCTTTGAGATTGTGGATGTCTAACTTGATGTTTCAAGTTTCATTTTTACTCTTTAAAGGGGCGTGGATATACTCATGTGATGTTTGCCCATATCTTTTTTTTTTCCTTTTCTTTTATCAGTTTGGTGTAGTCAGTGCTTCTAGCCTCTTTCTTGGCCCGTTATATCTTTTTTTATTTCTTACTTCTTTTCTCTTTCTTTATACATAGTCTCTTGTATAGCTTCCCCTTCTTTTTCTCCTTTCTCTGTATAACCCTCCCCCCTGGCTATACATGTACAAGATTAAAATTTGCTTGGTGTGGTGTGGTACCCACCATTTAAAATATGAATAAGAGAGGCACACTTGGGTGAACAAAAACAGATAATTTTTACAAAACTAAATATAGTTACACGCATTGCACGACTACCATATCCACACCTATTCATAAACAATATAGGTTGACATAAAAATAAAGTTGTATTTTTAGAAAATACATAATATATTTGCCACAAACTTCCTTTACACCTTCCTTGTATAGTATGGATTAGAATACACAAGGATAAATTTGTAATTCAAAGAACTAAAAAATGGCATTTAGTTACATGTAAACTCGTGCTTCTTCACAACTTCCTTATTAGAATATCAGAATTAATCTGTAATCTTAAAAATAAATATTTCATCCACTCCCTCCGCACGCATTCATATATAGTAAAATGGACATAAAAATAAAGAGGCACCCGTTTGTAATTTGAAAAAATAAAGAGGATAATGACAACGAACTCCTTTCATGGCTTCTCTTATATTCCCTTCCCACACTATTCATACAACTATATACCTTCCTGTTCCTAACTGTGCCATTTTTAGACTTACCTTGTGGGCTAGATCTAAGATATGATGTTCAATATCAATTTAAGTTTTCCCTCAATCTCATTGAAACCTGATCTTTTGTTAGCAGTTCGACATATAAACTTTTTTGTAAGTCCAACGTTGTGTGGATAAATAAATAAATGCGTAATGGATTGTTTTTTAACTGTACATTTGGAAGTTGTGATGAATTAACGTACGCATGAAATCCAGAACATGAAAGAAACATATTAAATAACGCTAACATGTCAATACAACTTGTACTATATTTATATAGTAATATTAAGAAACACATCCCTTTTCCCCATACATTTGCCACCACAATCTGATCCTGTTGGTCTTGCAGTTACCAATCATTAGGCATGCAGTTCATCCACGATTTCTTGTCGAACCTGATTTCAGTTGATGTTGAGTGAATTGAAGGCATCACACCTGCGTCGCACTTCACCTTTCCTTCCGGTCTTGACGCCTTGGACGCTGAGCTTCTCCATGGCTTTGGAGAAGTCGTGGAAGAACGCGGACTGGTTGGCAGCATACAGCTGCGCGAAAGGCCTGGTCTGTGGGTCGGTGAGCAGCGCGGTGTCTGAGGCGAGAAGGCTAAGCCCCTTGGGTATATTCTGGTAGTACATGTTGTCGAACTTGTTAGGTGTCACGACATCGTTGAACGCCGCGATGGTGGGCCTATTCTGGTAGTTGTCACAGGCCTTCTTGAGAGCCTCGGCGAATTTGGGGTTCATGGTCGGGTCGGGCTTCTCGTTCTTCGCGTCGTCGCCGTATATCCTGTTCGCGAACTCCTTGCAGTGTGCGAACCCGACGGTGTGCGCGCCAGTGAGCGCCACCATCTCCTGGACGGTGTACCCCCGGTCGGTGAACAGCTTGGTGATCTGCTCCATCGACATGTCGGCCTTCGGGAGGGTGTTCTCGGACAGCTCGGCGCTGGAGTTGAAGGAATCCTTGCGGCCCAACCGGACTTTGTAGAATGGTCCTCCAAGCATGGTGACGAGGTCGCGTGTGGCGACGGCAAGGATGTCTGCACAAGACACCACGCCGGGGCATTCCACCTCCAACGCCGACTTGGCGCGGACGATGACGTCGAAGGCGTCGCCTGGGAGCGAGAGGTTGATGTCCGCGTCACGCTCGGCTTTGGCGAAGCTGTTGGACGAGATGAGCACCGACGCGTCGCAGCCGTCGGTGAAGCAGTCGTGGAAGAAGAGACGCAGTGTCCCCGCGGCCGTCGTCGGGGTCGCGATCTGTTTGGTCGTGACCGTCTGCTGGATGATTTCTTGCATGCGCGGGCAGGACTTCTGGTAGTAGTCCTTGTTGAGCTTAGCCTCAGCACCAGCCAGGAACATAGATAGTAGGATCAGCGCGGTGGCGCAGGGAAGTAGGCGGCGGCGGTGCATCGTGCCGGGATCCATTAGCTAGCAAGTTTTTTGCTAGATGGTAGACGGCGATCCGCGGGATGGTTCTTACGAACTCCTCCCCTTTTTGCCTTTGTGTTCTGAGTTCGGTTTTGAGGTTCGGTAGCGGAAAAGGTGGTAGGATGTTTGATTTTCGTGATGGAAGCTAGAGGAGAGGAGAAACTGTTGGGAATATGTGGATCTCGAGTGAAGAACAAGAGACGGTCGGGAGCAAAAGCAGGAAAGCCGGTAATGAAACGGAGGGAAATCATTGTTTTTCGAACAAAACAAATTGGTTGACGCCCTAAAAAAATCTGATAATGCTCTATTTTATGAAAAAATGGGTTTAAATTGGCTGAAAAAACAGTAGGACTGTTGTTTGAACCAAATACCAATTAAAACTTGACTATGTGTTGCATCTCTACACATATTTTGTTGTCAAGATATTGCCCTTTTCGATATCCTAAATATATCAGATTTACAAAAAAAATATTGATGGTTGGATTTTGAAGACAATATCTAGAATTCTTAGCATGATCACAATCTCCATGTCGAAAGTAACAATAGGAATACTACGATCCTTTAATCACCCTAGCTTGTTAAGATATAGTAGTGAAGGGAGTACACTTCACCTATGTGAATGGACTCCAGGGCCTTGTCGATGTCATATAGACCGGATGGTTTTTTTCTAAGGTAGTATTTCTTCATAGGTAGAGTTTTCATTGTCCTCATAAGAAGGACAAGGAATTGGAGGTCTAAATCTAAAAAATTATAGATCTCCAGGACGCATACACATAAATAGATAGTTGAAAGATGAATCAATCTTAATATTTAGAGTCAACTTCTTTTGAGTTGATTGATATTGAAAAATCGAACATGATAAAAATGGCAGAAACTCAATATGCTTTTTGACTTTTTCCACGAACACATTAGATATCATATAGATTTTTTAAGTTCATTCCCACAAGTGTCTACATAGGGCACACATCTCACTAGTTTTAGAAAGGTAGATTAGACAAATAAAAAAATACACACTTGAATAGTAAATTGGTAAACTTAAGGGATAAGAGAATCCTTGTCAAATTTTACAATTGAAATCTTCATTGAAAAAAATCTAGGCCAGAAGGCTCACCAAGTCACCTTAGTAGTTTTTAGCAATTGTTATCTAACATCCTGAAGAATTTTCTTTGTGGGACACTTATCTTGATGTAACTCTATTATCACTTTCCAAATTATAACAATGAATATGTGTAACTAGGCGACTACCCTCAAACAAAGATTAACTATCTAACCATTCAAGAAAAGAAACCAGTGATCCCTCATACTTCTATTTCATTATCAAATATGAACCATTGATGAGTTATGTAACACCCTAAACATACAAAACATAGAGCGGAAGTATAAATTGCATTCATTTCAAGGAGATGTCATAATCATGATACTCATTGTATTAAAATAAAATTTATATATAAACCATCACATAATAAAAATAACAATTCTCATTCTCATGTCCTCAACATCATTCACGATATGTTTTATCATAAACATGAAAATAAATCTAAATTGGGTATAGTTTTCACCCCACCAGGTCCTTTCTTCTGAAGATCCCCAAGCCAGTCCTTACACATTAGATGACTCTATCCTTCTATGCTTGCTCCTTGCCTATGGGCATCACGCCTCTAGCCATGGATCAACAATTTTGTAAGTTGAATTGAACACATTATATCTTTTAAAGAACATGTAAATTGAACACTAACTTTAAACATTAAACATTGAAGAAAAGACACAATAACTTTTAGATTACTTTTATCTTGACCTATATAAGAATCATCGGGTTTGCATCAAAGTATCTATTCACTTATGAATTGAATTGTCTCATATCTTATGCAATGAAGTGACTCTTAGGCTTGCTCTGAGGAGACTCTTAAGGAGGATCTTATATAAGTTGTCTTTTATCATTCTCTTTCTGTTGAAAGATCTTAAGCTTATCTTATATCTTATTCTTAACTTTATTCTTAATGTTCATGAGAGATGATATAATAGCTAATGACATGAAACATGACATTCAATTCATTATAGATATATTGACTAAGAAATGGAAAGAAAAGATAATACATTCATAGAAATTCATGTACATTGTACATACATACATAAAATCAATCAATACTTATGCTCAAAGTGCATGGACCACTTGTTGAGATTGAAGCTATTCCTTATTGATCTCCTGAAGTAGATGAAACCCTAATTACCCCATTAAAAAAATAGCAATCATTAGTGATCAATAATCAATTTAATTTCTAAGGTTTTGGGGTTCTTTAAGGATTGATGGGAAATCAAGTTTTCTAAGGTTTTGGGGTTCTTTAGTGATTATTGGGAAACAAATGAAGAGTGGCTTCGATGAAGGATATTTTTGAAGGAACAAAATCCCCCATAACAACTGACTATTTGTGAAGGCTCAACCTTCAAACACAACACAGAAAGCCTTGAACCGAATTGCTAAGGCTCTTATTGGTTTGGTGTAAGTCATGAGTTATGTGGAACTCTAGTTTAGTTTCTGGAACTTAAGTTCCATTCACTTCTAGGTGATTGGTTTGTTGTAATTGTAAATATAAAAATCATTAAAAATATTGTTAATTTTTATTATATAATACAAATAAGTGTGGATGGTAAAGGCATAAAAAAAGAAATCATATCCGTAAAAAATCATAATATGCTTAAATCATAATAACCACAACAAGTGATTATGGTGCAGATGTTGCTCCTTTAAAAATATTTTATTATGGTACAATTATAATCTTAATAAAAATATTATGATTAAAATCACATCACAATATTTTTATTTCACTTTGTGTATACAAAGTAATGTAATAATATCAACATTTCATGTGCTTGTAACTATAAATTTTTCTTCATCATTGTTTAACGCAATGTAAGATATTATTTTTTACATTATTTCTCTAGGGAACTTTTACTATGTTATTCGTGCATGGTTACAATTAATTATCATTTTTCACATCATATTGTTTAAATATTAAAAATAAAAATATATTACATAAATCACATTATTTTCACATGGTGCGGTGTTTTTTTTATGATGTTTGTATTTTTTATTTTACAGATTGTACTAATAATGGTGGTTATAGTGTTAAATATTTTACATAGTGTGTTTATAATGTATGATATTTTGTCATATCACTAGTACAGAAATGGTCTGTAGCGTCGGTTTTTTAAAGCCTGCAGCGTCACTTTTTAACCGACGCCTAGGTGGGCGTCGCTACAGAATTTGGTCTATAGCGTCGGATTATTTAACCAAATAAAACCGACCTTACAGATTAAAACACCGACGCAAGAGGTTGTTAAAATTCTGACCTAGGCGAGAAAAAAGGAGCCTGTAAGGTCGGTTATTTCATAAAAACCGACCCTGTAAACGTTCTCGGTCGAGAAAATTATCGACCGAGAACGTTTACAGGGTCAGTTTTTATGAAATAACCGACCCTAAAGATTGAATACCATTTCTGTGGTAACTCTCGGTCGAGAAAATTGTCGACCGAAAATATTTCGGTCTCGACCGAAAACTCTCTATAAGGTCGGTTTTATGAGAAAACCGACCCTAAAAATTGAATAAAAGATTTCAGTGTAAGACTCGGTCGACAAGCTTCTCGACCGATAGTATTTCGGTCGAGAAGTTTGTTGACCGAGTCTTACACTAAAATGTTTTATTCAATCTTTAGGGTCGGTTTTTTCAAAAAACTGACCTTATAGAGGACATGTAGACTCGGTTTTAAAAAAAACCGACGTTAGAAGTTCTATTTCGGTCGAAAATTTTTCGACCGAAGAGTGTACAATGAATTCAATTTATAGGGTCGGTTATTTAAAAAACCGACGCTAGAAGTTACGATTTTTTTTAAAAATTTTCTGTAGAAATTGATATAGAACAGAAGAACAAGAAGATTCATATATTCTGGGAGAGGGGAGCATTGATGCTCAACCGTCACCATTCAAAACTACACATTCATAACAAAAATGATAATAAAATATCATAATTTACAAAATGATAGAGTGCAAGTCTGAGATGACATATTACAAAAGTAAAAATATGAAAGAGTACGTACTCAAACCACATACATAAATGGAGCCGACATATTTAAACCAATGCTATTTCGACTTCACTTATAAAACACTCTGACCACTCTTCTCGGAATTCATTCAAGTCCACATGTGTGTAAGGCTGAGTTGTAAAGATCTGTAACAGAAAATGCACATGCTAATATTTTATAAAAATGACAATCACTTGTAAATTTATGATGTTATTCTTTATTACCTGACTTATAGTCTGAATGTCATGTGATGCTTGTTTGACAATAGCTTGCATGTATTTCATTACATAGTAGCCACAAGCCCAATCATTATTTTGCATAGGACACTACAAATAACGAATTATACTTAATGTTAGTAAACTACTATAAACAGCAGTTGAGATAAGACTATAAGAGTTGACATATTAGAATTGAAAAATTAATACATATAAAACTAAGCAGTTGTCAAAGTAGCTACCTTGACATTTTTCAAAGTCAATGTCTTTAATTTTGTGGGTATTTGTCCTCCAGCTTCACAAAAAGCCTTTATACCCATATCAATTAAATGATAGTTGGTAAAATAGAAATTCTAAATAAAATATCATGTTGAAGCAATTGATTAAATTTATGCTTACTCTATAGCTGACAATTTCAGTTTGTGACTCCTTGTTGTTTTACCCATTGGGTCAAGATAATAAAGAGTCATCAATTTTGGGACAATCACCAGTAATTCCCAATGTCTACCTCTGAGTAAGAATAAAACAAACATTAAAATAAATAGTTTCATTCATTATTAAAATTATATTGAATAATAATACTTACTGGACGTTAAAAGGAATTAGGATAATTTCCTTCCCCTCACTAGCAAAATATTTGAATGCATCAGAGAAGTAGTCATTCACTTCCTCAATATTATTTGTCTCCACCTGACTAGTGACCGAAGGAACTAAGAATGCAATATTCTTTATATCAAAGTTGGTGACCTCGGTATATAAATGGATGTTAAATATTTGTAATTATTTTCATATGTAGAAATAAGCTAAAAATTTGTATTGGAATTTTCTATATATTGATAGATCCTTACCTTATCCATACTTCTATTATCGAAGTGTTCAGCCAATCATACCGGAACAACTCTATAATATCGTCAAGAAAAATAAAATTCTCAAAGTCCCTCCCAACTGCATCTTCTGTTAACTTCACCATCATATTTGATCTCGATCTTTGGTTAGCTAAGTATCGACACAAATATTTAGATTTGCTTCCCAATTCGTCAAATGTAGTTTCGGGAATGAAAGATGGCTTGGGCATAGGAGGACGACTAGCAGAAGTTTTACTTTTTGGTTTACAAACCTGATAATTAAATTACATACTTATATTACATGAGTTCATATATGCAGTCAAATATGAAAAATATGGTAGAAATAAGGTATACCTTGTCATTGATAACCAAGTGTCTAGGCCAACCCACCATAGCACCCTCAGCTTCTTCAACTGTACTATATTCAGGATTAGGTATGGGTAGTGGTTTGTCCCCCATTCCGTCATACACAAGATGGATGGACACACGGCAGATGTCATCAGTAGTTTGTTGGCAATGCAATGTACCACCAAGGTTGTACACTTTGCCTGCTGCCACAACATTATATTCTGGAACCTCCACTGCAAGTTTACAGTTCATACCAACCTAGATTGAAATAATATAAGTTATATAAGAAACAGTAGAACAGATACATGTTACAACTATATATTATCATATATTTATCATACTAATAACACAACATATAGAACAAAAACTTACTGCAGATTGTTGTGGTGGTTCATCGGGAGTGCTCCCATGACCTTCTACAACTGTAGCATGGGCTTGTACCTCATCACTTGAGAGACGTGCAGTATGAATAGGTTGAGAAGGTTGAGTAGGCTGATATGAAGACATTATTTCTTTTACTTTTTACGCTACTAATGCTTCAACATCCTCTTGTGTAAGACCTCCTGCACGACCTCTTTTAGATTGCGAAGGGCCAAAATAAGATTTGAATCCTATGCCGTCTCCTAATCCCCTAACACGGCCAGGATGCTCCTTCGTACCAAGAGCAACTGCTAGTTCATCCATGTAGCCAGTTGGGATGAACTTTCCTTCCTTCCTTTGCTTGTAGAGATCAATCTATTCATAGTTAATAAAAATATTAAATCACAATATCAATTAGATATAAATAAATCTAAGTTTGTGGAAGTTACTCTTTACTTAGTTGGGATAAACCTACCATCTTTTGTGCCACCTCCTTAGTTGCAGGGTTGACAATTTCACCGACTCGATTCTTTCTAGCATCAATCCATGTCATGTGTCGGGGTGGTCACTCAACTTGAGTTGTACTAGATTCTTCTCCAGAAGATGATTGCTTCTCTTATAGTTGGCGGTGGAAGGCATAACCACCGGGCCCCAAGCGATGGTCATGCACATTTTTAGTCCGTCTTTCCTTTTGAGCCTGGTGAATAGTCTGATCATTTAAAACGAGATATTGCAATTTAGACTTGGCAAACATGTATAAAAAGATTCACCTCCTTAATTGTATAAAATTAAATATTCATACAATACATCACAATCTTTATTACCTGAAACTCTTCCGATCTCCTAGCTGCAACAAATCTTTCCCACACCTCAGGATCAATAAAAATATATACATCTGTAGCTTTCCTCTTTTGTTTAGGATATTTATAAATTCCCTTACAAGATATGTCTTAAAACCCCTCCATCGTACACCACAACGTTGTAGCACTCTTTTCTTGTGATCTTTTTCATTTAGATGAAAAACACCCTATACATACAAAAGAAGCAATTAATAATGTTGTTTTGAAAAGGAATTAATTCCAAGCAAACTAAATTAGAATCAATAGATAAAAAACATATCACTTCCACTCACAGATATATCTTTCCATATGAGGTCTTTTTTGGCATTAGGAACATCATGCCAATTTTCTATATCTATTGGCACCTTAGTGCGCACGGTCGCCCCTACGTAATGCTTGAAAGCACTAGCATGTTCCCCAACAGGTGCTCCTGTCATATCAAACTGGAGTGGAAATTTATCCCCTTTAGCCCTGAGCTCCTGCAACCTACGCATCAATGTAGGACCTCTACAGTTCTTAGCATCACCACTACCATCCTCATGGTGCTCATGCTCAGAATGTTCATCTTCATGGTGCTCATGCTCAAAATGTTCATCTTCAGTCGCCATTTTAGAACCTGCAAGTATACATGATAAAAAAAATAAGTGATAATAAAAGCACAAGTGATAAGGTATACATGATAATAAAATAAATAATTTAAAGAATACATGCCTTTCATATTGGTTGAGTTGTTAGTCAAGGAAAATTCCTTCAGCATGGTCTTGACGTTTATAATATTCATCGGTGTTATCTTCAACATTTACACTTGGCAAACCAACTGAGAATGGACTGGAATCATCATACTTTTCGTAGTATTCTTCTTCATTTATAGGATCTACAGTAAACTGTCTTTTTCCATTAAGAACGACAGACCAATTTTTATTTGCCGGGTCATCAATATAGAATACTTGTTTTGCTTGGTTTGCCATGATGAATGGCTCATCTTTGAAACCAATCTTTTCAAAATTCACCAATTTGAAACCCAACTCATCCACTAAAACTCTTTTATTGTTGTCGACCCAATTACACCTAAATATAGGAACTCGAAAATTTGTATAGTCCATTCCCCATATGTCCTCAATGACATCGTAATATGACATCTCAGCTTCGCGTGGTCTTTTATCTTTGGCACTAGAAAAATACAATGAACAAGCTTTAACAGTGACCCCACTATTTTGAACTACACTACTTTCATCTTGACGCTTTGTGTAGTATGAAAATCCGTTAATGTCATAACCTTCATATGACATGACATCCATTTTTGGCTTAAAGGCGAGCCATTTTATGTTCTCAGCAACATTATTTGGTGATTCAGATAGTTGATTAAATACTTTCTCTTCAAACCACCTAGTAAATGTTCGATTATGCTCTCTTGCAAGCCACATTGAACTGGATCGCGGATGATTTCTCTTGATAAGATCATTGTGTTCTGTGATGTAGCTACTAACTTCATCGATGTTGTGTAAAATATACAAATGCACTTGTTCCCACAACTCACGACTGATTCCTTTCACTCGTCCTCCCATAGTTCCTTTGCCACAATAAGATCCAGTGTGATGGGAATTTTTTTGATCGCTACAAGTTTCATTGCAATTCAAAAAATCATTACAAAAGTCCATCACCTCCCTAGCCACGTAACCCTCAACAATACTCCCTTCAGGACGATAACGATTCTGAACATCACCTTTAAAAACACTCATGTAGCGTTCAAATGGATACATCAAGTGTAAGAAAATTGGACCCAACATCTTCACCTCCCTTGTAATATGCACTACAAGATGAACCATGATATCAAAAAATGAAGGAGGAAAGTACATTTCAAGCTGACACATGGTAACAATTACATCTTTCTGTAATTTATCTAGAGTATCAGGATGTATCACTTTGTTGCATATTTCATTGAAGAAGAAATAGAGTTTTGTGATTGCAAACCTTACATGCTTCGGCAATATAGATCGAATAGCCACATGTAAAATTTGTTGCATTAAGGTGTGACAATCGTGAGATTTGAGACCTATCAGTTTCAGATCCTTCATTGATACCAATCTACGAATATTAGAAGAGTATCCTTGTGGAACCTTAATATTATACAAGCACTCACAGAAAGTCTTTTTCTCTTTCCTTGACAAAGTGTAACAAGTCGGTGGAAAATATGTGCGGCGACCCCTGATCTCCACTGATAATTCTTTTCTAATACCCATTAATTCTAAATCTTTTCTAGATTTGATGCCATCTTTAGTCTTTCCTGGTATGTTCAATAACGTACTGATGATGCTATCACAAATATTTTTTTCAACATGCATGACGTCAATGCAGTGTCTAATTGCCAAAGATCTCCAATAAGGAAGATCCCAGAATATTGACCTCTTCTTGTATAGAGATTTGTCACATGCGAGTGTATGACTACTTGAACTCTTTCCAAATTCATTAACAATATGTTTCACCCTATCATATACAACATTTCCTGGTATAGGTTTAGGAGCATTTCGTTCCTCAGTTGACCCATTAAAGGTTTTGCGTTGCCTTCGATAAGGATGCACTGGTGGGAGAAATCTCCGATGACCAAGATATACGATTTTACCACCATGTTTCAGTCTGATTGAATCAGTATTTTCCTCACAAATAGGACATGCTTTGTATCCTTATATGCTATATCCAGACCAATTTCCATAAGCTGGAAAGTCATTAATCTTGCAAAATAACATAGCACGCAAACTGAAGATCTCTTTACGTGAAGCATCATATGTCATAATACCTTCTTCCCATAGTTTCATTAGGTCATCAATTAGAGGTTGAAGGTAAACATCAATATCATTTCTAGGTTACTTGGGCCCTGATATCAATGTTGACAACATCACATACTTATTTTTCATACACAACCAAGGAGGAAGATTGTATATAACAATCATAACAGGCCACATGCTATGTTTGATGCTTAATGTACCATAGGGATTCATTCCATCTGTACAGAGTCCAAGTCTTAGGTTTCTTGGTTCTTTACCAAATTGAGGGTATAATAAATCAATTTTCTTCCATTGTGGTGAATCAGATGCATGTCCTAGGACGCCATCATCATTGACCTTTAACTCCCCATGCCAAGACAAATTTTGCGCATCTTCTGTATTAGCAAATAAGCGTTGAAATCGTAGTATTATTGGTAGATACCACATCACCTTGGCAGGAGAGCCATTTTTAGCCTTAGCTGAATTTGTAGTCTTATATCTTGACGCACCACATTTTGGACAATTTATCAAATTACTATAGTCCTTCTGAAATAACACACAATCATTTAGACATGCATGAATCTTCTTAGCCTCCATTCCCATTGGGCACATTATTTTCTTTGCTTGATATGTTGAAATTGGAAGCTCGTTGCCTTCAGGAAGAATTTCCTTTAACAAAGACAACAGTGAAGTGAAACTCTTATCGCTCCACCGGTTTTGAGCTTTAAGAGTGTATAATCGCATCACATCACTCAACCTCGTGAACTTAGTACAACCCTTATATAATGGTTTTTCAGCATCATGGACAATGTTTGCAAATAAAGAAGGTGGATCAATGACATTGTCCCGACAACTACGTAGCATCTCATCAATCATATCATCCTGAATCTGGTCATCTTGAATCGGTTCATCATTAACATTATCATCATTATCTATATCTTCTATGCCACAACTATTAGTATCGACATTTTCTGCTCCATAATTCAATTTCTCTCCATGCCAATACCATTCATTATAACCTTGTATGATCCCATTGCATATGACATGATTCTTAATTTCCTCACTAGTATCAACTTTCAAATTGTTACAACAATTTCTACATGGACAATATAGCCTATCTGTAGGTAGTTTCCTATGTTCCTCAGCAAATCTGATAAATTCATCAAGACCTTTGGCAAACTCTGGACTGCAACGGTTCTTGATAGACATCCAACTTCGATCCATTTTCTATATCACATTAAAATTAATTATAAAACTAACAGTTTAATATTGATACTATAATTATCTGTAAGTTTTTATTGATAGAAAGTTAATTTTATATACTAAAGTGTACCACCTATCCCATTTTTGAATATTTAATCTCACTAGTAACTGTATAATGTATGATTAGTTTTGAAGAAAATTTCAGCAGCATTTCCCCTAAGTTCTCCAAGTACACCGATGTAAATGGCAAATAAACACTCACATATGTACCCAGAGAACAAATGGAGAAATCCTACTGAAATAATCTACAAAACTAAACATACATTATACAGGTACATCCTAAGTGAGATTAAAATATCCAAAAACAGTCCCAAACCGGGGACTATCCAAAGTTTACTCCTAATGAGTAAATTTTGAACGGGTTTCTAAGTTAATATATAAATGCATTATTTTCATATTTATATATTATGTTAAACATCATGCATCAACCCTAAAGTGTCAATCTAGGAGTACACATGTCTAATCTAGTATTAATTTCTAAAATTTATATTATGATTACATATGAAAAAACACATGCATGTTTTTATTATTGGGTTATCAAATCATATAAAATGGAAAATACTTGTACAAATTAGAAAAGTAAGGTCGTTTCCAACAGTCCAAAGATTGAAATCATTATAATATTCATAACTATTTGTGAACATTACAGCAAATATGATTAAAACATTTAAAGCTCCAACATTAATAAGTTCCAGGTCCATCTCAGTCGACAATTAGTCGACCGAGAGCCCACCTGCGCGCAGCGTCCAGGTCCACTCTCGGTCGACAAATTGTCGACCGAGAGTCGACCTGGACGCTGCGCGTAGGTGGGCTCTCGGTCGACTAATTGTCAACCGAGATGGACCTGGAAGCAGCAATGGCGGCGGGTGGGAATGAAGGGGAACAAGGAACGAAGGAAGCTCGAACTTACTTGGAAATGGCAGCGAGCTTCGTGGAGGAAGAGAAGAACTTCACGGAGAGGCGGCGACCTTCGTGGAAGAGTGGAAGGCGGCGACGGCGAGCTTCACGGCAACGAAAAGCTTCACGGCAAAGAAGAGCTTCACGGCAACGACGGGCTTCATGGAGAAAGAGGGGAAGGCGGCGACGACGAGCTTCACGATCCTCTTCGCGACGACTAGAGGCGGCAACGGCTTCACGGAGAAGCGTTCGCGGCAACAGCAAAAAAGGGGTTTCGCGGCGCCGCGGGAGAGGGAGAGATTAGAAAAGAGAAAAGGGTTTCGCGGGAAGGAAGAAAGACTAAAATTTCGACTTTTGCACGGAGCGAAAAACTGTAGCGTCGGTTAACAAACAAAACCCGACTCTATAGATAAACGATGCCCGTTTCGGGTTGTTTAATAACAATAAAACACAAACTCGGTCGATGAATTTGTCGACCGAAAGGACCTCTAGGGTCGGTTAATAGGTAAACCCGACGCTACAAGTGCTAATATGAAGAAATCTGACTCGTTTCGGTCGACGATTTGTCGACCGAGAAGGAGCAAGATTTACTTCGTATTAGCACCTCTAGGGTCGGTTTTTTCGTATAACCGACCCTAGAGGTGCTTATACATGTGTGAATAACTAAACTGGATATTGTCGATCGACGAATTTGTTGATCGAGACCCCCTATAGGGTCGGTTATTAGAAAAACTGACCCTAGAGGTGCTTCTAAGAAAGAATTCTGGCTTCATTCGATCGATAAATTCGTCGACCGAATGAAGCCAAAATTCTTTCTTAGAAGCACCTCTAGGGCCGGTTTTTCTAATAACCGACCCTATAGGGGGTCTCGATCGATAAATTCGTCGACCGAGGAGCTCTAAAGTGCTTCCACAACCCTAATAATTATGTTATGTGAAACTTTAATATATGGTGATGTCGTATGAAACCCTAATATGGGATAATGTTATGTGAAACCCTTATATGGAATGATGTTTTGTGAAACCCTAATATGGAAATGTTATGTGAAACCTTAATATAGGGTGGTGTTGTGTAAAAACCCTAATATGGGATAATGTTATGTGAAATTTCAATATGGGATGATGATATGTGAACCCTAATTGATAAAGATGGGAAACTCTAACCCTAATGAGGGAATAGAGATGTTATTTTTGTATTGCATGATGTTGATATGAAATTGATATGGTTGATATGAAATTGAGATGATTGTGTAACAAATATCCTGAATACCTTGGTCAGATGACCTGAAGGTAATAGTTACCTGATAAGTGATAACCATGTTTAGTGATGAACTAAGGGTTTGAATACCCAGAATCAGCAAATGTGATGATGGTGGTCGACTATTTGTCAAACGAAAGAGCTCTAGGGTCGGTTATAAGGAAAAAACCGACCCTAAAGTCATCCTCTACCGAGATTAACCCTGTTTCAATGTTTTAAATTAAGTACCAAGTGTGTGTGTATGAGATTAACCAAGTGATGCTTTGTCAAATTTAGCCATAATTTATTTTTCAATCATTTGAAATAACAATATTCTTATATAACATGTATATGTCCAAATGAAGCCATGGAAAACACTTTTATTCATAACAATTTAATGCCCATACACTTTATAAGATGAAACATGACATACTTGCTTTATAAAAAGATATACATTACATCATTACAAAGATATCTCATAATCTCACTGGAAAGACCGAAGGATTACATCAATGTCTAGGTCTTTTCCAAGAAAGGGATCAACTCCATAATATTTGACCAGTGTCTGCCACTCCAAGGCACCTGTCATGGTTAAGGCATAAGCCTCCAAGAAGGTGGGAACACGATCAAAGCGAAAGTTGGCAGCAATGTCTTGAAGTTGAATTGGGGAAAACTGAGTATGTGTGAGATCAGGAGATGGTGGAGGTGGAGTTTGATAGTAGTTGTAGGAAGGATTGTAGGGATTTATCATGCCAGGATTAAGAGAATAGGGATATTCATCAGGTTGGTTAGGAGAGAAAGTTTGCATCCTTTGGTTTAAATAAGTCATGGCATTGTGATTATAATCCAATTGCATACTTAGGTGATATTGGGAGCCAGCAATGTATGTCAAGGTATTTGTAATAGGATCATGGGGTAGGTTGGTAGGAGGAGGTGGTGGAGGTATGTCTTGGGTGAATGTCTCCCCTTCAGTACTAGCCCTTTTGTGGCCAAAGTCAATTCCCATCTTTTCCACCGTATTTTTACTTTTTTTTTGGGGTTTTCTATCCCATGTGTAACCTAAGTCGTCCTCAATATTCTTCTTAAGAAAATGTTGAGTGATTTGGCATACAAAGTCAGCATATGGTGGATTGCCAGAAAACTCAAACATATTCTTAATGATGATACGAATAAAGTTTATGGGAATACTTTTGAGAATGGCATAAATAAGGTACATACGAAAGGTGGGTACTTCAGATTTGTTTGCTCTAGGATGGATATTGGTGGCAACAATGAGATTTATGATCCTAGCTTTAGGTTTTAAATTTATGGCATAATAGGTACCCCTATCTTCATGACAACTCGTATTTGATTGAAAGATGGCTCTTTTGACATCACTAAGGCTAATTGTAGTGTTATCTTGGGAGAGTCTGTTGAGTGGAGTTCCTCTAGTGAGATCAATAAAATTTTTATATTCTTATATATCTATGTCAAGCATTTCAAGAATACCCTCCTCAGTAAAATGGAATCCATACCCACCAACCATAGAGGAGAAGGAATCATGTTCAGGATGTTCGGCTAAATTGGCATAGAATTCATTAACTAGTTTGGAGGAGTAGGATTGGAAGGAGGGATTTAGAAAATCAGTCAAATGTTGCACCTCGAAAAGTTCCTCCAAATCGACAATGCTTTGGAAGTCCATGACATCGACTGGCCGTCGTGGAAGAGGAGTTCTTGAGGAGAGCCTGAGGTAGCGGTCGACTGCAGCTTGGTCGATGAAAGGGACATCGTTGATGACCGGAAGCGGTGCAATGCCCGTCCTTCCTTTCCTACCTGCAACTTGCTTCTTTCCACGCGAAGATGATGAAGCCATTTCTTTGCTTTGAAATGGAGAAATATCAAGCAAGAATTGGATGTAGAGAAGCTGAAGATTTTCACAAGAATACACTAGAGAGGAGCTAGAGAAGTGAGAATGTGAAGGTGTGAAGAAATGGATCGTTTTGGGTGCTATTTATAGCAAAACAGAGCCAATTT
Source organism: Alisma plantago-aquatica (assembly GCA_963693085.1). NCBI lineage: Eukaryota > Viridiplantae > Streptophyta > Magnoliopsida > Alismatales > Alismataceae > Alisma > Alisma plantago-aquatica. The sequence goes on along the minus strand of OY856409.1, from coordinate 859,239,404 downwards.
CGGTCGACAATTTGTCGACCGACTGCCGCAACGGTCGTCTATCGGTCGGCCAACGGTCGATCGAAAAAATAGCTGTTAGAAGGTCAAAGGTCATATTTATAGCCGTTAACGGTTGAAATTCTAACCGTTACGACGGTTGATTTTTTTAGCCGTTACGACGGTTGATTTTTTTAGCCGTTATGACGGTTGGTTTTTCTAGTCGTTCCTCGGTCGACAAATTCGTCGACCGATATGTTTCGGTCGACAATATTGTCGACCGAATGGACTTCTAAGGTCGGTTATTAAGAAAATACCGACCCTAAAAGCTGCTTATACACATGAAAACTGACTTTTTATCGGTCGACAAATTTGTCGACCGAGAAATGCTCTAAGGTCGGTTATAAGTGCAAATCCAACGCTAGAGGTGTTTATACATGCGTTAACTATCTGGATCTAGAATAGATATCGGTCGACGAATTTGTCGATCGAGAAAGAGCCAGATTTCCTTCGCATAAGTACCTCTAGGGTCGGTTTTAATGAAAAAACCGACCTTAGAGGTACTTATCGGTCGATGAATTTGTCGACCGAATGAATCAGTCAAAATATTGGTCGACCGAGGAAGGCTCTAAGGTCGGTTATAAGTGCCAATCCGACGCTATGTGTGCTTATACATGCGTGAACTATTTGGATCCAGAATAGATATCGATCGATGAATTTTTCGACCGAGGAGGACTTTAAGGTCGGTTTTGTAAGAATAACCGACCTTAGAGGTGCTAAACCGAAGAGGACAGTAAGGTCGGTTATAAAGAAAAAATTGGCCCTATAGGTGCTTGTATACGTGAAATTCAGCTCTTATTCGGTCGACGAATTTGTCGACCGAGGAGCCCTGTAGGGTCGGTTATAATGTAGAACCGACCCTATTGATCGAGGCGGGAGGCCAAAACCAAGCAAATTTTTGCCGCCGAAAAATTGTCTATAAAGTCGCTTATTTTAGAAAAACCGACCTATAGAGATGCACTACAAGGTCGGTTATTTTAAAAACAGCGACTCAAAAGGTCTTAAGTGGTGCCCACATTTTTATAGACATATAAGGTCGGTTATTTAAAAAACCGACCCTATAGAGATACACTACAAGGTCGGTTATTTTAAGAAAAGCGACCCAAGAGGTCTTAAGTGGTACCCGCATTTTTATATACATATAAGGTCGGTTATTTTGAAAACCGACCCTATAGAATTACACTACAAGGTCGGTTTATTTAAAAAAACCGACCTAAGAGGTCTTAAGTGGTGCCCGCGTTTTTTTTAGACATATAAAGTCGGTTATTTGGTAAAACCGATCCTACATGTAGTGACGTTATAACTCATTTCTGTACTAGTGTATTATGTTATAGTTTTAGCAACGAAATATATCATCACCATTAATATTTCTAGTCATAGATATTTTACATATGTCACTTATAACGAATGAAGAATATAATTGTATAAGAAATATTGTTAGTTATCCCAGAACTTATTTTCCGCTCTTTTTAAGAGGGAACTCAAGAAATGTATTTTTTATATAAGTCTATAACTCTCCAGAAGTCATGAAACTCAAGTTCCAATACTTATTTTAAACCAATCATGAAAAACTGCTTAAAGAACTCCAATTCATGTATTTTTCAGACAAGTTACGTCAAACCAATCGAAGCCTAAGTGAAAAATGAGTTTTTACCTATACTCGTCCTTCACAAATAAAAGACGCGTACCATAATCCTTCAAAATTAATGAAGAGACACTTCCGTTTACCTTTTTCCTGCTAGTCATGCTATGTTTTCCTTAGGTCCCGCCCAAAACAGGTACCAAGAGTGAAAAATATATGCCAGGTCTCTAATGCAAATCAAACCCTAAAAGCCACTACTTTCTTCTATTCCCCTTTTGGCCAATGTCCTTTTCTGTTTCCCTTTGATCCCTTCGCCGCTTCCCACTCCATGCTTTTGTACCTCTTCTTACCAAAGACTTGTTGAATAAGTGGATAGATTTCCACAGGCGCCCTCAGAAGTCTGGTCTGTTTAGCTTTTCCAGACATCGGTGTCCCATTGGAAAATTTTGCGACTCGATCAGTACTAGAGTCGGCGTCCGAGCTCCATTTCATCTCCTCCCCTTCTACGCAGTTCTGGCGAGAACAGACTTCTTATTTCCACTCCAACGGAAGTAGGAACTACCATTTCACTTCGATGCAGTTCTAGCGAGAATAGTAAGAGCAACGAGAGATATGACTATCAACACTGTCACATTCTGAATGATTAGATGTGACGTCCCCGGATTTTGATTTCTCCAAATCCTATTGGGAATGAGATGTCAGAATCTGAAAACATCATCCAATCATATCAGAAAGCGGTGCGGAAGCAATATACGCATACATGAACATACAACAATAACATTTCTCAACAATAACATGTATATTTACAACATGAATTATTACAGCTTGGATTACATTTACATATTAAAAAAAGATTTACAAGTGTATGAACATGTATGCTAATCAGGATCTACACAATAGGTAACATGAACAACTTGCTCACACCCTGTTCTTTTTCTCCCATTCTAGCTCTGAACCTAAAACATATGTGAAACAATGAATCAACACACAAGGTGTTGTGTACATGGGTAGAAAGATACATACTAATATGTTTGCATAATTGAAATAACTTGAGAAAGAAAGAGCAAAAGAAAACATTATTTAAAGCGATAATCAGGTAAACATTCCTTTTATTGCTTTCACTTTGATGCGGTTGTACTACACATACTTGCACTTGACTTACATCTAGTGTGGGCAATATAGTATCATCATACATCTAACATGGGTCAAGGAATCATACATCCATGTTAGGCAACATACATCCACACCAGGCTATGTGCTCTAGTAGCTACAACCCATCATACTCATTTATGTTCTATTAGATTTGGTGAAGTATAACTCATACTAGTTCAGCCAAGCAAGCAATCATATCCAAATACGAGCATTCAAGATATTGCATATCATAGGCAACCAGAAAACTAGTCTTATACTTAATAAACCCCACGTACCTGAGTTCAGAGATTTCTAATCATTCTTGCTCATCTAGATATCATGTCATCACCTGGTTAATAACAAATTAATCATCATTAATACATGGTCCATTATGTCATTGATATTTTAGGTCTAAGTTAGGGTTTAGGCCAAATCTAGGTTTAAACTGACCTAATCTTGCCTCTAATATTTTTATACTGGTCTAAAGGTCATAACTCTGGTCTGTTTCAAATTTCATAATTTTCTGATGCTTAATCTATTTTCTAGCATTAGTATGAGATTGAAAGCATCTAATTATGCATTAATGGGAAAAGACCTAATATTTAGAAATAATATTCAGATCAGAGTCCATAAATTAGTTTTAGAAATCATTAGGCTTCTATAAGAATTTTCTGAGAGTTTATGTCAACTGGATACAAATTATTTCATTTAATGAAATATAATTGGGGTATTATCATCTAAACTATATAGGATCAGTAAATGTGCATCAAAGGACTAATCTAGGGATTTCATAATAAAGAGAGCATTTTTTTGAGTCTGTGGATATTTTTTTTGTATTTTTCTGCCAACGTATGTATTTTCTATGATTTCAAGAAGATTTGCACATTGGCTGAGGTAATTTACCTTTACAGCCTATCCGGAATCACCATGTGGCCAGTGAAAGGGCACTTGAGCCAGCAGGTCTGGGTCTGAACCGAGTTCAAAAGTGGTCTGCTTAAACCTTGGGATCTGATTTCCCTTCCTGATCGTGACCAGGTTCGCGCGGCGTCTCCTGCGCTCCGACCTCGCGTGAGCGCCGTCTAGAAGAGGGACCTTGGTGTGCGATTGATCAACATAGCCTCATCTTCGACATGAATCAAAGAGTCCAGAAGCTCCACACAGGAACCAAGATCCACAATGGCCAGTTCTAAAGGTGGCGAGTACTCAGAATCATGGTGTCTATCTCTGAGTTTGGATCAGCGGAGGAGGAAGCTCCGTGAGATTGGGGTTTTGCTCCCTGTGCATCTCCCTGCTCCGGAAACAGGTCAAGAAGAACCAAGATCTCCCAAGGAGCTTGGTTGTTGTTCTGGTTCATCATAGGGAATCCATAAACTCTCTCTGATGAGGGGCGACGCAGTTGGGTCCTCCAACTGGACGTGCTCCTCTCTAGACCTGCGCGAGATCATCTGATAAGTTGGGGCCTTTCAGGCACCACCCAAGCATTGATTTAGGCTAGCCACCTACTAGAATTTCCTCTCTTGTTGTCACCATTCCCCGGCTATATTCCTCCTCCTCCATTGGCCCTGACCTCAGCACCAACAGGGGTGGTTCGGAGTAGCGGCAGAGCATAGTAGCAGGAAAGGGGTATCCATCAGGGTATTGTTCCCTTGCCTATTCACGACCTGGAGTGCCATCGGCGTGGGGTTGCACAACCTCTGGTCTAGCACATCGCCTCCGACCTGGGCAAAATCTGAACTTGCCTCCGAAGAGCGTCACAACTAGAAGAAGAGGAGGAAGACGGTCTCCAGCATTCTCTACAACAAGACAGTGTCGAGGAGGGGTGTTGGGGAAGAGCCTTCGTTAATGACCGACTTCAAATCCTAATTTGCCATCTTCAACGTGAGAACAATGAAGCTCAACCTCCATCCATCACCTGCGAGTTGCAGAGGTGTATGGGGTTACTGCTTGACTGGATTGGAAAGCGTTGAGCGATGATGATCAGTATGAGATACCCCCACAATTATCTCCTTGATCTGAGATATGTGTGTATTTTGTTGTAGATATTTCCTTGTGGAGTTGGTCTAATCACTCCCTTATTTACGGAGGAGGTAGACCAGGTCAAAAGGGTTCCTCCTAGTCTCTCATTGTCATAACACGTCCACGCAAAAACTGTGGCAACACATCCCATTATTACACAGATAACGAGGTGTTACGCGAAAACGTGCGGAAAACACCATAAACATAGATTATCAAAATCACGGGTTAATTAAAACCGATTGCGGAAAACTGATAAAATGTGAACTATTACTTTCCAGTCCTCATCCTGCACAGAAACATGTCATATAAATATGTACATACACAAGATCTGACACGTGTCCACAGCTCAGGAACAACTGTCCATCCATCACATGAGTTCACCACCTGTTCATATATACATAAAGGCCCACATCCGGCCAACAGCAGGATATACAGATATCATCGAACGATCTTCGCGAAACATCGTCAAAACACTGCCAAGGACCTGAGAGTACAGGGATGACTCTAGACTCTACTACAAAACATCCAAAACAGCAGCATGTCCAACGCTTGCCTTCTACTGTTCCTCAAGCTGCTCGTCCGCAACTCCACTACCACGACCACATCTACCTCGACCACCTAAAAAAGGTGTAAACCAGCGGAGTGAGACAATTGAACAATTGTCCCAGTGGGAAACATAGCTCCCCACCGCAACTATAGAACCTCAGCAAGATAAACCATAACAGCAATTATAACATGAGCAGATATATCAGAAGCAGTTATATATATATAGCAAGATCATTCTTACCGGCAAGCATACCAGTTGTACTAAAGCGTAAAACCAGGTGTCTTTCAAAGGAACATGACTATCAAGATGAGATATATCAACATGTAACCGGATTATTAGAACAGGGTATAATGCCATATAACCTGATTATCAAGATAAGGTAGATTACCACATGACCTGCAAGGTATAACGGAATATTACACAAACAAGGCCTCAACCAATGTTTTGTATTTGATATGACTAGTAAATACTAAACGGTTGTATTACATTTTATTATGCCCTGAGGATTTGAACCGTACCGTTCAAATCCAACCTTCGGTTACGAAACCCAAGACGGTGCCATACAAGGTCAATGGAAGAGCCGGACTCCACGACCTCCCACCTCATGGTCAGTACATGAGTACAACACAAGCAGGACCGCAGTCACATGCTGAAGTGGTCTAAGCCACAGGGTTAGCTCCATAGGCTACCCATTCTCTAGCCCGCCTTGGTACAGGTCACGACGCTAGTAAAACTGAGCCACGGGCCTGATCACCGTGCTCTGAGCCATGAACGCATTCATGCTCCATACATCACATATCCTGAGCCATGGGCCTGTTCACCATGCTCTACACACATATCGGAGTCTGCAACCAAAGTTACACTCTTACCTCCTCATTTTCAGGCTAGGAGCAACCTACACATATTCAACAATATGTGCTTCCAGGTTAACCCGTAGGAAAACCTGTTTCACCATCACCAAGTCCTGACGATGATGGATCTATGGCCAGGGCAAACTACATGATATATTTCACTGTGATTAATTAGTATCTTTTAGATGGATTGCAGGATTCAACCAAGGTGTATAACATGCAAGATATAACAGAAAGTAAAGAACATTATATTAGGATCTGATCACATCAACATGATCCATCTCAAGGATCCAACATCACATGTTACCACTTGGCCTCTTACCAACCATCCAGATCCATCTCAAGGATCATCACATACCACAGGATCTCAATCCTTCATCATGTATTGTCACTGCCCCTTAAGGCTCACATCATCATCATGGGACCAACACATCACATACATAATCTTATAGAGCAATTATCGAAGTAATGTTACTCATTACATATGTCACATAGCCCTTTCATGGCTAAGTCATCACCTGCAAGGTTAAGGTATGCAATAATTGTAGATTCAACATAAGGAATATGCTCACTATCATGAAATATCATTCAAGATAATTAAATTACCAATATTACACTTATTTGGTAACCAAGTGTATTAAGTACATCATTAACAAACCATACTGATGCTTACCCTCAATCTCAGGATCATACAAGCAATCAAGGTATATAGGAAACATATTGAGTATACAGAACCAACACTATTAATAACAAGGTCATTACTATGTCATCAACTATTGTCATCATTATCATGAAGCAACCTTTAATGTAACTGTCACTTAGCATCATTATTACCAACATTATTATCATTAAACAAACTACTAGAGTAGTTATCATCATCTTCATTATCATTAACAATTAAGCATAACGGGTCACATCATGCATCGATTACATGAGGGCTATCATCATATACATTACTATCATTAGCATCCTTATTATATGTAAGGCATCGTATTACATATTGATAGTATCACAAACACCACCATCGTTTTATTAGTTAATGGATAAGCATCCACTTCCATCACATGAGGGACCGTCACCAAAGAAACTCATACCCTCACTAAAACCTCACAACCCTCATCTAAAGCCTATCACCCAACATGGGTATCGACTACCACACTATCCTTGTTGGTCATCACACCATCAACCATATCGGCCACTATACCATCAACCCTATCGGTCACTATACCATCAACCATATCGGCCACCATACCATCAACCATATCGGCCACCATCCCTATCGGCCAACACACTCTACTAACCATGTCGACCATCACACTCATGCACATAGGGTATGGTATCGCCCAACATGGCTATCGGCCATTAGGGTATCGCCCATCATGGTGTCGTCCATTAGGGCTATCAGCCATTAGGGTTATCGGCCACCATGGCCCAAGGCTTATCGCCCAACCCTAACACTCATGGCACTACATGGCCCTATCGTCCACCACATGGACAAGGAGATAACTCAACACAAGAGCACCCATTCTATCGTCCAACTCAAGGACATCCATGTCGGCCAACACCATCAGGCCATATCGCCCAACAAGAGAAGGGGTATCATTCATCTCCAAGGCACTCACCATATCGGCCAACAAACCCTAGCTCACCCTATCGCCCAAAACATGGGCAAAGGTATCAGCCAACCTTCAAGAGCACAACATATCGTCCACCAAGGTGCCATGTCGGCCACCAAAGAGAGCACCATGTCGCCCAACATGGTCACCATGGCCCAACACTCAAGCTAGGTCAACCTATCGACCTCCAACTCAAGGAACTCAAACCCTAAATCATCATATCGTTCAACACAAAGAACAAAGGTGTTGCTCAACCCAAGAACACTCATATCGTTCAACTTAAGGGCAAGTGTGTCGTCCAACACACCCACAAGGAAGGGATATCGCCCAACCCAATGTCATCTTCAACCTTCAACACAAGGAAGCCCCAAACCCTAGAAAGCAAAGGTATACAAAGGAACCATAAAACCCTAGAGGGGGATATCGGCCACTAAGGTACATAAGCAAGATGTACAAGCAAGGAACTAAGCTAGATTACTAACATATAACAAGATCAAAGCTAGAGGTAAGAGAGTTAGGGTTAGAAACTATGCAACCCGCCTTAAGCTCCAAGCTTCAAGGAAGAAGATGCACTCCAAGGTCCAAAGCTATCGTCCACCAAGCTGCTCCAGGAAGGTGTATCGGCCACCACTTCAGCTCCAAGGAAGTATATCGGCCACCACTTCAGCTCCAAGGAAGTGTATCGGCCACCACTTTAGCTCCAAGGAAGTGTATCGGCCAACACAAGAAAGATGGAGAGGGATATCGTGCACTCAAGGTGGAGGAGAGATCAAAGGACCAAAAAATACTAAGGCAAAGAAAAGAGCTACCTATATAGGAAGAAGGGGAGGAGAAACCAAGGTACAACCATGCTATGTGTCGCCCACCCAAGGGAAACATGTCCACCAACTCAAGCCACCTCTCATGCAAGCCATAAGGCACTTGTCCAAGATGTGAACCATGTGTCCATCAACCAAGCCAAGCCATCTGGGCGACACAACAAGAGCTACTGGGCGACACACCAAGCAACTGGGCGACACACCACCTGCCCTGGGTGACACAAGGCTCAAGCAAGCCCAAACAAGGAACTCCAAGGCCCAAACAAGCTCAACTCAGGCCCAAAGGACTCAAACAACAAGCCCAAGCCTTCCTCTCAACCCTAGAGGAAGCAAAGAGGAAAAACATCTCACAAGATGGCAAACTTGCCCACAAAACCCTAAACTTGGGTTATTTGCAAGTAGCCCCTCGGACTCTCAACAAAGCTCAACAAAACCCTAATCACCACTTAAAGTGATTAGCAAGCACCAAAGCACCAAGATCAAGAAAAACAAACAGGGTAAACCCTAAACGCAGGTCAGGGTCCTTACAGCCATGAACCTCTACAAAAGGATTTCATCCCCGAAATCCGAAGAGAAAAGCGAGGGATACTTCCTCCTCATCTCTTCCTCAAGCTCCCACGTGGCTTCCTCAACGCCACGGTGATGCCAAAGGACCTTCACAAGAACCAGATCCTTTCTCTTCAGCTTCTTGACTCTTCTGTCAAGGATCATCATAGGACCCTCTTCATAAGTCACATCTTTGTCAAGCTCAACTTCAACTGGTTGTATCACTGTTCCTGTATCCGGATGACTTTTCTTCAGCATACTAACATGGAACACTGGATGTAACCTGTGCAACTCTGGAGGCAACTCTAACTCATAAGCCACCTTGCCAACACGTGCCATGACTGAGTAAGGCCCCATATATCTGGGAGCTAACTTACCCTTCCGTCCAAACCTCAGCACACCTTTCCACGGAGAGACTTTAAGATACACCTTGTCTCCCACCTGGAACTCCAAGGGTCGTCGGCGATTGTCTGCATAAGACTTCTACCTGTCTTGTGCCGCTTTCAACTGTTGTTGTATCACCTTGATCTTTTCTGTCGTTTGCTATACTAACTCAGGGCCCAAAAGCTGATATTCACTTGATTCATACCAACACAAAGGAGATCTGCACTTCCTTCCATACAAAGCCTCATAGGGAGCCATGTCAATGCTCCGCTGATAGCTATTGTTGTAGGCAAACTCTATCAAACTGAGATGTACGTCCCAACTGCCTAGGAACTGCAAAACACAAGCATGAAGAAGATCCTCCAAAGTCTGAATAGTCCTCTCAGACTGTCCATCTGTCTGCAGGTGGAAAGCGGTACTGAACTTCAATTGCGTTCCCATCGCCCTGTGCAACTGTTCCCAAAAACGACTTGTAAACTGAGGACCTCTATCAGAAACTATCATTGTTGGCACGCCATGCAAACGAACTATCTCATCCACATATACTCGAGTGAGCTTTTCAGCTGTATACGTGGTCTTTACAGGTATGAAATGGGCAGACTTCGTTAATCTGTCCACTATCACCCAAATGGAATCATGATTCTTAGTTGTCCTGGGTAGACCAACTACGAAATCCATGGTTATATGATCCCATTTCCAATGTGGTATAGGCAAAGGTTGCAACGTACCTGCCGACTTTTGATGCTCAGCCTTGACTTGCTGACACACCGCACACCTAGCCACCAACTCAGCTACATCTTTCTTCAAGCCGGGCCACCAGTACAAGTCCTTCAGACTATGATACATTTTGGTGACGCCTGGATGCATAGCATACATCGACGTGTGTGCTTCCTTGAGCACCAACTTCCTCACAGCATCTGGAACCACCATCCTATTATGATAGCAAACCACTCCATCCTCGGACTCATGGAACCCACCACGCTTTTCGCTGCCAAACTCTGATCTGATTAGCTGTACTGTATCATCCGTTTGCTGTGCATCCTTGATCTGCTGTCTTAACGTGGGCTTGATTTGCATCTGTGCTAAAAGTCCAGCTAACGAGGAAACCTCCATCTGTACGTTCATCTGCCGTAAGGAGACTAACATGTCCCGCCTATGGCATACCAAAGAACTCATCCGTGCCTTCTTGGAAGTAGAAGACTTTCTGCTAAGCGCGTCTGCTACCACATTCGCCTTACCAGGATGATACTCGATAGTGCAATCATAATCATTGATCAACTCCATCCACCGACGCTGTCGCATGTTCAACTCTTGCTGTGAGAAGATGTACTTCAGATTCTTGTGATCTGTAAAGATCTGACACACTTCCCCATAAAGATAGTGTCTCCAAATCTTTAACGCATGAACCACTGGTGCCAGCTCCAAGTCATGGGTCGGATAGTTCTACTCGTGTTTCTTAAGCTGTCGCGAAGCAAAAGAAACCACATGATCTTCCTGCATCAGCACACAACCCAAACCTTTCTTGGATGCATCACTAGAAAACAACATAGCCTTTTCCAGATTCTGGCAAGATCAACACTGGAGCACTGGTTAGATTTTCCTTCAAACTTTGGAAAGCTTGCTGACATCGATCATTCCAAACAAAAGGTACATCCTTCCGGGTCAACTTCATCATTGGTAGAGCTATCGAACTGAAGTCCTTGATAAACCTCCGGTAGTATCCTGCTAGACCAAGGAAACTACGAACTTCCGTCAGCGTCTTCGGCTGTTCCCAATCCGCAACGGATTCCACTTTCTTCGGATCTACTTTGACTCCTTCAGCAGATATCACATGACCTAAGAAAGTCACTTCATCCAACCAGAACTCACACTTACTAAACTTATCATACAACTGATGTTGACGAAGGAGAGTCAACGCTTGACGAAGATGTTGCTCATGCTCTATTGTCAACTCGTGGCCTAGATGGCCCTGTCACTGCCACCGAAGCTGAACGGTGTGCCTTAGAAGGTGAAGAAACATAACCTTTTCCCTTACTCGGAGACCACTGAGATGGTACACCAGCACTTCTCATCACTGACGGTGCTAAAAACCTGGGTTTCTTGAAGCCACCAAACCTTCGTCCTTGAAACTGAGCAGGTCTTTTAAGAGACACCGACTCTCTTTTCTCCCTTACTGTCCTCTCGATCTGTCGAACTGATTCCACAAACATAGCAAACCGCTCTCGGTTTTCCAGCGCAGACACATGGGTTGTCAACTCAGCACTCAAACCCTTCTCGAAACGTCTGATCCGTTCATCATCTGTCGCCGCCATGTGAGGACAGAACCTCAACAGATCCATAAACTTAGCTTCATACTCGGTGATGTTCATCGTTCCTTGCCGCAACTTCTCAAACTGACTAATCTTCTCATCCAGGTACGTCTTCAGAAAGTATCTGGTGACGAACTCGCGCCGAAACACTTCCCAACAGATCACCTCACCAGGCCGCTTCTCTTCCTCGATGGTCCACCAGTGACCAGCACTACCCTTCAAAAGGTAGACAGCATGCTTTACTTTGTCTGCTTCGGGGATGTCGAGGATCCGGAAAGCCTTTTCAAGACTCGTCAGCCACAGATCAGCATCCGCTGGATCAGCCGTTCCAGCATAATCTGAAGCTCCGACTCGGCGAATCCGCTCAAAGGTCTTCCCAATACCCGATGCTTCTCCATGGGGAACTTGTGCTCGCGGAGGAGGCACTGGTAATCGCTCAACCATGAGATTCATCGTAGCCATCAACTACCCCATAAGCTGTTGGTAGGCAGGGTGTTCAAGAATGGCTGGGTCTGGTTGGGGGACCTCAGGCACCCGATCTTCATGTGCCCGTCCATCTGCTCCATCAACCGATGCAGCATCACTATGCTCAGGAGCATGTTCTTCGTGGTTTCCAGACATCTTGGCTTTTCTCCCGCTGAGGGCAGAAGATTTTTGTAAGATAACCTGGAAAACTCATAAGAACAGACTCGACCTAGTCCTAGATCCCTGTAGACTCAGCGAACCTAGGGCTCTGATACCAAAACTTGTGGCAACACATCCCATTATCACACAGATAACGAGGTGTTACGCGAAAACGTGCGGAAAACACCATAACCACAGATTATCAAAATAACGGGTTAATTAAAACCGATTGCGGAAAACTGATAAACTGTGAACTATTACTTTCCAGTCCTCATCCTGCACAGAAACATGTCATATAAATATGTACATACACAAGATCTAACACATGTCCACAGCTCAGGAACAGCTGTCCATCCATCACATGAGTTCACCACTTGTTCATATATACATAAAGGCCCACATCCGGCCAACAGCAGGATATACAGATATCATAGAATGATCTTCGCGAAACATCGTCAAAACACTGCCAAGGACCTGAGAGTACAGGGATGACTCTAGACTCTACTACAAAACATCCAAAACAGCAGCATGTCCAACGCTTGCCTTCTACTGTTCCTCAAGCTGCTCGTCCGCAACTCCACTACCACAACCACGTCTACCTCGACCACCTAAAAAAGGTGTAAACCAGCGGAGTGAGACAATTGAACAATTGTCCCAGCGGGAAACATAGCTCCCCACCGCAACTATAGAACCTCAGCAAGATAAACCATAACAACAATTATAACATGAGCAGATATATCAGAAGCAGTTATATATATATATATATAGCAAGATCATTCTTACCGGCAAGCATACCAGCTGTACTAAAGCGTAAAACCAGGTGTCTTTCAAAGAAACATGACTATCAAGATGAGATATATCAACATGTAACTAGATTATTAGAACAGGGTATAATGCCATATAACCTGATTATCAAGATAAGGTAGATTACCACATGACCTGCAAGGTATAACGGAATATTACACAAACAAGGCCTCAACCAATGTTTCGTATTTGATATGACTAGTAAATACTAAATGGTTGTATTACATTTTATTATGCCCTGAGGATTTGAACCGTACCGTTAAAATCCAACCTTCGGTTACGAAACCCAAGACGGTGCCATACAAGGTCAATGGAAGAGCCGGACTCCACGACCTCCCACCTCATGGTCAGTACATGAGTACAACACAAGCAGGACCGCAGTCACATGCTGAAGTGGTCTAAGCCACAGGGTTAGCTCCATAGGCTACCCATTCTATAGCCCGCCTTGGTACAGGTCACGACGCTAGTAAAACTAAGCCACGGGCCTGATCACCGTGCTCTGAGCCATGAACGCATTCATGCTCCATACATCACATATCCTTAGCCATGGGCCTGTTCACCATGCTCTACACACATATCTGAGTCTGCAACCGAAGTTACACTCTTACCTCCTCATTTTCAGGCTAGGAGCAACCTACACATATTCAACAATATGCGCTTCCAGGTTAACCCGTAGGAAAACCTGTTTCACCATCACCAAGTCCTGACGATGATGGATCTATGGCCAGGGCAAACTACATGATATATTTCACTGTGATTAATTAGTATCTTTTAGATGGATTGCAGGATTCAACCAAGGTGTATAACATGCAAGATATAACAGAAAGTAAAGAACATTATATTAGGATATGATCACATCAACCTGATCCATCTCAAGGATCCAACATCACATGTTACCACTTGGCCTCTTGCCAACCATCCAGATCCATCTCAAGGATCATCACATACCACAGGATCTCAATCCTTCATCATGTATTGTCACTGCCCCTTAAGGCTCACATCATCATCATGGGACCAACACATCACATACATAATCTTATAGAGCAATTATCGAAGTAATGTTACTCATTACATATGTCACATAGCCCTTTCATGGCTAAGTCATCACCTGCAAGGTTAAGGTATGCAATAATTATAGATTCAACATAAGGAATATGCTCACTATCATGAAATATCATTCAAGATAATTAAATTACCAATATTACACTTATTTGGTAACCAAGTGTATTAAGTACATCATTAACAAACCATACTGATGCTTACCCTCAATCTCAGGATCATACAAGCAATCAAGGTATATAGGAAACAGATTGAGTATACAGAACCAACACTATTAACAACAAGGTCATTACTATGTCATCAACTATTGTCATCTTTATCATGAAGCAACCTTTAATGTAACTATCACTTAGCATCATTATTACCAACATTATTATCATTAAACAAACTACTAGAGTACTTATCATCATCTTCATTATCATTAACAATTAAGCATAACGGGTCACATCATGCATCGATTACATGAGGGCTATCATCATATACATTACTATCATTAGCATCCTTATTATATGTAAGGCATCGTATTACATATTGATAGTATCACAAACACCACCATCGTTTTATTAGTTAATGGATAAGCATCCACTTCCATCACATGAGGGACTGTCACCAAAGAAACTCATACCCCCACTAAAACCTCACAACCCTCATCTAAAGCCTATCACCCAACATGGGTATCGACTACCACACTATCCTTGTTGGTCATCACACCATCAACCATATCGGCCACTATACCATCAACCCTATCGGCCACTATACCATCAACCATATCGGCCACCATACCATCAACCATATCGGCCACCATCCCTATCGGCCAACACACTCTACTAACCATGTCGACCATCACACTCATGCACATAGGGTAGGGTATCGCCCAACATGGCTATCGGCCATTAGGGTATCGCCCATCATGGTGTCGTCCATTAGGGCTATCGGCCATTAGGGTTATCGGCCACCATGGCCCAAGGCTTATCGCCCAACCCTAACACTCATGGCACTACATGGCCCTATCGTCCACCACATGGACAAGGAGATAACTCAACACAAGAGCACCCATTCTATCGTCCAACTCAAGGACATCCATGTCGGCCAACACCATCAGGCCATATCGCCCAACAAGAGAAGGGGTATCGTTCATCTCCAAGGCACTCACCATATCGGCCAACAAACCCTAGCTCACCCTATCGCCCAACACATGGGCAAAGGTATCGGCCAACCTTCAAGAGCACAACATATCGTCCACCAAGGTGCCATGTCGGCCACCAAAGAGAGCACCATGTCGCCCAACATGGTCACCATGGCCCAACACTCAAGCTAGGTCAACCTATCGACCTCCAACTCAAGGAACTCAAACCCTAAATCATCATATCGTTCAACACAAAGAACAAAGGTGTTGCTCAACCCAAGAACACTCATATCGTTCAACTCAAGGGCAAGTGTGTCGTCCAACACACCCACAAGGAAGGGATATCGCCCAACCCAAGGTCATCTTCAACCTTCAACACAAGGAAGCCCCAAACCCTAGAAAGCAAAGGTATACAAAGGAACCATAAAACCCTAGAGGGGGATATCGGCCACTAAGGTACATAAGCAAGATGTACAAGCAAGGAACTAAGCTAGATTACTAACATATAACAAGATCAAAGCTAGAGGTAAGAGAGTTAGGGTTAGAAACTATGCAACCCGCCTTAAGCTCCAAGCTTCAAGGAAGAAGATGCACTCCAAGGTCCAAAGCTATCGTCCACCAAGCTGCTCCAGGAAGGTGTATCGGCCACCACTTCAGCTCCAAGGAAGTATATCGGCCACCACTTCAACTCCAAGGAAGTGTATCAGCCTCCACTTCAGCTCCAAGGAAGTGTATCAGCCAACACAAGCAAGATGGAGAGGGATATCGTGCACTCAAGGTGGAGGAGAGATCAAAGGACCAAAAAAGACTAAGGCAAAGAAAAGAGCTACCTATATAGGAAGAAGGGGAGGAGAAACCAAGGTACAACCATGCTATGTGTCGCCCACCCAAGGGACACATGTCCACCAACTCAAGCCACCTCTCATGCAAGCCATAAGGCACTTGTCCAAGATGTGCACAATGTGTCCATCAACCAAGCCAAGCCATCTGGGCGACACAACAAGAGCTACTGGGCGACACACCAAGCAACTGGGCGACACACCACCTGCCCTGGGCGACACAAGGCTCAAGCAAGCCCAAACAAGGAACTCCAAGGCCCAAACAAGCTCAACTCAGGCCCAAAGGACTCAAACAACAAGCCCAAGCCTTCCTCTCAACCCTAGAGGAAGCAAAGAGGAAAAACATCTCACAAGATGGCAAACTTGCCCACAAAACCCTAAACTTGGGTTATCTGCAAGTAGCCCCTCAGACTCTCAACAAAGCTCAACAAAACCCTAATCACCACTTAAAGTGATTAGCAAGCACCAAAGCACCAAGATCAAGCAAAACAAACAGGGTAAACCCTAAACGTAGGTCAGGGTCCTTACAAAAACAACCAACATATGTCTAGCTGCATGTCAGGGTTGCAAGTATCTACGAGTAGGTTTGTAGTATGGTGGAAAGGCTCATATTAATCAACTGTTCTTCCATCAATCATGAAATCTTCATCACACAAGTTTAATGTGATTATCATGGTCAAAATATCTCCCAAGTGTCACATACAACCTTTCAAATTAATATGTACCATCAAATGGGCGTTTTATCTAATATTCACTCAAATTGATTAACGAAGACATAAATTCTAATTAAACTGGGTTAGGCTTATATGCACATTTAATCACACCTTAATGCCTGTAATGATCTATGATTGGATACACAATTTCTCAATTTGTGTTCAACTGTGTAGGGAGTGATAATGGTCCTCAAAACTATCCTCAATATATGAACCCTAAGGTCGGGGTCATGACATTCACCCCACCTAATATGGAATTTCATCCTGGAAATTCAACTAGTCTCATTCTTAAGATGATATAAAGGAGTTTTATGCCTCTAGGCCACCACTTCTAAGTTCTAAGAGTATCATTATTCTAGATTCATCCTAAGTTGTCTTCTTAGGATATTTAAGCATGTAGGGTGTGCCCATCCTATCTTATATAGGTAACCTGAACAACTTGCTCACACCCTGTTCTTTTTCTCCCTCCCCGGATTTTCACCTTCTCAAAACCCCATGGAGATGAGAAGACAAAATCCGAAAATGTTAGCAATTATATCAGAGAGCGATGCGGAAGCATAATACACATACATGAACATAAAACCATAACATACTCAACATTCAACATGTATATTTATACAATATGAATTATTACAAATTATTTACGTTTACATATTGAATGAAAATTTACAAGTCTAATAACATGTATGCTAACATGATCTTAACACAATAGGTACAACATAGAAAACTGCTCACTTCCTTTCTTTTATCCCAAGCTAGCTCTGAACCTAAAACATACGTAAAACAATGAATCAACACACAAGGTGCTGTGTACGTGGGTAGAAAGATACATACTAATATGTTTGCATAATTGAAATAACTTGAGAAAGAAAGAGAAAAAGAAAACATTATTTAAAGCGATAATCAGGTAAACATTCCTTTTATTGCTTTCACTTTGATGTGGTTGTACTACACATACTTGCACTTGACTTACATCTAGTGTGGGCAATATAGTATCATCATACATCTAACATGGGTCAAGGAATCATACATCCATGTTAGGCAACATACATCCACACCAGGCTATGTGCTCTAGTAGCTACAACCCATCATACTCATTTATGTTCTATTAGATTTGGCGAAGTATAACTCATACTAGTTCAGCCAAGCAATCATATCCAAATACAAGCATTCAAGATATTGCATATCATAGGCAATCAAAAAACTAGTCTTATACTTAATAAATCCCACGTACCTGAGTTCAGAGATTTCTAATCATTCTTTCTCATCTAGATATCTAGTCATCACTTGGTTAATAACAAATTAATCATCATTAATACATGGTCCATTATGTCATTGATATTTTAGGTCTAAGTTAGGGTTTAGGCCAAACCTAGGTTTAAACTGACCTAATCTTGCCTCTAATATTTTTATATTGGTCTAAAGGTCATAACTCTGGTCTGTTTCAAATTTCATAATTTCCTGATGCTTAATCTATTTTCTAGCATTAGTATGAGATTGAAAGCATCTAATTATGCATTAATGGGAAAAGACCTAATATTTAGAAATAATATTCAGATCAGAGTCCATAAATTAGTTTTAGAAATCATTAGGCTTCTATAAGAATTTTCTGAGAGTTTATGTCAACTGTATACAAATTATTTTATTTAATGAAATATAATTGGGGTATTATCATCTAAACTATATAGGATCAGTAAATGTGCATCAAAGGACTGATCTAGGGATTTCATAATAAAAAGAGCATTTTTCTGAGTCTGTGGATATTTTGTTTGTATTTTTCTGCCAACGTATGTATTTTCTATGATTTAAAGAAGATTTGCACATTGGCTGAGGTAATTTACCTTTGCAGCCTATCCAGATTCGCCATGTGGCCAGTGAAAGGGCACTTGAGCCAGAAGGTCTGGGTCTGAACCGGGTTCAAAAGTGGTATGCTTAAACCTTGGGATCTGATTTCCCTTCCTGATCGTGACCAGGTTCGCGTGACGTCTCCTGCGCTCCGACCTCACGTGAGCGCCGTCTAGAAGAGGGACCCTAGTGTGCGATTGATCGACATAGCCTCATCTTCGACATGAATCAAAGAGTCCAGAAGCTCCACACAGGAACCAGGATCCACAAAGGCCAGTTCTGAAGGTGGCGAGTACTCAGAATCACAGTGTCTATCTCTGAGTTTGGATCGGCGGCAGAGGAATCTCCATGAGATTGGGGTTTTTCTCCCTATGCATCTCCCTTCTCTGGAAACATGTCAATAAGAACCAAGACCTACCAAGGAACTTGGTTGTCATTCTGGTTCATCATAGGGAATCCACAAACTCTCTCTGATGAGGGGCGACGTAGTTGGGTCCTCCAACCTGGACGTGCTCCTCTCTAGACCTGCACGGGATCATCTGATAAGTTGGGGCCTTTCAGGCACCGCCCAAGCATTGATTTAGGCTAGCCACCTACTGGAATTTCCTCTCTTGTTGTCACCATTCCCCATCTATATTCCTCCTCCTCCATTGGCCCTGACCTCAGTGCCAACAAGGGTGGTTCGGAGTAGAGGCAGAGCATAGCAGTAGGAAAGGGGCATTCATCAGGGTATCGTTCCCTTGCCTATTCGCGACCTGGAGTGCCATCGGCGTGGGGTTGCACAACCTCTGGTCTAGCACATCGCCTCCGACCTGGGCAAAATCCGAACTTTCCTCCGAAGAGCGTCACAACTTGAAGAAGAGGAGGAAGACGGTCTCCAGCATTCTCTACAACAAGACAGTGTCGAGGAGGGGTGTTGGGGAAGAGCCTTCGTTAATGACCGACTTCAAATCCTGATTTGCCATCTTCAACGTGAGAACAACGAAAGCTCAACCTCCATCCATCACCTGCGAGTTGCAGAGGTGTATGGGGTGACTGCTTGTCTGGATTGGAAAGCATTGAGCGATGATGATCAGTATGAGATACCCCCCACAATTATCTCCTTGATCCGAGATATGTGTGTGTTTTGTTGTAGATATTTCCTTGTGGAGTTGGTCTAATCACTCCCTTCTTTACGGAGGAGGTAGACCATGTCAGAAGGGTTCCTCCTAGTCTCTCATTGTCATAACACGTCCACTCAAAAACAGCCAACAGATGTCTAGCTGCACGTCAGGGTTGCAAGTATCTACGAGTAGGTTTGTAGTATGGTGGAAAGGCTCATATTAATCAATTGTGCTTCCATCAATCATGAAATCTTCATCACACAAGTTTAATGTGATTATCATGGTCAAAATATCTCCCAAGTGTCACATACAACCTTTCAAATTAATATGTACCATCAAATGGGCGTTTTATCTAATGAACACTCAAATTGATTAACGAAGACATAAATCCTAATTAAACTGGGTTAGGCTTATATGCGCCTTTAATCACACCTTAATGCTTGTAATGATCCATGATTGGATACACAATTTCTCAATTTGTATTCAACTGTGTAGGGAGTGATAATGGTCCTCAAAACTATCCTCAATATATGAACCCTAAGGTCGGGGTCATGACATTCACCCCACCTAATATGGAATTTCGTCCTCGAAATTCAACTAGTCTCATTCTTAAGATGATATAAAGGAGTTTTATGCCTCTAGGCCACCACTTCTAAGTTCCAAGAGTATCTATTTAAAAAAAGTATGCAAAGTATGCAAAGACGTGGAGTCTATTCTAGCTAATCCTCCTTTGTACTTTAACTCTTATTTAATTCCACACCTAAAAAGTATGCAAAGTATGCAAAGACGTGGAGTCTATGCAAACACTTATTGTTTGTCCTTTTCAATCTTGCACCTAAAATGCCGACAAACAAAACGTCAGTCAGCATATCGAAATATGCCGGTATGTGGGGACAACCAAAATTTCACAAATATGGCTAACAATCTAATTATCACAATCAAGGTAATTTAACAAGCCAAATTACATTTTCAATGTGTCAATCTCCACCGCTTTTGCCCTAACCCTGGAATACCCTCTCTAGGGTTCGACTTAAGGCCACCTTCTCAATCTTGAGCTTGGTTCCTGGGGTCACCTCTCATGGTGCCCATTAGTCATGCAACATAGACCGCCTTCTCATTCCCAAGCTTGGTGTCTGGGGTCACTTATCATGGTGCCCATCGGTGTTCCCTCCTGGGCTTGACCTTTTTACATCATCCATCAAGGTGGTATGTTGCTAGGTGTGAGAATACACATTTATATTACAAGTGTGATAATCATAGTGACTTTATAATTTGTAAGAATGAACATCCAACTGATAGGTTGCATTCAATGTGATGAATCATCCGGGAAACTCTTCGGAAAACTAATGCGATTAACCATAATTAACCACATACCTGTCAAGCTGACTTGATTACAGAAATAATTCAACCAATTAAGAAACCAAGCAAGCACACACCAAGTTGATCCTGAAATAGGCATCCAAGTTTTCTTATCATTAATCTTGCCATCATGGTCTATTAAACCTAGATCGCTTTCTAGGGTTTCTAATCCACTTTTAGGGTTTCCATTGCAATTAGGGTTCCTCTTCATTTTTACTCTTTTAGTCCCTAATTTTATACAATTATTCACAAACCCTAATTATCTCATTTATTCTACACGAAAGATGTTAAGGTTACCTTCTAACAACATATTACCTTAATTTCGGATAAAAGGCACAATTAAACATCAATTAAGTCTATTACGCCTCTTTTACTTTAAAACTATCATTTTTATCCTTTTTAATTCATAACATGATTATTAGGCCTAATTATCATCTTTGGTTCCTTCCAGATGAACAACTCATAGTTCATTACGATCTAATTCCCATAAAAACTCTATTTATCATTAATTCCATCTGTATCCATTAGAAAAACCCTAATTTCTATATTAAGGGTATTTATCCACTATTAGGAACTTCTATACTCAAAACAGCTTTGAACTATCATATCTTAGCTTTATTCATGAATTTGAATAATTAAAGCCATTAAGAGATACAATTACTAACATTAGGGTTTCAAGGCCCATTAAAGCTCGTTTATGCACATGGAATTCTAAATTAAACCAATTACATGCAAAGTTCATCCTTTCTTTATCTTAATGTATCTTTTCATGATTAATAGGCTAATATCAACTTTAATCATCCATTAAACCCTACTAAATACATTAATCATCTCAAAATAGGGTTTCTTAATCATTAATGCATTAAAGTTGATAAATCACATTAATTTTCAAATACCCAGAGGAATTATCTTCTAAACATATTTTTAATGGATTCCCCTCATTTTTTTGAGCAACTTTCATATTTTATATGTATCAATCCAAGCTACCAGTAAAGAGATACGATTTTTACAAAATTAACTTACTTGGACCAATCGATGAGAGCCACATCACCCCTTTCCTTGCAACACGGCCCGTTTAAGAAATATAACCAATTTACGTTCTTGCCCTCATTTAAGTCGATCATCTCTTCAGCCCGTGGAGGGGCATATCGGTCCAATGCAAGTTTGGTCATCTTCCTCCCCTGGAACCCTAAGTTGTCGTCGACCTGCAGCCAAGCGCGAGGCGAGGTGCCTCACTCCATGGCTTGAAGCTCACCGGAACTGCACTCCCTGCCTTCGACGTTCCCTGTTGCGCCCAACAGAGCCTCGAATCATGGCTGAGATGGCTGGTTTCAAGAGAACCAAGCCCACTCATGTGACTGTTCTTGCAGCCGAGTTGTAGCTGCTGCACCTGGGTTAGGGCATGATGGTGGTGGCCTAGCCTCTCCCCAGCATCGTGGGGTATCCTACCTTCATCTCGACTTTATCATGGTCCCTCACTGCTCCTGAGATAGAGCTAGATCAAAGTTTAGGGTTTGCTCGAAGAAGATGAAGAAGGGACAGAGAGTTACGTGAGATTTCTCTAGAACTCGATCCAGAGGCTCCACCCCTTTATATAGGGGTGGATGTCCATGCCCTACAGTGTTTATCTGAGAGGAAACAAGTCCCTTTCTAAAAGGAAATCATATTCCTTAACTAAGAAGCAATTCTCTCTCTCCTCATTACCTTCTTAGATATTTTTTGTTCTTTAGATATTAGGAATTCAAAAATCCTCTCACTTATTCCCTTTATTGCTTGACTTTTAACCCATTGGCACGAAATTCTATTTTCATTTGGTAGAAAATACTTCCTTTTTAGTAATGCCACCAAAATCATTAATTATGCATCACATTATCCTCTTATTTTGCATTATTGATATTTTCTCTTTCTTTTTCTTCATTGGGGCTCCTTGGACCCCAAGAAACTCTAATATTTTGAAATTCTTTTTAGTGGATACTCATTATCCTTCTAGATGCATCTATATTCATTATTTCTCATTACCTTGTTTATTTCTTACTAAAATATCTCTTTTTAAGGATTTCTCTTTATCTCTCTTTTCATTTTCCTTATTGGAATTCCTGTTAACATTAGAAACCTCATGGATATGAAAATCCATCAAAGATATCTCAATTATACCTCTTTCTACTTATTTTCCACATTTTATCATTATTTTCAATTTCTTTCTTAATAAAGAAATATTTAATTGATCTTTTCTTTTCTTATTACATTATCTTTGCAACTTTAGACTCCTTGAAACCCAAGGAACCCAAAAGGCACGAAATCCAACTTTGGATTATACTCTTTTTCCTTCTAGAGGTTTCTACATCTTTCTTTTCTCCATTTCTTATTAATAATGGAGTTTCTCTTGTCTTTTCCTTGTTATTGGGCCCAATAGCCAATAAATCCCACAAATCAATCAACAAGGCTATTGTAAATGAAATTCATCTATTCAAAACAAATTATGCCATTATTAATTTAATATCTTTAATAGGTGAAATTACATTTCTCACCCAAAAGAACCCAAAAAATTGGGGTTGTAACAACCTTCCCCTCTTATAGGAATTTTGCCCTCAAAATTCCACCAGGCACACAAACAAACAGGATAAGCCTTTCTTATGTCCATCAGGGCTCCCATGTGGCTTCACCCTTTCCATGGTGCTTCCCAAGAACCTTCATCATCTCATATTCTTCCATCTGAGTTCGTTCTTACCTTGGTATATCGTACCCTCATAGGTGACTCAGGACATTTCAGCCTCTCAAAAGCTGAATAGGTTCAGGGCTCAGCACATGGCTTGGGTACCTCACATGGTGCTCTAGATCAGACTCATGGAACACATTATACATCATGTTATCCTGAGGGGTAAGGCAACCCTAAGTTTGAAAAAGAGATATGTTTGGCTAACACTCAGATGTAACAAGATCTGTTGAATGAGTTAGTAGTTGTTCGGTTAGCCATCTTAGACCTTGATGCAAGAGAAGGATGGTGGTAGAACCTCAGATGCACTTCTTTGGAAAAGAAGGAGATGAAACCTGACTAGGGTGGTTTAGGGTTTCTGAGGAATCAATCTTGAGGAATCATGACGTACATGAGATCATGATTTAAGGTCACCATACATCATGGTACTATGAAGATAGTAAGTGACAGTAGTACCTTGGATGCCTAAGATGAAGTTGCATGTGGTATGTTGCCATGCAAGCTAGGAGGTGAAGGGCGAACACCAGTAACCCAGTGTATTGACATAAAGGATAAAGAGTCCCTGAGAGGGAATGGGAGTTCATCACTATGGATGTTGTGGTAAGTCTCCCCTGACCAAGGAAGGTTAAGATCCAATATGGGTTATGGTAGATCGCCTTACCTAGATGACATGAGAAAGAAAGAGTGTTGTCAAGGGACAGATCCAGTTGAACTACATACGAGAAAGAGATGGTTCAACTACACCATGATGCATGTTCAAAAGTTCTTTGTAACCTAAAGATTCACTTCCATGAGGTGGAAGTAGACGAACTCGATGTTAGTACAGTTTCTCACCCCTAACTAATGGTTAGTATGATCCAGACTAGAGGGTCTGATGAGAGTAGGTGTGTTGATCCAGGGTGATATATGGAGGAAGTTCTTATACTCTGTAAGATGTGATGCTAACCACCATAGCCAGTATCGGGATGTAAAGAAGCTCTTCAAGGGAGGTTGTATCGGTCACCACTTCATTGAGATGATGTTGGTGAAGGGGCCTCACGAAGGTAAAAAAATAACCTCAGTGTGTGCAGATGAAGTCGCTTTGATTGTGCAATGGCTGAGAGAGAGAGCCCAGGGGCGACATGAGTCGTGAGCTGATGCAAAGCAAGACTGACTTGTAGTTCACTGTGGGAGAGTATGTAATGTGAAAATCTGACCCCTCTAAGCTACAACTAAGAAAGATGAGTCCCCGATATATGAGTCCTCCAGCTAAACCAAGTGGTTGCATTTCAACCAGAGTATCCATTACCACCTCATATCCTTATGTATTAGGTAATGTTGAAGACATACACCTCCATGTATTCCTCTTATCATCTCATCTCGGACTCTAAGTCTATCTTCATCAAGAAACTCTGAGCTCATCCTCTTAGTTTTCGAACTCAACCATGTATAACTCATAGCTCATGATAAAACATCCTTATAAGGTGACTACCTTATCTCTCTTACTGTTTGTAAACTATCCACATATCATTCACTCCACAAGGGTATGTTATCACCTCTGTCCTCATACCTCATAGCAACGTTCCAACTTACATTATCTTTATCCTTGGTGTATGGCATGCGTACTGTCCTATCTCTCACTCCCATAACGAGAGGAAATAAGCATTTGGCTGTAGTCCAAATACAAAGTTCTTCCTATTCCAAGAGTAGATATGGTACATCCCACCTTACCAATACACCTTCAAATCTAAGTTGAAATGTGCAACTTATGTCTCTACATCACAAACATCTCGATATCAAGGTTACTTCCATGGAAAACTAGTTTTGAACCTACTTGGGTCACCACACAATCCTTGGTCATATCCTCTAGGTCTATAGGGTGCCGACACTTTTGGGGTCATCCCTCTTCCCTTATGCATCCAGAGAGTGCCCTACTCATCTGCCCTTTGGGTCCCATGAGTTCATGAAGGTGATCAATCTCCTAACCCATGGCCCTCAAACAATTATAGTTGTTACCTCCTAACCCTATGGTCATGTGCAACTAGGGAATTAGGCAACTCCTACTTTCATCGGTCTTATCCCTTCCTGACCATAGGATAGACTTAGGATTCCAACATAGTATGTGTCCAACTTAGAACCTTACCCAAGCCTTCACCATCTCTCTCTGCATTCCTGGGCTAACTTTCATCCTTTCACAGGGGTCATGCATGGTGACCTGCCTACCTTGGTCAGACCTCATACCGGTTACCTCCATGGTAACACATCCACATGCACTTGGAGATGGTTATCTATGGGCATACAGGTTCATTCTCTTACCATGTACTCATCACTTAGCTTCTCAAGATCCTATGAGACCTCTTTAGGTTACCTCAAAATCAACAAAACTGGTATACACCCTACAAAAGGGTCCCTCTCCCAGGATGAGAGGAAACTACATCTTGATAACAAAGGTCACAAACGTGCTTATGTCAAGGGTTTACATCCACATGAGCATGCTTAACCCTAGTAAGCTACTAAGGCACAAGCAGACCACCTACTAAACCATGCTAGGTCGCAGTTGTTCTCATCCTCGACATTGGATCCAGATCAAACCTTTTCATGTCACCACCTTGGCTGTGAGGGATTCATGAGACATACCTTAAACTTAAGGGGTTTCCATTTCCTCTAAACATGAGGAGTACCATGCTTGAATCTATAGAAACTCAAATCTCATCATGAGCATCAGGTACACCACTTCCCCTCTTAGGCCTAGGAACCATAGGTTCAATTTTCTGACATCCAACTGCCTGCTCATCCTTCTACTTGACCAACACTTCAGAGTGGAGCCCTCCTCAAGGACAACCAACAAGGTATAAGGCCTCACAACCTGCCACTAAACCTCTTCAGGTCTAAGGAACTCTTATACCATAGGCACATAGGTATCAGAAGCATCATCCTCTCTCTAGGGTTTGGTTCCTCTAAAGGCAACCAAGATACCAACAGCCTCCAGGGATCATGCATGAGGCAACCACTATCATCTACTGAGGTCACCTCATCCTAATCTCTCACCGTTCCTCAAATCACGAAGTCTAGGCTTCCAACCTTCTTGCTTGTGTCCTTCTCTCTCTCTAGGGCTAACTCCACATCTAGCCTTACTACTAGAGGTCCTCTCTCCATGAAGGATCAAGCTCACAAGCACACCTCTACGTGGGTGAAGCCTGTGCTCAAAACTTATGTTTGCTTAAGGTTATCCATGGTCCTTTATGCTTATCTCATAATCCATCCATCATACTCTCCTGGCCAGGGTTTTAACCTACTGCTCATACTACTGATGTACTCTGGGTGCATAGTGTTCCATGCTCATATAAGCTCATGGTGTTTCCATAGGTTCTTCTCTAACCTCATCAATGAAGGCGCTATCCTTCACTCAAACATGCACGACCCTTCCCAGGGTTGGGTCACCAAAGGTACTAGGTCATCCAACCTCTCATGGCTGATATGGGCTTCCAAAGCATGTCCACACACACCTGGTCTACCAAGACATCTAACTCATCATGTCATCTCTCTCTAACCACCACTTAGGGTTAGGGTTAGCATCATCCTCAAAGGATATTACGGGTCTCTACTTATAATGGAGGCCTCTACCTCTAAGACTAGCTTTCTCCACTCATCCTCCTGACAAGGAGGTCTAGCTTCAGGTCTCTCCTGAGGCCATGACAACTTATGTCATACGACCTAAGCATGTATCTATTATTTAGTTTACGCTTAATCTATTAAGATTATGTCCATGACATCTTATTTACATGCTTTTCATTACTTTGGTGGAGGATTCCTTAAACCTTATCAACCTTACCCATCCCTCAATAGGGTGAGGAAAAGAGAGAAAACCCTAATCCTTAAGGTCCTTAATAACATTTGAGTTGAGAAGGGATGAACAAGATGAGAGAGTCCTAAAGGTATCTTATTTCGAGTCAAATCCTGAGACATTAGCCAGGCAGTCACACTAATCCGGAAGTCCTCGTATTCCGACTAGTGATGTAGAGGAAAATCTTGCCAGCCCCCAGACGTGATCCTTTCTAGACACCTCTGTCTTTTGTAAAATCCTCTAATAACTCCCTTGGGTTCTACGGAGTTTGTAAAATTTAATAATTATTAAATATTCAATGAGGAACCTATGCTCTGATACCAAATGTAACGACCCTACCTCCCGATAACCCCCAATTAAGGGAGACTAAGAGGTCAGAGCCATTATCCCAATTAACAGGATCAAAGGTTTGACAAATAATCAATAACAATTATCAAATTCTACCAACTAAACTAAAAGGTTGTAATAAAATAAAACTTTGCATACCTTTTTCAAAAACTTGGATACCTACTTCTATCCACATCTGGAGTCTATTCTAACTAATCCTCCTTTGTACTTTAACTCTTATTTAATTCCACATATGCCACTTTACTGTTTGTCCTTTTCAATCTTGCACCAAAAAATTCGACAAACAAAACGTCGGTCAGCATATCAAAATATGCTAGTATGTGGGGACAACCAAAATTTCACAAATATGGCTAACAATCTAATTATCACAATCAAGGTAATTTAACAAGCCAATTTACATTTTCAATGTGTCAATCTCCACCGCTTTTGCCCTAACCCTGGAATACCCTCTCTAGGGTTTGACTTAAGGCCACCTTCTCAATCCCGAGCTTGGTGCCTAGGGTCACCTCTCATGGTGCCCATTACTCATGCAACATAGACCACCTTCTCATTCCCAAGCTTGGTGTATGGGGTCACTTCTCATGGTGCCCATCGGTCTTCCTTCCTAGGCTTGACCTTTTTGCATCATCCATTAGGGTGGCATGTAGGTGTGAGAATACACATTTATATTACAAGTGTGATAATCATAGTGACTTTATAATTTGCAAGAATGAACATCCAACTGATAGGTTGCATTCAATGCGATGAATCATCCGGGAAACTCTTCGAGAAACTAATGTGATTAACCATAATTAACCACATACAGGTCAAGCTGACTTGATTACAGAAATAATTCAACCAATTAAGAAACCAAGCAAGCACACACCAAGTTGATCCTGAAATAGGCATCCAAGTTTTCTTATCATTAATCATGCCATCATGGTCTATTAAACCTAGCTCGCTTTCTAGGGATTCTAATCCCATTTTAGGGTTTCCATTGCAATTAGGGTTCCTCTTCATTTTTACTCTTTTAGTCCCTAATTGTATACAATTATTCACAAACCCTAATTATCTCATCTATTCTACACAAAAGACGTTAAGGTTACCTTCTAACAACATATTACTTTAATTTCGGATAAAAGGCACAATTAAAGATCAATTAAGTCTATTATGCCTCTTTTACTTTAAAACTATAATTTTTATCCTTTTTAATTCATGACAAGATTATTAGGCCTAATTATCATCTTTGGTTCCTCCCGGATGAACAACTCATAGTTCATTACAATCTAATTCCCATATGAACTCTATTTATCATTAATTACATCTTTATCCATTAGAAAAACCCTAATTTCCATATTAAGGGTATTTATTCACTATTAAGAACTTCTATACTCAAAATAGCTTTAAACTATTGTATCTTAGCTTTATTCATGAATTTGAATAATTAAAGCCATTAAGAGTTACAATTACTAACATTAGGGTTTCAAGGCCCATTAAAGCTCATTTATGCATGTGGAATTCTAAATTAAACCAATTACGTGCAAAGTTCATCCTTTCTTTATCTTAATGTATCTTTTCATGATTAATAGGCTAATATCAACTTTAATCATCCATTAAACCCTACTAAATACATTAATCAACTCAAAATAGGGTTTCTTAATCATTAATGCATTAAAGTTGATAACTCACACTACTTTTCGAATAGTAAGAGGAATTAGCTTCTAAACATATTTTTAATGGATTCCCCTCATTTTTCTAATAAACTTTCATATTTTATATGTATCGATCTGAGCTACCAATAAAGAGATATGATTTTTGCAAAATTAACTTACTTGGACCAATCGATGAGTGTGATGTCATCCCTTTCCTTGCAACGCGGCCTGTTTAAGAAATATAACCAATTTACATTCTTGCCCTCATTTAAGTCGATCATCTCTTCATCCCACGGAGGGGCAGACTGGTCTAATGCAAGTTTGCTCATCTTCCTCCCCTGGAACCCTATGTAGTCGTCGACCTACAACCAAGCGCGAGGTGAGTTGCCTCACTCCGCAGCCTGAAGCTCACCGGAACTTCACTCCCTGCCTCTGACGTTCCCTGCCGCGCAAAACAGAGCCTCGAATCATGGCTGAGATGGTTGGTTTCAAGAGAACCAAGCCCACTCATGCGACTATTCTTGCATCTGAGTTGCAGCTGCTGCACCTGGGTTAGGGCACGATGGTGGTGGCCTAGCCTCTCCCCAGCATCGTATGGTATCCTACTTTCATCTTGACTTTATCACGGTCCCTCACTGCTCCAGAGATAGAGCTAGCTTAATGGTTAGGGTTTGCTCGAAGAAGATGAAGAAGGGAGAGAGAGTTACGTGAGATTTCTCTAGAACTCGATCTAGAGGCTCCACCCCTTTATATAGGGGTGGATATCCACATTGTACGATGTTTATCTGAGAGGAAATAAGTCCCTTTCTAAAAGGAAATCATATTCCTTAACTAAGAAGAAATTCTCTCTCTCCTCATTACCTTCTTAGATATTCTTTGTTCTTTAGATATTAGGAATTCAAAAATCCTCTCACTTATTCTCTTTATTGCTTGACTTTTAACCCATTAGCACAAAATTCTATTTTCATTTAGTAGAAAATACTTCCTTTTTAGCAATGCCACCAAAATCATTAATTATGCATCACATTATCCTCTTATTTTGCATTATTGATATTTTCTCTTTCTTTTTCTTCATTGGGGCTCCTTGGACCCCAAGAAACTCTAATATTTCAAAATTCTTTTTAGTGGATACTCATTATCCTTCTAGATGCATATATATTCATTATTTCTCATTACCTTGTTTATTTCTTATTAAAATATCTCTTTTTAAGGATTTCTCTTTATCTCTCTTTTCATTTTCCTTATTGTAATTCCTTTTAACATTATAAACCTCATGGATACGAAAATCCATCAAATGTATGGGTTTACAATTGAGTAAATAAAGATACAAAATGTTTGTATGAATTACTCTCATCACATAGGGTCTCCTATGTGATAGTTAGATAGGAAATACTTGACTCTAAAGTGGTTTCAGTTGTAATCTTACATCTATCCTAAAATTGAGGCCATCTAGTTCATTATGTGAAATTTTTTCATTTGGTTGGTCTAGGGATAACTCCATCACCACATAATTGATCATTTCTTAAATGCTATCTAGAAGATGATAGACCAAAGCACATGGTGTCCAACCTTAGCGTGAGCATGGTTTTGTTGTAAAATTTTAGTTCACATGTCCATAAAATTAGGGTTACAAGAGCCAACACTATATTCTATATCTAGTATGGCATTCATATACATTAATAGTTGGGTCTTATTATGTTGTTTATGTATGTTACAGATCCACTTATTACACTCTGTAGAGCATTATGCAAATATGGTCAACGTTAGGTAAGAGAATCACTCCAAAACACTAGGCACATAGAACCATCCACATGAGGAAGTTTATATCACAACAAGCTCTATCAAATGAAGTTAGTCGACTTTTTACCCATTAAAAGCCAAAATATACAATGATCAAATATAGTAATATATGAATATTTAAAAGGAAAGGGAAAAGGAGCCTAGTGGAAAATTAATTTGATTGATATG